>AP028270.1:8750000-10000000 GCA_030269945.2 Trilocha varians | reverse complement strand
AAAATTTTTTTTTGTAGAGTCGTGTAATCAATCTCTAATGTGTCATTACGACGGCAGGTGGCACTACGCGTATTGGCGCGTTCCTAAACGCCTAACAGTCCGCTCTGTCAGACACCGACAAGTTTGTCAAATTTAGCTTGCAAGATTCCACCCGAACTTACATAGTTACATCGCTACAGTGCAAGTTAATATAAAACATGTAAAATTTGCAGGCTCCGTGGCGCATACAACGTGTCTTAGTACAAGAAAACGTCTACGAAAACTTCAAGAAAGACCTCAAATGGAAATACGATTTGGAAACCAACAAGAAAACCACACAATCTCCCGAACTCAGTTATTTCATACAGGGAAATCAGTTTATCTTTGACCCAGCACGGCGTGACGTCACTAAAGTCACAGTAGAGGCCTACAGAACGACCAAAGAACTAATAAAATTGCTGAGCGAATATCACCCTTACTACCTCAGCTTATGGTCCAATGACATAGCAGAGGCTCACGAAATCACGAACAATGTTAGTTCTACTATCATTTGGATTAACGATCACGCGAGTTTCAATACTTCAAGGCCTGTTTTCAATCTAATGTATCCAATTTTGTATTATTATAATGTTGTTTCATGTACGGAAAAGAAAGAATGGTCGAAATTGGTTCACTTTGAGCGAAAAAAAGCCATATTGAAGTCACTGGACGATTATTTGTGTGATGAGAATGATGATGAGGCGAGAATAATCAAAGATATCCGAGTTATTGTACTGAAAGAAGAAAAAAAGCTTTTTAATACAAGACAGCAATACTTCGCTTGAAGTTAGAAAAGTTGTAGGAGAAAATATGTTACATTTTCCAGAATTTTCCATTAAATGCATCATGGCTGCCTTGTACGGGCAAGGCGCCTCTGTCAGTGAAATAAATAAGAAATTGTTGCAATCGTTTCTTAATAACGGAGTACCAATTGTGGACAGGTGGTTATTTCATAAGAAATTTTGCACTCAAAAATATCAGCTGATCTGGTCCAATTATGGAACCATATTTGCCAATTAAGGTCAACACGAATCTGAGATTTACATACTTACATTCTGGAAATTTTATAGGTTTTTATTTTTTATTTGATTTAAGGAAGTAAATTAAGTTATGTTAATTTTCTTAAAGATTTAATTATAGAAATTAGTTTATTAGAAGTGCGAAGGTCCCTTACGGTTAGGGAATCCAAACCCGGGATCCCGGACCTTTTTCAGTCTCGAAAATTTCGAGATCGAAATTGTTCAATCCCGGGATTTTCGGGATTGGCAAAATACTTAAAGAAACGAACCAAAACGCGACTTTTGTGACAAAAAATACCCAAATTAATTACAGTAGCAAGTTTGGTATAATCTTATTGAATAAATTTTCTTTTTAATATCTAACCCAATGATTGTTGTTATTTTATTGATTAAATCATTGATCGCTCAATATCTGCTCTTGGGTATCATCATACTTCTCACTGCTCCGGTAATACTTAAAGCATTAAGCCGGTATGTCGTCATTAGACTCTTGCTAGCCAGCTTGTTACTGGTTCTTTAAGTTATTGATCAACAACAATGTCATGCACATTGCTTCTTTGAATTATTTTTAAATTATTCTATACACAAGACCAGCCGAGTGGTCGTTATAATTCATCTTCTTGCGTATTCTGTATAAATTTAAACAATTTTAACATTTTAGTTCAAAGTCGAATATCCCATGAAAAAAGGGGGGTTTTTCTTATCTTTTTTCTGAAGCGTTAATTTTAAACCTTCTACTATGATTTTTCGCTACCTTATGCAAAGCAGAACAGTTGAAATCTACTACTATGACAGTGAGAAACAGTAACAAAATATTAAAAGATTAATAATTGAAACTTTGATGCAATATTCAAGAGATCGTAGTCACACCGTGTCCACCATAACACTAGACGATGTGCGCCGAAATGTTAAAAGTTCCGTAATTTAAAAATTATTTGACAAACAAGTGCGCTATGACTTTAGGCACTTTTTAAAATCAATTTAGATTCGTATTTAGTACAAAATTTGCGATAATTAGTAAAATTTTTGATTTTTTAAGCACATATATCAATCCCGGGATTACTCGTCCTCAGTCCCGAAATCCCGGGATCGCAAAAGTACCTCGGGATTGGATTCCCTACTTACGGGTCTTTCAAACTGTGTAGATCATCTAGATACTATGTACTACACAATATCGCTGAGAGTTAAGAGAAATATACAGGGTGGGTAAATTCATCCCAGCTGAAGTGGAGTAAATAACCTGTCAAAATACAATTCAGAAACACTTATATTAATTTGGTTTCGCTTAAATTCAGCTGGTCTAAAGTTACAGATTCAACCTGGATGTCATTGTCAAGGATGGTACGGTCAATATCTGTCTGATATGTCACCAGGGGAGTAGAAATATAGCTACCGGTTCTCGTTTTGCTAACGAGTATTTGCACAGACATAACCAGATGATCAGGATTATGTATCAACGCAAATGTCGGTCACAACCAGTACTCGATAATAATCATGTTACTCTCTTAACCTACTCAATGATCACTGATTGGACATTGATAAAAAAAGGTTTCTAAGTTAGAAAACTTTTTAACCTTAGAAATTCTAACTACTAACTAACATTTTGTAATAGACTAGTCAAAATGGATCTTGTTTGACTTTGGAAGTCTTTGGAAAACAATATAATTGTCAGACATTTATAGTTTATTTGAACTAATTAGGATTTGTTATATTTGATCAAAGTTTGTATGAATATATTTTTATAAATATATTGTTATGATAAATTTCATTTCGTTTCATTTTATTACCACAGCTCCAGTCGTCCGGATTCTATGACAAGGTCAGCTTTCAGACATTCAACATTAGTCTTATATTACACTAGGTGATATGCGCAACTTCCTCTGCGTCATAAAGGGGTGCAGATAGCACTTGCGATGCTGTCTTTATACTTGTGATAACTTCTCAAAGAAATCTCCATCTCCAAAAGTTTTGGAGTTTAAGTCTCCCGAACATTTAAAAAACGTTATTTTCTTCTAAATAAATATTTTTTTAACTATTAATTAAATTGTCTGAACTACCACGTCTACCACTTACCAGGCAAAAACCTTTATCTGGAATTCTGAAGCTTAATTTCAACACTGTATTACAGGGTAAACAACGAATCACTCCTCGTCCCACCATCCTCGTAAGTACCCCAGTAATATTCCATGATTCCATAGAATACAACCTAAAAATAATAAATATAAATAAGAATGGCATAGTTAAAATTAGATTGCTCAGATTTGACTTTAAGGTACTTATTCCCAAGACATAAAAAAATTTCAATTTCAAAAAACATCACTGACGTTGACATATAGAAGTAAAAGACAGTTGAAGTAATTTAAAAAAAACGGGAATTTTGATTCATGTTTCACACACAGCGTACAATACAAGGAAAACGAATAAAATTGAGTTGGTTTATTACACAGCGCTAAAAATCATACAACAATAAATGAAATAATGATATCTGGGTCCAAGGTCAGAGTCACAGAGATATCGACAGTAACAAACGTTGAAGAAGTACAAAAACAGTCAAACAAGACTTGCTTAACAAGTTCTACATTGTTTTTCACACTGAATCTGACTGAGTAATTATTTAATTTCAGATAAAAGTCTTAACTGTTGTTGCCGGGTATCGTGTACTGCGATAATAATTACATTAAAAAAAAGCATAAAATGTATGATCTAGATAATTTAAAATTGGAATCCGCCATGGATAAATCACGTAAATGGAACGAAATAGCTCAGGTAAGGATTTATTAAATATTGTTTTACTCATATAACAACGTAAAAAGTTTAAATGAGATTTTATGTATATTTACAATAATTAATGTCTTTAATATTCGAAACAAGACCGACTCTTACATTTAAGGGAGTAACTATTCACATGTCATACAATTTTAATTTAAATGACAAAATAATAAGCAAAATTTATTTTTGTTGTTTAACTGATGACAGCTTACAACCAACCTAATGATAAGCGTTACCTCATGAAAAACTGCATTGGCATGACATTGGAACACTGTTATCCAGAAATGCCTTCTACTTTCCTTCGCTTTTTCTTCTTTTGTTTGACTCCCGTCTAATGATGACTCGTGTCAATACCTTAAACCTCGTTTAAAGATTGACATGTCATAGGGCTCCGGGAACACTGAGGATGGGAGCCAAATCTGCATCCTGAAATAAACATCCTAGTTCTTCACTTTTTTGAAAACTTAATTTTCTATTACTAATAGACAACTAATAATTATTTACAGAAATACCTAAATCAACATGAGAATTTTAAGTCAATCAAGATCCTTACTGGTTTTTTAGACAAACAAAAACAATTTTACAACAAAACGATATACTACAAAGATTTTAAATTTGAAGCTTCCTGTCAGGTATTGCTGTCAGGGCAAATAGCCTCAAAAACTGTGCAAGAAAAAAGACAAGCATTGTCAAAATTAGCCAGTTTAGTTGATGAAAAAAGTGAATTGATATGCGCTCTTGAAATTTCCTTGAGACAACAACTTGAAAGTGATCTAAAAACATATTTAAGCATAGTAAAGAACCAGTTACTATCTTATGAGATGTATGACATTGTTGGATGTTTCTGTAATTGTCGTGGTTAGTATTTCAGATTATATATCAATTTATATTAATTATTCAATGTTCTCAATCAAATTCTGTTTCATTTTTGTTAAAAATACAGAGTGGTTAGATCATTTCCTGGCCAAAATTGTATGAATATCCTGTTAAAATAGAGCTTGTTTGTTTTTGGAATTGGTTAAATTTTATTATTTATCAATAACATCATTATGGTAGAATAGTTGAACATCCATTTTTTATTTATTTTTCCCTAAGTCACATTCTGTCCCGTACATACAACAATATTTCATACAGACCATTTTGGCGGAAACCTTACCTTCATATGAAATAAGTGTTTTTGTGGTATTATTTGAAATTTTTCAAATTAATTCTTTTACCTGTTTTTCAGTGTACTTAAGGGCTGATACACCATTGCTTGTATTGGGCTATTTACATGAAGCAATCTTCAAATACGGTGGCATTGTAATATTTGCTACTGTAGAAACGGCTCCCATTGCAAGTCTTTTTATGGAAATGATCGATGAAGCTGGGTAAGATATTATCTATGGAAATTGTAGTAGATGCTAGATGGTATTCAAGTAATTAACATTACATTACAGAAATTTTACGCATTTTAAAATATCATCTGTGAAGGTGAAATGAATTAATAAATAAATGAATAAAGTGCGTTAATTTTCGCTACCTGAAGAAACTGGGGAGTTCATTCAGAATCATTACTGTATTTGATTTTAATAAAACCTAATATTTTAGCAAATCTTTAATAATAAACTTTGTTGTATTATATTTTGAGCAAAAATATAATTTTCATAAAATATGAGACTATTAGAAATGTAAACAAAACAAGTTTAAGACATGTGCTCAATTTTGGCTCTTGCCAAGTAAACAAACCAATTTTGACGCAGTTGATAGGATGTAGATGAGAGAACATTCATGCTGACGTCAAAATAATTCTGAAAAAAAAAACAAAATAAAAAGTAGATACAAATTGATTATTAATATTGTTTTCTAACCGTTTTCAGGTTTATGACAAATGTGGGACTCTGTGTTGTTGATAAAATAGATGACAAACGAGGCGTACTGAATGTTTTTACAGAAATGCACGAGTGCGATTCATTTTCAGGTAAATTCTATAATGACGTTTTTGAAAAATCTTTTTGCTTATTAAAAAAATGTCTTCTTTCATTTTTTAGTACCGTTACGAGAATGTTCTAGAAAAATGTGTGAGTGAGACGATAGATACATTGCTATCTCTATCACACATTCGTGAGCCTTCGACATCAGTATTCGAGAGCTTTAGAGCAGATTCGAGACGATTCGAGAAATTTCTTGAACATTGTTAGTCGCTCCATTCGGGATTTATCGAAAACCTTTTAGGACAATGTGTGAGTGAGACAGAGATATTATTGGTTGACGATTTTTTTCGTTCACTGTTTTTTCCCAGTGGTGCTGTGAAAAGTGGTATATAAATCTTTTACAAATTAAACTTCCTCTAAGTTTAATTTGTAAAAGATTTATATACCAAACCGGTTTGAACTCGCGACCTCAAATTAATTGTCACTTGATTCGTTTCATAGATACGGGAGAGTGCACGGCGGTTGTGACGTCACGATGTGACTTGGACTCAGCCGTTGACAAACTTGTATCCTCCTCGCCAAATGTAAGTATCTACAGGGTGTTGTTTTAATCACTCGTCTGTGTTCGTTAATTTTCGCTAGATGAAACTGGGGCGCCCTGTATATATTTTACGAGTACTCCCGAAAACGAAGACTGATGTTGGTACCTGTGATGATAAGCGAGGACACCGGTCCATTCAGACGATTTTTTTTTATATTTTGTCGCTTTTAAGCTCATCCATGATAGCAGCTATAAAAATAGTACACTATGAAAAATAATTTATTTTAACCAAAACTTTATACAGGGTGTCTCAGGAAGTATGGATAAGCGGAGGTCCAGAGAGAGAGCACCTCCTAAAGTATCCGAACCACCCCCATGTACGTTCCGCGATTTTTCGTACTATTCGAGTTATGAGCTCTTTTCAGAAATTCGGAAAATTTTCGACTCGAACAACTTTTATACCTTTAAAATTGTCTTCGCGAGACACTGGCTTTATTATACGTAAAGAA
Organism: Trilocha varians; assembly: GCA_030269945.2. Classification (NCBI taxonomy): domain Eukaryota; kingdom Metazoa; phylum Arthropoda; class Insecta; order Lepidoptera; family Bombycidae; genus Trilocha; species Trilocha varians. The sequence goes on along the minus strand of AP028270.1, from coordinate 9,993,231 downwards.
ATAAAACCCGTGATTAATTGCTGTATTACTTGTTTTACAGTGGCTTAGAATAGTATTTTTTTTTTGTTTTTTTTGTTTTTGGCAACCGATGTCCGACAAGTTTAGCCAGCGTCGTGTAGTAGCTATGCATGTGGTATAAATTGACAAATTGTGAAAAACAACTATTTACAAAAATGGGTATGATCAGTAATACCACTGTCACCTGAAACATGCACCAACATTCAATATGAGTTAGTGACTATTTTTAGTTAATTTGATAGATAATATACAACCACAATATACTGAAATGAAATGAAATACTTTATTTTCAACATTGATGATATGCTCATTCTTGTTGACGTCAATATTTAAAAGCTACCACCAGTTCGGACACAAAAAATAATTATTATAGCCACCGTTCTGAGAAGAACTGGCAAGAAACTCAGCGGGCATGTCTTTTTTGTATTATTATTATGAGCATTATCTTTTTTTTTTTAATATTTTAACAATATCATACAAAAGATGAAATAGACAAAATATATACAGGGTGTTGGTGCCCGGTGAAACAATACTTTCAGGGCTTAATCTATATCACATTTCAAATAATATACACATACTTTAGTTACTTTATTTTCCCATACAATGTTGAAAAATTATTATTTTGTATTATTTTTGACAACCCTACCCTGATCTACATCTAGCGTGCTCAATCTATTTTCACACACACAGGCGCATGTATCCTGTTTAGAATGTGATTTTTGTCCCGTGTATTATTACAATGTACTATGATACAGGAGGTGACTAGCCGGCTTAAGTCTTTAGCTGTTGGTGCAGGTCAGTACGGTAGGGTTGATCCTGCACAAATTAACACGTAGTTTTGATTAGTTATAACTTATGATATATTATGCCGAAAAAACCCAGATTTGGTGAATGGCTTCTACATCAAGTATACAACCTGCATAAACAAACACCTGCATCAGTAGTAGAACGACCCCTCGTGAACCCGAATTGCTTATTGTGTAGCAGGTTATTTGACTTAAAATGGTCTAAAAGTTGTTCTAATATAATTTTTTTAAAGATTTTACTCAATGTTGGTAGTACTGATATAGGTCTGTAGTTAGAGGGGTCATCAGTATTACCAGCTTTAAAAAGGGGGATCACTTTACTACGCTGGCTCGTGAGACGTCCAGTTGTACTGTATTGTACTGTGTTTCATTAGGTCAGGAAACACACCACACTTGATACAATCATTAAATATACTAGTAAGATGAGGAGATATAACATCTATAATAGATTTCACGACCTTTACTGATATTCCCCACAGATCAGCTGTATTCTTAACATTAATACTATGGAAACTCTTCATAATATCTTTTGAGTTAATATTCTTAAATTTAAATACCTACTACATTACATATTTTAACATGTTTGCTTAGTAATTTTTCAGCTTCTAATGGGGACGAATTTAAAGAGGAAGTAGTTGAAACTGGAATGTCAGAGAAAAACTTTTCGAAAGCATTAGCCACACCTTCGTGACTAGTTATCAAGTTATCATTCATTCTCAATGAGAATTCTTGGTGGTTATTTCTGACTTTACCAGTTTCTTTACCAATGATGTTCCAAGTCATCTTTATTTTGTCAGAGGCATTTTTTATTAAATTACTTAAATGTAAGGACTTTGCCATTATGCAAACTTTCCTGAATAATTTGGAATAATTTCTGACATATTGATGAAATGATTCATCATTGTTATACGATTTTTCAATGATCACCAGGTCTCAAGTTCTTTTTGCAGAGAGAACGCTATTCGCGGTGGCTCTTTAATACTAGTTAGAAAAGGTTTCAAATGTAAGGAACGAAAGGATATAGTGGCCCTCTCTGTAGAGAGAACTATTGAAATGTCCTGTGTTGAGCTTGAGCACCTCATTTTGTATGTGTGTACAGACCACCTGATGCGTTACACTATTCCTATGAAAATATTTTGGAAAATGTTTTGATGAAAATTACAGTTTGTAACAAACATATTTTAATTTGTGGTGAAATTAATATTAATCTTCTAGAAAATACAAATACCACAATTAGATTTAAAACATTGTTAAAATCATATAATCTTATAAACTTATTTTTAGAGCCCACTAGAATTACTAGTTCATCGGTTCATCATAGTTAAGATAACATTTTTACAAATTTTAATCCTTTGCAAAAAAGTGTTATTAAGTGTTATCAGGGTTCGGGAACATGGAGAGTTTATGGCGGATATTCAGTGGGCGTTGGATTTGATAACACTATCCAAAGAGGAAGTGTTATTTAGTGGACAGATAAGAAAGATATGATCCACGCTTCCCTCATCCAGGCCACACTCACATAAAGAGTTGTCCCGAATTCTAAGTTTATGGAGGAATACTGGCGAGCAACAGTGTCCCAGGCGGACTCTACACAACACAGATATAGTATGCCTAGTAGATTTTTTACAATTTAAGAACCACGGTTTCCTGGTTATGACCGGCTGAATCGAGGCATAGAAGCTACCTTTAGTTTTGTTAGACTCCGACCAGTAAGACTGCCACGAATTAGCAAGAGCAGCTCCCGCCTTATCCAGAAGATCGCATGTTTGTACATAATCGTGTTTTAGGTCTGCTGAACTGGAAGTGATAGCAGATTTAGCATTCACGTCGGCTACCTCATTAGAGGTACCGGAGTGGCTAGGAATCCACACTAAAGACACCTCAGTTTCTTTGCTATAGCAGCGGAATAAGCAGCTTCGAATTTGATAGATTATAGGCCTGTGTAGTTTGTCCCTGAAGGGTTTTTTACAAATGGCCTCTAGGGCACTTCTAGAATCAGAAAAAAATACGGCCTTCTGGATGGAATCGTGTGCAAGAATAAATTCGCATGCCTCTAAAATACCAATACACTCCCCAGAAAAAACCGAAGTTTGGGGAGGACACTGGAACTGCAGAAGGATGCGGGAGTTTTGGTAGTAGACTGCACAACCCGTTTTGCTATTTGGTGATTGCTTGGAAGCATCAGTGAAAAACATGTGAGAGTCACTCCATCTGGTTTCAACCATGTAGAGGAACTGCGCATTGGCTTGGGTAGAATTCTTGGCCAGGCCAGTTGACAGAATAACATTGGGTGAGAAATGTAGAACCTCGTAAGGAGAATCAAATAAAAGGTAACTTATCATACTGTAGGATTCCTTAACTGCATATATTTTTTTAAGCGATTTAATGACCAAGGGAGGGACTTTGTACGACCAGTATTCTGAATTCCTAGTCAGGTGATCAAGACATTGAACGCTTGACCAAAGCCTATGTTTTTTTTTATAAAAGCCTTGACAACGAACCTGTCAGCTAAGTACTGTCTGCGGAGGTTCAATGGAGGCTCGACAGCTTCCACCTGTAGTGCATTAATAGGTGAGGATCTCATACATCCAAGAACAATGCGGAGTGACTTCGATTGTATTTTATCGAGCTTAGCTAAGGCTGCTTTGTTGCACGGTTCCAAGAGAAAGGTGCCATAATCCATTAAACTCCTGATAATAGCATTATACATCAGTTTCAAGGTGAAGGGATGCGCTCCCCACCAAACGCCCGCTAGGGTTTGGAGTAGGTATATTGCAATTTTTTTCACACTTGGCGGAAATATAATTTAGGTGAGGACTACCATATAGTTTTAAATCCAGGATGACACCCAAAAACTTAGCTCTGTCATCTGTTCTGACAGCAGATCCATCCAGTTAGAGATGGACATCGGGATTAGTTCGTTTGCGTGAGTAAACCACCACAGAACTCTTCTGTGCAGACAGGTAAAGACCGTGCGAGGAAAGCCAGCTGTTGAGGAAATCCAGGGAAATCTGCATAGACATTCTGGAGCATTCAAGATCGGGTGAGCTCGATTAGACGCAGATATCGTCAGCATATTGTAGGATACTGCAATCGACATTTATAGATCGGTGGAGATCTGATGTGTAGATGCTATATAAAAGAGGACTCAGGACCGAACCCTGCGGGAGGCCCCGCCAGACTGTTCTGGTGACTTTCACATCATCCCCAGGGATAGATATGCTAACCGTACGACCCGCCAAAAAGTTTCCTATGCAGCTTCGCATCTTACTCGGAATACTCAGCTGGCGTAATTTACTTCTGAGTATTGAAAGAAGTACGCTGTCATAGGCAGATGATATATCCAAGAAACAAGCAAGTACGGAGTGCATTTCTCACTGAAGGCATTTCGTGTATCCGCAACAAAAGTACTTATGCTGTTCATAGTGCTGGAGTCCCTGTGGAATCCGAACTGGGAATCAGCCAGTAGCCCCTTACTTTCCATAAACCATTCTAATCTGTTCTTTATCAGGTGTTCGAGTATTTTCCCTATAGCAGGAGAAAGTGCAGTAGGTCTGAAGTTATCAGGATTATCCGGGGGCTTCTCAGGTTTTAAAATTGGAATAATTAAGTAAGACTTCCATGCTTTAGGGATGTAGGAGTTAAGGTAACACGTACTTAATAAATTAAGAAGAAATTGGCGACTTCTTTTGCCAGAATTTTTACAAAAGGAGTATGGTAGACCATCCATTCCCGGAGCTGAATCTCGCACATGATTGAGGACCATGTTGAGTTCGTCTAGAGAGAAAGGGTTGTCTAAGGGGTCATTGGAAATAGTAGAATTACTAGGTGGAGTGGGACATTCACCTTCAAGAGGGGCAAATGGAGGAGCTAATTTATTGAGGAATTGCTGAGCAACGTTCCGTGGTATATTTGGAGAATTTTGGAGGTTACAACTGCGTCTATTAATTATGGTGGGGAGCGTTTTGTTTTTGAAAGTTGTTCAGATGGGATAATGATCACTGCCAAAGGTAAAATCAAGACGAGACCAGTAAGGAGCAAGAGAGGCTGAGCAAATGGTCAAATCAAGACAGCTCTTACTCTGCCCCAATCTAGGCAGCCTGGTGACAGAGCCATCATTAAGTACACACAAGTTTTTTTCGTCCATGAGCTCCGCCAACACCAAACCATTAGCGCTACAGTCTTCTGACCCCCACAAAGCGTGGTGACAGTTGAAGTCTCCAAGAATGATAATAGAATCGAATATATAAATTATGGTATCAATTATTTATTTGGCGACGTGGTCTGGTAGATTAATATAAGTGAGAACTAGAGTAAGCAATTTAATGAGTGTAACAATTTCGGAGTGATTTTCATCTTGAGATGAAGCAGGGTTTTTGGAAAGAGCGCAGCCATTGGCGAATGGAACAAAAGAATAGTTGTTGAGGATTGAACGGTGACTTTTTTCGTCATAGCCCGGGCTAAGAGGTGCATGAACCTTGGGTTTTTGACGATTTTTTTATAAGATGAATTCTGAGTTAAGGCTCTAGAAAAGGATGGGAGGGGAGGATTAATACGGGAAGGGTTAGGAGCAGATGCCGAGACGTCTGCATATGATTTGGATGTAGTAGGGAATGTCTTGGATGCTTCTGCGTATGATATGTTGTTTTGAGCCATGGAAGCCTTAATGTTCGATTGTCTCTGATATTCTGGACATTGTTTGCTGTTGGCATAGTGGAGGCCTGCGCAGTAGAAGCAGCACAGGTCTTCCTCAGAGCAATTTTCTGCAGAGTGGTCTCCACCACATCTATAGCATTTCGGTTTAGATCTACATTGTGTTTTTGTGTGGCCGTACTTACAACATGCGAAACATTGAATAGTGGGATAAATATACAAGTTAACCGGGAGGGAGTTGTAACAACAAAAGACACGCTTTGGGAGGGTCTGACCGTCGAACGTAAGGACTACAGAGGATGTAGGTTTCCACTCTGAAATACCATCAGTTGTCACTTTATAATTTATTCTCCTTACTTTTAATATTGGCCCACATCCTGAAGGGGTTTTAACATTTTCGGCCACTTCTTCTTCAGACCAATCATTTGGGATGCCTTTGACAATGCCTATTCTAGTAATGTTAAAAGAGGGGATGGACATTGAAAACCCTCGACTGGCCAAGTCCGAATTTGTAAGTAGGGCATTTGCATCTTCGGGCGTTTTTAATTCGACGCAAATCCTATTGCGACCTACTTTCTTAACCCCGTCTAGTCTGATGTTTTTGACGTCTAATTTGTTCAAAAGTTGACCTATCTTAACTGGATGTAGGGTATTGCTAGAGTTCGTTTCTGCTTCGATTCGTGATACGTGTACAATGAAAGGTACGTCTCTCGCGGAGTACCGCTCGCGGCTATAGCGAACAGGGGCTAAATGACGAAGTTGTTTAGCGGTAGAAATTGGATTTTCATCATTGACTTCACGAACACGCTTTCTACGTTCTAATGTTTCAAACTTGCTCAGCGGAACAGACAATACGGATGTCAATGGAAAGTCCGCTTGGGTATTATCTTTACTAGATGAGGGTAGATTATTTTCTGGGGGTCGACCTGGAATGTCGTCCTCCATGTTTGCCGGAGAACATTAAAATGTACACAAATAGATATAGAAAAACTCACCGTATGACAGCACAAATACATCCACCACCTTAAAGGACAAACACAAACAAATACAGGTTACCAGTAATGTGACTGGGAGCACGTAAAACGGGAGAAATTTACACAAAAATGTACCACCATGCGCTCACCACAAACACTTGCCGGGTCTAGAATAGTAGTTATAAAAGATGCGTGCGTATCGTATATGGATTAGAGATGAATGTTCTGCTTGTCAAATATAATGTTTGTTAGTGATCGTTAATAATAATTTGTATGGGCGCTGTCATCGTATACTGCAGGTAGATGTGATTCGGCCAAATAGTGTATTGCTCAATTGGGAGTGGAAGGCGCCGCGACAAAACTAAATAAGTATAAGACTTTTTTCAAGATTTTTTTCTCGGCAACTGGATCTTTATGAATTGGACTAACCTAATGTTTAAAAAAAATTACTTCACAATTTTGAATAAATTAGAGATGTGCCGAGTACTCGTTTGATACTCGGTACTCTGCGTACTCGGCGGGTTTTTTGATACTCGTACTCTGCCTAAGTATACTTTGTTTAAGAAAATAAATATATTTAGGTAGATATAATTAAAACAATTGTTAATAAAAAAGTATTTATTAGTAATTTAGGAAATCTTTCAAAATCTGAATTACTAAAATCAAGTGACTAGTACGATGGGTCCTACGCGTAAGGGCCAAACTAACAATTTGTCAATTTTGACTTTTTTATGATAAACGCATCCTATCGATATGATTAATCGTGTGAGCTATTAAAACAAAAAGAAATTAATTAATAACAAGAAGAATTGCATGGAAACACGACTTCTTATTAAAGTATAACGGCATAGGTATGTAGCGTGAAATGAAACGTACAAGGACCAATGAGTAATTTGAAACTTATACGCGGGGAGTTCCCGCGCGTTTATTTCAATGGGTCCTACGTATAAGGGCCAAAATGCAAAATGACAATTTTACAGGAGAGGCTGCCAAAGTTTAAACTTGCTATAACTTTAGATTGATAAAACCGAAATTTATGAAACTTTGATTGTTTGCTAAGACAATTGTTCTCCTTATATATTTTACACTGTTTTACATTTTACATTTTAGTCCTTATACGTAGGACCCATCGAGTAGTTGAAAGGCGTGGGCGGGATGAGGGGTGTATCAAGGCGTGCCGACGTCTTGACCGGCGCAAACCTGTTTGAACGTGTTTACACGCGTTTTGATTGAACCGAGTTATTCGGCCGAGTACTCGGTTGAAAAAAAATTGAGCCGAGTAAAACTCGGTACTCGTTACTCGGCAAAAGTGTTACTCGGCACATCTCTAATTTAAATATTACTGTAAAGTCAAAAATTTACGTTCGAGGTGAATTATGACTTAAATTTTCAACTTTAAATTTTACATTAAAGAGTTGACTGTATGGTCTCAAAATAAGTCTCAAAACTTCTTCAGAATCTCTAGTTTTACAATCATTAAAAAAAAGTACTTCATTCGGTCACTTTGTCTGAAATCGGGGATCAAAGATAGCGAGGTGGAAAACTATTAAAATGAACCACCTGAAGTTTCTTTTTTTATCTTTTAACATTAGTAATGTTGATGAGTTTATTAACTAGCCAAAACTGACTGTAGAATATTTATGATTTAAACATTTTGAGGTTAAAATGCGGGTACATTAGGATTAAATTAACATTTAAGGTTTTACTCATAAAAGCTCATAACCTCCAGCTAACACCCAGCACTTAGCTGAGACTCGACTGGTTTGTGGTGGAAGCTTTTATTTTGTATTTTTTTGTACTGTTTGTTCTGGTGTTTTCATCACTCCTAGCGCTTAAACGTCAAATTCTCTGCTCCCGTAAATATTTAAATAAAAATAAACAAAAACTTCATAATATCATCGAATATACATTAAAGTAGTGTATTAAGTGTGTTAGTTAAGTGTTATTATTAAATACTGTGATAAACATTGTTTTAGTAGTCTTTCTGGTCGGTGAGTGTTTTAATTTTTTTGTAAATAGCGGGTAATCTAACCGACAAAACTTTAATTGTTATTTCGTATTTTACATATTTTACACAAACAAAATGATGACTCGCAGTATCAAAACCCGTCAGGTTGAAGATCAGCTCCAACTGACTCTTCAACAATTAAAAATTTCACGCGAAAAATGCGATCAACTAGAAATAGAATTAAAAGAAAACGAAGTTGAAATACTACAAGTCATTAATAATAACACGGAGCTTAAAAAACAGTTGTCTCAGCTCTTCATTGAGCATAATGAAGTTCTTGAGACAAATAAACAATTGCAGAGTACCGTTGACACCTTCTCTCAATGCAGCAATGAGTATTTTGATTTAGTAGATCACAATGCTGAGTTGAAACGAAGGTTGGCTGAGGCTGAGGATTGTGTCTCTGACCTGCGGTCAGAGATATCTAATCTTGAGGCTCGGCAAACACAAACATTGTACTCGGAACTGATTGAGAGTGAACCGGCTTTGGTACCTGCAACAACTGCCTTTAACCTTGACATAAGTACAATTGATCTGACTGGTAGTGATGCAGATGCTACAGCTCACTCTCAGTTAGTATTTAGCAAGAATAAGCTTAAAAAATATGTAAAAGTTAATAAATTAATACATAAGACACAACAAAAGTTAAGGAACTACAAGTCTGAAAGCCACATTAAATCTATCTGTAAACAAAGAAGTTCATTGTCGCATAAGCTAGCCTCAATGACTAAAGATAGTGAACAAGTTCATCAGAAGCACAATGAAGAGATAGAATATTTAACAAACCAAATAAACACTTTAAAGTTAAGTTTAGAAAAAATAACATTAAATTATGAATTAGCACAGAGGGATATAAGTGAGCATGTCTTGGCAATGGATGGCTTGATTGGTGCCTGTGATTTTAATCGACAGCGCTTTGAATCGTTGACAATGCAGTATGCTGATTGCAAATGCTCTGCATCAGGTTTTCCAGTGTTACCACATGCTCAAAGTGTTACATCCAATCCCTCTGAGATAAAACAAAATAACCTTGGTAATGATGATATTATGAAGTCAGTATCGGTGACTGCCCCCATACCTCTGATCACTGCAAAGCCATCCGCTTCCTCTACTACTCAATATGTAATAAAAATATACAGTGATGAGTTCGGAAAAGATATGGGTGTAGCCTTACATGACTTGTGTTTGGGACAGACAGTGATAAATCATTGTATGCCAGGTGTTAACCCTGCATTAATATTCGACAAGATCCTGACCACAAGTCATTGTGAAAAAACAATCCTAGTTATTATGATTGGGAGGAGAGATGGTTTAAGTCAAAAACAAATAGTAAACTATATTGATAAAATCACTTTGTTAAATATAAAAAATACTATTATGTTTACTTTTCCATATATTAACAGTTTGCCAGCAGAAAATAAAATAAGATTTAACATCAATAACTGTTTGTATAATATGTTTGACAATAATAATAGTATTTTAACATCTTCAAACATACAATTTAAACTAATTGATGTTAATAAATTTGTTAAAAATAGATATTTGATAACAATAAAATATGACATGTATAAATTAATTAAATCTGACTTTAGACAAGTAGCACATTCGCTACATTATTGTTTACAATTAGCTATGTTGAAATTAGCTAGAATACCTACTGCTTCTATTGAGCAGAAAACAAATATGACATTATACAATAATTTGGAATCCGTTCCAAGACCTTATTTAAATTAAACTTTAAGACAAAAGAGTTAGACTCTTGCATCAATAAAAGTAATAAAATAATTGATAAAAACCCAACACAAAATGGTAAAAATAATGTTATTAATATAGTACACCAAAACTTACAAGGAATGTTGGGTAAAGAACTAATTGTAGAATTATTCTTACAGTCTCACAATGTTGATATTTTATGTGTGACTGAGCACTGGCTTAAAAGTTCACAATTGATGTTTAATTTTAAGGATCATCAAATGTTAAGTTCTTTTTGCAGAGAGATAGCGATTCATGGAGGTTCACTAATCCTTGTAAATAAAAGTTTGAAATGTAAAGTTCGCAAGGATATAGTGGCACTCTCGGTGGAAAGGACTATTGAAATTGCGTCCGTAGAACTAGAGCGCTTCATTGTGGTAAGTCTTTACAGACCCCCAAATTCATTATATGATTTATTTGAAGAAATAATGGAGAATGTTTTAATAAGACTTTCTGAATCTAATAAACCTATTTTTATCTGTGGTGATTTCAATATCAACTTATTAGAAAATAGTAACACCACTATTAGACTCAGAACATTGTTCAAATCATATAATTTTGTTAATGTATTCAATGAACCAACAAGAATTACTCAATCAACGGCAACATGTATTGACAATATTTTCACAAACACTAAACCTTTGCAAAAATACATTATTAATAATTTACCTTCTGATCACTGTGGTCAATTTTTATCTTTTAAAAGTAAATCAGATGATAATAATGTAAAAACGCTTGAGTTTGTTCCTATAAATTGTAACCGTATAGAAAAGTTCAGGAGAAATGTATCAACAAAAGTGTGTAATTTGAGCAGCTGCAAGGACCCCAATACCTTGTATAACGATTTTTTTGACTTGATTAATAAAGAATTTAATGATGTATTTGTGCCTAAGTTATTCAAGTTAAAAAATAAAAAGAGTTTTTGTGAATGGGCTACTATTGGAATTTATAGAAGCAGGGAAAGACTTTACGACTTGTATTATGAAAAGTCATATAATCATAGTGAATCATTCCAACAGTATGTCCGAACGTATTCAAAAATATTCAAAAAAGTCTGTGCTGCGGCAAAATCACTACACTTATATAGGCAAATAAAAAATGCACCAGACAAAATTAAAATGACTTGGAACATTATCAATAGGGAGGCTGGAAGAGTAATACATAATGACTCTGAATTTACACTGCAAATTAATAATAAAGTTATAAATTCTCAACAAGAGATAGCTAGCGTTTTTGAAGACTTTTTTGCAGATATTCCATCTGCCACAACCAAGTCCTTGATTTCGTCTCCTGCCATTGCTGAATCACTATTAGAAAATCATGTTGATAAATGTAAAGTCAATTTTAATTTTAGCCAGATTAATACAAGTGATATCATAAAAAGTTTTAAAACTATTAATGTTAAAAAAACTCCTGATTTATGGGGAATATCAATTAAGGTTATTAATCATATAATAGACGTAATTGCACCGTTTCTCACTGAAATCTTCAATGAATGTATTAAAACTGGTGTATTTCCGGACCTAATGAAACACAGTAAAGTAATACCTTTATTTAAATCAGGTAGTACATCAGACCCCTCAAATTTTAGGCCTATTTCTGTGCTACCTGCGCTAAGTAAAATTTTTGAAAAAATAATCCTTAACCAACTTCTAACTCATTTTAATAAGAATAACCTGCTTCATAATAAACAATTTGGTTTTACTAGGGGTTGTTCCACTACTGATGCGGGTGTAAATTTAGTTAAAAATATATTTCAGGCATGGGAGAAATCACGTGATGCACTTGGTGTGTTTTGTGATCTATCCAAAGCCTTCGACTGTGTTGATCATGATACATTAGTAAGGAAGTTACACTTTTATGGTATAAGGGACGCTTCGTTAGATCTTATAACCTCTTATTTATCAGGACGGATACAAAAAGTCGATGTTAATGGAAAGCGATCCGGCGGTGTCATGCTTAAAATGGGTGTCCCTCAAGGATCTATCTTGGGTCCCTTCTTGTTCTTAGTTTATATAAATGATTTACCTAGCTTTGTAGAAGCACGTCACGAGATTGTATTGTTTGCAGATGATACATCTTTATTATTTAGACTTAAACGTCAAGAACTTGACTATGACGATGTGAATGATGCCATCTCGCGTGTAGTTCATTGGTTTAGTGTTAACAATTTGTTATTAAATAGTAAGAAAACTAAATGCATAAAATTTACGTTACCAAATGTTAAACAAGTTAAGAGTAATGTTATTATTAGTGGTGAAACATTGGAGCTTGTTGAGTCAACTGTCTTTCTTGGTATAACGGTGGATTCCAAGCTCCAGTGGGGCCCCCATATTACTAGGTTGGCGGGAAGGCTCAGTTCTGCAGCTTACGCGGTTAAAAAGATAAGAACATACACTGATGTGGACACAGCTCGCCTTGTGTATTTTAGTTATTTTCATAGTGTTATGTCTTATGGTATTCTGTTATGGGGCAATGCTGCCGACGTAGAAACAATATTTATTCTGCAGAAAAGAGCTGTTCGTGCAATCTATAATATGAACTCAAGGGAGTCTTTGCGGGACAAATTCAAGGAAATTAAGATTCTAACTTTAGCGTCCCAATACATTTATGAAAATTTAATGTATGTACATAAAAATATTCATGAATTTCCTAAAGTCTCGGATATTCATAATTTTAACACTAGGAACAAACACAAGCTTGCGTTGCCAGCATCTAGATTACATAAAATAAGTAATTCTTTCCAGGGTTTGTCTGTAAAGCTTTATAACAAAATCCCAGTGGCCGTTCAAACATTGCCTATAAATAGGTTTAAGAGAGTTATCAAAGAACGGCTATGCAGTAAAGCATATTATAAACTTAATGATTATATAAATGACTGCACAAAATGGGAATGAGGTGCTCGTCCGGGCCATTTCAATTGATACATTTGTTAAAAACAAAAATATTATAAAACAATATTTAAAAAAAAAAGAAAAAAAAAACATATTAAATTAAAAAAAAGACATGCCCGCTGAGTTTCTTGCGCCGGTTCTTCTCAGGACGGAGGCGTAATTTTAGCGAACTGGTGGTAGAACTTTTGATTTTATTTTATTTTTGACTTTCAAAATGTATGTGTCCACATCTAATTTGAAATAAATGATTTGACTTTGACTTTGACATCACAAATAAAGAAATGTCTATGTCTCTATCCCTGGATCTCCGCATATCCATACTTCCTGGGACACCCTGTATACAAGCTTTCAATATCCTGAATATCATTTATTAGTAGTCAGTAGAGTGCTAGCCAAGACAAGTAAAATAAGCTCAATCGCGACAGGTCTATCTTATTTAGTACAGGAGTTCCTATGACCACCTTCCTGGAAAGGAAAGGAAGTTTGTCAAATTTAACTTGCAAGATTTCACTCGAACTTACATAGTTACATCGCTACAGTGCAAGTTGATATACAGCTTGTAAAATTTGCAGGCTCCGTGGCGCATACAACGTGTCTTAGTACAAGAAAACGTCTACGAAAACTTCAAGAATGCCCTCAAATGGAAATACGATTTGGAACCCAACAAGAAAACCACACAATCTCCCGAACTCAGTTATTTCATACAGGGAAATCTGTTTATCTTTGACCCAGCACGGCGTGACGTCACTAGAATCACAGTAGAGGCCTACAGAACGACCAAAGAACTAATAAAATTGCTGAGCGAATATCAACCTTACTACCTCAGCTTATGGTCCAATGTCATAGCAGAGGCTCACGAAATCACAAACAATGTTAGTTCTACTATCATTTGGATTAACGATCACGCGAGTTTCAATACATCAAGGCCTGTTTTCAATCTAATGTATCCAATTTTGTATGAATATGATGTTGTTTCATGTACTGAAAAGAAAGAATGGTCGAAATTGGTTCACTTTGAGCGAAAAAAAGCCATATTGAAGTCACTGGACGATTATTTGTGTGATGAGAATAATTTTGAAGCGAGAATAATCAAAGATATCCGAGTTAATGTACTGAATGAAGAAAACAACGTTTTAATACAAGACAGCAATACTTCGCTTGAAGTTAGAAAAGTTGTAGGAGAAAATATTTTACATTTTCCAGAATTTTCCATTAAATGCATCATGGCTGCCTTGTACGGGCAAGGCGCCTCTGTCAGTGAAATAAATGAGAAATTGTTGCGATCGTTTATTAATAACGGAGTGCCAATTGTGGGCATACGTTATCATCAAAATAAATTTTGCACTCAAAAATATCAGCTGATCTGGTCCAATTATGGAACCATATTTGCCAATTAAGGTCAACACGAATCTGAGATTTACATACTTATATTCTGGAAATTTTATAGGTTTTAATTTTTTTTTATTTTGAAAATTATGTTAATGTTCGTAAAGATTTAATCATAGAAATAAGTTTATTAGAAGTGCGAAGGTCCCTTACAGATCTTTCAAGCTGTAAATAAGCTTGCCGATGCTACATTAACGTCTTCGGCAAGACTGCTGAGAGTCATGTTTGAATAAGTATGGACAAAAATATTATTAAAAACAAATTTCCGAAAAATACAGGGTCCTTAACTCTAATCACGCTGAAGTGGAGTAAATGATCTGTCAAAATACAATTTAGAAACACTTATAGAGTATAGAAATATAGCTTCCGGTTCTCGTTTTGCTAACGAGTATTTGCACAGACATAACCAGATGGTCAGGATTATGTATCAACGCAAATGTCGGTCTCAACCAGTACTCGATAATAATCATGTTACTCTCTTAACCTACTCAATGATCACTGATTGGACATTGATAAACAAAGGTTTCTAACTACTAACCATCTAACTAATGTGCTCCTAATAACAATGTGATAGAAATCATTTTGTAATAGACTAGTCAAAATGGATGTTGTTTGACTTTGGAAGTGTTTGGAAAACAATATAATTGTCAGACATTTATAGTTTATTTGAACTAATTAGAATTTGTTATATTTGATCAAAGTTTGTATGAATATATTTTTATAAATATATTGTTATGATATATTTCATTTCGTTTCATTTTATTAGCACAGCTCCAGTCGTCCGGATTCTATGACAAGGTCAGCTTTCAGACATTCAACATTAGTCTTATATTACACTAGGTGATATGCGCAACTTCCTCTGCGTCATAAAGGGGTGCAGATAGCACTTGCGATGCTGTCTTTATACTTGTGATAACTTCTTAAAGAAATCTCCATCTCCAATTTATATTAAAAAAAAAAATAACAAAGAGATAAAATTTAAAAATACAATATAAAAAACAGAGGGCCACTGAAGACGAGGTCTACGACCCAAGCCATCAATGGTCAGGGCTCAAGAGAGAGGAACCTCCTCACAATACGTGTCGTGTCAAGAACGACCGCCTTCTGGATCAAGCCCTTTACCCAGCCGGGGAGCGAAAGCTTCTCAAGGTGACGGTCGAAGCTATTCGCTATTAGACCGTGCACAGATACAACGATCGAAACAATGATGGTCGATTCAACACGCCACATGTCGGTCACCTCGTGGGCCAGCTCCAAATATTTCAGCTGTTTTTCTTTTTCTGCCTTCACAAGGTTCTCGTCATGCGGAATGGTGATATCGATCAGCACTGCCCGATGCGCATCCCGTTCTATTATCACTTTGTCAGGCTACATTATAAATATAAATAAGAATGGTATAGTTAAATTCAGATTGCTCAGATTTGACAACAAGACATATTTTTTTTTCCGATTTCGGCTTTAGTCTCCAGATTATGGCGGAAACCGTATTGCCCGTGTCGAGTACTTTTGCATGGTCGTACTTATTAACCACTCAACTGGGATCGGCAACCAAATTGGTTTGTTTACTTATGCCAAGTCTGTGGCAGGAGCCAAAATTGACCACAGTTCAAAAACTTGTTTTGTTTACATTTTTTAATCGTCTCATATATTACGGAGAAAATATGTTTTGGCTGAAAATGCAATACAGCGTCATCTAATAATAAAGATTTACAAAAATATAAGGTTTAATTAAAAATCGAAATTAAAATTTATTGGAAAAAAATGTTTTCAAAATGAGGCTCAAACACGGTTTTTTTTTTTTTTTTTTTTTCTCAGTTGTAGGATATCACCGGATCCCCGCCCGCCCCGCGGGCGGTGTATGTGGGAGTTGAACCGCACTAAAACCTCCAACCGCTCACACTCAGCGTCCGAACCCCGGCTGAGGCCAGAACCCAGCACGGGGTTTTGTGGGACGACGCGACGCGTAACGCTCTCGGCACACTTTTCCGTCGCGCCGCCCCCGGACGCCGAACCGGCTGCCGCCGGCGATACGGCCACCGTCTCTCTCGGTCGGCGGGCTCTCCGAAGCCCGCCAAGATGGCTGGACCGCGTGTCACCCTCCCACGGAATACCCCGCTGGGTCAGAACCAGCGTGGGTCGGGAAGCGCGGTCCGCCATCCCCCGGATGCTCTGACGCAAGGGCGTGCTGAGCGAGACACGACACCTTCTTGGGTCCCCGCTCGCACTCACATGCGTTGGGGACCCGAAACTCTTAAGGGGCCAGATTCCGGGCGAGATCCCGGTTCCGGCCCCCTGCTCGGCGGCGGCGGGTTGTTGCGGGGCGGAGAGAAGAATAAATTCTCTCCCTCGCACTTCCCGCCACCCTCTTCTGCGAGATGGTGGACTCGCAGAATTCGAGCATCGCCTTCCAGGACTCGTCGCTCTCGAGCATCGACGCCACGACGCCCGGGAGCGACAAGTCCGGTCCTATTTGTTGGACCAGGACACACCGCTGCTCCTCCCATGCGGGGCAGACAGCGAGCGTATGCTCTGGTGTGTCCCGGTCACATCCTATGCAGTGATGGCACCTCGTCGTCGGCTCCACCTGAATCCGGTGCAGATACCAACCGAAACATCCGTGCCCGGTCAGCATCTGCACCGCCCAAAAGGTTTGGCGTCCTTCGCCACGACCCACCCAATCCCTTAGGACAGGGCGGATCGCCTCGACGGTCCGCAGACCCCAGGTGGGGTTAGCAATACGTCGCTCCCATGACTCCAATACGGACCGCCGAGATTGGGCCTTCCGATCCCGAACAGCTTCCCGCAGGGGACGCACTACGCCCCGGGCTCGGAGGTCGCATCGCCAACGATAATCGTCAGCGAGCGCCTCCGCCTCCAGCTCCCAGGGCGGCGTCCCCGCCAGCACGCATGCCGCATCAAACGCGATGGTGCGGTATCCTCGGATGACCCTGATGGCTACGATGCGCTGCGGCCGGCGCAAGTACCGGGCAAAAGTTGCCCGGGTACGAGGCTCGGCCCAAACGGGCGCACCGTACAGGGCCATCGAGCGCACCACCCCTGCGTAGAGGCGGCGCACCGCGTGGCTGGGTCCCCCGATGTTCGGAAGCAGCCGACCAAGATGGCCGGCCGTCCTCACAAGTCGAGGGACTAGCTGTTCGAAGTGGGTCCGGAAGGCCCAACGGCTGTCCAGCACGAGGCCGAGGTACTTAAGCTGCACCCCGACCCCGATTCGGACGCCTCCAACTATGATGTGGGCGTCGACCGGTGGCGCCATCCTGGCCCTGTGAAACCACAGGGCCTGGGATTTGTGTAGCGCCACGTCGAGGCCCAGCCTCCTTATTCTGCCGACGACGAGGGCCACCCCCGCTGTGGCAAGACGGGCAGACTCTCCGTAGTCATCCCCCCGGGCCATGACCAATGTGTCATCCGCGTGCTCAAACACGGTAGTTATTCCGAACGAAGTCCCCAGTTTCGCCATCTAACGAAACGTGACATTCCCAGTTGAGTGGTTAAATAGAGTTGGGAGTTCATTTTAGTGGTTCTAAAATATTGAATTTATAATATTAAGATTAACATAATAAGGTAAACATTAAGATAATATATATGTATGCTAGAGTTATGAGATTATTATAAACGAATCTTATGAATGGTTATAAATTTAAAAAGAGCTAAATTATACTTTTTATTGGTAAGAGATATTAGTGAGTTAGTGTCCACCGGGAGAGGGGCATTATAGGATATTAGTATGTCAAAAATAGAAGGGGAGGAATAGAGAGGGCAGCAGAAGAGAATATGAGTTAAGTCACCCTCATCCAATCCACATTCACACAATGAAGAGTCTCTAACATGTATTTTTTTAAGGTAAACGGAGCTAGAGCAGTGGCCGATTCTCATTCGGCTAATCGTGGATGAAATAGGTTTACTCAACTTTATACCGGAGAACCAAGGACGGCGTTTAATTCTGGGTTGGATTCTGTATAGGTGACCGCCTTTTGAACGGGCCGAACTTTTCCAATGGATGTTCCACGTCTTTTCCCAATCCGATCCAGCCAATGCTGGTAGGTCGTGAGCAAAGACATGGAAGCGAGAAGTATTACCCTTTGCGGTAGCTAACTTGGCGAGCCTATCGGCCTCCACGTTACCCGCGATGCCTACATGGCTTGGGATCCAGGCTAGATGGATCTCCAGGCCCTCCTGGTCAGCCAAAAATAAATAATAATAATAATAAATCTTTATTTTTCTCACCACAATACAATTATCAGATTTACATACTAATTATTATGGCATACATATTGTGGGAGACTGGTGCCTAAACTAGGCGGGAAGCCTGTATTTCAGGACACCAAGATCACCACCCAAATTACAAAAAAGGGAATAAAAAAAAAACACAATATTGAGTATGACATGACATAGTACCCGTGTAAATATAGTAAAGCATTAATTAACTTAGCAACCAGCAACACAACGATATATTATAAAACATAGTACTGAAAATAAAATAGAATTAAATAAAATGACAAAAATAAACATGTAAAATAAACGTAAAAATCTTAATAAAACTAATTAAGTCTAAATCATAATAGCAAGCAGCCAATAATAAAGCTTGCCGAGTCTCATGGATAATGGGGTAAGCCGAGTTCTTATGGAAAGGATTTGCTTCAAGGGATTTAATGCAGCTCTCAGAGTTCGTTAAAATAACAGATTGTCCAACCGTGTTCTCTGATGAATTCAATACATTTAAGTATTGCTAAACATTCACCAGATAACACGGAGTTCTGATATGGTAGTTTGAACATAAAATGGGATTGAGAGGTGGAGTGCATAAAAGCGGCCCCAATAGAACCTTGTGATGACAGCTTTGAAGCATCCGTAAAGAATATCTCAGCGTTCGACCAATTATCCCTTAAAATTTCATTAAGAAAAATTTCATTTCACCTGGTGACCCCGACGTGATATGAACACGCAACCTTCTGATAAGCAAGCACAATCAAGCACACAAGACACAACATATGATTCGACCTCCGGTCTCCGAAGGGGAGTGTGTGGCGACCAATAGCGCGCGAGGTCCTGACTCGCGGTTACGACATTTACAAGAATCTTCGCATATATACGACATCTCAAATCTAGTACAGTGGGCTTCGGCCTGACCGGGCATACACTACCTCGCCCGGTCGGAGATCTCCCTTTGGCTATTAGTCCACTGTCCCCACAGGAGGAATAGATTTATTTTTCCAGTATTGTTTTGATAAAAGATACGAGTTTAAAAGTTGTAATTTAGGGATCAGAGGGTGATATCTAAACTGACAGGTTTTAAATAAGAATTTATCCGAGAGATATTGTCGTCTAATATTAAGGGGTGAATCAGCACATTCAACCTGAAGAGAATTAATAGGAGAGCTCTTCATTGCGCCAATCACAATTCTTAAGGCCTTCGATTGAATCAGTTCCAGCTTCTTTAGAGATCCTTTGCTACAAGGCTCCAAGAGGAATGCAGCAAAGTCCAAATGACTGCGAATTGTAGCATTGTAGATGAGTCGAAGCGAGAAAGGGTGGGCTCCCCACCAGACTCTACTCAGGCATCTCATGATGTTTTAGTTCTTCTCACATTTTTTAATGATATAATTGATATGAGGTGTACCTGTAATTTTTGAGTCGAACCACTTGCCCAAAAATTTAATTTCCCTTTTGACTGGGATGGTTGATCCATTGCAGATGATAGTGATGTTAGGTATTTCACGTTTTCTAGTGAAAACCACAATGGAGCTCTTGGTAGGTGATAGCGAGAGCTCGTCATCTGCAACCAGGTACCGAGGTGTGAGAGGGAAGAATCTAAGTCACCACTAGCTTTGGTAATTGAGACATCAGCAGAATAGATCAATAAATCGTCGGCGTATTGAAGTACTCTACATTTGTCATTAATGCTTTTGTCAAGGTTTGCCGTATAAATATTGTATAAGATTGGACTGATAACAGAGCCCTGAGGGAGGTGCCCTTCCATAGTGTTCTGCAACGCAACTGGATGCCTGGACATCTCCACTCTATAGTTCTTCCCGCGAAGAGGTTAAATATTAAGTCCGAGAACTTGCTGGGAATCCTTAGCTCCGAAAGTTTTTTCCTAAGGAGGGCAAGGTTCACAGAATCATACGCGGTTGAAATATCCAGGAATCCAGCCACTAAAGATTCTCCACGGCTGAAAGCAAGGTGAATATCTGTTGTAAATATAGCCAGACTATCATAAATACTTTTTCCCCTCCTAAAGCCATATTGGGTGTTTGCTAAAAGGCCATTGTGTTTGAGGAACCACTCAAACCTATTTTTGATGAGATGTTCTAAAATTTTGGGAGTTGTTGATGAAAGAGCAATGGGACGATAGGATGTAAACTCCATAGCGTCTTTACCAGGTTTGAGGATAGGGATGATTAGTTGGTGTTTCCAGTCCGAAGGGACAATCCCTTGGTTAAGAATTAAATTCATTAAATCGAGAAGGTATTTTTTGGTAGAGGTAGTAGCTTTAAACAGGAATGAGTACAGAATCCCATCAGGGCCAGGCGCGGAATCCCGTAATTTGGTTAAAACCTGGTTTAGTTCTTCGGAAGAAAAATCAGAATCTAGAAAACTATACTCAGGCTGTGTTGTTACTATACAATTATGTAATATGGATAGAGATTGAATTCTTGTTGGCATTGAATCGAAATTAGGAGCAGTAGGAGGGGCGAGATTATTCAGAAATTGATTCAAACATGGCTTCATTGGGGGACCGAAAACATTCTCAGGTTGAGGGGAACGCCCAGATCTAAATCTTCTAATATTTCTCCACACTATGGTGGATAGAGTAGCGGAAGAAAGGTTGGAGCAAAAGTTTTGCCAACTCTTTCTTTTTTTTTTTCTTAAATAATCTTTTGGTTGCTGCTTCCACATTGCGCACTTGCCAAAAATTTTCTAAATTAATATTTTGATTGAAATATCTTTCACATTCTTTTTTAAAGTTTACTGCTTGGGAACATTCACAATCCTACTAGGGTGGATTTGGTATTTTCTGGACGTAGGATTTTTTTTTTAAACGTTACATCGGCGGCGGCTCTAATGCTGTCATTAAAGTTGGAGCAACACTGGGTTACATTGTTGTCAATGGGCTGTGGAAGTTGTTGAATCCTGCAGTCCAATGATTGAGCGTAACTTTCCCATTTGGCATTATTGATGTAATATGGCAGTAGTGGTGGCAGTGGCGAGATAGAAATATTTTTTGTTGGGAATGTTAGGAGTATTGGGTAGTGGTCTGATCCGAGAGTATAATTCAGAACGTTCCAGGAAAGTAGACTAGCCAATGAAGCCGAGCATGCTGAGAGGTCAACATAACTCGGATTATTACTGGGATTAGGTCGACGTATAGGAGCACCATTATTGAGAATGCAGAGATTCAGGTCTTTGAAGATCTCTAAAAGCCTTAGACTAAATCTATCGTTAGTGGGGGCACCCCATAGTTGGTTATGTGAATTAAAATCGCCCAGTAAAACTAGTGGTGGCTTAAAATCTTTAAGTTTGTTATGGAGGGAAGAAGTCAGAGAGTTATCTCTTCTAGGTATGTAGATAGAGATATATGTTATACTAGCTGCCCCGCGCAACTTCGTCTGTGCCAATCTCAATGAAATGTCAACTATTCGATTTTTTCTCGCTGTAAATACCATCCTTGAAAAAAAACAACAATTTCTAAAATAAAATATAGCCTAAGTTACTCCTTATAACATAAACTATCATCCATTGAAAGTCAGCCCGTCCAAATCTGTCTAGCAATTCCAGAGATTAGCCAGAACAAACAGACAGTGGCCACCTTCCAGCTCCATCATCAGACCTTGACATTCATCCTATACGAAAAGAAATCATCAAGACGCTTCATTAGAGCCTAAACACGATGAGGTTATCTTGCTTATTGTTGGAGTTCCTGTAGCCACCTTCCAGCTCCATCATCAGATCTTGACATTCATCCTTTACGCAAAGAACTCATAAAGACGCTTCATTAGAGTCTAAACGCGATGAGGTTATCTTGCTTATTGACAGAGTTCCCATAACCACCTTCCAGCTTCATCATCAGACCTTGACATTCAGCCTCTACGTAAAGATCTCATCAGGACGCTTCATTAGAGCCTAAACACGATGAGGTTATCTTGCTTAATGACCGAGTTCCCATAGCCACCTTCCAGCTCCTTCATCAGACCTTGACATTCATCCTCTATACAAAGATCTCATCAGGACGCTTCATTAGAGCCTAAACATGATTGGCTGGGTCGATTTGGATGGGACTTTCAATGGCCGAGCTTATGTAATAAAGACTAAGGCTATATTCATTTTAGAAATTGTTTTTTTTTAATTTTTGTTGAATTTCAAGGTCGGTTTTTACAGAGAGAAAAAATCGAATAATTGACAGTTAATTGAGAGTGGCGCCCGTCGCGCCCTCGTGGCCCCGCGTAATCAACGGCCACTTTAGTCAGAGCTCCAACAGGACATGAGATAAAAACAATAAAAAGATAAAAACAGGACATGAGATAAGAGTGTGGCGGTTACACTTTGTTCATTTAGCTTAACAAAATATTTTTAAAAACACATAGGTACTTATGAGTCTGAAACTTTCGTTGTACTTTTCCGGTAATTGACTTGTCCTTCTTCAAACGAGGCTTAAAGAAAATCATTTAAAGTAGGTCGTTGGTAGCAGTCCCGGCATTTCAGGGATCCAACCACTTACGATCAGGTGGCCTGTTAATTCGCCTGTCTACATGGCAATACCTAAAAAAATATTTCACTCCGAAATCTCAATTTTAGTTCTATATTGTGACGATTCACCATATAAATCGGAGATCTCTTTATGTTAGCCTTTTAAAACGCTTCGAGTACATGTTTTTTTTGAATTTTTACTTTTATAACATTTCAAATTATCATAATTTTATATTTTATGCCATAAAATAATATTTTTTTCGCCAAGTCGCGCTATTAAAGCATTTTTATATAAATAACTATCACCGAACGTAATACCCATCAACGTTATTTCGCTTATAACTTTTTTAATACTGAACCGATTTTGATAAAACAACGACTAAATGTTAAGTGAGACTTGCCATAATACATTACAAAACAACTAAATTGGTTCGGCCGGTTCGGAGATTAGCGTGCACAAAGATACAGACAAACAGACAAAAAAATTCTAATTGCATTTTTGGCATCAAAATCGATAACCAAACACGCCCTGCTAGTTTTTTTTTTGATATTTTCAATAAATAGAATTGACCTCTGTACGATTTTATTATAAGTATAGATTATTTATTTCTACAGCTACAAAATTATAATTGTTATTGCTGGCATTTCTGAAGATGGTTTTTTTAAATGGAATGTTGTTTCGAATAAAGATTGTTGATCCATCCCAACCATCAGGTCTATCATCCCTGATGCATACATATCCTGGGATCTTATAAACGGACCCAGGTTTGAGCCATGTTTCAGAAACGGCTGCAAGGAAAGGATTATATTTATTAAGCATATATATGAATTGTGGTTTATTTTGAACTACACTTCTGCTATTCCACTGAATTATGTTGTCCATTACTGTTTATAAAATGGAAAATAAAGTTAAAAGTGAAGATGAAAAGTCCTGAATATATTTAGCAGCAACGTGGTCTGGTAATTTACAATTTATTAAAATTTTACTCAGCGAGGAGATTACCTCTTGTAATTCCTCAGAGGGATTGTCTTGATTTTGATTAGTAGAAGGTTCCTCATTTTTATTGGTGATAGCACATCCATTGGGTGAGTTTGGTTGAAATTGAAAAGTTTTCAAAAGTTCTCTGTGTGATTTCAGGTAGTCTACTGAAGGACGGAGGCGAACAGGAGGTTTTACAAACACAGTTTTTTTGTAGGATTTACTGAGTGAAGGTATTGAGTTAAATGTAGGGTCATTAATATTTTTATTTGTTTCTTTCATAGGTGGATGGGAGGACAGTAAGACTACTGCATAAGATTTTTTTACCTCAGGAAAGTGCTTAGCAGCTACCTGGTATGAGATGAAGTGATTAGCCATATAGTGTTTTATGTTGGATTGCCTAACATATTCCGGACATGACTGTCGCAGCGTGGTGACCCAGACAGGATAGACAGGAGAATTCATCTCTATCCACCTGACATGAGTCTCCGGCATGACTTCCACCACACTTGTAACAACGGGGTTTTGAACGGCATTTGGACTTTTTGTGTCCGAATCTGCAGCATTTGAAGTACTGAACTGTGGGAAAAATGTATTTTTCAATCTCTAGAATAGTATAGCAGCAATAAACTTGTTTTTGCATAACCTTTTGGAGGTATCTCTTATAATGGAAAAGAGTAACCCTTTATATATTACTTGGGTATCTCATTAGTAGATACCATTTAATTAAAATGCACAACTGATTCTAGTTATTATTATTTATTGTCACTCTTTACAATATACAAATAGGATTACAATAAGGTGGACGCGAGTGTATGCTATGCTCTTAACGGAACGACTGGGGAGTCGCGCTACGCACTGCGCTTATATATTGCTGCTTGCATCAAATATGCATGCATGCAATAGCGTCCCTACAACCTGACCATCAAAGGTTATCACTACTGATTGAGTAGGAACCCAGCTAGACCCTTCAGGGCTGGTGATTCTGCGATTAAGGCGTCTGGTTTTAATTATTTTACCAATTCCTACAGGTAAGTTAATATTGGATAAAATATCCTCATGTGTCCAGTCAATAGAGATCCCACGGGCTAATCCCATTCTTGTAATATTATATGTTGGAATATAAATTTTACAGGTTTTTTTAATTAAATCATTAATCAAAAAGGAATTAGCATCATTTGGTGACAAATGAAACC
Organism: Trilocha varians; assembly: GCA_030269945.2. Classification (NCBI taxonomy): domain Eukaryota; kingdom Metazoa; phylum Arthropoda; class Insecta; order Lepidoptera; family Bombycidae; genus Trilocha; species Trilocha varians. The sequence continues at coordinate 9,967,859 of AP028270.1, read as the reverse complement.
AATAATCGATTACGACCTATTTTTTATGCCATTTTCTAGTACATTCATTATATTATTTTTTTTCAGTGTAGCACCAAATTTGAGTGGATGTATAATGGACCCAGCGTTGGAGGAACTTTCAATTAGTTCCACACAGACAACAAAAGGACCACAATCTTCCACTGAATATATTGAGCGGAGCGGGGGTTGAGTCGTCTCTATGGTATTTGAATTAGTAGATATATTAGTACTACTGTTACTCATTGTAGTCAGTTCCGGGATGGATAAAGTCGTTTGGATAGAATTGTGTGGGTTGTCATGGGAGATTTTAGGTCTTTTTGGAGCCTTTCTTGGTTCTGTCTTGGATTGTTTGGGAATGGATTCTTTTAGTTTTATTTGAGTGTCATGTATTTCTACATTACAGGTTGCTACCGTTTCATAGGCAGCTACAGTTGGAGAAAGTTCAGAAGTAGGTGTATCTTGGACCATACAAGCATTCAACTCATCTTCAATAATTTTATTAAATTTTTGAGTGGAATAAGCCGGAGGAGGGTCAGGATCAGGGCCATAATCCACTTCATCCAGTTCCATTATACTGGATAGGAAGGGAACATCAAATTAATAACTAAACACTTATCTAACTAATGAAAACTTAACCTACAACATACACATACAAAAAGAAAACGACAAAACACAAGTTCCCAACACCAAATATATAAAATTAAAAGAAATACTTGGTAATCAGAAACACTAATGATGAAAATGAACATGAATTAATTGATATTATATTAGAAAAATGAAAATAAAGTAAGAACGCATGCAGTCCGCACGAAATGACAGATGGCAATCGATTAATTTTCTCTTGCTATCCACTCAACTGGGAACATCACTTGTCGCTAGACGGCGAAACTGGGAACTTCGTTCGGAATCACTACCGCGTTTGAGCGTCTTTTTAAAATCATTATTTTCCAATAAACTTTAGTTTAGATTTTTAATAAAACCTAATATTTTTGTAAAACTTTATTATTAAACTACGCTGTATTACATTTTTAGCTAAAATACATTATATTCGTAAAATATGAGACGATTAAAAAATGTAAACAAAACAAGTTTTTGAACTGTGCTCAATTTTGGCTCCTGCCACAGACTTGGCAAAAGTAAACAAACCAATTTTGTTGCTGATTCCAGTTGAGTGGCTATGTACCCCATGCATAGCCATAACACGACGCTGGCAACACTTGTTGGCTAACGACACCAGTTGCCATTACAAAAAAAAAAAGTCATTTAAAAAAAACGGGAATTTTTGTTCATGTTTCACACACAGCGAACAAGGAAAACGAATAAAATAGAGAACAAGTTGGGCATTTTCAAATTTGTGGCGCCGTTTGAATTATTTTGCACATTTTCAAAAAAGTTTTATTTTTGGATTTTTTTTGATGTAATTCTATTAACAGTATCATAATTATAAGGAATTTATGAAAGGGAACGAGTTTTAGACAAAATTGAATGAAATACAGCGTTTCAAAAAATAGGTTTCACAGGTTAAAGTGAAAGTATGCAGGTAAATGAGAAAACCATATTAGAATACATAGAAACAAACTAATTTCTGGAAGAATAAACAATGTATTGGTAGAAATCATTGCTTAGTATACAGGTTGTTGTGTGAACAAAGGAATTTCTGAATGTTTCTCGCTATTTACTTGCAATTTATTTAAATTGAGACATTGAAAGAAATAAAAAAGAAACATTTTAGCAAATTTTTGTAGCACTCCTGAATACCTTTACATTATATTATTATCATCATTATATTGCAAACGTCGTCTGTTGGACATAGGCCACCCTCAAATTCCACCACAATGACCAGTCTTGCCCTAGTCTGTTCACACTGAAACACTGGTGTTTTCCGGAGCCTTAACCAGGTCGTCGGTCTTCTTCTGGATAGTCTACCCCCGTTTAGATTGTCGGTTCGCCACTCCAAAATATTCTGGCCCCATTCATCATCAGCTGTCATGCTCACTAACGCTTCATAGTCAGGATCTTCAGGCTATTTTGGTTCTTCAGCAAATCTTTTTGTTTCTGATTCGATTTCAATGAGAAACTCGAAGCTTAACCAACTCCATTGCTTGTACAGAGAGAGCCACTTCGTAAGAAACTCTGTGAGCCTGAAGTCCTTAATAGGCTATTCCACCTCATTTTTTTTTCTGTTTAATTTAATCTTTAGTTCATAAAAACCCAGAAAAAAAATATAACATATTTTTTTAAAGCCAAATTAGGCTAAAATTTACCATTTCAAATTTCAATTTCAAATTTGGTGCAAAAACGTCGCCAAATGCACCGCCATCTTTGGTTACGTCACTCGTTCGTAAACAGCGGTCTGTGACAGCGGTGTAAACACTACTATTTACTAAGTGAACTTGTATTTTTTTTGAAATCAACAATGAGTTATAATCCAGATCATTGGTGTATTGTGTCTAACTGCAAGAATACCAGTGTTAAAGCACCAGGAAAGATATGGATCCCAGTTCTAGCAGATATAAAAATGAGAAATACATGGTTGAAAATAGCAAGAAGAGATCCGAAGTCGTTCTCCACAAAGTCTAAACTATTTCTGTGAAGATCATTTTTATGTAAGTTTGCATTAAAACAACGCTTTTACGCTAAATAAATTCGATTCCTAGCATTTCTAAAACAGCATTGTAATATTTATGTTATAGGTTATGTATTGATAGTAGATTTAATTCATTTTATATTTTAGCTGGAAAACGACATTGAAAATTATGTTCGATATAAGATAATAGGCTCAGTCAAACGAATTCGAATGAAACCTGACTGTTTACCGTCCAGATTCGATTGCCAGGAAGATAGAAAACGAAAGTTCACTCAAAGTGAACCACGTCCTGCGTTTTTGAAACGACAAAGACTCTATTGTTAATGAGATTGAAGAAACGATTAAACGTGAAAGTTTTACGTGTGATACACCAGAGCCAACTTGCAGTGAAGGTAGGTTTTTGTGTTACTTAGTTCTTAAAATCACATATTATGTTTATATTATTCAAATAACTAAATAAAAAAAAATAATTTGAATTTGCCAGACAAGTTGATCTAAGTTCCTTTTACTTTACGCACTAGGAAATTTACACTTCTAATCCTATATAATATTTACAAAACAAACATATTCATATTTTTATTATTTATTTACATTTCTAGAAAACCTGTCACTTCAAAAAATGAGTCATGACAAAGCAATCCAAGTAGTACCAGCACGGGAACACAAAGGAATACAAGTTAGTAAAGTGGCACACTACAGAAGCAAATATGTGCAGATTACTATTAAAAATAAAGATAGCACAACATCCCCTTTTAAGCTAAAGCAAGTATGTGCTGCCACATCACCTTTAAAAATCTCAGAGGCAAGTACAAGCATCAAATCAACTAAGGCAAAAAGAAAACTGATGTTCTTGGAGGAAAAACCTGAGAGTGATGAATCATTTACACCCGCTACGGAAGGCTCAACTGTTGAATATGAGCTTTCTCCAGATAAATTGTCCAGCCCATCGAAGACATGCATTTCAGAAATAAGCTCACAAGATGAATTTAAAAAAGTTGAGACAATGAATTTGTTTACCACTTTATACAAAGTAAAAAATAAACCACGTTTATATCTTGGACTTCCACAGGAATTATACTTCATTATAGATTTGATTGAGAAACATTATTTATCTCTCAAAGGATTTACTTCGATGAGACCACCTAGTGTTTCTAGTGGTCGCAAATTAACTAAAGCTGAAGCTCAGCAAACGAAACAAATAGCCAGTCTTCGAATCCATATTGAAAGGGTCATTCGAAGACTTAGAGAGTTCAGCATGTTGAAGATGCATTCAGTTGTAAACTTGAAACTCATTGGTATGTTAGATATGTGCATCACAACAACTTGTGTTTTAGTTAATTTGCAAGATTCCTTAACTAAATAATTAAAGCTAATGTTATTTAAAAAAAATGTGATTGTTAATCTTTCATTTAAATAATAAATAGGAAAGATCAGTAAATATTGTCTCTTTTGTGTTTTGTTTATTGTCTCTAGATGTTAAGAATTATTTGAAATAAAACATATATTAATTTAAAACGTTATTTTTATTCAGACACATTAACTACACATTAAAATTTAGTACAATTTTTAACAATTAAACTTTACACTCCTGTGTAAAATTGGGAAAATGTTATCCTTCCAAAAAGAAACCACTTTATTTAGTAACTGTGCCGCATACTTAGCATTAAAATTTATACATATTACAGTAACCTGATTATTTTTTTCAAAGTTACTGCTTGCTACATAAAAGTAGCAAGTGTTACTTTTAGCACAATACATTTGTATTTGCACTTGTGCATAATATTTTTCTGTGATAACTCCATTCTTATCAATATAGTTCAATGCTGTTTTCTCTGTCGTTGGACATTTAATTTCAAATGTGATTTTGACATTTGGGGAGCCAGCAATCATGACACTGAACATTTGTCACATTCTCTTCAGCTTCATTAACAATTATCGTCACTGCATATGGTTTGGAACGCACTTTGTGTTCAGGATATATTGAACACTTCACAATGCATGTGCTTTGAACATGCTTAAGCTGCACATAGCCAATTGCATCATCTCCATAAGATTCCCTTCCAGATCTGAAAACAATTTTTAGGTTAGATAGTGACCGGATTATATAGCATAAAGAAATTGAAATTGAAACATTACATGCATCTTCACTATAATAAGTAAACAAAAGTCAGTTAAATAAGCACTTACATAGATGTTTTCACGTTCCTAAATTACGCAGAACAGTAATCAGGATTACAAGCAAAAAAATTTGCTACCATCAAAGTGTTTATCCGTGGGAGATTTGTACTGTCTGCTTTTACGAAACCGTCTTCCATGGTGCAACTATATTTGTTACAGGATAACAAAAAGTTTGGTAAAATAGAAATTTCGATATTGCAATAGAAAATCGAACGTTGTACGATAGTTAATTATTTACGTGATTATTTACTGACGAGTGACGTCACATTACAAGCCATCATGGCGCATAGCGTTTTTGACATTCGAAGCACAGATAAAAAAACACGAATTTTCAAATTGAAATATAAATTTTTTTTTGCCTTTCTATGAGTACAAATTAACATTAATCACTTAGTTTTTCGTAAATCCATCAAAGTAACATAATTTTATATTTTTATTAGCTTGGTGCGTAATAGCCTATTGTAAGTCACCACTGTCAACACACACTAGTTAACACTGGTGGGGGCGGCACGACGGGAAAGAGTGCCTCGGGCGTAACGCGTCGCGCCGTCCCTCAAAACCCCGTGCTGGGTTCTGGCCTCAGCCGGGGTTCGGACGCTGAGTGTGAGCGGTTGGAGGTTTTAGTGCGGTTCAACTCCTAAATATCCGGTGATTTCCTCCAATTAAAAAAAAAAAAAAAAAAAGAAGTTAACACTGGTATTGGATTTGAAAAAATCTCAATCAAGTTAGGGCACATAAGAAAGAAACAGAAAAGGCGATATCAACATATCAGATGAGTTTCTTCTTTTCCTCGTTATTTTAAGGAACATTTCCAAATAAATTTCGTTGATATCATTGAGGATTGAGAGAGAGAGAGAGATCATTGCCTGGTCTTGGTTAAGAACTGAAGCATAAGTTCACAATAAATTCAGCAAATCGGTGTTGAGGTTTATGCTCGCCATTTATGTTGATATAAGTAACATTACCTTGTATCACACTTTAAGAGGATTGGTTATGAGGCACAACCCTGAAGTATAACTGACATGGTGTCTTTTTCGCACAAACAATTCGCCTTATCAACTTAGTACTATTGAGGGTATTGCAAAACAGCCCAATATTCAACCAGATTCAACAAAATGGCAAGTCATACTCTTCGGTGTACTGTATAATGTATCGCAGTGAGTTTAATCTACGATATTATAGTCTTTTTAGAAAGCAACGTGATTGGACTGAATGCCGTCAAGCTTGAATGCGAGACGACATCAAACGCTAGAAAACATCTTTAAGACATGACTCAGAAGTCTAATGGGTCTATGACAGTGTTCAGGAGGGTATTATCATCCTTTTTCAGAAACAATACGACCGAAACTTTGTTCTTTTACTTTAAGCATTATCTAAAGTAAATCATTGGAGTTTCAGGGTAATCCATTTCAGACAGGGACAAATTTATACATGTATGAATAATACATATAGATTAATTTGGGTACGAATCTTTGAAAATAATAAGTAAGAAGAACAAGAAAATTATCATTGTCATCAGGACTAAAGTGACTATTAAAATTTCAAGCTACAGCCACAAGAGGAGCGTCTCTTGTGGCTCTTCTTCTAGATACCTGGATTTTGCTCATGTGCCTTCTTGTTCTCTTATAATATTATATATTTATCTTTTTTAATCTTCCTTCAAGTTCTCAATATTTTATTGTTTTTCTACATCTCTTCTTAGAAACTAAAACAGAAGTAGCTCAATAATTACCGTGAAAGTGTAAGTAAGTATCATTGTATTGTTATTTTAGTTCCATAACTTTATTAACTTTTTAGTATTACTAAAATGTTAATTTATTAATTCCTTCAGTAACAATGTTTTTTTGTACAAAAAAAGAGGAAAATAACTTTAACCTGGCAAATATCTATTTAACCTGTGCATTTTAACAGGTCAAAGAGAGACAGGTTAGTGAGAAACCGTGGGAAAATATGCGATAACATTGAAATCATTCAGTTGTATAATATACCGATTAACGGATCATAAATAGACACTAAATGACACATTTTAACGTATTCATTGTTAAATACTTTTATACGTAAACTGAAAAAAATGGGCCAGGACATGGATAACATATCTGTTACAAAATCCGATTTTGATGTCTCGATGTATATTATAGGAAAACGGCCAAGATTATCACACTTCTTTCTGCACAAACATTTAACTAGATACTGTTACTATGTTTTGAACTGGGTATCGTCAACATAATAGTTTTTTTATAAAATGCATTAGTTTGCGAGAACAGGTTACGGAGAAAAAGTCTCCGGACAAAATTTGATCATGAATAGCTCCAAAACTATTTGAACTTACAAGTTGTACTCTAAACAGTCTAAACTATCATGTTATCAAGTGTTCAATTTAATTTTTTTAACTGCTTATTAGAAGTATTGAATTTTTTATTCCAGTTCAAAGTCTGACACATGGCGTTCGGACACGACAAGTTACTGAGAAACGACATTACAATGTTGTTTCGTAGAAAAAATATCGCTTTAAACTACTTATAATTACCAGGCCTCCCTTTAAAAAGTCTCTTTTAATACAATCACGCTCAAAACTCTACAAGGTACCTTTAAAAAAATATTAATATCGACCAAAACTGTCCGACAGGTTACGGCGCCACAAATATGAAAAACATCCAGTTGGTTTATTACACAGCGCTAAATGAAATTATCATAACTGGGTCCAAGGTCAGAGTTACAGATATATCGACAGTAACAAACGTTGAAGAAGCATAATAACAGTTAAAAAAAATGTTACTTGCTTTGATTATTAACTTGTACATACTCTAAGGTTACTTGTTAATATTTTTTTAATTATTTTGCTAAGAACTTTTAAATAAGACTTGCTTAACAAGTTCTACATTGTTTTTTCACACTGAATCTGACTGAGTAATTATTTAATTTCAGATAAAAGTCAACTGTTGTTGCCGGGGATCGTGTACTGCGATAATAATTACATAAAAAAAGCATAAAATGTATGATCTAGATAATTTAAAATTGGAATCCGCCATGGATAAATCACGTAAATGGAACGAAATAGCTCAGGTAAGGATTTATTAATTATTGTTTTACTTATGGAAACAACATAAAAAGTTTAAATGAGATTTTATGTAACAATAATAACAATAATTATTGTCTTTAATATTCGAAACAAGACCGACTCTTACATTTAAGGGAGTAACTATTCACATGTCATACAAATTATTCTAATTTAAAAATGACAAAATAATACTTGAAATTTGTTTTATTGTTAAAATGATGACAGCTTACAACCAACCTAATGATAAGCGTTACCTCATGAACTGCATTGGCATGACATTGGATCACTGTTATCCAGAAATACCTTCTAGTTTCCTTCGCTTTTTCTTCTTTTGTTTGACTCTCGTCTAATGATGACTTATGTCAATACCTTAAACCTCGTTTAAAGAGTGACATGTCATAGTGCTCCGGGAACACTGAGGATGGGAGCCAAATCTGCATCCTGAAATAAACATCCTAGTTCTTCACTTTTTTGAAAACTTAATTTTCTATTACTAATAGACAACTAATAATTATTTACAGAAATACCTAAATCAACATGAGAATTTTAAGTCAATAAACATCCTTACTGGTACTTCAGACAAACAACACCAATTTTATAACAAAACTATATACTACAACGATTTTAAACTTGAAGCTTCCGGTGGGTTTTTGCTGTCAGGGCAAAGAGCCTCGAAAACTGTGCAAGAAAAAAGACAAGCATTATCAAAATTAGCCAGTTTAGTTGATGAAAAAAGTGAATTGATATGCGCTCTTGAAATTTCCTTGAGACAACAACTTGAAAGTGATCTAAAACCATATTTAAGCATAGTAAAGAATCAGTTACTATCTTATGAGATGTATGACAAAGATGGACATTACTGTTGTGGTTAGTATTTCAGATTATCTATCAATTTATATTAATTACTCAATGTTCTCAATCAAATTTTGTTTCAGTTTTGTTAAAAATATAGAGTGGTTAGATCATTTCCTGGCAAAAATTGTATGAATATCCTGTTAAAATAGAACTTGTTTGTGTTTGGAATTGGTTAAACTTTATTAATTTATCAATAACATCATTTTGGTAGAATAGTTGAACAGATTTTTTTTTTATTTATTATTTTTTCCCTAAGTCACATTCTGTCCCGTACATACAACAATATTTCATACAGACCATTTTGGCGGAAACCTTACCTTCATATGAAATAAGTGTTTTTGTGGTATTATTTGAAATTTTTCAAATTAATTCTTTACCTGTTTTTCAGTGTACTTAAGGGCTGATACACCATTGCTTGTATTGGGCTATTTACATGAAGCAATCCTCGAATACAAAGGCATTGTAATATTTGCTACTGTAGAAACGGCTCCCATTGCAAGTCTTTTTATGGAAATGATCGATGAAGCTGGGTAAGATATTATCTATGGAATTTGTAGTAGATGCTAGATGGTATTCAAGTAATTAACATTACATTACAGAAATTTTAGGCATTTTAAAATATCATCTGTGAAGGTGAAATGAATTAATAAATAAATGAATAAAGTGCGTTAATTTTCGCTACCTGAAGAAACTGGGGAGTTCATTCAGAATCACTACTGTATTTGATTTTAAATAAAACCTAATATTTTAGCAAATCTTTAATAATAAACTTTGTTGTATTACATTATGAGCAAAAATATTATTAACATAAAATATGAGACTGTTAGAAATGTAAACAAAACAAGTTTAAGAAATGTGCTCAATTTTGGCTCTTGCCAAGTAAACAAACCAATTTTGACACAGTTGATAGGATGTAGATGAGAGAACAGACATGCTTGGCATGCTAAAAAGTATATAAAAAAAGATATAAATTGATTATTAATATTGTTTTCAGGTTTATGACAAATGTGGGACTCTGTGTTGTTGATGAAATAGATGACAAACAAGGCGTACTGAATGCTTTTACAACATACCCCGATGACGAAGTCATGTGTGATTCATTTTCAGGTAAATTCTATAAAGAAGTTTTTGAAAAATCTTTTTGCTTAGTAAAGGTGTTTGGAGACATTTTTTAGTTCTGTTACGAGAATGTTCTAGAAAAATGTGAGTGAGACGATAGATACATTGCTATCTCTATCACACATTCGAGAGCCTTCAAAATCAGTATTCGAGAGCGTTAGAGAAGATTCGAGACTATTCGAGAAGTTTCGAGAACAATTTTCCAGTCTTCGAAAAGCTTCTAGAACACTGTATGAGTGAGACAGAGATAATATTGTTTGACAATTTTTTTTTTCGTTCTAAATATTTTTCAAATTAAAATTTAGAGGTACAAGCCGGTTTGAACTCGCGACCTCCCGCACGGAAGGCAAGCGCTTCAACCACCTTCCATGATCATTCCAAATTAATTGTCACTTGATTCGCTTCATAGATACGGGAGAGTGCACGGCGGTTGTGACGTCACGATGTGACTTGGACTCAGCCGTTGACAAACTTGTATCCTCCTCGCCAAATGTAAGTATCTACAGGGTGTTGTTTAACTCGTTAATTTTCGCTAGGTGAAACTAGGGCGCCCTGTATACATTTTACGAGCGCTCCCGAAAACGAAGACAAGGACGAAGGTGTTAGTACACCTGTGAAATGAAATAAAATTATTTATTGTCAACGTTAATGAAATCATCATGCTTGTTGATGTCAAAAGGCTACCTGTCCTGTACCAACCCATTACTGCCCACTGTTGGGCTCAGGTCTCCTCAGAAGAGGGATTAGGCATAGTCCACCACGCTTGCCCAGTGCGGATTGGCAAAAGGCTACCACCAGTTCGGAAAAAAGATATAGCCGCCGTCCTGAGAAGAACGGACAAGAAACTCAGCGGTCATGTCTTTTTTGTATTATTTTTCTGTCCTTTTTTAACTCAATATTACAATTTTGTTGACCTCAAACGAAAGCATGGTAAGATAGGACACCGGTCCATTCAGACGATTTTTTTTATATTTTCTCGCTTTTAAGCTCATGATAGTACAGCTTACGAAAAAATATTTATTTCATCAAAAACTTTAAATACAAGCTTTAAGATCCTGAATAGCATGTATCAGTTGACAAGTAAAATACGGATCTATCTTATTTAGTACAGGAGTTCCTGTGACCACTTTCCGAATCCATCATCAGATCAGCGCCATTTTGTCATATTACTGCGTTGTCACGCGATATACATCTGCGTGTAAAATGCATGGAATTATTACCTCTGGAATCTACATGATGAACAACAAACTGAAGTATTCGAAGCTTTGTATGTGTGTGAAAAATGTCTATGTGTGGAAAACTGGGAGATGTCATGTTTTCAAATCTCCCGAAAAATCGGGTACTTTTAGTGGTGATTTCCAGTGTAAACCGTAGAATACAGATTTTTTTCGTGACAATGGATTTCTGATACGACACATTCTTAATCATTTCTCTAATAATAAACACATCTTCATAATTTTATGAATGTAATGTTTCAGGGTATTGATAAATCAAAAACAATGTTGAATCATTGAACTTATTTATTGTAGTTTAATTTAAAATACAATTACCTTTTTTTTTTTTTTTTTTTTTTTTTTTTTTTTTTTTTTTTTTTTCAGTTGGAGGAAATCACCGGATCCCCGCCCGCCCCGCGGGCGGGGTATGTGGGAGTTGAACCGCACTAAAACCTCCAACCGCTCACACTCAGCGTCCGAACCCCGGCTGAGGCCAGAACCCAGCACGGGGTTTGAAGGGACGGCGCGACGCGTTACGCCATCGGCATTCTTTGCCGTCGCTCCGTCCCCGGACGCCGAACCGGTAGCCGCCGGCGAATACGGCCACCGGCTCTCTCGGTCGGCGGGCTTTCCGAAGCCCGCCAAGATGGGACCGCGTGTCACCCTCCCGCGGAATACCCCGCTGGGTCAGAACCAGCGTGGGTCGGGGAGTACGCGGTCTACCATCCCCCGGATGCTCTTACGCTAAGGGCGTGCTGAGCGAGACACGGCACCTTCTTGGGTCCCCGCTCGCACTCGCATGCGTTGGGGACCCGAAACTCTTAGGGGGCCAGAATCCGGGCGAGATCCCGGTCCCGGCCCCCTGCTCGACGGCGGCGGGTTGGTAAGTTGAGAGTGGCATATAGCCTCTCCCTCTCAGCCCCCGCCACCTGCTTCTGCGAGATGGTGGACTCGCAGAAGTCGAGCATCGCCTTCCTGGACTCGTCGCTCTCGAGCATCGACGCCGCGACGCTCGGGAGCGACAAGTCCGGACCTATTTGTTGGACCAGGACACAGCGCTGCCTCTCCCATGCGGGGCAGCGCGCGAGCGTATGCTCCGGCGTGTCCTGGTCACACCCCACGCAATGGTGGCACCTCGCCGTCGGCTCGGCCCTAATCCGGTGCAGATACCGACCGAAGCACCCGTGCCCGGTCAGCATCTGCACCATCCAGAAGGTGAGGCGTCCTGCGCCACGACCCACCCAATCATCTAGGATCGGGCGGATCGCCTCGACGGTCCGTAGACCCCATGTGGGGTTAGCGAGTCGTCTCTTCCACGCTTCCGTCACGGACCGCCGAGATTGGAATACAATTACCTTAACACATTTTTTGATGCGGACAGCGACGTATTCATTGCGTTTTATACTCGTGATAGTAATATATCTCCACGAAATGTCCCATTGGAATAAAACAAAAAGTATTTTACTTCTACAGTTGTTAAGTCAGTCCATAGCTATTGCCATTGAAGTCAAACAACAAAATTATATTAGCAAATACATTCGTATATTTTTTAATAAGATAAAATGGGAGATTTCAAAATTTTGGTTGGTAACCCTTTGAAATTTAATTATGTCAAAGTTACGAAATGTCAAGTGTCAGTTAAGAATACGTTAAATTTTTCAAACAATAAGAATTGTTTTATTAACTTTATACAATGGAAAATTGTTAATACTTACTTGTGGAAAGTGATTCTGTGACGCTTATTGTGTGTTGTTGAGTGGTTTCTGCAGAAGCTTACAACGCAGGAAGGCATGATTCAATCTTGTCTCAACAAGTATTTTACGTTAATACTGTCAAATAAACGTCAATGTCATAGGCATTTTAACATGTGTATGTACACGACTGGCACGACTTGGCTAAACTTCACCAACTTTGTTCCCCATGTACGTTCCTGAGGTAATAATTCTATGGTAAAATGTCAGTGTTGTGTTTATTGTTTATATGGAGACCGTATGTAATTACTGTAATAGTTTTATTATATTGAATCCTTATTACTATTTACACAAGGTATTAATATGGCCGGAAGGGCTGACCAATAGTACAATCATGTATCCACAGATAATCAATCTCTAATGTGTCATTACGACGGCAGGTGGCACTATAGCCCAGTCATATTAGGGTTTCACCTCGGAATGAAAGATAATAAGCTGCAAATTGGTATGAACCTTTGTTTTGTCATTCTAAATGTTGTCTCAAAAGTCACAATCGTTATCGTGTCCGCGTCTCAAGATATTCAAGGTCAAAGATCACAAAAATCGGTTTTTCGCGAATATCTGGCTTCCTATAGGTTAAATGAGGTTTGCATTTAATATAAAAGTTGTAGGCTATAAAATTCCCCACAACTTTTGTTCAAACTTTTTTTTCATACGACCAACCGTTTTGAAGGTAGAGCGCGAAGAGTGCACATCGTACAGTCATATACGGCCTAATGCAAGGTCAAGCGTGAGTTATGGTTATCAGTACATTATAAAGTCAATTATTTACTTGGAAATTATAATTATTAAACAATGCCATTATTTATGTACTAACTATAAATTATTTAAATTTAATTAAAGTAAGTAACTTGATTATTTATATATAATTATTCATATTTAACTATTTTAGTATAAAATATTATTAATTCTGGATTGTATATTTTAGTTTTATTTTAATTTAAAATGATATAGTATATATTTTATACATATTTTTATTTATTATTAAATACGGCATAATATACATTTATCAAAATGTGAGTTCAAATATCAAAAGTATCTTTGTTGATTTTAATTGTAATGAAATTGGAAATGGAAGCTAATTATCTTCTTCTTCTTCGTCGTCTTCTTCTTCTTGTCGCTCAAAAATGTTCGATTCATTGTCATAATCCTCATTATCTGTCATGTACATCTCCAAACCTTCCAGAATATCGGGATCATATGTATTTTCTTCATCGGGATTACTTGGATACAGTGACGTGAACACAGTTGAGGCAACGCTGGCAAGCTTGTCCGTTGCACTGGCCGCAAGATAAAGAACATTGTAGCCCTGATTTTCTGCATCCACAGCGAGAACCACAACCATTTTTGCAATTGCAAAATATTACGTTTAGTAGTTCGGCTGGTGCTGCAGGTAATAACGTTCGTATGGGCTCCAGGATTTCATTTTCAAGCATCCAGCCCCATTCTTGAGGTTCTAAGTCCTTCTCATGCTGAGCCATAATGTGTTTGTAAATATTTAATGTACTTATTTAAAATAATAGAGAAAGTATCGTCTTTGCTCCATACGACGCGATGCAGAAGAAATCCACCATCGATGATGTATGTTACATTATTTTCATCAAGATCGATAACGACAGGCATCATATTGTCATATAATGTTGCTTTCGTAGTTTTTCTCATGCCATTACTATCAAATAAAGATGTCGGATACGGGCTTAGTTCATACTGAAGATATTCTTGTAAATTACTTTCAAATTTTTTGCTTACAGTTATTCTCTGGAAAAGTAACATTGGATCTATAGAAACTTTACAATCATTAATTTTGACAGATTTGTTAATGGCTGAAAGCGGTAGTACATAAATAATAGGCATTGTTTAATAAGTGTTAGCTGTAAGTTTCTCTGGAATATTAAAATAAAATAAATAAATAAATAAAATTATAATTTCCAAGTAAATAATTGACTTTATAACGTACTGATAACCATAACTCACGCTTGACCTTGCATTAGGCCGTATATGACTGTACGATGTGCACTCTTCGCGCTCTACCTTCAAAACGGTTGGTCGTATGAAAAAAAGTTTGAACAAAAGTTGTGGGGAATTTTATAGCCTACAACTTTTATATTAAATGCAAACCTCATTTAACCGATAGGAAGCCAGATATTCGCGAAAAACCGATTTTTGTGATCTTTGACCTTGAATATCTTGAGACGCGGACACGATAACGATTGTGACTTTTGAGACAACATTTAGAATGACAAAACAAAGGTTCATACCAATTTGCAGCTTATTATCTTTCATTCCGAGGTTGACCCCTTTTTTTACCTAATTTGACTGGGCTACTACGCGTATCGGCGCGTTCCTAAACACAGCCTAACAGACCGCTCTGTCAGACACCGACAAGTTTGTCAAATTTAGCTTGCAAGATTCCACCCGAACTTACATGGTGGAATCTTGCAAGTTGTAGGAAGTCAAAGGCTGCCAGTGCATTGAAGAACATAAAAACAATCATTTAATTAAAATAAAACTTAAGAGAAAGAAAAGTATGACGCAATCACAACTAATTTTTACACACACAATTCGATATTTGAAAAAGCGCGCCAACATTCCTTCTTAATTTTAAAAAGAGTATATCATACTCTACAAAGAGGTTTTAATAAAAATATGTTCTTTACATTTTAAAAATCCTAATAATATTATAAAGGCGAAAGTTTGTATGTATGGATGTATGGATGGATGTATGTATGGATGTATGTTTGTTACTCTTTCACGTAAAAACTACTGAATGGATTTGAATGAAACTTTACCACAATATAGCTTATACATCAGAATAACACATAGGCTACAATTTTTCAAGGTCTGATGATGGAGCTGGAAGGTGGCTATGGGAACTCCGTCAATAGGCAAGATAACCTCATCGTGTTTAGGCTCTAATGAAGCGTCCTGATGAGTTCTTTGCGTAGAGGCTGAATGTCAAGGTCTGATGATGGAGCTGGAAGGTGGCTATGGGAACTCCGTCAATAAGCAAGATAACCTCATCGTGTTCAGGCTCTAATGAAGCATCTTGATGAGTTCTTTGCGTATAGGATGAATGTCAAGGTCTGATGATGGAGCTGGAAGGTGGCCACTGTCTGTTTGTTCTGGCTTCGGACGGGCTGACTTTCAATGACTGAAAGTTTATGTTATAACGAGTAACTTAGGCTTTATTTATTTTAGAAATTGTTGTTTTTTTTTAATTCTCAATGAAGTTCAAGGATGGTATTTACAGCGAGAAAAAATCGAATCGATGACATTTAATTGAGATTGGCGCAGACGAAGTGGCGCGGGACAGCTAGTATAAAATAAATAAAACTGATTCAGTCGCCTACACAAGTTAATATACAGCTTGTAAATTATTTGCAGGCTCCGTGGCGCATACAACGTGTCTTAGTACAAGAAAACGTCTACGAAAACTTCAAGAAAGCCCTCAAATGGAAATACGATTTGGAAACCAACAAGAAAACCACACAATCTCCCGAACTCAGTTATTTCATACAGGGAAATCTGTTTATCTTTGACCCAGCACGGCGTGACGTCACTAAGGTCACAGTAGAGGCCTACAGAACGACCAAAGAACTAATAAAATTGCTGAGCGAATATCAACCTTACTACCTCAGCTTATGGTCCAATGACATAGCAGAGGCTCACGAAATCACGAACAATGTTAGTTCTACTATCATTTGGATTAACGATCACGCGAGTTTCAATACTTCAAGGCCTGTTTTCAATCTAATGTATCCAATTTTGAATAATTATTTTGTTTCTTCGTTATGTACTGGAATGAAAGAATGGTCGAAATTGGTTCACTTTGAGCGAAAAAAAGCCATATTGAAGTCACTGGACGATTATTTGTGTGATGAGAATGATGATGAGGCGAGAATAATCAAAGATATCCGAGTTAATGTACTGAATGAAGAAAACAATGTTTTAATACAAGACAGCAATACTTCGCTTGAAGTTAGAAAAGTTGTAGGAGAAAATATTATACATTTTTCAGTATTTTCCATTAAATGCATCATGGCTGCCTTGTACGGGCAAGGCGCCTCTGTCAGTTACATAAATGAGAAATTGTTGCAATCGTTTCGTAATAACGGAGTACCAATTGTGTCTGACAGGTGTTCAATTCCAAAGAAATTTTGCACTCAAAAATATCAGCTGATCTGGTCCAATTATGGAACCATTTTTGCCAATTAAGGTTTTGACTAAAAGTCAATACGAATCGTAGTTTTACATACTTATATTCTGGAAAATTTATAGATTTTTATTTAAGGTAGTGGACGACTGAAATTAGTTTTTTGGCCGAAACCGAAACTAGCAAATATCAAGGATTTTTAATGATATCCCTCTTTCACAAAATTTGTTCTTCATTATAGAACATCTATACGTAAAGCTGAAGGAAGAAGGTTCCTCAAAAATGTGATCTACTGTGACAAGGGGAGGAGGAATCAAAAATCGTGAAATGTAGTGTGACATAGTTTATTGATACCCCTTAGCAAGGCCATCTAATCGGGTAATAATAATAGTTCTGTATACTTCAGTACTAGAAAATGCTTGAATTCTCATTTAAAAAGTTAGTTTCGGTTCGGCCGAAACTAACGAACATTTTTTCCGAAACTGGCCGAAACCAAAACTTTCGGTCGGTCACTAATTTAAGGTATAAGTAAATAATCAAACATGAAAATTATGTTAATGTTCTTAAAGATTTAATCATAGAAATAAGTTTATTAGAAGTGCGAAGGTCCCTTACAGATCTTTCAAGCTGTAGATAAGCTTGCCGATGCTACATTAACGTCTTCGGCAAGACTGCTGAGAGTCATGTTTGAATAAGTATGGACAAAAATATTATTAAAAACAAATATCCGAAAAATACAGGGTCCTTAACTCTATCCACGCTGAAGTGGAGTAAGTGACCTGTCAAAATACAATTTAGAAACACTTATAGAGTATAGAAATATAGCTTCCGGTTCTCGTTTTGCTAACGAGTATTTGCACAGACATAACCAGATGGCCAGGATTATGTATCAACGCAAATGTCGGTCTCAACCAGTACTCGATAATAATCATGTTACTCTCTTAACCTACTCAATGATCACTGATTGGACATTGATAAAAAAAGGTTTCTAACTACTAACTATCTAACTAATGTGCTCCTAATAACAATGTGATAGAAATCATTTTGTAATAGACTAGTCAAAATGGATGTTGTTTGACTTTGGAAGTGTTTGGAAAACAATATAATTGTCAGACATTTATAGTTTATTTGAACTAATTAGGATTTTTTATATTTGATCAAAGTTTGTATGAATATATTTTTATAAATATATTGTTATGATATATTTCATTTCGTTTCATTTTATTACCACAACTCCAGTCGTCCGGATTCGATGAGGAGGTCAGCTTTCAGACATTCAACATTAGTCTTATATTACACTAGGTGATATGCGCAACTTCCTCTGCGTCATAAAGGGGTGCAGATAGCACTTGCGATGCTGTCTTTATACTTGTGATAACTTCTCAAAGAAATCTCCATCTCCAAAAGTTTTGGAGTTTAAGTCTCCCGAACATTTAAAAAAGGTTATTTTCTTCTAAATAAATATTTTTTTAACTATTAATTAAATTGCCTGAACTACCACTTACCAGGCCAAAACCTTTATCTGAAATTCTGAAGCTTAATTTCAACACTGTCTTACAGGGTAAACAACGAATCACTCCTCGTCCTACCATCCTCGTAAGTACCCCAGTAATATGCCATGATTCCATAGAATACAACCTAACAATAATAAATATAAATAAGAATGGTATAGTTAAATTCAGATTGCTCAGATTTAGTTTTAAGGACCTTATACCCAAGACATAAAATATTTTTCAGTTTCAAAAAACATCACTGACGTTGACATATAGAAGAGTAAAAGACAGTAGAAGTCATTTATAAAAAAAACGGGAATTTTGGTTCATGTTTCACACACAGCGTACCTACAAGAAAAACTAATGAAAGAGTTGGTTTATTACACAGCGCCAAAAATCATACAACAAGAAATGAAATTATCATATCTGGGTCCAAGGTCAGAGTCACAGAGATATCGACAGTAACAAACGTTCAAGAAGTATAAAAATATTAAAAAAAAATAGAGGTAAAATAAATGTTACTTGCTTTGATTATAATTATTTACTTGTATATACTCTAAGGTTACTTGTTAATATTTTTTTAATTATTTGAATAACTTTCAAACAAGACTTGCTTAACAAGTTCTACATTATTTTTTCACACTGAATCTGACTGAGTAATTATTTAATTTCAGATAAAAGTCTTAACTGTTGTTGCCGGGTATCGTGTACTGCGATAATAATTACATAAAAAAAAGCATAAAATGTATGATCTAGATAATTTAAAATTGGAATCAGCCATGGATAAATCACGTAAATGGAACGAAATAGCTCAGGTAAGGATTTATTAAATATTGTTTTACTTATGGAAACAACGTAAAAAGTTTAAATGAGATTTTATGTATGTTATAAATAACAATAATGAATGTCTTTAATATTCGAAACAAGACCGACTCTTACATTTAAGGGAGTAACTATTCACATGTCATACAATTTTAATTTAAATGACAAAATAATAAGCAAAATTTATTTTTGTTGTTTAACTAATGACAGCTTACAACCAACCTAATGATAAGCGTTACCTCATGAAGAACTGCATTGGCAGGACATCGGATCACTGCTATCCAGAAATACCTTCTACTTTCGTTGGTTTTTTCTTCTTTTGTTTGACTCCCATCTAATGACACGTGTGAATACCTTAAACCTCGTTTGAAGATTGACATGTCATAGGGCTCCGGGAACACAGGATGGGAGCCAAATCGCTATTCTAAAATAAATTCAATTCAACATTTGTGATACACAGGTTATTACATAAGATGTTATTCTGATTTGCATATTTGTTCAGCTGTAATCAGCTCTGTTGAGCATACAAATCATATTTTCTAAACTTAAATTCTAACAAGCTAATTGTTATGTATGTCAGTGTAATGCGGGTACTTGAGTTTCTTTTATAATGAAAAGTAATGTCACGTGCAGGCAGTCTGAAATATAAGTCATGTTATCTAACACATTTGCTCTTTCATTTAAATACAATTAAACGAATATTAATGAACATAATACAAATTTTTATTGAAAATGTAATCTTAAAGTGTCCTTGCTATGTCATTTATACTTTTGATCTATTTATAAATATTAATTATTATTTTATTTGTTAATTATTATACAATATGATATTATTATTTACTAGATTAAATTATCTCACTAGAAACTCATTTAAGCTATAGTGTGTTTTACTCAATAATAGTTCTGTAAGTTTTCATTTAAATATAAAATAATTGTGTTCATCACGGTTTTCTTTACTTACCATTATAAATGTTATACGCCATACAGAATACACGGAGCGGAAAAGTTTTGTCCTAGATGATCTTGTCCTCAACTGATCTATAAACATAATTCTAATTCTTCACTTTTTTGTGTATATTGATTGAAAGAAAACTTTTTAAGTGTTATTATTTACAGACATACCTAAATCAACATGAGAATTTTAAATCAATCAACATTAAGGATACTCCAGACAAACAAAATCAATTTTATAACAAAACTATATACTACAGAGATTTTAGCGAAATTTCCAGTCTGGATTTGAAAAATGATTCGAAAACTGTGCAAGAAAGAAGACAAGCATTGTCAAAATTAGCCAGTTTAGTTGATGAAAAAAGTGAATTGATATGCGCTCTTGAAATTTCTTTGAGACAACAACTTGAAAGTGATCTAAAAACATATTTAAGCATAGTAAAGAATCAGTTACTATCTTTTGAGATGTATGACAATGTTCAATATTACTGGGAATGTAGTGGTTAGTATTTCAGATTATCTATCAATTTATGTTAATTACTCAATGTGAGAACATCAAATTCTGTTTCATTTTTGTTGTGAATACAGAGTGGTTAGATCATTTCATAGCCAAAATTGTATGAATATCCTATCAAAATAGAGCTTGTTTGTTTTTGGAATTGGTTAAACTTTATTAATTTATCAATAACATTTTTTTTTTTTTTCAGTTGGAGGAAATCACCAGGGTATATGAGAGTTGAACCGCACTAAAACCTCCAACCGCTCACACTCAACGTCCGAACCCCGGCTGAGGCCAGAACCCAGCACGGGGTTTGGAGGGACGGCGCGACGCGTTACGCGCTCGGCACTTTCTCGTCGCTCCGTCCCCGACATCATTATGGTAGAATAGTTGTTCATACATGAACACCCTGTGTGTATTTTTTATTTATTTTTCCCTAAGTCACATTCTGTTCCATACCCAAGGTATGGTTTACTTGAAAATAATTCCTGAATAGATCAGGCAAGTCTTTGAAATTGCTTATTCCCTGTATTGCTGTTGGGAGAGATTGTTTAGCATTACATTTATTAACACTTTTCCAAAATTTCAAATTCATTTTTATTTGTTCTTTATAATTTTGGCACCATTGTAGTCTGGAATTCAAAATCTTTCTTACACACAATACATGGCAGAATAAAATTGATCCACTGAAGGTTTGCCATAGTTGACCCACCGGTTGAACAACCTAGCTTTCCTATGTGCAGTAGCAATGTGATCAACAATATTTCATACAGCCCATTTCGGCAGAAACCTTACCTTCATATGAAATAAGTATTTTTTGTGGTATTATTTGATTTTTTTTTTTTATATGTAGGCAGACGAGCCAACGGGCCACCTGATCGTAAGTGGTTACCGTCGCTCATGGACCTCTGCAATGTCAGGGGACACCTACGACCTAACTTTAAGGACCCTCCTCAAGCCTCGTTTGAAGGACAAGTCATAGCGCTCTGAGAATACCGAAGAGGGGAGCTCATTCCATAGCCGGAAGGTGCGTGGCAAAAAAGTGTTCCTGAAACGGACCGTGGATGACCGCGGTGGTTCCATATAGTAAGGATGAACTCCACCTCGACGCCGGGTGGTACTAGTTTGACAACATGTATTTCAGTATACCTAAGGGCAGATACACCATTGCTTGTATTGGGCTATTTACATGAAGCAATCTTCACATACAGTGGCATTGTAATATTTGCTACTGTAGAAACGGCTCCCATTGCAAGTCTTTTTATGGAAATGATTGATGAAGCTGGGTAAGATATTATCTATGGAAATTGTAGTAGATGCTAGATTAAAATTACATTTCATAAATTTAAGGCATTATAACCACTCAACTGGGGGCAAGAGTCAAAATGGACCGCAATTCTAAAACTTGGTTTGTTTAAAATTTTTAACAGTCATATTTAACGAAAATAATATAATTTGCCCAAAATGTAATACAATAAAGTTTAATATTAAAATTTAAAACAAACCAATTTTGACACAGTTGATAGGATATAGAAGAGAGATCATATGAGATGACGTCAAAGATATTTCTGAAAAAAAAAAAGTAGAAATAATTTTGTTTTTATTACATAATAGTATTGTTTTCTAACCGTTTTCAGGTTAATGACAAATGTGGGACTCGCAGTTGTTGATAAAATAGATGACAAATTAGGCATACTCCTCGCCGGTACTCTGACAGGTTTTGAAGAAGTTCGCGGGCGTGATTCATTTTCAGGTAAATTCTATAAAGACGTTTTTGAAAACACTTTTTGCTCAGTAAAAGTTTTGACAGACATTTTTTTAGTTCTGTTACGAGAATGTTCTAGAAAAATGTGTGAGTGAGATTATAGATACATTGCTATCTGTATCACACATTCGAGAGCCTTCAAAATCAGTATTCGAGAGCCTTACAGAAGATTCGAGACTATTCGAGAAGTTTCTAGAACAATTTTCGAGGCTCGAGAAGTTTCTAGAATAATTTTCCAGACTTCGAGAAATTTCTAGAACAATTTTCCAGCCTTCGAGAAGTTTCTAGAACATTGTTAGTCACTCCATTCGGGACTTATCGAAAAGCTTCTAAGACAATGTGTGAGTGAGACAGAGATAATATTGGTTAACGATTGTTTTTTGGCAGTGGTGCTGTGAAAACTACTTTTAACATACATAAATATTCTTCAAACTAAAATTTAGAGGTACGGTACAAGCCGGTTTGAACTCGCGACCTCAAATTAATTGTCACTTGATTCGTTTCATAGATACGGGAGAGTGCACGGCGGTTGTGACGTCACGATGTGACTTGGACTCAGCCGTTGACAAACTTGTATCCTCCTCGCCAAATGTAAGTATCTACAGGGTGTTGTTTTAATCACTCGTCTGTGTTCGTTAATTTTCGCTAAACGAAACTGGGGCGCGCTGTATACATTATACGAGCACCCCCGAAAACGAAGACTGGTGTTAGTACACCTGTGAAATGAAATTATTTATTGTCAACGTTAATGAAATCATCATGCTTGTTGATGTCAAAAGGCTACCTGTCTTGTCATCATCATTATCATCATCATCATCAAACTACCAATAGTTCGGAAAAAAGAAATAGCCACCGTCCTGAGAAGAACGGACAAGTAACTCAGTGGTCATGTCTTTTTTGTATTATTTTTCTGTTCTTTTTTTCTTTTAACTCAATATTACAACTTTGTTGACCTAAAACGAAAGCACAGTGATGGTAAGATAGGACACCGGTCTATTCAGACGATTTTTTTCATATTTTGTCGCTTTTAAGCTCATGATAGTAGCTATAAAAATAGTACAGTTTACGAAAAATAATTTATTTTCACAAAAACTTTAAATACAAGCTTTTAAGATCCTGAATAGCACGTATCAGTAGAGTACTAGCCAAGACAAATAAAATGAGCCCAAACACAACGAATCTATCTTATTTTGTAGTTAGGAGTTCCTGTGACCACTTTTCGAATCCATCATCAGATCAGCGCCATTTTGTCATATTACTGCATTGCACGCGATATACTTCTGCGTGCAGAATGTCAGCTCGATTAGACACCGACAAGTTTGACAAATTTAGCTTGCAAGATTTCACCCGAACTTACATAGCTACATCCAGTGCAAGTTAATATAAAACATGTAAAATTTGCAGGCTCCGTGGCGCATACAACGTGTCTTAGTACAAGAAAACGTCTACGAAAACTTCAAGAAAGCCCTCAAATGGAAATACGATTTGGAAACCAACAAGAAAACCACACAATCTCCCGAACTCAGTTATTTCATACAGGGAAATCTGTTTATCTTTGACCCAGCACGGCGTGACGTCACTAAGGTCACAGTAGAGGCCTACAGAACGACCAAAGAACTAATAAAATTGCTGAGCGAATATCAACCTTACTACCTCAGCTTATGGTCCAATGACATAGCAGAGGCTCACGAAATCACGAACAATGTTAGTTCTACTATCATTTGGATTAACGATCACGCGAGTTTCAATACTTCAAGGCCTGTTTTCAATCTAATGTATCCAATTGTGAATAAGTATATTGTCTCTTCGTTATGTACTGGAAAGAAAGAATGGTCGAAACTGGTTCACTTTGAGCGAAAAAAAGCCATATTGAAGTCACTGGACGATTATTTGTGTGATAAGAATGATGATGAGGCGAGAATAATCAATGATATCCGAGTTAATGTACTGAATGAAGAAAAAAGCTTTTTAATACAAGACAGCAATACTTCGCTTGAAGTTAGAAAAGTTGTAGGAGAAAATATTTTACTTTTTCCAGAATTTTCCATTAAATGCATCATGGCTGCCTTGTACGGGCAAGGCGCCTCTGTCATTCGAATAAATGAGAAATTGTTGCAATTGTTTCATAATAACGGAGTGCCAATTGTGGGCACATGTTTACATCAAACGAAATGGTACACTCAAAAATATCAGGTGATCTGGTCCAATTATGGAACCATATTTGCCAATTAAGGTTAACACGAATCTTAGATTAGAATTGTCAAAATACAATTTAAAAACACCTTTATTTATTTGGTTTCCGTTAAATACAGCTGGTCCTAAGTAACAGAGTTAACCTGGATATCTTGTTAAGGATAGTACGGTCAATATTTGTCTGACATATCACCAGGAGTGTGTAGAAATATAGCTTCCGGTTCTCGTTTTGCTAACGAGTATTTGCACAGACATAACCAGATGGCCAGGATTATGTATCAACGCAAATGTCGGTCTCAACCAGTACTCGATAATAATCATGTTACTCTCTTAACCTACTCAATGATCACTGATTTGACATTGATAAAAAAATGTTTCTAACTACTAACTATCTAACTAATGTGCTCCTAATAACAATGTGATAGAAATCATTTTGTAATAGACTAGTCAAAATGTATGTTGTTTCATTTTGGAAGTCTTTGAAACACAATTGTCAGACATTTATAGTTTATTTGAACTAATTAGGATTTGTTATATTTGATCAAAGTTTGTATGAATATATTTTTATAAATATATTGTTATGATATATTTCATTTCGTTTCATTTTATTACCACAACTCCAGTCGTCCGGATTCTATGACGAGGTCAGCTTTCAGACATTCAACATTAGTCTTATATTACACTAGGTGATATGCGCAACTTCCTCTGCGTCATAAAGGGGTGCAGATAGCACTTGCGATGCTGTCTTTATACTTGTGATAACTTCTCAAAGAAATCTCCATCTCCAAAAGTTTTGGAGATTAAGTCTCCCGAACATTTAATAAAGGTTATTTTCTTCTAAATAAATATTTTTTTAACTATTAATTAAATTGCCTGAACTACCACGTCTACCACTTACCAGGCCAAAACCTTTATCTGAAATTCTGAAGCTTAATTTCAACACTGTCTTACAGGGTAAACAACGAATTACTCCTCGTCCCACCATCCTCGTAAGTACCCCAGTAATATTCCATGATTCCATAGAATAGAACCTAAAAATAACAAATATAAATAAGAATGGTATAGTTAAGATTAGATTGCTCAGATTTGGCTTTAAGGGCTCTATATCCAAGACAAAATCTTTTCAATTTCAAAAAACATCACTGACGTTGACATATACAAGTAAAAGACAGTTGAAGTCATTTAAAAAAAAAAACGGGAATTTTGGTTCATGTTTCACAGCGTGCCCGCACACCTGAAAAGTATTGGGAAAAGATACAAAAAAATAGCATGTTAAGGAAACTGTTAATTAAAAACCCATTTTCAAAAATAGCATGTGTATGTGTTAGGATAAATAATACTTGAAAAACTTACTTATATTTTAGGATCGAGTTCTAAAATCGTATAATGTTAAAAATATTAATTTTATCATCGTAAGTCTACTATTCAAGTGGTATTTTAATTTTGAATATATGCAATTAATTAATTCAAATTTCTTTCATACTTTTACAGGTTTGATGCTGCCTGAAACTACTTTTTTTCATGTCTTTTAGCGTAATACATAGAACTAAACTCACTTGACGTAAGCACCAGGAGATATATACTAATAACACAATTTTAATATCTAAAAGATGTTTAGAGCATGCTACTCAAACGCTATTATTGCTATTTTTTTATAACATTACAATTAAATTGTTATGAGTTTTAAATCCCATCTCTGCTTCTGTCACAAATATTGACAATACTGTTTTAGGTGTGTGGGCACGCACACACAGCGTACAAGGAAAACGAATAAAATAAATAGAGTTGGTTTATTACACAGCGCTAAAAATCATACATCACTCTACAACAATCATATCGGTAGGGCTGAGCTGTAGGCTACTACCGGGGTCCATAGGTGGCGGATAATGGAACGGCTTGGAGATATCCTTGCTAGCTGTGTTAACAGCCCCCGACCAAACAGCGGTAAAGTTACCAGGGTGTAATGGTGGTCCCTTGGGAAAGGTCTGCTCTAAAGTGTTACAAAACCCTTTGACGACTTTACGACATGGCGAGTCGTGCCGCCATTAAATAAGCACTCCCCTGCAATGGGCAGCTGCATTGCAGTGCTTTGAAAGAGGAGGCTGTGGGAGCCGGAACTGTTTCAAATGCATGATTGCTGGCAGAGATGATGGACATTGGATTGGCAGCAATACAGCGTGTGGAAGGCAACGGAAAACCACCACATTCATTTTTCCAAGTATGATCATTATGGCTGAAAACAATAAAACAATGGCCCTCAGTCCCCGGCAGACCTTCAGTGGTCAGAGGGTGCGAAGAATCTCCGGGTCAGCCATGACGATTGCAACGTGGAATGTTAGAAGTATGTACGACACGAGTAAAATGATTAATGTTGAACGAGAGATGCGGAGATTGCAAGTTGATGTTTTGGGAATAAGTGAGTCAAGACTTCGTGGAGTAGGAGTCTTGTCCCGGAACGATACTGTAGTATACTACAGTGGAAATGACACCAACATGCACTATAACGGCGTGGCAATCATGATCAGTAAGAAATTAGAAGCCAACGTAAAGAACTTCCTTCCCATCTCTGACCGAGTTATGAGTTTACATATAATAACCAAACCAAAAAACATACAGCTCATACAGATTTATGCACCGACAGCTGATGTTTCTCAGGACAGTATTGAGGGTTTTTATGCAGATCTTAAAATAGCATTGAAACAACAAAATAGCCAGGATATAATTATGATACTGGGAGATTTTAATGCCAAAGTTGGTGCTGTAAAAGTACACGACATCGTTGGACCGTACGGCCTTGGAGATAGAAATGATCGGGGAGATAGGCTGATACAGTTCTGTGAGGAGAATGGCTTTATCATTACTAATACCACTTTTAAATTACCTGCTCGTAGACTTTATACCTGGAAATCGCCAAGGGATTCACCACAAAAAGTTGTCCGCAATCAGATAGATTATATTCTGATCTGAGGGAGAGCTGCGAGTGGGGCAATTTGGAGTCGGGTGTCGGAATCACAGGGGAAACTTACTGGCGGGTTTTCTGGAGAAGGAGGCATTATACATGATGAACTCCTTCTTCAGAAAACGAGACCACAGGAAGTGGACCTGGATGAGCCCCGACGGTACTACCAAAAACGAGATAGACTTCATCATGTCGACAAAAAGGCAAATATTCAGCGATGTCTCTGTGATCAATGCCATTAAGTTTGGAAGCGATCACCGAATGGTAAGGGGCACGCTGAATCTCAAGATCAAGCTTGAGAGATCCCGGCTGATGAAGTCTACGCTCCGACCAGCACAAACCCACATCCAAAACCCCGATAGCTTTCAGCTCGAACTTCAGAACCGCCTTAATAGCCTGGCCGGCACAGTGGACGAGTACAATGACGGGTTTGTGGAAGCTGTCCAAGCGGTAGGGTCTAAGTTCTTCAAGGCCCACCGTACAAACAGAACCAAGAGACTGTCGGACTCTACCCTGAAGCTGATGGAACAACGCCGTGAAATGGCTCTGCAATCCTCAGATGATGCCACTAAACATCGGCACCTCAATAGACAAATCTCTAAATCTTTAAAACGAGACCTGCGCCGATTCAATACTAAGCGTATTGAAGAAGCCATTGAGCGAAACAAAGGCACCAAAGTATTCGCGAGAGATTTGTCTATTGGGCAGAGTCGGTTGGCAAAACTGAGGACCATTGATGGCAGAGTTGTTTCATCGGGTCCTGAGCTTCTGGATGAGATCGAGAGGTTCTATGGACAGTTGTACACATGTACTCGGCAACCCGTGACAAACCTGGCAAAAGACCCAAGAGCCAAACTTACCCGATACTATACCGAAGATATTCCGGACGTCAGCTTGTACGAGATTAGGATGGCCCTCAAACAGCTGAAAGACAACAAGGCGCCGGGTGATGACGGTATCACGGCTGAGCTTCTGAAAGCGGGAGGGAAACCTATCCTCAAGGCTCTTCAAAAGCTTTTCGATACCGTCATACTCGAAGGGAAAACGCCACGGGCATGGACCAGGGGTTTGGTCGCATTGTTCTTCAAGAAGGGTGATAATACCCTTCTGAAAAATTATCGACCCATTACGCTCCTGAGCCATGTCTATAAGCTGTTTTCGAGGGTCATCACGAATCGTCTCTCACGCAGGCTTGACGACTTCCAGCCTCCCGAACAAGCCGGTTTCCGAAAAGGCTATAGTACCGTAGACCACATACATACGCTGCGACAAGTTATACAGAAAACCGAGGAGTATAACTTGCCTCTTTGCTTGGCGTTTGTGGACTACGAGAAAGCCTTTGATTCTGTCGAAACATGGGCTGTATTGCAGTCTCTTCAGCGGTGCCAAGTCGACTACCGGTATATCGAAGTGTTGAAGTTCCTGTACGAAAACGCCACTATGTCAGTCCAACTCCAAGGCCAGACCTCGAAACCAATACCTCTAGAGCGCGGCGTGAGACAGGGTGATGTCATATCACCAAAACTGTTCTCCGCTGCACTGGAGGATGTCTTCAAGGTTCTGGATTGGAAAGGGCTAGGCATCAATATAAATGGCGAGTACATAACTCACCTTCGATTCGCCGACGATGTAGTGATCATGGCTGAAACCGCGGAGGAGCTCTCTGCAATGCTCAATGATCTCAGCAGAGTTTCCTTGGAAGTAGGTCTAAAAATGAACATGGACAAGACGAAACTTATGTCGAATGTCCATGTCGTACCTTCTCCAATATCTATCGGAGACTCTGTGCTCGAAGTTGTCGATGAGTACGTATACCTGGGACAAACTGTCCGATTAGGTAAGTTCAACTTCGATGCAGAGATCAAGCGACGAATCCAACTCGGCTGGGCAGCGTTCGGGAAGCTACGGAAAGTTTTCTCGTCCACAATACCGCAGTGTCTCAAAACAAAAGTCTTCGACCAGTGTGTGTTGCCAGTGATGACCTATGGATCAGAGACTTGGCCGCTCACGATGGGTCTTATTAGACGACTCAGAGTCACTCAAAGATCAATGGAGAGGGCTATGCTGGGTGTTTCTCTGCGTGATCAAATCAGAAATGAGGAGATCCGCAGAAGGACTAAAGTAACCGACATAGCCCGAAGAATTGCATCTTTGAAGTGGCAATGGGCAGGACACATTATGCGAAGAACGGATGGCCGGTGGGGCCGAAAAGTTCTGGAGTGGCGGCCACGAACCGGTAGGCGCAATGTTGGTAGACCCCCCACAAGATGGACCGACGATCTGGTCAAGATTGCGGGAGGTCACTGGATGCAGATGGCGCAGGACCGGTCGATGTGGCGAAGTTTGGGGGAGGCCTATGTCCAGCAGTGGAC
Organism: Trilocha varians; assembly: GCA_030269945.2. Classification (NCBI taxonomy): domain Eukaryota; kingdom Metazoa; phylum Arthropoda; class Insecta; order Lepidoptera; family Bombycidae; genus Trilocha; species Trilocha varians. The sequence goes on along the minus strand of AP028270.1, from coordinate 9,937,890 downwards.
GTCTATAGGCTGATGATGATGATGATGATATTCTGATCAAGAAAAGATTCCGAAATAGTATCAAGTCAGTTAAAACTTTTCCAGGTGCTGATATCAATTCTGATCATAATCCATTTATAGCAAAAGTAAGATGTAAATTAAAAATTCTTAAACCACGTACACCTAAGAAGGCGATGGATGTTTCCCGCATTAAAGAGCCGTCAATACGATCAGAGCTCCATTCAAAAATTAATGATAAAATGTCCGAATTATTAGCAATGAACTCCGAAGAGGTTATTGTAAACGTTGAACACATTGAAAATTTATGGAGTAATTTTAAGAACATTACAACGACGACGGCACGTGACATTCTACGACCACTTCCAGTAACAAAGAAACAGTGCTGGATGACAGAAGATCTAACAAAGATCTCATGGAAGTTCGTAGAACTTACAAAGGGAAAAATGAAGATATGTACAAGGCTACAAATAGGATTATCGCAAAGAAAGTGGTAGAAGCTAAGGAAAAATGGATGGACGAACAATGTGCTGAAATCTAAATATGTCAAGTCAAATACGATTGGTTCAATATGCACAAGAAAATAAAAGAACTCAGTGGTACAACGAAACAATCTACTACTATAAATTGCCTAGTCGATGATGATGGTAAATTTGCAACGTCTATCGAAGATAAGCTGAAAATCTGGGAAACCTATGTAGCAAACTTGTTTCATGATAACAGACCAGACATAGACGTACATGGTAGGGATGATGTTACCGGACCACCAATTACAACGAGTGAAGTAGCTTGTGCTATTGAAGGTGCTAAAACATCTAAAGCAACTGGTCCAGACGGAATTCCGAGTGAAGTTCTAAAATGTCTAGATTATAATAATTTGGAAATATTAAAGAGATTATTCAACACTATTTATGACTCCGGGTACATTCCATCTGACTGGTTAACAGCCACTTTTATTACTTTACCTAAAGTTCCAGGTGCCAAGGAATGTAAAAATTATAGAACAATTTCCTTGATGAGTCATGTTTTGAAAATATTTCTAAGAATAATACATAGACGAATATATGAAAAATGTGAGAACGAATTATCAAACACTCAATTTGGATTCCGAAATGGACTTGGTACACGTGATGCACTTTTTGGATACCAGGTGCTTGTTCAAAGGTGCTGGGATGTCAACCAAGATGTATTCGTGTGTTTTATTGATTACGAAAAGGCTTTCGATAAAGTGCAACATCATAAATTGATTGATATTTTAGATACTATCGGGTTAGACACCAAAGATGTGCAAATTGTGAGAAACCTATATTGGAATCAGAAGGCAAGTGTACGAGTGGAAACCAGACTCAGTAAGGAAGTAGAAATATTGAGGGGTGTTCGCCAGGGATGTGTATTATCACCACTACTCTTTAACATTTACTCAGAGTTTATTTTTAGAGAGGCATTGCACGACCTAGAGGTGGGTTTAAATGTTAATGGTGTAAAAATCAATAACATTCGATATGCTGACGATACGGTTTTGCTGGCACCCACTCTGGATGATCTGCAACTACTCCTTAACAGATTGGAGAGTGTAAGTTCTGCTTTCGGTCTCACCGTCAATATAAAGAAAACCAAGTACATGACGATCGCAAAAACCCCACCTGTTGGAGATCTATTCTGCAATGGTCTAAGGCTGGAAAAGGTTCAAAGATATAAGTATTTAGGTTGTATTGTTGATGAGCGTGGAGATCATAGTCTAGAGGTAAAGTGTAGTATTGAACAAGCAAGGACTGCATTCTTTAAGATGAAGGCCATTCTCTGCAACAGGAAGCTCAATATCGGACTACGCACCCGGTTGGTACGCTGCTACGTGTTTTCCGTTCTCCTGTATGGTGTGGAAGCTTGGACTCTCACTGACTCTATGTGCAAGAAAGTGGAAGCTTTCGAAATGTGGGTCTACAGGAGGATGCTGAGAATATCGTGGAAAGACAAGGTCACGAATATAGAAGTCTTGCGACGTGCCAACACAGAAAAACACCTGCTGAAAACCATCAAAAGAAGGAAATTGGAGTATCTGGGGCATATCATGAGAAGCCCGAAGTACGATTTGCTGCACTTGATCGTACAGGGCAAGATCCAGGGGAAGAGAGCTGTAGGTAGAAGAAGAACATCTTGGCTGAAGAACTTGCGCCAGTGGTTCAACAAAAGCACTCGTGCTTTGTTTCGAGCTGCTGTGTCAAAAGTTCAGATCGCCTTAATGATCGCCGACCTTCGATAGAAGATGGCACAGGAAGAAGAAGAAGAAAAATCATACGACAATAAATGAAATTATTATATCTAGGTCAAAGGTCAGAGTCACAGAGATATCGACAGTATTCGACAGTAACACACATTGAAGAAGTACAAAAAACAGTTAAAAAAAATAGAGGTAACATTAAAGTTACACGTTATTTTATTTTTTTTATTTTGCGTGCCCGCACACTTATCAATAGTAATGTCAATACTTCCGACCGAGGGATGGGAAAAGATACTAAAAAATAGCATGTTAAAGAAAGTGTTAATTAAAAGCACATTTTCAAAAATAACACGTGCATGTTTTATGATAAATAATACTTGCAAAACTTAATTATATTTTAAGGTCAAGTTCCAAAATCGTATAATGCTAAAAATATTAATATTAACATTGTAATTTTTTATGGTTAAAGCCAAAAATGTTTGGCAAACTGTGGTTTTGCCACAGCTTATATTACGAGAGCTGACGACCAAAACCATGTCTCATAGCAATACGGCAAAAACCCTATAAAATCGTTAGGTTGTATGATTCTGAACCCGACTACGCGTGTAGTAACGGTCGAAAGTGTAGCAACAGCGTGGGAGGCCATTTCTGCTGTGTCAATAAAAAAAGACAGTCGGTATTATAGCAATACGTCTGATAGTGAAAATGTACATAGATTTTATAATTGTATTACGAAAAAGTTTGTTTTCAGACATTTTGCGCGTAGCATATAGCCTGAGCGCATTTTTGAAAATGTCAACAAATTTAGCCGACCTGTATCATAGCAATACGGATAAATTTTTTTTCCAACTTTTCGTATTGCTGCCATGATTACCAAAAACCTGTTTTCAGACACTTTAAGTGTAGCAACTGTTGTTTTTCAACTTCATCCTAGTTTCCTTTTGTGCGATTTATTTCAGTCCTTCAACTTCAATGTTACGGTTTCGGGTAAATTCTTTGTTATTTATCATCTAATAAATTCAGGGACGCAACGTATTCATTGATTTGTAACAGAAAATTCAAGATGCCTCAATACGATTTTTAAATGATATCTGGGTATCGAAAAGTTGTCTGATAGAGAAGGTGCTACACTTAATTTGTCTGATATAAATTTTTTGCACATGTGGACAACTTATTTTATCATGTCCAACAATTTTCAGACATATTGCTATGATACCGATCGGTAAAATTTGTTAACATTTTCAAAACGGTCTCAAAATTTAATGCGTTCACATTTCCGTCTGAAAATTGTTTTGTTCGCATCAAATAACCAAAATATACTAATAAAAAAGATTTTCAGACGTATTGCTATGAGACATTTTTTTTGTCTCATTTTTTATTTTTATAAGTGATTTTACGGGTTTGCGCTACACCACTAACGTCTGAAAAATATGTTTCTGGTATCTCAGAACTATCATTCAACTACAGTCTGCACATCAGACATATTGCTATGATGCAGTTCGGTAAAATTCTTTGACAATTTTGAAAATTCGGTCAGATCAAACGCTACGCGGAAAATGTCTGATATTGGTATTTTCGAGTTCAAGATAATTGTATCTATCGATTTGATGCGGTTTTGGTCGTATTGCTATGAGACAAAAATTTTGGTCGTCAGCTCTCGTACTATTACGGACCACTGCCCTATATTAATTTATCTAGTTGATAACAAATTACAACATCAACCAGTGAATCCAGAAAGAATAAATATAAAAATAGATGGTGTCAAAAAGTATGTGGATAAAATTAGATGGGATAACATCTATGAGATTTTCGATGTTGACACTGCTGCACAATTTGTAACTACAAGGTTGCTTGAAGCTATGGAATAATAAAATTAAAATAAACAATCCAAGTAGCAATCGCCCATTAAACCCCTGGATAACACCGGGTGTTGTCAAAGCAATAAGAAAAAGAAATAAATTGTTTAAGAAAGTAAAGTCTTCTCCAAATAATGAGGAAATTCGATTTAAATATATAAATTACAGAAACATTTGCAATAAGATAATAAAACACTTAAAAAATAATAACTATCGGTCTAGATTATTAAAATGTAACGGAAACCCTAAAAAATCATGGATAATCACAAAAGAAGTTTGTAATATAAAACGGTTAAAAGACGTTTGCAGTGATCTCTTAAATTTGCATGAATCACCCACGAAAGCATTGAACAAAGTTAATACATATTTTACAACTATTAGCCAAAAATTTGCAAAGGCTATTCTTGATAACATTGCTGAGACTGAAGTTGGTCTGGCTGATAGGACCAATAAATGCACTCTAATTACTAAATCGATGTCTTTTCTACCTACAGATCCCAGCGAAATAGCCAGCATAATATCTTCATTGAAAACAGATAGTGCACCGGGAAGTGATAAAATTCCTACTCGTATCATTAAAACAGGCCAAAACGCGTTAATAAAACCCATAACTCATCTGGTTAACCTAAGTCTATCAACGGGTAAAGTCCCGTCCATTTTCAAAGAAGCAATTGCTGATCCTATTTATAAATCCGGTGAACGTGATACACCTACTAACTATCGCCCAATATCTCTTCTCGGTGTGCTATCTAAAATTCTAGAAAAAGTTGTAAATAAGAGACTGGTGAATTATCTGGAATGCATTAACCTACTGGTTAAGAATCAATTTGGATTTCGCCGTACCAAGTCAACGGGAGATGCTGTTCTGAAGTTGACCAGTCATATAACTGGTCATCTGGACAAAGGAGGAAAATGTTTAGGAGTCTTTTTGGATTTACAGAAAGCCTTCGATTCAGTGTCTATTCCCATTTTACTAGCGAGACTTAACAACTATGGTGTCAGAGGCATTGTTCATGATTGGTTTCGGGACTATCTGTCAATGAGAAAACAACGAGTGAGACTGGAGAACCACGTCAGCGATGACGCAGATATTACATTCGGAGTTCCACAAGGCAGTACGGAGTACCCTGGGCCCCACACTCTTCCTTATGTATATAATCATCATAAATCAGCTATGTCAGCTTCAGGTACCTGCTGCTGACTTATTTATGTTTGCCGATGACACAGTTTTGCTGTTCCGTGGTCCAACCTGAAATTCACTGAAATATGCGGCTGAATATGGCATGAAAATGGTCACGTCTTGGTTAGAAAATAACCTTTTGTCGCTTAATATCAAGAAGACGAAGTACATATGTTTTACCAAAACTGCAAAAACCAATCCAGATGAACATTTTTCTTTGATATTACATAAATTCCCTTGTAATAGATAAGGTACCTCTCTATCTCAGTGTATCTGTCCGAACCTAGACAGAACTGATCATATTAGATATCTTGGTTTAGAAATAGACCAGAATCTGAGGTGGGATAAACATATTTCAAATCTATCGGCTAGAATGAGAAAATTCATGTATATTTTTAAAAAATTGAGATCGGTGTTTAATAAGCAATTGTGTATTCGAATCTATAAAGCACTATGTCAAAGTCTATTTACCTACTGTATTCCGGCCTGGGGCGGTGCAGCTAAAGTACACATGATCAAACTTGAAAGGGCACAGAGATATGTACTAAAGGTACTAATTAACTTACCGAAAATGTGTTCGACAGTTGAAGTATACAACCAATCGGAGGTTTTATCAGTTCGAAAATTATACATTATGGAAACACTTAAGCGTTATCATCGCGTAAATGAACCTAACGTATTGCTAATTAAACGTCGATTCAGATGCACCGCTCCAGTGACTAGATCAGTTTTTGCAAAAAGGCAACTTGAGTTTATACCACCATTGTTGTATAATATTTTAAACAAAAAATATAACTGCAAATCGATGAATAATTATGAGATCAAAAACATTATTTACAAATGGTTAAAAAGCTACGATTACGAAGCTATTGAAAACATGCTTATTAGTATAATTTAAGGATTCTTTCACACACACAAACACACACATGCAAACACAAACAAACACGCACACACATACACACCCACCCACACACACACACACACACAAACACACACACGCGCGCGCGCGCGCGCAAGCTTACCCATTCAGACGTTTACGTATTATTATTATTATTTTTTACTACTAAATTGTGATTTTGTAATCTCCTTTTTTTCTGTTTATTGTCTTTTTTTTTGTTTCACTTGTAACTTTTGTAACCATTCTTGACGTGACGCAGACGAAGTTTCGGGGGTCATCTAGTTTATAATATATGCAATGAGGTAATTCAAATTTCTTTCATACTTTTACAGGCTTGACGCTGCCTGAAATTACTTTTTTTCATATCTTTTAGTGCAATACATGGAACTAAACTCACTTGACGTAGGCACCAGGAGGTATATACAAATAACACAATTTCAATATCTAAAAGATTTTTAGCGCATGCTACTCAAACGCTATTATTGCTATTTTTTTCTAACATTCTAATTAAATTGTTATGACTTTTAAATCCCATCTCTGCTTCTGACACAAGTATTGACAATACTTTTTTAGGTGTGCGGGCACGCCTACGGGCAACCTATCACATTGTTTTTGCGATCAAACTGAATCTGACTGAGTAATTATTTAATTTCCATAGAATTATTACCTCAGGAACATACATGGGGAACAAGGTTGGTTACACGTTACATACATGGGGATGAAAAATAGATGTTGGCCGATTCTCATAGATACCGGATAAGCACAAAAAAATTCAACAAAATCGGTCAAGCCGTTTCGGAGGAGTTCAAGTTCGAACACCGTGACACGAGAATTTTATATATTAGATAATTAAGTAAAACATAAATCATTTAAAAAACGATCTTTTTATAATAATTATATTTAATTCAACAGAAAGCGTTTATTTTTGTCGCCAAAGCCAATGAAGACTAATGACAAAAAATGGTGGCGCTCTCTGCTGGATTTTTAAAATTCCGTACCTCTTCCACTAAGAACTGTCAAGTTTGTATGGAAATTATGAAATGTCACAGCCGTGATCATGTTGATTCCAGCCAGAGGTTTTTTTTTTTTTTTTTTTTTTTTTAGTTGGAGGAAATCACCGGATCCCCGCCCGCCCCGCGGGCGGGGTATGTGGGAGTTGAACCGCACTAAAACCTCCAACCGCTCACACTCAGCGTCCGAACCCCGACTGAGGCCAGAACCCAGCACGGGGTTTGGAGGGACGGTGCGACGCGTTACGCCATCGGCACACTTTCCCGTCGCTCCGTCCCCGGACGCCGAACCGGTAGCCGCCGGCGAATACGGCCACCGGCTCTCTCGGTCGGCGGGCTTTCCGAAGCCCGCCAAGATGGGACCGCGTGTCACCCTCCCACGGAATACCCCGCTGGGTCAGAACCAGCGTGGGTCGGGGAGCGCGGTCGACCATCCCCCGGTCGCTCTTGCTTAAGGCGCGTGCTGAGCGAGACACGACGCCTTCTTGGGTCCCCGCTCGCACTCACATGCGTTGGGGACCCGAAACTCTTAGGGGGCCAGATTCCGGGCGAGATCCCGGTTCCGGCCCCCTGCTCGACGGCGGCGGGTTGCTGTCGCTGGGCGGAGGGAAGCGTACAATCGCTCCCTCGCACCCCCCGCCACCCTCTTCTGCGAGATGGTGGACTCGCAGAAGTCGAGCATCGCCTTCCAGGACTCGTCGCTCTCGAGCATCGACGCCGCGACGCTCGGGAGCGACAAGTCCGGTCCTATTTTCCCGACCAGGACACAACGCTGCCGCTCCCATGCGGGGCAGAGCGCGAGCGTATGCTCTGGCGTGTCCTGGTCGCAACTCACACAGTGATGGCATCTCGCCGTCGGCTCTACCTGGATCCGGTGCAGATACCTCCCGAAGCACCCGTGCCCGGTCAGCATCTGCACCATCCAATAGGTGAGGCGTCCCTTGCCACGACCCACCCAATCCCTGAGGACGGGGCGGATCGCCTCGACGGTCCGTAGACCCCAAGTGGGGTTGGCGAGTCGTCTCTCCCACGACTCCATAACGGACCGCCGAGATTGAACCTTCCGATCTCGGACCGCTTCCGGCAGAGGACGCACCACGCCCCGGGAGCGAAGGTCGCATCGCCAACGATAATCGTCGGCGAGCGCCTCCGCCTCCAGTTCCCAGGGCGGCGTCCCCGCCAGAACACACGCCGCCTCAAACGCGACGGTGCGGTATCCGCGGATGGCCCTGATGGCTACGATGCGCTGTGGCCGGCGCAGGTACCCGGCATAAAATGCACGGATACGAGGCTCGGCCCAAACGGGCGCACCGTACAGGGCCATCGAGCGCACCACCCCCGCGTAGAGGCGGCGCACCGCGTCACTGGGTCCCCCGACGTTCGGGAGCAGCCGACCAAGGTGGCCGGCCGTCCTTACCAGTCGGGGAACCAGGTCCTCGAAATGCTGTCGGAAGGTCCAACGGCCGTCCAATCCAGCCAGAGGTAATAATTCCATGTTAATTTCAGATAAAAGTCTTGATCACAGATCAGAAACTATATTACAGATGCGACACTGTTACCGTTTGAAGTTTATTTAGTGAAGAGGTACGAGTCTCAGATGCTCCAGTAGAGGGCGCCAGCATTTTTTTTTTCTGTAGAATGATTGCATTGCTGCATAAAACAAGTTTGCATTTAATTTCGGCCATTGGTTAAAAGGATAATCTATTACATAAAAATAATATGAATAATTTGGCCCAAATGGAGTATATCTAATGAAATAATATTAAAATAAAATAGAATAAGGGTGACAAACCCAAATGCTAGGCAACTTTCGCCTATTTTAGAGGTGACTGTCCCACTCAGTATAAGATTTTTTCCGCGACACCAATTAAATATTTGTAATTGCACAGTTGGGAAAATTATGTAAAATTTCGACTTTATGGGTAGGACAGCCGGTTGGGCTGATTCCAAATCCCTCTCAAGTAAATATTTTTTGTTAAATTCCCTTTTTTCTTACAATTACAGTTCAAGTATGTATTCGTTGCGTCTATTAATGCAGAAAATGCTACAATAAATTGTGTAGAGGGTTATTTTTTTTTTCTTTTTAATTTTTTTCGTTCTCTAAAGAAAATAATTGATGAACTTTAGCGAGCTCTTCAGTTGTTATACTTTTTTCACATTTTGTACATTTTCTCCCTCTACATAACTTATGTACAACATATCCAGCCGTGAAACCTCTAGCGTTACAGTTATTTTTTTCATTAAAAACGAGTTGGCTTGAAAACTCAACTGTAAAGTGATGGTATATTGGTATATTTATATTTTTTATTTTTTCGTCGCCTCAGTGCTTGTTTGGCTTATCTGACATTGTTTACGAAAATGACTTTTTAATGCAGTATTATAAAGAATTAAATTTCCATCCTACTGGTAAAATATTTTTTTTAAATATTCAATTATAAAACAATAAAAATCTCATTTTAATTTTTTACTCAACACGGGACTTAACGAAAATTCCGTGCTTGTTTGCTGTATCGGTAGTTTTTAAAAATTTCAGTGCTTGTTTGCTGCATCACAACTCAATTGACCAATCACAGCCGGCGTAGCTCCGTATCCGCCACCACAGTCCGCCACTTTGTAAGACGTCACAGTATTAGGAAACACTGAGATTCGTTTGAAATTGCAATAAAAAATGAGAAATAGTTTATTAAATCATGTTCTTTTTTCATAAATTTGATTGAATATCACTTTAAAAGTATGTCTTCAACAAATCATAAAAGTAGAAATGAGCAGACACGGCTAAAAATAGAGAAATACGTATTTTTTATTTCTTTAACTTGTTTTACCCAGTTTTCTTGAAGAGTTGGATTTGCAGGAAATCTGAACATTTTGTAATTAATTTTACAAACAAATCCGAGATGCCGTAATCAGTGTCAAGTCGTCAATCGCAATGAAATAGTTTGAAAGTGATTCGAAAGAAATGAGCAGATGTGAGTGCGAAGGAAACTGTGACTACTTTAGTCTGAAGGAGAGTTGAAATAATGATTGAAATTTGATTGTAATAAGATTAAATTAATAAAAAATTTGGAATAATAAATAAGAGAAATGATCTACATATATTATAAACTAGTGGGCCCGCGCAATTTCGTCTGCGTAACATAAGTAAAGTTTCTCATCGTTTAAACCTTCCCTGAACTTCCACGAATATTTTAAGACTAAAATTAGCCGAATCGGTTCAGCCGTTCTCGAGTTTTAGCGAGACTAACGAACAGTAATTCATTTTTAAATATACTTATCTATATATATGTATAGATAAGTGAAAAATATATAAATATAAATTTGCGAAGTTTACGGGCAGACATCTTCTTTTTCTGAGGTAGAAATAATTATAAAAATCATGAACCCACACCAGTTTCTGTTTAATGTAAACTACTTATGACTTAAAATCAAACTTTTGTCCTGGAATAATTATAATAAAATCCAAAATTCGATTCAATCGTATAAATTCTAAATACCCCAATAAAAATTATTTAACATAGATTCTGAATACTATGTTCCTTCATATTTTTATAATTAAGTAAAACATAAATCATTTAAAAAACGATCTTTTTATAATAATGATATTTAATTCAACAGAAAGCGTTTATTTTTGTCGCCAAAGCCAATGAAGACTAATGACAAAAAATGGTGGCGCCTTCTGCTGGATTTTTCAAAATCCGTACCGCTTCCACTAAGAACTGTCAATTTTGTATGGAATGTCACAGCCCTGGTCTTGATAACTGGGTATCGTGTACAAAAAAGTTGTACTGTGATAATAATTAATACAAAAAAAGCATAAAATGTGTGATCTAGATAATTTAAAATTGGAATCAGCCATGGATAAATCACGTAAATGGAACGAAATAGCTCAGGTAAGGATTTATTAATTATTGTTTTACTTATGGAAACAACATAAAAAGTTGAAATGTGATTTGATGTACGTTATAAATAGACATAGACATAAGTTTATTTGTGTGTAATAAAGAACATACAGACACTTGAAAAATTAACAAAAAAGTTCACACACAAAATGTAAATAACAATAATTATTGTCTTTAATATTCTAATCAAGCTAAGCTTACAACCAACCTAATGATAAGTGTTACCTCATGAAAAACTGCATTGGCAGGACATTGGATCACTGTTATCCAGAAATACCTTCTACTTTCCTTCGCTTTTTCTTCTTTTGTTTGACTCCCGTCTAATGATGACTCGTGTCAATACCTTAAACCTCGTTTAAAGATTGACATATCATAGGGCTCCGGGAACACTGAGGATGGGAGCCAAATCTGCATCCTGAAATAAACATCCTAGTTCTTCACTTTTTTGAAAACTTAATTTTCTATTACTAATAGACAACTAATAATTATTTACAGAAATACCTAAATCAACATGAGAATTTTAAGTCAATAAACATCCTTACTGGTACTTCAGACAAACAACACCAATTTTATAACAAAACTATATACTACAACGATTTTAAACTTGAAGCTTCCGGTGGGTTTTTGCTGTCAGGGCAAAGAGCCTCGAAAACTGTGCAAGAAAAAAGACAAGCATTATCAAAATTAGCCAGTTTAGTTGATGAAAAAAGTGAATTGATATGCGCTCTTGAAATTTCCTTGAGACAACAACTTGAAAGTGATCTAAAACCATATTTAAGCATAGTAAAGAATCAGTTACTATCTTATGAGATGTATGACAAAGATGGACATTACTGTTGTGGTTAGTATTTCAGATTATCTATCAATTTATATTAATTACTCAATGTTCTCAATCAAATTTTGTTTCAGTTTTGTTAAAAATATAGAGTGGTTAGATCATTTCCTGGCAAAAATTGTATGAATATCCTGTTAAAATAGAACTTGTTTGTGTTTGGAATTGGTTAAACTTTATTAATTTATCAATAACATCATTTTGGTAGAATAGTTGAACAGATTTTTTTTTTATTTATTATTTTTTCCCTAAGTCACATTCTGTCCCGTACATACAACAATATTTCATACAGACCATTTTGGCGGAAACCTTACCTTCATATGAAATAAGTGTTTTTGTGGTATTATTTGAAATTTTTCAAATTAATTCTTTACCTGTTTTTCAGTGTACTTAAGGGCTGATACACCATTGCTTGTATTGGGCTATTTACATGAAGCAATCCTCGAATACAAAGGCATTGTAATATTTGCTACTGTAGAAACGGCTCCCATTGCAAGTCTTTTTATGGAAATGATCGATGAAGCTGGGTAAGATATTATCTATGGAATTTGTAGTAGATGCTAGATGGTATTCAAGTAATTAACATTACATTACAGAAATTTTAGGCATTTTAAAATATCATCTGTGAAGGTGAAATGAATTAATAAATAAATGAATAAAGTGCGTTAATTTTCGCTACCTGAAGAAACTGGGGAGTTCATTCAGAATCACTACTGTATTTGATTTTAAATAAAACCTAATATTTTAGCAAATCTTTAATAATAAACTTTGTTGTATTACATTATGAGCAAAAATATTATTAACATAAAATATGAGACTGTTAGAAATGTAAACAAAACAAGTTTAAGAAATGTGCTCAATTTTGGCTCTTGCCAAGTAAACAAACCAATTTTGACACAGTTGATAGGATGTAGATGAGAGAACAGACATGCTTGGCATGCTAAAAAGTATATAAAAAAAGATATAAATTGATTATTAATATTGTTTTCAGGTTTATGACAAATGTGGGACTCTGTGTTGTTGATGAAATAGATGACAAACAAGGCGTACTGAATGCTTTTACAACATACCCCGATGACGAAGTCATGTGTGATTCATTTTCAGGTAAATTCTATAAAGAAGTTTTTGAAAAATCTTTTTGCTTAGTAAAGGTGTTTGGAGACATTTTTTAGTTCTGTTACGAGAATGTTCTAGAAAAATGTGAGTGAGACGATAGATACATTGCTATCTCTATCACACATTCGAGAGCCTTCAAAATCAGTATTCGAGAGCGTTAGAGAAGATTCGAGACTATTCGAGAAGTTTCGAGAACAATTTTCCAGTCTTCGAAAAGCTTCTAGAACACTGTATGAGTGAGACAGAGATAATATTGTTTGACAATTTTTTTTTCGTTCTAAATATTTTTCAAATTAAAATTTAGAGGTACAAGCCGGTTTGAACTCGCGACCTCCCGCACGGAAGGCAAGCGCTTCAACCACCTTCCATGATCATTCCAAATTAATTGTCACTTGATTCGCTTCATAGATACGGGAGAGTGCACGGCGGTTGTGACGTCACGATGTGACTTGGACTCAGCCGTTGACAAACTTGTATCCTCCTCGCCAAATGTAAGTATCTACAGGGTGTTGTTTAACTCGTTAATTTTCGCTAGGTGAAACTAGGGCGCCCTGTATACATTTTACGAGCGCTCCCGAAAACGAAGACAAGGACGAAGGTGTTAGTACACCTGTGAAATGAAATAAAATTATTTATTGTCAACGTTAATGAAATCATCATGCTTGTTGATGTCAAAAGGCTACCTGTCCTGTACCAACCCATTACTGCCCACTGTTGGGCTCAGGTCTCCTCAGAAGAGGGATTAGGCATAGTCCACCACGCTTGCCCAGTGCGGATTGGCAAAAGGCTACCACCAGTTCGGAAAAAAAGATATAGCCGCCGTCCTGAGAAGAACGGACAAGAAACTCAGCGGTCATGTCTTTTTTGTATTATTTTTCTGTCCTTTTTTAACTCAATATTACAATTTTGTTGACCTCAAACGAAAGCATGGTAAGATAGGACACCGGTCCATTCAGACGATTTTTTTTATATTTTCTCGCTTTTAAGCTCATGATAGTACAGCTTACGAAAAAATATTTATTTCATCAAAAACTTTAAATACAAGCTTTAAGATCCTGAATAGCATGTATCAGTTGACAAGTAAAATACGGATCTATCTTATTTAGTACAGGAGTTCCTGTGACCACTTTCCGAATCCATCATCAGATCAGCGCCATTTTGTCATATTACTGCGTTGTCACGCGATATACATCTGCGTGTAAAATGCATGGAATTATTACCTCTGGAATCTACATGATGAACAACAAACTGAAGTATTCGAAGCTTTGTATGTGTGTGAAAAATGTCTATGTGTGGAAAACTGGGAGATGTCATGTTTTCAAATCTCCCGAAAAATCGGGTACTTTTAGTGGTGATTTCCAGTGTAAACCGTAGAATACAGATTTTTTTCGTGACAATGGATTTCTGATACGACACATTCTTAATCATTTCTCTAATAATAAACACATCTTCATAATTTTATGAATGTAATGTTTCAGGGTATTGATAAATCAAAAACAATGTTGAATCATTGAACTTATTTATTGTAGTTTAATTTAAAATACAATTACCTTAACACATTTTTTGATGCGGACAGCGACGTATTCATTGCGTTTTATACTCGTGATAGTAATATATCTCCACGAAATGTCCCATTGGAATAAAACAAAAAGTATTTTACTTCTACAGTTGTTAAGTCAGTCCATAGCTATTGCCATTGAAGTCAAACAACAAAATTATATTAGCAAATACATTCGTATATTTTTTAATAAGATAAAATGGGAGATTTCAAAATTTTGGTTGGTAACCCTTTGAAATTTAATTATGTCAAAGTTACGAAATGTCAAGTGTCAGTTAAGAATACGTTAAATTTTTCAAACAATAAGAATTGTTTTATTAACTTTATACAATGGAAAATTGTTAATACTTACTTGTGGAAAGTGATTCTGTGACGCTTATTGTGTGTTGTTGAGTGGTTTCTGCAGAAGCTTACAACGCAGGAAGGCATGATTCAATCTTGTCTCAACAAGTATTTTACGTTAATACTGTCAAATAAACGTCAATGTCATAGGCATTTTAACATGTGTATGTACACGACTGGCACGACTTGGCTAAACTTCACCAACTTTGTTCCCCATGTACGTTCCTGAGGTAATAATTCTATGGTAAAATGTCAGTGTTGTGTTTATTGTTTATATGGAGACCGTATGTAATTACTGTAATAGTTTTATTATATTGAATCCTTATTACTATTTACACAAGGTATTAATATGGCCGGAAGGGCTGACCAATAGTACAATCATGTATCCACAGATAATCAATCTCTAATGTGTCATTACGACGGCAGGTGGCACTATAGCCCAGTCATATTAGGGTTTCACCTCGGAATGAAAGATAATAAGCTGCAAATTGGTATGAACCTTTGTTTTGTCATTCTAAATGTTGTCTCAAAAGTCACAATCGTTATCGTGTCCGCGTCTCAAGATATTCAAGGTCAAAGATCACAAAAATCGGTTTTTCGCGAATATCTGGCTTCCTATAGGTTAAATGAGGTTTGCATTTAATATAAAAGTTGTAGGCTATAAAATTCCCCACAACTTTTGTTCAAACTTTTTTTTCATACGACCAACCGTTTTGAAGGTAGAGCGCGAAGAGTGCACATCGTACAGTCATATACGGCCTAATGCAAGGTCAAGCGTGAGTTATGGTTATCAGTACATTATAAAGTCAATTATTTACTTGGAAATTATAATTATTAAACAATGCCATTATTTATGTACTAACTATAAATTATTTAAATTTAATTAAAGTAAGTAACTTGATTATTTATATATAATTATTCATATTTAACTATTTTAGTATAAAATATTATTAATTCTGGATTGTATATTTTAGTTTTATTTTAATTTAAAATGATATAGTATATATTTTATACATATTTTTATTTATTATTAAATACGGCATAATATACATTTATCAAAATGTGAGTTCAAATATCAAAAGTATCTTTGTTGATTTTAATTGTAATGAAATTGGAAATGGAAGCTAATTATCTTCTTCTTCTTCGTCGTCTTCTTCTTCTTGTCGCTCAAAAATGTTCGATTCATTGTCATAATCCTCATTATCTGTCATGTACATCTCCAAACCTTCCAGAATATCGGGATCATATGTATTTTCTTCATCGGGATTACTTGGATACAGTGACGTGAACGGACAAGCTTGCCAGCGTTGCCTCAACGCTGGCAAGCTTGTCCGTTGCACTGGCCGCAAGATAAAGAACATTGTAGCCCTGATTTTCTGCATCCACAGCGAGAACCACAACCATTTTTGCAATTGCAAAATATTACGTTTAGTAGTTCGGCTGGTGCTGCAGGTAATAACGTTCGTATGGGCTCCAGGATTTCATTTTCAAGCATCCAGCCCCATTCTTGAGGTTCTAAGTCCTTCTCATGCTGAGCCATAATGTGTTTGTAAATATTTAATGTACTTATTTAAAATAATAGAGAAAGTATCGTCTTTGCTCCATACGACGCGATGCAGAAGAAATCCACCATCGATGATGTATGTTACATTATTTTCATCAAGATCGATAACGACAGGCATCATATTGTCATATAATGTTGCTTTCGTAGTTTTTCTCATGCCATTACTATCAAATAAAGATGTCGGATACGGGCTTAGTTCATACTGAAGATATTCTTGTAAATTACTTTCAAATTTTTTGCTTACAGTTATTCTCTGGAAAAGTAACATTGGATCTATAGAAACTTTACAATCATTAATTTTGACAGATTTGTTAATGGCTGAAAGCGGTAGTACATAAATAATAGGCATTGTTTAATAAGTGTTAGCTGTAAGTTTCTCTGGAATATTAAAATAAAATAAATAAATAAATAAAATTATAATTTCCAAGTAAATAATTGACTTTATAACGTACTGATAACCATAACTCACGCTTGACCTTGCATTAGGCCGTATATGACTGTACGATGTGCACTCTTCGCGCTCTACCTTCAAAACGGTTGGTCGTATGAAAAAAAGTTTGAACAAAAGTTGTGGGGAATTTTATAGCCTACAACTTTTATATTAAATGCAAACCTCATTTAACCGATAGGAAGCCAGATATTCGCGAAAAACCGATTTTTGTGATCTTTGACCTTGAATATCTTGAGACGCGGACACGATAACGATTGTGACTTTTGAGACAACATTTAGAATGACAAAACAAAGGTTCATACCAATTTGCAGCTTATTATCTTTCATTCCGAGGTTGACCCCTTTTTTTACCTAATTTGACTGGGCTACTACGCGTATCGGCGCGTTCCTAAACACAGCCTAACAGACCGCTCTGTCAGACACCGACAAGTTTGTCAAATTTAGCTTGCAAGATTCCACCCGAACTTACATGGTGGAATCTTGCAAGTTGTAGGAAGTCAAAGGCTGCCAGTGCATTGAAGAACATAAAAACAATCATTTAATTAAAATAAAACTTAAGAGAAAGAAAAGTATGACGCAATCACAACTAATTTTTACACACACAATTCGATATTTGAAAAAGCGCGCCAACATTCCTTCTTAATTTTAAAAAGAGTATATCATACTCTACAAAGAGGTTTTAATAAAAATATGTTCTTTACATTTTAAAAATCCTAATAATATTATAAAGGCGAAAGTTTGTATGTATGGATGTATGGATGGATGTATGTATGGATGTATGTTTGTTACTCTTTCACGTAAAAACTACTGAATGGATTTGAATGAAACTTTACCACAATATAGCTTATACATCAGAATAACACATAGGCTACAATTTTTCAAGGTCTGATGATGGAGCTGGAAGGTGGCTATGGGAACTCCGTCAATAGGCAAGATAACCTCATCGTGTTTAGGCTCTAATGAAGCGTCCTGATGAGTTCTTTGCGTAGAGGCTGAATGTCAAGGTCTGATGATGGAGCTGGAAGGTGGCTATGGGAACTCCGTCAATAAGCAAGATAACCTCATCGTGTTCAGGCTCTAATGAAGCATCTTGATGAGTTCTTTGCGTATAGGATGAATGTCAAGGTCTGATGATGGAGCTGGAAGGTGGCCACTGTCTGTTTGTTCTGGCTTCGGACGGGCTGACTTTCAATGACTGAAAGTTTATGTTATAACGAGTAACTTAGGCTTTATTTATTTTAGAAATTGTTGTTTTTTTTTAATTCTCAATGAAGTTCAAGGATGGTATTTACAGCGAGAAAAAATCGAATCGATGACATTTAATTGAGATTGGCGCAGACGAAGTGGCGCGGGACAGCTAGTATAAAATAAATAAAACTGATTCAGTCGCCTACACAAGTTAATATACAGCTTGTAAATTATTTGCAGGCTCCGTGGCGCATACAACGTGTCTTAGTACAAGAAAACGTCTACGAAAACTTCAAGAAAGCCCTCAAATGGAAATACGATTTGGAAACCAACAAGAAAACCACACAATCTCCCGAACTCAGTTATTTCATACAGGGAAATCTGTTTATCTTTGACCCAGCACGGCGTGACGTCACTAAGGTCACAGTAGAGGCCTACAGAACGACCAAAGAACTAATAAAATTGCTGAGCGAATATCAACCTTACTACCTCAGCTTATGGTCCAATGACATAGCAGAGGCTCACGAAATCACGAACAATGTTAGTTCTACTATCATTTGGATTAACGATCACGCGAGTTTCAATACTTCAAGGCCTGTTTTCAATCTAATGTATCCAATTTTGAATAATTATTTTGTTTCTTCGTTATGTACTGGAATGAAAGAATGGTCGAAATTGGTTCACTTTGAGCGAAAAAAAGCCATATTGAAGTCACTGGACGATTATTTGTGTGATGAGAATGATGATGAGGCGAGAATAATCAAAGATATCCGAGTTAATGTACTGAATGAAGAAAACAATGTTTTAATACAAGACAGCAATACTTCGCTTGAAGTTAGAAAAGTTGTAGGAGAAAATATTATACATTTTTCAGTATTTTCCATTAAATGCATCATGGCTGCCTTGTACGGGCAAGGCGCCTCTGTCAGTTACATAAATGAGAAATTGTTGCAATCGTTTCGTAATAACGGAGTACCAATTGTGTCTGACAGGTGTTCAATTCCAAAGAAATTTTGCACTCAAAAATATCAGCTGATCTGGTCCAATTATGGAACCATTTTTGCCAATTAAGGTTTTGACTAAAAGTCAATACGAATCGTAGTTTTACATACTTATATTCTGGAAAATTTATAGATTTTTATTTAAGGTAGTGGACGACTGAAATTAGTTTTTTGGCCGAAACCGAAACTAGCAAATATCAAGGATTTTTAATGATATCCCTCTTTCACAAAATTTGTTCTTCATTATAGAACATCTATACGTAAAGCTGAAGGAAGAAGGTTCCTCAAAAATGTGATCTACTGTGACAAGGGGAGGAGGAATCAAAAATCGTGAAATGTAGTGTGACATAGTTTATTGATACCCCTTAGCAAGGCCATCTAATCGGGTAATAATAATAGTTCTGTATACTTCAGTACTAGAAAATGCTTGAATTCTCATTTAAAAAGTTAGTTTCGGTTCGGCCGAAACTAACGAACATTTTTTCCGAAACTGGCCGAAACCAAAACTTTCGGTCGGTCACTAATTTAAGGTATAAGTAAATAATCAAACATGAAAATTATGTTAATGTTCTTAAAGATTTAATCATAGAAATAAGTTTATTAGAAGTGCGAAGGTCCCTTACAGATCTTTCAAGCTGTAGATAAGCTTGCCGATGCTACATTAACGTCTTCGGCAAGACTGCTGAGAGTCATGTTTGAATAAGTATGGACAAAAATATTATTAAAAACAAATATCCGAAAAATACAGGGTCCTTAACTCTATCCACGCTGAAGTGGAGTAAGTGACCTGTCAAAATACAATTTAGAAACACTTATAGAGTATAGAAATATAGCTTCCGGTTCTCGTTTTGCTAACGAGTATTTGCACAGACATAACCAGATGGCCAGGATTATGTATCAACGCAAATGTCGGTCTCAACCAGTACTCGATAATAATCATGTTACTCTCTTAACCTACTCAATGATCACTGATTGGACATTGATAAAAAAAGGTTTCTAACTACTAACTATCTAACTAATGTGCTCCTAATAACAATGTGATAGAAATCATTTTGTAATAGACTAGTCAAAATGGATGTTGTTTGACTTTGGAAGTGTTTGGAAAACAATATAATTGTCAGACATTTATAGTTTATTTGAACTAATTAGGATTTTTTATATTTGATCAAAGTTTGTATGAATATATTTTTATAAATATATTGTTATGATATATTTCATTTCGTTTCATTTTATTACCACAACTCCAGTCGTCCGGATTCTATGAGGAGGTCAGCTTTCAGACATTCAACATTAGTCTTATATTACACTAGGTGATATGCGCAACTTCCTCTGCGTCATAAAGGGGTGCAGATAGCACTTGCGATGCTGTCTTTATACTTGTGATAACTTCTCAAAGAAATCTCCATCTCCAAAAGTTTTGGAGTTTAAGTCTCCCGAACATTTAAAAAAGGTTATTTTCTTCTAAATAAATATTTTTTTAACTATTAATTAAATTGCCTGAACTACCACTTACCAGGCCAAAACCTTTATCTGAAATTCTGAAGCTTAATTTCAACACTGTCTTACAGGGTAAACAACGAATCACTCCTCGTCCTACCATCCTCGTAAGTACCCCAGTAATATGCCATGATTCCATAGAATACAACCTAACAATAATAAATATAAATAAGAATGGTATAGTTAAATTCAGATTGCTCAGATTTAGTTTTAAGGACCTTATACCCAAGACATAAAATATTTTTCAGTTTCAAAAAACATCACTGACGTTGACATATAGAAGAGTAAAAGACAGTAGAAGTCATTTATAAAAAAAACGGGAATTTTGGTTCATGTTTCACACACAGCGTACCTACAAGAAAAACTAATGAAAGAGTTGGTTTATTACACAGCGCCAAAAATCATACAACAAGAAATGAAATTATCATATCTGGGTCCAAGGTCAGAGTCACAGAGATATCGACAGTAACAAACGTTCAAGAAGTATAAAAATATTAAAAAAAAATAGAGGTAAAATAAATGTTACTTGCTTTGATTATAATTATTTACTTGTATATACTCTAAGGTTACTTGTTAATATTTTTTTAATTATTTGAATAACTTTCAAACAAGACTTGCTTAACAAGTTCTACATTATTTTTTCACACTGAATCTGACTGAGTAATTATTTAATTTCAGATAAAAGTCTTAACTGTTGTTGCCGGGTATCGTGTACTGCGATAATAATTACATAAAAAAAAGCATAAAATGTATGATCTAGATAATTTAAAATTGGAATCAGCCATGGATAAATCACGTAAATGGAACGAAATAGCTCAGGTAAGGATTTATTAAATATTGTTTTACTTATGGAAACAACGTAAAAAGTTTAAATGAGATTTTATGTATGTTATAAATAACAATAATGAATGTCTTTAATATTCGAAACAAGACCGACTCTTACATTTAAGGGAGTAACTATTCACATGTCATACAATTTTAATTTAAATGACAAAATAATAAGCAAAATTTATTTTTGTTGTTTAACTAATGACAGCTTACAACCAACCTAATGATAAGCGTTACCTCATGAAGAACTGCATTGGCAGGACATCGGATCACTGCTATCCAGAAATACCTTCTACTTTCGTTGGTTTTTTCTTCTTTTGTTTGACTCCCATCTAATGACACGTGTGAATACCTTAAACCTCGTTTGAAGATTGACATGTCATAGGGCTCCGGGAACACAGGATGGGAGCCAAATTGCTATTCTAAAATAAATTCAATTCAACATTTGTGATACACAGGTTATTACATAAGATGTTATTCTGATTTGCATATTTGTTCAGCTGTAATCAGCTCTGTTGAGCATACAAATCATATTTTCTAAACTTAAATTCTAACAAGCTAATTGTTATGTATGTCAGTGTAATGCGGGTACTTGAGTTTCTTTTATAATGAAAAGTAATGTCACGTGCAGGCAGTCTGAAATATAAGTCATGTTATCTAACACATTTGCTCTTTCATTTAAATACAATTAAACGAATATTAATGAACATAATACAAATTTTTATTGAAAATGTAATCTTAAAGTGTCCTTGCTATGTCATTTATACTTTTGATCTATTTATAAATATTAATTATTATTTTATTTGTTAATTATTATACAATATGATATTATTATTTACTAGATTAAATTATCTCACTAGAAACTCATTTAAGCTATAGTGTGTTTTACTCAATAATAGTTCTGTAAGTTTTCATTTAAATATAAAATAATTGTGTTCATCACGGTTTTCTTTACTTACCATTATAAATGTTATACGCCATACAGAATACACGGAGCGGAAAAGTTTTGTCCTAGATGATCTTGTCCTCAACTGATCTATAAACATAATTCTAATTCTTCACTTTTTTGTGTATATTGATTGAAAGAAAACTTTTTAAGTGTTATTATTTACAGACATACCTAAATCAACATGAGAATTTTAAATCAATCAACATTAAGGATACTCCAGACAAACAAAATCAATTTTATAACAAAACTATATACTACAGAGATTTTAGCGAAATTTCCAGTCTGGATTTGAAAAATGATTCGAAAACTGTGCAAGAAAGAAGACAAGCATTGTCAAAATTAGCCAGTTTAGTTGATGAAAAAAGTGAATTGATATGCGCTCTTGAAATTTCTTTGAGACAACAACTTGAAAGTGATCTAAAAACATATTTAAGCATAGTAAAGAATCAGTTACTATCTTTTGAGATGTATGACAATGTTCAATATTACTGGGAATGTAGTGGTTAGTATTTCAGATTATCTATCAATTTATGTTAATTACTCAATGTGAGAACATCAAATTCTGTTTCATTTTTGTTGTGAATACAGAGTGGTTAGATCATTTCATAGCCAAAATTGTATGAATATCCTATCAAAATAGAGCTTGTTTGTTTTTGGAATTGGTTAAACTTTATTAATTTATCAATAACATTTTTTTTTTTTTCAGTTGGAGGAAATCACCAGGGTATATGAGAGTTGAACCGCACTAAAACCTCCAACCGCTCACACTCAACGTCCGAACCCCGGCTGAGGCCAGAACCCAGCACGGGGTTTGGAGGGACGGCGCGACGCGTTACGCGCTCGGCACTTTCTCGTCGCTCCGTCCCCGACATCATTATGGTAGAATAGTTGTTCATACATGAACACCCTGTGTGTATTTTTTATTTATTTTTCCCTAAGTCACATTCTGTTCCATACCCAAGGTATGGTTTACTTGAAAATAATTCCTGAATAGATCAGGCAAGTCTTTGAAATTGCTTATTCCCTGTATTGCTGTTGGGAGAGATTGTTTAGCATTACATTTATTAACACTTTTCCAAAATTTCAAATTCATTTTTATTTGTTCTTTATAATTTTGGCACCATTGTAGTCTGGAATTCAAAATCTTTCTTACACACAATACATGGCAGAATAAAATTGATCCACTGAAGGTTTGCCATAGTTGACCCACCGGTTGAACAACCTAGCTTTCCTATGTGCAGTAGCAATGTGATCAACAATATTTCATACAGCCCATTTCGGCAGAAACCTTACCTTCATATGAAATAAGTATTTTTTGTGGTATTATTTGATTTTTTTTTTTTATATGTAGGCAGACGAGCCAACGGGCCACCTGATCGTAAGTGGTTACCGTCGCTCATGGACCTCTGCAATGTCAGGGGACACCTACGACCTAACTTTAAGGACCCTCCTCAAGCCTCGTTTGAAGGACAAGTCATAGCGCTCTGAGAATACCGAAGAGGGGAGCTCATTCCATAGCCGGATGGTGCGTGGCAAAAAAGTGTTCCTGAAACGGACCGTGGATGACCGCGGTGGTTCCATATAGTAAGGATGAACTCCACCTCGACGCCGGGTGGTACTAGTTTGACAACATGTATTTCAGTATACCTAAGGGCAGATACACCATTGCTTGTATTGGGCTATTTACATGAAGCAATCTTCACATACAGTGGCATTGTAATATTTGCTACTGTAGAAACGGCTCCCATTGCAAGTCTTTTTATGGAAATGATTGATGAAGCTGGGTAAGATATTATCTATGGAAATTGTAGTAGATGCTAGATTAAAATTACATTTCATAAATTTAAGGCATTATAACCACTCAACTGGGGGCAAGAGTCAAAATGGACCGCAATTCTAAAACTTGGTTTGTTTAAAATTTTTAACAGTCATATTTAACGAAAATAATATAATTTGCCCAAAATGTAATACAATAAAGTTTAATATTAAAATTTAAAACAAACCAATTTTGACACAGTTGATAGGATATAGAAGAGAGATCATATGAGATGACGTCAAAGATATTTCTGAAAAAAAAAAAGTAGAAATAATTTTGTTTTTATTACATAATAGTATTGTTTTCTAACCGTTTTCAGGTTAATGACAAATGTGGGACTCGCAGTTGTTGATAAAATAGATGACAAATTAGGCATACTCCTCGCCGGTACTCCGACAGGTTTTGAAGAAGTTCGCGGGCGTGATTCATTTTCAGGTAAATTCTATAAAGACGTTTTTGAAAACACTTTTTGCTCAGTAAAAGTTTTGACAGACATTTTTTTAGTTCTGTTACGAGAATGTTCTAGAAAAATGTGTGAGTGAGATTATAGATACATTGCTATCTGTATCACACATTCGAGAGCCTTCAAAATCAGTATTCGAGAGCCTTACAGAAGATTCGAGACTATTCGAGAAGTTTCTAGAACAATTTTCGAGGCTCGAGAAGTTTCTAGAATAATTTTCCAGACTTCGAGAAATTTCTAGAACAATTTTCCAGCCTTCGAGAAGTTTCTAGAACATTGTTAGTCACTCCATTCGGGACTTATCGAAAAGCTTCTAAGACAATGTGTGAGTGAGACAGAGATAATATTGGTTAACGATTGTTTTTTGGCAGTGGTGCTGTGAAAACTACTTTTAACATACATAAATATTCTTCAAACTAAAATTTAGAGGTACGGTACAAGCCGGTTTGAACTCGCGACCTCAAATTAATTGTCACTTGATTCGTTTCATAGATACGGGAGAGTGCACGGCGGTTGTGACGTCACGATGTGACTTGGACTCAGCCGTTGACAAACTTGTATCCTCCTCGCCAAATGTAAGTATCTACAGGGTGTTGTTTTAATCACTCGTCTGTGTTCGTTAATTTTCGCTAAACGAAACTGGGGCGCGCTGTATACATTATACGAGCACCCCCGAAAACGAAGACTGGTGTTAGTACACCTGTGAAATGAAATTATTTATTGTCAACGTTAATGAAATCATCATGCTTGTTGATGTCAAAAGGCTACCTGTCCTGTCATCATCATTATCATCATCATCATCAAACTACCAATAGTTCGGAAAAAAGAAATAGCCACCGTCCTGAGAAGAACGGACAAGTAACTCAGTGGTCATGTCTTTTTTGTATTATTTTTCTGTTCTTTTTTTCTTTTAACTCAATATTACAACTTTGTTGACCTAAAACGAAAGCACAGTGATGGTAAGATAGGACACCGGTCTATTCAGACGATTTTTTTCATATTTTGTCGCTTTTAAGCTCATGATAGTAGCTATAAAAATAGTACAGTTTACGAAAAATAATTTATTTTCACAAAAACTTTAAATACAAGCTTTTAAGATCCTGAATAGCACGTATCAGTAGAGTACTAGCCAAGACAAATAAAATGAGCCCAAACACAACGAATCTATCTTATTTTGTAGTTAGGAGTTCCTGTGACCACTTTTCGAATCCATCATCAGATCAGCGCCATTTTGTCATATTACTGCATTGCACGCGATATACTTCTGCGTGCAGAATGTCAGCTCGATTAGACACCGACAAGTTTGACAAATTTAGCTTGCAAGATTCCACCCGAACTTACATAGTTACATCGCTACAGTGCAAGTTAATATAAAACATGTAAAATTTGCAGGCTCCGTGGCGCGTACAACGTGTCTTAGTACAAGAAAACGTCTACGAAAACTTCAAGAAAGACCTCAAATGGAAATACGATTTGGAAACCAACAAGAAAACCACACAATCTCCCGAACTTAGTTATTTCATACAGGGAAATCTGTTTATCTTTGACCCAGCACGGCGTGACGTCACTAAGGTCACAGTAGAGGCCTACAGAACGACCAAAGAACTAATAAAATTGCTGAGCGAATATCAACCTTACTACCTCAGCTTATGGTCCAATGACATAGCAGAGGCTCACGAAATCACGAACAATGTTAGTTCTACTATCATTTGGATTAACGATCACGCGAGTTTCAATACTTCAAGGCCTGTTTTCAATCTAATGTATCCAATTTTGTATTATTATAATGTTGTTTCATGTACGGAAAAGAAAGAATGGTCGAAATTGGTTCACTTTGAGCGAAAAAAAGCCATATTGAAGTCACTGGACGATTATTTGTGTGATGAGAATGATGATGAGGCGAGAATAATCAAAGATATCCGAGTTATTGTACTGAAAGAAGAAAAAAGCTTTTTAATACAAGACAGCAAT
This sequence comes from Trilocha varians, assembly GCA_030269945.2. Taxonomy (NCBI): domain Eukaryota; kingdom Metazoa; phylum Arthropoda; class Insecta; order Lepidoptera; family Bombycidae; genus Trilocha; species Trilocha varians. Next base: position 9,911,259 of record AP028270.1, on the reverse strand, counting down.
ACTTCGCTTGAAGTTAGAAAAGTTGTAGGAGAAAATATGTTACATTTTCCAGAATTTTCCATTAAATGCATCATGGCTGCCTTGTACGGGCAAGGCGCCTCTGTCAGTGAAATAAATAAGAAATTGTTGCAATCGTTTCTTAATAACGGAGTACCAATTGTGGACAGGTGGTTATTTTATAAGAAATTTTGCACTCAAAAATATCAGCTGATCTGGTCCAATTATGGAACCATATTTGCCAATTAAGGTCAACACGAATCTGAGATTTACATACTTACATTCTGGAAATTTTATAGGTTTTTATTTTTTATTTGATTTAAGGAAGTAAATTAAGTTATGTTAATTTTCTTAAAGATTTAATTATAGAAATTAGTTTATTAGAAGTGCGAAGGTCCCTTACGGTTAGGGAATCCAAACCCGGGATCCCGGACCTTTTTCAGTCTCGAAAATTTCGAGATCGAAATTGTTCAATCCCGGGATTTTCGGGATTGGCAAAATACTTAAAGAAACGAACCAAAACGCGACTTTTGTGACAAAAAATACCCAAATTAATTACAGTAGCAAGTTTGGTATAATCTTATTGAATAAATTTTCTTTTTAATATCTAACCCAATGATTGTTGTTATTTTATTGATTAAATCATTGATCGCTCAATATCTGCTCTTGGGTATCATCATACTTCTCACTGCTCCGGTAATACTTAAAGCATTAAGCCGGTATGTCGTCATTAGACTCTTGCTAGCCAGCTTGTTACTGGTTCTTTAAGTTATTGATCAACAACAATGTCATGCACATTGCTTCTTTGAATTATTTTTAAATTATTCTATACACAAGACCAGCCGAGTGGTCGTTATAATTCATCTTCTTGCGTATTCTGTATAAATTTAAACAATTTTAACATTTTAGTTCAAAGTCGAATATCCCATGAAAAAAGGGGGGTTTTTCTTATCTTTTTTCTGAAGCGTTAATTTTAAACCTTCTACTATGATTTTTCGCTACCTTATGCAAAGTAGAACAGTTGAAATCTACTACTATGACAGTGAGAAACAGTAACAAAATATTAAAAGATTAATAATTGAAACTTTGATGCAATATTCAAGAGATCGTAGTCACACCGTGTCCACCATAACACTAGACGATGTGCGCCGAAATGTTAAAAGTTCCGTAATTTAAAAATTATTTGACAAACAAGTGCGCTATGACTTTAGGCACTTTTTAAAATCAATTTAGATTCGTATTTAGTACAAAATTTGCGATAATTAGTAAAATTTTTGATTTTTTAAGCACATATATCAATCCCGGGATTACTCGTCCTCAGTCCCGAAATCCCGGGATCGCAAAAGTACCTCGGGATTGGATTCCCTACTTACGGGTCTTTCAAACTGTGTAGATCATCTAGATACTATGTACTACACAATATCGCTGAGAGTTAAGAGAAATATACAGGGTGGGTAAATTCATCCCAGCTGAAGTGGAGTAAATAACCTGTCAAAATACAATTCAGAAACACTTATATTAATTTGGTTTCGCTTAAATTCAGCTGGTCTAAAGTTACAGATTCAACCTGGATGTCATTGTCAAGGATGGTACGGTCAATATCTGTCTGATATGTCACCAGGGGAGTAGAAATATAGCTACCGGTTCTCGTTTTGCTAACGAGTATTTGCACAGACATAACCAGATGATCAGGATTATGTATCAACGCAAATGTCGGTCACAACCAGTACTCGATAATAATCATGTTACTCTCTTAACCTACTCAATGATCACTGATTGGACATTGATAAAAAAAGGTTTCTAAGTTAGAAAACTTTTTAACCTTAGAAATTCTAACTACTAACTAACATTTTGTAATAGACTAGTCAAAATGGATCTTGTTTGACTTTGGAAGTCTTTGGAAAACAATATAATTGTCAGACATTTATAGTTTATTTGAACTAATTAGGATTTGTTATATTTGATCAAAGTTTGTATGAATATATTTTTATAAATATATTGTTATGATAAATTTCATTTCGTTTCATTTTATTACCACAGCTCCAGTCGTCCGGATTCTATGACAAGGTCAGCTTTCAGACATTCAACATTAGTCTTATATTACACTAGGTGATATGCGCAACTTCCTCTGCGTCATAAAGGGGTGCAGATAGCACTTGCGATGCTGTCTTTATACTTGTGATAACTTCTCAAAGAAATCTCCATCTCCAAAAGTTTTGGAGTTTAAGTCTCCCGAACATTTAAAAAACGTTATTTTCTTCTAAATAAATATTTTTTTAACTATTAATTAAATTGTCTGAACTACCACGTCTACCACTTACCAGGCAAAAACCTTTATCTGGAATTCTGAAGCTTAATTTCAACACTGTATTACAGGGTAAACAACGAATCACTCCTCGTCCCACCATCCTCGTAAGTACCCCAGTAATATTCCATGATTCCATAGAATACAACCTAAAAATAATAAATATAAATAAGAATGGCATAGTTAAAATTAGATTGCTCAGATTTGACTTTAAGGTACTTATTCCCAAGACATAAAAAAATTTCAATTTCAAAAAACATCACTGACGTTGACATATAGAAGTAAAAGACAGTTGAAGTAATTTAAAAAAAACGGGAATTTTGATTCATGTTTCACACACAGCGTACAATACAAGGAAAACGAATAAAATTGAGTTGGTTTATTACACAGCGCTAAAAATCATACAACAATAAATGAAATAATGATATCTGGGTCCAAGGTCAGAGTCACAGAGATATCGACAGTAACAAACGTTGAAGAAGTACAAAAACAGTCAAACAAGACTTGCTTAACAAGTTCTACATTGTTTTTCACACTGAATCTGACTGAGTAATTATTTAATTTCAGATAAAAGTCTTAACTGTTGTTGCCGGGTATCGTGTACTGCGATAATAATTACATTAAAAAAAAGCATAAAATGTATGATCTAGATAATTTAAAATTGGAATCCGCCATGGATAAATCACGTAAATGGAACGAAATAGCTCAGGTAAGGATTTATTAAATATTGTTTTACTCATATAACAACGTAAAAAGTTTAAATGAGATTTTATGTATATTTACAATAATTAATGTCTTTAATATTCGAAACAAGACCGACTCTTACATTTAAGGGAGTAACTATTCACATGTCATACAATTTTAATTTAAATGACAAAATAATAAGCAAAATTTATTTTTGTTGTTTAACTGATGACAGCTTACAACCAACCTAATGATAAGCGTTACCTCATGAAAAACTGCATTGGCATGACATTGGAACACTGTTATCCAGAAATGCCTTCTACTTTCCTTCGCTTTTTCTTCTTTTGTTTGACTCCCGTCTAATGATGACTCGTGTCAATACCTTAAACCTCGTTTAAAGATTGACATGTCATAGGGCTCCGGGAACACTGAGGATGGGAGCCAAATCTGCATCCTGAAATAAACATCCTAGTTCTTCACTTTTTTGAAAACTTAATTTTCTATTACTAATAGACAACTAATAATTATTTACAGAAATACCTAAATCAACATGAGAATTTTAAGTCAATCAAGATCCTTACTGGTTTTTTAGACAAACAAAAACAATTTTACAACAAAACGATATACTACAAAGATTTTAAATTTGAAGCTTCCTGTCAGGTATTGCTGTCAGGGCAAATAGCCTCAAAAACTGTGCAAGAAAAAAGACAAGCATTGTCAAAATTAGCCAGTTTAGTTGATGAAAAAAGTGAATTGATATGCGCTCTTGAAATTTCCTTGAGACAACAACTTGAAAGTGATCTAAAAACATATTTAAGCATAGTAAAGAACCAGTTACTATCTTATGAGATGTATGACATTGTTGGATGTTTCTGTAATTGTCGTGGTTAGTATTTCAGATTATATATCAATTTATATTAATTATTCAATGTTCTCAATCAAATTCTGTTTCATTTTTGTTAAAAATACAGAGTGGTTAGATCATTTCCTGGCCAAAATTGTATGAATATCCTGTTAAAATAGAGCTTGTTTGTTTTTGGAATTGGTTAAATTTTATTATTTATCAATAACATCATTATGGTAGAATAGTTGAACATCCATTTTTTATTTATTTTTCCCTAAGTCACATTCTGTCCCGTACATACAACAATATTTCATACAGACCATTTTGGCGGAAACCTTACCTTCATATGAAATAAGTGTTTTTGTGGTATTATTTGAAATTTTTCAAATTAATTCTTTTACCTGTTTTTCAGTGTACTTAAGGGCTGATACACCATTGCTTGTATTGGGCTATTTACATGAAGCAATCTTCAAATATGGTGGCATTGTAATATTTGCTACTGTAGAAACGGCTCCCATTGCAAGTCTTTTTATGGAAATGATCGATGAAGCTGGGTAAGATATTATCTATGGAAATTGTAGTAGATGCTAGATGGTATTCAAGTAATTAACATTACATTACAGAAATTTTACGCATTTTAAAATATCATCTGTGAAGGTGAAATGAATTAATAAATAAATGAATAAAGTGCGTTAATTTTCGCTACCTGAAGAAACTGGGGAGTTCATTCAGAATCATTACTGTATTTGATTTTAATAAAACCTAATATTTTAGCAAATCTTTAATAATAAACTTTGTTGTATTATATTTTGAGCAAAAATATAATTTTCATAAAATATGAGACTATTAGAAATGTAAACAAAACAAGTTTAAGACATGTGCTCAATTTTGGCTCTTGCCAAGTAAACAAACCAATTTTGACGCAGTTGATAGGATGTAGATGAGAGAACATTCATGCTGACGTCAAAATAATTCTGAAAAAAAAAACAAAATAAAAAGTAGATACAAATTGATTATTAATATTGTTTTCTAACCGTTTTCAGGTTTATGACAAATGTGGGACTCTGTGTTGTTGATAAAATAGATGACAAACGAGGCGTACTGAATGTTTTTACAGAAATGCACGAGTGCGATTCATTTTCAGGTAAATTCTATAATGACGTTTTTGAAAAATCTTTTTGCTTATTAAAAAAATGTCTTCTTTCATTTTTTAGTACCGTTACGAGAATGTTCTAGAAAAATGTGTGAGTGAGACGATAGATACATTGCTATCTCTATCACACATTCGTGAGCCTTCGACATCAGTATTCGAGAGCTTTAGAGCAGATTCGAGACGATTCGAGAAATTTCTTGAACATTGTTAGTCGCTCCATTCGGGATTTATCGAAAACCTTTTAGGACAATGTGTGAGTGAGACAGAGATATTATTGGTTGACGATTTTTTTCGTTCACTGTTTTTTCCCAGTGGTGCTGTGAAAAGTGGTATATAAATCTTTTACAAATTAAACTTCATCTAAGTTTAATTTGTAAAAGATTTATATACCAAACCGGTTTGAACTCGCGACCTCAAATTAATTGTCACTTGATTCGTTTCATAGATACGGGAGAGTGCACGGCGGTTGTGACGTCACGATGTGACTTGGACTCAGCCGTTGACAAACTTGTATCCTCCTCGCCAAATGTAAGTATCTACAGGGTGTTGTTTTAATCACTCGTCTGTGTTCGTTAATTTTCGCTAGATGAAACTGGGGCGCCCTGTATATATTTTACGAGTACTCCCGAAAACGAAGACTGATGTTGGTACCTGTGATGATAAGCGAGGACACCGGTCCATTCAGACGATTTTTTTTATATTTTGTCGCTTTTAAGCTCATCCATGATAGCAGCTATAAAAATAGTACACTATGAAAAATAATTTATTTTAACCAAAACTTTATACAGGGTGTCTCAGGAAGTATGGATAAGCGGAGGTCCAGAGAGAGAGCACCTCCTAAAGTATCCGAACCACCCCCATGTACGTTCCGCGATTTTTCGTACTATTCGAGTTATGAGCTCTTTTCAGAAATTCGGAAAATTTTCGACTCGAACAACTTTTATACCTTTAAAATTGTCTTCGCGAGACACTGGCTTTATTATACGTAAAGAAATAAAACCCGTGATTAATTGCTGTATTACTGTAACATATTTTTTTTATATATTTTAATTAAATACACAAACTTTATCGATATCGATTATCGACCCCTTTCTGCTTCACTAGGTTCCGTGTCTCCTCACTAAACCGGTACATAGTTATAGATGTATGTTGCATTCTTTTGTCTCCGAAGGTATAAAATCCGAGCGCACACATTAATTTCTCATTCCGAGATAATTTTTAAAATGGTTAAATAGTCTTCAGTATACACCCGTGATGGGTTGGTAAATTCAGTGTGCCCGTGGATCCTTCGGTGAGTTATTGTTTTATTATATATTTAACTGGCAGTATATTTAAAGTGTGTATTTAAATATGTGAGATATACAACCATGTCATAATTTTATTTTAGGGTTCCACCCCTAGGTCTCACACTATACGAGACATGTTGTACTTGTGAATTGCCTTCCATGGAGCGTACGTGGACGTCCTGGAATGGATGATAAGATGTGAATTGTCTCGGGATCACACCATCCTGATCGTACCTATTAAGTTACGTATCACATCATTTAAATTATTATGTAACCTACGACCATCTCATCGTTTATTGAGCCAGTTCCCTATTTTAATCGTTATTTAATATATTAGAAATTTAACTTTACTCTTTATGTTAATTTAATTTTATAACTTATGTGTCTTTTTGAATATATGCCTGTAGCCTGTTGCTAAGTGTCTTATTTAATTAACCCATTCCTTGAGCAGTCTCATTCTTCTTTACCCTGAGCCAGCTGGTGAAGTAACAGTAGCCACTGGCAAAAATTGTTACAAAATGGCGCCCATCTTCGAGGCTCGGTGACATGCCCTTGTGAAGGTCATGATCGCGTGATTCTCGCTTAGCAACACGGCTGCAATATTCAAGCGCACTTAATATTTTTTATTGTTTTATTTAATTTCTCAATTTTATAGCTTTGTATTTTTTATCTTCATCTACATCTCAATGCATTTTATTTAAATAATTTATTAATATGTATTTGGGTGTTTTCAGCGTAATTTTTGTGGCATATGGCCCAAACTCTGAACCCCATACATTTGTTGATGTGATGAAGATTGCCATCGGGATTGAGAAGCCGACGTCGTGGTCTACATCGGCGATGGCAGAGGGACTGGAGTATGGTCGTATTTTATCAAATACTCCACAAAAGTATGTATGGGTCTTTCGTGGAACGTATTTTAGGATTTCAGTTATCTGAATATATTCCTATGCGTTTTGTGAAAGTAACCCCATTCTTTTATACCGGTTACATAACGTAATAGGATGGTGTTATTTTTCTATTTGACGAAATAAGACTTTTTTAATTTTTTTATAATGTCATTCGTCAAAGAATTGAATATCGTTGTGTTTTTTTTTAACTTATTTTTTATTTTTTACATTTTAAAGCACAATGGTATATCAATCCAATTTATTAATTAACTTCAATATGTATTTCTTTTAATGCAGTATTTTAATCAAATCATTACAATTGTTCAAACTGCATTATTGTTATATAATGACCACGTTATTATTACTCGGTTCGATGTTTCGTTCGCTAAGTTGTTACGCGACGTCATATCGTACGAGTGGATATCAATTAGCGAGGGTAGATATTCCTCAAATACCACTCGTAGTGTCCGCTTTAAAGCAACTTAACATCGAACTCGATGAAGGTCAAATATTTAATTAATATTCGCACACATTTTTTATTAAGTGTTTGTTATTTAGTGTGCGTAATATTTTTTTGTTTTGCATGGGATATATTCGGATAACTTTTGCGTCTAGGAATCCTAAAATCTGATGAATGAAATGTTTGTGTGCATAATTTTGAAAGTATGTGAAAGTGGAAGAATGAAAGTACTATGGTATCTATGTATGGGAAGAATGAAAGAAGTTTTAAGGTGAAGGATGAAATAAGCGAAAGTGAAGGATGAAAGATGTACACGATCATTTCACATTATATAATCATCACACAATATGTATCCTAGATGTATGTATCTGTTTATTTTATTTATGTAATACGTTTATGTATTAACTTTAACTCGTATCTATTGTTATATCTCGCTGTTTAGGTTTGAGGTTTTTGTAATTTGTAGTTGCATATACATTCTGCTTTGTGTCGTTGAATGACCGGCAGATGTATTATGTGCGTTCCTTTTTCTATAAGGCGCATCCGTTGACTTGTGCTTTTTTAGGTCATTAGTTTTATAGGCATTCTGATGTGATCCATCAGATGTATTTTTTTTGTGTTCCTCTTATGAGGCACGCTAATGACCTATTTAGATTTGTGATCTTTTGAATAGTCACAATCGATTTTATGCGTCGTTGACGTAAGCACAAGATTCCACGGGCTGGTGCATCTACAGTTATATGTGTCTACTATTTTATAGACACATGCCGATAGCTTCAGTGTAGATAAATAGAATACTTTTAACTTAGTCCCATTGCAAACTGATCGAGTCCTAATAAAGACCGTCAGATTAAATTTAACTTTTACATGTGATCTTTGAAATAGATACTTTAATTTTTTAAAATTTTTTGAAACATATTTTTTTAAACTTAAATTCATTTAACTTTTTTATTTCGTGTTCTATATTTAGACACGTAATTGTTTACCTTGTTCTTGGGTTACACGAACCCACCGATTTGAAAATCGGTTACTTATTATGCAGCCTGATGAGTCATTTGCATTGACCATCAGTTGTAATTTTTTGTTTATTGTGTTCTTTTCAAGACACGTATTTTTTTTATAAAATGTAGTGTATGTATCATTACTTTATTTGTATTTATTATTTACACACTACATTATTTATTTTTTATTTTTGAAAATTATCAGGATTACGGTTTTAATAACCGAGTGGTTTGTAAGCTGATAATTTTCAATATACATTTGTCTATTTAGTCAAATTTATTTACGTATTTTATTAGACTATTCACCCTACAACAACACTCCACATGCCATTTCTTTGTCCCGAAGTTATATTCGGTGCGGGCTGAGATTTCGGTTTCGAAATCTTGGTGGTAATTTATTGTGTAGGATGTTGCATTGTTATAATTAGTGTAATTTATATTGTTCATTTTTTTAATTTTAAATTTAACTTTAACCTACTGTTTTTTTTTTTTGTATAACTTATATGACGTAAGTTAGTTATTTTGTTTTGTATACCTAAGTTGAAATGACTTAGATTTAAAGTTTTCCTGTATTATTCTTAAGTTTGTAACTTATAATAAGCACAAAAAAAAATAATTTAACGAATTAAATTATTTTTTTTTATATAGCGAAAGGGGTTGTGTAACATATTTTTTTTATATATTTTAATTAAATACACAAACTTTATCGATATCGATTATCGACCCCTTTCTGCTTCACTAGGTTCCGTGTCTCCTCACTAAACCGGTACATAGTTATAGATGTATGTTGCATTCTTTTGTCTCCGAAGGTATAAAATCCGAGCGCACACATTAATTTCTCATTCCGAGATAATTTTTAAAATGGTTAAATAGTCTTCAGTATACACCCGTGATGGGTTGGTAAATTCAGTGTGCCCGTGGATCCTTCGGTGAGTTATTGTTTTATTATATATTTAACTGGCAGTATATTTAAAGTGTGTATTTAAATATGTGAGATATACAACCATGTCATAATTTTATTTTAGGGTTCCACCCCTAGGTCTCACACTATACGAGACATGTTGTACTTGTGAATTGCCTTCCATGGAGCGTACGTGGACGTCCTGGAATGGATGATAAGATGTGAATTGTCTCGGGATCACACCATCCTGATCGTACCTATTAAGTTACGTATCACATCATTTAAATTATTATGTAACCTACGACCATCTCATCGTTTATTGAGCCAGTTCCCTATTTTAATCGTTATTTAATATATTAGAAATTTAACTTTACTCTTTATGTTAATTTAATTTTATAACTTATGTGTCTTTTTGAATATATGCCTGTAGCCTGTTGCTAAGTGTCTTATTTAATTAACCCATTCCTTGAGCAGTCTCATTCTTCTTTACCCTGAGCCAGCTGGTGAAGTAACAGTAGCCACTGGCCAAAATTGTTATATTACTTGTTTTACAGTGGCTTAGAATAGTATTTTTTTTTTGTTTTTTTGTTTTTGGCAACCGATGTCCGACAAGTTTAGCCAGCGTCGTGTAGTAGCTATGCATGTGGTATAAATTGACAAATTGTGAAAAACAACTATTTACAAAAATGGGTATGATCAGTAATACCACTGTCACCTGAAACATGCACCAACATTCAATATGAGTTAGTGACTATTTTTAGTTAATTTGATAGATAATATACAACCACAATATACTGAAATGAAATGAAATACTTTATTTTCAACATTGATGATATGCTCATTCTTGTTGACGTCAATATTTTAAAGCTACCACCAGTTCGGACACAAAAAATAATTATTATAGCCACCGTTCTGAGAAGAACTGGCAAGAAACTCAGCGGGCATGTCTTTTTTGTATTATTATTATGAGCATTATCTTTTTTTTTTAATATTTTAACAATATCATACAAAAGATGAAATAGACAAAATATATACAGGGTGTTGGTGCCCGGTGAAACAATACTTTCAGGGCTTAATCTATATCACATTTCAAATAATATACACATACTTTAGTTACTTTATTTTCCCATACAATGTTGAAAAATTATTATTTTGTATTATTTTTGACAACCCTACCCTGATCTACATCTAGCGTGCTCAATCTATTTTCACACACACAGGCGCATGTATCCTGTTTAGAATGTGATTTTTGTCCCGTGTATTATTACAATGTACTATGATACAGGAGGTGACTAGCCGGCTTAAGTCTTTAGCTGTTGGTGCAGGTCAGTACGGTAGGGTTGATCCTGCACAAATTAACACGTAGTTTTGATTAGTTATAACTTATGATATATTATGCCGAAAAAACCCAGATTTGGTGAATGGCTTCTACATCAAGTATACAACCTGCATAAACAAACACCTGCATCAGTAGTAGAACGACCCCTCGTGAACCCGAATTGCTTATTGTGTAGCAGGTTATTTGACTTAAAATGGTCTAAAAGTTGTTCTAATATAATTTTTTTAAAGATTTTACTCAATGTTGGTAGTACTGATATAGGTCTGTAGTTAGAGGGGTCATCAGTATTACCAGCTTTAAAAAGGGGGATCACTTTACTACGCTGGCTCGTGAGACGTCCAGTTGTACTGTATTGTACTGTGTTTCATTAGGTCAGGAAACACACCACACTTGATACAATCATTAAATATACTAGTAAGATGAGGAGATATAACATCTATAATAGATTTCACGACCTTTACTGATATTCCCCACAGATCAGCTGTATTCTTAACATTAATACTATGGAAACTCTTCATAATATCTTTTGAGTTAATATTCTTAAATTTAAATACCTACTACATTACATATTTTAACATGTTTGCTTAGTAATTTTTCAGCTTCTAATGGGGACGAATTTAAAGAGGAAGTAGTTGAAACTGGAATGTCAGAGAAAAACTTTTCGAAAGCATTAGCCACACCTTCGTGACTAGTTATCAAGTTATCATTCATTCTCAATGAGAATTCTTGGTGGTTATTTCTGACTTTACCAGTTTCTTTACCAATGATGTTCCAAGTCATCTTTATTTTGTCAGAGGCATTTTTTATTAAATTACTTAAATGTAAGGACTTTGCCATTATGCAAACTTTCCTGAATAATTTGGAATAATTTCTGACATATTGATGAAATGATTCATCATTGTTATACGATTTTTCAATGATCACCAGGTCTCAAGTTCTTTTTGCAGAGAGAACGCTATTCGCGGTGGCTCTTTAATACTAGTTAGAAAAGGTTTCAAATGTAAGGAACGAAAGGATATAGTGGCCCTCTCTGTAGAGAGAACTATTGAAATGTCCTGTGTTGAGCTTGAGCACCTCATTTTGTATGTGTGTACAGACCACCTGATGCGTTACACTATTCCTATGAAAATATTTTGGAAAATGTTTTGATGAAAATTACAGTTTGTAACAAACATATTTTAATTTGTGGTGAAATTAATATTAATCTTCTAGAAAATACAAATACCACAATTAGATTTAAAACATTGTTAAAATCATATAATCTTATAAACTTATTTTTAGAGCCCACTAGAATTACTAGTTCATCGGTTCAACATAGTTAAGATAACATTTTTACAAATTTTAATCCTTTGCAAAAAAGTGTTATTAAGTGTTATCAGGGTTCGGGAACATGGAGAGTTTATGGCGGATATTCAGTGGGCGTTGGATTTGATAACACTATCCAAAGAGGAAGTGTTATTTAGTGGACAGATAAGAAAGATATGATCCACGCTTCCCTCATCCAGGCCACACTCACATAAAGAGTTGTCCCGAATTCTAAGTTTATGGAGGAATACTGGCGAGCAACAGTGTCCCAGGCGGACTCTACACAACACAGATATAGTATGCCTAGTAGATTTTTTACAATTTAAGAACCACGGTTTCCTGGTTATGACCGGCTGAATCGAGGCATAGAAGCTACCTTTAGTTTTGTTAGACTCCGACCAGTAAGACTGCCACGAATTAGCAAGAGCAGCTCCCGCCTTATCCAGAAGATCGCATGTTTGTACATAATCGTGTTTTAGGTCTGCTGAACTGGAAGTGATAGCAGATTTAGCATTCACGTCGGCTACCTCATTAGAGGTACCGGAGTGGCTAGGAATCCACACTAAAGACACCTCAGTTTCTTTGCTATAGCAGCGGAATAAGCAGCTTCGAATTTGATAGATTATAGGCCTGTGTAGTTTGTCCCTGAAGGGTTTTTTACAAATGGCCTCTAGGGCACTTCTAGAATCAGAAAAAAATACGGCCTTCTGGATGGAATCGTGTGCAAGAATAAATTCGCATGCCTCTAAAATACCAATACACTCCCCAGAAAAAACCGAAGTTTGGGGAGGACACTGGAACTGCAGAAGGATGCGGGAGTTTTGGTAGTAGACTGCACAACCCGTTTTGCTATTTGGTGATTGCTTGGAAGCATCAGTGAAAAACATGTGAGAGTCACTCCATCTGGTTTCAACCATGTAGAGGAACTGCGCATTGGCTTGGGTAGAATTCTTGGCCAGGCCAGTTGACAGAATAACATTGGGTGAGAAATGTAGAACCTCGTAAGGAGAATCAAATAAAAGGTAACTTATCATACTGTAGGATTCCTTAACTGCATATATTTTTTTAAGCGATTTAATGACCAAGGGAGGGACTTTGTACGACCAGTATTCTGAATTCCTAGTCAGGTGATCAAGACATTGAACGCTTGACCAAAGCCTATGTTTTTTTTTTATAAAAGCCTTGACAACGAACCTGTCAGCTAAGTACTGTCTGCGGAGGTTCAATGGAGGCTCGACAGCTTCCACCTGTAGTGCATTAATAGGTGAGGATCTCATACATCCAAGATCAATGCGGAGTGACTTCGATTGTATTTTATCGAGCTTAGCTAAGGCTGCTTTGTTGCACGGTTCCAAGAGAAAGGTGCCATAATCCATTAAACTCCTGATAATAGCATTATACATCAGTTTCAAGGTGAAGGGATGCGCTCCCCACCAAACGCCCGCTAGGGTTTGGAGTAGGTATATTGCAATTTTTTTCACACTTGGCGGAAATATAATTTAGGTGAGGACTACCAGATAGTTTTAAATCCAGGATGACACCCAAAAACTTAGCTCTGTCATCTGTTCTGACAGCAGATCCATCCAGTTAGAGATGGACATCGGGATTAGTTCGTTTGCGTGAGTAAACCACCACAGAACTCTTCTGTGCAGACAGGTAAAGACCGTGCGAGGAAAGCCAGCTGTTGAGGAAATCCAGGGAAATCTGCATAGACATTCTGGAGCATTCAAGATCGGGTGAGCTCGATTAGACGCAGATATCGTCAGCATATTGTAGGATACTGCAATCGACATTTATAGATCGGTGGAGATCTGATGTGTAGATGCTATATAAAAGAGGACTCAGGACCGAACCCTGCGGGAGGCCCCGCCAGACTGTTCTGGTGACTTTCACATCATCCCCAGGGATAGATATGCTAACCGTACGACCCGCCAAAAAGTTTCCTATGCAGCTTCGCATCTTACTCGGAATACTCAGCTGGCGTAATTTACTTCTGAGTATTGAAAGAAGTACGCTGTCATAGGCAGATGATATATCCAAGAAACAAGCAAGTACGGAGTGCATTTCTCACTGAAGGCATTTAGTGTATCCGCAACAAAAGTACTTATGCTGTTCATAGTGCTGGAGTCCCTGCGGAATCCGAACTGGGAATCAGCCAGTAGCCCCTTACTTTCCATAAACCATTCTAATCTGTTCTTTATCAGGTGTTCGAGTATTTTCCCTATAGCAGGAGAAAGTGCAGTAGGTCTGAAGTTATCAGGATTATCCGGGGGCTTCTCAGGTTTTAAAATTGGAATAATTAAGTAAGACTTCCATGCTTTAGGGATGTAGGAGTTAAGGTAACACGTACTTAATAAATTAAGAAGAAATTGGCGACTTCTTTTGCCAGAATTTTTACAAAAGGAGTATGGTAGACCATCCATTCCCGGAGCTGAATCTCGCACATGATTGAGGACCATGTTGAGTTCGTCTAGAGAGAAAGGGTTGTCTAAGGGGTCATTGGAAATAGTAGAATTACTAGGTGGAGTGGGACATTCACCTTCAAGAGGGGCAAATGGAGGAGCTAATTTATTGAGGAATTGCTGAGCAACGTTCCGTGGTATATTTGGAGAATTTTGGAGGTTACAACTGCGTCTATTAATTATGGTGGGGAGCGTTTTGTTTTTGAAAGTTGTTCAGATGGGATAATGATCACTGCCAAAGGTAAAATCAAGACGAGACCAGTAAGGAGCAAGAGAGGCTGAGCAAATGGTCAAATCAAGACAGCTCTTACTCTGCCCCAATCTAGGCAGCCTGGTGACAGAGCCATCATTAAGTACACACAAGTTTTTTTCGTCCATGAGCTCCGCCAACACCAAACCATTAGCGCTACAGTCTTCTGACCCCCACAAAGCGTGGTGACAGTTGAAGTCTCCAAGAATGATAATAGAATCGAATATATAAATTATGGTATCAATTATTTATTTGGCGACGTGGTCTGGTAGATTAATATAAGTGAGAACTAGAGTAAGCAATTTAATGAGTGTAACAATTTCGGAGTGATTTTCATCTTGAGATGAAGCAGGGTTTTTGGAAAGAGCGCAGCCATTGGCGAATGGAACAAAAGAATAGTTGTTGAGGATTGAACGGTGACTTTTTTCGTCATAGCCCGGGCTAAGAGGTGCATGAACCTTGGGTTTTTGACGATTTTTTTATAAGATGAATTCTGAGTTAAGGCTCTAGAAAAGGATGGGAGGGGAGGATTAATACGGGAAGGGTTAGGAGCAGATGCCGAGACGTCTGCATATGATTTGGATGTAGTAGGGAATGTCTTGGATGCTTCTGCGTATGATATGTTGTTTTGAGCCATGGAAGCCTTAATGTTCGATTGTCTCTGATATTCTGGACATTGTTTGCTGTTGGCATAGTGGAGGCCTGCGCAGTAGAAGCAGCACAGGTCTTCCTCAGAGCAATTTTCTGCAGAGTGGTCTCCACCACATCTATAGCATTTCGGTTTAGATCTACATTGTGTTTTTGTGTGGCCGTACTTACAACATGCGAAACATTGAATAGTGGGATAAATATACAAGTTAACCGGGAGGGAGTTGTAACAACAAAAGACACGCTTTGGGAGGGTCTGACCGTCGAACGTAAGGACTACAGAGGATGTAGGTTTCCACTCTGAAATACCATCAGTTGTCACTTTATAATTTATTCTCCTTACTTTTAATATTGGCCCACATCCTGAAGGGGTTTTAACATTTTCGGCCACTTCTTCTTCAGACCAATCATTTGGGATGCCTTTGACAATGCCTATTCTAGTAATGTTAAAAGAGGGGATGGACATTGAAAACCCTCGACTGGCCAAGTCCGAATTTGTAAGTAGGGCATTTGCATCTTCGGGCGTTTTTAATTCGACGCAAATCCTATTGCGACCTACTTTCTTAACCCCGTCTAGTCTGATGTTTTTGACGTCTAATTTGTTCAAAAGTTGACCTATCTTAACTGGATGTAGGGTATTGCTAGAGTTCGTTTCTGCTTCGATTCGTGATACGTGTACAATGAAAGGTACGTCTCTCGCGGAGTACCGCTCGCGGCTATAGCGAACAGGGGCTAAATGACGAAGTTGTTTAGTGGTAGAAATTGGATTTTCATCATTGACTTCACGAACACGCTTTCTACGTTCTAATGTTTCAAACTTGCTCAGCGGAACAGACAATACGGATGTCAATGGAAAGTCCGCTTGGGTATTATCTTTACTAGATAAGGGTAGATTATTTTCTGGGGGTCGACCTGGAATGTCGTCCTCCATGTTTGCCGGAGAACATTAAAATGTACACAAATAGATATAGAAAAACTCACCGTATGACAGCACAAATACATCCACCACCTTAAAGGACAAACACAAACAAATACAGGTTACCAGTAATGTGACTGGGAGCACGTAAAACGGGAGAAATTTACACAAAAATGTACCACCATGCGCTCACCACAAACACTTGCCGGGTCTAGAATAGTAGTTTTAAAAGATGTGTGCGTATCGTATATGGATTAGAGATGAATGTTCTGCTTGTCAAATATAATGTTTGTTAGTGATTGTTAATAATAATTTGTATGGGCGCTGTCATCGTGTACTGCAGGTAGATGTGATTCGGCCAAATAGTGTATTGCTCAATTGGGAGTGGAAGGCGCGACAAAACTAAATAAGTATAAGACTTTTTTCAAGATTTTTTTCTCGGCAACTGGATCTTTATGAATTGGACTAACCTAATGTTTAAAAAAAATTACTTCACAATTTTGAATAAATTAGAGATGCCGAGTACTCGTTTGATACTCGGTACTCTGAGTACTCGGCGGGTTTTTTGATACTCGTACTCTGCCTAAGTATACTTTGTTTAAGAAAATAAATATATTTAGGTAGATATAATTAAAACAATTGTTAATAAAAAAGTATTTATTAGTAATTTAGGAAATCTTTCAAAATCTGAATTACTAAAATCAAGTGACTAGTACGATGGGTCCTACGCGTAAGGGCCAAACTAACAATTTGTCAATTTTGACTTTTTTATGATAAACGCATCCTATCGATATGATTAATCGTGTGAGCTATTAAAACAAAAAGAAATTAATTAATAACAAGAAGAATTGCATGGAAACACGACTTCTTATTAAAGTATAACGGCATAGGTATGTAGCGTGAAATGAAACGTACAAGGACCAATGAGTAATTTGAAACTTATACGCGGGGAGTTCCCGCGCGTTTATTTCAATGGGTCCTACGTATAAGGGCCAAAATGCAAAATGACAATTTTACAGGAGAGGCTGCCAAAGTTTAAACTTGCTATAACTTTAGATTGATAAAACCGAAATTTATGAAACTTTGATTGTTTGCTAAGACAATTGTTCTCCTTATATATTTTACACTGTTTTACATTTTACATTTTAGTCCTTATACGTAGGACCCATCGAGTAGTTGAAAGGCGTGGGCGGGATGAGGGGTGTATCAAGGCGTGCCGACGTCTTGACCGGCGCAAACCTGTTTGAACGTGTTTACACGCGTTTTGATTGAACCGAGTTATTCGGCCGAGTACTCGGTTGAAAAAAAATTGAGCCGAGTAAAACTCGGTACTCGTTACTCGGCAAAAGTGCATAGAATTATTACCTCAGGAACGTACATGGGGAACAAAGTTGTTGAAGTTTAACCAAGTCGTGCCAGTCGTGTACATACACATGTTAAAATGCCTGTGACATTGACGTTTATTTGACAGTATTAACATAAAACACGCGTTGAGACAAAGTTGTATTATGCCTTCCTGCGTTGTAAACATTTGCAGAAACCATTCATTAACACAAAATAAATGTCACAGAATCACTTTCCAAACGTAAATAATCAAAATATCGCCGTTTTATAAAGTTTTAAAAACATTATTTAGTGTTTCAAAACATGACATATTTTCAACTGACATCTGACATTTCGTAACTTTGACGTAATTAAAATTTCAAAGGGTTACCAACCAAACTTTTGAAATCCCCCATTTTAATTACCGTTTTGTTAAATCTTCATTTATTAGATTTCCACGTGATAATGAAAATAAATGCGGTTATTGATTATTAATTCTTATATCACCATTTTCTTCCAAAAATATAATTTAAAATCGGACTAGTAGTTCCTGAGATTAGCGCGTTCAAACAAACTCTTCAGCTTTATAATACATATTACAGTATAGATAAGGTGATTGTGTTATAGATTACATTACAATAAATAAGTTAAATGATTATACGTTTTTTTTTTATTTATGAAGATGTGATTAATATTAGAGAAATAATTAAGAATTTATCGAATCATAGAACCATTACCACGAAAAAAGTCTGTATTCTACGATTTACACGGGAAGTACCCGATTTTTGGGGAAATTTTAAAACATGACATCTCCCAGTTTTCAACACAGACATTTTTCACACACATTCAAAGCTTCGAATGCTTCCGTTTGTTGTTCACCATGTTGATTCCAGAGGTAATAATTCCATGCAAAAGTGTTACTCGGCACATCTCTAATTTAAATATTACTGTAAAGTCAAAAATTTACGTTCGAGGTGAATTATGACTTAAATTTTCAACTTTAAATTTTACATTAAAGAGTTGACTGTATGGTCTCAAAATAAGTCTCAAAACTTCTTCAGAATCTCTAGTTTTACAATCATTAAAAAAAAGTACTTCATTCGGTCACTTTGTCTGAAATCGGGGATCAAAGATAGCGAGGTGGAAAACTATTAAAATGAACCACCTGAAGTTTCTTTTTTTATCTTTTAACATTAGTAATGTTGATGAGTTTATTAACTAGCCAAAACTGACTGTAGAATATTTATGATTTAAACATTTTGAGGTTAAAATGCGGGTACATTAGGATTAAATTAACATTTAAGGTTTTACTCATAAAAGCTCATAACCTCCAGCTAACACCCAGCACTTAGCTGAGACTCGACTGGTTTGTGGTGGAAGCTTTTATTTTGTATTTTTTTGTACTGTTTGTTCTGGTGTTTTCATCACAAATAAAGAAATGTCTATGTCTCTATCCCTGGATCTCCGCATATCCATACTTCCTGGGACACCCTGTATACAAGCTTTCAATATCCTGAATATCATTTATTAGTAGTCAGTAGAGTGCTAGCCAAGACAAGTAAAATAAGCTCAATCGCGACAGGTCTATCTTATTTAGTACAGGAGTTCCTATGACCACCTTCCTGGAAAGGAAAGGAAGTTTGTCAAATTTAACTTGCAAGATTTCACTCGAACTTACATAGTTACATCGCTACAGTGCAAGTTGATATACAGCTTGTAAAATTTGCAGGCTCCGTGGCGCATACAACGTGTCTTAGTACAAGAAAACGTCTACGAAAACTTCAAGAATGCCCTCAAATGGAAATACGATTTGGAACCCAACAAGAAAACCACACAATCTCCCGAACTCAGTTATTTCATACAGGGAAATCTGTTTATCTTTGACCCAGCACGGCGTGACGTCACTAGAATCACAGTAGAGGCCTACAGAACGACCAAAGAACTAATAAAATTGCTGAGCGAATATCAACCTTACTACCTCAGCTTATGGTCCAATGTCATAGCAGAGGCTCACGAAATCACAAACAATGTTAGTTCTACTATCATTTGGATTAACGATCACGCGAGTTTCAATACATCAAGGCCTGTTTTCAATCTAATGTATCCAATTTTGTATGAATATGATGTTGTTTCATGTACTGAAAAGAAAGAATGGTCGAAATTGGTTCACTTTGAGCGAAAAAAAGCCATATTGAAGTCACTGGACGATTATTTGTGTGATGAGAATAATTTTGAAGCGAGAATAATCAAAGATATCCGAGTTAATGTACTGAATGAAGAAAACAACGTTTTAATACAAGACAGCAATACTTCGCTTGAAGTTAGAAAAGTTGTAGGAGAAAATATTTTACATTTTCCAGAATTTTCCATTAAACGCATCATGGCTGCCTTGTACGGGCAAGGCGCCTCTGTCAGTGAAATAAATGAGAAATTGTTGCGATCGTTTATTAATAACGGAGTGCCAATTGTGGGCATACGTTATCATCAAAATAAATTTTGCACTCAAAAATATCAGCTGATCTGGTCCAATTATGGAACCATATTTGCCAATTAAGGTCAACACGAATCTGAGATTTACATACTTATATTCTGGAAATTTTATAGGTTTTAATTTTTTTTTATTTTGAAAATTATGTTAATGTTCGTAAAGATTTAATCATAGAAATAAGTTTATTAGAAGTGCGAAGGTCCCTTACAGATCTTTCAAGCTGTAAATAAGCTTGCCGATGCTACATAAACGTCTTCGGCAAGACTGCTGAGAGTCATGTTTGAATAAGTATGGACAAAAATATTATTAAAAACAAATTTCCGAAAAATACAGGGTCCTTAACTCTAATCACGCTGAAGTGGAGTAAATGATCTGTCAAAATACAATTTAGAAACACTTATAGAGTATAGAAATATAGCTTCCGGTTCTCGTTTTGCTAACGAGTATTTGCACAGACATAACCAGATGGTCAGGATTATGTATCAACGCAAATGTCGGTCTCAACCAGTACTCGATAATAATCATGTTACTCTCTTAACCTACTCAATGATCACTGATTGGACATTGATAAACAAAGGTTTCTAACTACTAACCATCTAACTAATGTGCTCCTAATAACAATGTGATAGAAATCATTTTGTAATAGACTAGTCAAAATGGATGTTGTTTGACTTTGGAAGTGTTTGGAAAACAATATAATTGTCAGACATTTATAGTTTATTTGAACTAATTAGAATTTGTTATATTTGATCAAAGTTTGTATGAATATATTTTTATAAATATATTGTTATGATATATTTCATTTCGTTTCATTTTATTAGCACAGCTCCAGTCGTCCGGATTCTATGACAAGGTCAGCTTTCAGACATTCAACATTAGTCTTATATTACACTAGGTGATATGCGCAACTTCCTCTGCGTCATAAAGGGGTGCAGATAGCACTTGCGATGCTGTCTTTATACTTGTGATAACTTCTCAAAGAAATCTCCATCTCCAATTTATATTAAAAAAAAAAATAACAAAGAGATAAAATTTAAAAATACAATATAAAAAACAGAGGGCCACTGAAGACGAGGTCTACGACCCAAGCCATCAATGGTCAGGGCTCAAGAGAGAGGAACCTCCTCACAATACGTGTCGTGTCAAGAACGACCGCCTTCTGGATCAAGCCCTTTACCCAGCCGGGGAGCGAAAGCTTCTCAAGGTGACGGTCGAAGCTATTCGCTATTAGACCGTGCACAGATACAACGATCGAAACAATGATGGTCGATTCAACACGCCACATGTCGGTCACCTCGTGGGCCAGCTCCAAATATTTCAGCTGTTTTTCTTTTTCTGCCTTCACAAGGTTCTCGTCATGCGGAATGGTGATATCGATCAGCACTGCCCGATGCGCATCCCGTTCTATTATCACTTTGTCAGGCTACATTATAAATATAAATAAGAATGGTATAGTTAAATTCAGATTGCTCAGATTTGACAACAAGACATATTTTTTTTTCCGATTTCGGCTTTAGTCTCCAGATTATGGCGGAAACCGTATTGCCCGTGTCGAGTACTTTTGCATGGTCGTACTTATTAACCACTCAACTGGGATCGGCAACCAAATTGGTTTGTTTACTTATGCCAAGTCTGTGGCAGGAGCCAAAATTGACCACAGTTCAAAAACTTGTTTTGTTTACATTTTTTAATCGTCTCATATTTTACGGAGAAAATATGTTTTGGCTGAAAATGCAATACAGCGTCATCTAATAATAAAGATTTAACCAATAACTCTATGGCAACTGTCACGAAAATAACATGCCAAAATTCTAAAAATTAAAATATTAAATACAATTGCGAAAAATGTCGAAATTAAACATGAATTCAGCAAAACAATATAAAATATGGACTGCAAATATATATGGTAAAACAGTTTGGCCAAATATTACTGAAAATTAATTAAAACAGTTATGAGACGAAATCCGAAACGTCAGTGCCAGTGCCGAGAGAAAAGCGCACGATTACCACCTACTCAAGACTCGTCGCGATCGTCGAGTGAACACACGACGAGACCAAGAACACCCGACGACGAGACTCCCGCTGCGCCAACAACAACTGCGCGGCGGGGACGCCCACCGGCTCGCTTGGGACCAGCGGATCGAAATGGTCCGTCTACGGCCCCCGCTACCAGTGGTGCAGTGCGCCCACGCATGAGATGGACACAAGAAATCAATAAAAATGTCATGCGGGCGTACTACAGGGCTACGGAGGGAGGAACTAACCTCACTGCGTATCGCTCAAGAATGGTGCCTCTGTTTCAGGTTTTGTGCCCAGCTGTCGACGTCACGGTGCAACGATTAGCGGATCAGGTGCGGGCCATTCAGCGACTAAAGTTGTTGGATGAGTCTCTACTTGACCGATTGCGCAACGAAGCACTGCCTGCTCCTCCTGAACCACTACCAACACATGTGGTAAATGTCACCGTCACCCAACCTACACCACCAGCGGAGGAACTTCAGGTGCAGGCATGTGCAAATATCCAGGATGATGAGCGTTTGAGGAGCGCTCTGGAGGACTCTATACAAGAGTTTAGGTTTGTCTCGCCATGCTCGCGGCCACGTTTACTGCGGTTGCCCATGTGTAAACGCAATGTTTCGCTAGTATTGGCCCTGGACTGCATATTAAAACCTTACTTTGAGTCAACTGTAGACCTTGTTGACACCCACTCGGTTCTGTACTGCGGTGCGGTTGCTGTCTGTCGTGTGGCTGGAGTAAAATTTCCAAACCCGAACCAGACATACCGCCGACATGATGGTAAGCCGCAGTGGCAGTGCAGAATCGAGAAGCGCATAGATGCAGCCAGGACCCTTATAGCGAAGCTTATTTGCTTCCAGGCAGGCAACACGCGCCCGCGCGTAATGCGATTCGTCGACCGAGCCTTCGCTGACACCGGTGTCAGCAGGAACGACTACCTGGCTCGTGTCGTCGAGCGTGTTGACTACTGGAAGCAAAAAGTTTGCGCATGGGCGAACCGTATTCGTCGGTACCGAATAAGATCGGAGCGGTACCGCTTGAATAGAGTCTTCCAGAGTAATCAGAGGAGTGTCTACAGAAATTGGGAGGCTTCTCGAGGAAGAGTTACCGATGGACACCCACCAGTTGATGAGGATGTGATGACCTCATTTTGGAAAAATATCTGGTCGGTGCCCATCGGTCACTCCGAGGGGGAGTGGACTGAGACGGTCGGGCGCTCGTGCGAGTCTATTACAGACATGAACACCGTAGCGATCACGCCGATTGACGTAGCTTGTGCGGTGCGTTCGGCCCCGAACTGGAAAAGTCCGGGACCGGATGGGCTGCACAGCTACTGGCTGAAATGGATACGCAACTCGCACGGGCGCATGGCTGCTCAGTTTCAACAAGCCCTTGAGTCGGGAACCCTCCCAGATTTCATGACATCAGGAGTCACTCATCTGATATACAAATCTGGCAATACCTCGGACCCAAAAAACTATAGACCAATAACATGCTTACCCACCATCTATAAGCTACTTACATCCATTCTGAGAAACAAAATTCAAATACATATCTCGGCAAACGACATAATGTCACCTTCTCAGAATGGGTGTAAGATAGGGTCTCGGGGTACAAAGGATTTGCTCCTCATTGACATGGCTATTACGCAACAAGTTCGTCGAGGCAAAAAGGGTGTCCATATGGCTTGGATTGACTATAGGAAAGCGTATGATTCGGTGCCCCATTCATGGCTAATGAGAGTTTTAGAGCTGTATAAAATACATCCCACTCTACGCTCCTTTCTTAGCTCATGCATGGGTCAGTGGTCTACGTTTCTTCGTCAACCAGGACATATTGGATCCCCGGCCTCCCCGAGCTTGATAAGGATAAGGCGGGGTATCTTCCAGGGTGACAGTCTGAGTCCTTTGTGGTTCTGTCTGGCGCTTAATCCTCTAAGCACGTTGCTTGGAGATTCAACGCTAGGCTACCGACTCAAGAGAGGGGGTGAGCCCATTTCACATCTCTTGTACATGGATGATCTCAAATTATTTGCTTCTAAAAAATCAGACCTAATAACTTTACTCAAAATAACCGACAATTTTAGTAAAGCTATTGGAATGGAATTCGGAGTAGATAAGTGTGCGGTCATAGATATACAGAGAGGAAAAATTGTAAACTCTGAGAGTTTGCAACTTAGCCAAAGTGAGGTGCTCAGATCTCTTTCTGAGTCGGAAACTTACAAATACCTTGGAATGTTCGAAGCTTTGAGTATAGTCGATGCAGATATGAAACAATCGGTGAGGGATCGTTTCTTCGGCCGCTTGGTAAAGGTTTTGAAAAGCCTCTTATCTGGCGGAAACAAGATCCGAGCCTTCAATGGTTGGGTCATGCCTGTACTGACGTACTCCTTTGGCATTCTAAAGTGGACGCAATCGGAACTAGATGCCCTGGATAGAAAAGTTCGGCGACTGCTGACGGCATACAGGATGCACCACCCACGTTCATCTGTTATGAGGTTGTATATTCCTCGGAAGTGTGGGGGTCGTGGCATGTTAAATGTCAAGGACCTACACAACCGAGAGGTAAACAACCTTCGGGAATATTTCCTTAAGGTAAGCGTGGGTATGTACCGTAATGTAGCAGCAGTTGATAAGGGACTCACTCCGCTGTCCTTAGCGAACGAGAATTGGCGGACGCTAAAGGTAATGAGTGTGACGGATCGCACGGACGTATGGAAGAGCAAGGAACTACACGGACGGTTCTACCGGGCCCTTATGAGCCCCGATGTAGATCAGTTAGCCTCTGTATCTTGGCTACGGTACAGTAACCTCTTCGGAGAGACTGAAGGTTTTGTCTTTGCAATTATGGACGAAGTTATCATGACGAACAACTACCGTAAATATATTCTAAAGGATGGGACGGTCGACATTTGTCGGGCATGTCACCGTCCGGGAGAGTCTATTAGACATATCGTTTCCGGTTGTTCTCGTCTTGCTAACGGCGAGTACTTGCACAGGCATAACCAGGTAGCTAAGATTATCCACCAACAACTTGCTCTGAAATACGACCTTGTTGAAGCCGCTGTACCTTATTACCAGTATTGGCCACAGCCGGTTCTCGATAATGGTCATGTAACGCTCTACTGGGACCGATCTATTATCACTGACAGGACTATTGTTGCCAATAAACCTGACATAGTGATAATAGATCGGGACGCGCATCGGGCAGTGCTGATCGATGTCACCATTCCGCATGACGAGAACCTTGTGAAGGCAGAAAAAGAAAAACAGCTAAAATATTTGGACCTGGCCCACGAGGTGACCGACATGTGGCGTGTTGAATCGACCATCATTGTTCCGATCGTTGTATCTGTGCACGGTCTAATAGCGAAAAGCTTCGACCGTCATCTTGAGAAGCTTTCGCTCCCCAGCTGGGTAAAGGGCTTGATTCAGAAGGCGGTCGTTCTTGACACGACACGTATTGTGAGGAGGTTCCTCTCTTTTGAGCCCTGACCACTGATGGCTTGGGTCGTAGACCTCGTCTTCAGTGGGCCTCTGTTTTTTATATTGTATTTTTAAATTTTATTCCTTTGTTATTTTTTTTAAAAATATAATGTAAAAAATAAGTGTAAATAAATGAATACAGAGATAAGATTTACAAAAATATAAGGTTTAATTAAAAATCGAAATTAAAATTTATTGGAAAAAAATGTTTTCAAAATGAGGCTCAAACACGGTTTTTTTTTTTTTTTTTTTTTCTCAGTTGTAGGATATCACCGGATCCCCGCCCGCCCCGCGGGCGGGGTATGTGGGAGTTGAACCGCACTAAAACCTCCAACCGCTCACACTCAGCGTCCGAACCCCGGCTGAGGCCAGAACCCAGCACGGGGTTTTGTGGGACGACGCGACGCGTAACGCTCTCGGCACACTTTTCCGTCGCGCCGCCCCCGGACGCCGAACCGGCAGCCGCCGGCGATACGGCCACCGTCTCTCTCGGTCGGCGGGCTCTCCGAAGCCCGCCAAGATGGCTGGACCGCGTGTCACCCTCCCACGGAATACCCCGCTGGGTCAGAACCAGCGTGGGTCGGGAAGCGCGGTCCGCCATCCCCCGGATGCTCTGACGCAAGGGCGTGCTGAGCGAGACACGACACCTTCTTGGGTCCCCGCTCGCACTCACATGCGTTGGGGACCCGAAACTCTTAAGGGGCCAGATTCCGGGCGAGATCCCGGTTCCGGCCCCCTGCTCGGCGGCGGCGGGTTGTTGCGGGGCGGAGAGAAGAATAAATTCTCTCCCTCGCAATTCCCGCCACCCTCTTCTGCGAGATGGTGGACTCGCAGAATTCGAGCATCGCCTTCCAGGACTCGTCGCTCTCGAGCATCGACGCCACGACGCCCGGGAGCGACAAGTCCGGTCCTATTTGTTGGACCAGGACACACCGCTGCTCCTCCCATGCGGGGCAGACAGCGAGCGTATGCTCTGGTGTGTCCCGGTCACATCCTATGCAGTGATGGCACCTCGTCGTCGGCTCCACCTGAATCCGGTGCAGATACCAACCGAAACATCCGTGCCCGGTCAGCATCTGCACCGCCCAAAAGGTTTGGCGTCCTTCGCCACGACCCACCCAATCCCTTAGGACAGGGCGGATCGCCTCGACGGTCCGCAGACCCCAGGTGGGGTTAGCAATACGTCGCTCCCATGACTCCAATACGGACCGCCGAGATTGGGCCTTCCGATCCCGAACAGCTTCCCGCAGGGGACGCACTACGCCCCGGGCTCGGAGGTCGCATCGCCAACGATAATCGTCAGCGAGCGCCTCCGCCTCCAGCTCCCAGGGCGGCGTCCCCGCCAGCACGCATGCCGCATCAAACGCGATGGTGCGGTATCCTCGGATGACCCTGATGGCTACGATGCGCTGCGGCCGGCGCAAGTACCGGGCAAAAGTTGCCCGGGTACGAGGCTCGGCCCAAACGGGCGCACCGTACAGGGCCATCGAGCGCAC
The DNA here is from genome assembly GCA_030269945.2 of Trilocha varians. Lineage (NCBI taxonomy): Eukaryota > Metazoa > Arthropoda > Insecta > Lepidoptera > Bombycidae > Trilocha > Trilocha varians. Next base: position 9,884,010 of record AP028270.1, on the reverse strand, counting down.
CACCCCTGCGTAGAGGCGGCGCACCGCGTGGCTGGGTCCCCCGATGTTCGGAAGCAGCCGACCAAGATGGCCGGCCGTCCTCACAAGTCGAGGGACTAGCTGTTCGAAGTGGGTCCGGAAGGCCCAACGGCTGTCCAGCACGAGGCCGAGGTACTTAAGCTGCACCCCGACCCCGATTCGGACGCCTCCAACTATGATGTGGGCGTCGACCGGTGGCGCCATCCTGGCCCTGTGAAACCACAGGGCCTGGGATTTGTGTAGCGCCACGTCGAGGCCCAGCCTCCTTATTCTGCCGACGACGAGGGCCACCCCCGCTGTGGCAAGACGGGCAGACTCTCCGTAGTCATCCCCCCGGGCCATGACCAATGTGTCATCCGCGTGCTCAAACACGGTAGTTATTCCGAACGAAGTCCCCAGTTTCGCCATCTAACGAAACGTGACATTCCCAGTTGAGTGGTTAAATAGAGTTGGGAGTTCATTTTAGTGGTTCTAAAATATTGAATTTATAATATTAAGATTAACATAATAAGGTAAACATTAAGATAATATATATGTATGCTAGAGTTATGAGATTATTATAAACGAATCTTATGAATGGTTATAAATTTAAAAAGAGCTAAATTATACTTTTTATTGGTAAGAGATATTAGTGAGTTAGTGTCCACCGGGAGAGGGGCATTATAGGATATTAGTATGTCAAAAATAGAAGGGGAGGAATAGAGAGGGCAGCAGAAGAGAATATGAGTTAAGTCACCCTCATCCAATCCACATTCACACAATGAAGAGTCTCTAACATGTATTTTTTTAAGGTAAACGGAGCTAGAGCAGTGGCCGATTCTCATTCGGCTAATCGTGGATGAAATAGGTTTACTCAACTTTATACCGGAGAACCAAGGACGGCGTTTAATTCTGGGTTGGATTCTGTATAGGTGACCGCCTTTTGAACGGGCCGAACTTTTCCAATGGATGTTCCACGTCTTTTCCCAATCCGATCCAGCCAATGCTGGTAGGTCGTGAGCAAAGACATGGAAGCGAGAAGTATTACCCTTTGCGGTAGCTAACTTGGCGAGCCTATCGGCCTCCACGTTACCCGCGATGCCTACATGGCTTGGGATCCAGGCTAGATGGATCTCCAGGCCCTCCTGGTCAGCCAAAAATAAATAATAATAATAATAAATCTTTATTTTTCTCACCACAATACAATTATCAGATTTACATACTAATTATTATGGCATACATATTGTGGGAGACTGGTGCCTAAACTAGGCGGGAAGCCTGTATTTCAGGACACCAAGATCACCACCCAAATTACAAAAAAGGGAATAAAAAAAAAACACAATATTGAGTATGACATGACATAGTACCCGTGTAAATATAGTAAAGCATTAATTAACTTAGCAACCAGCAACACAACGATATATTATAAAACATAGTACTGAAAATAAAATAGAATTAAATAAAATGACAAAAATAAACATGTAAAATAAACGTAAAAATCTTAATAAAACTAATTAAGTCTAAATCATAATAGCAAGCAGCCAATAATAAAGCTTGCCGAGTCTCATGGATAATGGGGTAAGCCGAGTTCTTATGGAAAGGATTTGCTTCAAGGGATTTAATGCAGCTCTCAGAGTTCGTTAAAATAACAGATTGTCCAACCGTGTTCTCTGATGAATTCAATACATTTAAGTATTGCTAAACATTCACCAGATAACACGGAGTTCTGATATGGTAGTTTGAACATAAAATGGGATTGAGAGGTGGAGTGCATAAAAGCGGCCCCAATAGAACCTTGTGATGACAGCTTTGAAGCATCCGTAAAGAATATCTCAGCGTTCGACCAATTATCCCTTAAAATTTCATTAAGAAAAATTTCATTTCACCTGGTGACCCCGACGTGATATGAATACGCAACCTTCTGATAAGCAAGCACAATCAAGCACACAAGACACAACATATGATTCGACCTCCGGTCTCCGAAGGGGAGTGTGTGGCGACCAATAGCGCGCGAGGTCCTGACTCGCGGTTACGACATTTACAAGAATCTTCGCATATATACGACATCTCAAATCTAGTACAGTGGGCTTCGGCCTGACCGGGCATACACTACCTCGCCCGGTCGGAGATCTCCCTTTGGCTATTAGTCCACTGTCCCCACAGGAGGAATAGATTTATTTTTCCAGTATTGTTTTGATAAAAGATACGAGTTTAAAAGTTGTAATTTAGGGATCAGAGGGTGATATCTAAACTGACAGGTTTTAAATAAGAATTTATCCGAGAGATATTGTCGTCTAATATTAAGGGGTGAATCAGCACATTCAACCTGAAGAGAATTAATAGGAGAGCTCTTCATTGCGCCAATCACAATTCTTAAGGCCTTCGATTGAATCAGTTCCAGCTTCTTTAGAGATCCTTTGCTACAAGGCTCCAAGAGGAATGCAGCAAAGTCCAAATGACTGCGAATTGTAGCATTGTAGATGAGTCGAAGCGAGAAAGGGTGGGCTCCCCACCAGACTCTACTCAGGCATCTCATGATGTTTTAGTTCTTCTCACATTTTTTAATGATATAATTGATATGAGGTGTACCTGTAATTTTTGAGTCGAACCACTTGCCCAAAAATTTAATTTCCCTTTTGACTGGGATGGTTGATCCATTGCAGATGATAGTGATGTTAGGTATTTCACGTTTTCTAGTGAAAACCACAATGGAGCTCTTGGTAGGTGATAGCGAGAGCTCGTCATCTGCAACCAGGTACCGAGGTGTGAGAGGGAAGAATCTAAGTCACCACTAGCTTTGGTAATTGAGACATCAGCAGAATAGATCAATAAATCGTCGGCGTATTGAAGTACTCTACATTTGTCATTAATGCTTTTGTCAAGGTTTGCCGTATAAATATTGTATAAGATTGGACTGATAACAGAGCCCTGAGGGAGGTGCCCTTCCATAGTGTTCTGCAACGCAACTGGATGCCTGGACATCTCCACTCTATAGTTCTTCCCGCGAAGAGGTTAAATATTAAGTCCGAGAACTTGCTGGGAATCCTTAGCTCCGAAAGTTTTTTCCTAAGGAGGGCAAGGTTCACAGAATCATACGCGGTTGAAATATCCAGGAATCCAGCCACTAAAGATTCTCCACGGCTGAAAGCAAGGTGAATATCTGTTGTAAATATAGCCAGACTATCATAAATACTTTTTCCCCTCCTAAAGCCATATTGGGTGTTTGCTAAAAGGCCATTGTGTTTGAGGAACCACTCAAACCTATTTTTGATGAGATGTTCTAAAATTTTGGGAGTTGTTGATGAAAGAGCAATGGGACGATAGGATGTAAACTCCATAGCGTCTTTACCAGGTTTGAGGATAGGGATGATTAGTTGGTGTTTCCAGTCCGAAGGGACAATCCCTTGGTTAAGAATTAAATTCATTAAATCGAGAAGGTATTTTTTGGTAGAGGTAGTAGCTTTAAACAGGAATGAGTACAGAATCCCATCAGGGCCAGGCGCGGAGTCCCGTAATTTGGTTAAAACCTGGTTTAGTTCTTCGGAAGAAAAATCAGAATCTAGAAAACTATACTCAGGCTGTGTTGTTACTATACAATTATGTAATATGGATAGAGATTGAATTCTTGTTGGCATTGAATCGAAATTAGGAGCAGTAGGAGGGGCGAGATTATTCAGAAATTGATTCAAACATGGCTTCATTGGGGGACCGAAAACATTCTCAGGTTGAGGGGAACGCCCAGATCTAAATCTTCTAATATTTCTCCACACTATGGTGGATAGAGTAGCGGAAGAAAGGTTGGAGCAAAAGTTTTGCCAACTCTTTCTTTTTTTTTTCTTAAATAATCTTTTGGTTGCTGCTTCCACATTGCGCACTTGCCAAAAATTTTCTAAATTAATATTTTGATTGAAATATCTTTCACATTCTTTTTTAAAGTTTACTGCTTGGGAACATTCACAATCCTACTAGGGTGGATTTGGTATTTTCTGGACGTAGGATTTTTTTTTTAAACGTTACATCGGCGGCGGCTCTAATGCTGTCATTAAAGTTGGAGCAACACTGGGTTACATTGTTGTCAATGGGCTGTGGAAGTTGTTGAATCCTGCAGTCCAATGATTGAGCGTAACTTTCCCATTTGGCATTATTGATGTAATATGGCAGTAGTGGTGGCAGTGGCGAGATAGAAATATTTTTTGTTGGGAATGTTAGGAGTATTGGGTAGTGGTCTGATCCGAGAGTATAATTCAGAACGTTCCAGGAAAGTAGACTAGCCAATGAAGCCGAGCATGCTGAGAGGTCAACATAACTCGGATTATTACTGGGATTAGGTCGACGTATAGGAGCACCATTATTGAGAATGCAGAGATTCAGGTCTTTGAAGATCTCTAAAAGCCTTAGACTAAATCTATCGTTAGTGGGGGCACCCCATAGTTGGTTATGTGAATTAAAATCGCCCAGTAAAACTAGTGGTGGCTTAAAATCTTTAAGTTTGTTATGGAGGGAAGAAGTCAGAGAGTTATCTCTTCTAGGTATGTAGATAGAGATATATGTTATACTAGCTGCCCCGCGCAACTTCGTCTGTGCCAATCTCAATGAAATGTCAACTATTCGATTTTTTCTCGCTGTAAATACCATCCTTGAAAAAAAACAACAATTTCTAAAATAAAATATAGCCTAAGTTACTCCTTATAACATAAACTATCATCCATTGAAAGTCAGCCCGTCCAAATCTGTCTAGCAATTCCAGAGATTAGCCAGAACAAACAGACAGTGGCCACCTTCCAGCTCCATCATCAGACCTTGACATTCATCCTATACGAAAAGAAATCATCAAGACGCTTCATTAGAGCCTAAACACGATGAGGTTATCTTGCTTATTGTTGGAGTTCCTGTAGCCACCTTCCAGCTCCATCATCAGATCTTGACATTCATCCTTTACGCAAAGAACTCATAAAGACGCTTCATTAGAGTCTAAACGCGATGAGGTTATCTTGCTTATTGACAGAGTTCCCATAACCACCTTCCAGCTTCATCATCAGACCTTGACATTCAGCCTCTACGTAAAGATCTCATCAGGACGCTTCATTAGAGCCTAAACACGATGAGGTTATCTTGCTTAATGACCGAGTTCCCATAGCCACCTTCCAGCTCCTTCATCAGACCTTGACATTCATCCTCTATACAAAGATCTCATCAGGACGCTTCATTAGAGCCTAAACATGATTGGCTGGGTCGATTTGGATGGGACTTTCAATGGCCGAGCTTATGTAATAAAGACTAAGGCTATATTCATTTTAGAAATTGTTTTTTTTTAATTTTTGTTGAATTTCAAGGTCGGTTTTTACAGAGAGAAAAAATCGAATAATTGACAGTTAATTGAGAGTGGCGCCCGTCGCGCCCTCGTGGCCCCGCGTAATCAACGGCCACTTTAGTCAGAGCTCCAACAGGACATGAGATAAAAACAATAAAAAGATAAAAACAGGACATGAGATAAGAGTGTGGCGGTTACACTTTGTTCATTTAGCTTAACAAAATATTTTTAAAAACACATAGGTACTTATGAGTCTGAAACTTTCGTTGTACTTTTCCGGTAATTGACTTGTCCTTCTTCAAACGAGGCTTAAAGAAAATCATTTAAAGTAGGTCGTTGGTAGCAGTCCCGGCATTTCAGGGATCCAACCACTTACGATCAGGTGGCCTGTTAACTCGCCTGTCTACATGGCAATACCTAAAAAAATATTTCACTCCGAAATCTCAATTTTAGTTCTATATTGTGACGATTCACCATATAAATCGGAGATCTCTTTATGTTAGCCTTTTAAAACGCTTCGAGTACATGTTTTTTTTGAATTTTTACTTTTATAACATTTCAAATTATCATAATTTTATATTTTATGCCATAAAATAATAATTTTTTCGCCAAGTCGCGCTATTAAAGCATTTTTATATAAATAACTATCACCGAACGTAATACCCATCAACGTTATTTCGCTTATAACTTTTTTAATACTGAACCGATTTTGATAAAACAACGACTAAATGTTAAGTGAGACTTGCCATAATACATTACAAAACAACTAAATTGGTTCGGCCGGTTCGGAGATTAGCGTGCACAAAGATACAGACAAACAGACAAAAAAATTCTAATTGCATTTTTGGCATCAAAATCGATAACCAAACACGCCCTGCTAGTTTTTTTTTTGATATTTTCAATAAATAGAATTGACCTCTGTACGATTTTATTATAAGTATAGATTATTTATTTCTACAGCTACAAAATTATAATTGTTATTGCTGGCATTTCTGAAGATGGTTTTTTTAAATGGAATGTTGTTTCGAATAAAGATTGTTGATCCATCCCAACCATCAGGTCTATCATCCCTGATGCATACATATCCTGGGATCTTATAAACGGACCCAGGTTTGAGCCATGTTTCAGAAACGGCTGCAAGGAAAGGATTATATTTATTAAGCATATATATGAATTGTGGTTTATTTTGAACTACACTTCTGCTATTCCACTGAATTATGTTGTCCATTACTGTTTATAAAATGGAAAATAAAGTTAAAAGTGAAGATGAAAAGTCCTGAATATATTTAGCAGCAACGTGGTCTGGTAATTTACAATTTATTAAAATTTTACTCAGCGAGGAGATTACCTCTTGTAATTCCTCAGAGGGATTGTCTTGATTTTGATTAGTAGAAGGTTCCTCATTTTTATTGGTGATAGCACATCCATTGGGTGAGTTTGGTTGAAATTGAAAAGTTTTCAAAAGTTCTCTGTGTGATTTCAGGTAGTCTACTGAAGGACGGAGGCGAACAGGAGGTTTTACAAACACAGTTTTTTTGTAGGATTTACTGAGTGAAGGTATTGAGTTAAATGTAGGGTCATTAATATTTTTATTTGTTTCTTTCATAGGTGGATGGGAGGACAGTAAGACTACTGCATAAGATTTTTTTACCTCAGGAAAGTGCTTAGCAGCTACCTGGTATGAGATGAAGTGATTAGCCATATAGTGTTTTATGTTGGATTGCCTAACATATTCCGGACATGACTGTCGCAGCGTGGTGACCCAGACAGGATAGACAGGAGAATTCATCTCTATCCACCTGACATGAGTCTCCGGCATGACTTCCACCACACTTGTAACAACGGGGTTTTGAACGGCATTTGGACTTTTTGTGTCCGAATCTGCAGCATTTGAAGTACTGAACTGTGGGAAAAATGTATTTTTCAATCTCTAGAATAGTATAGCAGCAATAAACTTGTTTTTGCATAACCTTTTGGAGGTATCTCTTATAATGGAAAAGAGTAACCCTTTATATATTACTTGGGTATCTCATTAGTAGATACCATTTAATTAAAATGCACAACTGATTCTAGTTATTATTATTTATTGTCACTCTTTACAATATACAAATAGGATTACAATAAGGTGGACGCGAGTGTATGCTATGCTCTTAACGGAACGACTGGGGAGTCGCGCTACGCACTGCGCTTATATATTGCTGCTTGCATCAAATATGCATGCATGCAATAGCGTCCCTACAACCTGACCATCAAAGGTTATCACTACTGATTGAGTAGGAACCCAGCTAGACCCTTCAGGGCTGGTGATTCTGCGATTAAGGCGTCTGGTTTTAATTATTTTACCAATTCCTACAGGTAAGTTAATATTGGATAAAATATCCTCATGTGTCCAGTCAATAGAGATCCCACGGGCTAATCCCATTCTTGTAATATTATATGTTGGAATATAAATTTTACAGGTTTTTTTAATTAAATCATTAATCAAAAAGGAATTAGCATCATTTGGCGACAAATGAAACCAATAATCGATTACGACCTATTTTTTATGCCATTTTCTAGTACATTCATTATATTATTTTTTTTCAGTGTAGCACCAAATTTGAGTGCATGTATAATGGACCCAGCGTTGGAGGAACTTTCAATTAGTTCCACACAGACAACAAAAGGACCACAATCTTCCACTGAATATATTGAGCGGAGCGGGGGTTGAGTCGTCTCTATGGTATTTGAATTAGTAGATATATTAGTACTACTGTTACTCATTGTAGTCAGTTCCGGGATGGATAAAGTCGTTTGGATAGAATTGTGTGGGTTGTCATGGGAGATTTTAGGTCTTTTTGGAGCCTTTCTTGGTTCTGTCTTGGATTGTTTGGGAATGGATTCTTTTAGTTTTATTTGAGTGTCATGTACATTACAGGTTGCTACCGTTTCATAGGCAGCTACAGTTGGAGAAAGTTCAGAAGTAGGTGTATCTTGGACCATACAAGCATTCAACTCATCTTCAATAATTTTATTAAATTTTTGAGTGGAATAAGCCGGAGGAGGGTCAGGATCAGGGCCATAATCCACTTCATCCAGTTCCATTATACTGGATAGGAATGGAACATCAAATTAATAACTAAACACTTATCTACCTAATGAAAACTTAACCTACAACATACACATACAAAAAGAAAACGACAAAACACAAGTTCCCAACACCAAATATATAAAATTAAAAGAAATACTTGGAAATCAGAAACACTAATGATGAAAATGAACATGAATTAATTGATATTATAATAGAAAAATGAAAATAAAGTAAGAACGCATGCAGTCCGCACGAAATGACAGATGGCAATCGATTAATTTTCTCTTGCTATCCACTCAACTGGGAACATCACTTGTCGCTAGACGGCGAAACTGGGAACTTCGTTCGGAATCACTACCGCGTTTGAGTTTCTTTTTAAAATCATTATTTTCCAATAAACTTTAATTTAGATTTTTAATAAAACCTAATATTTTTGTAAAACTTTATTATTAAACTACGCTGTATTACATTTTTACCTAAAATACATTATATTCGTAAAATATGAGACGATTAAAAAATGTAAACAAAACAAGTTTTTGAACTGTGCTCAATTTTGGCTCCTGCCACAGACTTGGCAAAAGTAAACAAACCAATTTTGTTGCTGATTCCAGTTGAGTGGCTATGTACCCCATGCATAGCCATAACACGACGCTGGCAACACTTGTTGGCTAACGACACCAGTTGCCATTACAAAAAAAAAAGTCATTTAAAAAAAACGGGAATTTTTGTTCATGTTTCACACACAGCGTACAAGGAAAACGAATAAAATAGAGAACAAGTTGGACATTTTTCAAATTTGTGGCGCCGTTTGAATTATTTTGCACATTTTCAAAAAAGTTTTATTTTTGGATTTTTTTTGATGTAATTCTATTAACAGTATCATAATTATAAGGAATTTATGAAAGGGAACGAGTTTTAGACAAAATTGAATGAAATACAGCGTTTCAAAAAATAGGTTTCACAGGTTAAAGTGAAAGTATGCAGGTAAATGAGAAAACCATATTAGAATACATAGAAACAAACTAATTTCTGGAAGAATAAACAATGTAATGGTAGAAATCATTGCTTAGTATACAGGTTGTTGTGTGAACAAAGGAATTTCTGAATGTTTCTCGCTATTAACTTGCAATTTATTTAAATTGAGACATTGAAAGAAATAAAAAAGAAACATTTTAGCAAATTTTTGTAGCCCTCCTGAATACCTTTACATTATATTATTATCATCATTATATTGCAAACGTCGTCTGTTGGACATAGGCCACCCTCAAATTCCACAATTACCACAATGACCAGTCTTGCCCTAGTCTGTTCACACTGAAACACTGGTGTTTTCCGGAGCCTTAACCAGGTCGTCGGTCTTCTTCTGGATAGTCTACCCCCGTTTAGATTGTCGGTTCGCCACTCCAAAATATTCTGGCCCCATTCACCATCAGCTGTCATGCTCACTACAACTTCATAGTCAGGATCTTCAGGCTATTTTGGTTCTTCAGCAAATCTTTTTGTTTCTGATTCGATTTCAATGAGAAACTCGAAGCTTAACCAACTCCATTGCTTGTACAGATACTTTGAGCCACTTCGTAAGAAACTCTGTGAGCCTGAAGTCCTTAATTGTAAGTCACCACTGTCAACACACACTAGTTAACACTGGTGGGGACTGCGCGACGGGAAAGAGTGCCTCGGGCGTAACGCGTCGCGCCGTCCCTCAAAACCCCGTGCTGGGTTCTGGCCTCAGCCGGGGTTCGGACGCTGAGTGTGAGCGGTTGGAGGTTTTAGTGCGGTTCAACTCCTAAATATCCGGTGATTTCCTCCAATTAAAAAAAAAAAAGAAGTTAACACTGGTATTGGATTTGAAAAAATCTCAATCAAGTTAGGGCAGATAAGAAAGAAACAGAAAAGGCGATATCAACATATCAGATGAGTTTCTTCTTTTCCTCGTTATTATAAGGAACATTTCCAAATAAATTTCGTTGATATCATTGAGGATTGAGGGAGAGAGAGATAATTGCCTGGTCTTGGTTGAGAACTGAAGCATAAGTTCACAATAAATTCAGCAAATCTGTGTTGAGGTTTATGCTCGCCATTTATGTTGATATAAGTAACATTACCTTGTATCACACTTTAAGAGGATTGGTTATGAGGCACAACCCTGAAGTATAACTGACATGGTGTCTTTTTCGCACAAACAATTCGCCTTATCAACTTAGTACTATTGAGGGTATTGCAAAACAGCCCAATATTCAACCAGATTCAACAAAGTGGCAAGTCATACTCTTCGGTGTACTGTATAATGTATCGCAGTGAGTTTAATCTACGATATTATAGTCTTTTTAGAAAGCAACGTGATTGGACTGCATGCCGTCAAGCTTGAATGCGAGACGATATCAAACGCTAGAAAAAATCGTTAAGACATGACTCAGAAGTCTAATGGGTCTATAACAGTGTTCAGGAGGGTATTATCATCCTTTTTAAGAAACAATACGACCGAAACTTTGTTATTTTACTTTAAGCATTATCTAAAGTAAATCATTGGAGTTTCAAGGGTAATCCATTTCAGACAGGGACAAATTTATACATGTATGAATAATACATATAGATTAATTTGGGTACGAATCTTTGAAAATAATAAGTAAGAAGAACAAGAAAATTATCATTGTCATCAGGACTAAAGTGACTATTAAAATTTCAAGCTACAGCCACAAGAGAAGCGTCTCTTGTGGCTCTTCTTCTAGATACCTGGATTTTGCTCATGTGCCTTCTTGTTCTCTTATAATATTACTAGCTGACCCGCGCAACTTCGTCTGCGTTACAAAGGGGTTCAAACAGTACTCGCAATGCCGTCCCGTTATAAGATTTCATCAGGACGCTTCATTAGAGCCTAAACACGATGAGATTATCTTGCTTATTGACGGAGTTCCCATAGCCACCTTCCAGCTCCATCATCAGACTTTGACATTCATCCTCTTCACAAAGATCTCATCAGGATGCTTAATAAGAGCCTAAACATGATGAGATTATCTTGCTTATTGACGGAGTTCCCATAGCCACCTTCCAGTTCCATCATCAGACCTTGACATTTATCCTCTATGCAAAGAACTCATAAAGACGCTTCATTAAAGTCTAAACACGATGAGGTTATCTTGCTTATTGACGGAGTTCCCATAGCCACCTTCCAACTCCATCATCAGACCTTGACATTCATCCTCTACGCAAAGAACTCATCAAGACGCTTCATTAGAGCCTAAACACGATGAGGTTATCTTGCTTAATGATGGAGTTCCCATAGCCACCTTCCAGCTCCATCATCAGACCTTGACATTCAGCCTCTACGTAAAGATCTCATCAGGATGCTTCATTAGAGCCTAAACATGATTGGCTGGGTCGATTTGGATGGGACTTTCAACGGCCGAGCTTATGTAATAAAGACTAACTTAGGCTACACTCATTTTAGAAATTGTTTATTTTTTTAATTTTCGATGAAGTTCAAGGTTGGTTTTTACAGAGAGAAAAAATCGAATAATTGACAGTTAATTGCGAGTGGCGCAGACGAAGTTGCGCCCGCCGCACCATTACGCGCTTCTAAAATCACTTCGTAAATAACCATTTTTTAGTAAAGAATAAAAATGGTTATGCTGGGTTATCCCTAAGAGATAGACATATACCATCGCGGACTTTTTGTTGAACTTTTTAAGGTGAACAATACTGTAGTACATTATTTTGGTCTATCTCGTAGGGTTCATCCAGCGTTTGCAATATAAGCGCAAAAAAACGTGCTTATTTACGACATCACATTAGAAACCTTTAAATTTATCAGTGTTTCTCTACTATATTATGCATTTATTATACATACAAACCTTCCTTAAGAATCACTCTATCTATTAAAAAAAACCGCATCAAAATCTGTTGCGTAGTTTTAAAGATCTAAGCATACATACGGACATACAGCGAAAGCGACTTTGTTTTATACTATGTATTGATATATTTATCTTTTTTAATCTTCCTTCAAGTTCACAATATTTTATTGTTTTTCTACATCTCTTCTTAGAAACTAAAACAGAAGTAGCTCAATCATCACCGTGAAAGTGTAAGTAAGTATTATTGTATTGTTATTTTAGTTCCATAACTTTATTAACTTTTTAGTATTACTAAAATGTTAATTTTTGTATTTGAACTAGATTTGAAGTCTAATTATTTATTAATTCCTTCAGTAACAATGTTTTTTTGTACAAAAAAAGAGGAAAATAACTTTAACCTGGCAAATATCTCTTTAACCTGTGCATTTTAACAGGTCAAAGAGAGACAGGTTAGTGAGAAACCGTGGGAAAATATGCGATAACATTGAAATCATTCAGTTGTATAATATACCTGTTCATAAATACCGGATCATAAATAGACACTAAATGACACATTTTAACGTATTCATTGTTAAATACTTTAATACGTAAACTAAAAAAAATGGGCCAGGACATGGATAACATATCTGTTACAAAATCCGATTTTGATGTCTCGATGTATATTATAGGAAAACGGCCAAGATTATCACACTTCTTTCTGCACAAACATTTAACTAGATACTGTTACTATGTTTTGCACTGGAACTGGGTATCGTCAACATAATAGTTTTTTTTTATAAAATGCATTAGTTTGCGAGAACAGGTTACGGAGAAAAAGTCTCCGGACAAAATTTGATCATGAATAGCTCCAAAACTATTTGAACTTACAAGTTGTACTCTAAACAGTCTAAACTATCATGATATCAAGTGTTCAATTTAATTTTTTTAACTGCTTATTAGAAGAATTGAATTTTTTATTCCAGTTCAAAGTCTGACACATGGCGTTCGGACACGACAAGTTACTGAGAAACGACATTACAATGTTGTTTCGTAGAAAAAATATCCCTTTAAACTACTTATAATTTCCAGGCCTCCCTTTAAAAAGTCTCTTTTAATACAATCACGCTCAAAACTCTACAAGGTACCTTTAAAAAAATATTAATATCGACCAAAAACTGTCCGACAGGTTACGACGCCACAAATATGAAAAACATCCAGTTGGTTTATTACACAGCGCTAAATGAAATTATCATAACTGGGTCCAAGGTCAGAGTCACAGAGATATCGACAGTAACAAACGTTGAAGAAGCATAATAACAGTTAAAAATAATGTTACTTGCTTTGATTATTAACTTGTATATACTCTAAGGTTACTTGTTAATATTTTTTTAATTATTTTGCTAAGAACTTTCAAACAAGACTTGCTTAACAAGTTCTACATTGTTTTTCACACTGAATCTGACTGAGTAATTATTTAATTTCAGATAAAAGTCAACTGTTGTTGCCGGGTGTCGTGTACTGCGATAATAATTACATAAAAAAGCATAAAATGTATGATCTAGATAATTTAAAATTGGAATCCGCCATGGATAAATCACGTAAATGGAACGAAATAGCTCAGGTAAGGATTTATTAATTATTGTTTTACTTATGGAAACAACGTAAAAAGTTTAAATGAGATTTTATGTATGTTATAAATAACAATAATTAATGTCTTTAATATTCGAAACAAGACCGACTCTTACATTTAAGGGAGTAACTATTCACATGTCATACAAATTGTTCTAATTTAAAAATGACAAAATAATACGCGAAATTTGTTTTATTGTTAAAATGATGACTAAGCTTACAACCAACTTAATGATAAGCGTTACCTCATGAAGAACTGCATTGGCATGACATTGGATCACTGTTATCCAGAAATACCGTCTACTTTCCTTCGCTTTTTCTTCTTTTGTTTGACTCTCGTCTAATGATGACTCGTGTCAATACCTTAAACCTCGTTTAAAGATTGACATGTCATAGGGCTCCGGGAACACTGAGGATGGGAGCCAAATCGGCATCCTGAAATAAACATCCTAATTCTTCACTTTTTTGTGTATATTGATTGACAGAAAACTTGATTTTCTATTACTAATAGACTAATAGACAACTAATAATGTTATTATTTACAGAAATACCTAAATCAACATGAGAATTTTAAGTCAATAAACATCTTTACTGATACTTCAGACAAACAACACCCATTTTATAACAAAACTATATACTACAAAGATTTTAAATTTGAAGCTTACCGTCCGTCATTGCCGTTAGGGCAATTTGCCTCGAAAACTATGCAAGAAAAAAGACAAGCATTGTCAAAATTAGCCAGTTTAGTTGATGAAAAAAGTGAATTGATATGCGCTCTTGAAATTTCCTTGAGACAACAACTTGAAAGTGATCAAAAAACATATTTAAGCATAGTACAGAATCAGTTACTATCTTTTGAGATGTATGACAATGTTGAATATTACTGTAATTGTCGTGGTTAGTATTTCAGATTATCTATCAATTTATATTAATTACTCAATGTTTTCAATCAAATTCTGTTTCATTTTTGTTAAAAATACAGAGTGGTTAGATCATTTCATAGCCAAAATTGTATGAATATCCTGTTAAAATAGAGCTTGTTTGTGTTTGGAATTGGTTAAACTTTATTAATTTATCAATAACCTCATTATAATTTAATAATTATTAGTGCCCGACCGAAAGTTTCGGTTTCGGTTTCGGCCAGTTTCGGCCAAAATTCGAGTTTCGGCCTTAGTTTCGGTTTCGGCCAAAAAACGGCCGAAAGTTTCGGCTGAACCGAAACTTTTGATAACAGATTGATAACGGATAAATATGGTTCTGAAATGAAGATTTTAAGCATCTAATATTCTAAAATAAGAGTCATGTACAATTTATTACTACAGAATTAAATGTTGCTCATTCACAAACTACGTCGACACATTTCATGATTTTTGGCCCCTTCTTCCTTGTCACAACTGGTCATATATTTTGGGCAGTCGTTGCAGACCGATACCATGAATATTAACACTGGCAATCCATAAGGCACGGTGCTCCCCCTTGCGCTTGAGCTTGCTTGATCTATGACAACCATTGCATCATATACCGTTTGTTTGAACGCGCTAATCTCAGGATCTACTGGTCCGATTTCAAAAATTCTTTCACTGTTTGAAAGTGCAATTTATCGAGGAAGGTTATAGGCTATATTTTATTTTCAAAAAAATTAGGGATCCGCATGAAAATATCGAATATGAAATGAAATGAAATACTTTATTTTCAACATTGATGACGTACTCATTCTTGTTGACGTCAAAATTTAAAAGCTACCACCAGTTCGGACACAAAAAATAATAATTGTAGCCACCGTCCTGAGAAGAACTGGCAAGAAACTCAGCGGGCATGTCTTTTTTGTAATATGAGCATTTTTTTTTTTTTTTTAAGTATTTAACAGTATTATACAATTTTACCTTAAATATATAAAATTAAAAAATCGATTATGATAATGAAATAACCTTGGCGAGCAACTCATTCCCACTTTGTGCAATCGTCCAGGTAGTCATTGACCTTATAGTAGGCTTTCTTGCACAGACGTTCTTTAATAGTTTTCTTAAACCTATGTATAGGTAGGTTTTGAACATCTTGTGGGATTTTGTTGTACATGCATACAGACAAACACCTGAAGGAATTTCTTATTTTATGCAATCGACTCATCGGCAAATCAAGTTTATGTTTGTTCCTGAAGTTTCTACTATGTAGGTCAGACTTTTTAGGAAATTCCTCAATATACTTTCTAACATACATTAAATTTTCAAAAATGTATTGGGATGGTAGAGTGAGAACTTTAATTTCTTTAAATTATGCACTCAGGGATTCCCTTGAGTGCATATTATAAATAGCTCGTATAGCTCTTTTCTGCAAGATAAAGATCGTTTCTATATCAGCTGCATTGCCCCATAGCAAAATGCCATAGGACATGACACTGTGAAAATAACTAAAATAAACTAAACGAGCCGTGTCTACATTAGTAATCAGCCTAATTTTTTTTACCGCGTATGCCCCAGAGCTGAGCTTACTCGCTAATTTATGTATGTGGGGTCCCCACTGCAGCTTGGAATCCATTGTTATACCGAGAAATACAGTTGACTCAACAAGCTCCATTGACTCCCCACCAACAATTATATTACTATGTACCTGTTTTACATTTGGTAAACTAAACTTAATACATTTGTTTTTTTTTGCGTTTAATAAGAGATTATTAACACGAAACCAATGGACCACACAAGAAATCGCATCATTCACTTCGTCATAAACGATCATTCGTCGTTTAATTTTAAATAATAAAGATGTATCATCTGCGAATAATACGACGTCGTGTCGTGTCTCAATAAAACTAGGTAAATCATTTATATATATTAGAAATAGAAAAGGACCCACGATGGAACCCTGAGGTACACCCATACTCAATTCGGCGCCGGAAGATCGGTTTCCTTTAACATCGACTATTTGTGTCCTGCCCGATAAATAGGATTTAATAAGCGCTAACGTACCATCCCTAATACCATAGTGATGTAGTTTCCTCACCAATGTTTCGTGGTCAACACAGTCAAATGCTTTGGATAAATCACAGAATACTCCAAGAGCATCCTAAAACTCCTCCCAGGCTTGAAAAATATTTTTGACTAAATAAACACCAGCATCAGTAGTAGAGCGACCCCTCGTGAACCCGAATTGTTTGTTGTGTAGCAGGTTATTTGACTTAAAATGTTCTAAAAGTTGTTCTAATATTATTTTTTCAAAGATTTTACTCAATGTTGGTAGTACTGATATAGGTCTGTAGTTAGAGGGGTCATCAGTACTACCAGATTTAAAAAGGGGAATCACTTTACTGTGTTTCATTAAGTCAGGAAACACATCACACCTAATACAATCGTTAAATATACTAGCAAGATGAGGAGATATAACATCTATAATAGATTTCACGACCTTTACTGATATTCCCCACAGATCAGCTGTATTCTTAACATTAATACTATGAAAACTCTTCATAATATCTTTTGAGTTAATATTCTTAAATTTAAATACTACATTACATTTATTAACATGTTTGTTTAGTAATTGTTCAGCTTCTATTGGGGATG
Source organism: Trilocha varians (assembly GCA_030269945.2). Lineage (NCBI taxonomy): Eukaryota > Metazoa > Arthropoda > Insecta > Lepidoptera > Bombycidae > Trilocha > Trilocha varians. The sequence continues at coordinate 9,866,619 of AP028270.1, read as the reverse complement.
AATTTAAAGAGGAAGTAGTTGTGTAACATATGAAGTTGACCTTTATATGTTACCCTAACCAATAGCTGCTAGCGGGAACAGGAGACTCAAATCTTACTCAGGGCGCCAATAAAAAAATATGTACAAGATGTTATGAGTTTATTCAAGCACATTCAAGAGATATTTATGAAATAATAGTAGGTTAACCTATGATGGCTGCACGAAATATAATAAAAGTTATATAATGAAAAATTAAATTACGTAACTTATTGCTGCGATTATAAGGCAAGGCGCCTCAACCAGTTCCTTCGGGTACAAGTTCACTCCTATTCCAGGACGTCAAATCACGAACGTTCCGTGGATTGAGTTATGTAATACGATTACAATGAATAGTCTCGTATAACGGGACTCTTGGACCCTAAAATGAATTTAAATCACACGTATACAACACGTCATAGTTACACTAACACAAAGAAACAGTCTAACTTTTAAACACAGCCACAATTAAATAAATTAAAATCACTTACCAAAGTATCAAGCTTTGGGCACTTATAAACAGAATGATTTAACATTCAATTAATACTGAATTCTGCACTACTGTCTCTCAAATAGATCAGATAATTCTTCAACTTAAAACTTGCCTTATAATGAAGGACAAGATCAAATGCTTATGTACTTTAGACGAACAAAAGATGCATACATTTACCCGTCTTTGGTCGAATGTTACATTGAAATTACCCACATTTACAATAATTTTAGTGATGGGCTGTAAATTTAGAGTAGTGAAAAGGGTTCGCATTCGCTTTACGAATGGTTTCGGGAAATTTTCGTAAATATTAAATTTTGATGTTACAGTTGAAACTGGAATGTCAGAAAAAAACTTTTCGAAAGCATTAGCCACACCTTCGTGACTAGTTATCAAGTTATCATTCATTCTCAATGAGAATTCTTGGTGGTTATTTCTGACTTTACCAGTTTCTTTACCAATGATGTTCCAAGTCATCTTTATTTTGTCAGAGGCATTTTTTATTAAATTACTTAAATGTAAGGCCTTTGCCATTATGCAAACTTTCCTGAATAATTTGGAATAATTTCTGACATATTGATGAAATGACTCATCATTGTTATACGATTTTTCATAATAAAGGTCATACAAAGTCTGCCTACTTTTATAAATTCCAACAGTGGCCCACTCACTAAAACGTTTTTTATTGTTTGGAGTAATCGTTTTGGGAATAAATACATCCTTGAAAGCCAAATTAATTTTTTCAAACATATTCTGGTACAACATATTTGGTTCTCGGTTATAACTAACTTCCGAAATAGTTTGAATAATTTTATTTCTAAAATTTTCGATTCTTTTATTATTTACAGGAACAAACTTAACAGTATGTTTGACTTCAGGAGCCACATTATATTCAAAAGACACTAATTGTCCCAAGTGGTCTGATGTTAACTGATGTATAACATTTCTTTGTATAGGATTAAAATTTGTAAAAATGTTATCTAAACAAGTTGCCGATGAACTAGTTATCCTAGTGGGCTCTAAAAATAAGATTATATGATTTCAACAATGTTTTAAATCTAAAAGTGGTATTTGTATTTTCTAGAAGATTAATATTGAAATCACCACAAATTAAAATATGTTTGTTACACACAGTAATTTTCAACAATAGATTTTCCAAAATATTTTCAAACACATCAGGCGGTCTGTACACACATACAACAATGAGGTGCTCAAGCTCAACACAGGACATTTCAATAGTTCTCTCTACAGAGAGGGCCACTATATCCTTTCGTATGTAACAAAAGGTGAAAAATCGAAAACCTATTTATGCGTACGCTGCAAAAACTATTGACAATAGAACAAAATGATGTACTACGGGTTTTTAGGTCTTTTGGAGACAAACAAAAAAGTCCGCGACAGCATATATCTATTATTATTATTAAGAGAGGGGGGGGGCGATGGGCACAGGTAGCCCATCAGGTCACTGCGACCCTTGCGGATCTATTGTAACCATCCCCCTGTGTTACAAATCTGCACCAAGCCTCAGGTCCAGCATGAACTGGACTATTTTCCTGGGGCAGATGTCCCTAATATCTTCAGGAAACAAAATATGTCCCCCGAGGATATGGGATCTAATGCTGTTAATAGCAGGGCAGTCGCAGAGCAAGTGAAGAGGGGTTTCTTCCTCCTCCTCACATGGTCTGCAAGTAGGGTCCACCACAAGCCCAAGCCTCCACATGTGCTTGTTCAGCTTGCAGTATCCTGTTAAGGTCCTGATGAGAATCCTTAACTGATTGCGTCCCAGAGAGAGGGCTTCCCGGGTAAACCGAGCATTGTAGCCCTCCATAAGGGCTTTAGCATGTTTCTTTCCTGGGGAGTTATGCCAGTGCAGCTTGCTCTGTTGGAACCCCCAGGATCTCAGTTCAGATGAGATAGCGTTTTTAGGCAAAGCACAGACGGGCTCGGGACCGAGGAACGGTACTTCAGCACCCTTCCTGGCCAGCCCGTCTGCTAATTCATTACCCTCCAAACCAGTGTGTCCCGGAATCCAGCACAGAGTGAGCCTGTTGGCAGCGCCCACCCTATTTAGGAGATCGACACACTCTAATACCAGTTTGGAGGTGACCTCACACGAAGCCAGTGCCTTGAGAGCGGCCTGGCTATCAGAAAAGATGTAGATGTTCTGATGAGTGAAGCCTCTTCGCAGGATTTCTAGAGCGCAGCCTATGATGGCATACGTCTCTGCCTGGAAGACACTGGCGTACTGGCCAAGGCTAATATAAATATTAGCCCTGGGTCTCTCGCCATAAATCCCGGCCCCCGCACAGGCCGTTGTTTTGGAGCCATCAGTGTACCACACGAGACTACCAGGAGGAGTGATGAGTGGGTTAGTTAGCTCCCAGTCTGTCCTCCTCTTAATTACTACGGAGTACAGTTTCCTAAAACTGTACTCCAAGTTCATCCAGTCAATGGGCATGCCCAGGACTGGATTCATTTCTATCTCTCTAAGGAACTTTCCACCTGCATTAGAGAGCGGTGTCCTACTCCTGGATGTTCTAAGCATTGCAGCCCTGGCCTCTCTCCGAACATGAATAAAGAGAGGTTCAAGGCCGAGGAGTGCCTCCATTGCGGATAAAGGAGTAGTGGATATAGCACCTGTAGCGGCAATGCAACCCAGTCTTTGGAGACCGTTGAGTGCCGTCTGACAGGTGCTTTGCAGGGTTTTCTTGTGCCACGCCACGCATCCATAGGTTACCAAAGGCCTTACTATGGATGTGTATATCCAAAGAGCGGCCTTTGGATGGATGCCCCAATTTAACCCTGCTAAACGGAAGCATGTACCCAGCGCTATTTTGGCCCTGCGTATTACATGCTCAAGGTGTTTATTCCATGTGAGTCTCTGATCTAGGAATACTCCAAGAAATTTGACCTCACTGGAGAAACTCACAGTTGACCCAAAGAGCTTTGGCGGCTTTAGCCTATCCAAATTCCTTCTTCGAGTGAATGGAACTATGACCGTTTTGTTGGCGTTGACCGTGAGTTGATTACGGCAGCACCAGCGCTCCACTACCCCCAGGGCCTGTTGCATGAGGTAGGAGACCAGTTCAGGAAAGCCCCCCACAATGCAAATGGCCAGATCGTCAGCATACCCCTGGGCGTAGAAATGCGCTTCCTCCAATTCCCATAGTAAGCCATCCTCAACAACAGACCACTAGAGGGGTGATAGAACACCCCCCTGAGGACAGCCCCTTGTTATCTCGACTTCAATGGTTTTGTCCATAAGTGATGTCCTAGCCGTTCTATTTGTCAAGGCAGCCCCTAGCCACCTTAGAGTCGTTTCCTCGACAGCTCGGCTACGCATACAACTTAGGATCACATCAATAGGGGTGTTATCAAAAGCACCCTCTATATCTAAGAAGGCACAGAGGGCAATGTCTTTCTCCTCCTGAGCCTTCTCCACCTTGTCGACCAGCTCTGCTAGGGCGGTTTCGGTGGACTTACCTTTCTGATAAGCATGTTGATTCACATGAAGAGGCTTTCGAGCCAAGGAAGTCACTCTTATGTGCATGTCAATCACCTTCTCCATTGTCTTGAGTAGGAAGGAGGTGAGGCTGATTGGTCTATATGATTTAGGTTGGGATTTGTCCCTATCCCCTGTCTTTGGGATAAAAATGACCCTTACCTTTGACCAACCGCTTGGAATAACTCCCCATGCGAAGCTAGCTCGAAAGATTTTCGTTAAAATGGGGAGTATTAGGTCCAGGCTATTTTGGAGCATGGCTGGGAAAATTCCATCCTCCCCTGCAGATTTGAAGGGTTTATGGGATGAGATGGCCCATTCAATCTGCCTTAGCCTGAAAATGTCTGTGGCTAACCTCCAGTCCTCCGGTTTAGGCCTCGAGACCGCTGTCGGAGCAACCCGTTCAACCACTGTTTTAAGTACCACCGAGCCAGGGAAGTGCACACTGGATAGTAATTCCAGCGTCTCCTCCGCTGATTCGGTGAAACTACCATCAGGTCTCCTAAGTAGTCCTAGATGGTTAGCGGGCATCTTGGCCACAATTTTGTGGATTCTGCTCACGTGTGGAATGCTAGTAATATCTGAGCAGAATTTTCTCCAAGACCTTCGTTTAGCCCTCCTTAGCTCCTTATTGAATTCCGTAAGGGCTTTCCTATATGATTCCCAGTCCTTATTGCATTTCGCCTTATTAAAGAGGGTCCGAGCCCTTGTCCGAAGTTGCCCCAACTTTTTATTCCACCAAGGTAATTTACCATGGTCTGTTGCGGCCTTAATGGGACAATTGCTTTGGTAAGCCTCGTTGAGTACTGCCGTTAGACCCTCTACCGCTAACTCCAGTTGAACTCTGGATTTATCGGTTTCGGTTATCGAAAGTAGACCTTTGCTTACCTGATCCTTAAAGCTGGCCCAGTCTGTGTGTCTAGGATTCCGATAACTGCCTGATTGACCGACTCCTGCATAATCAATTGTGAATATCAGGTGTCTATGGTCGGACATGGACGCTTCCTTGGATACGTGCCAGTCTTTAATCCGGTTCGCAATCTGAGATACCAGTGTAATCTTCGTTTTTGGGACCCTGAGAGGAAGGTTTTCGGAAATCCTTCCGCCCGGGTGCTCCTTGACGAAGAGCCCGAAGGTTGAGGCGGGACCGAAGTCTCGCCGTTGTCATTTGGAGGACTAGGAGAGCCCTCCGGGACATTTAAAGGAGCGTTTAAGTCAGCTTCCATAAAGTTCCCACGAGAAGCAAGGGAAATATAGGTCCACCCGAGCAGAGCCCCGCTTGCCCGGGTAAGGCTGATTAGTCCCTGAGGCTGCCCGGTATCAGGGACCCTCCGTTAACGACTAGGCTCCCCCCTAGCCACGCATCCATCGGCACGGTTCGGATAACACCTTGGATTGGGGTTGGGGTGGGTCTTGGCCGCGACCAGCGGAACACGCACAGTGGATTTCCCCCCTGCTGTCAATGACAAAGCTATCCACTCGTATTCAGTCAGTCGCGTTGCCCAGGGTAAGCCGTGACGTAGTGCAACTGCTCAGGGAAATCACTCCCCTTAATAAACAAAATTGCCAATAGACTCTTGTCTTGCAATTTCCCGGAGCAGCATTCCCCGTCCACTCGAGGAGGCGCCCACACTTTACCCCTGCAGCATATATCTAACTATCATAGTTTAGTCACAATAACCACTTTTATGTTTTTAAAATTTAATATTTCGTTCCGAGAATGAATTTAACGTTAAATGAGTATCGTTATATTAACCCTTATCCAAATTAAGTATTTTGTTATCAAGAGTATTAATGTAGAATTAAATTACTTTTTGTTTTATTCCAATCGGTCTTTTCGTTTAGAAGTTATTACGAGTATAAAACGCAATGAATATGTGAGACTCAGCGAGCCGCGAAAATAATAACTCGACGGCATTGCGAGTACTGTTTGAACCCCTTTATGACGCAGACGAAATTGCGAGGGTCATCTAGTATGAAATAAGTGTTTTTGTGGTATTATTTGAAATTTTTCAAATTAATTCTTTTATCTGTTTTTCAGTGTACTTAAGGCCAGATACACCATTGCTTGTATTGGGCTATTTACATAAAGCAATCTTCAAATACAACGGCATTATAATATTTGCTACTGTAGAAATGGCTCCCATTGCAAGTCTTTTTATGGAAATGATCGATGAAGCTGGGTAAGATATTATCTATGGAATTTGTAGTAGATGCTAGATGGTATTCAAGTAATTAACATTACATTACAGAAATTTTAGGCATTTTAAAATATCATCTGTGAAGGTGAAATGAATTAATAAATAAATGAATAAAGTGCGTTAATTTTCGCTACCTGAAGAAACTGGGGAGTTCATTCAGAATCACTACTGTATTTGATTTTAAATAAAACCTAATATTTTAGCAAATCTTTAATAATAAACTTTGTTGTATTACATTTTTTTGTTGTATGAGCAAAAATATTATTTTCATAAAATATGAGACTGTTAGAAATGTAAACAAAACAAGTTTAAGAAATGTGCTCTTGCCAAGTAAACAAACCAATTTTGACACAGTTGACAGGATGTAGATGAGAGAACAGACATGCTTGGCATGCTAAAAAGTATATAAAAAAAGATATAAATTGATTATTAATATTGTTTTCTAACCGTTTTCAGGTTAATGCCAAATGTGGGACTCTGTGTTGTTGATGAAATAGATGACAAACGAGGCGTACTGAATGCTTTTACAACATTCGACGATATCGAATTCATGTGTGATTCATTTTCAGGTAAATTCTATAAAGAAGTCTTTGAAAAATCTTTTTGCTTAGTAAAGGTGTTTGGAGACATTTTTTAGTACTGTTACGAGAATGTTCTAGAAAAATGTGAGTGAGACGATAGATACATTGCTATCTCTATCACACATTCGAGAGCCTTCAAAATCAGTATTCGAGAGCGTTAGAGAAGATTCGAGACTATTCGAGAAGTTGTCGAGAACAATTTTCCAGACTTCGAAAAGCTTCTAGAACACTGTGTGAGTGAGACGGAGATAATATTGTTTAACAATTTTTTTTGTTCTAAATCTTTTTCAAATTAAAATTTAGAGGTATAAGCCGGTTTGAACTCGCGACCTCCCGCACGGAAGGCAAGCGTTTCAACCACCTGCCATGATCATTCCAAATTAATTGTCTCTTGATTCGTTTCATAGGTACGGGAGAGTGCACGGCGGTTGTGACGTCACGATGTGACTTGGACTCAGCCGTTGACAAACTTGTATCCTCCTCGCCAAATGTAAGTATCTACAGGGTGTTGTTTTTATAACTCGTTAATTTTCGCTAGATGAAACTAGGGCGCCCTGTATACATTTTACGAGCGCTCCTGAAAACGAAGACTTGTGTTAGTACACCTGTGAAATGAAATGAAATTATTTATTGTGTCCTGTACCAACCCATCACTGCCCACTGTTGGGCTCAGGTCTCCTCAGAAAAGGGATTAGGCATAGTCCACCACGCTTGCTAGTGCAGATTGGCAAAAGGCTACCACCAGTTCGGAAAAAAGAAATAGCCACCGTCCTGAGAAGAACGGACAAGAAACTCAGCGGTCATGTCTTTTTTGTAGTATTTTTCTGTTCTTTTAACTCAATATTACAACTTTGTTGACCTAAAACGAAAGCACAGTATTGGTAAGATAGGACACCGGTCTATTCAGACGATTTTTTTCATATTTTGTCGCTTTTAAGCTCATGATAGTAGCTATAAAAATAGTACAGTTTACGAAAAATAATTTATTTTCACAAAAACTTTAAATACAAGCTTTTAAGATCCTGAATAGCATGTATCAGTAGAGTACTAGCCAAGACAAATAAAATGAGCCCAAACACGACGGATCTATCTTATTTAGTACAGGAGTTCCTATGACCAGTTTCCGAATCCATCATCAGTTGTCACGCGATATACATCTGCGTGTAAAATGTCAGTGTTGTGTTTATTGTTTATATGGAGAACGTATGTAATTACTGTAATAGTCTTATTATATTGAATCCTTATTCTTATTTACACAAGGTATTAATGGCGCTTCGCGTATCGGCGCGTTCCTAAACGCCTAACAGACCGCTCTGTCAGACACCGACAAGTTTGTCAAATTTAGCTTGCAAGATTCCACCCGAACTTACATGGTGGAATGGAAGTTAATATACAGCTTGTAAATTATTTGCAGGCTCCGTGGCGCATACAACGTGTCTTAGTACAAGAAAACGTCTACGAAAACTTCAAGAAAGCCCTTAAATGGAAATACGATTTGGAAACCAACAAGAAAACCACACAATCTCCCGAACTCCGTTATTTCATACAGGGAAATCAGTTTATCTTTGACCCAGCACGGCGTGACGTCACTAGAATCACAGTAGAGGCCTACAGAACGACTAAAGAACTAATAAAATTGCTGAGCGAATATCAACCTTACTACCTCAGCTTATGGTCCAATGACATAGCAGAGGCTCACGAAATCACGAACAATGTTAGTTCTACTATCATTTGGATTAACGATCACGCGAGTTTCAATACTTCAAGGCCTGTTTTCAATCTAATGTATCCAATTTTGAATTTATATGCTGTTTCATGTATTGGAAACAAAGAATGGTCGAAATTGGTTCATTTTGAACGAAAAAAAGCCATATTGAAGTCACTGGACGATTATTTGTGTAATGAAAGTAATTTTGAAGCGATAATAATGAAAGATATCCAAGTTAATGTACTGAATGAAGAAAAAAGCTTTTTAATACAAGACAGCAATACTTCGCTTGAAGTTAGAAAAGTTGTAGGAGAAAATATTATACATTTTTCAGAATTTTCCATTCAATGCATCATGGCTGCCTTGTACGGGCAAGGCGCCTCTGTCAGTGAAATAAATGAGAATTTGTTGCAATCGTTTCGTAATAACGGAGTACCAATTGTGGGCAAATGTTTACATCAAACGGAATGGTACACTCTAAAATATCAGCTGATCTGGTCCAATTATGGAACCATATTTGCCAATTAAGGTCAACACGAATCTTAGATTAGAATTCTGGAAAAAATATTTTTATTTTTTGTTTGATTTAAGGAATAAGTAAATAAAGTTATATTAATGTTCTTAAAGATTTAATTATAGAAATAAGTTTATTAGAAGTGCGAAGGTCCCTTACGGGTTTTTTAAGCTGTGTAGATCATCTAGATACTTACGTACTACACAATATCGCTGAGAGTTTTGTCTAAACAATTATTATGGACAAAAATATTACGAAAAACAAATATCCGAAATATACAGGGTGGGTAAATTTATCCCAGCTGAAGTGGAGTAAATGACTTGTCAAAATACAATTTAAAAACACCTTTATTTATTTGGTTTCCGTTAAATACAGCTGGTCCTAAGTAACAGAGTTAACCTGGATATCTTGTTAAGGATAGTACGGTCAATATTTGTCTGACATATCACCAGGAGTGTGTAGAAATATAGCTTCTGGTTCTCGTTTTGCTAACGAGTATTTGCACAGACATAACCAGATGGCCAGGATTATGTATCAATGCAAATGTCGGTCTCAACCAGTCACCAGTACTCCATAATAATCATGTTACTCTTTTAACTTGCTCAATGATCACTGATTGGACATTGATAAAAAAAATGTTTCTAACTACTAACTACATATCTAATGTGCTCCTAATAACAATGTGATAGAAATCATTTTGTAATAGACTAGTCAAAATTTAGGTTGTTTCATTTTGGAAGTCTTTGGAAAACAATATAATTGTCAGACATTTATAGTTTATTTGAACTAATTAGGATTTGTTATATTTGATCAAAGTTTGTATGAATATATTTTTATAAATATATTGTTATGATATATTTCATTTCGTTTCATTTTATTACCACAACTCCAGTCGTCCGGATTCTATGACAAGGTCAGCTTTCAGACATTCAACATTAGTCTTATATTACACTAGGTGATATGCGCAACTTCCTCTGCGTCATAAAGGGGTGCAGATAACACTTGCGATGCTGTCTTTATATTATACTTGTGATAACTTCTCAAAGAAATCTCCGATTGGAATAAAACCAAAAAGTATTTTACTTCTATATTATAAAATCCCTTCATAAACTATGCAGGATATGTTTGCTCCAACCAGTAATTTTAAAAGATTTTTTTCTGACAAATTATTTTTTTTTTACGCATACATTGATATCCCATACAACTTTAAACGAAAATGTGGAGAAAATAGCTTCGAACTGTATGTACAATGTGGTTAAAGACTCGAGCGTTAAGTTAATTGTTAGCCTATTCATAGCCTACTTGTTAGATTTAATTCATTCCGTTCTCGTTAGGGAGAAGAGTGTACCCCGTATCACCTTGCCCTTGCTTGAACATTTCAACAGGAACAAACAATTATAGGACATCGACATTAGGCCATTATTAGACACGTCGAAGCTCCCTGTTAACCAGTCCCGATCGAACTGTCGTTATAAATAGTGATTCGATTTCAAATGTCAAGCCGTCAGCCGTTCCGATTTCGAACAATCAAACAAATGAAAAAACAGACATTTATATCAAATTTGTATGAAGTTTACAAATAAACAACAAACTCGAAATAAAAATAACAATTTTATCGTTTTTTTCGTAACAAATTACTTTATTATGCGTTGAAATTGTGCAGTATGAGAGCCATGACTAAAAGTAAAAGTCAAGTGTACAGTATTGGGAATTATTTGATGACTGGCAAAGTGCTTGGGAAAGGACACTTCGCCAGAGTTGAGGAGGCCACGCACAGGATTATTGGTGCTAAGGTAGGAGTAGATCTTTGATATCTATAAAAAAAATCAAACTGAAGTGTTGGTTGTGCTTGCCAATCTAAGATGCTGGTTAGAGATGATATTATGTTTACTATGTAATTGTATCGAGGATATTTTACACTCACGGAGTTTCTCGAGCGCTATGACTTGTTCTTCTTCAGATGAGACTTAAAGAGCGTCTTTCCAAACTGCGGTATCATTACCAATTCTGTAGTAAAACTATTGAACATCAGTGTTTTTTCTTTCTTCTTTTCATGGACCTCGTCCCTAAAGACCCGGAACGATTTTTTCTTTCTTTATTTCCCCGTAGTTAGATATTTACATGTCATATAGTAAACTTAATTAAGCTCTTGCCACCGTACACTTTTTTGCCACGCACCATCCGGCTATGGAATGAGCTCCCCTCTTCGGTATTCCCAGAGCGCTATGACTTGTCCTTCTTCAAACGAGGCATGAGGAGGGTCCTTAAAGTTAGGTCGTAGGTAGCGACCCCTCAATGTCCCCTGACATTGCAGAGGTTCATGAGCGACGGTAACCACTTACGATCAGGTGGCCCGTTGGCTCGTCTGCCTACATGGCATAAAAAAATCTCAATCCTCTACCAGTAGTGTTCTTCCAATCCAGGTTGCCATAAAAGTGATAGACCTGACATGTATCAAAGAGGAATACGCTCGAAGGAATCTGCATCGGGAGCCCAGAGTCATGGCACGGCTCAGACATCCGTGCATTGCGGCTCTCTATGAAACTATGATGGTAAGATATGAAGGGTCCTTACTGGCAAAGAACTGAATGTCCTAATGTAGAAAAAAAAAACATATTAAATTAAAAAAAGACATGCCCGCTGAGTTTCTTGCGCCGGTTCTTCTCAGGACGGAGGCGTAATTTTAGCGAACTGGTGGTAGAACTTTTTTTTTGATTTTATTTTTGACATTCAAAATGTATGTGTGTCCACATCTAATTTGAAATAAATGATTTGACTTTGACTTTGACTTTGAATAGATTTTACGAAAAATGCACTGAAAATTTAGAAGTACGTACGGCCACCGGGGGCGTAGCTCAGATGGTAGAGCGCTCGCTTAGCATGTGAGAGGTACCGGGATCGATACCCGGCGCCTCCAATACTAGTTTTGTGGAAGCGACGTCTCGCTAACCCCACCTGGGGTCTACGGACCGTCGAGGCGATCCGCCCGATCCTAGATGATTGGGTGGGTCGTGGCGAAGGACGCCTCACCTTTTGGATGGTGCAGATGCTGACCGGGCACGGGTGCTTCGGTCGGTATCTGCACCGGATCAAGGCCGAGCCGACGGCGAGGTGCCACCATTGCGTGGGATGTGACCAGGACACGGCGGAGCATACGCTCGCGCGCTGCCCCGCATGGGAGGGGCAGCGTTGTGTCCTGGTCCAACAAATAGGTCCGGACTTGTCGCTCCCGGGCGTCGCGGCGTCGATGCTCGAGAACGACGAGTCTTGGAAGGCGATGCTCGACTTCTGCGAGGCCACCATCTCGCAGAAGCAGGTGGCGGGGGCTGAGAGAGAGAGGCTGTACGCCGCTCTCGACTTGCCAACCCGCCGCCGTCGAGCAGGGGGCCGGAACCGGGATCTCGCCCGGATTCTGGCCCCCTAAGAGTTTCGGGTCCCCAACGCATGCGAGTGCGAGCGGGGACCCAAGAAGGTGCCGTGTCTCGCTCAACACGCCCTTAGCGCTAGAGCATCCGGGGGATGGTAGACCGCGCTCCCCGACCCACGCTGGTTCTGACCCAGCGGGGTATTCCGCGGGAGGGTGACACGCGGTCCCATCTTGGCGGGCTTCGGAAAGCCCGCCGACCGAGAGAGCCGGTGGCCGTATTCGCCGGCGGCTACCGGTTCGGCGTCCGGGGACGGAGCGACGGGAAAGCATGCCGATGGCGTAACGCGTCGCGCCGTCCCTCCAAACCCCGTGCTGGGTTCTGGCCTCAGCCGGGGTTCGGACGCTGAGTGTGAGCGGTTGGAGGTTTTAGTGAGGTTCAACTCCCACATACCCCGCCCGCGGGGCGGGCGGGGATCCGGTGATTTCCTCCAACTGAAAAAAAAAAAAAAAAAAAAAAAAAAAAAAAAGTACGTACGGCCATAGACAAATGTTTTTGAGGCTGAGTCTAGGATCTAGATATGTAAATAAACTGAATGAACTGATTTCAGTCGTTCTTTTCTTTATGAAAGTAGATAGTAGTTGACACTTTGGACATAGTCTTAAATTTGATAAAGATTTGACTGGTAGTTACATATTGTGCCATTCTTGAAAAAATATTATAGGTAGTAAACTTATTCAGACACTCGCGGTTTTCTATAATACTTTCATGCATTTTCAACGGGTTCTTACCACGATATTAAATTAATTGAAGACTTCTCGTGATCATGACGTTTGCAACAACGTTGAAAAATCGAGACAATTAATTAAATATCGTGATAAGAACCCGTTGAAAATGCATGAAAGTATTATAAGTAGGTATGTATTGGTTATTTATTTTCTTAAAATTTTGTTATGAGCGTACTCAACATCTAAATATAATCGTATATTATCAGCACGGTCCTCGTCTGTACGTGGTGATGGAGGCAGCAGGCGGCGGAGACCTGTGCTCGCACGTGTTAGGGTCGCGGGGGGCCGCTCGAGGCCTGCCCGAGCACAGGGCACGCGCCTTGGCCGCACAACTAGTGTCCGCTGTTAGGCACATGCACGCACGAGCTGTCGTTCACAGGTTAGTTGATCATCATCAGCCTATAGACGTCCACTGCTGGACATAGGCCTCCCCCAAACTCCGCCACTCGGCCGATTCTGCGCTACCTGCCTCCATTGGCCGCCACTCCAGAACTTTTCGGGAGTATATAACAGGGTGAATCTGTTACTTTGGAAGCCCGCGATGATACTATTTCTTACCTTTGCCTATTCGAAAAAAAGTTGAAAAGATTCCAATAATTACATTGCTGAGTTGGTAGCCGTTTCCTAGCAATGTCATTTAGTTATAGTTTAGTGTAAGTGATTTGTAATTGCTTGGAATAAAGATTTATTCTATTCTATTCTAAAGTGGTTCTAAGTTGTAGGTATGGAATGAAACTGCTCCTCGGTGTTTTATTGTTATTTAAACAGACGACTCCTATGACTTGTCCTTCTTTACAAAGGCTTGAAAAGTGTCCTCTGACTGAGGACCATGAGCGACGGTTACCGACTACCTCGTTACATACATACAGTTTACAGCTATTTTTCACAAATGCAGTAAAATTATTTCTTAAGTTAGATGCATGGTTTCAACTTACCTATTCGCTAACTCACTTTTGTTCGTCACAGGGATCTCAAAATGGAAAACATTATGCTGGACAGTACGAAGCAGTTCATAAAAATAGTTGGTATGTTCAAAGATTTTAAATTTCTTTTTCATATCGAGCAATATCCAAGTGTGCAAACTTTTTGCGTTCAACTCAAAAATCCCTTTACTCTTTGATATTCCATTAAGTAACCTCTTCTCTTTAAACGAGTTTTAAGAAGAATTCTTGACGGTAGAACTGAGATTACAGTATAAAGGCCCCTGACATCACAAGTTCGATGGTTACCACTTACCGTCCCATAAAGTGGCCTAAAGTGTCTCCTAACCATTTACCATCAAGTCCGGAAACCATTCTCCTTATTATGTAAAAAAAATATTTCAAAGAAAACTTTTGAAATACAAGCTTCTAAGATACTAAATATCATATAACAGTAAAGTGCTGGCAAAGACAAGACGAGCAGAGTAAGACACGTCGGGCTTAACTTATTTAGTACAGGAGTTCCTATGTTCCGAATCCATCATCAGATCAGCGCCATTTTGTCATATCATTGCATTGTCACGCGATATACATCTACATGCAAAATGTCCGCTCAATCGGAAACCGGCAAGTTTGTCAAATTTAGCTTTAGCAAGATTCCACCCGAACTACATCGTTACATCCTGTACTGTACTGTACTGTAACAACCCATTACTGCCCACTGTTGGGCTCAGGTCTCCTCAGAAGAGGGATTAGGCATAGTCCACCACGCTTGCCCAGTGCGGATTGGGGACTTCACATATCTTCAAAGGATTTTTAGAACCCTTTTCCGACATGCAGGTTTCCTCGCGTTGTTTTCTTTCACCGTTTTTAGCCAGTGGTGTTGTGAAAAATTGCACATAAATCTTTTTCATATTAAGATTTAGAGGTACAAGCCGGCCGGTTTTGAACCCGCAACCTCCTGTACGGAAGGCAAGCGCTTCAACCACTCGGCCACCACATCGTTACATCCATTGCAAGTAAATACAAAGCTTGTAATAATATAAACTACTGGTTGGCTTCGCTTTTAGATTTCGGTTTGTCAAACCTATGGAGCGCTAGTGGTGGGTTGAGAACCCCGTGTGGTTCTCTGGAGTACGCTGCTCCGGAACTCTTCATTGATGGAAGGAAATATGGACCAGAAGTTGATCTCTGGAGTATGTGAGTACACATACAAATATACATGAGTACATACTAGTTAAACAAATTCGTTTGGTGCCTCCAATTGACATTGTTTAAAGGATTTTTCATAGAATTATTACATCTGGAATCAACATCATGAACAAAAGAATGAAGCCAATTTAAAGTGCACCAATCGCGCATAACAACACGATGTTTTGAATCAACATCATGAATAATAAAGTGAAATTTAAAAAAAATTATGTGTGTGTAATATTTTATTAGTGTGTAACGCGAATTGAGTGTCATCGGTACACTAACGCCAGAATATCGTGTTGTTACGCGCGATCGGTGCACTTTAAATTGACTTCATTCTGTTGTTCATGTTGTTGATTCCAGATGTAATAATTCTATGGGATTTTTAAGCATCTTTCTAAATTGTGAGAGAAGGAGGTCTTCAACTGTTTTTAATGTATGTTTTATTTTTTTGTAATGTTGAATGTGAGCGGCAGGTTATAGTGTTGTTGAATAAAGCTACCGAAGGAAGGCTAGGCTAAGAATTCCGGTGATATATCTTCTTATAATGAATCGCAAAATGTGTTGGTAAGCGCATAACTCAAAAACGCCTGGACCAATTTGGCCAAATCTTTTTTTTAAATGTTCGTTGAAGTTCAAGGATGGTTTAGAAAAAATCGAATAGTTGCCGGGAAGAATTGAAAAAAACGGGTCATAGGGTTCACGCAGATGACGTTGCGGGCAGCAGCTAGTTCCAAATAAAAATAAATCTAAAGTCGATTAAATGACAAAATTGTCCCTCTTCAAATTGTTTGAAGTATGTCATTAAAGGTCGTAACGCTTCACAATAAGTCTCATGAGTGCATAAGAACAAAAAAATCAAAATTTGCTTGCACGTTATTGAAAAACACAACAAGTTACTTACGCTCATGTTATATTATACAAAATTGAGCATGCACTAGCAAGGCTGATAGTACATGAGCGACGCTACCAATTTACGATCAGATGGCCCGTTAGCTTGTCTATTTACAAAGCAATATGAAAGCCACAATTCACCTCCACATACAAGTTTTTTTTTCACTGTCCTGTAACAACCCATTACTGCCCACTGCTGAAAGAAAGAAAGAAAATACTTTAATTCAGCACACACACTACATAAAAAGGAAAAACACAAATCATAAATAAAAGAAAAGAAACTGTGCTCAAGATGTGCACTGAAGGGGCGACCAGCTCAGCATACAGCTACAGCTCTGAAGCTGTAGCGCTGATTTTCAGCTGCTGGGCTCAGGTCTCCTCTGAAGAGGGGTAAGGCATAGTCCACCACGCTTGCCTTACGCGGATTGGGGACATCAAATATCTTCGAAGGATTTGTAGAATCCTTTTCCGATATGCAGGCTTCCTCACGATGTTTACCTTCACCGTTTTTGAACCCACTACCTCCACTATCTCACCACGACTTTTTTAATTTTAATTTGCACAATTAATTGTATTTCAGTGGTGTGATAGTATACGGAATGGTGACCGGTGGTCTACCGTTTAGCAGTGGGACGAGCGCGGCCACGGCTGGGTCCCGACCTCAGCTGAGGGCAGCCATCGCGAGGGGATTCACGAGGAAACAACGAGCGGCACTCGCTTGTGTGTCTACTGGTACTGTTGTTCATTACTGTTCAATGTTCATTGCTACGTCATATTACTGGCTGATTTTATCGGGTAATACTGTATCTAGCTTGATGCGTAACGCGTCGTGCCCCCATGCATAACCCCCTGTTGGGTTCTGGCAGGACTTTTCTCACACTTCGTTTAAAAATGGACAATACACAGGAATAAAAGACGATATGAAATTTTTAAAAATATATTACACACTAAACACTTAATTGTATTCACAAAAAAAACGAAGTAATAGTTCCATCACAGTATTAATTTGATTTTACACTGTACTTTTTGGATAAAAGTTTTTTCAAAAACACATCTTTCAGTTGCAACTCTCTTATTCCCTGATGAGGTCTGGAATGTTCTGTAAGAAAAAAAAGATACATTTTATATGTTAATAAGGTAAACAGGTTGATCGTTAAAATTAAAAATATCATTTGAATCGTCCGGCTTATCATCACGGATAAACTGGTACTACCACCATTTTGTATTTAATCTGAGAACTTTTGTATACAAGGTGTTTTTTTAAATGATGGTACATATTTTTTAAGGTGATGATTGATGATCATAATCACTACTTAAAAATATCTAAAACTCCAGCAAAACGATTGTCTCTCGACAGCCTATGTCGGAGGTGTAAATATTTTCGTCTACCCACACTTGTAATATTGCAGAATGCAAAACATTCATTCAGCACTTGCTGGAACCGAACGTGGAACTTCGAATGAAGATAGACGACGCGGCCAGCCACAGATGGCTGAAACGACCAGGAATGAAAATGAAGACACATCCCTTCTCAAATATCGACCCTAAAACTAACCGAGAGGTGAGACTTTACAAATAGTTTCAAGTACAGGGTGATTTGTTAGAGGAGGTACATATTGCAGGAGGGTGATGAGTACTCTGTTCTAATACTGAATATTACAAAAAATAGGTAAAATTACATTTTTTTTTTTAAATCTAAATTCGACAAAACTAACTCAAACATAAACAATTTCGGCTTAAAGAGTGTTGACTAATGACCTCTAGTGATCTCGCACATCCCAAACCTCCGCCACACCCATCAGCTGTCGAAAATCCATCATTTTGTAGGAATTTTAGATATTTTTAAGTTGCGATTACTAAGGCATTAAGCCATATTCTTTGGTAATAATATTTTTACTAGTCGTATATAACCATTAGCTACCATGACCTTCAATATGTACCCTGACTAGGAAATCACCCTGTATATTTAAGTAAATGTTTAACTTCTGATTTTGCAGATTAGGAATTTGTATTTTTTCTGGTTTTTATGTTTTAAAGTTTAAACCTCTCTACACAAAAAACTTGAGACGTGACATGGGACACCCGAATAGAACGAATTTCCTTTCGATTAAAAGATATCTTTTTTTTTTTTTTTCTAACGTAACGCGCGATAAGGAACGTGTTTTAAAATATTTTGATCGCAGCGCCATCTAGCGATAATCATGTAAAACAAAAATAAGGAACGTGTTTTAAAAGATTTTGATCACAGCGCCATCTAGCGATAATCATCTAAAACAAAAAAAGTGTCGTGACAACTTTTCGTATGAATTTTTTCCGTCTAGCCCCCTTTCGATAACGCGCGATAAGGAACTTCGTTCCAAAAACTTGGATATAGTGCAGAATTTAAAGGAATTTTGTTTTATAATCGATGGAATTCGTTTTGTATTATTCGAGACTGTTAACCGATCATTTTTAGCACAATATAGGCGGGAGTCTTCGGTGCTCCTCGAGTGCTATGATTGATATTTATGTCTGTCTTTAGATGAAAGAGTTTTGTACGACAGGTCGTAGCGGCCCCATAGCTAACATTTATTCAGGTGTCCATAAGCAATAGGAACCACTCATCATCAGTTGAGCTAAAAATTTACCTAAGTGTCAATAAACCTGGTTCTGACCCAGTGGGGTATTCCGCGGGAGGGTGACACGCGGTCCCATCTTGGCGGGCTTCG
This sequence comes from Trilocha varians, assembly GCA_030269945.2. Taxonomy (NCBI): domain Eukaryota; kingdom Metazoa; phylum Arthropoda; class Insecta; order Lepidoptera; family Bombycidae; genus Trilocha; species Trilocha varians. Next base: position 9,847,739 of record AP028270.1, on the reverse strand, counting down.
GAAAGCCCGCCGGCCGAGAGAGCCGGTGGCCGTATTCGCCGGCGGCTACCGGTTCGGCGTCCGGGGACGGGGCGACGGGAAAGCATGCCGATGGCGTAACGCGTCGCCCCGTCCCTCCAAACCCCGTGCTGGGTTCTGGCCTCAGCCGGGGTTCGGACGCTGAGTGTGAGCGGTTGGAGGTTTTAGTGCGGTTCAACTCCCACATACCCCGCCCGCGGGGCGGGCGGGGATCCGGTGATTTCCTCCAACTGAAAAAAAAAAAAAAAAAAAAAAAAAAAAGTGTCAATAAACGGACGCGGCGCGACGGGAAAGAGTGCCGATGGCGTAACGCGTCGCGTCGTCCCTCATAACCTCGTGCTGGGTTCTGACCTCAGCCGAGGTTCGGACGCTGAGTGAGAGCGGTTGGAGGTTTTAGTGCGGTTGAACTCCCACATACGGATCCGGTGATTTCCTCCACCTAAAAAAAAAAAAGTGTCAATAAAACCATTTTTGGTATCGTAACTCAAAACCGTTTAGATTTACAGGCAAATATCGGAGCTTTGCGGACAAACAATGATGGACGTCGTCGCCCAAATTAAGGCTGATCCATTCGGTTCCACAGCCGGCATCTACAACATCAAATCACATTTGTACAACATGAGATCCTCGCCAGGAACAGACCTACTATGGTCCCCAAACAGCATCGAAGCCAGACCTCTATCGCCGCCAGAATACCGCGCTAAACTAGAACGAGTCGAAACTCCAGCGAGTAAAGTCGAAATTGGCAAAACTGCACAAACTGGCGTCAGGATTGGACAGTCAACTGATCCTAAAATCAGGGTCAAGCCGGCCATTTCTAGAATGTACGATAACGGCGACTGCCTGTCCTCAAGACTGCCGAGTATTGACGAACATTCCAATATGGACAGTAGGAACGCCAGGGTTATAACGAGGAAGATATTGGATGAGTCCAAGTTTAGACTGAACAGTTGTCCTGAGAGAGTGGAGAATGCTTCTGCGCAGTTTTATAGGAAGGCAGGAGACGCATTGCCGAGGTAAGAATAAATTTTCGTGATTAATATTATAGATTTTAATACTATTCTTTTTCATGCAAAATTGAAATATACTTTTGTGACGGACCAATAGCGTGCCAGATCCTTAATCGCAGTATCGAAGTTTGCAATGTATCTAAAATCTACTACAGTAAGCTTCGGCCTGACCGGGCATGAACCATCTCGACCGGTCGGAGATCTCCCTTTGGTCTAATACCATTCATCCCACATATTATCTCTACTAGTATTATAAATGTGAAAGTAACTGTCTGTCTGCCTCTCTGTTACACTTTCCCGTTTAAACCTCTCAACAGATTTTGATGTAAGGACAAATAATTGAAAGTGACGCAGACGAAATTGCGCGGTCTCACTCGTTTAATATATATTTTACTCTTCTTTGAACTTTCCTTATAGAAAAAGCTCTATAAAATAATTATTAGTAAATGATTTATTTTTATTTAGTTGGAGAACCAGTGGACTGCTCAGCTCACAACCAAGGATATTGTATCAGAGTAACGCAACTTCTATCAAGAGAGCATCTTTAGGGTACGTTGTCTAACTATTATAATTTAGATTTTTATTTTGAACAGTTTAATATCACACTTTAGATTAATAGATATAAGTATCAGTAGCAAACGATATTGTTTTTACAAACTTTATATTAACTTGCAATGGATGTAACTAAGTAACTGTGTATGTAACTATGTAAGTTCGGGTGGATTCTTGCAAGCTGAATTTGACAGTTTCCGGTTACCGATTAAGATACATTTTGCACGCAGATGTATATCGCGTGACAATGCAATAATATGATACAATGGCGTTGATCTGATGATGGATTCGGAAGGTGGTCAGGGTCAGGGTCTTAAAAGCTTGTATTTAAAGTTTTCTTTAAAATAAATTGTTAAATAGTCTTTTTTTTTTTAGTCGGAGGAAATCACCGGCGTATGTGGAAGTTGAACCGCACTAAAACCTCCAACCACTCACACTCAGCGTCCGAACCCCGGCTGAGGCCAGAACCCAGCACGGGGTTATGAGGGACGACGCGACGCGTTACGCCATCGGCACTCTTTCCCGTCGCGCCGCCCCCGTTAAATAGTCTAGTCGATTAAGAGGTAGGTGATAGATAACGGCCCCTCATTGCCCTGACATTGCAGAGGGTCATGAGCGACGGTGACCGCTTACCATCAGGCTCGTTTATCTATCTTGCAATATTGAATGTTTCTTCTTACATTTTAATGTTAATTTTGCTATTTTTCAAACACAGAAACATAACAAGTCCGCATTCTTCATCGAACAGCCACAGTAAAAGCGAGAGAGCATTGCCGGTAAGATTTAAAACTCTAATATTTTTCTTTAGCTCAATCTTATATTCAAATTAGCTAGAACGCAGCTTCGTATGCGTCATATAAAACAAAATAAAAAATGAAAACTTGAGAGATGCCAAGGGACACCCGGATGGAACGAAGTTCCTTTCGATTAATTAGTGAGGGAACTGTAATAAAATTTTATAAGTTCATAATAATTAGTTTAAAACGTCTGTCTCTCTCTCTTATAGAAAGACGAACTTCTTATAGAGATAACGAAGTTCCTTATCGCGCGTTATCGAAAGGGGGCTAGACGGAAATTCTTATGAAAAAGTTGTCACGACACTTTTTTTGTTTTAGATGATTAATGCTAGATGGCGCTGATATTTTATTTAAGTTAGTTTAAACTAACTAATTATTATAACTAAAAAAAAATATTATTTTTGTATTACAATTCCTTCACTAATTAATCGAAAGGAACTTCGTTCCATCCGGGTGTCCCTTGACACCTCTCAAGTTTTTGTGCTATGCTTATTAAAATGGAAATTAGTCCTTTGCAATATATATTAAAAAAAAAAATCTTTCTTTACTGCATTAACCTGCTGCCTATTCATGCATAAGTTTATCCACTATTTTCTTCAAGGTGGGATGGTATTCAACGAGACGGGACAAGGAACCAACTCCGTTACAACGACTACGAAGAACAGCGCCTACTAAATAGATTTAATACTTTCAACGAATGTAGTCGAAAATTTTGCAAAATTAAATTTTATAATTGTTTTTCGTTTTTATTTCTTGTACATAATTAATAAATGATGGCTGAAGACGTTAATTATTTCTAGTTATTTTTTGGGAGGTTTTTTTCTTGGTATTTTGCCGTCAAGTTAAAAAGATTATCCATTATAGTGATGTCCTACCTACACTGTGGTGACGTCCTACCTACATTGTGACGTCAGTGTACAGGCATGTGTGCGGGGTTGGCCATCGCCGCGAGTCGTGTGTAGGCGGTGCGGGCGCGCGCTGACGGCGTGCACTGTCCCACTGATTCGTTCTTGAACACGCCCACACATTTCCATTCGTTGAGATATTGCACTGTGAACAAAAAATATCATATTAGAATAATCATGAACTTTCTTTCTTAAAACAACGCTAAAGCAACATTTTTTACATAGTTCACATTACTAAAAAAAAACTGAAAACAAGCTACACGATTACGTAACCAGTGACCGCTAAACATAACAAGACAAGCGACGTACTGTTCCACAGTCTGACGCAGCTGTCGTCGCCGGAGGAGGCCAGTAGAGTCCCGGTGGGGTTCCACGAGACTCGCCACACGCACGAGTGGTGCTCGTCGAAGGCTGCCATCACTTCGCTCTTGAAACGGATCGAGCCGTTGCCTGCGTTCGATGATTCACTGAAAAAAAAAATACAAAAAAAGCTAATTTTGTACGGTAAATTAGGGGTCGGATTCATTTTACAAGCTTTATATTAACTTGAACTGGATGGAACTATGTAAGTAAGGAATCTTGCGAGCTAAATTTGACAAACTTCCCGGTTTCCGACTGAGTCGACATTTTGCACGCAGATGTATATAGCGAGACAATGCGATAATATGACAAAGGCGCTGATCTGATGACGGATGGCTTGTAATTAGGGATTGCAATCCGGTATCATTTTCAATCCGGCCGGATCCGGTCCGGCTTAGCATCAATCCGGCCGGATCCGGTAGAGATTAATAAATGCAGGCAGATTTTCGTTTTTAGGTTCACAATTAATTATTAGAACTGTCAGTAAGTTAATTAAGTGTCATAGTACACGGTAGTACGGATCCGGTGACCGGATCCGGTATATTGGTATCGGATCAGGTCGGCCCAAAAAGACACCGGATCCGGTTTTCCGGATTGCAATCCCTACTTGTAATACTCACGGTATAGGTTCTATTTTGATGATTCTCAAGTCTTTAGAGGCGACGGCGAGCAAATGAAACGAGCGACCCAAGTTCGGGGCGAACGCGAGATCGTTCACCGGCTCCTGCACCGACGATAGACAATCTGTGCGCGTCCAACGACGAGATGATTCGCTGTACCTGGAAATACGCATGACGAAAGATTTTGAAATCCTCTTCCATATTGAGGATACATGTTTTCTATTTACTAAAACACCTTTACAGTGGACCCCCGATAATCCGGCCCCTGTCTAATCCGGCGCCCCCTGTAATCCGACATGACAGAATTATGTTTGACAAACTTTAAAAAAAAAAATTGATGAATATTTCAAAGCTTCATAATTTGATATAGTATTCACTACATGATTTTGATTAATAATAATTCTTGATTATTGTGATGGATATGTATGTATGTTCATTTATGCTTAATTTTATAATAAAACGTAAGCTCTCAATTGTTAGTTAGGTAATTTACTAAATTCGACTAACATAAATTAAGTCTGATTTGTACTTCAAAGTACATACATATGTACGTATGATATATACTCTCGTCATTAGATATGTAATTTGTCGGATAACAAGGTACTCTTTCGTAAAAAAATCCGGACTATAGGGGTTTTAGGCAGTGCTCTATAATCCGGCAAATTCGATAGTCCGACATTGCCTTGCATAATGTTTGCCGGATTACCGGGGGTCCACTGTATTTGGTTAATAGAGCAAGTTTTAACCATTTTTCAATTGTCATGGCGTAGCATTTGACGTCACGCTTAGGTAAACAAACGCAAATGTGTCATGGCTCAACCAGTAGAGAACGTCCATTTGGAAACTGTTTACTTAATAGTGATATCATCTGATGTTGCTGTCATTTCAGCCAATATGACTGATTGTAATATTTTGATGTTTTCATTTATTAAAAATTTTATTAAACTCAAGTTGTATGTATACTTCAATTGTTGATTTATTGTGTTTTGATATTACTTTGTTGGTATCATTTAATAATGAAATAAACTTATTCAGACACTCGCGGTTTTCTATAATACTTTCATGCATTTTCAACGGGTTCTTACCACGATATAATTAATTGAGTAGATACAGTCAGTGTAGTGTGTCGTGATGTGAGTTCGAGTTCCAGTGGTACTACCCAAAAGCGAACGAGTGCGAGGGTAGACAGATTTGTTTGCTCTTAAATCGACCCGCAGTATCCAGTCTTCTCGTGACCATGACGTTTGCAACAACGTTGAAATATCGAGACAACTCAATTAATTAAATATCGTGGTAAGAACCCGTTGAAAATGCATGAAAGTATAATAATTAAATAATAAATACTATACTGACTCATAAATAAAAACTTTTCCATTGCAAGCTGTGCCCTTATCGGAAGGTACTGAAGCTATAGCATTAGTAGTGTTTGGTTCATCGCTGCCTACTGCTAACATTGGGGGGTTTCCTACCCTGAAATATAAAAACGGTTTTTAAGAAACAAAATCCATGCTTTTGACTGACTATAAGGAAGTTGTTAAATTCGTCTGTTTTTTTTTCGTTAATAGTTTGGTTGGACCGATTTGAATGATTCTAGTGTCAGATGAAAAGTAATAGTCGTCATGGGGTTACTTTTTTTTAAAACATCGAACAACTACTTTTGGATGTGTTTAAAAATGTGAATTTTTAACGAAGATTTCTATAGAAGTTGGTTGTTTTCATTTTTTTATAATAATACTAGGTGACCCGCGCGGGGTACAAAGGGGTTCAAAAATTGTAGCCTATGTGTTATTCTGATGTATAAGCTATATTGTGGTAAAGTTTCATTCAAATCCATTCAGTAGTTTTTACGTGAAAGAGTAACAAACATACATCCATTCATACAAACTTTCGCCTTTATAATATTATTATGATTATTTATGTTATTTTTGACGGTATGGCGCAACATTTGACTAGCAATGGGTAGCAATTTGATTACAGAAAATACAATACCTTGATAGCGATGGGTTCCATGATAAACAGCTGATGGAGACCTTGGTTGGGATCTCATGCTGGAGTGTCCACTGAGCCAAGTTCATCACATCGGGGGCTTCGTATATTCTGTAATATTATTACTAGATAACAAATATGCTCAGCTAATACCTTCAAGATAATTTCGAAATGCAAATTATTAAAATCACATTTATTAAAAACAGAGAGATTTTATTTTATTAGGAAAACAAACAGCTTTCAAACACTGATACAAAATGGATTACAATAAGAGACATAGCCTAAGTAGTTTCCACTGATAAAATAATTTTATATAATAAGGTTAAAGATAATGTTAAATAGTCATATTAATTGACAAGTTAACAATAAGCCAGATTAAATCAAATGATTTGGTATTAAATGTTAGTTATTGCATAATTTAATATGCATAGCAAAAATTAAAAAGCATTACAAGCATACAAAGAAATAGCACAAATTTGATATTGTCTGCCTATGAAATTATTAAATATAAGATTAAAAGTTGAGTGAAACGAAATAAGATTTCATTGAAGAAATTGTTGCTGATCATTAATTTAAAATAATTTTGTTTCATTGTAAAAAGATCTACATCTATAGAATATTTATCATAAAGGGGAAAAGGTCTGCAGAGCGTATGAAAAATGAGTTGCGAAGATATTTAGTAGAACACGAAGGGCAGTACAACTTTAAATAGTACTACGAGAGTCAGATTTGTAGGGCACTGTTAATAGATTTCTGCCAGAAGGGTTTAATAATTTTGAAGACGATTACCACTTATTTCATGTACTTCGGTACTTACAAATTTTATAATAGCTAGTAGCTAAAAATTATATTGACTTCAGGAACATACACTTGAATACTTTATTTCTTAGAAAGCCTTGAATTTTTAGTTTAAAAGATTACCATTATCATAAATATAAACTCAACAACAACTGGACCAATTTGGCTGATTCTCTATTTTAATGTTCACTGAAGTTCAGGGATGTTTTTTCAATAAGAAAAATTTGAATAATTACCGGGAAATAAAACGGGTTATACAGTTCACGCACACAACATCGCAAGCAGTAGCTAGTATAATATATCTTCAATAGCAATAGTCACCTTATTATACCATCAGCGGAACATGTGACTAGCAGTAAACCGAGATGCTTTGGTCCAAACTTAACGTCTGTGACTGAAGTCCTAGAATCAACAAGGTTGGATCGTTTCAACCATGTTCGAAGACTCTTCTCTGAACCTGTAGCTGTGGTATCTCCTAGAAGAATAACGAAATTGTAATTTAATAAATAAAGCTTAAAATAATAAGATTTACTTAGCTGAGTATGTATGTATGTAACAAAAAAGAAAAAGCAAGAAATTGTACAATAACATTGTATTTAGAATTTAAAATATTATACTTGTCAGTGTAGAAAAAAATCATCAAAATCAGTTCATCTATGTGAGACCAAAAATAATCACATAGATTCTTAGGTGTGAAATCTAAATATTTCTTGTCTCACAAGCCAACAAACGTTTGCACCAACTGATCGTGTGGTTACCATTACTTAAGGATCTCTGAAATGTTTCATTTATATAATTATGATCAGTCATACCAACTTCCTCCCAGATGGCAGCGGTTCTGTCGAAGGAGCAGGTGGCTATGACCTGTCCGAACTCTGGGTGTGCCCATGTCACCTTCCACACGGAGCCGTGATGCGCCTTCCAGCTGGCCGTCATCCTCCAGCCTCCGTGGCCATCTGTGTCCCATATCTAATGACAAAATGATTTGATTGATTTTTTTTTTACTGGAAGTGAGGTAATAGGTACTTGAACTTTGAAACATAGAAAGAAAGGAAGTAAAGTTATTCCACACACATAGCTACTAGGTACTGGGTAGTTTATTAACTTGTGTATTATCAGAAATTATATGGAATTTTAGAATAATAAGCATTTACATAATTTTGATTCGTTCTTTTTGTTAAATACTTATTTTATTAAATTTCTCAACTGTTAAAATCATATGATCGTACTACAATGATCACAAAAATATATGTATTACGTTGTTACTTAAACGTTTGTACTATACTATATAAGTATCAACTATTTATATTATTGTCTGCCAAAACTTAGATTTTAAGTTTGTTAACCATCATTTATTTTTGGCTGTATATTTTCTAATCGTGAAAACCTGTTACTGACTTCTAGATTTAAATTCTAATTCTTAATCTTACTGTAATGTGCTGTTGGTTTTCCTTTATATATAAAATACTAGCTGCCCCACGCAACTTCGTCTGCGTCGAAAAAATAAAAAAAAAATAGGGATGGACTACCCCTAACATTTAGGGGGATGAAAAATAGATGTTGGCCGATTCTCATAGATACCGGATAAGCACAAAAAATTTCAACAAAATCAGTCAAGCCGTTTCGGAGGAGTTCAAGTTCGAACACAGTGACACGAGAATTTTATATTTATTAGATAGTATTCGAGTAGATACATATATGCAAGACACATATTGTTTTTTGCTTGTTAGCAGTCTGCTGTTTTCTCTTCCATCTTTCATTAGGAACCTATAATTGTACAATCCTTACAGGCCATTGTTGAACTCCTCATGAAAATTAGTTTTTATGTTTGCAAATAAATTATTTGTATTATTTGTATTTATACATACAACCAAGTTAGGTAGAGGTCAATAAATAACTTTAACAATATTTGAAATATGTAAGGGTAAGATTGACAATAATAAAATAATAAGTAATATAAATGTAAGTAAACGTTCTAGCATGTAAAATTATGAAAAAACAGTAACTTAAACTGTCTTAAACAATAAGAAAAACAAATATTGGTACGCACTTTTACGTATTGGTCGCTGGAACAAGTAGCCATTCTTTCGCCGTAGAAATCGTACGCGACATCGTGAATGAGGTCTTTATGGTCGGCGTGTATTGTTTGGGACTCAAAATGATTAGTAGTTATGTTTTCGCTCATTGTTTTAGCGTAAATTCACTGTACGTTTCCGTTGATAGCAAAATAACCTCAAAATCGAAACAACAAATCTTCAATTTTGACTGTGACAGTTATAATTTTAACAGCAAAAACATAGAGTTGTGTAAGTGATTTATGAAGTGCTTCAACAGAATAAAATGTGCAATGGTGATGTCTTGTGATGTAGTGAGTCCAAAAGAACCAATTCATTTCCTCATGACTGTTGGGCTCAGGTCTCCTCAGAAGAGGGATTAGGCATAGTCCGCCACGCTTGCCCAGTGCGGATTGGGGACTTCACATATCTTCAAAGGATTTTTAAAACCCTTTTCCGACATGCAGGTTTCCTCACGATGTTTTCCTTCACCATTTTTAGCCAGTGGTGTTGTGAAAAATTTGACATAAAACTCGTTATAAGTTATAACACAATACATTGATTCCGACATTTCATAAAAGGAGGTGATATCAATTAAGTTTGAGAAGTAATAAGTGCCTTTAATTTTAAAGCTCTACATGTAGGGAAAAAATAGTGGGATAAAGTGTTCAAAGAAAGATGGTAAATTTTAATTTCATGTCTCAATTAATCCAACCAGTCCCACCTCAACGAAAACAGCACCTCAAACAAGCGCCTCATCTGAGCTAAGCTACATCACTACAGTTTTTACTTTCTTTTACAGTCGTAGGCCAAACCATTTTACCATACAGCCTAATACTTAATAATTTATTAATCATTGCTCTATGTTAATAATAGACTGCTTTTGAAAACGATGTTAATAAATACATAGTCTTTTTTTTTCAAATTTGTAAATTCGAAAGTACAGGGTGGGCCAAGAATTCGTTAGCATTTAAACCTAACTCCCCGCGCTAATACAAGCCGCGCGGGGAGCGGGGAAGGGCCTTACCACTAGCTCGCTTCTTGGAAATTTAGTCCACGGCTATGACATTTCATACAAACTTGACAGTGGAAACGGTACGGAATTTTAAAAATCCAGCAGAGGGCGCCACCATTTTTTGTCTTTAGTCCTCAATGGCTTTGGCGACAAAAATAAACGCTTTCTTTTGAATTAATATAATTATTATAAAAAAAATCGTCTTTTAAATTATTTATATTTTACTTATTTATAAAAATATGAATGAACATAGTATTCAGAATCTATGTTAAATCATTTTTAATGGGGTATTTAGAATCTATACGACTGAATTGAATTTTGGATTTTAGTATAATTATTCCAGGACCAAAGTTTGATTATAAGTCATAAGTAGTTTACATTAAACAGAAACTGGTGATTTTTATAATTATTTCTACCTCAGAAAAAGAAGATGGGCACACATCGTAAACTTCGCAAATTTTAATATATTTTTCACTTATTTATAATATATGTATATCATATTCTCTTATTTATTATTCCAAAATTTTATTTTTTTAATCTTATTACAATCAAATTTCAATCATTATTTCAACTCTCCTTCAGAGTAGTCACAGTTTCCTTCGCACTCACATCTGCTCATTTCTTTCGAACCACTTTCAAACTATTTCATTACGATTGACGACTTGACACTGATTACGGCATCTCGGATTTGTTTGTAAAATTAATTACAAAATGTTCAGATTTCCTGCAAATCCAACTCTTCGAGAAAACTGGGTAAAATAAATTAAAGAAAGAAAAAATACGTATTTCTCTATTTTTAGCCGTGTCTGCTCATGTTTACTTTTATGATTTGTTGAAGACATATTAAAATGATATTCAATCAAATTTATGAAAAAAGAACATAATTTAATAAACTATTTCTCATTTTTTTATTGCGATTTCAAGCGAATCTCACTGTGTTTCCCACTACTGTGAGTGGGAAACACAGTGAGATTCGCTTGGTACTAGGTGGGCCCAATACTAGGTTGGCCCAATACTAGGTTGGCGCAGGACTAGGTTGACCCAATACTAGGTTGGCCCAATACTAGGTTGGCGCAGGACTAGGTTGGCCCAATACTAGGTTGGCCTTATTTTTAGTCTTTGGGCCGCTACTTTTGCTAATGCGTCCGCTCGTTCATTGCCTGTAATGTCCAAATTATGACGCATGCCCCGTCTCGTTCATTAAAGCACAAATAAGGGAAGCGTCCCTAATTGAATGGAACCAAAGATATGCACAGGGTGAGACAGCCGCGGTAACTAAAGTATTCTTCCCTGATGCAACCCTAGCATACCGTATTATAAGAAGAATTAACTTCGATAGCATCACTGCACAGCTTATGACAGGACACGGAGGATTCTCGTCGTACCTGCATAGGTTCAAATTGAAAACTAGCCCAGAGTGCAGCTGCGACCCGCAGCAAGAAGAAAGTGCACTTCACATAATAATAGAATGCCCCATATATAATAAAGAAAGATATAAAATAGAACATGAAATCGACTTAGAAGTGAACGTAGATAATATACAAATCATAATGCAAAATAACAAGAAAAGAGATAAATTCATAAAATATTGTAAACAAATCTTAAAAAAAGTAATTGAAAATAATAAATAAAAGAAAAGAAATAAATAATGTATTGGATATTAAACCTCCGACTCTAATTCGCGTTGGAGAGGAAATTGTAAATAAACTTAAAAAAAAAAAAAAAATACTAGGTTGGCCCAATACTAGGTTGGCCCAATACTAGGTTGGCCCAATACTATGTTGGCCCAATACTAGGTTGGCCCAATACTAGGTTGGCCCAATACTAGGTTGGCGCAGGACTAGGTTGGCCCAATACTAGGTTGGCCCAATACTAGGTTGGCGCAGGACTAGGTTGGCCTAATACTAAGTTGGCCCAATACTAGGTTGGCGCAGGACTAGGTTGGCGCAGGACTAGGTTGGCGCAGGACTAGGTTGGCGCAGGACTAGGTTGGCCTAATACTAAGTTGGCCCAATACTAGGTTGGCGCAGGACTAGGTTGGCGCAGGACTAGGTTGGCGCAGGACTAGGTTGGCCTAATACTAAGTTGGCCCAATACTAGGTTGGCGCAGGACTAGGTTGGCGCAGGACTAGGTTGGCGCAGGATTAGGTTGGCCCAATACTAGGTTGGCGCAGGACTAGGTTGGCGCAGGACTAGGTTGGCGCAGGACTAGGTTGGCGCAGGACTAGGTTGGCGCAGGACTAGGTTGGCCCAATACTAGTTTGGCATAGGACTAGGTTGGCGCAGGACTAGGTTGGCCCAATACTAGTTTGGCGCAGGACTAGGTTGGCCCAATACTAGGTTGGCGCAATACTAGGTTGGCCCAATACTAGGTTGGCGCAGGACTAGGTTGGCCCAATACTAGGTTGGCCCAATACTAGTTTGGCATAGGACTAGGTTGGCGCAGGACTAGGTTGGCCCAATACTAGTTTGGCGTAGGACTAGGTTGGCCCAATACTAGGTTGGCGCAATACTAGGTTGGCCCAATACTAGGTTGGCGCAGGACTAGGTTGGCCCAATACTAGGTTGGCGCAGGACTAGGTTGGCCCAATACTAGGTTGGCCCAATACTAGGTTGGCCCCATACTAGGTTGGCCCAATACTAGGTTGGCGCAGGACAAGGTTGGCCCAATACTAGGTTGGCCCAATACTAGGTTGGCGCAGGACTAGGTTGGCGCAGGACTAGGTTGGCGCAGGACTAGGTTGGCGCAGGACTAGGTTGGTCTAATACTAGGTTGGCCCAATACTAGGTTGGCGCAGGACTAGGTTGGCCCAATACTAGGTTGGCCCAATACTAGAATGGCGCAGGACTAGGTTGGACCAATACTAGGTTGGCGCAGGACTAGGTTGGCCCAATACTAGGTTGGCCCAATACTAGGTTGGCCCAATACTAGGTTGGCCCAATACTATGTTGGCCCAATACTAGGTTGGCCCAATACTAGGTTGGCGCAGGACTAGGTTGGCGCAGGACTAGGTTGGCGCAGGACTAGCTTGGACCAATACTAGGTTAGCGCAGGACTAGGTTGGCGCAGGACTAGGTTGGCGCAGGACTAGGTTGGCGCAGGACTAGGTTGGCGCAGGACTAGGTTGGCCCAATACTAGTTTGGCATAGGACTAGGTTGGCGCAGGACTAGGTTGGCCCAATACTAGTTTGGCGCAGGACTAGGTTGGCCCAATACTAGGTTGGCGCAGGACTAGGTTGGCGCAGGACTAGGTTGGCGCAGGACTAGGTTGGCGCAGGACTAGGTTGGCGCAGGACTAGGTTGGCGCAGGACTAGGTTGGCCCAATACTAGTTTGGCATAGGACTAGGTTGGCGCAGGACTAGGTTGGCCCAATACTAGTTTGGCGCAGGACTAGGTTGGCCCAATACTAGGTTGGCGCAGGACTAGGTTGGCCCAATACTAGGTTGGCGCGGGACTAGGTTGGCGCAGGACTAGCTTGGACCAATACTAGGTTGGCCCAATACTAGGTTGGCCCAATACTAGGTTGGCCCAATACTAGAATGGCGCAGGACTAGGTTGGCCCAATACTAGGTTGGCCCAATACTAGGTTGGCGCAGGACTAGGTTGGCCCAATACTAGGTTGGCCCAATACTAGGTTGGCGCAGGACTAGGTTGGCCCAATACTAGGTTGGCCCAATACTAGGTTGGCCCAATACTAGGTTGGCGCAGGACTAGGTGGGCCCAATACTAGGTTGGCGCAGGACTAGGTTGGCGCAGGACTCGGTTGGCCTAATACTAGGTTGGCATAGGACTAGGTTGGCGCAGGACTAGGTTGGCCCAATACAAGGTTGGCGCAGGACTAGGTTGGCCCAATACTAGGTTGGCCCAATACTAGGTTGGCGCAGGACTAGGTTGGCCCAATACTAGGTTGGCCAAATACTAGGTTGGCGCAGGACTAGGTTGGCCCAATACTAGGTTGGCCCAATACTAGGTTGGCGCAGGACTAGGTTGGCCCAATACTAGGTTGGCCCAATACTAGGTTGGCCCAATACTAGGTTGGCCCAATACTAGGTTGGCGCAGGACTAGCTTGGACCAATACTAGGTTGGCGCAGGACTAGGTGGGCCCAATACTAGGTTGGCGCAGGACTAGGTTGGCGCAGGACTAGGTTGGCCTAATACTAGGTTGGCATAGGACTAGGTTGGCGCAGGACTAGGTTGGCCCAATACTAGGTTGGCGCAGGACTAGATTGGCGCAGGACTCGGTTGGCCCAATACTAAGTTGGCCCAATACTAGGTTGGCCCAATACTAGGTTGGCGCAGGACTAGGTTGGCCCAATAATAGGTTGGCGCAGGACTAGGTTGGCCCAATACTAGGTTGGCCAAATACTAGGTTGGCGCAGGACTAGGTTGGCCCAATACTAGGTTGGCCCAATACTAGGTTGGCGCAGGACTAGGTTGGCCCAATACTAGGTTGGCCCAATACTAGGTTGGCCCAATACTAGGTTGGCCCAATACTAGGTTGGCGCAGGACTAGCTTGGACCAATACTAGGTTGGCGCAGGACTAGGTGGGCCCAATACTAGGTTGGCGCAGGACTAGGTTGGCGCAGGACTAGGTTGGCCTAATACTAGGTTGGCATAGGACTAGGTTGGCGCAGGACTAGGTTGGCCCAATACTAGGTTGGCGCAGGACTAGATTGGCGCAGGACTCGGTTGGCCCAATACTAAGTTGGCCCAATACTAGGTTGGCCCAATACTAGGTTGGCGCAGGACTAGGTTGGCCCAATAATAGGTTGGCGCAGGACTAGGTTGGCCCAATACTAGTTTGGCCCAATACTAGGTTGGCCCAATACTAGTTTGGCGCAGGACTAGGTTGGCCCAATACTAGGTTGGCGCAATACTAGGTTGGCCCAATACTAGGTTGGCGCAGGACTAGGTTGGCCCAATACTAGGTTGGCCCAATACTAGTTTGGCATAGGACTAGGTTGGCGCAGGACTAGGTTGGCCCAATACTAGTTTGGCGTAGGACTAGGTTGGCCCAATACTAGGTTGGCGCAATACTAGGTTGGCCCAATACTAGGTTGGCGCAGGACTAGGTTGGCCCAATACTAGGTTGGCGCAGGACTAGGTTGGCCCAATACTAGGTTGGCCCAATACTAGGTTGGCCCCATACTAGGTTGGCCCAATACTAGGTTGGCGCAGGACAAGGTTGGCCCAATACTAGGTTGGCCCAATACTAGGTTGGCGCAGGACTAGGTTGGCGCAGGACTAGGTTGGCGCAGGACTAGGTTGGCGCAGGACTAGGTTGGTCTAATACTAGGTTGGCCCAATACTAGGTTGGCGCAGGACTAGGTTGGCCCAATACTAGGTTGGCCCAATACTAGAATGGCGCAGGACTAGGTTGGACCAATACTAGGTTGGCGCAGGACTAGGTTGGCCCAATACTAGGTTGGCCCAATACTAGGTTGGCCCAATACTAGGTTGGCCCAATACTATGTTGGCCCAATACTAGGTTGGCCCAATACTAGGTTGGCGCAGGACTAGGTTGGCGCAGGACTAGGTTGGCGCAGGACTAGCTTGGACCAATACTAGGTTAGCGCAGGACTAGGTTGGCGCAGGACTAGGTTGGCGCAGGACTAGGTTGGCGCAGGACTAGGTTGGCGCAGGACTAGGTTGGCCCAATACTAGTTTGGCATAGGACTAGGTTGGCGCAGGACTAGGTTGGCCCAATACTAGTTTGGCGCAGGACTAGGTTGGCCCAATACTAGGTTGGCGCAGGACTAGGTTGGCGCAGGACTAGGTTGGCGCAGGACTAGGTTGGCGCAGGACTAGGTTGGCGCAGGACTAGGTTGGCGCAGGACTAGGTTGGCCCAATACTAGTTTGGCATAGGACTAGGTTGGCGCAGGACTAGGTTGGCCCAATACTAGTTTGGCGCAGGACTAGGTTGGCCCAATACTAGGTTGGCGCAGGACTAGGTTGGCCCAATACTAGGTTGGCCCAATACTAGGTTGGCCCAATACTAGGTTGGCGCAGGACTAGGTGGGCCCAATACTAGGTTGGCGCAGGACTAGGTTGGCGCAGGACTCGGTTGGCCTAATACTAGGTTGGCATAGGACTAGGTTGGCGCAGGACTAGGTTGGCCCAATACAAGGTTGGCGCAGGACTAGGTTGGCCCAATACTAGGTTGGCCCAATACTAGGTTGGCGCAGGACTAGGTTGGCCCAATACTAGGTTGGCCAAATACTAGGTTGGCGCAGGACTAGGTTGGCCCAATACTAGGTTGGCCCAATACTAGGTTGGCGCAGGACTAGGTTGGCCCAATACTAGGTTGGCCCAATACTAGGTTGGCCCAATACTAGGTTGGCCCAATACTAGGTTGGCGCAGGACTAGCTTGGACCAATACTAGGTTGGCGCAGGACTAGGTGGGCCCAATACTAGGTTGGCGCAGGACTAGGTTGGCGCAGGACTAGGTTGGCCTAATACTAGGTTGGCATAGGACTAGGTTGGCGCAGGACTAGGTTGGCCCAATACTAGGTTGGCGCAGGACTAGATTGGCGCAGGACTCGGTTGGCCCAATACTAAGTTGGCCCAATACTAGGTTGGCCCAATACTAGGTTGGCGCAGGACTAGGTTGGCCCAATAATAGGTTGGCGCAGGACTAGGTTGGCCCAATACTAGTTTGGCCCAATACTAGGTTGGCCCAATACTAGGTGGGCCCAATACTAGGTTGGCGCAGGACTAGGTTGGCCCAATACTAGGTTGGCCCAATACTAGGTTGGCCCAATACTAGGTTGGCGCAGGACTAGGTTGGCGCAGGACTAGGTTGGCGCAGGACTAGGTTGGCGCAGGACTAGGTTGGCCTAATACTAGGTTGGCCCAATACTAGGTTGGCCCAATACTAGGTTGGCCCAATACTAGGTTGGCCCAATACTAGGTGGGCCCAATACTAGGTTGGCGCAGGACTAGGTTGGCCAAATACTAGGTTGGCCCAATACTAGGTTGGCCCAATACTAGTTTGGCGCAGGACTAGGTTGGCGCAGGACTAGGTTGGCGCAGGACTAGGTTGGCGCAGGACTAGGTTGGCCTAATACTAGGTTGGCCCAATACTAGGTTGGCCCAATACTAGGTTGGCCCAATACTAGGTTGGCCCAATACTAGGTTGGCCCAATACTAGGTTGGCCCAATACTAGGTTGGCCCAATACTAGGTTGGCGCAGGACTAGGTTGGCGCAGGACTAGGTTGGCCCAATACTAGGTTGGCCCAATACTAGGTTGGCGCAGGACTAGGTTGGCCCAATACTAGGTTGTCCCAATACTAGGTGGGCCCAATACTAGATTGGCGCAGGACTCGGTTGGCCCAATACTAGGTTGGCCCAATACTAGGTTGGCGCAGGAGTAGGTTGGCGCAGGACTAGGTTGGCCCAATACTAGTTTGGCATAGGACTAGGTTGGCGCAGGACTAGGTTGGCCCAATACTAGGTTGGCGCAGGACTAGGTTGGCCCAATACTAGTTTGGCCCAATACTAGGTTGGCCCAATACTAGTTTGGCCTAATACTAGGTTGGCCCAATACTAGGTGGGCCCAATACTAGGTTAGCGCAGGACTAGGTTGGCCCAATACTAGGTTGGCGCAGGACTAGGTTGGCCCAATACTAGGTTGGCCCAATACTAGATTGGCCCAATACTAGGTTGGCTTATTTTTAATTTAAATCGGTGCAGGTACGAAGAGAAACCCCCGTGACCTGTCATCAACTGCGCCGTGATGCTGTCGAAGTTTATTTTTCCAGAGTGCAGCTGCGACCCGCAGCAAGAAGAAAGTGCTCTGTACATAATAACAGAATGCCCCATATACAATAGAGATAGATATAAAATAGAAAATGAGATTGATTTAGAAATAAGCGTACAAAATATACACATAATAAAGCAAAACAGCAAGAAAAGAGATAAATTCATAAAATATTGTAAACAAATTTTAAAAAGAGTAATCGAACATTATAAATAAAAAAGCAATAAATAATGTACATGATATTAAACCTCCGACTCTAAATCGCGTTGGAGAGAAAAGTCCTAGTCCTGCGCCAACCAAGTCCTGCGCCAACCTAGTATTGGGCCAACCTAGTATTGGGCCAACCTAGTATTGGGCCAACCTAGTATTGGGCCAACCTAGTATTGGGCCAACCTAGTATTGGGCCAACCTAGTATTGGGCCAACCTAGTATTGGGCCAACCTAGTATTAGGCCAACCTAGTCCTGCGCCAACCTAGTCCTGCGCCAAACTAGTCCTGCGCCAACCTAGTATTGGGCCAACCTAGTATTGCGCCAACCTAGTATTGGGCCAACCTAGTCCTGCGCCAACCTAGTATTGGACCAACCTAGTATTGGGCCAACCTAGTCCTGCGCCAACCTAGTATTGGACCAACCTAGTATTGGGCCAACCTAGTATTGGGCCAACCCAGTATTGGGCCAACCTAGTCCTGCGCCAACCTAGTCCTGCGCCAACCTAGTATTGGGCC
The DNA here is from genome assembly GCA_030269945.2 of Trilocha varians. NCBI lineage: Eukaryota > Metazoa > Arthropoda > Insecta > Lepidoptera > Bombycidae > Trilocha > Trilocha varians. Next base: position 9,829,132 of record AP028270.1, on the reverse strand, counting down.
AACCTAGTTTTGCGCCAACCTAGTCCTGCGCCAACCTAGTATTGGACCAACCTAGTATTGGGCCAACCTAGTATTGGGCCAACCCAGTATTGGGCCAACCTAGTCCTGCGCCAACCTAGTATTGGGCCAACCTAGTATTGGGCCAACCTAGTCCTACGCCAACCTAGTATTGGGCCAACCTAGTATTGGGCCAACCTAATATTGGGCCAAACTAGTCCTGCGCCAACCTAGTATTGGGCCAACCTAGTCCTTCGCCAACCTAGTATTGGGCCAACCTAGTATTGGCCCTACCTAGTATTGGGCCAACCTAGTATTGGGCCAACCTAGTATTGGGCCAACCTAGTCCTGCGCCAACCTAGTATTGGTTCAACCTAGTATTGGGCCAACCTAGTATTGGGCCAACCTAGTATTGGGCCAACCTAGTATTGGGCCAACCTAGTATTAGGCCAACCTAATATTGGGCCAACCTAGTCCTGCGCCAACCTAATACCGATACAGCAAACAAGCACGGAATTTTCGTTAAGTGCCGTGTTGAGTAAAAAACTAATAAGATTTTTATTATTTTAGAATTGAATATTTTAAAAAAATATTTTACCAATAGGATGGAAATTTAATTCTTTATAATACTGCATTAAAAAGTCATTTTCGTAAACAATGTCAGATAAGCCAAACAAGCACTGAGGCGACGAAAAAATAAAAAATATAAACATACCAATATACCATCACTTTACAGTTGAGTTTTCAAGCCAACTCGTTTTTAATGAAAAAAATAACTGTAACGCTAGAGGTTCACGGCTGGATATGTTGTACATAAGTTATGTAGAGGGAGAAAATGTACAAAATGTGAAAAAAGTATAACAACTGAAGAGCTCACTAAAGTTCATCAATTGATTATCTTTAGAGAACGAAAAAAATTAAAAAGAAAAAGAATAAATAGCCCTCTACACAATTTATTGTAGCATTTTCTGCATTAACAGACGCAACGAATGCATACTTGAACTATAATTATAAGAAAAAAGGTAATTTAACAAAAAATATTAAAAACCTATATTTACTTGGGAGGGATTTGGAATGGTTGGGCTGTCCTACCCATAAAGTCGAAATTTTACATAATTTTCACAACTGTGCAATTACAAATATTTAATTGGTGTCGCGGAATAAATCTTATACTGAGTGGGACAGTCACCTCTAAAATAGGCGAAAGTTGCCTAGCATTTGGGTTAGTCACCCTGATTCTATTTTATTTTAATATTATTTTATTAGATATACTTCATTTGGGCCAAAGAAGTCACATTAATTTAATTTAATAGAGTATCCTTTTAACCAATGGTCGAAATTAAATGCCAACTTGTTTTATGCAGCAATGCAAAAATTCTACAGAAAAAAAAAAATGCTGGCGCCCTCTACTGGAGCGTCTGAGACTCGTACCTCTTTACTAAATAAACTCAAACGGTAACAGTGTCGCATCGCATCTGTAATATACTTTCTAAATTTTCTAATCTGTGATTTAGTCGCAATGGATCGCTTCACGGGGCCGCAGCGCGCTTATTGTGTGAAACAATTTTATTTAAACAACAGTTCGCTCATTACTGTGAGACGCTTATTTCGCGTTGAATACGACTTACACGATTTAAATCAGTGTCCGAGTGCTCCATTAATAAAGAAATGGGTTAAGAAGTTCGAAGAGACGGGATCTACACTAAACGTGAAGCAAAGCGGCGGCCCACGGACTTCTCAGAGCGAAGAGAACGTGCAGCGAGTTTCCGCATCAGTTCGACGTGATCCAAATTTATCGACGCGCAAACGTTCGGCTGAATTAGGATTATCCCCTACATCATTGCGCCGTATTTTAACAGAATTGCAGGTATTGGAGCAGCGAAAATCCCAAATCCAAACATGAGAAGCCACTTCATTCTCCCAAGGTAACGGTATGGGCTGCAATTTCAGCAAAAGGAATCATTGGGCTCTACTTTTTTGAAGATTCTCGTGGCCGTTCGGTTACTGTGAATTCTGCTGAGTATGTGAAAATGTTACGGGAGTTCTTAGCACCGAACCTACTGGAATTTGCTGGCTACAATCGTAACACATGGTTTCAGCAAGATGGAGCCACTTGTCACACATCCAACGAGTCCCTGCCGGTGGTCAAAGAAATGTTTCTGGAAAAGCTCATTTCCAGACGAGGCGACATCCCATGGCCACCCAGGAGTCCAGATTTAACCCCAGCAGAATTCTTTTTATGGGGTCATTTGAAGAGTCGCGTTTACATCCATAAACCAAAAACACTACGTGAACTAAAGGAAAAAATTAGCGAAGAAATGTCGGCGATCTCGCAGTCTCTTTGTCGACGAGTATTCGAAAATTTCGGTGTTCGCTTAGAAGAGTGCAAAAATCGAAACGGTTGTCATTTAGATGATGTTATTTTTAAAAAATAAATTCCAAATAATTAACTTTCTTGTAAATAAACAATTTTAAAAATATGTCGAATGGTTTTCTTTTATACGATTTTTTCAATTGTTAACTAATTCATGGCCCACCCTGTACAAATTTATGTCAAGTTAATATTAATCAGATATAACAAAAAAATAAAAAACAGAATTAGTAGAAAATTATAAGCATTTACTATTAAAAACGTTACATCAGCTAATTAAAATAGTCCATAACAAAGAAGTTAACATTATAAATATAACAATTCATACACAAAAGACATTACAACGATATTGTCGAATTAAACATAATATTGTACAATACAAAATATTAACGACATTCACATTTTGGAAATTCACAACAGACAATTTAACATTTTTTTTAAAATAAACATTAGGTACTATCACAATTGATTTTAAAAAGTATTTACTATTTATAAAAGTTCAGAACAAAAACACCTACAATAAAATTGGAGACCGTCATTTTTACTATATTTTAGATTTTTACATATTGTTTAAAAACTTAGTATTAAGTAACAGTGACGATTTTAAAAACCACAGTTTTGAAATTAACATTACATAAATTACTCAAGTTTGTACATTTTTATGCCATTTGTCCATTTGTTGATAAGTGGTTAGTTACCATCTCTCATGGACCACTGCAATCTAGGATACAGAGGTTGCTATCAATGATTTTAGAATGTCTTTTTAATCAGTCTATTTTAAAAACAATTTTGTTTTTTTTAACGAAATTAACTCACTATTATCTACGTAAAATATTAATGTCTATAGTAGGCAGTTAAAATATAAGGCATGCATGTTATCTTTAATTTTATCTTATCATTTTTAAAATTGGAATTTCCGTAAAAATACAAATTAAAAAAAACAATTTTTTTTTAGTGTTATTGATACTCGTGTTTTTGATAAAATGTTTTAACAATTTGGAACGCATCAACGAATCTTTCGCTTCCAGCTAATTCAATTAAGTTTGTAAAACATTTTTGGCAAAGATCATAGAACATCAATCAACATCATAAACAATAGTGACGCCAATCGAAAGTACACCGATCGTGTATAACTACATCTTTTTTATACACAACATTGAATTAACATCATGAACAACAAAGTGAAGTTTTAAAGAAATAAAATTATTTTGTGTGTGTTATCGGCACCCTCTTTCGTCAGATAGCGGAGTTTAATTGGCTTCATTCTGTTGATTCCAGATGTAATAATTCTATGCTTCCAGCTAATTTAAGTAGGCTTTTGTGAAACATCAATTTTGGCAAACATTAAAATTACAAATTGTTCTTTATCGAGAACATCTAAGTTTTATTAAAACTATTCCTTTTTTTCAGCTGATCAATTTCCAACGTGAGTTTTCTATTCGTTTCCACCAATACATCCTGGTTGTAAGTGAGATTCTGTATTTGCTCATTCATGTTCGATAGTTGCTTTTCTAAATACAACTTCTGTTTGGTGAGAGCCATCATAATGTGAAGAAAATAATTACGATTGTCATCAGCAACATCGGTTAACGTGAGTTTGATGAAATCCTTTAATTCATCAACAGTTTTGTTGTCAGCAGTATTGATACATGGTGTGGAACTTGAATGTTTAACGGAGAGGTTTGTGTTCGATCGCCTTGTTTCACCAGTGAAACCATTATTGGGTATCGGAGAAGGAAGCACTAGGTTATCCATAGTCCTACTCGTTAAAGGTGTGGACACTTTACTGATGTTCTTTTCTGCGTCTAGTTGACGATACCTAGCTTCATGTCTATCGCTTTTTCTATCATTCTCAAATGATTTATTACCTTCATCTTCGAAATCATTATTCGACTTATCCAGACCCATCATGACTAGGAACGAATCAGCTTTAGCATCACCCTGGTTTGATGTATCGAGATTCTTTGGAGGTGTGTCGGTTATAAAGAACATATCTGAAGTTCTTGTGCGTACTGGTGAATGCACTTTAGTTGGTGACGCACATTCTGAGTCTTCTCGGAGACTGATATCGACTGAGTGGGCCTTTTTAAATGATGGTTGGAAGCACACTTTTCTTACTTCATCTTCATGACCTCGTAATATTTTAAACGGAAGAGTTAAATCTCTCAAATCGTATATTAGAACTGCACCATTTTTGGTACCGAATGCAACTTGATTTTCTGCGTTCACAGCCAAAGAAGTTAAAGTATATGCAGCTCTGATTGTTGAGACTATGTTTTGTAACCTAACATCATACACGTGCATAATTTTATCGTAACCGCATGAGAACATGACGTCACGATTGATGAGAGAATACGCGATGTCGCTAACAGGCGCTAAATGTACATTTTCAAAGAAAGCTCGGTCTTTATTTGTTGTTACGTCGCGTAAGACTATGTGGCCTTCGTCTGTGGCTAAGCCTAAAAGTGAACGAGCATCTTGATGGAACTTCATGGCAGAAATACTCTTAGAACATTGCAGTTTCACAGTGGACACTGGTATGTTCGAAACAAGGCTATAAAGTACCGTTTCACCATTTTGCATTGTTGCCGCTAGATTGGTGTTCTTGGAATTATAACTGATGTAATTGACAGCCGATTGATGTGACGGTGTGGGGAATGTTTTGATGATGCTTTTGTTTTTGGTGTCCCATATCATTATGTTACCGTTCTTGGTGCCGATGGCTATGTTACGGTGACCGTCTCTATGGAAGCTTGCACACCAACTGTCTTTGAGTGGAACATGCTGTAGACTCCTCACATCATGATCAGCTGCAGTAAGGATTTCAACTAAACCTTTTGAATTGATCTGAAATTTTGAGGACAAACAATACAATATTCAAGCAATGTGGTATCTCCTTAATCCTTATTGGATTGTATTTTATTACAGAAAGCGATATCAGTGGTAACTATTATCTATAATGAAATAATTAAAAAAAAACACAGTTAACAACATCAGTGCTGGCTAAAAACAGTGAAATAAACATTTTGTGGTAACCTGTATTTCAGAAATGGAACTCTTTGAAGAAACGTTTAGTCCTCAACCCCCATTAAGTGAAATGTTAGACTCACTCACTAAGGAGCCCCCAGCAATAGAAATTAACTCTTGCAGGACCATAAGATGGCTGAGATTAAATATGTGAATATAACAGAATGTTTTAACTATTTTAGGTGTAAAGAGAATATCACTAAAATCATAGTAGGGTGTATAGATTTTCTATAATTTCATGGAAAATATTTTTATGACACAACACACTCTTTATTTTGACATTTATTACAAAAAAATATAAGATTGTGATGATTTTTCTAAAAAGAAAATGTATTTCTCTTGAAATGAAATATGTACTTTACTAAAAGTTCCGCTTGATTTCTCAGGTATGGCATCATCTTACCCTGGTTTCCTCACAACCAATCAAGGGACCACCTTTGAATTATCTTCTTTCCATAAAAAAAGAACTTAATTTGTTTTTTAATATTGTATAGAGCCGAGAACGGAAAAATTCGTCCTTTTTTGTAGTCGGTTAACAGAAACCTGGCTGATATTACCTGCAATAAATATTTGCTATCATCGCTCCATGAAACATCTCTTAGTAGGCCTTCATAACATCCATAAGATTTCTTTAAGTCCCAAGTTGTGCCGTCGTAAAGGAGGAGTCGCGAGCTTATTGAAGTGAAATACATTATTTACAAACAATTAAATTACATTTAATACTATATTTTCTAAATTATCGGTTAGCCGAATAACAAATGGTTTGAAAACGTTGAAGAAAAACAAATTACAAAACAAATCCAAATGGTATAGTAAGGTACCACAGGTGATCGCAGTAGAATGCCGAATAGAGAATCGATATTTTTTTTTATTTAACATCGAAATGTTTTTATTTTATTTTTAAGGTGGTTTTAACTTGGTTTGATCACTAATATCAAACCAAGTTAAACATTAAAAATATTAAAGCAGTATTATATTAAAGTATTGATGCAGGTTACATGATAATACTTTGCAAAAATTAAGAATTGCTATAAAAAAAATGTCTCCAAAACGTTCTAAAATCTTAAGATCTCCCGCTAGAGACCTTCGATCTGTTCTGCAACTGGTAATCAATCACATTGTTTACCATTTATGTATGTGTCGTGTAAAACCTTCTTCATTAATTATTCTTTTAGAACTTTTATCTACATTTTAATGTCATTCCATGTCAATCACTATATTGTACAATTTCAATGAAATAAAACCAAATTTCTATAATTGCTTTTGTCTTTAAATGTATCAGTATGATAGGAATATTCAATAAATAATTTCGAAATAGAATCTTAAAAAACAAACTTTTCATTTGCAGACTGAAAAATCACAATACACATACAATTTAAATTAAAATGTGAGTTAGCCATCCCTATTAGAACTGTAATTTTACTGTCACTGTCAAATTGAAAAGGGTTGCCATTTTAAGATACTTCGCACAATAGTTGGGAGATTGGGTAGCAAAATTGTATTTTTTTTTAATTTTGTGACCTGAAAATTGAAGTACACAAGGGAGAGAGTGATTCGTTTAAAAGTTTACTTAAATTCATTTGTTTTTTACAAAAAGTAGACATTATTCCAGGAGTTGTAAAACCATGTGATTGTTCACAAAAGGAACCCTCATCTGCAAAAATGCAACCCTTTATTATTTCTAGCCATGTTTCCAGCAATAGTATTCAATTAATTAAATATTAATTGTTTTCGTAAAAGTTAATATTTAAAATTTTAACTTAAACTTTTCTTAGACCTTTTTTACAATAACTATTGTCTTTTCGTACTTTCAGAAAAAAATTCTTAATTTTCATTTCATCGTTCAGGAAAATAGTTTCACATACGGCAACTCTGATTACTGTTGCATTCAAAATACAAAGTTATGTAGATTTTATTTCGTTTACAATTTTTATTTTCTTTTGTTTAATTTCATAACAATTAGTTTAATTTTGATATTGTTTGAGCTATTAAGTTGTGACGGTAATAAAACTCCGCTTCTCCTCTTCTATCATACATTTTTGAAAAGCTCGAAAGCACCACATGAAATCTTACTGTTTAGACATAAATAGACCCAAATCAAATATTTACTTTGAAATTCTCCTTTTAGTAAATGTTTAGCATGGATATTATGAAACACTCATTACAGTTTTAGTGATTACTTCGAATCAAGAAAGGCTTTATCTTGATTTACATAAGACGTCGTGGTCATCTCTAAAACACAAGGAGTTTTCTTACCATCACAACCTTTTTACGTGTTTTTGTTAGAAAAGTGTTATAATGGAAGTGGACAGTGATAATTGGAGTAACTCTGATAGTGGAAAGTTTTCGAACTTGAAATCGTTTGTGTCCGCGGCTCGTGAGTTTGAAGCGACTCACAGTGAATCCTCAATCAATTTAATGACCAGATATCTTGGGGTAAGGTAAATTTTTCGTTAAAATAGAAAGGTCATTCCTTAAACTGAAATAATTACGGTTTCATTCACCTCATTCATCCTCAGTCATCAGTTCCCAGGAACACCTTCTGATCTCTGCATGTCTATTTCCTTTGATTTTTACTAAAGACTTGTTCAGCACATATTTGGTTGAACAATTTCTTAACTTTTTTATAACTGCAATGTCACCTATGCTGTATGAAAATCAAAAAAACTTAAAACTAGTCTAATTCAAGAGTAACCTGGTTTAAGTTCAAAGCAAGTTTGACTGAATAATTACGGATTGAGAATTATAATCCAATTTGGCCTTAAAACCCTAAGAAGATTATAATAATTTTTTATCTATTTATTTATTTAAAGGAACATCAACAATATTGAGAAGACACATTTTGCTTATGACAACTTAAAGTTATTCTAATATGTATACCTATTACAGATGTCCACAACATTCATAACATGCAATGTACTCCAAACAATTAGTAAAAAAAAAAAAATAATACAGATCCTTATGTCTTCAACAACTAATATAAGGAAGAACATAATATAATACAAAAATTTAATATTGAGTACAATCACAATTTCATTTTCCAGTTAATAGCATCATCATGTGACTTGACAATATTTTCTCCTGGTCATCCGGAGGTGTGTGCGTTCTTTGGATCTCTATGGCGGGTGATGTGTGATGCACGAGGTCCACACTGGGCGGGAGTAGCAGTATTATCGCGGGCTGTAATGGAACCGAGTGCGAGACACGCACTCACACATACTTACAAGTTTGTATAATTTTTTAAATACAGGATGTTCATTTTTACGATTTTCAGACAAAGTAATACACAAGTTATGAAAAATCTTGATAATTACATTTTATTATATTAATTTTACAGAATACCTATGTTATTATAAATGATGGATTGTGTTTTTTGTGTTGTTTATACCTTATGCATGATGTGTTCATCTTTAAGTAAGATTGCATGAAAGCCTATTTATAATAATTTTCCTAATTGTAAACATGCAATTTTGTAGATGATCCAATTGAATAAATAAATAAATAAAAATCTTTGAATGCAGAATTATTAGAAATTATAAATAAAATAATGTTTTCTTTCAGCAAAATATCCTAAACATAACCATATCAACATATTATATTATCTTAAACATCCTGTATATTAAAAAAAAATGCTTTCACTTAAAACAGTTTCTAAGCCAGCTTAAGTCAGTAATAAATATTTATTCCAACAATTTTCTATTTCTTTCAGATTCATAGTAATACTGTCAAGACTTCTAACAGACTCAATATCAAATGAGAAGAAAATCAAGTTATTATCAGTTATGCAGGTAACTAGTATTTTTTTTAAATTCTAATTTGTAAATACAATGTCATTTACTAACTCTAAATGTATCCTATATATTACTTAGATAACATATGTAGTTTGGTATTCTCTAAATTACCTTATCTGTACCAATCCATTACTGCCCACTGTTGGGCTCAGGTCTCCTCAGAAGAGGGATTAGGCATAGTCCACCACGCTTGCCCAGTACGGATTGGGGACTTCACATATCTTCAAAGGATTTTTAGAATCCTTTTCCGTCATGCAGGTTTCCTCACAATGTTTTCCTACACCGTTTTTAGTCAGTGGTGTTGTGAAAAATTGCACATAAATCTTATTCACATTTGGATTTAGAGGTACAAGCCGGTCGGATTTGAACCCACGACCTCCCGTTCGGAAGGAAGCGCTTCGACCACTCGCCACCACGACAAATTACCTTATGCCACCATGAAATAGACACTGCAGGGTCGCTACCTACGACTTACCATTTAAAGACTTTCTTTACTTGCAGGAAATATCATACGGCATAAAAATCAGCTGGCAAGAATTGTACTTAACAAGTCTCATGAAGCAGCTCACCGATTGGATCCGGCAGCCGATGACAGAGCCCCAGCACAGGACGATTGGTCACAAATCATTGACAGTCCTCGTTAATGTATGTTATGGAAATCTGCCAGCAATATATGCGTTGATGAGGACTGTAGATACTAAGGAGTTTGTTGTGCACTTGATTAGTTTGAAGGTAAGTTTTTTATGTATCTTATTTATTACGCGCTTGAGACCTCTCGAGGATTTATTGGATGTATTTGTTATTGTTGTCTTCCTTTGTCAAAGTATGTTTGACTAGGTGACCCCCGCAATTTCGACTGCGTCACAAAGTAGTTTAAACAGCACTCGCGATGACGTCGCGATATTTTTTGTAGCGGACAGCGTTTTATACTCGTGATAATTTCTCAACGAAATGTCCGATTGGAATAAAACAAAAACAATTTTACTTTTACATTAATACCCTTGATAATATAATGCTTAATTTGCGATAAGGATTAATGCCGCGATTCTCAATTCACGTCGTTTCAATCTTCAGACGATATAAAAATTTTCATGAACATAAAAGCGGTTATTGTGACTAAGCCATGATAGTTAGATATATGCTCTCGCGGACTTTTTTTCAGATCTTACTAAGACCTACAAACCTGTAGTACATCATTTTGTTCTAATGTTAATAGTTTTTGCAGCGTACGCATAACAGTTTTCGATTTTGCACCTTGTGTTACAAATTCGATATTTTTCTACTGATTCCTAATTTTTTTCAAAATAAAATATACCTATAAAACATCCTTAAGAATAACTATTTAGTAAAAAAACCGCATAAAATCCGTTGCGTGGTTTTAAAGATCTAAGCATACATAGGGACAGACAGTGGATATCGACTTTGTTTTATAATATGTATTATATGTAGTGAAGCTGTCAGGAATCGAGTTCTTTAGAATTTCAGCCATTTTAAAGTAACTAATTTGTTTAATTTCAATATATTCTCAATATACAATAGTGAATGTATAATACAGGAGGGCGGCTACGGCGGCGTGGAAGTGTGTCGACTGTTACTCTGCCTGTCGGGAGCGACGCGCGGCGCGGCGGTGCGACAACCTGATGTACATAGCTACTTGTGTTGTACCATGAGGACTTTCAAGAAGGCTATACTGTAAGTGTGCCACACTTTACTTTTTCACACTTAGTGTGGTGAAGTTTTATTAAAGTCTCGGGTAGTGGCGTGCAATCTACGCAGTAATAAGCAGTGCATACCCTCTTTAGTAGTTAAAGATTTAACTACTAAAGAGGGTATGTATATAATGTAGTTAAAGATTTTGAACCATGAGGATGTTCAAAAAGGTTCGTTGGCAGTGGCGTGTTTTTTACAGAAGTATAAAAGCATTGCATACCCTATGTTATTTCGTGATATGAGAGGTGAGTGACAATGAAACAACCAGTGCTATTGAACTTGTATTATCGACTGATGTTAGCGGCGGGTCACAGCCGCACTGAACGTACGATACATACCTATAAATACTTAATACTACATAACCCTTTATTATTACATCTATAACACCCTACTTTTGTATTGTCATAAAAAATCGTGAAAGTCAATATATTAATTTCTGTGTTTATGAAAAAACTGCCTCTCGGAAAAAAGTAAAATATGAAAGCAAAATCTTATTTAGTTAAATGTGGGTTTTAAATTGATCATTATTTCGTCGTATTCTATATTTACAATAACAACTAATTGTAAATTCACCACTGTACCTTATGGATGAAACTAAATTGTTTTTTTGAACCACTAAATGGTTCTTACCGCGATATTTAATTAATTGAGTTGTCTCGATAATTCGTTGTTGTTGCAAACGTCATGATCACGAGAAGACTGGATACTGCGGGTCGATTTAAGAGCAAACAAATCTGTCTACCCTCGCACTCGTTCGCTTTTGGGTAGTACCACTGGAACTCGAACTCACATCACGACACACCACACTCACTGTATCTACAAGACTCTCTGAGCATGAACCCGCGAGTGACTGTTGTGCTTAGCACTGGATTCCACATACTCGATGGTATAGAAAACTGCGAGTGTCTCAATAAGTTTAAATGTTTTTGACGTGATAACGTGTTATAAATTGGTTTGCCGCGGGTGACACTTCACTTCACTGCGTTACGCTCCGCTCACGTTATGCGCTCACAATGAGAGCGAGTGAGAGGCACGCGTGCCGCGTCACTTTTATGTCTGTCTCTCTCGCTCTTAGGCGGGCTAACCATGCCCGAGTCGTTGTCACGTAAAACTTTCGCCCGTATACCGACTTTACAGGCAACAATTTTTTTTTTCTTAGAGATCGCGACGCAACACAATTACTGCACGCCTACACGTTCCTAAACGATCTCTGCTCGGATTCGAATCTGAAGAACTTCGTTGTCACCTACCCGCACTTTAGTACTGCACTCACCAATGCACTTAAGGTATGTTTTTTTTAAGTAATTCAATGGTTAATTAATTGGTAATTGACAAGTGCAAAATCAGCCCATTATACAGGGTGATTTCCTAGTGAGGGTACATATTGAAGGTCATGGTAGATGATGGTTATATACGACCACTAAAAATATTATTACCAAAGAATATGGCTTAATGCCTTAGTAATCACAACTTAAAAATATCTAAAATTCTTGCAAAATGATGGTTTATCGACAGCTGATGGGTGTGGCGGAGGTGTGGGGTGCGCTAGATCACTAGAGGTCGTTAGTCAACACTCTTTTAGCCGAAATTGTTTATGTTCGAGGTAGTTTTGTCGAATTTAGATTTTTAAAAAAAATGTAATTTTACCTATATTTTGTAGTATTCCGTATTAGAACAGAGTACTCATCACCCTCCTGCAATATGTACCCTCTCTAAAAAATCACCCTGTATTATGTTTTTGTGCTATTCTTGAAACATTGAGCATATTTTTCATCCTATTAATGTAGCATGTTTGTAAACATATAATTATTAATTTGCTGCAGGATATAGAAGAGTTAGTGACGTCAGTTCCTGATGATACAGGGGAGCCGGAGACAGCCAGCGCTTGTCTCAAAAATGTGCTTAAATTGTTGACTGTCCTCGCTGGACTAGGTGAGCAATCATTTATTATTTAGATGTAGTTTCATTTATTATTTATATTTTTACAATATTAACATTTGAGTAAAATTATAATATAACTCCATAAAATTTGAGATGATAATAAGATGTAAAAAAATCTATTCTACGTGTCTATTAACTAAGTACTAAAGTCAAGTTGCGAACCAATTTTGGTTATTACCACACAATTGGCATAATAAACAAATACTTGGGTCTTAATTATAAAAAGATTAATGTGCAAATTGATTTTGACTTAGAAAAAATATATAAATACTATTTGAAGATATATGAAGTCCCAATACGCTTTGGGCAAAAGTGGACTACGCCTAATCCCTCTAGTGTTGTTACATTATTGGTGTTGTTTCAGATCTATATTCCCTGAGAAGTCATCACACTGACCTAGTACGAGTATGTTTGAAGGCAAGCGGAGTGTGTTTGCCGGAATCATTGGAACTGTTCTCGGCTATTGTCACACAGTACAGAGGTTAGTAACTATATTCATTTTATATTACCAGTTGTGTAATAAAACTATACATAATCTTATTAATATTTCTATGTTATTATCTTACAAGTCGTGGTGGGGTAGTGGTCGAAGCGCTTCCCTCCGTACGCGAGGTCGCGGGTTCAAGTCCGGCCGGCTTGTACCTCTAAATCTAAATGTGAAAAAGATTTATGTGCAATTTTTCACAACACCACCGGCTAAAAACGGTGAAGGAAAACATCGTGCGGAAACCTGCATGTCGGAAAAGGGTTCTAAAAATCTTTTGAAGATATGTGAAGTCCCCAATCCGCACTGGGCAAGCGTGGCGGACTATGCCTAACCCCTCTTCTTCGGAGGAGACATGAGCTCAACATCTCGACAACACTCGTAATGGGTTGTTACAGTTAGCAAGGTTTTTAATTATGTTTATAGATGAAGGTCGTTTACCACAAGAGTTACTATCTGTTATCAACACTGGTCTGCCCGGATTATTAGTGCCGCCTACATTGGAGCCTGGGAAAGCTGGACTGCAATGGGTACGCATTTTACACAAAAAATATATCGCTTCGCACTATCTTCCATTGTAAAAGCTCAAAGTTGGATAAGTTAGTTCCAAAATCCTTCAAATATAGGTGAAGTACCCATTCCGTATTGGGCAAATATGAACTATGACTGATTTCTCTACTAAGGAGATCAGGGGGCCTACCACGACCTCTTATTGCCATCCAATTTAGGACCTAAACTGAATTGTTTTGTTATTTCGTACCACAACGTCTAAATTGCGATCGACTTTACTGTCAATTCTCGTATAGCGATTCAAGAGTGAAGTTACACCGCCATTTTTATTTCATTCGTTCAATTGCGCTATAATCCGTACCATGACCTCTTTTTAGAACCTACACTGAGTAACTATTCTGTCAAAATTAGCGATTCTATAAAAGTTACTACTTTACTATCGTAAACTGAATAGTTCTCTGAAATATAGTGTTTTAATAAGAATAAGTTGTCAATTTTATAAAACATAAGGAGGAAAAGTAAGTATTGAAACGTAAATTACTGTAAATCTTAGTAAATTCATAAATAAATACAGAAATAACCTTATTTTACAGACGTCTGATGAAATGACTCGGTTTCGACTTTTCGCGAGTAATTAGCTTGGAAATTCAGCTAAAACGCAAAACAGACTCGAATTACGTTATAGCGGACCAATTTCTCTTGGAAAAAGTGTAGTTTATACGCCTATTAGACAATAGACTCTGAACCTGTGTGACGAGTGAAAACCAATATTTAAGGAGTCTGCAAACTTGACTGATGGATCAATAAGAGAAAAGGTAACAATTTCAATATATCCACTACAGTTTTTTTAAATATTTATTATTTACCAAAAAACTGTCCAAGGTGTTCCATAATATCTATACTTCATCAATATTATAAAGCTGCAGAGTTTGTTTAAACGCGCTAATCTCAGGAACTAAAGGTCAGATTTGAAAATTTCTTTCATTGTTGGAAAGTGCTTTATTGAGGAAGTCTATAGGCTATGTTGTATCTCTATGTGACGCAGACAAAGTTACGCAGGTCATCTAGTCTTACAATAATACTAAATCAAAAATTTTACATTATTTTAAAACAACTTTATTATTTAACATTTTTATGCTATTAAGATAGTTACGGAATGACAAGTAATACAAATTGTGATAATTCAAGTTACATAAATAACATATTAACATTAATTACAAATGAAATGTACAAAATATGTTCTCTATGTTCTTATTATTTTAATATTTCTAGACCTTCCACAGATTCGTCTCTATATCTTCTAAGAAGATATAATTTGATGACATGCATAGCGAAGATGCCACGGGCACATCAGATTGACGCTGGCATGTATCCCAGATCCAGAATATAATTGAGAAGACGACTTTCCGCCAGGGCTGCTTTGATAAGGAACCTGAAAATTTGTCATCATATTTATATTGATATCTAATTTAAGATTTGTCTAATGCAATAAAAAATATTTAACTCAAAATTTGTTTTATTATTGTTTAACTAGAATGAAATAATATTTGATTTCAAGTACCTTGATTTATTTATTTACTATTACGCTAACCAACAATGCAGTTACAGTAATAACATTCATAATAACAATATCTTAATTATAATATTTTAAGCGACTACACTAGTTACAGGTGAGCATAACATTCACATTGCGTGTAGTAACCGAAGCAGTTTAACAGTCTGTACCTGTTTTACGCCAACGTCAGTGTCGTCTTTTAGAGCGGAGTTTCCATCACCTAAGTGGAACATAAGGTAACAAGTTTTATCATGATTAAGGGCCAAACCGTTAATTTTAAACCAATGTTCCAGTGCTCTTAAGGTTTCTCTGATTTTTGGCTTTAAGTTTTGCAGCACTGAAGCCATAACCACCACAGCCACGTCATCAGCGTACGTAAATACCTCTGCGTTATGCAATCTGTTGAAGTCGTTTGCAAAGACTTGGTGTCGTCTGGAGCTGCGACTAGAAACCCTGAATTTAAACTCTTCTACCAGCGTCGCGTCTGTGGAACCGTTTGAACACTTGTTTCATTTTATTTCTTTCATTCTTCTTCTTCTGAGTAATGGTCGTCAAACTCAGTTCATAGTGAGTGGTAATAATAACAGTAAGATCAAAGTAGCCAGAGGTGAAGGCACATGCATCTGGTGACGGCTGTTTGGAATATTCACTATTAAACTTTGCAAAGAGACCCAGACCGCTCTAAATAGATTTCTTTTATCATGATGAGTTACGATGTTCTGCTAACATCATTTAAAACTTATAAAAGCTTTGCAATTATTTGTCACGGTAAATATGTCTTGTCATTTAGAAACGAAGAAATCTCCTAAAATGTATAAACCCTGATAAATACATTAAATCCAAAAGAATATTTAAATCACGTAAACAAGATTGACCTTGACAGTTGACGTTGACACATCAAATCTAAACAAAGAACGTTCAAAAACATTTTCAGCCGTGTTTTATGATAACGAAATTTTACAAGGAACTTTTTATTTTTGTTAATTGAATTGCAAATAAACGAAATAACGTTGATTTTTATTTAAAGTGATATAATTGATTATGTTTTGTTATAATTTTGTACTAAAAAGTTATATTTAGCATGTTTTCAAAAACCGGTAAAGTTAAAAGTGTAAACCAAGCCTAAAATATGTTGATTTTTGAACGAAACCAGCTATCATGTGAGAACGAGACAAACTTATGCGGTAGTGTATAGCGCTGTCACTTTTGCACAACAAGCGATTTTTTATGCGACTCAGAGACGAACATCGGTCTAACATTCACTAATAGCTATTCCAATTCCGTTCAACTTTAAACACGTCATGGTACGAAACGAAGCGATTCAGTATAGGTACCTAAACTGAAATGCCTCGCATTTGAATAGTTATTGTAAAGGTGGTGGTAAGGCCCCTGAGCCCAGGAGTGGGCAGAAATGGGTAGTTACAGTACAATAGGATATTACGCACCAAGCTAATCTAATATATAAAATTCTCGTGTCACGGTGTTCGAACTTGAACTCCTCCGAAACGGCTTGACCGATTTTGTTGAAATTTTTTGTGCTTATCCGGTATCTATGAGAATCGGCCAACATCTATTTTTCATCCCCCTAAATGTTAGGGGTAGTCCACCCCTAATTTTTTTTTTATTTTTTCGACGCAGACGAAGTTGCGTGGGGCAGCTAGTAAAACTATAAAATTATCATACTTGGATAGATTTACGAAAAACTAAGTGATTAATGTTGATTTCTACTCATAAAAACGCAAAATATATTTTATATTCTAATTTTAAAATTCGTGTTTTTTTATCTGTGCTTCGAATGTCAAAAACGCTATCCGCCATGATGGCTGTAATATGACGTCACCTCTACAGTAAGCCCCTTAGCAAATCGTAGTGTTTACACCGCTGTTTACTCTGTGAGTGACGCAAAAGTGACGTTAGAAGATGGCGGTGCATTTAACGACGTTTTTGCGCCAAATTTGAAATTGAAATTTTAAACGGCAAATTTTAGCCTAATTTGGCTTAAGAAAATTGTTCTATTTTATAGGTTTTTATGACCAAAAGATTAAATAAAAATAGAAAAAAAATGGGGTGGAGTAGCCTATTCAATGCTGATGTATGTAGCGAAATAAAACATAATACATAATTAATATTATATTCACAGTTACAAGTAGTAGGTGCGTTGTGTGAATCAAGCGAAACTCAAGAGAAGATACTACAGGAGGTAACACCGGACTCGTTTGAGGACACCCTGTATAACGTGTTACAATACACGGCGCAGGTGAGTCGAGATATCAGTTAAATTAATACATTATAACCACCAGTGTCGAATTGTCAATTTAGTAAAGAAATAATATTCGATTTCGTGGTTATTAAATTATCATAAGCAGCCCTGACATAGTCAGAAAGGAAACCGATGGGAATATAGTTATATAGACCCATCGCCTCTGAACCACTAAACTTATGCTAAGCGTGTGAGAGAGAGCTCTTCTCACAGCTTGACTCAGGACCCGCAGGGGGGCCGGACTTGGGATCTGTCCCGAGATCAGGTCTCTTAAGAGGGTCCTCTCATTGGACCTGAGAGGTTGTTGCACCAAAACACAGCGCGTACCCTTAAAAAGAGCTACTGGGAAATGGTCGCGCCGCGCTCCCCGACCCAGGCTGGTTCTGACCCAGCTATTCCGAGGGGAGTATTCCGTCACGCGGCCCCATCTTATCGGGCTTCGGTTGGCCCGCCGACCGAGAGAGCCGGTGGTCGCTTCGCCGACGAGTGCCGGTTCGGCGTGGGGGGGGGTGACGGCGAGACGTGAATGTTGATCGTGAACGCGCCGCATCACCTTGCCCAATCTCTTGCCGAGTTCTGTCTTCGGCCGGGCGGAGGACGGGGCGGGTGGTGGTCCAGCGAATTCTCATGACAAAAAAAAAATGACTCTTTAAAAGTTTACAACTTTATTTAAAAAGTCCACCCTGTATATTGTGTTTCAGAGCGGCTCGGTAGGCGCGTCGTGTTCGCAGCAAGCCGTGCTAGTGTCGTGTCGCGCCGCGCTCTGCCTGTGTCCTGCTTCTAGGGAGTGGGAGGCCGCCTTGACCAGGATGTTGGCGCATCATCAGGTAACCTATACTGAACACGCAGGTGGGGGGTAGGTGGGAGGTAGGTAGCGGCTCGGCAGGCGCGTCGTGTTCGCAGCAAGCCGTGCTAGTGTCGTGTCGCGCCGCGCTCTGCCTGTGTCCTGCTTCTAGGGAGTGGGAGGCCGCCTTGACCAGGATGTTGGCGCATCATCAGGTAACCTATACTGAACACGCAGGTGGGGGGTAGGTGGGAGGTAGGTAGCGGCTCGGCAGGCGCGTCGTGTTCGCAGCAAGCCGTGCTAGTGTCGTGTCGCGCCGCGCTCTGCCTGTGTCCTGCTTCTAGGGAGTGGGAGGCCGCCTTGACCAGGATGTTGGCGCATCATCAGGTAACCTATACTGAACACGCAGGTGGGGGGTAGGTGGGAGGTAGGTAGCGGCTCGGCAGGCGCGTCGTGTTCGCAGCAAGCCGTGCTAGTGTCGTGTCGCGCCGCGCTCTGCCTGTGTCCTGCTTCTAGGGAGTGGGAGGCCGCCTTGACCAGGATGTTGGCGCATCATCAGGTAACCTATACTGAACACGCAGGTGGGGGGTAGGTGGGAGGTAGGTAGCGGCTCGGCAGGCGCGTCGTGTTCGCAGCAAGCCGTGCTAGTGTCGTGTCGCGCCGCGCTCTGCCTGTGTCCTGCTTCTAGGGAGTGGGAGGCCGCCTTGACCAGGATGTTGGCGCATCATCAGGTAACCTATACTGAACACGCAGGTGGGGGGTAGGTGGGAGGTAGGTAGCGGCTCGGCAGGCGCGTCGTGTTCGCAGCAAGCCGTGCTAGTGTCGTGTCGCGCCGCGCTCTGCCTGTGTCCTGCTTCTAGGGAGTGGGAGGCCGCCTTGATCAGGATGTTGGCGCATCATCAGGTAACCTATACTGAACACGCAGGTGGGGGGTAGGTGGGAGGTAGGTAGCGGCTCGGCAGGCGCGTCGTGTTCGCAGCAAGCCGTGCTAGTGTCGTGTCGCGCCGCGCTCTGCCTGTGTCCTGCTTCTAGGGAGTGGGAGGCCGCCTTGA
The DNA here is from genome assembly GCA_030269945.2 of Trilocha varians. Taxonomy (NCBI): domain Eukaryota; kingdom Metazoa; phylum Arthropoda; class Insecta; order Lepidoptera; family Bombycidae; genus Trilocha; species Trilocha varians. The sequence continues at coordinate 9,809,650 of AP028270.1, read as the reverse complement.
CCAGGATGTTGGCGCATCATCAGGTAACCTATACTGAACACGCAGGTGGGGGGTAGGTGGGAGGTAGGTAGCGGCTCGGAGGCGCGTCGTGTTCGCAGCAAGCCGTGCTAGTGTCGTGTCGCGCCGCGCTCTGCCTGTGTCCTGCTTCTAGGGAGTGGGAGGCCGCCTTGACCAGGATGTTGGCGCATCATCAGGTAACCTATACTGAACACGCAGGTGGGGGGTAGGTGGGAGGTAGGTAGCGGCTCGGCAGGCGCGTCGTGTTCGCAGCAAGCCGTGCTAGTGTCGTGTCGCGCCGCGCTCTGCCTGTGTCCTGCTTCTAGGGAGTGGGAGGCCGCCTTGACCAGGATGTTGGCGCATCATCAGGTAACCTATACTGAACACGCAGGTGGGGGGTAGGTGGGAGGTAGGTAGCGGCTCGGAGGCGCGTCGTGTTCGCAGCAAGCCGTGCTAGTGTCGTGTCGCGCCGCGCTCTGCCTGTGTCCTGCTTCTAGGGAGTGGGAGGCCGCCTTGACCAGGATGTTGGCGCATCATCAGGTAACCTAAAACACTAATTTAGTTTTACACAAAAACTTGAAATGTATTTTTATTTAATTAAAATATTACAATCGCCCATTTTGGCTGAAACGCCAACAACATCGGATGATGTCATCATCATCATCATCATCAGCCTATAGACGTCCACTACTGGATATAGGCCTCGCCCATACCTCGCCACACCGACCGGTCCTGCGCCATCTGCATCCAGATGACGTCACGATTAGGTAAACATTATGAAATTGACGTTCTCTATTGGCTGCGCCTTGACACTTTTGCGTTTGTTTACGTAACTGTGACATCAAACGCGACGCCATGATACTACAGGCTGTTTTCGCGCACTATTTGAAATGAAAAAACTTGAGAGGTGTCAAGGGACACCCGGATGGAACGAAGTTCCTTTCGATTAAAAGAAATCTTATAATTTTCGCGCGTTATCGAAAGGGGGCTAGACGGATATCTTATGAAAAAGTTTGCACGACACTTTTTTTTCCTAATTATTTTTACGCGCGATAAGGAACGTGTTTTAAAGATTTTGATCACAGCGCCATCTAGCGATAATCATCTAAAACAAATAAGGAACGTGTTTTAAAAGATTTTGATCACAGCTCCATCTAGCGATAATCATCTAAAACAAAAAAAGTGTCATGACAACTTTTCGTAAGAATTTTTTCCGTCTAGCCCCCTTTCACAACGCGCGATAAGGAACTTCGTTCCAATTAAAAAATGATATGATCGTTTATCTTAAATGATTCACATCGGAAATCAAAAAATAGTCGCTACTGACTAAAATTTTACAAGTTTTTGCGAATTCATTTATTGACCTATGCTCTTAATTTCTTCAAACAACATTCAGTAAATCAACAGTAAATAAGTTATATTTTGTCAGGTACGAAAGCAACTCTGCGCCGGTTTATCAAGTGGTAACGGACAACGACGACGACAGATACTGCAGCTCATCAAACATCACTACTTCCCCTCCGATCAGATGAACCTGGTAAGTAGAATTAGAATTTATAAAATTTTAACAGCTTCAATTTACGGTTGGGTTTTACAAAAACTTTTCAATGTAGTTGTGTTTCTTTTTAAATATTTCCTTTCAGCAAAACTCGCCAAAGTCATTTATTCGACGCGCAATTTCTTCTTCATCAGAAAGGATTTGTCTCACACCAACAGTCATGCAAACTTTCGCACTCTTCTCAACATAAACTGTCATCCAGTTTTCTCATGTCCCGCAGAAGGTTTATTATCCGTGAGATGCTCTTATGTAAAATTCGGACACTCTTGTGTTATTCTATCCCGTTAGCAACGGGACTCGACACACCTAAGGACTTGGTCGTATATAATGGTGTAATCACTAAGACGTTTAGTGTTTGACTAAGCCTATAGAGGGCCAGATCTTGGGACTGGAAATTTACTGCCCGACCTCGAAAGTATTATGCGTAGATTTTAGATACACAGGAGTTGAGCATCGTCATCATCAAGCGAAGATGCCATGCCACTCCACAATGACAAGTCTACTCCTAAATTCATGATACAACATTGCTATCTGGATTATTTCGATACACTTTATCAACGTCCATTTTATCACAGGTATTCGGCGAATCCAGTATAGGTGATTTGAGCAGCGATTACTCGTTTAAATCGGACTCGTCACAGAGCAGCCAACCTCGAGCCAGCGGCGAGGTGTGGTGCGACACGCTCACTCCGGCGCACGAACACGCCATCGACACGCTCGTACACAGACTCAACCAGGCACTGCACGACGGACAGGTACAGTACAACAGTCACTCTAATGTAGGGGGTTGCCTGAAGGGGGATCAAGCTTCCAAACGGGGAGTGGGACTATGTATCTCCCTAAGGGGAGAAGATGATAACTTCTGTGAGTACCATCAAAAAGGGGCTGACATGCGGGACTAGACGAACACATGCCTCAGTCCCGTAGCATGCAAATATACTACCGAACAATTACGCCGTAGGGTAGTTAACTCCGAGGAATCTCGGGGGACCCAATAAGGCCGCGCCTTCAGGTGGCCTAGCGTGCGAGGAGGCTATGATGCGGAGGTGCTCGTGGGGCCCCGATCGGCCCTCTCGTATATATTACGAGCCGAACGACGAGATGAGAACAATGAGGTCCCAGGATATTACGTCGTAACGCACGTAATGTCCTCCTGATGGAAAGGTTCTGCTGAACCTGCAACCTCTTCCGCTGGGACTGCGGTACGAGGTGATACCAGGCCTCAGCAGCGTACGTAATGCGCAGACGGATACAAGTCTTGTACATAGCTTAGTCCTGGCCGGCAGTGCAGACGCGAGTATTGGCCGAAGAACGAATCGCGCTGCACAAATCGACCTGCGGCCTCATGCGGAGCGAGCGGTCAATGTCGCGTCCGAGATACCGAACGCTGGATTTAAACTCGACATCCACACCACGAGATGCCCCTCCAGGGTGGAGACAGGACACTACCCTGTGGAACCCAACTCGTTATACGGCGCATAGACGATTTGCGTCCCTCGAAAATTACAAACAAGGTTCTCCCCTCCAGCCAAAACCCTAGTAGTAACAAGGAGGCAACCAGCGGATTTTAAGTAAAACCAAATTAGTGTTTTAATAAATTGTTTCCTGCATCATTATATCTTCGAATCTCTGATACTGTCGTCATACCTATTCTATAGATACATTTACTTTCAGATGACAGACGTAGCGACTTCCAGCGTGATGGAGCTTTACAGATACAAGATGACTTGCTTAGAACAAAGAATGCACTCGCACTCACTAGCTTTACAGGTATATTGTTAAATAGTTTATTTTATTCGGTTAATAACGTATCACATATAAATTAACCGATCTAAAAAAAAGTGGTTTTAATTTATCGTTTGACACACTTCAGTCCACTCTATGTTTAAGGAGAATTTGATGATACTTAACTATGCCCATTGCGGTCACCGTCACTCATGAACCTCTGCAATGCCAGGGCAATGAGGGGTCGTTATCTATCACCTACCCATACAGGACTTTACTTAAGGGGGGAGCCTGCTTTAGAAGCTTAAAAAAATCGATTTTTTAGAGAATTTTTTTGGGATGGAAAGAAATATTTGATTGAAACGAAACTTTCAGGTTTTATTACTATGTATTTCAAGAGTCTTCTCAAATTTTTTCATCAAAATATATGTCATATTATACGTGGTACAAGCATTTCACCGAGGCGCCTCGAGTATGCATGTGTCGTGCGGCGGGAAAGATGCAGGTCGCAATTTTCATCTGAAACTAAAAAACCAAAAAAAAAAATAATTTTCAATAGTATAGCTTCTAGTTAAACCAAGAAAATTTAAAAAAAAAGTGAAAAATCCAATTATTTTTCGCAAATTAAAAAAAAAATCATATTTTTCCATCTAGCATTAATCATATAAAACAAAACAAGGAATTGTTTTAAAAGACTTTAATTACAGCGCCATCTAGCGATAATCATCTAAAACAAAAAAAGTGTCGTAACAACTTTTTCATAAGAATTTCCGTCTAGCCGCCTTTCGATAACGCGCGATAAGGAACTTCGTTCCAAAAAATATTAAATGTTTCAGGGTGCTTCTGAACAAATGGCGTCATTACAACATTCTCTGGCGTTATTACAAGCAACAAACTCATCGCAACAAGATGTCTTGTATACCACACAGATGGATAACGAAAGGTAAACTATAGTAAAAAAAAATAAGTTACAATTTAGTTTATGAACTTTTGAAAATAGAATGGTTTCGATAGCATGAGAAAAAAATCTTTTTTGAGATAAATCCCTTAAAGAAGTTAACTATAAAGTATAAAATATTGGCATAGATACAGTTTATTTGTGACGAAAACAAGAGTAACTAATTAAAATTGATTTATCTCAGTTTTATAACCAAGAAGTTGAATACAAACCATAATTTTTACCCACAGCATCGGTGGTTCAGTGGTAGAATGCTCGCCTGCCACGCGGGCGGCCCGGGTTCGATTCCCGGCCGATGCAATCTCTTTTTGTCCTTTTTTAAATTTTTATTATTAAAAAAAATAACTTTGTTTTTTTTTTGATAAAATTAAATTTAATAATCTTTTTTTTATTTAAATATTTGACATACATTTTAGTCTCAAACTGTTGAATGACATGGTTTAAAACTCTGATGTTCATTTATTTTTAAAATTTTGATAAGAACATGCAGCCCACGTGATGCTAAGTGGATACCGTCGCTCATATCTCTATAATACCATGACAATTCATCAATTTGTTTTGCCTATTGTCGAGCAAAACTACAAAACTGGTGAATTCGGCTACAAACGTAGACAAATTCACCAGGACCAATATTAAGATCAAGAACTGGGTGCAGATAGCACAGGACCGATCCATGTGGCGAGGTTTGGGGGAGGCCTATGTCCAGCAGTGGACGTCTATAGACTGATGATGATTTTATTTTTTTTATTTATTGTTTAAAGAGCTTAATCACTAAAGCGATTATTACACTCTGATTACTTTCTTCTTATATAATTCTTACACTTACACAGTACAAGTTGAGACTGATGATGATGATTAACAATTTTATTTTTTTTAAAGACATAAAAAGAGTATAGAAGATCTACACAAGCAGCTGGAGGACGCCGAGCTCACCATCCGCGGGTTCAGAGCCAAGCTCGCCGCAGAGAGGCTCGAGAAGGACAAGCAGAAGGAATGTTTGCAACGAGATTATAATACGCAACTCGCTGTTAGTATCCTTATACAATGTAATTAAAACTAAAAAAAAAATTAGAAGAAACTAAATTAACCTAATCTATACTAATATTATAAAGCTGAAGAGTTTGTTTGTTTGTTTGAACGCGCTAATCTCAGAAACTACCATTCCGATTTAAAAAAAATCTTTCACTGTTGGAATGTCCATTTATCGAGGAAGGTTATATTTTATTTTCAAAAAAATTAGGGATCCGTATGAAAATATAGAATTTGTAACAAAAGGTGAAATATCTAAAACCTATTTATGCATACGCTGCAAAAACTATTGACAATAGAACAAAATGATGTACTACGGGTTTTTAGGTCTTTTGAAGACAAACAAAAAAGTCCGCGACAGCATATATCTAACTATCATAGTTTAGTCACAACAACTGCTTTTATGTTCAAAAAAAAAATTAATTCGTCCGAAGAATGAATTTAATGTTAAATTAGTATTGTTATATTGATCCTTATCCAAATAAAGTATTATGTTACCAAGGGTATTAATTTAAAAGTAAATTACTTTTTGTTTTGTTCTAATCGGACTTTTCGTTGAGAAGTTATCACGAGTATAAAACATAATGAATACTCCCCGGGCCGCGCCAATAATATCGCAACAGCATTAAGAGTACTGTTTGAACCCCTTTGTGACGCAGACGAAGTTGCGAGGGTCATCTAGTAATATTATAAATGTGAAAGTAACTCTGTCTGTTACGCTTTCCCGCTTAAAAATCTCAACCGATTTTGATGAACAGACAACCTTTTATTGCGAAAGAAAGGGTCGCAGTTAAAAGAATTCATGTAGACGACGTCGCGAGCAACAGCTGAATTTAAATTTAATATAACACGAAACAATATCTTCTGGACAATGCAGAGGTCCATGAGCGACGGTAACCGTCCACGTGGCAATAAAAAATAAATAAAATCAATGCCAACTTCCAGCGCTGTAACTGAAATTAAGAAAAACGTTAAAATGTATTCATCATGTTATTTTTATGAATTAACTAGCTTTTGCCCGCGACTTCGTTCGCGTGGACTTCAGGTTCGTCCCGATTTTGATAATAATCAAAAATTGTAGCCTATGTGTTATTCTGATGTATAAGCCATATTGTGGTAAAGTTTCATTCAAATCCATTCAGTAGTTTTTACGTGAAAGAGTAACAAACATACATCCATACTTACAAACTTTCGCCTTTATAATACTATTATGATAAAATGTTCGTTACTCAAGCAACTGTGCAAACAATAAGGCACAAGATGTTCGATATACATTGTAAAAAAAATCACCTAGAATTTTCAATTTTACAGTAATTTTTTTTTGCATTTTCCAATAATGATTATTCCGTACTATTTTTAAGTTTAACATCTAACATAATTAATGTAATAAATACTTTTTTTAGAACATAGAAAATGAAATGAAATCTCGCGAGAAAGAAGCTGAAGAGAAATTAAAACACGCAGAAATGGAACATAAGACAATAATGAAGAAATTGGAACAACAGGTCAGTAACTACTTACTGTTGGGCTTCTCTTCTTAGAGGGTCATCACCGCCCACTCCAGGACTCAGGTCTCCTCATCCACGCTTGCCCAGTGCGGGTTGGGGACTTCACATATCTTCAAAGGATTTTTAGAACCCTTTTCCGACATGCAGGTTTCCGCACGATGTTTTCCTTCACCGTTTTTAGCCAGTGGTGTTGTAAAAAATTGCACATAAATCTTTTTTACATTAAGATTTAGAGGTACAAGCTGATTTTGAACCCTGCGATCTCTGCGACTATACGTATTAAAATTTGATAAAATATCTATTTATTTTTATTTATTTATTTAATACTTTATTGTACACGACAGAAAAAAAAAATATATTAAAAAAAAATGTTCACAAAAGGCGAGCTTAACCCAATACCAAGATAAAACATACAGTAAGTAGACTAGTAGTATATCTCGTGTTGTTTCGTTCATAATTAAATACGTTACTTGTATAATTTACAGACGAATAAAAACAACGAATTAGCGGGCGTCCTCATAAAGTTTGAGGAGCGAGTCAAACAACGAGACAAGAAGCTTGAAGAGGCCGCCGCACACGACGCCGCGCTCAAGAAGGAAATAGAAAACAGAGATACGGTCTGTAATACTTAGAAATAATTAAACTGCACAACGTTGTCTACGCCACAAAGGCAGGGTTCAAACAGCATATTTACTATAGAAAACAATAGTAAACATGTATTGTTTTACATATAAAAGGGCAGAAAGTGTGCTTATTTACAATATTGGCCTGGCATTGCAGAGGTTCATGAGCGACGGTGACCGCTTACCATCAGGTGGGCCGTAAGCTCGTTTATCTATCACGCAATAAAAAATGAGGTTCTTATAAAAAAAAACATGAAACACCTTTAAAATTATAAATTATCAGTGTTTCCCTACTTAAAAAACAGTATTGAAATTCATTCATTGCATACATAGAGACAGACATAAAAAATCAATGTTGTTTCGTACTGGCTTGACCACATCGAGCAAAACATTGGCATGCTAGTGTAGCTGAGCCTATACAGGGTCCATATTTTTTGTGGGAAATGCTTTTCCTTTTTTTTTTTTTTTAGTTGGAGGAAATCACCGGGATATGTGGGAGTTGAACCGCACTAAAACCTCCAACCTCTCACACTCAGCGTCCGAACCCCGGCTGAGGCCAGAACCCAGCACGGGGTTTGGAGGGACGGCGCGACGCGTTACGCGCTCGGCACTTTCCCGTCGCGCCGTCCTCGGAGTGCTTTTCCTACCATGTTTTCCTTTGTTTTTACCTATTATAATTGTATTAAAATGCACATGTTTTAAACATCCAGATTAAACATCTAGCTTATACCTGCAATCTTGATTTATTACCGCCTAAGTTCACTGTAAACGATTTTTACTTCAACAGACAATCAAACAACTAGAGAAGACGGTGTTAGAACGCGAGAACAGACTGTATCAAGTAACGAATCAGCTCGAGGAAATGAAACGAGTTCAGGAGATGGTCGCTAAACTGATGAGCAAGAGTACCAACAGTACTACTAACGGGGGCTGATGTGAGTCTATACAAACTAAAGAAACAGTAGTGTGTTTTTATATTGGAACGAAGTTCCTTATCGCGCGTTGTGAAAGGGGGCTAGACGGAAATTCTTATGAAAAAGTTGTCACGACACCTTTTTTGTTTTAGATGATTATCGCTAGATGGCGCTGTGATCAAAATCTTTTAAAACACGTTCCTTTTAAATTATAAGATATCTTTCAATCGAAAGGAACTTCGTTCTATTCGGGTGTCCCATGACACCTCTCAAGTTTTTTTTAATTGAATTTAGTAAACTAGGTATGTAATGCTTATTTGCCTCTGATAACTGCACGTCACTCTTTAATCGTGCTTCAATTATACAGAGAGGATCTGTAACCTTTCGCCAGCTGAAGTTGGAATTACCTGTCGAATTACAATTTAAAACTATTTGGAAATCGAGTAAACTTTGTTTTTCAATATTATATGAAAGCCCGCAATGATTGAGATTGTCGCAGAAGACAATGGAAAAAAACTTGAGAGGTGTCATGGGACACCCGAATAGAACGAAGTTTCTTTCGATTAAAAGCTATCTTATATTTTTTTTCCTAACGTAACGCGCGATAAGGAACGTGTTTTAAAAGATTTTGATCACAGCGCCATCTAGCGATAATCATCTAAAACAAAAAAGTGTCGTGACAACTTTTCGTAACATTTTTTCCGTCTAGCCCCCTTTCGATAACGCGCGATAAGGAACTTCGTACCAAAAATAATTTTAGTCCAGAAAAAAAAGGTTCTAAGTTATATTTCGAAAGGTCATTTACCCCATCAGCTGGCACGAGGTTACAAATCCACCCTGTATAAACAACATTAAATGCTAATATTATGTTGTTTTCAGATCTCAAGCAAATGGAATCACTGAAGATCTCCACAGATTAGAACAAATTAAATTATGTTATATATTATATTTTTTATTGTATAGAAATGCGTCGAGACTATATGAAATTGTATGGATTTAATGTGACAGTATAATAATTATGAACGTATAATTGTGTTTTATTTCGATATTTTGGGAATTGGGCAATGTAAATATTTATTTTCGACAAAAAAAAATTGATGTGAAATATCTATAGCCGCACTTAAAACCGATTTCTGGTGTGGGGCCGCATGCCGACGTAAGAAAACGTAAGATTATTTTACGAGCACATTTTCACGATTTTAAATTAATTCGTATGTTTTTGTATTTAATGAAATAAATGTTTATTTCTGCATATTAATTATACAAAATAATTTTAAAAAATTCACATTTGCCAGGCGTCCCGTGACGGCCCCCTTTTTTAATGTTAGACAGATAAATGAGCGAGGTAATGGTAAGCTGTGACCGTCGCTCATGAACCTCTGCAATGCCAGGGCAATGATCCCGTTATCTTTCACTTATCTACACAGTACTTTTCTTATACCGGTTTTTGAGGGACATGTCATAGCGCTCCGGGAACACCGCGGACAGGAGTCCATTCTAAATCAGAATGATCGGTGAATAGATGGTTTTTTAACTGGGAAGTCTGCGTCATTTTCAACATATTATAATTTATAGGGAGGCATTTACCCGAACGAAGTATCATTTAGATGAAGGCAGATGAACTAATTCCTTAAAAGTTCCCGGGTGAAAAAGTTACATAGAGACTAGGGATGCAACGAATATTCGCATATTTTTTGATATTCGCATTCGCAAATAATCATGTGAACGTAATGCGAATGTTTTGACAAAAGTTAGGAGGATGTTGTGTGGATTTGCGAGGGATCTGACAGATCCAAAGGAAAAGGAGCCTAAACTCGATGGGTCTACGACCTTCCGTTGTCAAATAATTTGCGGGGGAGTTCCAGTTATTTGGTGGAGGGAGGCAAGTACCTCCTACTTCCCAAGTAGATCCAGTATAGGTTAAATATAGATACCTATTTTATAGTTTCTGTAAATTATAATAACTTTTGGAAGCCACAATTGACTTTTCTGTAAAAAAACTTGAACTTTTTGTTTGAAAGATCAACATTCGCATTCGCATTCGTGAATATCAAAACTGAGTATTCGCGAATGTTCAAAAATCGACATTGGCAACATTCCTAATAGAGACTATACATTAATATTATTTTAGTGTTTGCTGAAGAATATGATGCCTATTACACATACCCAATTTCCAAAATATGTTCAAAGCCCACATTTAATACCTATCCTAAACTTAGGTAGGTCATGATCTAAAGTCCTATATGAAAAGTGCAGTAGCTTTTTATTATTTAAATAAATAATAGAATTCGTCAACCAAATATTTAAAAAAATGTAAGGAATGCGTAAAGGCATTGTAAAAACATTTATAAAACACGTAGAAAATAAATCTATTGCTGCGCTTCATTCTCGAATTGTTGTTTTATTAAACGTAGTACACGTTATACGGTTTTGTAACCAGTGGCCACTACTAAATTCCTGACGTGGTGTTTTGTGTTTGTGTCAAATTTTGTGATTTCGATTCGCGATCCTAAATAATTTGTAAAAAATCGGCTGAAAACAGCTAAGAAATAGGCTCGAATAAATCCTAAATACTATCAAAAAAGTGAGTAATTACAATACTTTCATAACTGATTGTAATATTATGTTTGTAGTTGTAATTTTGGTCGAAAAACATTGAATGCGCGAACCGGTACATCCGCATCATTCACATAATTGTGTAATTTTAAGGGTTTTCATTGAATTAATCTATTATTTCCATCTATAACTGCTCAAAGTATCGTAAAACAAACAATAAAATTAAAATTTTGTTTACACCTTCTTAGAAAGATTACTTCGTAGATCTTTGCGGGTCAGTTCTACAGTTCGTACTTAAATAAACAACCTAAAAATAGAGAATTTAATAGTAATTTTTCACTTATTTAGCAACATACTTTAGATTAATCAAATCGAATCATTTTATTCATAACTAAATAACCAATAAAATAAAAGCAAACATTTTCAATAATAAAACTATCCAGGCGCTAAATTAATGTTTACAGTGTAAAGTCCAGGTTATACATCAACATGATTGTTCCAGAATGATCACCGACATCCAGCTCGCAGTCTTCTCCAACATCCTGGGAGTATCCATATTCCTATTAGTCATCCTGTACCACTACATCAATGCTAATAGTTCTAAATGATATATGTATGTACTACTTTATTGCTTTAAATATTTCTACAAGCTTATTACCAATGCTGTTAGAAAAATAAAGTAGTTACGACAATGATCTAATTAGGTTTAAATTAATATTATGAGATATATCTTTTAATTATTTATGACTAGCTTTTGCCTGCGACTTCGTTCGTGTGGACTTCAGGTTCGTCCCGTATTATCAAAAATTGTAGCCTATGTGCTATTCTGATGTATAAGTTATATTGTGGTAAAGTTTCATTCAAATCCATTCAGTAGTTTTTACGTGAAAGAGTAACAAACATACATCCATACTTACAAACTTTCGCCTTTATAATATATATTAGATGTTCAAGGTAACTTAATGCCTTTTTGTATTTGTTTATTAAGCTCTCACTTTTTCTAGTAGTTATTGCATATTCTCACAGTACAACTTGATCACTGTTGTTCTACATGTTTGGCATAAAAAAGTAAAATTATAATCTTGTTATACGAGACCTTAATTACGGCCAAATAGATAATCATAAAAAACAAGTCCACAAGCAAATTAATGTTCTACCTATTAAGTTATTATTGCACTGTTAAAAACTTATAGACATCAATATACAAATAATTCAGTAGCATTAAAAAATTAAATAAATGAAATTCATAGAATGATTACATCTAATTCTATGCTTGAATTAGGAAACCATGATGTACTTTATTTATGTAATTTTGGAAACAAATATATTTACAAGAATTCATTTGTTACAGGCTAACCATAGCCATTGTGAAAACATTGGTTTTTATATTGAAGAAGATATTTTATTAAGATGTAAATGTAAATAAAAGAGTTTAAAAGTTTATTGTTGTTTTATTTTATTGTGGCATACTGTAAAAGGAGAAACAAAACCCTTTTTACAATTTCTTGTGAAGACCATAGTAGTTAATGGAATATGATATTTTGATTTTGTTTCATTTTAAAGACTACAGTAATACTCTTATTTAAATATTTTATTATCAATTATTTTGTTTTGTAGTATTGAATAGGTTGGATATACAGTAAAACCTCGATAACTCAAACCTCTATAACTTCAAAAAGCTCTGACGGGAAGGGAACACCCTCGATAACTTAAAGAAAGAAAGAAAAACATTTATTTGTGACAAAAAAAGAAAAATATTATTTTACAATTTTCACACGAAAAAGAAGCACTTATTTTCCACAAAAAAGGTAAGGTAATTGGTGTTTTGGTACAATAAAGTATATCGTCGTTGCGCCTGCCAAGTTCCATATGTGGTTTTTGCAAGGTTTTGGAAAACAACAAAAAACATGTTAATTAATTTAAAATGGTTTTTTTTTAATAATTAATGATGCAATTTTGTAGCTATTTATGTAATACATTAAAAAAATGCAAAAGTAGCCATAAACATCAGTCATATAAAGAGCTAGAATTTTTTTTTGTGAAAAAGTGCACATAACTGGTTTGAAATGGGTCAAAAAATCCTGTATGTATCCTGTATGTGTCACATACAGGATTTTTTGACCCATTTCAAACCAGTTATGTGCACTTTTTCACTAAACTTTTTTACCAAATCCTGTATGTGTCACATACAGGATTTGGTAACTTAATGATTGTAGGTAATGTAATGTAATTTTAAATTATAAAGGTTTTTAAAAACTATTTTCATTTTTATCATGTTTCAGTTGATATCAAATAAATATTGTAGATTTAAATCAATAAATATTTGATATTATACGTGAGTAGAAACTATTCGTAGGACTATAATAATGTATATACATAATAAAAAAAAGTTTATCTTCTTTACAAGTTATTGATAAATAATCAATGGTATTATGTCAAACAACAAAATATCAAGTTAATTCAGGATGTACTTGCCGCTTTTCTCAAATTAAAACACAGTAAAACTATTTTTATACGATTATTTTCACCACAACACTCTCACGAGTCGGACAGTTGCGAGCGACAGACGGCAAAACACAAATCCCGTATGTGCATTTTGCCACATACCGGCATTTTCTAAACGGTTAAAATACATAAGGTATTTGGCAAAATGGTTCCCGATGGAATTTGAAAAAAAGGATTTTACCAGTACATGGAGAAAAAATCGGAGATCACGTTTTGCGAAAAAACGAAAAATCAAAAAAAAACACATATGGGATTTGGCAGGCGCAACGACGATATTCTAATTCTACCCATCTCAGCTGAATGTCACAAGCAAGCAGAAAGCCAGCTGCAGCGCTGTTTTTCAGATGGGCCCCGTGGGAGTGAACAAAAATAAACGTAATAACAATATACATAACTTAATTAAAGCCTCTTTAACTTAAAATAATTTGTGTTTCCTTGGACTTTAATTTATCAAGGTTTGACTGTATAAAATACAAACTCTGAGAGTGCAGGTAGCTTGTTCTTGTTCACTATGTTTTCATTACACAAACAAGCTGGCAACCCATTCTGATGGTTAGTAAGATTATAGATCTGTAGAATGTGGACAGCTGAGCTTTACACAAAATGTTATTTTTTCTTCCTAACTTCCAAAACGAAGGAGATATCAAGTTTACTATATTTTTATTGTTGTCTTCACATGATTCATTTGGGTGGACTGATTAAGAAGAATTTTATTTTTTTGGAAAGGTAGTAAGTACGGTATGCCTGATTATATCTGGTATAAATTTAATAAAGATCAGACCGGTATTTTTTGAGTTTTTGCTGAAGAGATGAAATCAATGATTGTTGTAAATTTTAACTTATTTGATGCAATTAAATATTTGATTTCGATTCCAAAAGAATTTAAAAATCTTTGTACGCAGTTATGTTTCACTAAAGCGAAGTTCGTTGAAATCATTATTTGGAGTTTTTTCCCTGAAGGTGGCATTTCAATCTTCCACTTAGGATATCCACTAGGAAATACATGCTAGACATATCCATGTTATATCCACGTTATACTGCAGTAATGACGTCATCACATCACGTGTACCGGCATTTATTATACTAAAAAAAAATCAAACAAGTTTTATTTCAACAACATAATACCTAATAATTGGGAGTTAATCTAATGAAAGTAAAAAATACAGTGATGTATTAATTTGTGTAAAAAACGAACTTACAATGAAAAACTTGCAGAATTTAACATTGTGATATTTAAATTACCTATTATAATATGTTTACTGTGTTATTACTTTTTATAATATAACTTTTTATTTAGCGATACTCCAAAAGGATCTTTTTAACTTTCTCGTAGATCAATTCTTTCACGTCTTTACCCCAAACATAGTCTAAGTGGGTAAACGGATCGAATGGTACTTCGTACATTTCCTTTACATTACCCAAACGGTTATAAAGTATTTCTACATCTATCGGATGAGAAAGCCAGTCTGCATTAGCATAAGTTAAATAAACAGGTGTCACTATTTTATGCAAGGGGTAATGTGGAGGATCTTCACTCCCATACATTTCCATGTTAAAGTAGCCGTAATCAAACATCTTAAAATCACCAGATTTAATTCCTTGGCTATAATGAGTGACTTGCTTAACAGACGATCCAGCTGGCACGTGACCGTATACCACTGGAAGATTCG
The DNA here is from genome assembly GCA_030269945.2 of Trilocha varians. NCBI lineage: Eukaryota > Metazoa > Arthropoda > Insecta > Lepidoptera > Bombycidae > Trilocha > Trilocha varians. Next base: position 9,794,607 of record AP028270.1, on the reverse strand, counting down.
TCACATTCAATTGCTCGAACCCAAATCCAGCGAACAGAAACAAAATATTACTACACAAGATTTCAGCTAAAGGCACCGCGCCACACATAAGCATCTTCAGACTTCGAATGATACTATTGTCCGGTAAAAGTTCCCCAATTCCTAAAACCTTCGACACGAAGTGAATAAGGGGAGTTCCAGGAGTAATTAACCTGATAATGGGAGATCTCACGTTCGTCATAAAAGCCACAGGAGACAACGCAATCATGACGTCTATCTTTTTATTATAATCCGGCCTTTGCGAAGCCATGACGAAAAACGTAGTTGTTCCTTGAGAAAATCCAATATATTTTAGCGAAGATGTATTTCTTGAAACTAATACGTAATCGATCATCGCCGGCAAGTCGTAGTAACCTATTTCATGCCATGAGAAGTCCCAGAATGTAGCTTCAGCAGGATTTAAAATGACATGATATTTAGAGTGTTTGCTCCCGCGAGCATTTCCCATCCATACGTCATAGCCTTCTCTAGCCAAGATGAAGGCCAGTCCACTTTCAGCTCCGGCTATGACATAGTCATCAGCACTTCCTAGCAAACCGTGCATCAAGAACACGGCAGGGCCATTACTCGGTATCCGAAACAAAGTTAGACCGTACTGATCCTCGGTCACTACCATGTGTCTCTCCACTTCGTGACCATATTTAACAATGATCTGTTCGATTGAAAGAGTTGCATCTTCGTTTCCTAATCCTGCTTGATAATCAGCTACGATATTGTCGACGTTATGGACGATATTATTGCCAATCAGGGACGGCAGATGACCTCCAAGAATACGGATTATTATTCCTGACACTGACGTGATCGCATTTCTTCCAGTGTTTATTGCGCCCCAGGTCATACGGTACGGCAAAGAGATGATTGGGAACTCTTGGAACACATTTACAGCAGAAAGCACTGCATTAGACGCACTTGAGAATATCGACTGCAAGAGTTGTCCATGCGTAGGACTTGCTATAATGATGATAAGGATTAAAGCAAGGTTTCTCATGACGAGTGTTCGCTAATATCGTTAACAATTAACTGGAAAGACGAGTCCATCTGAGTTGAAATACGACCTTGACTATGGGATTTTTTCAGATAAAAGTAATTTCCGTTTAAACGTGCTATGATGAAGGCAAATTGCTGTTTTTTGTTGAAGATTTTACGTATTCACTATTCGCATAGTAAAGAAATCATCATGGTTAATCTTACAATTCTCTGTGAGGTTTGAAAAAAGTAATTTTGCATAGGCAGTTTAGATATTGACTTAACATTGCCTAACTACTGGTACCGATAGGTTGAATCTTTTTGTGTGTATATGCCTTGGTTTGAGTCTCAGCAACCTACCTTCTTAAAACCTTACAACATTCTTAAAATAGAAACGAAAAGGACTTCTTTTCAGTTACAGAGATTTCACCTACTTAACTGGATCTGAAACGTTTCTCAAATCCAAGCATTAGGTGCTGAAAGACCAAAGAGATTAAAGTATACTATTATAGATTAGATTAGAGATAAGTTATATACATGGTATTGGATGTCTTTGTAAAAGACCAATCAGTCCTGATATTTTATAATTTTGGGTCAATAATGCTCTTCATATTGTCTTATGTGCTACACTACTAACGCTATCTTCCATCATTACACGTACGATATAAGAAGATAGTTAACGCAAAACCATAAACAAAAGCTAGTATCTAAATTTAGTTACGAAACACAAAAAACGTCAATTTAGCTGTTTACTGCAGCAATTCCACAAATAACTGTACAAAGTTCATCTTTTAGTGAACGTTGGCGTATCTCATATAACACATAAACTGGGCTATGTACCTAAAGATATCTTGAACCAACGGGCCACCTAAAGGTGTGGTTACTATCACTCGTGGAAAGCGTTATCTATGAGCTATTAATTACATATTCCCTACTACAGAAACTCTCTTCAAGCCTCGTATCAAAGTGAAAGGATTGTTTTCAAAATAATATTGCATTGACTTATAATGCTCTAAAAAAGGAAAAAAAACAGATAGGTCCAGCCCACTGCTGGACTCAGCTCTCTTCATCAGAGCAGGCATATGAAGTAAATTTCTGGTCACGTAGACTCTAATACTGAATCAATAATATTATTATATTATATGTATTAAGTTGCTTTCTTTCTTTCTATTATATCTAGGGTTTTGAAAATTTTGACTGGTTCCCGTACAAAATAACTATGACAAGGTCCCTCAACCCATTTCAAAGGTTTAATAAAAAACCCTAATCTTAGTCGTCGGCCTCAGTGTTAGTAAGTTGTATATGAGCGGCTGTGACTTAACTGTTGGTACTTGTGGTGATGGACTTCATGGTTGGATTTATATGTTTGGGCAAAAAAACTATCAAAGTTTAGCGTAGTTTACTGAAGGCTTTAATTATTTTGTAAGACTTGTCTTTTTAATAAGGTTAAAGGAAGGAAGGACCCTCCCCTCGGCCCCAATCTCACGTGAGATTTTTAAAATGTGAGTTTCTTACGTAAACGCGTTGGATTGTTATTGTAAAAAGAAAAATCAAAAGAAATTTGCTTCGTGCTTTTATCTACGACTAGTAATCAATATTGCTGAAAGTTTAATTATAAGTGTAACAAAAAAATATCAATGTAATACTGGAATGGACCAAAATAGTATTATTTTTTTGTTTCAATCAGAAAAAAAATTCGTGATATTTTCCCCCCTCCCCCTAACGTAAATTAGAGGAGATTTGACTCGAACGCACTCGCTTAAACACCTCACGTAATTTATGAACGCCCCCTTATGTTAGAATTTTTATAATATAGGTAGCGACTAGCGAATTTATTATCCTCACGAATCCTATACCACCAGCGAACTACAAAATATTTTGTATTGTAACCAAAAATATCAAAAGTACCTATCAATTACGGAAATATTTTTGACATCCCATATAATTAAACTAAATATTCATCCTTATTTATTTTGAAGTCGGTTCAATAATTTGACCTACGCATGACGCAAAATGATTGCAAAACGCTGAAGTCTGCTTTTAGCATTCGTATTTTTTTGACCTATTTAATATTTTTATTTTTAAGCAATCAAGTAATTTTACACTGAAAGCTAAGCTACTAAAACTAGTAGGTATCTCTACCTATACTAAATATAGTTCAGAATTCGTTTTTTAACAAAGGAAAGGTATTAGACGTTTTTCTTACGTTAATATCAATCAGTTTAATCTAAAGGTCATGGACCGTTGTTAAGGCAACAGGGTTGTAATTTAACGTGAACATACTTTACACATCATTAAACTTTAAAAAAGTAAAGACAGTCATGCCTCTGACATTACAGTGGTGTGGAAAATCAAAGTAAAAAAAACCGATGTCTTGGTACATTGAATGTAACGCTCATCTTTTATTTGTGTAAAGTGGTGTAAATGAGAAAGTAGCTCTGAAGCTAACTCAACATGATCAAAACTATTGTTATCATTTAGCTGTACTGATGTTTTTTTTTTATTTATCAAATGTATAATGTAATGTTACAGTCACTCCGATGCCAAACTATAATGTTTTGAATAGTTATGGAAACCTGTTATTGGCATAATTTCATGCTGTTGGTTTTCTGATTAAACAAATAAATAAACACACCACATGATCTATTATAGTGTTAAATTATAATATGCTGAAACCTTCCTCCTGACTCCAGGGCAGAGTAGACCTGAGCCTAACAGTGAACAGCAATGGATTGTTTCAGTATAACTCTCGTGCAGTCTGACTCAACTCGGTGGCAACTGCCAACACAGTAAAAAAAAGAAACATGCTTTTTTTAAATTTATTTGGTTCACCAACAGTTCCTTATACTAAATTTTAAACCAAATAGATCACAAACATCCTGATTTAGGATTAATTTGTGGTTTTTTGTTGTGAGTTGTCAATTTATAATCAACCTAGTGCTCACATTCGGTTATAGCATAGCTTAAACACTGTATTTTAACCATATAAAGATTGCAGAAATATATTCGTTACAATTACAGTGCAAATAATAATTACAGCAAAATGACTCGCTTGTTTTCTTTATAAATGTGTTAACAATTACATGGACCTAATAGTTTTATAAGACTACACTAGGAAATTTTGTTTTGACGTGACAACGTCTTATAAATTGGTTTGCCGGGTGACACTTCAAGAAACTGCGTTACGCTCCGCTCACGTTATGCGCTCACAATGAGAGCGAGTGAGAGGCACGCGTGCCTTTCACTTTTTATGTCTGTCTCTCTCGCTCATAGGCGGGCTAACCATGTCAGAGTCGTTGTCACGTAAAACTTTCGCCCGTATACCGACTTTACAGGCAACCAATTTTTTTTTATTGAAATTTAATGAGGTAACAGGATAAAGCAGACTTATGCCTAGATAGAAGCACTTATATCTATTTATGGGATGCCCGACTCGTGAATATCTAAAATCTTCCATAATTGGAAATTAAATTAAAATGTGTCCCACCCGAGACACATCTTCCCAAATAACTTACTCTGCTGCAACCTTTAGGACGACAATATGTAATTTAATTGTTAAAGTTTTTATAAACCTAATGAGGCCGGTACCTTCTGTCTATGGGCGTACAACATGGCTGTTCATAGCATTAAAATAGGTAATAGTTGGATCTATACTAGGTCTATTAAACATTTGCAAGCTTGAAGATATTTGCTTTGAAATAGTTAACGTTGTCAAATCAATTTTCGCTTAGAAAACACATATTGCTTACACATGCCGTTGTCAATGACCGCAGTGCCTCACGTACAATGCTGATTCAACGTAAAATACGTCTATAAAAACTCATTGCTGTCCACGTTTTATCACAATCAACTATCGGCACCATGAAGGCAGTATACGCATTGTTGTGCCTCACCCTGGCTCAGACCATCTCCGGGAGCATCTTCATGACAAGCCAGCCTCGGCGTGATGACTTGGTCCACTTCAGGCCACTCTCAGGCGAGGACCATGACTTCCACGTGAAGCCCAAGGAAAACAAGCACCATGGACACAAGAACCACCGTGAGTCAGACTCCTCATCTCGGTCCCGGTCGGATTCGTCAAGCGCAAGCTCTGCTTCTAACTCTCAAGAAGATAATAACAAAGTCTCCCAAGAGATGCACGATAGCTTGATTAACAAAAGACCGATGTACACTTTCTTCATGAAGCTCCACGACGAGTCACCTTACCATGAAGACCGTAAAGTGATTTGGAAAAACACACAAATGGAAACTAAAAACTACCCATTCATTAACCCTGAAGACGTGCAAGAAGCTTACAGCGAAGCCCTGAAGAGTATAGAGCATTTTGACATAACTGAGGAAGAAAAAAATAAATTTCACAATGAAATAACTGAAACCCAAAGAAATTATGACGATGAAACTTACCGCAACGCTACTGAACTACTCAAGAAGCATCAATATCCAGTAGAAGAGCACACAGTCACCACCGATGACGGCTACCAGCTGACAGTCTTCCGCATCCCACCCACGCATCAGACTAGGGACAACCAAAAGAAACCTGTTGTCCTTCTTATGCATAGCTTACTCGGAAGCGCCGACGACTGGATATTGATGGGTCCTGGAAAGTCACTTGCGTACATGCTATCCGACGCGGGCTACGATGTATGGCTTGGAAACGTTCGTGGTAACAAATACTCTCAAAGTCACGTCAGCAAGCACCCAGCTCTGAAAGACTTCTGGAAGTTCAGCAACGACGAGATCGCTCAACAAGACCTGCCAGCCATGATCGACCACGCCTTGAAAGTCAGCGGAGAAGACAAACTTCATTACATCGGCCATTCTCAGGGTGCTGCAAACTTCTTCGCTCTGATGTCTGAACAACCTTCATACAACGAAAAGATTGTTTCTATGCACGCATTATCACCCGCCGTTTACATGAAGTACGTCCGTTCTCCTCTCATTCGAATGATCGCGCCAGAATCCAAAACCTACCAGGCCCTACATGATCAACTCGGACACGGCGTCTTCCACCCAAGAAAGTCGTTGATCGACACTTTTGGAGGCCCCGTCTGCAACGAAAAACTGGCCTGCGAACACGTTTGCCACAATTTGAAGTACGTGATGTCTGGAATCAACATTCACAACCAAGACCCGGAAACTGTTAATGTTGTGACGAAGCACCTTCCAGATGAAACCTCGACCCGCGTTATCAAGCATCTGGGCCAGAACGCTGCATCGCATGAGTTCAGGAAGTACGACTACGGAGCCGACATCAACAAGAAGGTGTACGGCGCTCCCGAGCCTCCCAGCTACGACTTGAGCAAGGTCGACGCGCCTGTCAACCTTTACCACAGCCACGACGACTGGCTCGCCCACCCCAAAGACGTTGAGAAGCTTCAAGAAGAACTCCCGAACGTGAAGCAATCGATCCAGGTTCCAGAGGAACACCACTTCACCGACATGGACTTCCAGTTCTCGAAGAAGGCCCCAGAGATCGTTTACCAGAAACTTATGGAGAACATGCAAAACGCTTAGTGTAAATAATAATTAATGGTGTTATTTAGTAAAATCGTTCAATTAGTAATTATAAATTGTGTTTTATATTGTATCATTGCGTTAATAAATCCGTCCGTTTAACATATTACCTATTGATTTATTTTCTGAACTTTATTTATCATTTTACCTTCTGTGTTTTGTTGAATTCTTTCACACATACACACATTTTCTTTCATAGTAGTTTATAGCACTAATACCTTTACACTTTTAACTTGTCTCCAAATAGTACTTACCCACTTTCAGAAAAGAAGGATGATTTCTGTACGACCTAATGTTTTTTTTTCTACGGGTATAATTTCGAGCATCATTAGAAAAAGTAATCGACAAAATATTTTTTGTAAATCAAGCATAGAATTATTACATCTTGAATCAACATCATGAACAACAGAATTAAGCCTCAAATCGTTTAACACACTAATAAAATATTACATACACATAAATTCTTTAAAATTTCACTTTGTCATTTATGATGTTGATTCGAAACATCGTGTAGTTACACGCAATCGGTGCACTTTAAATTGGCTTCATTCTGTTGTTCATGGTGTTGATTCCAGATGTAATAATTCTATGAAATCAAGTCGGAATATTTAGTGTTTGTTACTGATATACTTTAATTAAAGTTAAGCGGATCATTCTAGAGATCACTGATCGCCTCTATTATAGTTTACTTACCTTCGATTACTGTAAATTGTGCAACTACTCTTTGACATACCGCATTCTGAGGTTCTAATATAAAAATAGCGAAGAAAAAATATTTTGCAATATTCATAAAAATAAATTGTCTTTAGTACTACGCTTATTTTTTTGTCATGAAATTAAATATTTTAACGTATTACATTTTTTAAGTAACTAAGGGACAAATGTAAGATTATTCAAAATTATTGATGGTGTGGATACATAAAAGCCAAATAATTACTCGTAACTGAACATAAAAATGCAGTGGTTGTGTAGTTGCTCTTACAAACCATTCAGGCGATTATTAAATCATAGAGAATAGGTTTCTTTTCTTCCTCTATACGACTTACGACAACATTCGTGAACAAAAAAAGAGATTGAAATTATTTTAATTATAAAAAAAGTTCAAAACCAACTGTAAATTAAAACTTTTTAATCAGTGAAATCTGCTATTTCAACAGTTTCGATGTTCATCTCCGTAAAATCGTCAAGAGATGTCGGTAGTAGCGCACAAAATTGAACCAATCGGCTTGGTTGAGGCTGTTTGACATTTAAAACCCCACGCTTTGTTTTGACATTCTGTGCCCCATCTGTCAGCAAAGTACAGTTGCGAAAGAGAGATGGAAGGCGGATTTTATTGGCGTTAAAGAAGGACGGTAGCGCGACGGCGTATTTTGTTCCCGCCTTTCCTTGTTTTTCAACAGTTGACACTTGACAGTTGAGCCGATTCCGTTTCCAGAGCACTGATTATTTTTGTTTTGTTTAGTTTCAGTGCTGTCAAACGTATTTTTTTTGTTAAAAGTGCTACATAGTTGTGTTTAGTGGACTTAAATAATAACAAAGTGCTCTTATGGATTGAGTGTTTAACTATGTTACCTCCCACGGCCGGTCTCTCAGAAGAACAGGACGACCGGACCGAAATGGCTTTCCAGCAACGACGAGACGTAAGGGAACTGACCCGAGAAATCATCAGGGATGCCCGCGTAGCCAACAGACAGCGGTCCTCGTCTCCTACAGGTAAGCCGGTCAAAAACAAAACGACGCCACGTTTCCGCCATTCTTGTCAACATGACATGATGTGTCAAGGTGACATTTACATGAAAACAATGCTGTTTTCTGCTCTAAATTGTGATAAAAATAAGATGCGACCCCATTTCGACCATACATAAGCCTAAAAAACATAAGAAAATAGGTCTGTTACGTCATCAGAGCGTACATTCTAGTGAAATAAAAATGGCGCCAAGTGGCCACATTGCTTATCAAAACCAGGTTCACGCCGTGTTTTAGCGTTTGAGAGTAATGTAATGGGTTTAAAATACCTCTGACCTTATTAAATAGGCTTAGGCTATTATATAATGTGGCTGGGATTGTAAAATAGACGAGATTTGGCACGTGAAAAAGTTATTTTTAGCACGTTCATTAGCTACGTAATGTCGGCCTACATTGCACTAATCCAGTTATTACTGTATCACTAAAATAACTTTTGGAATATGCAAAAACATCAATAATAACAACAGAAACAATTGTTGCTGTTTGTTTTTGTTGAATTTGTATTGAAATTGACGAATGACTTTATTAAAAATGTCTATATGACAGGAAGTTGACAGCGGTCAAGTTGCACAAGATGGCCGCTTGTTAAACATTCGCTATCACGCGGCCCGCTAGGTGGCGACACTTTTATTGTTTTCTTGTGCTTAGAATAGAAGTAATTTTTCAAGTTTTTTTGTTATTTATCATTTCGTGCCCATGAGCGACGATGATCTTTTACTGCCAGGTGGGTTTTGAACACGTCTGCTATGAATTTATCGAAAAAAAAAACACTATTTAAGTACTAATCATGATAGCACACTCCCAGAAGTGACACTCATGCATAATATTCAATACTACCAATCTTGTTTTGATAACAATGATGTAAATTAGTTGAATACACTCTCAACAGAGGGCATAGTTTGTCATCATTATTTTAACAAGTATAAATTTTAGCTTAGCGCTCATGAATACTCATGATCAATACAATTAAGTAATACACTTATAACTTTAAATTGTGTGTTGTTTAACCCTTTCACGCTCAAAGGAAATTTTTTTCCCTTCTACAAAAATCGTTATTATTATTGAATCAATATTTGTTTAATGAATGTCAAACGTTACATTTAGGTATGTTGTGTTAAAATGTTTCATATGAAATTTATAGGAAATTTGTACACCCTACTATGTTTTTCTAGTGATATCTCTTACTTTACAGAATAACTTAAATATTGTGTAGTATTCGCATATTTAGTCTCACCCATCTGATTGTCCTGAAAGGGTTAATCAATTTTTCCTGTCCTAGGTATATTTCTGAATTTATGTAAATCTACATTTAATTTTGTTGTACATATAAAAAAAACTGGAACTCGATAACAATTTTAATATACCTATAAATTTTTGTAGACAAATAAACATTTTCTTAGCAAATAAAATTGCTTGGTTGAACTACAGATATGTAACATGTACTTCTTATAACAAGGTTTAAGAAAAGTCTTGTATAAGTAGGTTATAGGTAATGGCACCTCAATGACCGCATATTACAGAGGCTCATGAACAATGATAACTTACCATCAGGTTGGCTGTTATCATCAATAAAACAAAATGAATCTAACAAAAAATAATTGAATTCTAGTTACTACCTCTGAGAATACAACAAACCTTATTCAAATAACATTAATTGTTTGTTGAAATATGCTTAACCTACTTTTCAAATGCTTACAATAGGTAGTTTTGCTTCTGTCATTTAAAACAATACCTTGGAAACCTTTTGTTTTACAATACAAGCATAAGAAATTATGTGGATCTATTGATACCATTTCATATGAAACTGGATAATATGAGAAAATTCTATTGTTATACAACTCTTCAGTATCCTGAAGTTGTTGAGGAGCTACAGGATGTCAAATATGTTCAAGATATGAGAAGTGACTGATATTTATGTTATTGCATCTAATGACAAAGATAATGTTGCATATACCGCGACCACGAACCGGTAGGTGCAATGTTGATAGACCCCCCACAAGATGGACCGACGATCTGGTTAGGATCGCGGGAGGTCACTGGATGCAGATGCGCAGGACCGGTCGATGTGGCGTGGTATGGGTAAGGCCTATGTCCAACAGTGGATGTCTATAGACTGATGATGGTGATGTTGCATTTGAAGTGATTTTAACAACTTTTGCTGAAACGTAACGTTTCTTTATTTTTTGAATAGAAATACAACTGCATTCAAAAATTTTTCAAAATGCTTATACCTTACACTTACCCAGAAATTGAACCTACTAAAATTGGAAAAAATTACACTAAAATGTTATAGTATCAATTGATAAACTGACTTATTAAATAACAATCAAATATCTCTTAAAAACATGATTATTTAAATTAAAGAAAGGAAAACATTGCAATCTTTAATCAATGGGAGGAAAGACTCGCAATCTTTATTTAATCTATCTAAACTTAAATCACCCTGTATATTACCTATTGCCTATTTAATATAACTTTTCATTAGTCTATAGCTGCAAAGTCCCTTTCTATGAGCCATATAAAGTTAAAAAGTTTAATGTGTCTGTTGTTACATAATACCTATTAACCTTCGATTTTAAAGCAAAATTAAATGTACACCACAAAATCAGGTCATACTAAGTCTTAATTCTTTATTCAAAACATGTGTACAAAGTTCATATACAATGTACGTCATGTTATACTGTGCATTTAGTTAACAAGTTCATTGTCCAGAAATACTATTGTCTTAACAATATTTTACGCGATTTATATTATACTTAATTACAAACAAGCCGGTTGGTTTTGAACCCGCGACCTCCCGTTTGGAAGCAAGCGCGTCGACCACTCGGCTCTACTTCTCTAAATGAGAAAAAGATTTATGTGCAATTTTTCACAACACCACTGGCTAAAAACGGTGAAGGAAAACATCGTGAGGAAACCTGCATGTCGGAAAAGGATCTAAAAATCGTTTGAAGTCAACTAGTCAACTTGATAGGCTCCTTTTGGGATGTCAGTCAAAGATTGAGCTTTAATTTATACAAAACATAGAATTACATCTAAATTAATTGTAAAATCGTAAACAACATCGGCCTTGAGTATCTTGCGCCACCCCCATCGGGTCGTCGACCCCGCGATCGATACAACCCTCCCTCTATAAAGCAAAGCTAATCCTGACAGATGACTGATGATAGGGGTCTGTTTCCGCACGTGGAGAGAATTATATTAACCGTTTTTGCTTTGTCCCTCTTTGAACGAGGTTTTAGAGTTTAAAACACAGGTTTTACCCCGAAATTACTCTGCAAATATCACGCAATATTTTTACAGAAACTTTAAAAAAACACCTCACTTAATTTATGTACGCCCCCTTATGTAAAAGTTAAGTTTATAAGTGACCGTAAACGATCCGTACAAAATTTAAGTCCGTATTAATTTAAGAATTATAGCTTCTTCTAATGGGACCCCATGAGAAGCATCACAATTCACAAATCAAAAGACATGTAGTTGAAAAATTTTGCATCAGCAATTTACTTATCTTCGTCTGAATCTATGCGATATTCCAATCGCAACGCTCAGCGATTCGTGCTTTTATGTGATTTCATCATTATCGTTCCGACTGCATTCTATTGTGTCACGAATCCCTCTAGAATACAAAATGAAGTACCTACTACAGTTTTATTTCTTGTGTTTTGTTATCTTGTTATCCAATCGGAATTAAAAAGAGGTTCATCTAATGATCGTGGTTTCATGGAAACTGCATATTTTGAAACCTGAGGTAAAAAAATATATTCTATTTCGATTTTTTCATCAAAAATAATGTTTTTACGTTCACACGATAGAACTCCATGAAATATTTATTGGATTCAATGTAAATAAGATTTTCGAAATAAACATTAATTTGAATTGTGTTCACGAAATTCATTGATACAGCATTTCAGTCGATCTTGGTATAGCTTCTTTGAAGAACATTCATTCTACTGTACCCAGTCACAAAACTAATCAACATTTTCTTTTCCAGCAAGAAACCGTTTCAACTCAACATCATCAACAGACGAAAATGAAAGCGGTACGGACGGTGAGGCTGACCGGTCGAGGGGTCAGACCATCCTCCACGTGTCGCCCAGTATGCAACCCCAGGGTCACTTGGTCACTATACGGAAGCGCAGGGGGAACCTCGCGAAGCACTCGGTGAAGATATTGAAGAGATGGCTCTATGATCATAGGTACAACGCGTATCCTAGTGATGCGGAGAAGATCGCGCTCAGTCAGGAGGCTAATTTAAGTGTGCTACAGGTAAATATAATTTCGTTCAACTTTTCATTCGGTGTCAACATTTAAGATGATGATAAATAAAATTGAAATCAATTGAGTAGTAGAATTAGATATTTACGAAACTATCCATTACTTTAGTAGTAGTTAACGGGTATAATAAATCAAAAGTATATGTTGTAAAAAAAAGTTTCCCGAGAACTATATCTTGTCCCTCTTTAAAGAAGCTTTATTAGAAGTTCTGTAGGGGACAGGCCCTGTATACCTGAACATTGGTATCCATAAGCGACTGTAACGACTTCCCACATTTTGTGGGCCAACTTGTGTAACTCAAAAAACTACAAGTCAGCCAATATTATAATCACAAATATTAAACGTGTTATTACCATGATTTAGTTTGGAATATATGTGTTAATGATATATGTATACAACTACGTGAAGTGTACTGTATAAATGTATTTCCACTATCGCGTAGGTATGCAACTGGTTCATAAACGCCCGCCGCCGCATCCTGCCGGAGATGATCCGTCGCGAGGGTCACGACCCGCTGCACTACACGATCTCGCGCCGCGGTCGCAAGCAGCCCTCGGGAGCCTCGTCCAGCGCTTCCAACTCGGGCGTCGTTGTCGCTTCGTGGGACGGGGCTGAGGTATTATGCACTTATTTTTTTTTTGCCACGTACTGTTTCATTCAGGGCATATTTTATGGATCGATATATACATACTTAAAAAAAAACTAAAATAAAAATATTACTCACTTTTATTTGTGAAAAAAAAATTATATGCCCATTCCTCTGCGATTTTACTTCTTATTAGATTATTGGTATTTCCATTGTTACTTGACAATGACTTGATTGTACTTTAAATGCTATAATAAAAAAACAAAAAAATATATAATGCATGTGCAGTCTCCCCTGATATTGAGAGGTCCATGAGCAACGATGACCGCTTACAATCAGATGGCCCCTTAACTTAGCTAACCAGGCAATAAAAAAAATCTTAGACTTGCTGTTTCCGCAATCAAGCAACATTATCCATAATCGTAATGTCCACAGAACGACGCAGACCGCAGCGGCGAACAAGAGTACACCGAGGGTCTGCTGGTCTACCGCAGCGAGGGTGACGACATCGCGGACGGCGAGGAGGGCTACTCGTCCAGCGCCGTTAGCGAGGAGGAGGTCAAGTACGACCCCTCCGTGTGGCAGTCCGTCATCAGGTACGGCCCGGAGGACAAGGAGATACATCCCGCTGTCAGAGGGTACGTTTACACACTGTAACAACCCATTACTGCTCATTGCTGCTCATTGCTGGGCTCAAGTCTGTTCAGAAGAGGGATTAGGTATCACATATCTTGGAAGGATTTCTTTATCTAATCCTTTTTCCGATATACAGGTTTCCTCACGATGTCTCCCTTCACCATTTTAGCCTGTTGTGAAAAATTGTCATAAAATATGCCCCGTCATTAAATATTCATTTGGTTAACACAGTATCAGTATATTTGGCTGAAGTTCATTTCAGATGGAATCTTGCAAGCTAACTTAGATAAACTTCCCGGGTTCCCATTGCACTGACATTTTACGCAGATGTATATCGCGTGACAATGCGATAATATGACAAAATAGAGCTGATCTGTGATGGATTCGAAGTGGTCATAGGAACTCTTGTGACCCGTCGTGTTTTGACACGTTTTACGTGTATTAGCTAGCACTCTACTGCTACATGATATTCAGGATCTTAAAAGCTCGTGTTTAAAAGTTAGTGTAAATGTGTGTGTGTGTGTGTGTGTTGTAGCACCGCGTCTGCCGTGGTGACGGTGCGCACGGCGGAGGGCGAGGAGGGCGGGGAGGCGGAGGGCGAGGGGGGCGCGGGAGGCTGGCACCCGCAGCTCGCGCATCTGCCGCAGTTGCCGCACCCGCTCAGGAAACGATTGCAGGTACAATCGGACTCACTCATCATACACTTCGCAACAGGGACCGCTCCTGCACTGACTGACAATCTTTGTTGGAGTTCTGTCTACACGTTTGTGAATGCCACAGACAGTATTTTTTCATCAGCCTCATTATCTTATCAACCTTAAGAGCGGACAATAAGTTCAACTTAATTCAGATTTATGTTGCACATATCGTTTACCATAATGTAAGACTCAAAAAGTTGTAGATTGAGCCATGAGATCAGGGATGAGTTTAAATTGGAAGAGATTTCTAACAGTCCGTATGTATGAGAATGTCTGTTACTAACTTTAAAAAAGTAGCTTCACGCACTTACTTATACAAAGTGTTATACTTCATTAAAAAACATGAAATTTATTTCAGTTGGAGTCCGGATAATATGAGTCGGTTATGGTGCAGTTTATGGTGATGTCTTCGTCTTGAATCGTCTAAACATGATTTGTGTGTGCAGGTGGTCCCGGCGTCGGGCGAGGGCGAGCGCGACAAGTTCAAGTGTCTGTACCTGCTGGTGGAGACGGCCGTCGCCGTGCGCCAGCGAGAGAAGGAGGCCGACGAGCTGCCCGTCTAACGGTAACCATTCACCACACTCATATTCACTACGTATACTGGTATAATGTGACAATATGACGAAAATCGTTTTTGGACATAGTCTTAAAATACCAGGTTTTTTTTTAGAATGTAAAATATTTTCAGAAATTCAATCCACTAAATTGGTGTTAGTCCTAGTAAAGTTACTAAGTGTAGAACATTCAAATTGCTTTCTTCCTTTGCGTTTTGTTAATTATTTTAATTTTTCTTAACAGACAAAATGAATGGCAATGAAGAAATATTTGAATATTTTGATGAAGAGGAGAAATGGTTATCTTCCACATTTGTACGTAGCGATATGCACCACATTATTATAATATTAACATTATAATCGTATATTATAAAATGTTCCTGCAATAATACTTATATTTACGTATAGATGTATATCGGAACTACTTTCTATATTATCGTGTTTTATGTCAAAATATCGCACCTTCGAAACAATGAAGAAGGCAGCCTATCATAGGCACTGTAAGCCTTTTGAATTTGATAAAGTGTGGATATGTGACTTTGTGCTAGCTGAAGTGAATAACTCTTAGATATACAATTTAGATCTGCTTTTATTTTTGGGATTGGGTTAACCATTTTTTATCGAGTGGCATTGTCTACGACTATCGTTGCGGCATAAAAGTTTAACCGATCCCAAAAAAAAAACCTTGAGAGGTGTCAAGGAACACCCGGATGGAACGAAGTTCCTTTCGATTAATTAGTGAGGTAATTGTATTTTTTTTTTAAGTTAGTTAATAATAATTAGTAAGTAACTAATTATTATAACTTAAATATTTTGATCACAGCGCCATCTAGCATTAATCATATAAAACAAAATAAGTGTCGTGACAACTTTTTCATAAGAATTTCTGTCTAGCCCCCTTTCGATAACGCGCGATAAGGAACTTCGTTCCAATAAAAGTAATTCTAAGTTATATTTCTATAGGTCCTTCACCTTACTCCCGCCTGCATAATTTACACATCCACCCTGTATAACATTGATGATTAGATTAAAGCGTCTCGTAGGTGCGATATTTTAAATTTATTTTAAATCAGTTGTGTTTAAAGTTTAATTATACATGAACTGATATAACGTATTTAACAGACATTTAAGCAAAGATGCTAGTTATTAAATAATCTCATTAAATCGCTGATCTATGACAATAAAACTACAGTTCAAATAAGATTATGTTTTCCAACTTTATTGCTTTATTTGAGTAGACAGTAGGGGTGTGCGAATAATTCGAACTGACGAATTATTCGTCCCGAATCGAATATCAATATTCGTTGAATTTCGAATAGTATCGAATTTGATTACGACGACTACGACTATTTTGTAGACATGTCTAGCTTTGATTAAATATAATAAGATATAATATTAAAGTAACTCTAGATATAAAAAAAATCACGATGAAGTATTTTTTTCATTTTTAGTGTTTAAAAAAATTAGTTGCCGTTTTTGCGCTCCATTTATATTATTACATTTAATCGAAACTATCTAGTGTCTACTCATTTATTGCAATAAGTAATTAACAACACTAAAATCACGTTGGATGTATTTTTTTGTGAAAATTAACATTTTGGTCAATCTAAATTATGTACGTGTATTCAAAATCATTATTTGTAAGATTTAATGAAAGCAACAGAGCAATAAGTAATAATTTTAAAATATTTTGATGTAAAGAATTAATTTTAAGTTATTTTCTTATTTTGTCTAACTTTAGTTTATAGAGAACTTAGATTATAATTTTGGATAAATATTAAATTTATTTTAAGTTAGTTTAATTCAACAATGAAGAGTGGACAATGCTGAGCTATTTTTAATTTACTGCTAATATGTTTGGAATAGGTCAATATTATATTTTTTATTTTACCTTAGTACAATAATAGTAAAGGTATTATCGTTTCGTTCTTTTGTAAATACTTGTGTAAGTTTCTTTTAGTGAATAAAATTAATTTGGAAAATGTTTGTTTTATTTTTCAGCCGTATTTTATGATACTGAGTAGGTACTTTAAAATAAATATGTGAAGAGGAATATATCCTCCTCAGTTTCAAGTCTTTCCTTTATACAATATATCTTATAAATATAATTTAATTGGCAGGTCGTAAACGTCTGGTAAATGGGATCTAAGCATATATGCTTCTTTACGGACTCAATCTAGTTCACCCACAAGTTGCCATTAAGGGTAATGAGGTGCTCATTCATTTGATTTAACTAATATTATAATTAGTCCAAAAATCCAATTATTGGATTCCTCATATGGTTGTCTGGAAGAAATCTCTATTAGCAATAAGACCGTGATTGCACTATTAGGTAATTACGTTGCTCAGAACTAACAAACCATAGATATCCTATGTTTATGTAATGTCGCGTTTCCACAATGGCTCGCCAACGTCCAACTCACGTATAAAACAAATGACGATGACGGCCGACTAATACGAAAGTTGGAAATTGACGAGCCAATGTGGATACGCGACATAACACAGGATACAGAGACCGAAAATTATAAATGAAAAATGGTAGACAGACTTCAATGAAACCAACAACTAAAATCAAACTTCATTTATTCTGCACAATATTTAACTTATTGAAACTATTTCGTCGTTTAGTGCTGCTCTCCGGGCCGGGTGATTTCCTCTTCCCATCTCCACCGGAGGCAGTCTCCTCTATAACAATATCTTGACTCGGTATGTTCAGCAGCATCCTGTCAAAACTGCTGCTAGATCGACTCAGGTCTTGTTTTTCATCTACGTAGGAATAGTATCAATTAATACCAACTATTATAATAACGAAAAGTTGTAGAGTGGCGACCACGAACTGGTAGGCGCAGCGTAGGCAGACCTCGCACAAGGTGGACCGATGACCTGGTCAGGAACGCGGGAAGTGGCTGGATGCGGACAGCGCAGGACCGATCGATGTGGCGAAGTTTGGGGGAGGCCTATGTCCAGCAGTGGACGTCTACAGGCTGATGATGATGATGATTATGAATACCAACTATACGATGATCATGGTCTTTCAACTTTATCCGTAGACACCCAATAGCTATTCGATTATTATGTTAGTCTTAATATTCTATTGTTAAATATTGAAGTTGTTTTCCAAGAACACCTTTTACTACTACTGACCCAAAGCCCGCATGATGATTGTAAACCGTTATCGTGGTAAATTAATTTCTGGCAAAACGTTATGGCACATTAAATGTTTATCGATAGTTTGTTTAAATTTAAGATTTCTTTTAAAAAAAAACTAATTTCTGTTACCTAACCCCGTGAGGGTTAAGAATGGGTTAGTGGTAAATGCGTATTGCCGTTTCGCATAAACTCGTGCTGGGACCTAGCTTCCACCGAGGTTCGGACGCTGAGTATAAGCTGTTGTAGGTTTTAGTGCGATTCAACCTTTTTTCACACGGTTCCGGCGATTTCACGAACTTCAAAAAAAAACAGTTTCTTAAATTTGTACGGTACAGAATGATGTCTAACCGTGTCCGCTGTTTTTCATCATCTGTTTCAATCTGAACTCTTCTTGTGCTTGCTTCTGTCGTCGTTTTCTCTCAGCCCTCGCGGCCTCCGTCTCGCTTGGCTCGATCTTTGCGACCTCCTGTGATATCACTGCTATCATCATACAAGTGTGACAAATTTCAACCCCATTAGTGCATATCAATCATAAGAGCGAAATTCGCAAGACAATGCAGCGACGTAAGTAATTTGTGAATGTTTCATAATGAAAAAGTTAAGTTCTACTTATGTTTTACATGTATGTTGGATACGGTGTTGAAAATGAGCATGCACTTATGAGGCTGAAGGTTCATTTACTTTTTTCTTTGGCGCGGACTTGGTTCTAAGTTGTGGAATGTTATGAGTAGTATGTACTTAACATACATAGACAAATTATAATTAATATGGCTTAGGTGGTGGTATGTTAAATTTATGTGCTTAGCAATAGGCAGTAGTATACATTAATTCAATGATTAAATCGTAATTTAATCATTAGTAACTACATGTCATGTGTTACAGTCATCTTTCAGCTATAACAATAGCAAGTTATTAAAAAAATAATTGTCCCCCTGGAAAGTAATCTAAAAAGAGGACCTATACAATTCCAGCTATGGAGTGTGGTTTTGAGTTGTATTGTGTCTATTTAAGTTGAACATAAATTGTTTCATATTAATTAGGAAAACTAAGAATTTATGTAAAGGAATAAATTAAACCAAAAGGGCCAAACAAAAATAGAATAATAAACAATGAAAAGACATAATTTTTAATTTATTTATTTTGTAATAAAAACACAGCACTGTAAATCCCAAGTTTCCCTAATAACTACGCTACGTCTATGTACACGCCGCGATTTGGAATAAATAATTATAGAATTGTATCTTTTTATAGAGCAGGTTTGTCCCTCTTCTGAGAAGACCTGAGCCCAACAGTGGGCAGTAATGGGTTGGTACAGATAGAGCAGGTTTGTTTATTTAATCGGAGAGTTGTAATTTCCATGGTAGCTAAAAATACCCAAGGAGCTGATTATTTTTCATGTCAACCAAGTCCAGCCGAAACACAAATCCTACATAGTTTATATATAAAAGTTTCATAAAATCATGAAATGTTTGGATCTACTAAATTTAAGGTTCTTAATTTTAATTATATATTTTTTTTATTGCCATGTAGGCAGACGAGCCAACGGGCCACCTGATCGTAAGTGGTTACCGTCGCTCATGAACCTCTGCAATGTCAGATATTGAGGACATTAAACTACAGTAAAGAACCTTCATCACTTACACTATTACTAAACGGGTTCTTACCACGATTATTTTTAATTGAGAGGTCCCGATATTTCAGCACTGTTTAAAGAACCTTTATATTATTGAAGAAACTTTAAGATATTAAATCTGATAGTAAAATTATTGTATGAAGTCAAGGAACTCTGATCAAGTCCAGCTATACGACCTCTCAGTATAAAAAGATACAATTTATAATTTACTAATTCCTAAAGATCCAAAACTAACACACAACCACTATTATAATCATAAGACACTTAATGTAAAATACAGGAAGAATATTTCACTGGAACTACAAAAATAAATCTATTTATTACAACTATAAAGTTCAAACTTCTTTAAAATTACATGTAAATATTCAAATCCAAATAAATACAAAAATAAATTCTAAATTTAATATGTCAACGCTTAAAATAGTTTGAAGTATTGTGCAAGAAAATATTTTATTTTTACTTAGTGTTATTTTGGCTATAAAGTGAATCTAATATAATATTCATAAAATGATCTTAAGCGCTGACTTTGTCTTTCATAAACCATTTTCTACTCTCACTTACATTATTACTAAACGGGTTCTTACCACGATTATTTTTAATTGAGAGGTCCCGATATTTCAGCACTGTTTCAAGCGCCATGATCACGGGGAGACTGAAGAACTGCGGGTAGATCATTTAAGAGCAGACAAATCTGTCTACCCTCTTTCTCGTTCGTTTGCCGGTACCACTGGAACTCGAACTCACATTTCGTGATCATGGCGCTTGAAACAGTGCTGAAATATCGGGACCTCTCAATTAAAAATAATCGTGGTAAGAACCCGTTTAGTAATAATGTAAGTGATGTAGATAACCGCGAGTGTTTAAAGAAATTCATTTTCTACTCTCTTATTCTTATTTCCAAAAACACGTGACTAACCTTATTAATAATTTTATAATCATTATGAATTCCAAAAATAAACGTGTAAAATCTTAAAAGAAGATATTTCTAAAAGAAATATTAACAATAGTTATAAAATATTATTTGGTAATGCTTATTTCCTAAGAATACGGGGCAAGATGAAGAGTTGATTTATTAGGAAAATTTTTGGCAAGTCAATTTTTTTTATTGATATTGGCTACTGAAAATATCGCACGTCATATACTATTTTATTTTCACTAAAGCTGGGACACTCAGTTTATTCTTAATTTTGAATTATACAGGGTGATTTGTTAATTACTATGATTAATTGAGGATTGACACATATTGAATGAGGATGCTGAGTACTCCGGTCTAATTTGAAATATAAAAAAGTAGTATTACAATAAAAATAGGCAAATTAATATTTTTTATAAATTCGACCGTTTTGTCGGTAGTTTGATAGTTATATTTGGGATACCAAATAAAAATAATTTCGGACAACAGAGTATTGACTAACAACCTCAATTAGTGATCTCGCGCAAACCACCCACCTCCGCCATACCGTTTACTGCGGTTACTAAGGCTTCATAACATATTTTTTGGTTACAATATTACTGGTCGTATATGCCCATCGGCTATCGTGACCTTCAATATAAACTTTCATTAATAACACCCCATCATTATAATTGTGTGTATATACACACAATTATAACGTTTTTATATTTAATTTGGCAAGTTTTTATTTTATACTATAATGTGTTTATATAATTGAAATATGGGAATGTTTGAGATTAAAATTCTCTTCACCGTGCACAAACACAAGCTCGCAAACACACACACACACAATTCAAACCCACACAATGGAAAAACCTCGCAAGAAAATTACTATTTTTATAAACAAAAAATATTTGATATCCTAATATCTATGCATATTAAATTCGAAAGTATACTATTCCAAAAAAATGCAATTGAGATTCAAATTGGGGACCTCTGAAGCAAAAGTGACATTACGTTTTTTTTTTATTTTTGATTGTGAACAATAAATTTAACTAGAGAATAATTATTTTATACTGAGATGGAGGTAATTTGATTTTGAATAATGGTCACTTTTGCACAAGGTGTTATGCATAATTGGGGTATTATTCTAACTACCCCACATAAATTTTAACTTTTACATTGATAAACTTCATAATGTTTAACAAATGTATAAAATCCTGCAATCTACGTGCAATAAACTGATAACGGTCTCTAATGGAAGGATGACTCAAGAACTACTACACTCGAATTCACGATTTAGTCTCCGGTTGTCCAGCACCGGGAGAGGTAGACTTGTGCGCCATATCATCAGGGAACCTCTTCTCGACTTGTTCCGCTACCCACTTCTTCACTTTCTGCTCCGTCCAGAACCCGTCATAGAATATGGTCGGTTTGATCCAGCACCCCTGCTGAGAGTTCGGCTCGGGGGGTCGCCCTCCCACCACTAGGTTCTTAGGGGGCATGCCGAAGTTCAGATTGACGTTGGGAGGGGACCGGTCGTAAGACTCGTAGGCGAAGTGCCACGGACCGGAGCACTCGTAGTAGTTGGGGAACACCGGCGCTCCCACGGGGGGCGCGAGACGCGGGTACATCTGCAGCGGCTGCAGGACAAAACTTACGTTAGAGTTGGGTCTGACGGGGGGCGCGCTCGGGGGCGCCACGGGGGCGGGCGGCGGGGCGGGGGCGCGGGGCGGCAGGCTGGCCGCCAGCATGGGCTGAGCGCGTGCTATCGGAGGACCCTCCTTGCGGTGCTTGCCCGGAGATATCTTCAGATCCACGCGGTTGGCGTTGTTCGGGTTGTTCTCCGAATGAGACTCGGGCAATATTGGCACGGATTCGACTTTGGTATCTAGCATGTCCATTAGATCAGATGCCACGCTACCTCCGAAACTGAGAAATGTTTCTCGGAGTGCGTTGGTTACTGCCGTCTAGAAAATCGCAAATTAAGCATTAGTAATTTGGAATTAATGACTCAACCTACAATAAATTTCATTTACTTGATTCCCTACCTTCCTAGATTTGTAAATGGCAAATCCCTTAGTATTTCCGACTGAAGTGGCGTATCCTATATTCTCACGATGTATATCGAAGTTCTTCACAGTTATAGAGACGAAAGCTACGACGCCCGCGAAGTACTTCCCGTTGTTGAAGTCAACGAAATCTGGAATACAGTTTGTCCTTGGACAATATCTCAAAGTTATGACTTAATTATGTAAATGCATTTTTAGGGGGCTTTTATTTTACGCATTATATGTATAGCCATTGGGGCCGGCGCGACGGGAAAGAGTGCCGATGGCGTAACGCGTCGCGTCGTCCCTCGTAACCCCGTGCTAAGTGTGAGTGGCTGGAGGTTTTAGTGCGGTTCAACTCCCACATTTTTGTTATAATAATTATCGTTTAAAAGAGAATATTGGCCTATATGAGAAATGAGCCCAAACACAACGGGTCTTTTTTGTTTAACACAAGAGTTCTTATCTATTTCAAGAGCTCTATTTTATTATATTACTAGAAAAATGCTGTTTATTGAGAGTGTGAACTTAACAATTTCTTTGTTAGTTTATAAAACAACTAGCTGCCCCACGCAACTTCGTCTGCGTCGAAAAAATAAAAAAAAAATTAGGGGTGGACTACCCCTAACATTTAGGGGGATGAAAAATAGATGTTGGCCGTTATATTCTCATAGATACCGGATAAGCACAAAAAATTTCAACAAAATCGGTCAAGCCGTTTCGGAGGAGTTCAAGTTCGAACACCGTGACACGATAATTTTATATATTAGATAGATGTCTATAGGGTAAACATCACATTTCTTTTGACGGCCGATGGCTGCTTATCCACTTATTTTTTTTAAATAGATATTTTATCATGCATTCAACAATATGGTCTGATTTACTGGTTTCAAGCTTTGAACTATGTAGTTTTCAAGTTTTTAATTAACATTTGAACAAACCCAGTTCTTGTTTAGTGACGCTCCAGCTCCAGTTGTTGAATCCCCACTGCGAGTGACCAAAGTTGATCAGTTGTAGCCGACGCTGTTGTTGATCACTGTCATCGTCCAGCAGGTCAGCACTCGGCAGATTTGTTGAGCAGTCAGGCTGTTGATTATAGTATAATATGTGGTATTGATGAATATTTGCGCTTTTGAAGATTGGTTACTAATTATTTTTAAATCTATACTAATAGACACTTAATACATTTGAAAGAAAATTATGTTTGAGATATATATATAATTAATTTGAGAGATTTTTTTACATAAATAGTGTGATTCAAGTGGAAGAACATCGGGGCTTCAGAAAATAGTTCAGCAAATGTTGATTTAGGCCTAAATTTCATCAGTGTTTGAATAAATTGGGAAGGGATAGTTAATTACTATTAATAGAACCTTGTTGAGTTCCACTTGACTTTTAAACACTCTTTTGAGTGTGAAGGAGGGACAAGTTATGGCGCTAAAACTGTACCTCCACCAGAGTATCAAATCCTCAACTACGAATCGGACTTTAGTGTTTTCTAGAGTAAAAAAAATCGAAATTTTTACTTCAGATTTTTATCTGCCACCCGAAAATCGAAACAAATGAAGAGAAGGTGCTGGAATAAATGACCCCTGGCATAGGGGAAACCTACTACAAGAAATAAATCTACGATAACTGATATGGTACCAGCTGTTTCCTTGGTTTGTTTTCACACTACATTTCAGTATGTATCTATAGTTAATAATAGGCTTAGTATTAGATTATTTACAATTTTAATATTGCAATTCGTCATGGGGAAGCCTGGTTTTCGTTGCATCTTGGATGTGTTTAAGCAGAGCCAACGAAGTCAATATAATCGTTTTTTTATGAGAACTCCGCTATAAATTACAACAGAAAATCTTTCGTTCAAAGCTGATAGTAAAGTTTTATGAAACTTTTATCATAGAACACTATTTATTTGCGTAATAACATAAAAAATCAAAATAAAACATTTTAGTGCGCAAACTGCCCCGTATTTACAATATTTGATTGATTACCGAATTTACCGACATTTTGTTGGTCAATTGACAAATGACAGCAATGACAGTAAAAATTTTTTTTAGGGCTGGGAAGAATTAAACCAATGATTCATGATGAACATTGATTACGAAAATCGGAATTCCAAAACATAAAAAGTGTGTAATTTCTACAGTTTTCCTATCGTATACCTCAAGCCTTACTAAAGAGTGAGTAATTAATGGTAATAGCTCTTTATAATTTTAATAAACACTCAAGTTGACATGGAAATCAAATCGATACTCCATATTGCACATTTATTTTATAGCCAGTAGTTTGCTAATGTGAGTGATTAAGCAATTCGGGCCTCAAAATTGAAGATCAGGTAGGCCATAAACTCGTTTACTTGGCAAGTCCTGTATCCTGTACCAACCCATTACTGCCCACTGTTGGGCTCAGGTCTCCTCAGCAAAGGGATTAGGCTTAGTCCACTACGCTTGCCTAGTGCGGATTGGGGACTTCACATATCTTCAAAGAATTTTTAGAACCCTTTTCCGACACAGCTTCCTCACGATGTTTTCCTTCACCGTTTTTAGCCAGTTGTGTTCTGAAAAATTGCACATAAATCTTTTTCACATTTAGATTTAGAGGTACAAGCCGGCCGGATTTGAACCCACGACCTCCCGCTCGGAAGGAAGCGCTTCGACCACTCGGCCACCACGAACTTTTCTTGGCATGTCGAATGTAATAAAAAAATCATTAGTCCAATATTATTTCACACTGATGAATACGATAAGCTGGTTACCGGTTGATCACTTTCTGTGTAGAAAAACTTTCAGTTATTGTGAAACCTGATATATTTAAAATAGATGACTAACACAATAATTGATATTGTACTGTACCAAAATTATCGATATTTTTTATTTTGGACATTCCTATCCGCAGATCAAAAAACGAATGTTGTGGTTAATCTGCAATCTGTCATTTTTTTTCAAAATTATTTTCATTCTTTCTAATCTGTGGCACAAAAGTAAAAAATATAATGCACTGAGATTGTAATCACAGATCAGAAAGTATATTATTGTAATCATTTTTAAAATTTAAACTTACTACTTTTTATTAATCGATATAAACTTTACTATAACATAAGCATATACTGAAATTCAAGTGCTGCAAATTATTTCTTCCTTCTCCTAGAATAAACAGCACTTAAAATACTCTATTATTTAAAAAAAACAGCTCATGTCCAGAATATTATCAAATGTTAATTTACAAACCATGGAACCATTTATAGAAATAGACGGAAGCGTTTTAGAAGGGGTAAATATTATTTTTATGGTTTACTAAATCACTTAATTTATATGTTTACAGTAACATATTGTTCAATTAACCACTGCATTTTCTTCCCATAATTCCATAATATTCCATATAACATGACTGTTATCATATTATTATCAAGATTGCAGTTGCTGAGATCTATCTGTAACTATTTTAGAGTATCTCTTTATAGCGGAAAGAGTATCCCTTTATATATTACTTGATGTATCTAATTAGTAGATACCATTGAATTAAAATGAACAACTGATTCTAGTAACCATTATTTATTGTCACTCTTTGCAATATACAATAATGAATATGATTATAATAATGTGTGAAGCGAGTGTACGCTATGCTCTTAACCGAACGACTGGGGAGTTGCGTTACGCACTGCCTTATATATTACTGCTTGCATCAAAAGTGCATGTATGCAATCACGTCCGTACACTATGATAGATAAATATTTAAATTTATGTTATTTATTGAGATAAATATTAAAATTACAGTACATGAGTAATTATCATATTAAAAATACGTGTAACAATGCAAGATTACAACCACATATATTTTGATTATTAACAATTTTTTTTATTGCTCCATACATACACAAGCTCATAGCCCACCTAATTATTAGTAGTAACTAGTGATGTGCCGGATCTCTAAAAATGTATATCCGCGGATACGGATCTGAACACGGATATTTAGTGTCAAGATCCGCGGATACGGATACGGATACGGATCTTTATTTTCTTATTCGATTAGTGTCAGCGCTCGCGACCTTGAAACGATAGTTGACGATACGCTCGCCGCAACGCCACGCAGGACATGTTTTGACTTGCATTGCGCGGGTAGTAGGTATTTATTGTTTTGGTTACGGTTTAGTGTGACACTGTGGCGCGTTCATAACGGTTGTGTATTGTTTTGATATAAATTATAAATATAAAGGTGCCAAATATTCGATTTAATTAAATAAAAATAGTCTGAATGGAATTTATTAGTTTTTTAATTCTACCTAATCACCTGAAAAGATCCGTAAAATATCCGCTCGAAAAGTAACGGACACAGATACGGATACGGATTTCTTTTTTACCTCGGATATCCGCGAATACGGATACGGATACGGATACGGATATCCGGAACATCACTAGTAGTAACCATCACAGACTGCAGTGTTCAAAATTATAATAATTATACTATTCCCTGATTAATTATGAAATAATAGAATGTTTATTTATTTTCCCACAGGGAGGTCAAATCCTTCGTAATGCAGTATCATTCAGTGCAATCCTCGGTATACCAGTACGTATTATAAACATACGAGCCAATAGAAGCAAACCAGGATTGTCTCCTCAACATCTAAAAGGTAACATTAACAGGGAAAAAAACAAAAAAAATATAGTTCGGTAAGATTAAAATCAACCATTTAGTCTTCTGGTCATTGTAAGTTTTTAACTGATTTGGATAATTATTATTGGTATGCATTGTGTCAACGGTATACTAAATTGAATTATTGCTTTTACCCCCTGACTTAATTTGACTCGCACAACTGGGTCTAGCCTAGGTTACGCTTCTTGAGATTGGTGTGGTCAAACAAACAAACTCTTCCGCCTTATAATATTAGTATAGAAGTATAGATAAGAGCTAAATTCATAATCATCTTCTTTTACCCAGGTATACTGTTAGTAGCAGAAATATGCCAAGCAAAAGTGAAGGGTGTCTTTCGTGGCTCCACAGAGATTGAGTTCATTCCTGGTAAGATTCGCGGAGGACAATACTTCGCAGATACGTTTACGGCTGGGTAAGTTAGAAACTACACTATCTGCCCTTAATACAAAAAGTTCTAAAAATTCTAAAGTTAAACACAAAGAGAACTTCAATTTGTAGGCGCAACTTGTTTGAAATAAAAACAAAAACTTGAGAGGTGTCAAGGGACACCCGGATGGAACGAAGTTCCTTTCGATTAATTAGTGAGTGAATTGTAATAAAATTTTATTTTTTAAGTTATGATAATTAGTTAGTTTAAAAGGTTTCTCTCTCTTTCTAGAAAGAAATATTTTGATCACAGCGCCATCTAGCATTAATCATATAAAACAAAATAAGGAATTGTTTTAAAAAAATTAATCACAGCGCCATCTAGCGATAATGATTATCGCTAAAACAAAAAGTGTCGTGACAACTTTTTTATAAGAATTTCCGTCTAGCCTCCTTTCGATAACGCGCGATAAGGAATTTCGTTCCAAAAAGGGACAAAGGCGGCGTTCAATATTATTGTGATGTCACATTGGTTAGTCATAAAATGTCACCACGCATGACTAAGAGAAGCTTTACCGTGCAACGCGTCGAATCACACACAGTTTTGAGTTTTGATCTCAGCCGTTTCGGATGATGAGGGGCAGTAGGTTTAAATGCGGTTCGACTTCCACATAACCCAGGCTAAAACCATATCCGTATTTCTCCTAGATCCATCAGTCTCATGTTCCAAGTGGCCCTACCGTGTGCCTTAATGGCGGACAGCCCCGTTACCCTGGACCTTCGAGGAGGGACTAATGCGGAGATGGCGCCGCAAATAGATTACATGACAGAGGTGTTCCTGCAAGCTGTTAAGAAGTTTGGTGTCGACTTCAATCTCGTTATTCATGCGAGAGGGTAAGACTTTTTGACGTGACAACGTGTTATAAATTGGTTTGGGGGGTGACACTTCACTTCACTGCGTTACGCTCCGCTCACGTTATGCGCTCACAATGAGAGCGAGTGAGAGGCACGCGTGCCTTTCGCTTTTTATGTCTGTCTCTCTCGCTCTTAGGCGGGCGGCTTATTCAAAGCTTTTGTTTAAATGCATGCATTTAGTGCACATTAAGGAGTGTAACGAATATTTGTATTCACAAAAAAAAAACATGCGACGGTATGGATGATGTGTGCATGTAAAGGGAATCTGATTGACCTAAAATAAAGGTCTCAACGTGGCTTTTAAGATGAACCCAAACTAGATGGGTCTACGAGCTACCTGAGTATAGCGGATGGGTAACGCGTCGCGCCGTCCCTCATAACCCCGTGCTGGGTTCTGGCCTCAGCCGGGGTTCAGACGCTGAGTGTGAGCGGTTGGAGGTTTTAGTGCGGTTCAACTCCCACATACGCCACCCGTGGGGTGGGTGGGGATTCGGTGATTTCCTCTAACTGAAAAAAAAGCCTCTATTCTACAGCTACTTCCCCAAGGGCGGCGGCCACGTGACAGCGGAAGTGAGCCCCGTGCGCCGGATACTCGCCGCCGACATCACGGAGCGCGGACAACTAGAGAATATACACGGGTGGAGCTATGTGGCGGGGATTCTACCTCTCAAGGTGATATTTTATGATCAATTTTGAGGTTATGGTATTTTTTTTAATCGTGAAAGACGTCCGGTTCTGATGGTTTTAATTTTGCTATGGTAAGTGTGATTTCGTTTATTTAATCTTTTAATTTATTAAATCGATTATCGAACCCTGATAAAAAGTTGTATAAAAGACTTCTTCGATTAGACACAATGTTTTTTTTATTTTTTTTATTGCAAGATAGTTAAAGGAGCCTACGGCCCACCCGATGGTCACCGTCGCTCATGAACCTCTGCAATGTCAGGGTAAAGAGGGGCCGTTATCTATCACCTACCCATACAGGACTTTTCTTAAACCTCGTTTAAAGAGGGACATGTCATAGCGCTCCGGGAACACCGCAGACGGGAGTCCATTCCAAATCGGAATGGTGCGGGGCAAAAATTTATTTATTTATCCAAAATAAAAATATTACTTTTACAGGGTCATGTACCCCAATGAAGTAATATTTACATATTATCTAACCATTTTCATTAGAACTTTACTATAATCTAAATGTCAAATTATAATTTAAAACTTAAACAACTAACACAAAATAAATAATGTCCAGTATTAAAATTAAATAAAATAGGATAAAATCACAATAATCACAACAATTCATTTAGAGTATAAAAATATAAGTAAATTAAGCACGACACAATTTACAATAATAAAAAAATTAAAAACAAGAAAAAATCATTTAAAATATAAGAATAATAAAATAATAAACAATTCAAACCCATCATCGTCCAATAAAATAAAAAGCAAAAAAAAAAAAAAAAAAACTAAGCTTAACCGTATGAAATAATCCACAAAGCGGCTCGTGTGAATTCATTCAAAGTACAGTGAAACGGATCAATTTTTTCTGCTAGTAGGTTGAAAGTGGAGAGAGTGCGCGTCAAGGGTGCCTCTCTGTACAGCTTGGTGCGAGCATGCGGCACTGCCAACAGTTTTGGCTGACGTCGTCGCCATATATACTTGTCCGGAACACATTATTTTAATTGAGCTAGAATATCCATATTCTCTATTTTCCCTCTTAATATTTTAAAAAACATATGTGATGAGAGCTACTTCACGCCTAACCCTTAGCTCAGTGTAGCCTGCCATACCCAAAACAAATAAGGTCGGATAATTCAAAGGGTAATATGGATACACAGCGTAAAGTCTCCAGTACAAATACCTGACAAACTTGTTTTGAATCCTCTCCAGCATGAGGTTATATTTTGCTTCATGCGGGGACCATATGGCCGCGTTGCATTCTAATTGACTTCTGACTAACGCGTTATATAGTGTTACAATGGCTTTTATATTTGTAAAATCTCGTACCGTGCGCAGCAGAAATCCTAAATTTCTAAATGATTTCTTACAAATGTTTATAATATGATTTCGGAACGTCAGCCCTGTATTTAATGTTATTCCTAAGTCTCTCACACTATTTACTCTCTCCAACGATTCTCCGTCCAGCTTATAGTTTCCCCGAATAGGCATACGCGCGCGAGTAAAGGATATAGTCATACATTTAGAAGTGTTAAATTGTATTCGGTTACGCTTACACCATTCTACGACACTGTCTATATCCTCCTGTAATTTTTTACAATCCTCTTGCGTCCTGATATTTAAATATAATTTTAAGTCGTCGGCGAAGAGTAAACACTTAACATGTTTAAGTACCTTTGGCAGATCATTTACCATTATAATAAATTGCAATGGCCCCAAATTACTACCTTGACTGACACCCGATCTCGTGTAATATAGTTCCGATGCAGTACCCGCATATTCTACATATTGCTGTCTATCCTTCATATAATTGGCAAAAAAACCTAGTAAGTGTGGAGTGAAACCAGTGATTGCAAGCTTGGTAAGTAGGATATCATTGTCGACGAGATCAAATGCCTTCCTAAAATCAAAGTAAGCAGCATCAACTTGTCCCCCGCTATCCACAACTGGTAATATATCTGTCATGTAATTAAGAAGATCTTCTGAACTGAATTGTGGAAGAATGTATCAATCGTTTAGCGATTGAAATACGGTATCGCATTTTTTATAACAATATCTGTTGTGTATCTTGTCATATTTGATCAAAATCGTCCTTAAATTTTTTGATATGTTATATTTTATTTTTATACTAAAATAAATTTACAGTTAGCCTTCACATTTGCGGACAGCGCGAAAGAAAAACTTCGTGACATCAGCAACAACATACACATTGAATGTTATAAGGAAGATAAATCTGTCGTCCGGGACTGCGGGAGCGGGATCATGTAAGTAAAGGACAGCACATACTTAGGCGGGGCGCAACGCAACCAGGCTGATTTGTCACAGAATTTTTGGGTGGAATCTTGCGAGTTAAATTTGACAAAATTCCCGCTGTCTGATTGAGCTGAAATTTTGCACGCAGATGTATATCGCGTAAAATGCTGCTGATCTGATGATGGATTCGGATGGTGGTCATAGGAACTCTTGTGGTAAACAAGATAGACCCGTCGTGTTTGGGCTCGTTTTACTTGTATTGGCACTCTACTGCTACATGATATTCAGGATCTTAAAAGCTCATGTTTAAAAAGTTTTCTCTAACATAAATTATTATAAAAATAGATGTGTTTATTTCCAGTTTAACAGCTAAATACAGTTCAGGGTGTGTTCTCGGAGCTGACGGCGTCGGCAAACGAACAGTAGAGGCCACTGTGTTAGGGAGGAGCGTCGGGGAACAACTCGCTGACGTCATACGATCCGGGGCCTGCGTGGACCCGCACACACAGGTAAGGGGGCGTCTATCAAGTACGTTACTCCAAAAAACTATATTAAAAAAATACAGAAAGTCCTAGTAAAAGTCCTGTAATGTAATCCAAACTGTAAAAACTGCCACTATGAAGTTGCGTGGGTCACGTGGTTACTAAATATTAGTTTTCAAAATAATATATTAAATTTATTATGATATACTATATGTAACAAAAACCCTGTTGTTCCTTTTATATATAAAAATTAAGGATCCGTACAAAAAGTCCAATAATGTAATCAGATCATTTACATTTGTTTTCAGGATCAGTTGATACTGTACATGGCGCTGGCGGACGGAACGTCCCGGGTGCGATGCGGGGACATCACTCTGCACACGCGCACCGCCATACATATCGCACAACTCATCACTAAGGTATCTATTCAACTTCACAGACAAAAATAAAAAAAGAATCATCGAAATCGGTTCATCCAGAAAAAATATACACGATCAGCAAATCGTGAAAACTTATCCTTTTTTTTTTAGTTGGAGGAAATCACCGGATCCCCGCCCGCCCCGCGGGTGAGGTATGTGGGAGTTGAACCGCACTAAAACCTGCAACCGCTCACACTCAGCGTCCGAACCCCGGCTGAGGCCAGAACCCAACACGGGGTTATGAGGGACGGAGCGACGCGTTACGCCCACGGCACTCTTTCCCGTCGCGTCGCCCCAAAATCTTATCCTTGAGAACTTAAGTTTGTAAACAGTTCCAAAAGTACTTTTATGAATGGGACTACACGACAAAAATCACTTTTAATACGGAAATAAAATCATTGGACCAATCCACACAAGCTTATTTTATGTGGGAACATACATAAAGTCAACTTGACAACCTTTCTTCCTTTGGGAGATCTGTCGAAAATATCAATTATATTGAAAAACATTGCCAACCACCCTGTATACAAATTTAATGTAGTCTATTTACGAAAGGGCCTTATTAATATCAAAGACAAAAACAAAAATGAAATTAGTTTGACAAAAATAACGTTCCTATTTATTTTCAGGTCAAATTCAGCATAGAACCAGACGGCGAACAAAATATCATACAATGTAATGGATTAGGATTTTTAAATAAAAACATACCTAGCTAGGACTAATGTAAATATCAAAAAATATATTATTAAGTAATTTTATAGTGATAAATTTGTAAACAATAAATAGAATTATTCCTTTTCCTTGTTGAAAAAAAGTAATATTTTTTACAAAAATGAATCTAATTTCCATTTTCCACGTATAGCTCAAAAACTATTCTATACTAGTCACATTTTTATTTAAAGTATATGAGACTGTCTGAAGTAGTTTTTTTCTAACAAAAAGAATCATCGAAATCGGTTCACCAAAAAATAGTTATACGCAAACACGCACATGAATTGTGAAATCTAAAATTATCCATTTTAAATTATAATATGGAATAATAATAATATGGATCAAATCCGGCCGGCTTGTACCTCTAAATCTAAATGTGAAAAAGATTTATGTGCAATTTTTCACAACACCACTGGCTAAAAACGGTGAAGAAAAACATCGTGAGGAAACCTGCATGTCGGAAAAGGATTCTAAAAATCCTTTGAAGATATGTGAAGTCCCCAATCCGCATTAGGCAAGCGTGGTGGACTATGCCTAATCCCTCTTCTGAGGAGACCTGAGCCCAACAGTGGGCAGTAATGGGTTGGTACAGGTAATAATATGGAACTGTGTTATGCTTGAACGTAATCAAAACTTAATAACCTCTTTTTGGAAAGTCGGTTAAAAAACACTATTTGTTTCGTGTATATTCTCTTTTTTAAGAATGCGTTGATTCTTTGTAAGATGTGCTTTTTTTGCCAACATTATCAAGATCTGATAAACATGTCTCTTAACGACATGGGATAAAATTGTTGTGTAATGTATTATATGAAAATATTTATTGATTAAAGTATTTTTATGAATGTGAATATTTGTTTTATTAATCATAATGCATATTATATTATATCATACCCATATGTTAAATTTTCTTATTAATTATCTTGACTTTCGATAGAAGTGTCTAAGTGCTAGTACAAGGGGGCCACCGTCACTGGCGTCCGTGGGACTACCACCTTCCTAGAAGGCTAACCCCACACGTGGTCCCCGGGTGGTGCCAAACAGTGACGGGAGAGCGGCCGTGAGGTTGGGTGCCCGGGGGTAATCGCACTGGTGCGATTACTCCCGCCGACTTCTCGGCAAGCGATGGACGTAGAGTCCATCGCTGAAGCCCGCACAGGGGTGGGCGACCAGGCCCCTGTGACGGCGAATGCCTCTGGCGTAGGGTCGGAGCGGACATCGCTCGCGAGCACTGTCGCGAGCGATGCCTGCTCTGACTCCGGCGAGCAAAGTAGGAGAATCCGGCGCAAGCGGAAGTCCGCGGCGCGCCGGAGCTCGGAAACGAGCGAAACTTCCGCCTCCGAAGACGAGACGTCGAGGAAGGCAAGGCCCTTGAGGCGTGCGGCCGCCTCGGCCGGGTCCTACACCGAGCCGACAAGGACGGGTAGAATCCCGAAGGTAAATGCCGCGGCGACGCCTGCCCCGAGGCAGAAAAAGAAGACCGTTGTCTCGCCGGCGCGCTCGACGACGTCCTTTGCGTCGGCCCGTACAACTGACGGGGAATGCGACGAGGAGATCAGCAAGAGCCCTGTCGTCGCTCTTGAGAACCTGAGGAGACAGATTACCTCTGCCTCCCATAAGTATAAGGCGAAGGGGCACGCGACATACGCAGGCATGCTGCGAAAGGTGGCCCAGGACACCGGCAAAGTCATGCCAATCATCGCGGAGGCTGTCAGCCGAGACGCGGAGCTACGAACGGACCTGGAGAGATCCAGGGCCGAGGTGGCTCTCCTGAGGGAAAGACTGGTAGCCTTTGAAAGGGCCGAAGTCGAACGCGGGGCCGCGCGTGCCCCGTAGACGGCGCGACCCACACCGCCGCCTCCTCCTCCTCCCCCGCAACCGGCCAAGGCGCCGGTGCGGGCCAGAGAGGCCGACGGCGAGTGGCTGCCGGGGCAGAAGGGGCAGAAGGGGACAAGACTCGCGTCGCCGCGGGGCAGGGCGCGGCAGGCCGAGGAGTCACCGGCTGAGATAGCTGCCCGCATTAGGCGAGAGCTGACGGCGGAGTTCGGCAAACAGATTGCCGAACTCAGGGCTGAACTGACGGTCCTACGCGGTGCAACAACACCTGCGCCGCGTCCCGTCGCTCTCGCCTCACCGGATGCGCGCTCGGGTCCAGGACCAGCTCCGACCCGAAACAAGAAGAAGAACGGTGGTGGCGGTGTTAAAACAGCTGCACCGCCCCCACAGCCTCGTCCACTTCCTCCGGCCCCGTCCAATATGGACGAGGGCTGGACCGAGGTGGTCAAGAAGGGCGCCAAACGGGCCAGAGTCGTGGCTGCTCCGGCCCAACCACAGAACGAGACAAGGGCAGCGGCTAACGCGACTCCCCACCCGGGTAGAGTGCCGTCCGCTGACCAAAAGAAGAACGGGACTCCGGCGGTCGCGGCTGCTCCCCAACAGGGTCGAGCGCCCGCCGCCGGTACGAAGAAAAAGAAGCCGAAGAAGAAGTCGCGCGCGCCGCGGCGGGCTGCAGTGGTGGTCACACTGCTGCCGGCCGGCCAGGCGAAGGGGTTGACGTACCCCGACGTCATGGCGAAGGCGCGCGCGGCTGTCAACTTGGCAGAAATAGGGGCGGAGGATGGCCTCCGCATCCGGCACACGGCCAATGGGGCCCGATTGCTGGAGTGTCCCGCCGGTGCCGACAGCGTCGGCATCGCGGACCGTCTGGCATCGGGCCTCCGGGTAGTGTGGCCGGAGGAGGATGTGAAAGTGCACAGGCCGGTCAAAATGGCCGAGTTACGGGTGACCGGCCTGGACGATTGCACCACAAGGGAGGAGGTGGTGGCGGCCATCGCTGCCCAGGGCAAATGTGCCCCGGAGAATGTGGCCGTAGGCGAGCTTCGCCGAGGCTACACCGGGGCCAGCTCGGTCTGGGTGCGGTGCCCGCTGGAGACCGCCAACTCCCTGGCCACTCCTCCGCCCGGAAGACCGGCCGGAGATCCGGGAAGGCTGCGCGTGGGCTGGGTCGCAGCCCACGTGCGGCTACTCGAATCGCGCGCCTGGCGATGCCTCAAGTGCTTCGGCACGGGGCATAGCGTCGCCAGGTGCACCAGTACTGTTGACCGCAGCGGTTTATGTTTCCGCTGCGGTCAAACCGGACATAAGGCGGCCGCGTGCTCGGCCGCGCCGCACTGCGCGTTGTGCGCGGCGGCCGGGCGCAGAGCTGATCACCGGGCGGGAGGCAAAGCTTGCTCCCCGTCCGGTGTCAACACTGAACGGAATAGGCGCCGCAAGACCAAGCGGCGCCAACAGAGGAAGTCGGCCGGGGGAGTACCGGCCGACGTTTCGGACCCCGCCGTGGCGCCTAGTGCGCCCGAAGGCGGGGGCGATAGAGAAGGGGAGGGAGCGATGGATGTGGTCCAACTTTAGTGGACTGCACCCGTCGCTTCCTCCAAGGTAATCTGAACCACTCCGTCAGGGCTCAGGACATGTTAGTCCAGAGCATGGCGGAGTGGTCCATTGACGTGGCTGTGGTCGCCGAGCCGTATTTTGTCCCCCCAGCGGACGACTGCTGGTTCGGGGATGAGTGCGGCTTGGCGGCCATACACATTAGGAGGACCGCGGCGATCCCCCCCCCTGGAAATGGTGGCCAGGGGACCCGGGTTCGTCGCGGTGAAGATAGAAGATACCGTCGTGATCGGGGTGTACTTCTCTCCAAGCCGGTCTACTCACGAGTTCGAGCAGTTCCTGGACGGGATCGGGGCGATTACTCAGCGCTCCGCCCCCCGTCCAGTGATACTAGCGGGGGACCTCAACGCGAAATGTGTCGCTTGGGGGTCCCCCCGCTCGGACGCTCGGGGTAGACTGCTGGAAGAGTGGGCGGTCGCGGCCGGACTCTGTATCATGAACAGAGGGTCGGTCGCGACTTGCGTGCGGTGGCAGGGCGAGTCCATCGTGGACGTAACGTTCGCGAGCTCTGCCATCGCACAACGCATCCGCGGTTGGGAAGTGCTGGTGGGGGCGGAGTCTCTATCAGATCACCGGTACATCCGGTTTGATCTGTCCGCCTCCACGCCAACCGCGGTCGCCCAGGGAACTGCACCTCGGTCATTCCCCAGGTGGGCATTGAAGCTCCTGGACAAGGAGCGCTTGATGGAAGCCTCCACTGTGGCGGCGTGGACGCCCATGCGTCCACACCCTGTGGATGTGGAGGTCGAGGCGCAATGGCTCCGGGACACGATGCATCGCATTAGCGATGCTTCGATGCCTCGGGTCGGCCCTCGGCCTCCGAGTAAGTCGGCGTACTGGTGGTCGCCCGAGATAGCGCAGCTTCGTGCTGTATGCGTCCGGGCGAGGCGCCGGTGCGCCCGACATCGCCGCCGCATCCTCGCGCGTCGCGACGATCCCGTCGCGTTCGCGGAGGAGGAGGCCCGGCTGTATGGCGAGTACGCGGAAGCGAGGAGCGCCATGCGGCTGGCCATCAAGTTGGCCAAGGAAGGGTACATGGAGACTCTCTTGGGGACGCTCGATGACAACCCGTGGGGGCGCCCGTATAAAACGGTGCGCGATAAGGTGCGCCCGTGGGCGCCCCCCATGACCGAGCGTCTCCAGCCTCAGCAGCTGCGGGACATCGTCTCGACGCTGTTCCCGCAGGAGCAGGCCGGTTTTACGCCGCCTGCTATGGGTGAGCCGCCGGATAACACCGGCGGTGAAGCCACTGCTGAGGTGCCTCATATCACCAGAGATGAGCTCCATGTGGCCGTGACACGGATGAGTGTGAAGGACACGGCCCCCGGCCCGGACGGCATTCACGGCCGGGTCCTGGCCTTGGCCATCAATGCCCTAGGGGACCGACTCCTGAGGCTTTTCAATTCTTGCCTGGAGTCGGGACGGTTTCCCTCGCTCTGGAGGACGGGCAGACTGGTCCTCTTGCGGAAAGAGGGGCGCCCGGCGGACTCAGCCGCCAGTTACCGTCCCATCGTGCTGCTGGACGAGGTGGGCAAATTGCTGGAACGCGTTCTGGCCGCCCGCATCGTTCAGCACCTGGTCGGGGTTGGACCCGATCTGTCGGCGGAGCAGTACGGCTTCCGGGAGGGTCGTTCGACCGTAGATGCTATTCTACGCGTCCGGGCCCTCTCGGAGGAGGCCGTCTCCCAGGGTGGGGTGGCCTTGGCGGTGTCGCTCGACATCGCCAATGCCTTCAACACCCTGCCCTGGTCCGTGATTGGGGGGGCACTGGAGAGGCATGGAGTGCCCCTCTATCTCCGCCGGCTGATCGGCTCCTACCTGGAGGCCAGGTCGGTCATGTGTACCGGGTACGGTGGGACCTTGCACCGGTTCCAGGTCGTGCGCGGTGTTCCACAGGGGTCCGTTCTTGGACCTCTACTGTGGAATATCGGGTACGACTGGGTGCTGAGGGGCGCCCTCCTCCCGGGCCTTAGCGTTATTTGCTACGCGGACGACACTTTGGTCGTGGCCCGGGGGGATGACTTCCGAGAGTCTGCCCGTCTTGCCACAGCGGGGGTGGCCCTCGTCGTCGGCAAAATAAGGAGGCTGGGCCTCGACGTGGCGCTACACAAATCCCAGGCCCTGTGGTTCCACGGGGCAGGGGCTGTGCCGCCAGTCGACGCCCAGATAATGGTTGGAGGCGTCCAGATTGAGGTCGGGGTGCAGCTGAAGTACCTCGGCCTCGTGTTGGATAGCCGTTGGACCTTCCAGGCACATTTCGCGAACCTGGTCCCCCGATTGATGAGGACGGCCGGCCAACTCGGTCGGTTGCTCCCGAATGTCGGGGGGCCCAGCAACGCAGTGCGCCGCCTCTATGCGGGGGTGGTGCGATCGATGGCCCTATACGGTGCGCCCGTCTGGGCCGACGCACGGGTGCGAAAATATATCGCACGATTCCTGCGTCGGCCACAGCGCATCGTAGCTATTAGGGCCATCCGCGGGTACCGCACCGTCGCTTTTGAGGCGGCGTGCGTGCTGGCGGGGACGCCGCCCTGGGAGCTGGAGGCGGAGGCGCTAGCTGGCGATTATCGCTGGCGATGCGACCTCCGCGCCCGGGGCGTGATACGTCCCCTGCGGGAAGCGGTTCGCGACAGGAAGGTCCAATCTCGGCGGTCCGTGGTAGAAGCGTGGAAGCGACGTCTCGCTAACCCCACCTGGGGTCTACGGACCGTCGAGGCGATCCGCCCGATCCTAGATGATTGGGTGGGTCGTGGCGCAGGACGCCTCACCTTTTGGATGGTGCAGATGCTGACCGGGCACGGATGTTTCGGTCGGTATCTGCACCGGATCAAGGCCGAGCCGACGGCGAGGTGCCACCATTGCGTGGGATGTGACCAGGACACGCCGGAGCATACGCTCGCGCGCTGCCCCGCATGGGAGAGGCAGCGCTGTGTCCTGGTCCAACAAATAGGTCCGGACTTGTCGCTCCCGGGCGTCGCGGCGTCGATGCTCGAGAGCGGCGAGTCCTGGAAGGCGATGCTCGACTTCTGCGAGTCCACCATCTCGCAGAAGCAGGTGGCGGGGGCTGCGAGAGAGAGGCTTTACGCCGCTCTCAACTTGCCAACCCGCCGCCGTCGAGCAGGGGGCCGGGACCGGGATCTCGCCCGGATTCTGGCCCCCTAAGAGTTTCGGGTCCCCAACGCATGCGAGTGCGAGCGGGGACCCAAGAAGGTGCCGTGTCTCGCTCAGCACGCCCTTAGCGTAAGAGCATCCGGGGGATGGTCGACCGCGCTCCCCGACCCACGCTGGTTCTGACCCAGCGGGGTATTCCGCGGGAGGGTGTCACGCGGTCCCATCTTGGCGGGCTTCGGAGAGCCCGCCGACCGAGAGAGCCGGTGGCCGTATTCGCCGGCGGCTACCGGTTCGGCGTCCGGGGACGGAGCGACGGAAAAGCATGCCGATGGCGTAACGCGTCGCGCCGTCCCTCCAAACCCCGTGCTGGGTTCTGGCCTCAGCCGGGATTCGGACGCTGAGTGTGAGCGGTTGGAGGTTTTAGTGCGGTTCAACTCCCACATACCCCGCCCGCGGGGCGGGCGGGGATCCGGTGATTTCCTCCAACTGAAAAAAAAAAAAAAAAAAAAAAAAAAAAAGTGCTAGTACAAAAAACTAACGCACAGAATACAACTTTAAACCACCGAATTTTTATGATAACTCTGTTAAAATTTCTACCAGAACATATAATGTTACCGGGGGATGGTCGCGTCGCGCTCCCCGACCCGGGCTGGTCCTGACCCGGCCTGAGCCGAGGGAGACCTTTCATCGCGCGGCCCCATCTCTACCGAGGGAGCCGGTGGTCGTTTCACCGACGACTGCCGGTTTGACGTGGGGGGGTGACGGGGCGATACGTGAGCGACAATCGCGAACGCGTCCTGTCACCCCTACCAGATCGGATGTCAAGCGCGAGCGGCGGGAGGCTTTAGTGCGTTTCAACCCCCACGTATCCCACTCGCGGGGCGAGTGGAAGTCCGGCGATTTCCTCCCGTTACAAAAAAAGACCATATTAGGTGCTCAAATCACGCGAGGATGAAAATAAATAAAAATCACTATTTTTTTATCAATATATTAAATAAAACATTGTACTTATGATTGTAAGTTTCATAGAAAATGCAGAAATGGTGAAAATTTTACATCGAAAAATAGTTGTGCGCTGTAACTTTCACAAACAAAAAATATTTAGGCAAAATAGTATAAAAATAAAGAAATTAAAATCATGACTCCTGTCAGCCATGGTCCGTAAATTATAAAACTAATAGTCCCAAGAAATTCGTAGCTAAATTCTGAAATAACTATAATTGGAACGAAGTTCCTTATCGCGCGTTATCGAAAGGGGGCTAGACGGAAAAAAATCTTACAAAAAGTTGTCACGACACGTTTTTGTTTTAGATGATTATCGCTAGATGGCTCGACGACGTCCTTTGCGTCGGCCCGTACAACTGACGGGGAATGCGACGAGGAGATCAGCAAGAGCCCTGTCGTCGCTCTTGAGAACCTGAGGAGACAGATTACCTCTGCCTCCCATAAGTATAAGGCGAAGGGGCACGCGACATACGCAGGCATGCTGCGAAAGGTGGCCCAGGACACCGGCAAAGTCATGCCAATCATCGCGGAGGCTGTCAGCCGAG
The DNA here is from genome assembly GCA_030269945.2 of Trilocha varians. Taxonomy (NCBI): domain Eukaryota; kingdom Metazoa; phylum Arthropoda; class Insecta; order Lepidoptera; family Bombycidae; genus Trilocha; species Trilocha varians. The sequence continues at coordinate 9,753,279 of AP028270.1, read as the reverse complement.
ACGCGGAGCTACGAACGGACCTGGAGAGATCCAGGGCCGAGGTGGCTCTCCTGAGGGAAAGACTGGTAGCCTTTGAAAGGGCCGAAGTCGAACGCGGGGCCGCGCGTGCCCCGTAGACGGCGCGACCCACACCGCCGCCTCCTCCTCCTCCCCCGCAACCGGCCAAGGCGCCGGTGCGGGCCAGAGAGGCCGACGGCGAGTGGCTGCCGGGGCAGAAGGGGCAGAAGGGGACAAGACTCGCGTCGCCGCGGGGCAGGGCGCGGCAGGCCGAGGAGTCACCGGCTGAGATAGCTGCCCGCATTAGGCGAGAGCTGACGGCGGAGTTCGGCAAACAGATTGCCGAACTCAGGGCTGAACTGACGGTCCTACGCGGTGCAACAACACCTGCGCCGCGTCCCGTCGCTCTCGCCTCACCGGATGCGCGCTCGGGTCCAGGACCAGCTCCGACCCGAAACAAGAAGAAGAACGGTGGTGGCGGTGTTAAAACAGCTGCACCGCCCCCACAGCCTCGTCCACTTCCTCCGGCCCCGTCCAATATGGACGAGGGCTGGACCGAGGTGGTCAAGAAGGGCGCCAAACGGGCCAGAGTCGTGGCTGCTCCGGCCCAACCACAGAACGAGACAAGGGCAGCGGCTAACGCGACTCCCCACCCGGGTAGAGTGCCGTCCGCTGACCAAAAGAAGAACGGGACTCCGGCGGTCGCGGCTGCTCCCCAACAGGGTCGAGCGCCCGCCGCCGGTACGAAGAAAAAGAAGCCGAAGAAGAAGTCGCGCGCGCCGCGGCGGGCTGCAGTGGTGGTCACACTGCTGCCGGCCGGCCAGGCGAAGGGGTTGACGTACCCCGACGTCATGGCGAAGGCGCGCGCGGCTGTCAACTTGGCAGAAATAGGGGCGGAGGATGGCCTCCGCATCCGGCACACGGCCAATGGGGCCCGATTGCTGGAGTGTCCCGCCGGTGCCGACAGCGTCGGCATCGCGGACCGTCTGGCATCGGGCCTCCGGGTAGTGTGGCCGGAGGAGGATGTGAAAGTGCACAGGCCGGTCAAAATGGCCGAGTTACGGGTGACCGGCCTGGACGATTGCACCACAAGGGAGGAGGTGGTGGCGGCCATCGCTGCCCAGGGCAAATGTGCCCCGGAGAATGTGGCCGTAGGCGAGCTTCGCCGAGGCTACACCGGGGCCAGCTCGGTCTGGGTGCGGTGCCCGCTGGAGACCGCCAACTCCCTGGCCACTCCTCCGCCCGGAAGACCGGCCGGAGATCCGGGAAGGCTGCGCGTGGGCTGGGTCGCAGCCCACGTGCGGCTACTCGAATCGCGCGCCTGGCGATGCCTCAAGTGCTTCGGCACGGGGCATAGCGTCGCCAGGTGCACCAGTACTGTTGACCGCAGCGGTTTATGTTTCCGCTGCGGTCAAACCGGACATAAGGCGGCCGCGTGCTCGGCCGCGCCGCACTGCGCGTTGTGCGCGGCGGCCGGGCGCAGAGCTGATCACCGGGCGGGAGGCAAAGCTTGCTCCCCGTCCGGTGTCAACACTGAACGGAATAGGCGCCGCAAGACCAAGCGGCGCCAACAGAGGAAGTCGGCCGGGGGAGTACCGGCCCCCAGCGGACGACTGCTGGTTCGGGGATGAGTGCGGCTTGGCGGCCATACACATTAGGAGGACCGCGGCGATCCCCCCCCCTGGAAATGGTGGCCAGGGGACCCGGGTTCGTCGCGGTGAAGATAGAAGATACCGTCGTGATCGGGGTGTACTTCTCTCCAAGCCGGTCTACTCACGAGTTCGAGCAGTTCCTGGACGGGATCGGGGCGATTACTCAGCGCTCCGCCCCCCGTCCAGTGATACTAGCGGGGGACCTCAACGCGAAATGTGTCGCTTGGGGGTCCCCCCGCTCGGACGCTCGGGGTAGACTGCTGGAAGAGTGGGCGGTCGCGGCCGGACTCTGTATCATGAACAGAGGGTCGGTCGCGACTTGCGTGCGGTGGCAGGGCGAGTCCATCGTGGACGTAACGTTCGCGAGCTCTGCCATCGCACAACGCATCCGCGGTTGGGAAGTGCTGGTGGGGGCGGAGTCTCTATCAGATCACCGGTACATCCGGTTTGATCTGTCCGCCTCCACGCCAACCGCGGTCGCCCAGGGAACTGCACCTCGGTCATTCCCCAGGTGGGCATTGAAGCTCCTGGACAAGGAGCGCTTGATGGAAGCCTCCACTGTGGCGGCGTGGACGCCCATGCGTCCACACCCTGTGGATGTGGAGGTCGAGGCGCAATGGCTCCGGGACACGATGCATCGCATTAGCGATGCTTCGATGCCTCGGGTCGGCCCTCGGCCTCCGAGTAAGTCGGCGTACTGGTGGTCGCCCGAGATAGCGCAGCTTCGTGCTGTATGCGTCCGGGCGAGGCGCCGGTGCGCCCGACATCGCCGCCGCATCCTCGCGCGTCGCGACGATCCCGTCGCGTTCGCGGAGGAGGAGGCCCGGCTGTATGGCGAGTACGCGGAAGCGAGGAGCGCCATGCGGCTGGCCATCAAGTTGGCCAAGGAAGGGTACATGGAGACTCTCTTGGGGACGCTCGATGACAACCCGTGGGGGCGCCCGTATAAAACGGTGCGCGATAAGGTGCGCCCGTGGGCGCCCCCCATGACCGAGCGTCTCCAGCCTCAGCAGCTGCGGGACATCGTCTCGACGCTGTTCCCGCAGGAGCAGGCCGGTTTTACGCCGCCTGCTATGGGTGAGCCGCCGGATAACACCGGCGGTGAAGCCACTGCTGAGGTGCCTCATATCACCAGAGATGAGCTCCATGTGGCCGTGACACGGATGAGTGTGAAGGACACGGCCCCCGGCCCGGACGGCATTCACGGCCGGGTCCTGGCCTTGGCCATCAATGCCCTAGGGGACCGACTCCTGAGGCTTTTCAATTCTTGCCTGGAGTCGGGACGGTTTCCCTCGCTCTGGAGGACGGGCAGACTGGTCCTCTTGCGGAAAGAGGGGCGCCCGGCGGACTCAGCCGCCGGTTACCGTCCCATCGTGCTGCTGGACGAGGTGGGCAAATTGCTGGAACGCGTTCTGGCCGCCCGCATCGTTCAGCACCTGGTCGGGGTTGGACCCGATCTGTCGGCGGAGCAGTACGGCTTCCGGGAGGGTCGTTCGACCGTAGATGCTATTCTACGCGTCCGGGCCCTCTCGGAGGAGGCCGTCTCCCAGGGTGGGGTGGCCTTGGCGGTGTCGCTCGACATCGCCAATGCCTTCAACACCCTGCCCTGGTCCGTGATTGGGGGGGCACTGGAGAGGCATGGAGTGCCCCTCTATCTCCGCCGGCTGATCGGCTCCTACCTGGAGGCCAGGTCGGTCATGTGTACCGGGTACGGTGGGACCTTGCACCGGTTCCAGGTCGTGCGCGGTGTTCCACAGGGGTCCGTTCTTGGACCTCTACTGTGGAATATCGGGTACGACTGGGTGCTGAGGGGCGCCCTCCTCCCGGGCCTTAGCGTTATTTGCTACGCGGACGACACTTTGGTCGTGGCCCGGGGGGATGACTTCCGAGAGTCTGCCCGTCTTGCCACAGCGGGGGTGGCCCTCGTCGTCGGCAAAATAAGGAGGCTGGGCCTCGACGTGGCGCTGCACAAATCCCAGGCCCTGTGGTTCCACGGGGCAGGGGCTGTGCCGCCAGTCGACGCCCAGATAATGGTTGGAGGCGTCCAGATTGAGGTCGGGGTGCAGCTGAAGTACCTCGGCCTCGTGTTGGATAGCCGTTGGACCTTCCAGGCACATTTCGCGAACCTGGTCCCCCGATTGATGAGGACGGCCGGCCAACTCGGTCGGTTGCTCCCGAATGTCGGGGGGCCCAGCAACGCAGTGCGCCGCCTCTATGCGGGGGTGGTGCGATCGATGGCCCTATACGGTGCGCCCGTCTGGGCCGACGCACGGGTGCGAAAATATATCGCACGATTCCTGCGTCGGCCACAGCGCATCGTAGCTATTAGGGCCATCCGCGGGTACCGCACCGTCGCTTTTGAGGCGGCGTGCGTGCTGGCGGGGACGCCGCCCTGGGAGCTGGAGGCGGAGGCGCTAGCTGGCGATTATCGCTGGCGATGCGACCTCCGCGCCCGGGGCGTGATACGTCCCCTGCGGGAAGCGGTTCGCGACAGGAAGGTCCAATCTCGGCGGTCCGTGGTAGAAGCGTGGAAGCGACGTCTCGCTAACCCCACCTGGGGTCTACGGACCGTCGAGGCGATCCGCCCGATCCTAGATGATTGGGTGGGTCGTGGCGCAGGACGCCTCACCTTTTGGATGGTGCAGATGCTGACCGGGCACGGATGTTTCGGTCGGTATCTGCACCGGATCAAGGCCGAGCCGACGGCGAGGTGCCACCATTGCGTGGGATGTGACCAGGACACGCCGGAGCATACGCTCGCGCGCTGCCCCGCATGGGAGAGGCAGCGCTGTGTCCTGGTCCAACAAATAGGTCCGGACTTGTCGCTCCCGGGCGTCGCGGCGTCGATGCTCGAGAGCGGCGAGTCCTGGAAGGCGATGCTCGACTTCTGCGAGTCCACCATCTCGCAGAAGCAGGTGGCGGGGGCTGCGAGAGAGAGGCTTTACGCCGCTCTCAACTTGCCAACCCGCCGCCGTCGAGCAGGGGGCCGGGACCGGGATCTCGCCCGGATTCTGGCCCCCTAAGAGTTTCGGGTCCCCAACGCATGCGAGTGCGAGCGGGGACCCAAGAAGGTGCCGTGTCTCGCTCAGCACGCCCTTAGCGTAAGAGCATCCGGGGGATGGTCGACCGCGCTCCCCGACCCACGCTGGTTCTGACCCAGCGGGGTATTCCGCGGGAGGGTGTCACGCGGTCCCATCTTGGCGGGCTTCGGAGAGCCCGCCGACCGAGAGAGCCGGTGGCCGTATTCGCCGGCGGCTACCGGTTCGGCGTCCGGGGACGGAGCGACGGAAAAGCATGCCGATGGCGTAACGCGTCGCGCCGTCCCTCCAAACCCCGTGCTGGGTTCTGGCCTCAGCCGGGATTCGGACGCTGAGTGTGAGCGGTTGGAGGTTTTAGTGCGGTTCAACTCCCACATACCCCGCCCGCGGGGCGGGCGGGGATCCGGTGATTTCCTCCAACTAAAAAAAAAAAAAAAAAATAAAAAAAAAGTGCTAGTACAAAAAACTAACGCACAGAATACAACTTTAAACCACCGAATTTTTATGATAACTCTTTTAAAATTTCTACCAGAACATATAATGTTACCGGGGGATGGTCGCGTCGCGCTCCCCGACCCGGGCTGGTCCTGACCCGGCCTGAGCCGAGGGAGACCTTTCATCGCGCGGCCCCATCTCTACCGAGGGAGCCGGTGGTCGTTTCACCGACGACTGCCGGTTTGACGTGGGGGGGTGACGGGGCGATACGTGAGCGACAATCGCGAACGCGTCCTGTCACCCCTACCAGATCGGATGTCAAGCGCGAGCGGCGGGAGGCTTTAGTGCGTTTCAACCCCCACGTATCCCACTCGCGGGGCGAGTGGAAGTCCGGCGATTTCCTCCCGTTACAAAAAAAGACCATATTAGGTGCTCAAATCACGCGAGGATGAAAATAAATAAAAATCACTATTTTTTTATCAATATATTAAATAAAACATTGTACTTATGATTATAAGTTTCATAGAAAATGCAGAAATGGTGAAAATTTTACATCGAAAAATAGTTGTGCGCTGTAACTTTCACAAACAAAAAATATTTAGGCAAAATAGTATAAAAATAAAGAAATTAAAATCATGACTCCTGTCAGCCATGGTCCGTAAATTATAAAACTAATAGTCCCAAGAAATTCGTAGCTAAATTCTGAAATAACTATAATTGGAACGAAGTTCCTTATCGCGCGTTATCGAAAGGGGGCTAGACGGAAAAAAATCTTACAAAAAGTTGTCACGACACGTTTTTGTTTTAGATGATTATCGCTAGATGGCGCTGTGGTCAAAATCTTTTAAAACGTTCCTTATCGCGCGTTGCGTTAGGAAAATATTACAAGATATCTTTTAATGGAAAGGAACTTCGTTCTATTCGGGTGTCCAATGACACCTCTCAAGTTGTTTTTTCGTCATTTGTTACTAAAACTAAAGTATAACATCTAATTCGAATGTTTTCAATTCCCGAGGAAGAATTTAAGGAAGTACCCTTCTGTTTTTTATTTATTCTATGGCGTTCTTGACAATTTAGTTTTAATTCTCAGCCTCATAAAAAACCTAACAATTTTTTTGGTAATTCTCAGCAGTTTTAAAAACGGCAACACAAACAGTGTGACCAGCGTGGAAAAATAAAAATTAGCAAATTGTAAAGAAATAAAACTAACTTGTCAAAAACGCGTTTATTTCACATAGAAAATCTCACAACACTAATATTTACATAATTATTCGATAAACGCTTAATCGGCATAGTTAAGAAAATTATAAAACCTATAAGATATTCTGAAAGACTGAAAAAGGTAAGATTCTACTCTACTAAATCTGTCAAATAACGAAGTGTGCGTCAGTTCATACTAAATGTAAATCCGTTGAGACCCGGTTAAATGTGCGCTATATTAACCACTCAACTGGGATCGTCAACCAAATTGGTTTGTTTACTTTTGCCCAGTCTGTGGCAGGAGCCAAAATTGAGCACAGTTCTAAAACTTGTTTTGTTTACATTTTTTAATCGTCTCATATTTTACGGAGATGATTTATTTTCGCTGAAAATGCAATACAGCGTCGTTTAGTAATAAAGATTTACAAAAATATAAGGTTTAATTAAAAATTATTGGAAAAAAATGTTTTTTAAAAGGGGCTCAAACACGGTATTGATTCCGAACGAAGTCCCCAGTTTCGCCATCTAGCGAATAGTGACGTTCCCAGTTGAGTGGTTAATTGATGATAAGACATCAAATTAAAGTATTATTATGCGCGGTATTCATTATATTCTTCATCTTTACATTGTAAAAAAAATCTATTCAAGAACACAACAAGGCAGTGGCAAAATCTGTAGAATACTGTTTTAGTTTATCACGCTACAGATTAAAAAATAATTTAAATAGAGCTGCAATTTCTCACAACCAATAAACGCGTGAAAACTTACAATTTGAAATTGAATATTGTCTTACTATCTTCATATTAATTAAGTAAACTTTATAAGAATTTTAAGGTTAGAAACTCTGCTTTACATTGAAAGTATGAACATAAAAATATAAGTTAGCACTTCACAATAGAATAGCTAGTCATTTGTGACATCTGTCAAAGTGACAGTGACAGCTGTCAAATAAAGATGGCCGATTAGACGAATATCAGAGGACAACACAATATCTAATACAATACTTGATAACGCATCGATACCTACATTAAGTTAATATCGTCCGTTTTCTCTAACGCTACGACCGTGGCATGCATGTACCGTACCCTACGCAGATATGTAAATATGAGTAATTTTCCACATAATTACATCCTATAATCAATTTCATTTAATTCTTACGACGAGAAATGTATTTTGAAATATTTAGTCGATTTTTAATATAAAATTTGAAACGTTAGGGTATGCAATGCTTATTTGCTTGTATTAACTGCACGCTACTGGTCGTGTGTGAGAGAGACGGAGCGATGTATCGTGCGCTTGTCGTTGTGCTTCTAACGGGCAATTTATTCAGATTTCTTGTTTTTATCGGCTTCGATTTCAGCCGGCTGGTCTTCGTATCTGGATAGGAAAAGAACAAAATCAATAAAAAAAACTTTGACAATATATACTTATACAGGGTGATTTTTTAGAGAGTGTACATTTTGCAGGAGGGTGATGAGTACTCTGTTCTAATACGGAATATTACAAAAAATAGGTAAAATTACATTTTTTTTTATCTAAATTCGACAAAACTACCTCAAACATAAACAATTTCGGCTAAAAGAGTGTTGACTAACGACCTCTAGTGATCTCGCGCACCCCACACCTCCGTCACACCCATCAGCTGTCGAAAAACCATCATTTTGCAAGAATTTTAGATATTTTTAAGTTGTGATTACTAAGGCATTAAGCCATATTCTTTGGTATTAATATTTTTACTGGTCGTATATAACCATCAGCTACCATGACCTTCAATGTGTACCCTCACTAGGAAATCACCCTGTATAACTAATCGTGTAGAATAGGTGTCAAAATAGCATAAGTGTGTGTCACCCTATAAAACACTCTTGTGTAACTTTGTTAAATGTCACATACAGGGTTGACCTTGTACACCAGCTGAAGTGGCGTGAATGACTTATCGAAATAAAACTTAGAAAATTTGTTTTCGGAATCAGTTTAACTTTTTTCCAATATTATATGGCGTATGTAATGCACGGTTTTAGTGTTGGACAGTAAATTTTATATTATATCACTTTGTGACATACACAGAGTTGCATGTCAGCCATTATGGGCTTAATTGAATAAAAAAAAATTGGTTGCCTGTAAAGTCGGTATATGGGCGAAAGTTTTACGTGACAACGACTCGGGCATGGTTAGCCCGCCTAAGAGCGAGAGAGACAGACGTAACAAGTGACGCGGCACGCGTGCCTCTCACTCGCTCTCATTGTGAGCGCATAACGTGAGCGGAGCGTAACGCAGTGAAGTGAAGTGTCACCCGACAAACCAATTTATAACACGTTGTCACGTTAAAATAAGTAATTTACTTGAACAGCGCCTGCAGGTCTCCCCGGAGCAGCGCCAGCGCGAGCGGCGTGGCGAGGCAGGCCGGCACCAGGTACAGCAGCGCGGGCTGCGCGTGCTTGAACACGTGCATCACCACGATGGTCGCGATCAGGCCCGCTATGTACGCCGCGAACGTCGCTCTGAACAAACAACTTGTTTCTATATATCCGGCTCGAAGGACCAAACGGTTTAGAATGTGGTTTTGGATATAAAAATGGTTTAAATGCAAACAAACAATGTCAAATGTCGCTTTAAATAGATTGCTTATCCGGCTCAAAGGACCAATTAGATTGTAATTTTGGATGAACAAAAATATGCTGAAATCTTTAAATGCATAGAAAATTAATTATGCTTAGTATGAATAAACATTAATATCAATATCGAACTGACAACAAAGAAATAGAATGAAACAATTTAATTAAAATCTAATTAATCTCAAAGTCTGCAACGAAATTAAAATTAAACAAAAACTGCGAATTAAATTTTTACATTAAATATTCATAGCGCATAATTACCTGAAGTAAAACTCGGAATTGCGTTTGAGGCTCTTGTCGAAACGCAGCAACAAAGCGATGAAGATACCAGGGACTACGATATCTCCTAGACCCAACATTGCGAAGTTGCTGGCGTTGAAACCGTTCACAAGCAGATCTTGAGGGAATACCACTGGAAAAGGCACAGAAAATAATCATGTAGCAGTAGAGTGCTAATACAAGCTCACGGACCACCTGGAACCCTTGGGTCTGCGAAGGGACTTCGGGTCTCTTTGCATCTTATACCGGTTGTTCCACGGGGAGTGCTCCGAGGAATTATTTGAGATGATTCCAACATCTCCCTTTTATCATCGTACCACTCGCCGTCGAGGTGGAGTTCATCCCTACTATATGGAACCACCGCGGTCATCCACGGTTCGTTTCAGGAACACTTTTTTGCCACGCAGCTTCCGGCTATGGAATGAGCTCCCCTCCTCGGTATTCCCTGAGCGCTATGACTTGTCCTTCTTCAAACGAGGCTTGAGGAGGGTCCTTAAAGTTAGGTCGTAGGTAGCGACCCCTCAGTGTCCCCTGACATTGCAGAGGTTCATGAGCGACGGTAACCACTTCCCATCAGGTGGGCCGTTGGCTCGTCTGCCTACAATAAAAAAAAAAAAAAAACCAGTAAAACGAGCCCAAACACGACAGGTCTATCTTGTTTAACACAAGAGTTCCTATGATCAATGGCAGTGGCGTGCAGAGCATATAGGCAAACATGCACTGCATACCCTAGATTTTCAAATTATACAGGGTGGATCTGTATCTTTGGACAATCTGACGTGGGGTGAATGACCTGTCGAAATAAAACCTAGAACCACTTTTATTTTAAGAATTGGATAAAAAAAATTTTCATCATAGTATGGAAGTCCGCAACGATAGTCGTACGTTTTCCATCCAATGTCAGAAAAAAAAGTTTAACCGATCCAAAAAATAAAAATGGTGCTAAGTTGTATTTCGACAGGTCATTCACCTCACGTCAGATTGTCCAAAGTTACAGATCCACCCTGTATTAAAATAGCAACTAAAAACGATAAAATGCTGTGTATTTAATAGACCTCTAGTTTTATTATTTGCATTTATTGAATGAAAACTGGGAGAACATTTATTGTAAGCTGTAAATTTGTAAAACAACAAGGTAAAATTGCATTGTCACGTGATATACACCTGCGTGCAAAATGTCAGTTCAATCGGACAACGGGAAGTTTGTCAACTTTAGCTCGCAAGTTTCCATCCAAACTTCAAAGTTACATCCAGTGCAAGTTAATATACTGTACCAACCCATTACTGCCCACTGTTGGGCCACTCTGGTCTCCTCAGAAGAGGGATTAGACATAGTCCACCACGCTTGCCCAGTGCGGATTGGGGACTTCACATATCTTCAAAGGATTTTTAGAACCCTTTTCCGACATGCAGGTTTCCTCACGATGTTTTCAAGCAAGTTGATAATAAGTTAATATAAAGCTTGTAACATTACTCACGTTTGATAGGAGCCTCGAAGCTCTTGGCGACGGTCACCATGACGTTGGTTCCGAACACCCAGAATATGTCGTAAAGGAACAACCCACAGAGTAGAATACAGCCAGTCACTACGTTGTTCAGATGGAGGAGTTCCACACCGTTGATAGCGAACGCGATGCCGAACAGATTGTTGGCGATCCAGTGCTACGGAGATATAGAGAGTCTAATATATGCTTATACAAAACATATTTTATTGTTGGAAAGTTGGAAATTACGGGAAGACCGAGTAACTGCGGGTAGGTCATTTAAGAGCAGACAAATCTGTCTACCCTCTTTCTCGTTCGTTTGGGAATAGTGTAAGTGATCTATCACCTACTTATACAGGGTGTATCTGTAACTTTGGACAATCTGAAGTGGGGTGAATGACCTGTCGAAATACAACTTAGCACCATTTTTATTTTAGAAATTGGATTTAAAAAAATCAACATAGTATGGAAGCCCGCAACGATAGTCGTACGTATTCCATAGAATGTTAGAAAAAAAAGTTTAACCCATCCAAAAAATAAACCCCCACGTCAGATTGTCCAAAGTCACAGATACACCCTGTATACGACTTTTTTTAAACCTCGCTGAGAGAAATGGAGAATTTAATCTAATCTATGCTTATACAGGGTGATATAATCACAGTTATGGATATCATAAAATAAATACTAGAAAATAAAATTGTCTCATAATCTAATGTGTACTAAGTTTTGTTAGCTGTGTTCGGTTTTGGATGTGATGGAGTTTATCATTACTTTCATTTCCGCGTGCCCATTTCAACGTTACATTCGATAATAAGTTATTTTGCAATAATGTATAGAGGTGATTATCTTTAAATGATTAAAACATGTATTTTTTTATCTGTTACAAAATAATGTTTCGTAAAAATGTATTGCATTACATCCATAACTTTTCTTTCGAATATTAATAAGTTAAAAAAGTCAACGTAGTCAATTTTAATTTTGTATAGTGCAACGTTCAGCTCCCTCTAAATCCCTACTAATATTATAAATGCGAAATTAACTCTGTCTGTCTGTTACGCTTTCCCGCTTAAACCTCTGAACCGATTTTGATGATATTTGGCAAAAACAATCTTTAGACCCTAAGAAAGAACATAGGCTACCTTTTAATTGAAAGTGACGCAGACGAACTTGCGCGGGCCCACTAGTCATAAGACAATATTTTCTTTTTAATTGAACTAAGAAATAACGTATATTAATTTTTAAAAAATAAGTATACACCTATAAATACTGTGGAGACCCAGTTCCTCAGTCTTCCCGTGATCATGGCGCTTGAAACAGTGCCGAAATATCGGGATCGCTCAATTGAAAATAATCGTGGTAAGAACCCGTTTAGTAATAGTGTAAGTGATGTAGATAACCGCGAGTGTTTAAAGAAATTTAAATAAAACATACCTTTTTGAACAAGTACCAAGCTCCAAGACAGAGCGAGATGAGTAGACACACGACGTCGTACGAGGTAAACTTGTAGTTAATGATATCCTGTTTGTTATCTCGCTCGCCCTGCGTGAAGTGGATGTGGAACGGAATGTTCGGGATTGAGGCGGGCACCAGGAACGAGATTATTGGGCTGCGAAGTAATATACATTGTATAATATGTAGGGGTGTGCGAATATCGTTCGAATCGAATCGATAGAATAATTCGAATCTTCGAATTATTCGATTTAAGAGCAGACAAATCTGTCTACCCTCTTTCTCGTTCGGAATAGTGTAAGTGATCTATCACCTACTTATATAGGACTTTTCTTAAACCTCGCTAAAGAGAAATTGAGAATTTAATCTAATCTATGCTTATACAGGGTGATATAATCACAGTTATGGATTCCATAAAATAAATACTAGAAAATAAAATTGTCTCATAATCAAATGTGAATCGAATAATTCGAATTTCGAATAGTATCGAATTTGACTACGACGACTACAACTATTTTGTAGCTTTCCGTACGGTCGCGGGTACAAAACCAGCCGGCGAGTACCTCTAAATCTTAATGTGAAAAAGATTTATGTGCAATTTTTCACAACACCACTGACTAAAAACGGTGAAAGCAAACATCGTGACGAAACCTGCGTATCGGAGAAGAATTCAAACAATCTTTTGAAGATATGTGAAGTCCCCAATTCGCTTTAGACAAACATGGTGGACTATTCCTAACTCCTCTTCGGAGGAGACCTGAGCCCAGCAATGGGTAGTAATGGGTTGTTACAGTATAATATATTGGAGGCGTACAAAAGTTATGGGAGGTGTTTAAGGAGGGGGTTGAGTCAAATTTCATTTAATTCGTTAGAGTGAAGAGTCTCGACAAATATCAAGCATTTTTTTTTATTGAAGGAAAATGCTGGATGTGGACATAACATAGTTTATTCATTACAATGTTAATAACTATTACTAATTGTTAATGAAATGATACTATAATGTGAGAAACTGCCTTATTAATATACTAATTGTATTGTTGATAATATAACAAGTTACTTATAACATAATTATTTCATGAATAATTGAACTCCACCTAATACATAAGATAATTTGCAATTCAAAGTAATTATAAATTAAATATTTTGCATATTTCAGTTATCTAAATTTTGTTGATCGTTTTTACTTCATTTTCCATTACTATTACGGTGGGTTTTTTTGTTATCTATGCATTTAAGACGTCATTGTGAGCTAATGCGGAGAAACAGTCTTGATTGTCAAAGTAAAATTCTTAATTTGTGTAAAATTATAATATGCTGATCTTTACACTTAAATTTATAGCTTTTACGTTACGTCAGTTACTAATTAAATTTATTATGTTATCCACTCAACTGGGAACGTCACCATTCGCTAGATTGCGAAACTGGGGACTTCGTTCGGAATCAATACCGTGTTTGAGCCCCTTTTTAAAACATTTTTTTCCAATAATGTTTAATTTTAATTTTTGATTAAACCTTATATTTTTGTAAATCTTTATTACTAAACGACGCTGTATTGCATTTTCAGCGAAAATATATCATCTCCGTAAAATATGAGACGATTAGAAAATGTAAGCAAAACAAGTTTTAGAACTGTGCTCAATTTTGGCTCCTGCCACAGACTTGGCAAAAGTAAACAAACCAATTTGGTTACCGATCCCAGTTGAGTGGTTATAAGAAATTGACGAAAAAAGTCACATTATTTTATAGGCTACCTTTTTCAAACCAGTACATGGCAGATATCAGACAAAAAATGTATGACAAACTTACTTGGTAATAAAAATTTAAAACTTACCTCAAAAGATGACTCAAAGCCAACACTCCAAGGAAGAAGAAATATCCAGTCAGCAATAAGTTGATGTACTCCTTAGAGAAGAACTGGAAGAATATGTATAGTCCAAAGAGCGCACACGACGCCACCAGCGGAAACATCAGAGCATCCTTGTTTGACATTGTCTCATGTCTCTCGCCGGCTTTCTGTACAATAAAGAACATTGTTAAGACACATTTTAAAAAAACTTGAGAGGTGCCAAGGGACACCCGGAAAGAACGAAGTTCCTTTCGATTAATTAGTGAGGGAATTGTAATAAAATTATCAAGAGAGATTTTTTATCTTATTAAGAGAGAGAGAGACAGACGTTTTAAACTAACTATTATAACTTAAAAAAATAAAATTTTATTATAAATAAAATATTTTGATCACAGTGCCATCTACCATTAATCATCTAAAACAAAAAAAGGGTTGTGACAACTTTTTCATAAGAATTTCCGTCTAGCCCCCTTTCGATAAAGCGCGATAAGGAACTTCGTTCCAATTAGACCAAATAGTATAAAATTTTATTAAATTAAAGGTGTTGCTTAACACATTCGCTGCGATACGAGGCCTAAATGATCCCACCTGAAACTTCCCTGTGATAAAATGTGGACTTACTTCCCTGTGGATAACTTTGTCAAAGGAAGTGGGGTCTAATAGACCGCGTCCTAACTTCTGGTCATACTGCGGGCCGATAACACCTCGTGCCGCAGCGAGCGTGTTAATGGAGCTACACAAGTAAACGGCTAATGATAGCAGGTACAGATCTGATAAAGGCTAATTAGCCAATTTTATTTAATATGAAGAAAATAAATAAGAGGTGTGTAACACAAAAATCATGTAAAGAGAGGTGTTACTTTTTTAGACATGCGGTATTATAAAACTTTTCAAGTCAAAAATGAACATGGTAGAGTGATACTTTTTTGATATGTGGTGATAAAATATTTTTCTAGTCAAAAATTAACATATGGTATAGTTACAAAAATAACCGATGCATTGCACTATAGTTTAAAGTTGAAATGGCAATGGGCAGGGCATGTTGCACAACATAAAGACAAACGTGGACACTAGACACACCGAGATGGAAAGGGCCCAATGGAAAACGACGAAAAAGGAAGACCTATGAAACTATGGAGCGACAATATTATATTTACTGGTAAGAACTGGATTGAAGTAGCTCAGCAAAGGGAGAACTGGAGTAGATTGGAGGAGGCCTATACCCGATTAGGGGTTCCAGCTTAAGTTACTATTATTTAATTTTAAGTTTATATTATAATTACTTTATCTTATTACACTTAAGTTTGTGAAATAAAAGGCTTTATTATTATTATAATAAGATAGTGAAAGAAGTACTTCTTTAGTAGTGTAGATAAACAATGAATTATTCATTATTTTCCTTATCAACTATTAATTTTATTTTAAAATTACTGTTTCTTTTAATAATTGGTGATGTTATTTAAACATGGTGAATTTTAACAAAAAAGTATTAACATAGAAACATAAAATTTTAGAGAATTTGATGATGGGCCCATTCAAGGCTGGTTGTGAAGAGTTGATGATTCTAAAATAAGGGGATTTACATAATGAAATATTTAATGGGTTTTTTTTGTGCTGTGTTGCTTACATGTTTAAATGTGATTGATTATGGCAGAATTGGTGTTTTTGTAGGGTTTGTTGCATTACATGGTTGAACAGTTGCCATGGTCATTTATGTTTTTTTTTGTACTTAGTTTTATGTAAATTATTATGTTCTCTAGGCAAAATAATATTAACTTGGTAAATGTTATTGTGGATGGGTTTAGTTTTTTCTCTTTTTTTTTAGTCAAAAAGTTTTAAATCTTGGCTTAAAATCAAATAAAAAAATATGTTTTTAAAGATAAGAGTTAAATGATAGTGCAAATTGTTTTCGATTCTACGAACAGAAAAAAAATGCTATGCAAAGCTAGAAAATGTATCACATAAATATTAATATTTTTTTCTGAGTATTTTTTACACTACGTAAAAAAAAACAAAGTGCCACGACGATAGATCATGTCGTGGTCTTTTTTGATTGGGTTGTTTTGTTTACCATAATTTATAAGAGAAGACTGTGATAAATTATACTAAATGTCCAATGTAACTTACCTTTTGGTCGTTCAAATACTTCACAGACCGAAAAGATCCGAAAAATATGGGTAAAATTGCCATTATCACTAAACTTAAGTATGCGATCGCGATTCCCTCAATACTCGAAGGCGGCTTTTCGGTAACATTTTGTATGGTTTCCTTAACACTATCTTCGATGTTTATAGGTATTTCTGACGCTACGTCTGCCATTTCTTTTAGAAATTTAAGCAGAAATTAATTTTTAGACGACTTTCCCCTACGGATACTTTTTTGACAAGAACTTGACAAGTGTGCAATTTTATTAAGTTGAAAACCGATCCTAGATGATTGGGTGGGTCGTGGCGCAGGACGCCTCACCTTTTGGATGGTGCAGATGCTGACCGGGCACGGATGTTTCGGTCGGTATCTGCACCGGATCAAGGCCGAGCCGACGGCGAGGTGCCACCATTGCGTGGGATGTGACCAGGACACGCCGGAGCATACGCTCGCGCGCTGCCCCGCATGGGAGAGGCAGCGCTGTGTCCTGGTCCAACAAATAGGTCCGGACTTGTCGCTCCCGGGCGTCGCGGCGTCGATGCTCGAGAGCGGCGAGTCCTGGAAGGCGATGCTCGACTTCTGCGAGTCCACCATCTCGCAGAAGCAGGTGGCGGGGGCTGCGAGAGAGAGGCTTTACGCCGCTCTCAACTTGCCAACCCGCCGCCGTCGAGCAGGGGGCCGGGACCGGGATCTCGCCCGGATTCTGGCCCCCTAAGAGTTTCGGGTCCCCAACGCATGCGAGTGCGAGCGGGGACCCAAGAAGGTGCCGTGTCTCGCTCAGCACGCCCTTAGCGTAAGAGCATCCGGGGGATGGTCGACCGCGCTCCCCGACCCACGCTGGTTCTGACCCAGCGGGGTATTCCGCGGGAGGGTGTCACGCGGTCCCATCTTGGCGGGCTTCGGAGAGCCCGCCGACCGAGAGAGCCGGTGGCCGTATTCGCCGGCGGCTACCGGTTCGGCGTCCGGGGACGGAGCGACGGAAAAGCATGCCGATGGCGTAACGCGTCGCGCCGTCCCTCCAAACCCCGTGCTGGGTTCTGGCCTCAGCCGGGATTCGGACGCTGAGTGTGAGCGGTTGGAGGTTTTAGTGCGGTTCAACTCCCACATACCCCGCCCGCGGGGCGGGCGGGGATCCGGTGATTTCCTCCAACTAAAAAAAAAAAAAAAAAAAAAAAAAAAAGTGCTAGTACAAAAAACTAACGCACAGAATACAACTTTAAACCACCGAATTTTTATGATAACTCTTTTAAAATTTCTACCAGAACATATAATGTTACCGGGGGATGGTCGCGTCGCGCTCCCCGACCCGGGCTGGTCCTGACCCGGCCTGAGCCGAGGGAGACCTTTCATCGCGCGGCCCCATCTCTACCGAGGGAGCCGGTGGTCGTTTCACCGACGACTGCCGGTTTGACGTGGGGGGGTGACGGGGCGATACGTGAGCGACAATCGCGAACGCGTCCTGTCACCCCTACCAGATCGGATGTCAAGCGCGAGCGGCGGGAGGCTTTAGTGCGTTTCAACCCCCACGTATCCCACTCGCGGGGCGAGTGGAAGTCCGGCGATTTCCTCCCGTTACAAAAAAAGACCATATTAGGTGCTCAAATCACGCGAGGATGAAAATAAATAAAAATCACTATTTTTTTATCAATATATTAAATAAAACATTGTACTTATGATTATAAGTTTCATAGAAAATGCAGAAATGGTGAAAATTTTACATCGAAAAATAGTTGTGCGCTGTAACTTTCACAAACAAAAAATATTTAGGCAAAATAGTATAAAAATAAAGAAATTAAAATCATGACTCCTGTCAGCCATGGTCCGTAAATTATAAAACTAATAGTCCCAAGAAATTCGTAGCTAAATTCTGAAATAACTATAATTGGAACGAAGTTCCTTATCGCGCGTTATCGAAAGGGGGCTAGACGGAAAAAAATCTTACAAAAAGTTGTCACGACACGTTTTTGTTTTAGATGATTATCGCTAGATGGCGCTGTGGTCAAAATCTTTTAAAACGTTCCTTATCGCGCGTTGCGTTAGGAAAATATTACAAGATATCTTTTAATGGAAAGGAACTTCGTTCTATTCGGGTGTCCAATGACACCTCTCAAGTTGTTTTTTCGTCATTTGTTACTAAAACTAAAGTATAACATCTAATTCGAATGTTTTCAATTCCCGAGGAAGAATTTAAGGAAGTACCCTTCTGTTTTTTATTTATTCTATGGCGTTCTTGACAATTTAGTTTTAATTCTCAGCCTCATAAAAAACCTAACAATTTTTTTGGTAATTCTCAGCAGTTTTAAAAACGGCAACACAAACAGTGTGACCAGCGTGGAAAAATAAAAATTAGCAAATTGTAAAGAAATAAAACTAACTTGTCAAAAACGCGTTTATTTCACATAGAAAATCTCACAACACTAATATTTACATAATTATTCGATAAACGCTTAATCGGCATAGTTAAGAAAATTATAAAACCTATAAGATATTCTGAAAGACTGAAAAAGGTAAGATTCTACTCTACTAAATCTGTCAAATAACGAAGTGTGCGTCAGTTCATACTAAATGTAAATCCGTTGAGACCCGGTTAAATGTGCGCTATATTAACCACTCAACTGGGATCGTCAACCAAATTGGTTTGTTTACTTTTGCCCAGTCTGTGGCAGGAGCCAAAATTGAGCACAGTTCTAAAACTTGTTTTGTTTACATTTTTTAATCGTCTCATATTTTACGGAGATGATTTATTTTCGCTGAAAATGCAATACAGCGTCGTTTAGTAATAAAGATTTACAAAAATATAAGGTTTAATTAAAAATTATTGGAAAAAAATGTTTTTTAAAAGGGGCTCAAACACGGTATTGATTCCGAACGAAGTCCCCAGTTTCGCCATCTAGCGAATAGTGACGTTCCCAGTTGAGTGGTTAATTGATGATAAGACATCAAATTAAAGTATTATTATGCGCGGTATTCATTATATTCTTCATCTTTACATTGTAAAAAAAATCTATTCAAGAACACAACAAGGCAGTGGCAAAATCTGTAGAATACTGTTTTAGTTTATCACGCTACAGATTAAAAAATAATTTAAATAGAGCTGCAATTTCTCACAACCAATAAACGCGTGAAAACTTACAATTTGAAATTGAATATTGTCTTACTATCTTCATATTAATTAAGTAAACTTTATAAGAATTTTAAGGTTAGAAACTCTGCTTTACATTGAAAGTATGAACATAAAAATATAAGTTAGCACTTCACAATAGAATAGCTAGTCATTTGTGACATCTGTCAAAGTGACAGTGACAGCTGTCAAATAAAGATGGCCGATTAGACGAATATCAGAGGACAACACAATATCTAATACAATACTTGATAACGCATCGATACCTACATTAAGTTAATATCGTCCGTTTTCTCTAACGCTACGACCGTGGCATGCATGTACCGTACCCTACGCAGATATGTAAATATGAGTAATTTTCCACATAATTACATCCTATAATCAATTTCATTTAATTCTTACGACGAGAAATGTATTTTGAAATATTTAGTCGATTTTTAATATAAAATTTGAAACGTTAGGGTATGCAATGCTTATTTGCTTGTATTAACTGCACGCTACTGGTCGTGTGTGAGAGAGACGGAGCGATGTATCGTGCGCTTGTCGTTGTGCTTCTAACGGGCAATTTATTCAGATTTCTTGTTTTTATCGGCTTCGATTTCAGCCGGCTGGTCTTCGTATCTGGATAGGAAAAGAACAAAATCAATAAAAAAAACTTTGACAATATATACTTATACAGGGTGATTTTTTAGAGAGTGTACATTTTGCAGGAGGGTGATGAGTACTCTGTTCTAATACGGAATATTACAAAAAATAGGTAAAATTACATTTTTTTTTATCTAAATTCGACAAAACTACCTCAAACATAAACAATTTCGGCTAAAAGAGTGTTGACTAACGACCTCTAGTGATCTCGCGCACCCCACACCTCCGTCACACCCATCAGCTGTCGAAAAACCATCATTTTGCAAGAATTTTAGATATTTTTAAGTTGTGATTACTAAGGCATTAAGCCATATTCTTTGGTATTAATATTTTTACTGGTCGTATATAACCATCAGCTACCATGACCTTCAATGTGTACCCTCACTAGGAAATCACCCTGTATAACTAATCGTGTAGAATAGGTGTCAAAATAGCATAAGTGTGTGTCACCCTATAAAACACTCTTGTGTAACTTTGTTAAATGTCACATACAGGGTTGACCTTGTACACCAGCTGAAGTGGCGTGAATGACTTATCGAAATAAAACTTAGAAAATTTGTTTTCGGAATCAGTTTAACTTTTTTCCAATATTATATGGCGTATGTAATGCACGGTTTTAGTGTTGGACAGTAAATTTTATATTATATCACTTTGTGACATACACAGAGTTGCATGTCAGCCATTATGGGCTTAATTGAATAAAAAAAAATTGGTTGCCTGTAAAGTCGGTATATGGGCGAAAGTTTTACGTGACAACGACTCGGGCATGGTTAGCCCGCCTAAGAGCGAGAGAGACAGACGTAACAAGTGACGCGGCACGCGTGCCTCTCACTCGCTCTCATTGTGAGCGCATAACGTGAGCGGAGCGTAACGCAGTGAAGTGAAGTGTCACCCGACAAACCAATTTATAACACGTTGTCACGTTAAAATAAGTAATTTACTTGAACAGCGCCTGCAGGTCTCCCCGGAGCAGCGCCAGCGCGAGCGGCGTGGCGAGGCAGGCCGGCACCAGGTACAGCAGCGCGGGCTGCGCGTGCTTGAACACGTGCATCACCACGATGGTCGCGATCAGGCCCGCTATGTACGCCGCGAACGTCGCTCTGAACAAACAACTTGTTTCTATATATCCGGCTCGAAGGACCAAACGGTTTAGAATGTGGTTTTGGATATAAAAATGGTTTAAATGCAAACAAACAATGTCAAATGTCGCTTTAAATAGATTGCTTATCCGGCTCAAAGGACCAATTAGATTGTAATTTTGGATGAACAAAAATATGCTGAAATCTTTAAATGCATAGAAAATTAATTATGCTTAGTATGAATAAACATTAATATCAATATCGAACTGACAACAAAGAAATAGAATGAAACAATTTAATTAAAATCTAATTAATCTCAAAGTCTGCAACGAAATTAAAATTAAACAAAAACTGCGAATTAAATTTTTACATTAAATATTCATAGCGCATAATTACCTGAAGTAAAACTCGGAATTGCGTTTGAGGCTCTTGTCGAAACGCAGCAACAAAGCGATGAAGATACCAGGGACTACGATATCTCCTAGACCCAACATTGCGAAGTTGCTGGCGTTGAAACCGTTCACAAGCAGATCTTGAGGGAATACCACTGGAAAAGGCACAGAAAATAATCATGTAGCAGTAGAGTGCTAATACAAGCTCACGGACCACCTGGAACCCTTGGGTCTGCGAAGGGACTTCGGGTCTCTTTGCATCTTATACCGGTTGTTCCACGGGGAGTGCTCCGAGGAATTATTTGAGATGATTCCAACATCTCCCTTTTATCATCGTACCACTCGGCGTCGAGGTGGAGTTCATCCCTACTATATGGAACCACCGCGGTCATCCACGGTTCGTTTCAGGAACACTTTTTTGCCACGCAGCTTCCGGCTATGGAATGAGCTCCCCTCCTCGGTATTCCCTGAGCGCTATGACTTGTCCTTCTTCAAACGAGGCTTGAGGAGGGTCCTTAAAGTTAGGTCGTAGGTAGCGACCCCTCAGTGTCCCCTGACATTGCAGAGGTTCATGAGCGACGGTAACCACTTCCCATCAGGTGGGCCGTTGGCTCGTCTGCCTACATGGCAATAAAAAAAAAAAAAAAACCAGTAAAACGAGCCCAAACACGACAGGTCTATCTTGTTTAACACAAGAGTTCCTATGATCAATGGCAGTGGCGTGCAGAGCATATAGGCAAACATGCACTGCATACCCTAGATTTTCAAATTATACAGGGTGGATCTGTATCTTTGGACAATCTGACGTGGGGTGAATGACCTGTCGAAATAAAACCTAGAACCACTTTTATTTTAAGAATTGGATAAAAAAAATTTTCATCATAGTATGGAAGTCCGCAACGATAGTCGTACGTTTTCCATCCAATGTCAGAAAAAAAAGTTTAACCGATCCAAAAAATAAAAATGGTGCTAAGTTGTATTTCGACAGGTCATTCACCTCACGTCAGATTGTCCAAAGTTACAGATCCACCCTGTATTAAAATAGCAACTAAAAACGATAAAATGCTGTGTATTTAATAGACCTCTAGTTTTATTATTTGCATTTATTGAATGAAAACTGGGAGAACATTTATTGTAAGCTGTAAATTTGTAAAACAACAAGGTAAAATTGCATTGTCACGTGATATACACCTGCGTGCAAAATGTCAGTTCAATCGGACAACGGGAAGTTTGTCAACTTTAGCTCGCAAGTTTCCATCCAAACTTCAAAGTTACATCCAGTGCAAGTTAATATACTGTACCAACCCATTACTGCCCACTGTTGGGCCACTCTGGTCTCCTCAGAAGAGGGATTAGACATAGTCCACCACGCTTGCCCAGTGCGGATTGGGGACTTCACATATCTTCAAAGGATTTTTAGAACCCTTTTCCGACATGCAGGTTTCCTCACGATGTTTTCAAGCAAGTTGATAATAAGTTAATATAAAGCTTGTAACATTACTCACGTTTGATAGGAGCCTCGAAGCTCTTGGCGACGGTCACCATGACGTTGGTTCCGAACACCCAGAATATGTCGTAAAGGAACAACCCACAGAGTAGAATACAGCCAGTCACTACGTTGTTCAGATGGAGGAGTTCCACACCGTTGATAGCGAACGCGATGCCGAACAGATTGTTGGCGATCCAGTGCTACGGAGATATAGAGAGTCTAATATATGCTTATACAAAACATATTTTATTGTTGGAAAGTTGGAAATTACGGGAAGACCGAGTAACTGCGGGTAGGTCATTTAAGAGCAGACAAATCTGTCTACCCTCTTTCTCGTTCGTTTGGGAATAGTGTAAGTAATCTATCACCTACTTATACAGGGTGTATCTGTAACTTTGGACAATCTGAAGTGGGGTGAATGACCTGTCGAAATACAACTTAGCACCATTTTTATTTTAGAAATTGGATTTAAAAAAATCAACATAGTATGGAAGCCCGCAACGATAGTCGTACGTATTCCATACAATGTTAGAAAAAAAAGTTTAACCCATCCAAAAAATAAACCCCCACGTCAGATTGTCCAAAGTCACAGATACACCCTGTATACGACTTTTTTTAAACCTCGCTGAGAGAAATGGAGAATTTAATCTAATCTATGCTTATACAGGGTGATATAATCACAGTTATGGATATCATAAAATAAATACTAGAAAATAAAATTGTCTCATAATCTAATGTGT
The DNA here is from genome assembly GCA_030269945.2 of Trilocha varians. Classification (NCBI taxonomy): domain Eukaryota; kingdom Metazoa; phylum Arthropoda; class Insecta; order Lepidoptera; family Bombycidae; genus Trilocha; species Trilocha varians. Next base: position 9,729,673 of record AP028270.1, on the reverse strand, counting down.
ACTAAGTTTTGTTAGCTGTGTTCGGTTTTGGATGTGATGGAGTTTATCATTACTTTCATTTCCGCGTGCCCATTTCAACGTTACATTCGATAATAAGTTATTTTGCAATAATGTATAGAGGTGATTATCTTTAAATGATTAAAACATGTATTTTTTTATCTGTTACAAAATAATGTTTCGTAAAAATGTATTGCATTACATCCATAACTTTTCTTTCGAATATTAATAAGTTAAAAAAGTCAACGTAGTCAATTTTAATTTTGTATAGTGCAACGTTCAGCTCCCTCTAAATCCCTACTAATATTATAAATGCGAAATTAACTCTGTCTGTCTGTTACGCTTTCCCGCTTAAACCTCTGAACCGATTTTGATGATATTTGGCAAAAACAATCTTTAGACCCTAAGAAAGAACATAGGCTACCTTTTAATTGAAAGTGACGCAGACGAACTTGCGCGGGCCCACTAGTCATAAGACAATATTTTCTTTTTAATTGAACTAAGAAATAACGTATATTAATTTTTAAAAAATAAGTATACACCTATAAATACTGTGGAGACCCAGTTCCTCAGTCTTCCCGTGATCATGGCGCTTGAAACAGTGCCGAAATATCGGGATCGCTCAATTGAAAATAATCGTGGTAAGAACCCGTTTAGTAATAGTGTAAGTGATGTAGATAACCGCGAGTGTTTAAAGAAATTTAAATAAAACATACCTTTTTGAACAAGTACCAAGCTCCAAGACAGAGCGAGATGAGTAGACACACGACGTCGTACGAGGTAAACTTGTAGTTAATGATATCCTGTTTGTTATCTCGCTCGCCCTGCGTGAAGTGGATGTGGAACGGAATGTTCGGGATTGAGGCGGGCACCAGGAACGAGATTATTGGGCTGCGAAGTAATATACATTGTATAATATGTAGGGGTGTGCGAATATCGTTCGAATCGAATCGATAGAATAATTCGAATCTTCGAATTATTCGATTTAAGAGCAGACAAATCTGTCTACCCTCTTTCTCGTTCGGAATAGTGTAAGTGATCTATCACCTACTTATATAGGACTTTTCTTAAACCTCGCTAAAGAGAAATTGAGAATTTAATCTAATCTATGCTTATACAGGGTGATATAATCACAGTTATGGATTCCATAAAATAAATACTAGAAAATAAAATTGTCTCATAATCAAATGTGAATCGAATAATTCGAATTTCGAATAGTATCGAATTTGACTACGACGACTACAACTATTTTGTAGCTTTCCGTACGGTCGCGGGTACAAAACCAGCCGGCGAGTACCTCTAAATCTTAATGTGAAAAAGATTTATGTGCAATTTTTCACAACACCACTGACTAAAAACGGTGAAAGCAAACATCGTGACGAAACCTGCGTATCGGAGAAGAATTCAAACAATCTTTTGAAGATATGTGAAGTCCCCAATTCGCTTTAGACAAACATGGTGGACTATTCCTAACTCCTCTTCGGAGGAGACCTGAGCCCAGCAATGGGTAGTAATGGGTTGTTACAGTATAATATATTGGAGGCGTACAAAAGTTATGGGAGGTGTTTAAGGAGGGGGTTGAGTCAAATTTCATTTAATTCGTTAGAGTGAAGAGTCTCGACAAATATCAAGCATTTTTTTTTATTGAAGGAAAATGCTGGATGTGGACATAACATAGTTTATTCATTACAATGTTAATAACTATTACTAATTGTTAATGAAATGATACTATAATGTGAGAAACTGCCTTATTAATATACTAATTGTATTGTTGATAATATAACAAGTTACTTATAACATAATTATTTCATGAATAATTGAACTCCACCTAATACATAAGATAATTTGCAATTCAAAGTAATTATAAATTAAATATTTTGCATATTTCAGTTATCTAAATTTTGTTGATCGTTTTTACTTCATTTTCCATTACTATTACGGTGGGTTTTTTTGTTATCTATGCATTTAAGACGTCATTGTGAGCTAATGCGGAGAAACAGTCTTGATTGTCAAAGTAAAATTCTTAATTTGTGTAAAATTATAATATGCTGATCTTTACACTTAAATTTATAGCTTTTACGTTACGTCAGTTACTAATTAAATTTATTATGTTATCCACTCAACTGGGAACGTCACCATTCGCTAGATTGCGAAACTGGGGACTTCGTTCGGAATCAATACCGTGTTTGAGCCCCTTTTTAAAACATTTTTTTCCAATAATGTTTAATTTTAATTTTTGATTAAACCTTATATTTTTGTAAATCTTTATTACTAAACGACGCTGTATTGCATTTTCAGCGAAAATATATCATCTCCGTAAAATATGAGACGATTAGAAAATGTAAGCAAAACAAGTTTTAGAACTGTGCTCAATTTTGGCTCCTGCCACAGACTTGGCAAAAGTAAACAAACCAATTTGGTTACCGATCCCAGTTGAGTGGTTATAAGAAATTGACGAAAAAAGTCACATTATTTTATAGGCTACCTTTTTCAAACCAGTACATGGCAGATATCAGACAAAAAATGTATGACAAACTTACTTGGTAATAAAAATTTAAAACTTACCTCAAAAGATGACTCAAAGCCAACACTCCAAGGAAGAAGAAATATCCAGTCAGCAATAAGTTGATGTACTCCTTAGAGAAGAACTGGAAGAATATGTATAGTCCAAAGAGCGCACACGACGCCACCAGCGGAAACATCAGAGCATCCTTGTTTGACATTGTCTCATGTCTCTCGCCGGCTTTCTGTACAATAAAGAACATTGTTAAGACACATTTTAAAAAAACTTGAGAGGTGCCAAGGGACACCCGGAAAGAACGAAGTTCCTTTCGATTAATTAGTGAGGGAATTGTAATAAAATTATCAAGAGAGATTTTTTATCTTATTAAGAGAGAGAGAGACAGACGTTTTAAACTAACTATTATAACTTAAAAAAATAAAATTTTATTATAAATAAAATATTTTGATCACAGTGCCATCTACCATTAATCATCTAAAACAAAAAAAGGGTTGTGACAACTTTTTCATAAGAATTTCCGTCTAGCCCCCTTTCGATAAAGCGCGATAAGGAACTTCGTTCCAATTAGACCAAATAGTATAAAATTTTATTAAATTAAAGGTGTTGCTTAACACATTCGCTGCGATACGAGGCCTAAATGATCCCACCTGAAACTTCCCTGTGATAAAATGTGGACTTACTTCCCTGTGGATAACTTTGTCAAAGGAAGTGGGGTCTAATAGACCGCGTCCTAACTTCTGGTCATACTGCGGGCCGATAACACCTCGTGCCGCAGCGAGCGTGTTAATGGAGCTACACAAGTAAACGGCTAATGATAGCAGGTACAGATCTGATAAAGGCTAATTAGCCAATTTTATTTAATATGAAGAAAATAAATAAGAGGTGTGTAACACAAAAATCATGTAAAGAGAGGTGTTACTTTTTTAGACATGCGGTATTATAAAACTTTTCAAGTCAAAAATGAACATGGTAGAGTGATACTTTTTTGATATGTGGTGATAAAATATTTTTCTAGTCAAAAATTAACATATGGTATAGTTACAAAAATAACCGATGCATTGCACTATAGTTTAAAGTTGAAATGGCAATGGGCAGGGCATGTTGCACAACATAAAGACAAACGTGGACACTAGACACACCGAGATGGAAAGGGCCCAATGGAAAACGACGAAAAAGGAAGACCTATGAAACTATGGAGCGACAATATTATATTTACTGGTAAGAACTGGATTGAAGTAGCTCAGCAAAGGGAGAACTGGAGTAGATTGGAGGAGGCCTATACCCGATTAGGGGTTCCAGCTTAAGTTACTATTATTTAATTTTAAGTTTATATTATAATTACTTTATCTTATTACACTTAAGTTTGTGAAATAAAAGGCTTTATTATTATTATAATAAGATAGTGAAAGAAGTACTTCTTTAGTAGTGTAGATAAACAATGAATTATTCATTATTTTCCTTATCAACTATTAATTTTATTTTAAAATTACTGTTTCTTTTAATAATTGGTGATGTTATTTAAACATGGTGAATTTTAACAAAAAAGTATTAACATAGAAACATAAAATTTTAGAGAATTTGATGATGGGCCCATTCAAGGCTGGTTGTGAAGAGTTGATGATTCTAAAATAAGGGGATTTACATAATGAAATATTTAATGGGTTTTTTTTGTGCTGTGTTGCTTACATGTTTAAATGTGATTGATTATGGCAGAATTGGTGTTTTTGTAGGGTTTGTTGCATTACATGGTTGAACAGTTGCCATGGTCATTTATGGTTTTTTTTGTACTTAGTTTTATGTAAATTATTATGTTCTCTAGGCAAAATAATATTAACTTGGTAAATGTTATTGTGGATGGGTTTAGTTTTTTCTCTTTTTTTTTAGTCAAAAAGTTTTAAATCTTGGCTTAAAATCAAATAAAAAAATATGTTTTTAAAGACAAGAGTTAAATGATAGTGCAAATTGTTTTCGATTCTACGAACAGAAAAAAAATGCTATGCAAAGCTAGAAAATGTATCACATAAATATTAATATTTTTTTCTGAGTATTTTTTACACTACGTAAAAAAAAACAAAGTGCCACGACGATAGATCATGTCGTGGTCTTTTTTGATTGGGTTGTTTTGTTTACCATAATTTATAAGAGAAGACTGTGATAAATTATACTAAATGTCCAATGTAACTTACCTTTTGGTCGTTCAAATACTTCACAGACCGAAAAGATCCGAAAAATATGGGTAAAATTGCCATTATCACTAAACTTAAGTATGCGATCGCGATTCCCTCAATACTCGAAGGCGGCTTTTCGGTAACATTTTGTATGGTTTCCTTAACACTATCTTCGATGTTTATAGGTATTTCTGACGCTACGTCTGCCATTTCTTTTAGAAATTTAAGCAGAAATTAATTTTTAGACGACTTTCCCCTACGGATACTTTTTTGACAAGAACTTGACAAGTGTGCAATTTTATTAAGTTGGCATTAAGTTTTTTTGTAGTGTTGTTATCAAATCGGTAAAAACCGATTCAATGTAAAATTTTCAAACATTTTGTTTCCATTTAAACAAAAAGGTAAATAGTAAAAATACTTGAGAATGCAATTCAACTTTACTGTTTATACTAATGAATAAAATAAATTAATTAAAAGAAAATAAATAAAATACCATTTTTTGGAGTTTTATATTTCCTTTGCCTTTAAGAACCGAGAAAGCACATCAGCTGTACCGGTAATGTCAAAAATGCGTCAATTGGCAATACATGTCAATGCGTCAAATGTCATTTGGTCACGAAAATACTGGTGCACTACTGTGCAGATAAAACTTTCGCTTTTATTTTCTCGTAATTTGTTTTTCTCGCCATGAAAATATAAACTTGAAACACAGAACGGTGTAGACGCGCGTAAAATCAACATAAATAATTAAAAGATGGAAGTGCCTGGTGGTGCTGAGGACGGTTTTGTCCGAGAGTGGACCCCCTGTAATCATGTTTTGAATTTAATACCACCCAGGATACAAAATGGGATATTCTCCAGTGAACTGAGCTTGACTTGTGTTGATGCTGTTAGTGAATACATTGCTCTTGGCACCAATGTTGGGCTCGTGTATTGGTACGACAGAAAAAAAGGAAATATTCAAAGACTGCGTTGTGAGGTAAGATTGAAGGGAATTCCCTATCTAAAATCTATATCATAACTAAAAAAATAACAAATCAATAGAAATTACTACTGAAATATTTCCATAAAAAACATCATTGATTGTTTACAGAACTGTTCTAGTAGGTACCATATTATTATCTTCATTCATATTGAAAAAGAAAGTCTATGTATGTCAAGGTTTATAAATTCGACTCAGGTGAGCCATGTAATGTTAAATAACAAATATAAATTGTGCAAGCGTGTAGCTTATGTATATTATGTATGTATTTTAAAACTTCTGCATGTCGTAATTTATTGATGTAGGTACTAAAAGCAAATTAACTGCATTTTGTGTACTGTAATGTATACTATTTTTATTTATTTATTTGAAGGAAGACTTACAGCTACCATGTAATAAATTACAAAAGTGGAAACAGAAAGCCAAGTAATGGTCATCACTGAAAAGATTTTTTTTTCTTTTAGTTGGAGGAAATCACCTCATCACAGAAGGTATGTGGGAGTTGAACCGCACTAAAACCTCCAACCGCTCACACTCAACGTCCAAACCCTGGTTGAGGCCAGAACCCAGCACAGGGTTGAGAGATACCCACGGCACTCTTTCCTGTCGCGCCGCCCCCATCACTGATAAGAAACAATTTTACTTATAACAAAGATGTTACTAAAGAATACTCAATATATTACTAAAGAAACAAATTATGATGGTAAAGAAAAGTAAAAAACAAGACTTAATGAACTGAATGAACGGAACATTCAGCTATCTTTCTATTATAGTTTTTGCTTAGGAAATCATTTGTTTCCGAAGTTATGTCTATGTATTATAATATAATTTACATGTAACCTACATTCATCGTTCAATTTTCTTGAGCTGAATATCAAATTTACCAAGAAAAAGCAGCCCAAGATACTTGTTACAGCTTTAGCTATCTTTCAGTTAAATTACGAAATAATCAGCTAGCCCTCTTCAAAAACTACTTAGAAATAACTATATCCCAAACCTTACTATATTTTAATACTATGTATTCAAATAGGTACACAAATCCTCTTTACTTCTTAATTAGATTACATTGTATGGATTACACATACATATTTTTAATGATTTATAATTAAAATCACTTTGACCTAACACCTAATAACAGTTAGTGCACTTAATTACCAATTGAAAACTGCAAGAATCTAAATCTTGAATTTATCACCATGAAAATATGAAATAAATTGTGTTTTAACATGTTCACAGTGTAACCAATTTTTGCATACTTACCATTCGCTGCGTCACGAGGTGTTATCAGCGTGCACCATGACCAGACGTTAGGGCGACACGAGGTCTATTAGACCCCACCTTCTTTAACAAACTTATACTCTTCACGCTGCAGGGAAGTTAACGTTTCTCTTTGCCGCATCACAGGAAAGTCGCAGGAGGGATCATTTAGGCCTCGTTTAGCAGCGAATGTAAAAAAACAAATGACAGTAGTAGCGAATGTAAAAAACCTAATGACAGTACTTAAGAGTATGTTATAGGTCTGTGAGAGACGGTAACTGCGTCTGATCAGGTGATCGTTAATTGCCCTGCTTATGTGGCAGAAAAAAACATTGTAAAATTTCTTAAATTACACATCATCAGTGGCCTTGATAAATAATGTACAAAATTATACATAGAAACAGTGTAGGTATCAACTTAGTTACATTTACAGATAATGAGTTATCTGCCTAAATTGAGTAACACATTTTTGTTGTTTCTTCTGACTTTTTAAATCTAATTTAAATAGTGTATTTTATGTAATTTTCTCAATCCAAATTGCTGGTTGCTGTTAAGCCTTTACTGTACTGTAACAACCCATTACTGCCCACCACTGGGCCCAGGTCTCTGAAGAGAGGTAAAGCCAATGACATGCAAGCAATGATAAGCAAGTAATTATAGCTTGGGATGTTGTTAGGCTAGGTTAGGGATAACTGATAGACTTTGTTATACTTGTACAGTACACGTAAACCAGTTAGTTATAGCAACCATAGCATGTATGGATAATTGCATGTCAGTTTAAATTGGGTTTCTTTTATTCTTTTAATTTATTGTTTTGTGAAGACCTTTGCAATGTAATTTCGATTTCAAGTTGTGGTGGCCGAGTGGTCGAAGTGCGTCCTACTGAGCGGGAGGTCGCGGGTTCAAATCCGGCCGGCTTGTACCTCTAAATCTAAATGTGAAAAAGATTTATGTGCAATTTTTCACAACACCACTGGTGGTGTTCAACCAAACGGTGAAGGAAAACATCGTGAGGAAACCTGCATGTCGGAAAAGGGTTCTAAAAATCCTTTGAAGATGTGTGAAGTCCCCAATCCGCACTGGGCAAGCGTGGTGGACTATGCCTAATCCCTCTTCTGAGGAGACCTGAGCCCAACACTGGGCAGTAATGGGTTGGTACAGGATACAGGCTCGTAACATTGTTTTTATATCTCAATTTATTTAAATAGACATAGACATGCTTGATTTGTAATAAAAACTTTGGAAAGCATCAATAATTAAACGCATTGAGTATCTCCTCCTTTTTTGAAGTTGGGCAAAAATAGGTACACATATTTCGACAATTACAATTCTAATCTTCTTCACAAACCAATCAAGACTCATTTTAATTATGGGTAAATGCACTGTAGAATCGTATTTACGCGTTTATTTATAAAAAAAAATACTAGCTTTTGCCCGCGACTTCGTTCGCGTGGACTTCAGGTTCGTCCCGTATTATCAAAAATTGTAGCCTATGTGTTATTCTGATGTATAAGCTATATTATGGTAAAGTTTCATTCAAATCCATTCAGTAGTTTTTACGTGAAAGAGTAACAAACATCCATACATCCATACTTACAAACTTTCGCCTTTATAATATTATTATGATGTTAATGACTTGTAATAAATACATACAGATAAGAAAGTATTCATAACAGTAAACAGTCATGTTTACCTCATTACGGTACAAATTGACTTATTACATACTTCCTTGAATTCTGTGTATAATGAGGTTTATAAAATTAGGTATGTTTGTTTGAACAAATGAAGATGATAGTTAAGAAATTAACACATTGTCATTGATTTTTCTTTTGAAAAAAAACTTGAGACGTGACATGGAACACCCTAATAGAACGAAGTTCCTTTCGATTAAAAGATATCTTATATTTTTTTTCCTAACGTAACGCGCGATAAAGAACGCGTTTTAAAAGATTTTGATCACAGCGCCATCTAGCGATAATCATCTAAAGCAAAAAAAGTGTCGTGACAACTTTTTCATAAGAATTTCCGTCTTGCCCCCTTTCGATAACGCGCAATAAGGAACTTCGTTTCAATATTATTGTGTTGTCACGGGATTATACATCTGTGCGCAAAATGTCAACTCAAACAGAAACCGGGAAGTTTGTCAAAATTAACTCGCAAGATTCCACCCAAACTTACATAGTTAAATACAGTGCAAGTTCATATAAAGCTTGTAAAAAGGCGAAATGGCGTGACTCAAACAAATTATACTTATACATATGACACGTTGAGGCGCCGAGTCCGGGGGAAAACCGCACGACATGACTCAATTTATACACATATCGATAAAGTTCAAGATATGTGCATAAATTGAATTTTGTTATCATCCAAGACAAAGAACAAAACGAATGCATGATTAAGTTTATTTCGTTGTATCCAAATTCCATTTCATATAAAATGAGAACCTTTTTTTTTATTGCGTCATAGTTAAACGAGCTTACGGCCCACCTGATGGTAAGCGGTCACCGTCGCTCATGAACCTCTGCAATGCCAGGGCAATGAGGGGCTGCTTATCTATCGCCTACCGATACAGGACTTTTCTTAAACCTCGTTTAAAGAGGGACATGTCATAGCGCTCCGGGAACACCGCGGATGGGAGTCCATTCCAAATCGGAATGGTACGGGGCAAAAATTATCTTCTGAAGCGAACCGTGGAAGTTCGCAGCGGTTCCAAGTAAAGGTGGTGAACCTTGCCCCAGAACTTTTCTCAGACCGGAGTACAGAAGAACAGTAACACCGACATGTAGGGTTAAAAACTTATGATAAAATCACACATAAGCAAAAACCCAGCTTAAACAGAACATTTTTTATTGCCTTTTTCAGACGAGCGGATGGGCCCCCTGATCGTAAGTGGTTACCGTCGCTCATGGACCTCTGCACTGCCAGAAGACACTGCGAGGCTGCTACCTGATAGCCTACCCTTAAGAACTCTCATACACTGACATCCTGTATCCTGTACCAACCTATTACTGCCCACTGTTGGGCTCAGGTCTCCTCAGAAGAGGGATTAGGCATAGTCCACCACGCTTGCCTAGTGCGGATTGGGGACTTTACATATCTTCAAAGGATTTTTAGAACCCTTTTCCGATATGCAGGTTTCCTCACGATATTTTCCTTCACCGTTTTTAGCCAGTGGTGTTGTGAAAAATTGCACATAAATCTTTTTCACATTTAGATTTAGAGGTACAAGCCGGCCGGATTTGAACCCGCGACCTCCCGTTCGGAAGGACGCGTGTCGACCACTTGGCCAGCACGACTTAACTTACACCGACATACACGAACATAATATTCATAAACTTTATTTCCAGATCTCAAACTCTCCAATAACATACGTGAAAATAGTAAACACTGTAGATTACATGGTGGGAGCCGGCAACGCGCACGGACAGGTCACGGTGTTCCAGATACCGAAGGAACATCCGGAGAATGTACCGGAGACATTCAAACCTAAAGTTGAACCGAAGGTGGAAAGGTAAGGAACTCACACCTGAAACTAGTGGGGCTATTCATAATTGCAGAATAGACTCATATTCGAAAGCTTTTCGAATAAAGACCGAAAATCATAATCGTGTTCTCACACTTGACATCGAACGATTTGATACTGGGATTGTAAATAACCCTACTGGTTTAGAGTTGAAACTGAAAACCAGCGTCAAGTATCTAAGCTGTTTCGATTGGTTTGTCACGAAAATGGCACAAGTGTGAAATTAATTATTGAAAAGAAATTAACTGGCACGTTTCCACTTCTTTGTATTCATCATCATCATCAGCCCGTAGACGTCCATTGCTGGACATAGGCCTCTCCCAAACTTCGCCACAACGACAGGTCCTGCGCTGTCTGCATGCAGTGATCTCCCGCGGCCTTGACCAGGTTAGGTCTTTGTATTAACATAGTAAAATGTCCACAGGTACACAATAGGCGATCTGCATAAAAGTGAAATAACATCCATAGAATGGTCCAAGAATGGTATGAGACTGTTCTCCGGTGACAAAAATGGTGTTATTATCATGACGGAAATCGACTTTTACATGGTAAGTATTACTAAGTTCCTGGGTTGGTCTATAGGACATCTAATATATATTATAAAGGCGAAAGTTTGTAAGTATGGATGTATGGATGTTTGTTACTCTTTCACGTAAAAACTACTGAATGGATTTGAATGAAACTTTACCACAATATAGCTTATAACATCAGAATAACACATAGACCTATGATTAGGGCTCTGCAGTGCTTAGTTACCGTATTTCTTACTTATTACTAGACTAGACGGGACGAACCTGAAGTCCACGCGAACGAAGTCGCGGGCAAAAGCTAGTTTTAAATACATATGTATCAAATTTTCCTTGTATTACTCTTACTAGATCAGAGTTCGATTATTAATAAACCTGTAAAAAAAATTGTTGGTGTTTTCTCGTTTTCAACGTTTTGATGCCGGTTTCGCTATTGTACATTTTAAATGAAGTTTTTTTTAACCACAGTGCTAAAATTTTACGACAAATTCGCTGGGTAGAAATTAGGGGTGTGCGAATAATTCGAACTCACGAATTCGTTCGAATGACCGATATTCGCACACCCCTAGTAGAAATCTTAAATTCTAAATAAAAAAATAAATAACAGAAGTGTAGAGAAAAATAGAGTGAGTGATATAACATAACCATACTCGTCCATTCTAGCACTTATGCAAGTCGATGGAAATAGTGAACGAAGGTCACGAGATAGTACAGATGAGCTACTACCAGAACACGCTCCTGGTGTCGAGCCTCTACCGCAGTATAGTCTGCGAGAGGAGCGCCGACGGCAGGACGTGGCACGTCACACAACTTGGCAAGAAGGAAAGAAAGAGGTGAGGGTAGTTATTACATCGTTTGTGCAGTAAAGCTTATTATACAATTAGTGATTTTCTAGATGACTGCACTAAGTGGGATTGAAGCTTTCGTTTTAGGTCAAAACTGTAACAAATATTGTAATATTGAGTTGAAAAGATAAAAAAAAAAAACAGAAAAATAATACAAAAAAAAAAAGACATGCCGGCTGAATTTCTTGCCAGTTCTTCTCAGAACGGTGGCTATTTCTTTTTTCCGAACTGGTGGTAGCCTTTTGATATTAACGTTGAGAATAAATAATTTCATTTCATTTCATATTTTGTTACATCTGATGATAAGTGTTTACCGTTGTTGGACTACTGCAATGCTTGGGGAAACCGCAGGGCATCCTACGACATTGCACTCTTCTTAAACTAAGTTTATAGTCAATCATATTTGAATCAGTGAATGAATGAACGAATGAATGAATCGAAATAGAGGTTGTTGCGGAATTCAGATTACTGAAGTCGTGGTGGCCGATTAGTCGAAGCGCGTCCTTCTGAACGGGAGGTCGCAGATTCAAATCCGGCCGGTTTGTACCTCTAAATCTAAATGTGAAATAGATTTATGTGCAATTTTTCACAACACCACTGGCTAAAAACGGTGAAGGAAACCTGCATGTCGGAAAAGGGTTCTAAAAATCCTTTGAAGATATGTGAAGTCACCAATCCGCACTGAGCAAGCGTGGTGGACTATGCCTAATCCCTCTTCTGAGGAGACCTGAGCCCAACAGTGGGTAGTAATGGGTACAAGATAGCCATATGGTTAAAAAATACACTACATAATAATGCTTTTGATTGGATTTCAAAGAGTGTAGGTTACACTACGTCTTATTGGAAAAATATCTCTCCTGCCTCTTTCAGATTTCCTGTACTCATGCAATTTTTGTCATTCTATGCCTCATTCTTTGCGATTATTCATCACAGGGTGCAAATAGCATAAGACTGGTCGTTATGGCGAGGTTTGGGAGAGGCCAGCAGTGAACGTCTGATGATGAGGACTTACTGTAAATTTTCTAGTATTAAATAGTAAAGTGATATTTCAGCTTATGCGCACTAGGAGCGGTGTTTCATTACTCGTACGCGACGGGTGCGGCCTGTATCTATTGCGCGAGGCCGGGGCTGCGGCTGTGGCGGGCTGATAAGACTGGGAATGTTCTACATACGCTGCTTTTTAAGGTGAATATTTTGATTATACAGGGTGATTTTTTAGAGAGGGTACATATTGCAGGAGGGTGATGAGTACTCTGTTCTAATACGGAATAGTAAAAATAGGTAAAATTACAAAATATATTTTTTTTAAAAATCTAAATTCGACAAAACTACCTCAAACATAAACAATTTCGGCTTAAAGAGTGTTGACTAATGACCTCTAGTGATCTCGCGCACCCCACACCTCCGCCACACCCATCAGCTGTCGTAAAACCATCATTTTGCAAGAATTTTAGTTATTTTTAAGTTGCGATTACTAAGGCATTAAGCCATATTCTTTGGTAATAATATTTTTACTGTTCGTATATAACCATCAGCTACCATGACCTTCAATATGTACCCTCACTAGGAAATCACCCTGTATACATTCATATACAATCACACAAACACACACGCAGTCATTCAGAACACACATTCTCACTGACATTCAGTCACTAATGACTCAATCGTTCACTCATTCACTCACTCAAAAGTAACTCACTCAGTGTTTCAGTTCCTCACTCACACACTCACTCGCTCATTCAGTACACACTTTCTCACTGTCATTCAGTCACTCATTAACTAGGTCGTTCACTCTTTCACTCACTCACTCACTCATTTAGACATTTACATTCAATTGGTTACTCACTCACTCCCTCAGTCAGTCAAACAGTCACTCACTCATTCATAAACATACACAAACAAATGATGAAATTATTATTAACTAGCTTTTGCCCGCGACTTCGTTCGCGTGGACTTCAGGTTCGTCCCGTATTATCAAAAATTGTAGCCTATGTGTTATTCTGATGTATAAGCTATATTGTGGTAAAGTTTCATTCAAATCCATTCAGTAGTTTTTACGTGAAAGAATAACAAACATCCATACATCCATACTTACAAACTTTCGCCTTTATAATATACAGGGTGTTGGTGCCTGGTGAAACAATACTTTGAGGGCTTAATCTATTTCACATTTCAAATCATATACACATACTTTCGAAACGGAGATGATCACTTTATTTTCCCATACAAAGTTGAAAAAATATTATTTTGTATTATTTTTGACAACCCTATCCTGACCTACATTCAGCGTGCTATATCTATTTTCACGAACACAAGCGCATGTATCCTGTTTAGAATGTGATTTTTGTCCCGTGTATTATTATAATGTTCTATGATACAGGAGGTGGCTAGCAGTCTTAAGTCTTTAGCTGTTGGTGTACGTCAGTACGGTAGGGTTGATCACGCACTAATTAACACGTAGTTTTGATTAGTTATAACTTATGATATATTATGCCTAGAAAACTCAGACTTGGTGGATGGCTTCTACATCAAGTATACTATTTGCTGTGAAAGTATTGTTTCATCGAATTTTAACACCCTGTATATTAGATTAGATGACGTGTCTTTTTTCTAACCTGAAGAGTATGTCTTCGGTAGAGGGTGTTCAGTGTACGACATTGCAGAAATCCGTGCAAGTACCATCAGGTGGTCTATTGGTTTGTTTATCAACGTCTAAACTTATTTTTTTTCTATTACAGGAAGCAATATCAAACCCACTAACAATAGCGGAACTCCTAAACCCATCACAACGGAAACATTCTCACACCGACCGCGAATACAACCTTGGACCTCTGTTTGTCTTCCGAGAACAGTTCCTAGTGTCGCACAATGAACACATGCTGTATATACTGGACCCGAGGACGCTCACGGCGGTCGCTGTGCTCGACGACCTGAGGAGGTCAGTTAATATTTGTATACAGGGTGTTTGTACAAGAAGTCGGGTCAACTCATAAGCTGTACAGGTTGTCCTAAAACTGTGCGACATGAACGGGAAGTACCTTAAATATTAGAGATAGGATGTTTTGCTGAAACGAAACATCATTTTATTTTTGATGTTTAATAATACTGCATTTAAAGATTTTTCGTAAATTGTTGGGTTTGTTTGAAAATCGAAGTAACAAAATTGGCAGAAATCAACACCCTGTATCTTTATGATGCCAATCGAAAGAACAGTTAATATGAATGAAAAATTGATTCAACATTTTGATAACTTGATTTTCTGCCATTAATACTGTTTGTCTAACTAGTGAAACCTAGACAACATACGTCTAGTAAATAGAAATCAATTGATCTTTAAGCGTTTGCAATTAAATGAAAATAAACATCAATTTCAGGATTCTATCAGTGTCAGTGAACAAAGACGAGATCTTCGTGTTGGAAGGTCCGCGCACGCTACTGAGGCTCGCACACGCGCCCGAGCCCGCCGCACACAACACAGGTCGGTCCAACACGTAGGAACAAACACACACACACACATACACACACACACACGGACACATACACAGTCCCCTTCCCACATTTAGGGGGGGGGGGGGTAGACTATACCTGATCACTTCACTATGCAGTCCAATAGGACTATTCACAATCGCAAAATCGACTTAAATTCGAAAGTATTCCAATAAAATACTGAAAGCTGTACATATCATTTCGATAATATTTATAATAGTTTTGACAGTTTAAATCGAATGAGCGATTTTTATGGAATACGAGTCGACAATCCTTCTGAGTAGTGGACAGTTATGGGTAGTTACAGTACAATTTCGACACAGATAGTTAAATAAATAAAACATACACACTGACGACGTTATAAAGGTATAAAGAACACACACAAATAAGTATTAACAAAATTTGTTTACATTTAATGAAAATGTCGCCATTTTGCTTCAACAATGACATTTTGAGAATCCTATGTTAAGCCTTAAAGAATGTGTCAATCGTAAAATGAATTAATTAAACTAACTTATAATCTATTAGAAAATATGATAAAAAAAGTATAAATTAAACTACATTTTAAATTGATGAAAGACTTTAATAATAAAAGGTTGTGATTCAAGTGTTTCCAAGTATATTTACATATCTAATATTGGCAAATAGTTCTTAATAAATATAGAATATAATGCAATAATAAAGACAGTTTATCGTCTTTCTTAGTATCATTAAATAGGCATGACGAAAGATTTAGAAATCCTTTTCCGTTATGTGGGTACACGTTTACTATTTACGAAATCACCTCTATTTTGGTAATAATACAAAGTTTAACTACGTTTAAATACCGCGACGGGAAAGAGTGCCGAGCGCGTAACGCGTCGCACCGTCTCTCAAAACCCCGTGCTGGGTTCTAACTTCAGCCGGGGTTCGGACGCTGAGTGTGAGCGGTTGGAGGTTTTAGTGCGGTTCAACTCCCACATACCAGGGGACTCGGTGATTTCCTCCAACTGAAAAAAAAAAAGGTTTAAAGACATTTTTCGAATACCATTTTAAATAGTGCGCGATAACAGCCCAGAGTATCATGGCGTCGCTTGTGACGTCACGCTTAGGTAAACAAACGTCATAAGTTAACTCAATACTGTTTACCTAATCGTGACATCATCCGGTGTTGTTGGATTATCAACCAAAATGGACGATTGCAAAATTTTAATGTTTTAACTTTAATTATTTTAATATGGAGGTTCTAATATCATTAAATCTTTGAATATTTGATACAGTCGTCATGCCTATTGTGAAAATGAATGTAAATCAGTAAACTTATACAGACACCCGCGGTTTTCTATAATAAACTTACTTTCATGCATTTTGAATGGGTTCTTACCACGATATTTAATTCATTGAGTTGTCTCGATATTTCGTTGTTGTTGCAAACGTCATGGTCACGAGAAAACTGGATACTGCGGGTCGATTTAAAAGCAAACAAATCTGTCTACCCTCGCACTCGTTCGCTTTTGGGTAGTACCACTGGAACTCGAACTCACATCACGATACACCACACTCACTGTAAGAACCCGTTGAAAATGCATGAAAGTATTATAAATCAGTACTTAAATATGGTTGTGAATTAACATAAATACATATTTTTATAACAATACTATAATTCAACTTTAAATTAGTAATCTATTGAGAATTTTATCAAGTAAAAATGAATTGATCACAAAATGTAATTGTTCAACGAACAGTATTAAAATTGAGATTTTACTCCAATTAATTATATTATTGAATTATAATTGTATTGAGTAAAAATTGTTTGGAATAGTGTGGTATGCATTTTTTTATCAACAAGCTTTTTAAAACTTGAATGTTTAGTTTTTATTATTTAATCGAGTTATCTGTAGAATACATTTAGTATTACTAGAAATACCAATAACAAGAATGACGATTTTTTTTGTGGTAAAATTTGGTGCGGTCAATTTTGAAAATGGTTTTATATATATTCTATGTATATTGTACACTTCTCTACCTTACATTAAAGTCTACTTACTGTATGTTTTATTTTGGGTTTGCTGTAAGAAAACTCAGTATTGAGTTAAGCTCGCCTTTTGTGAACATTTTTTTTAATATAACTTTTTTTCTGTCATGTACAATAAAGTATTAAATAAATAAAAGTGTGGGCCACATTGAAGTGGGTCGCAACGCATCGGCCCTGTGGATCCGCCTCTTATACATTTCGTATGAACTAGCGCACATCGAGATGTAGACTTGCAACAATTTTCAGATATTTGTGCGACACGAATGTGTGTGCTCCTTTATTCTACAGATAGTTCATTGTAGTTTTTAAATTTTCATTTACTTGTAGTGCCATTTTATTTTTGTTATGTAATTTTAGATTTGCTTACATTTGGTTTTGTTTTGTATCTTACCACAAAATCGATTGAATTATTTTTTTTCCTAAATTTAATTGATACGTGGGTAGTTGATAACGACAGGTCTTACTTATACCTACTAGTATAAGTGGCAAAACACAATTTTACAGGAGAGCCATTTAAATGTTCTACACTTTCTTACTTTGCTAGCACTTATACCTATTTTAATGTTAGGGGTTGTCCATTAATCACGTGATCTTTTTTTAGCATTTTTTAACCCCCCCTCCCCCATCGGTGATACGTAGTGAGGTTTAAGACCACCCCCCCCTCCCCCTTCTCAACATCACGTGTATTTTTAGTACCTACAACGAATCTTAAAATTTTCGCGCCGTGCCGCTTAATATTTGTTTAAAAATCGCGCGTTTGATGAAAAAATAAATACACGAGATATCTTACTACACCCCCCCCTCCCCCTTGTGTTATTTTCGTGATTTTTATCAAACCCCTCCCCCCCCTTTCAAGCCTCACGTGATTAATGGACAACCCCTTATTTAACCACTCAACTGGGAACGTCACTATTCGCTAGATGGCGAAACTGGGGACTTCGTTCGGAATCAATACCGTTTGAGCCCCTTTTTAAAAACATTTTTTACCAACAATTTTGATTTTGAATTAAACGTTACATTTTTGTAAATATTTACTACTAAATGACGCTGTATTGCATTTTCAGCGAAAATATATCATCTCCGTAAAATATGAGACGATTAAAAAATGTAAACAAAACAAATTTTTGAACTGTGCTCAATTTTGGCTCCTGCCACAGACTTGGCAAAAGTAAACAAACCAATTTGGTTGCCGATCCCAGTTGAGTGGTTATGCAAAAAAAAAAAAAAGGTTTTCGTCATTTTGTTGGTTGTACCAGTATAAGTAAGATCCGTCGATATAATATTTAGTGTTTTTTATTGTTTTTTTTGTTGATACCAAATTCAGGACCAATTTTTATTATGTAGTCTGTAATGCTTGCTATGTGTTGTACTTTTTTTGTATTGTTGATTATTTTTGTATTTTTTTGCATTATGTATTTTGGTTTGTAAATGTTGTTGTGAGTATTTCAAGTGTTTTACAGATAAGTTTAATGTAGTTTTTATCTTAATTATGTAATATTTGCATTTCTGACGAAATAATATCCAATAACTGGTGCTATCGATTAACATTGTCTTTAAAAAGTTTGAAATAAAACATATTTAATGGAGTTTGAGGGTTGTATTAAGATTTGAGCTTTTTATGTCTTGAGTGCATAGACTATACAATTAAAAACTTTTGCCTATAAAAGAAAAAAAGCCATATCATACTAATCATTATTTTATTACGATTTTGATACTGTGTAAAGCTACTTGCACACTTACTATCTTATTTTAAGTGATATTTTTCGTGTGTAAGAAGCTTTACAATCAGTGGCGTGCGTTCCATAGAAACTAATATGCATTGCATACCCTAGCTTATCAAATACAATTAAAAACAAGAACGATTAAATGAGATATATTTATAAACTTCACATTTTTATTATTTACATGTATGTTAGTCGATGTGATTTAATTGATATGTAAATTAGTATGAAATTAACCCTTAAATAGACAATGTTGTTTTTAAACAACATACTAAACATCACCGATAAAATTAAGCTTCTTTTAATTTTTTTGTTAATTTTGACAGCTAGTTCTTATTTCTGAACGAATTTTGTACTTACAAAAAATTTATAGTAAATTCATGTCTAGTTTTTTTTACTCATTTTTCCTAGACTAATACATGTCCATTATACAAATATATTTTTTAAAACGTGAAATAAAAATCGTCCATTTAAGGGTTAAGTCAAATCTTCTGCATACCCTGACAATGTAATTGCACGCCACTGTTTACAATTCATGCAAATCTTTATGCATTCCAAAATCAAGTATTACTGTACCTATTAGTGTAAAAGTTCGTAAAATGACAAAATTAAATTAGAAATAAATAATAATATCTGGTGCTAATAATAATATGTCTTAATGGTTCTTATTTACTTTAAATTGAAATTTGTATATTATTTATTTATTTAACTATTCACCCAACTCGGATTATGTAGTATTAGTGATATATTACTGCTTCCTAAACACTTTAAAATAAAATAAAAGTCGAGGCATTCCTTGGGATCTCCAGTTAAAAAGAAGCACTCGCGGTTATCTACATTATTTTTATAATTAACGGGTTCTTACCATGATTTTTAACTAATTGAGTTGTCTCGATATTTCGACGTTGTTGTAAACGTCATGATGATCACGAGAAGACTGGATACTGGTAGATTTAAGAGCAATTCTGTGTACCCTCTTTCTCGTTCGCTTTTGAGTAGTACCACTGGAACTCAAATTCACAACACGTGGTAAGAATCCGTTAACCACTCAACTGGGATCGGCAACAAAATTGGTTTGTTTACTTTTGCCAAGTCTGTGGCAGGAGCCAAAATTGAGCACATTTCAAAAACTTGTTTTGTTTACATTTTTTAATCGTCTCATATTTTATACAATAATGCAATACAGCATCATTTAATAGTAAAGATTTACAAAAATATAAGGTTTAATTAAAAATCGAAATTAAATTTATTGGAAAAAAGTGTTTTTAAAATGAGGCTCAAACACGGTATTGATTCCGAACGAAGTCCCCAGTTTCGCCATCTAGCGAATAGTGACGTTCCCAGTTGAGTGGATAATTGCATGAAAGTAAATAGAAATAGTTTGAAGTAGATCTTTTAGCTAAAATAAATTAGACTTAACCTTGTTCTTCCATTGAACTTGTTTGGTTGTTTCATTTAGTCTGCTAAGTAGTCATTAATTATGTAGTTAAGCTTTAGTTATGTATGTAATCATGGCCATTGTACTTATATATGAATATACAATTTTTTATTATTTATGTTGCATTTTTATTTTGTTTCCTTTTTAGCGTCTGTTTTTTTTTGTATATTCGTGTATACGAGCAATGGTTTGTAGTGTAGATTATTTTTTTTTAATATAAATATGGAAGTTATATAACGTGGAGAAAATAAAATGAGTCTCTAAATTATTGTCCTGATAAGTGTAGATGAAACTAGAAATAAGTTCACATTGTGGCGACTAATAATAGCGCGCGAGATCCTGAATCGTGGTTACAACATTTGCAAAAATCTTCGCATATATACGACATCTGAAATCTACTACAGTGGGCTTCGGCCTGACCACCATACACTTCCTCGCCCGCAAGGAGATCTCCCTTTGGCCATAAGTCCACTGTGCCCCTAAAAAATAAAAATTAACTTTAGTTGCGAAAGATCTAGCTTCTTGAAATTAATAGTCGATATGAAAATTCCCTGTCACAAGCGTAAACTTCTAATATAAATTCAGTAGTGCAATATTTTTATGGCGCTATATCTATCTAAAAGGAAACTGCTAGGAAATGGGAAAACCCTTAGCCACTATCCGTATTATCTTGTTACAGTACCTGTACCTGTACCAAACCATTACTGCCCACTGTTGGGCTCAGGTCTCCTCAGAAGAGGGATTAGGCATAGTCCACCACGCTTGCCTAGTGCGGATTGGGGACTTTACATATCTTCAAAGGATTTTAAGAACGCTTTTCCGATATGCAGGTTTCCTCACGATGTTTTCCTTCACCGTTTTTAGCCAGTTGTGTTGTGAAAAATTGCACATAAATCTTTTTCACATTTAGATTTAGAGGTACAAGCCAGTCGGATTTGAACCCGCTACCTCCCGTTCGGAAGGACGCGCTTCGACCACTCGGCCACCACGACTTATTGTTACAGTCTTCTTAGATATATCCCATTTTATAATAACTATACGAATACGCAATAGATATATCCACGACATTGTCATTAACCAAGTTTAATCCTTGCCGCAGACGAATCATCAATCGGCATGACCAAATCTCTAACAACATCGATACAACAAGCGGTAAATACCGTCCGCGATCTCACACACATCGACCAAACCGTCCCCTACATCACTAGCGCCCTCGAACAACCAATATCGATATTCACAAAGAACGAAGTACTCGACAACAGCCCTATAGCCAGCGCCGAAGAGTGCTTCGAACTACCACCGATTAAGAACCTACCTGACGATATATCGGAGAATATTCTAGAATCGATTGTCGACGAGTATCGAGATATAAACGATCCTTACGAATCGAGACGGAAATCGGAAGAGTTGCAGAAGAAATTGAATATGTTTAGCAGTATTATTGTGAAGAGGTGCGATGAGGAGTTGATTCATAGCAGGAGGAGTCGGAGACGGGATGTTGGGTCTGGTGGAAGCACTCCGAGGTCTTCCACTCCTGCGAAGAAACCTATAGAAAATGTCTACACTAATCCTTGTATCATGAATATCAGCGTGTATGGGTATGTAGTTTTTTCCATGACTGATCGGAATCCTATGCTAGGAGTAGAAATAAAGTGGTCATCAAACATTCAATTTCAATGTTTTGTAAAATACATTAAGCGCAGTGATTGGAATTGCAAAATTATTTTAATTTTTTTCTACTATTCAGCTTTTTTTTTATTTTTATTTTTTTTTCAGTTGGAGGAAATCACCGGATCCCCGCCCGCGGGAATATGTGGAAGTTGAACCGCACTAAAACCTCCAACCGCTCACACTCAGCGTCCGAACCCCGGCCGAGGCCAGAACCCAGCACGGGGTTTGGAGGGATGGCGCAACGCGTTACGCGCTCGGCACTCTTTCCCGTCGCTCCTACTATACAGCTTAACATCACTATGATTATTTTGAATAATTTAAATATATTTCAGTCACTATCAAGAGGAAAGCGACGAAGCTCTCGCGAAACAAATCGAAGAGAAAGAAAAAATCCTCGCAAAAATGCTCAACATAGAATCGCTCAGCATAAAGGCAAAACCTCTCCCCGAACGCAGCGAGTCACCGCAACCATTCAAAAAGGTTCAAATAAAACCGCACAATGACGTGTACTCGCCGCCAGAAAAACCGGTAATCGAGAAACCGGAACCCCGAAAACCGGTAAAGTCGATCAATACCGATTTAGTTCCTAAGATCGTAGAATTGCCCGACAATTGGAATCTGGGTAAAATTGAGTTAAAATTAGATTTGAACAACACTAATGGTTTTCGTGGTGATTTGTTGTCGCCGGATGATCATTTAGATAGCGAGTGGGAAATAGTATGATATAAGAAGCATAAAGAAAGCTTACAAACGCCATGACATGCACATATCTTTGCTAATGTTATTTTTTATTAGTTAAGCCATAGAATTATTACATCTGGAATCAACATCATGAACAACAGAATGAAGCCAATTTAAAGTGCACTGATCGCGCGTAACAACACGATATTTTGAATCAAAATAACAAAGTGAATTTTAAAGAACTTATGTGTATGTAATATTTTATTAGTGTGTTAAACGAATTGATTGTCATCGATGCACTAACGCCAGAATATGGTGTAGTTACGCGCGATCGGTGTACTTTCAATTGGCTTCATTCTGTTGATTCCAGATGTAATAATTCTATGAGTTAAGCATAGTTGCAAGACCGTAACTGAGATATAAATCCGATATAGGTGAACAAAAGTAGACAGATTTCAAGAAAATTGCATGTTGGCGCATAAATTATTTGACCAATTATGAAAACTGAACAAAATAATAATATTGTGATAATACTTTCATTGTTCTGTAATAAAAACGGTTCATTTAAAATCTAAGTCAATACAAATTTAAGATTAGTTTTTTTTAAATAATGATGAATGATGATCATTCAACCGGGAAGCCAGGAAACCTGCATATCGGAAAAGGGTTCTAAAAATCCTTTGAAGATATGTGAAGTCCCCAATCCGCACTGAGCAAGCGTGGTGGACTATGCCTAATCCCTCTTCTGAGGAGACCTGAGCCCAACAGTGGGCAGTAATGGGTTGGTACAGGTTCGAGATTATCGGTTTTTTTTGTGATAAAATGTCGATTATTTTTTCTGATATCAACTCAACACACACTGCTTGTTCTTTGCAATATTATTAAGAATTTAAAACAGTAGCTAGTGTTGTCTATTTGATAATGAAATAACTACACGATATTACATTTACGATAAAAATGACGAATAAAAACTGCTTTTAATTTTAAATGTTAAGAAAAATCACAATTTTTTTAACGATTTTTGTGATAAGTTCAATTTATTAGTTTTCCTTTGTTTTTTATTGTTCCTTTAATAAATGATTGACAACTATAAGTTTTTATGTTGAGAGTTTATTTAATTAGAAATATTAATGTTTAAAGTTTCGGTTAACTTTGAAAGAATCAATTACCAAAAAAAAGTATTAAAAATTTTCTTCTCTCATAAATTTACTTTTGCCTAGGAAGGGAAAAAAAATTATCGTTATTTTTTTATAATATTATTTATAATGATAATTATTCGCTTATTCGAACACTCGTGGATTCTTACATTACTTGCATGCATAATTGACGGGTTCTAGCCACGATATTTAATACATTGAGTGGTTTCGATATTTCAATATGTTAATTAAATATCGTGGTAAGAACCCGTTAATTAAACATGAAAGTAATAATTCGCTTGTACAGCCTCTGAAATCAGAACACAATGATATACGTATATTATTTTAAAGTTAAATAATTATGAATAATGTACTTATTTTTAGTTTATAAGTGATGCATTTATTGTATTGAATTTTGACAATTGTGATATTATTTTATGAATGAAAAACTTGTATAAAAACAATCGACATGTTCTTTTTCAAAAAGCTATCCGATTTTCGACCCTTTTCACTTAGAAATAAACTTCAAAATCCTTCACTATAATTAAGTATGAGCACATGTTAAAAATGCAAAGGAAAACTTTCAAAATAATTATTTGGAATTTATTAAATGAATTTTTTTGTATACAGAGTGATTTCTTAGTGAAGGTACATATTAAATGTCATGGTAGCTGATGGTTATATACGACCAGTAAAAATATTATTACCAAAGAATATGGCTTAATGCCTTTGTAATCGCAATTTATGAAATAACTAAAATTTTTGCAAAATGATGGTTTTTTGACAGCTGATGGGTGTGGCGGAGGTGTGGGGTGCGCGAAATCACTAGAGGTCGTTAGTCAACACTCTTTTAGGCGAAATTGTTTATGTTTGAGGTAGTTTTGTCGAATTTAGATTTAAAAAAATAAAATAATTACCTATTTTTTGTAATATTCCGTATTAGAACAGAGTACTCATCACTCTCCTGCAAATATGTACCTTCTTTAAAAAATCACCCTGTATATCATAATTTTATATTATTTTAAAAACATTAGTTCTTTTATTATTTTATCTTAGCTTTACTATGTATTCTTAATTCGGATAGTACTATCTCTTCCCATTCTATATTATACTTTATAAGATATCTATAAGTCTTATTTTTGCATATTCGAATACTAATTTCAGCTATTATTTTGACTTTTATTTATTGGATCTCTTTTTTTTTATTTACACTATTGTTTTATTTTTTTAATACCTATTTAATTGGATAAAAATTACCAAATAGTATTTTTGTTTAGGCTACAAAAAAATATTGAATTTTTATTGTTTATATACCAATGAATTATTTATGTACAAAAGCACTGATACGTATTTGTTTGTGATAATTTTGTTTCGATTTTAGCGAAATAAAGCATTTGACGCTGAAGATTTGTTTTATTGTACCTCACTTTATTTTTTTATTACTGGATTACAAAATTGGTCATTACAAACATGAGACAATAGGTAACAATTAGGGGTGTGCGAATATCGTTCGAATCGAATAATTCGAAATTCAACGAATATTCGAAAAATTTCGAATAATCCGAAAGTTTCGAATATTCCTCGAATTTCGAATAGTATCGAATTTGACTAAGACGATGCATTGGAAATAGGACAAGAGTTTGTATTTTGTAGATAATATCTTTAATGGGCTAGATGTCTACAAAATAGTCGTACTGGTCGTAGTCAAATTCGATACTATTCGAAATTCGAAGAGTCGAATTATTCGCACACCCCTAGTAACAATTTGATTGATTTTCAAAAAAGAGATTTCTTATTAAAATGTATGATAAATTATTATATGTATAACAAATGAATTTCCTTACAATGGTACTATTATTAAAAAAATCCCATTTTACATACAAACTCAAAAGTTTAATGTACAGACTCAAATTTTAAAAGATTTAAACCGTCACTAGAGCTAAAATAATGAATTATTAAATAAAACAAACAAACATACATACAAAACTTTATTTGCATAAACACATTGTCACTAACGCTGGCTACAATAAATAAAAGTCTTTTCAATTACAATCAGCTGCCGATAATTAACTAAAACAATCCCTCCGTTAATTAATTAATTAAACACAAAAACAATCAGCTATCGTCAATTCATTTTTAAACTTATCCTTACTTTAGGGGATGACACACCGCCGTAAAAAAAATATTTTGGCTTAGCGATTTGTCGCCAATGAATTCAAAAGGTCCTTATACACTCACGACCGTCTGATTAATACTTAAATCGTTCCCTAAGATTATTTTATTGATTATTTAACCATACTTGGATATTTTTTTAAAATTTTAAAGTACCCTCATTTATAGCCGTATTGCTGAACCGATTTAAATAGTTCTTCGTGATATTTGTGGATGGAGCGTACCGTCGCTCATGGACCTCTGCAATGTCAGGAGACACTGCCCTCCCCACTACTTTTATATGACTATTTTTTTTAAACGGCTTTAAGCATTAAATTTACAACAGTGATTTCAATTTCGGCACATGTAGCTGAACTGAAACTAAATTGTAATTTCTCATCAATCATAGAAATATAGTTATTACGTAAAATATTACAATCGTTTCCAAATGAAATAAAAAATGTGAAGACTTATTCAGACACTCGCGGTTTTCTATAATACTTTCATGCATTTTCAACGGGTTCTTACCACGATATTTCACAGTCTTCTCGTGATCATGACGTTTGCAACAACGTTAAAACATCGAGACAACTTAATTAATTAAATATTGTGGTAAGAACCCGTTGAAAATGCATGAAAGTAAAATGTGAAGATTCTATAATTGAAATTTTTTTAGGACAACTTCAAACTTCTATAAACAAATCAATTCTATAACTAAACATTACCTACCTATCTAGTTTGTTATGGTAACAATAATATGTGATGAAAAAAGATATAGGAACGTAACACATTAAAGAATATGTCAGAAAATCATTAAGTACTAAAAATAAAACTATAAATACATTCTTTGAAGGACATACTGATAACATAGTCAATGTATTCATGAATCATTTTGAGAGGAATAGTCACTTTTAATCGCTAATGAATCGATTTTAAATTAGTACTTTTCGAGATATCGATTATAAACACGACTTTTTGAACGCGTAAAACTTCTAGAAAAACTTTAAAAGCATCTAAACATATTTAGTGCTTTGAAAGCAAAATAACTATCATAGTTTTTATTATACGAGAAAGATCGCTGAAGTCGTGAGTGAAAGAGACAGCAATCAATGAAAATTACACGAGTAGAAAAGAGACAACTCAATCTCCTGTAATGAGACAATTCAGTACCTTACAATAAGCCATAATGAGAGTCTGACGTCATGACGTTTCATAATTTCTGTGAAAATATTAGTTTTGTTACTAATTTAATTCTATTGTGGCGACCAATAGCGCGCGAGATCCTGAATCGCGGTGTTGACATTTGCAGCATTCGGCGCATATATACGATATCGATAGTCGTGGTGGCCGAGTGGTCGAAGCGCGTCCTTCCGTACGGTAGGTCGCGGGTTCAAATCCGGCCGGCTTGTACCTCTAAATCTAAATGTGAAAAAGATTTATGTGCAATTTTTCACAACACCACTGGCTGAAAACGGTGAAGGAAAACATCGTGACGAAACCTACATGTCGGAAAAGAGTTCTAAAATCCTTTGAAGATATGTGAAGTCCCCAATCCGCACTGGGCAAGCGTGGTGGACTATGCCTAATCCCTCTTCGGAAGAGATCTGAGCCCAACAGTGGGCAGTAATTGGTTGGTACAGATACGATATCTGAAATCTACTACAGCGGGCTTCGGCCTGACCGGGCATACACTATCTCGCCCGGTCGGAGATTTCCTTTTGACCTAATACCATCGACTGCTTACATTATGCTTATGATCACAACGGTATAATTCCAGCATTTCATACTTGCACGTAAACTTATTGTCATCTCTTTCACACTTACAATTGTCAGTTATAATTCCAAGCAATCACAATACAATACTAAGCTATAAATTTCTTTAAACACTCGCGGTTATCTACATCACTTACACTATTACTAAACAGGTTCTTACCACGATTATAATTAATTGAGCGATCCCGATATTTCAGCACTGTTTCAAGCGCTATGATCACGGGAAGACTGAGGAACTGCGGGCAGGTCATTTAAGAGCAGACAAATCTGTCTACCCTCTTTCTCGTTCGTTTGCCGGTACCACTGGAACTCGAACTCACATTTCGACATACCACACTGACAGTATCGGCGGCCGTCTCAAAACTAGATTTTTTGGCTTTATCTAACTAGATTTTTAATATCGGGTACTCTCAATTAAAAATAATCGTGGTAAGAACCCGTTTAGCAATACTAAGCTAGTTGTCCTTGCCTTACGCGTGAATACGTTTTTAAAATTTATTTCACCCTTCGCGAACTCCACACAAAAAAGCTATCTACAAAAAATTAGTAAAAAGAGATTTATTTTTCATTAATGACTGAAGACTTTCATAAAACGAAAGTTCTTCAGTAAAATTCGAATTATTATTATGTGTGTAATATTAACTTTATGTTGATGTAAAATTTAATAAGTTTTAGTAAGAGAATATCTTAAAAACTAGTTCTCAAGTATCTTTTAATGAACATTTTTTTTAATGTATTTTACGTCGATATGTGTTCAGAACATAAACTTTTTGTATCGCATGAAAACTATTTTAGTAATTTTTAATTTTCTTATAAATTCAAATTTGTTCTATGTCAAATTCAATTCTTCATTTGTTTCTCACTTCTTTTCTAGCTATATAGAGAGTAGTCGCATTTTAATTTTATTTTTCTTTTTATATCATTTTTGTATTCTATAAATACAATAAATTAATTACATACATATTAAAAAAAAAAAAAAAAAAAAAAAAAATAATCCTTTAAAATTAACAATCATTAATATTCTCAATAGGTAATGAGCAACGTTTATTAAAAGAACGTAAATAATTTTTATTGTTGGACAGTTTAACCTTTGCCACTCTTAACTTTATTATCACTTCTAGGAAAAAATTTGACAATACGACCTATAGGCCAATGAAATGAAGGCACGTTTTCAATTTTAATAACAACGAAATCACCTTTAATAATTTTATGTAAAAACTTCCATTTAGGAAATCTTTGCAAATGACTCTGTGTCAAATAAGTGAAATCAGATGGATCTGTACTCATTGGAACCAAAGGCCCAGAATTTAATATTCCTTCTATTTGCCCAATTATTCTTTGCAACTTTGCAAATCAGAAAACGGATAAAAAATATTATTATCTTGCTTATTGAGCAATGTAGTATTTACAAATTCAACTTTGTTGTCTTGCTTATTGAGCAATGTATTATTTAAAACTTTAATATTGTTATTATCGTCGACCAACTTTTGCGAAATAGGAACTTTAACTTGTATATGTTCAAAACTTGTATTGCCGAGATACTCGGTTTCATTTTTTATTACAAAATTTGAAACTAACTTAACTGGAGGAATATGACATTTTTGCTCTATGGAACCTGCTACAATGTGACCAAATAAAGTATTTTGTAATATTAATCCATTATCTAATCCAATATTGCCTTCTGATAAAACCTTAAAGTAAACATCCGCTCCTAACAGTAAAACTATTTCACTGGGAATATTGAACCCAGGGTTTGCCAATGTCACACCATTAGGGATATTCCAGTCTGATATGTTTAAGAAAGTTTGCGGTAGTGTGCTTGTTATAGAATCCATTACAAAACAACGTGCATTAAATTGAACCCTATGTACATTTGAGTGCAATAACATGTTAACAGATTTATTTATTTTCTTTTCACTATTACCCATAGTGATGATGCTAGTATTCTCATAGGAAATAGTCAAACCTAATTTTTCTGCTAAGGAACCTTTGATAAATGAAGCTTGACTTCCACTATCAAGCAAAGCTTTTACAAAGTAAACTTTACCATACCTATCGTAAACTTTAACTTGAACGGTAGGCAACAAAACATTAGTAA
Organism: Trilocha varians; assembly: GCA_030269945.2. NCBI lineage: Eukaryota > Metazoa > Arthropoda > Insecta > Lepidoptera > Bombycidae > Trilocha > Trilocha varians. Next base: position 9,699,684 of record AP028270.1, on the reverse strand, counting down.
ATACCTGACTTTTAGAGTGCAATGCAACTATATCTTCATCCTTCCTTTCGTTTTGATGCAGCAATGTATTATGCGCTCCTTTACATTCCTTACACACAAATCTGTGCTTGCATTTGTCTGGATGTATGTTGAGACATAGAGTACATACACCCTTTAAATTTACAAAGGCAAGTCGGTCAGTTACTGTGGAAACCTTAAAAGTTGGGCACATGAACAATGCATGACCCTTTTTACAAAAGATACAACTTTTATTATTTTTATTATTATTTACAGAGCAATTGTTCACATATTTAAATTTATGTTTTTGCTCTTCACGGCTAACACTACTCGAATGACAATCCTCGAGGGCAGCCGCCCGCCTTTCCAAAAATTCTAGAAAGCCGTCTATGGTAGGTAATGAGTTCAGATCCACCCTATCCAAATGGAACGCACGGTTCGTAAAATTGTCTAATTTTTTACTAAGAATAGCTATTAAAATCATGTCCCAGCTGTTAATGGGCTGATCAAAATTTCTCAAAGCGTATATATTTTGCCTAATCTCAGATGTGAAGGTTCTAATGTTACTAGCAGTACCCTTAGTCAATGAAGGTAAATCCAATAATTTATGAATATGATTAAAAATGAGACGTGTCTTACAATCATATCTTTTCTTTAATAAACTCAGGGCCTCATTATATGACTCCCCGACTAAGGGTAGATTTACAACAACTGATAACGCATCTTCAATTAAATATTTTCTAAGATAGAACAATTTTTGTATATTATTCAAACTATTATTATCATGTATAACAGCTGTAAATAAATCTAAGAATGGTTTAAATTCGGTGAAATCTTTGCCGCTGAAAATAGGTATATCTACGTGTGGTAGTTTTACTGAGGAGTCACTCTGGACTTTGCCACTTGACTTTATGCGTCGCAAAGACTCACCCAATTTAGATAGAAGAAAAAAATACCTATTTTCTATACTTTCAAGATCCTCTGAATCATCCGCATCCAGAATTTCTATCTTCGACGTGATTTGCTCGTACTCTTTAAAAATGTCTGTCACCTTTTCTTTCCTCGACAATAGTAAATCCTCGTTTGCAGCATCCATTGCCTCCACGTTCTTAATAAAATTTTCTTGACGTGTCAATGCTGCTTTGAGTTGCCCCCTTCGGGCACGTAAAGACTTTAGCTCCTCCATTTTTACTCCAAACGAAGTTGGTAGATAATTTTATGTGTGGTATGAAATTACCAAAATAGTTTGTGGACCGAAAAACTTTACTGGCACCACTTTTAAAACACTCGAAGGACCACTTTCTTATGTTGGATGCTATAGGATCCACCAAAGAAAAGACTTGTTGATCCAAAAAACTTTAAAATTCATTGGAATAATGAAAAATTTATAAAATTACAAAAACATGACCACTCTCCTATATAGCTAGTAAAGAAGTGAGAAACAAATGAAGAATTGAATTTGACATAGAACAAATTTGAATTTATAAGAAAAATTAAAAATTACTAAAATAGTTTTCATGCAGATACAAAAAATTTAAATACAAATAAAAATATAAAATGTTTCTATGTTCAATATGTATTTGATATATAATCTAGAAAGTTACCTATATGTTGTATATTATATTATTATTATATAGGTTAACTATCCACTCAACTGGGATCGGCAACAAAATTGGTTTGTTTACTTTTGCCAAGTAAGTCTGTGGCAGGAACAAAAATTGAGCACAGTTCAAAAACTTACAAAACAAAGATTTACAAAAATATAAGGTTTAATTAAAAATCGAAATTAAAATTTATTAGATAAAATGTTTTTAAAAAGTGGCTCAAACAGGGTAGTTATTCCGAACGAAGTCTCCAGTTTCGCCATCTAGCAAAGAGTGACGTTCCCAGTTGAGTGGCTATATAAAGAATTTTGTTTCTCATATTTTATTTTGTGGCTATATAAAGTTATTCGCGAATTCGAATATTCATAACGTCATCAAAAATTTATTTTATTGTTTCAATTTCCACAGTTTATTTAAAATTAGTTAATACACGCTAAATACAACTTAAAGCTCGCGTTAAAATAATTTTTGATTAGCTAATACTGGCCACGAAACCTATGCTCAGTTTCAAACTTTAAAAATTTAACTAAATTTTAATGCCCTATCCCTATTAATAACCATAACCACTTTAAATATAAAGACAATTTAATATCTATGGTCAATGGACTACAGGATCCGCGAATCCCATTTCTGAAAAACGTTATCTGCTGAATAAATAGCAGCGATTTACATTACTCTACCTTTGATCAATATTTAGTATAGCTCAAACCTGTTCGATGCGATTACATTTTATGCGGGTAGATATCATAGAATTATTACATCTGGAATCAACATCATGAACAACAGAATGAAGCCAATTGAAAGTGCACCGATCGCGCGTAACTACACGATATTTTGAATCAACATCATAAATAACAAAGTGAAATTTTAAAGAACTTATGTGTATGTAATGTTTTATTAGCGTGTTAAACGAATTGAGTGTCATCGGTACACTAACGCCAGAATATCGTGTAGTTACGCGCGATCGGTGTACTTTCAATTGGCTACATTCTGTTGTTCATGATGTTGATTCCAGATGTAATAATTCTATGGTAGAAATAAATAATATCACAACTGACAGGTTGACTACCACTTCGGATCAATTTTGATTCGTACGCAATGAACAAAATAAAGTCTGCAAAAATAAACACATACATAAATGAGCGTTTAATTATGCCTAATTGAACTACACACTTCACCAAAAACTTCCAATCGCCCACGCGTGTTCTTTAAATCTAACAAGACGAAAATACACTTTACTCCCTTTAATTTAAAGTTCATTTTCCCAATTATAATACAACACCCACAAAATTCGGTCAAATCACGTCTCAAACAACATCCGTTTCCGTCAAGTCTTTTCCTTCAGTCTTAAACACATTGCTCCCAATTCCGAGGTATATTCAAGTGAAAAACGTCATATCATGACTAGATATTCCGCCCGATTGAGATTCCAAGTTTAATACCATTTGACGTTTTTCAAATGTTTATACTCAAGGATTTCGTTCTTATACCTATTTTTGGCAGTGATTAGCTTTTCCAAATATACATATTCTTGCGATTTTGACGTGACAACGTCTTATAAATTGGTTTGGGGGGTGACACTTCACTTCACTGCGTTACGCTTCGCTCACGTTATGCGCTCACAATGAGAGCGAGTGAGAGGCACGCTTGTTATGTCTGTCTCTCTCGCTCTTAGGCGGGCTAACCATGCCCGAGTCGTTGTCACGTAAAACTTTCGCCCGTATACCGACTTTACAGGCAACCAATTTTTTTTTCGTAGTATCTTTCAAAGCTAAAGTGTGTCAACGTACAAAAAGTTTCGTTTACGCCATTTTTACGCTTTAATTGTGTATCTAGTGTTTTTGAAAGATGGTATAAGGTAATGATTTTTGGAACGAAGTTCCTTATCGCGCGTTATCGAAAGGGGGCTAGACGGAAAAAATCTTACGAAAAGTTGTCACGACACTTTTTTGTTGTAGATGATTATCGCTAGATGGCGCTGTGATTAAAAATCTTTTAAAACACGTTCCTTACCGCGCGTTACGTTAGGAAAAAAAAATAAGATATCTTTTAATCGAAAGGAACTTCGTTCTATTCCCCATGACACCTCTCAAGATTTTTTTTTACAACACGCAATAACACAAAGTGTTACATGAACAATATTTAAACTGCATATTTTTGTAGGTTGACACATTTTTCGATCTAAGTCAAAGATTCGCAGTTCGCATGGTAAAATGTTCTAAATTATTTTTTAAATATTTTTCCTTTACGTTTGAGGGCTAGAGAGCTCCCTAGAGAGTACGTTTTATTTCTCTGTGAGCAACAATTCTTTAACTCAGATATAACAAGTAAATCAGTTATAATAAAAAATAAGTCATAAATAGAAACTTAATGATGTGTCAATTTCATAGTATGTGATATTATTAGCCGTAGTTATAACTAAGAAGAAAAATAGTATAAACCCTAATCCTAATCAATACAAATTACAACCATATCGCTCAAAAAATAAAGTCGACTCTTACAAAATCAAATTTACTTAAATTAGGCCGTAGTTTTAGATCAAGCAAAAAACGTCTTTCTGCCAAGTCTATAAGATTCATTATATCATAACACAAATCTTTTTTGTTTATAAAAATAGAGAAAGCGAAGTATTTATAGTTTGTATTATGCTTAAACATAACAAGTCTTTATTAATTTTGAGATCTATAAGCCAATCGAGTCTTAAAATAATACTATCGATAATCGATAATTATCAATATCGGGAGAGAGCGTTGTATCGATTTAAATATCGATTATGGAATATTGATAAAATAATAACGAACAAAATAATTTAATTTAAATACAAGCTTTTTAAGATCCTGGATATCATGTAGCAGTAGAGTTCTTGACCACCTTCCGATTTCATCGTCAGATCAGCGCCATTTTGTCATATTCTTGCATTGTCACGCGATATACATCTTCATGTAAAATGGCAGCTCAATCAATCGCAAACCGGGAAGTTTGTCAAATTGAACTCGCAAGATTCCACACGAACTTACATAGTTACATCCATTGCAAGTTAATATAAAGCTTGTAAAAACGATATGAGTACTACTGATTCCAAAATCGATATTAATCGATACAAAATCGACTAGAGTTATGCGAGATTCGACCTCGGCGACATCACTATGTAGTGATGTTCCATGGGCGGCGGCGGCACCACCGGCGTCATAGGGATGTACTCGCTCTCATCATCTCTCAGCCTCACCTTACACTCATTAATGCTCAGCAACAGATCCACGATCTCCTGAGGGAACGACAAGTCCTCCAACGCGTTATCATTGAGTTCGATCGATAAATCGTTATCGAAATAATCGTTTCCCTCCAATCGTTCAATCGATTTGGAACATCGATTAGTTTGCACGTGTTCCGTTTCGTCTAAGAACTCGCAGCTCTTCGTCTCGACTTTGCTGAGACTGGGAGATGTTTTTTGCGTTTTGTTTTTCCTCACCTTGAAGCTTTTGAGGATGTCTCGAGTTGGCGCGAACTCGAATTTCTTCTTTTTAGGCTGTACGTCCTTGTTTTCTTTGGATGTCTCGGATTTCGGTGAGCCGGCGACGCGGGAGTCGCTTTTCAGTCTTTTTCTAGGATATTACATACAATTTAGTGATCTTAAGTTAAGTATAGGTAGAGATGATATCAAATTTAATTATGTTTTGTTATGCAACAGTAATGTTAACGTTGAACACAGTTAATTATTAACTTGATTTAATAGGCTAACTAGGAAAACATCGTGAGGAAACCTGCATGTCGGAAAAGGGTTCTAAAAATCCTTTAAAGATATGTGAAGTCCCCAATCCGCACTGGGCAAGTGTTCCCTCTTCGGAGGAGACCTGAGCCCAACAGTGGGCAGTAATGAGTTGGTACAGTACAGTAATAGGCTAGCATCTATAAATAGATTTTATTTATTAAAATTGAACAAATTACTGAACCTTTGGAGGTTAAAATAAAATTTAAAATTTTACATGAGGTTAAAGAAATTTAAAGACCAAAATTTTTACTCACCTGAACACATTAAACGTCTGTTTATGTTTGTCGAGTCGCGGCAGCGTGCGTGTCTGCGTGTGTGCGGGTGCGTGTGCGGGTGCGTGTGCGGGCGCGAGTGCGTGCGCGGGCGGGTCGGGCAGCGCGCTCAGCGACGAGTGGCGCGACACCGGCCCGCCGTGAGACATCCAGCCCGGCTTCATACATCTATAAACACATCAATTACAATAAATACAAAAATGAAAACGACCCATTTCCATTTTACAAGAATAGCCAATTTTTATAAAGTTTATGTGAGATAATGTCAAATGTGTCTGCTTTGTAACAAAAAGGATTCATCGAAATCGGTTCATATAACAACTCGACTGGGATCAGCAAAAAAATTGGTTTGTTTACTTTTGCCAAGTCTGTGGCAGGAGCCAAAATTCAGCACAGTTCAAAAACTTGTTTTGTTAACATTTTTTAATCGTCTCATATTTTACGGATATAATGTATTTTAGCTAAAAATGTAATACAGCGTAGTTTAATAATAAAGATTTACAAAAATATTAGGTTTTATTAAAAATCTAAACTAAGGTTTATTGGAAAATAATGATTTTTAAAAGACGCTCAAACGCGGTAGTGATTCCGAACGAAGTTCCCAGTTTCGCTATCTAGCGAAAAGTGATGTTCCCAGTTGAGTGGATAAGAAAGAAATATACGCATACGCAAAATGAAAAACACCTATTAAATTATGACATTTTGCTCAAGTAATGTCAGAATTACATAAGATGTTTACCAAAAAGTGAAAAACTGTGGATTCCCTTTTACCGTTCTTGGTTGCCAATATGCACTGAACGAAGATGTTATATTATTATTCTGTACGATATATACCTGGGCGGTAATGGCGGCGGGTGCTTCCGTATCCGGCGTAGGGTAGCGTACCCGCATTCCGCGATGCTCTCGTACGTCGGCTCCTCTACTGATAGATCTTTTATCTATTAACAAAACAAAGTTCGTTATTTGAAATTTTTTACTTTTATTTACACTCTGTGGTTTTTAGGTGTAATAATTGAAAAATCATGTATGTTGGGAACTTCCTGTGGGCCTTATTTTGAATCGATCTATTTTCCTTAAAAGGAGGAGGTCATCTATTTGAAGGTTATTGGAACGAAGTTCCTTATCGCGCGTTGTGAAAGGGGGCTAGACTAAAAAAATCTTACGAAAAGTTGTCACGACACTTTTTTGTTTTGGATGATTATCGCTAGATGGCGCTGTGATCAAAATCTTTTAAAACACGTTCCTTATCGCGCGTTACGTTAGGAAAAAAATATAAGATATCTTTTAATCGAAAGGAACTTCGTTCTATTCGGGTGTCCCATGACACCTCTCAAGTTTTTTATTTACGTTTTTCCTCACATAACTTTAATTTGGGTCGACCCATGCAGATTATACTCGTTCCTCAAGAAAAGTCGTCGTGAGGTCCCATTTTTGAGCTTTAGACCCCATTACGTTATATTTTGTTAGGGTTAGCTGTGGAGCGACGGGAAAGAGTGCCGATGGCGTAACGCGTCGCGCCGTCCCTCATAACCCCGTGCTGGGTTCTGGCCTTAGCCGGACGCTGAATGTGAGCGGTTGGAGGTTTTAGTGCGGTTTAACTCCCACATACGGATCCGGTGATTTCCTCCGACTAAAAAAAAAAAAAAAAAAAAAGGGTTAGCTGTAAAAAAACTCATTATTAAACTCGTCTTTTGTGCACATTTTTGCTATAACTTGTTTGTACAATAAAGTAGTATTACCTGGTACAGTTTGGTTGTATCTCGCGCCATGGTGCAGTAGATGGAGGCGGGCGGGTCCGGGATCTCCTCGTACACGCCCGAAGACACCGACACCACGGAGCGGCGGTCGCACACACTACACACATACGACTATACATGTAACTAACACGTAATTGTGGGGAAAACTTAATAATAATAAGTGCCTAAACTAGGCGGGGAGCCTGTATTTCAGGACACCAGGAACACCACCCAAATTAAAAAAAAAACAATATAGAGTACATGAAATAGAACCAGTGTAAACCAACGACATTAATTACAGTAACAATCAGCAACACAACGATAAACTATAAAACATTGTACTAAAAATAAAAAAATAAATAAAATGACAAAAATAAACACGTAAAATAAACATGTAAAATAAACTGAAAATCTTAAAAAAAACCTAATTATGTCTATACCATAATAGCAAGCAGGTTTTCCGTTTCAACATAATTTATTTTAAGACCCTGGATATCATGTAGCAGTACAGTGCTAGCTAATACAAGTAAAACGAGCCCAAACACGACGGGTCAATAGCATAAGGCTGCGTTTCCACCAGAGATGTGCGATGGAAATGTGCCTACGAGGATGTGTAGCGGAGCTGTGAAAATGCGCAATAATGTGTGGCGCGAGGATGCGTTGCGAAGCTGTGTAAATTATAGAACTAATAAACTCCGTATATTATGCTTCCATTTCTTCATCACAAATTGTTAAATATAAAAGTATTTTCTGTTTCCAATTATCCATATTATTATCTATTTTGCGCACTCCTACTTCCAACAAACTCCGTCTATGGACTGGCTGGTACAGTATGCGCAAACCTCGCAACACATCTTTCTCAACACACATTCCTCGCACACTTCCCTCGTACACATCCCGCGCTTGTTTTGTATGCGCCAGCCAGCCATGGGGGTCTTCGTGTCCCCCGTCAGGGGGACACGGACGGGCCTTGGGGGCACCCCGCTGCCCGGGCTCTTTCTCTCCGCCACTCTGGGCGGAGGTGAGGTTTGTGTTGTGGCGTTGATAAACAGTCCCCTTCTTGGGGTTTGCCCATGGTCTGGTTCATCTGATGGATTGGCTTCTCGTTGATTCTCCGCCAGCTCCGGCCGAAATCCAGCCCATTCTGGGCGGTCTTCTTATGAAGAGGTGAAGAAACAACATAATGATTGATCGATTTACCAACAATTTGGTTCCAAACAAAACTAAAACGTTTTTGTTTTTCCCTTTTGGGTGGTGGGATAACCCTTTATTTACAAATAGTTATTTACAATTAACCTAAACTATTGAAAACTGTAACAAACTAAAAATAACAGAATCTAAAGCTAATACAATAAATTAAATTTTTTAAATTTTATGACTACTTTGTATGCGCAAAAATCTAGTTCCGCTGAGCCGTTTCCACCAGAGCTGTGCTGACCGAGGCAAGGTAAATGAAGCGATCCTATTGGTTCTTTACAAACACATCCCTCGCTATGCATCCTCGCACATCTCTGGTGGAAACGCAGCCTAAGACATGAAATGACATTCCATACTTCCTGGGACTGGGATATTCACCTGTCATCTAAAGCCGCGGATGTGTTGTGTGCGAGATGTCCCGCGCCGCTGCACCGCGACAGCTGGCCCAGCGGGAGACACTTGTACTCCTGATAGTAACAATATTAATATTACACTCTCACATAGATTATAGTATACTATACATCTGACGTTAACGCATAATACAAAAGATACCGTTTTTTTTTTTGTTTTATGACCGACTTTCAAAAAATTTTTCTATTAGAACGAAGTTCCTTATCGCGCGTTGTGAAAGGGGGCTAGACGGAAAAAAATCTTATGAAAAGTTGTCACGACACTTTTTTTGTTTTATATGATTATCGCTAGATGGCGCTGTGATCAAAATCTTTTAAAACACGTTCCTTATCGCGCGTTACGTTAGGAAAAAAATATATAAGATATCTTTTAATCGAAAGGAACTTCGTTCTATTCGGGTGTCCCATTACACCTCTCAAGTTTTTTTCCATAAAAAATTCCCATTTAATTATTTTTTTAAGATCGATGTGTTATTTTTCATCTTTAAGAAACGATTTCAATGATTTGGTTTTGTTAGAAAGCAGATACTTTGGACATTTCCTCATATAAATTTGATAAAGATCTGATTGGTAGATTGGCTTAAAAAATGGTAGTCGGTAGTTTTAATTTTGAAAATATATTTTTTATTTCCTATTATTGGAACGAAGTTCCTTATCGCGCGTTATCGAAAGGGAGCCAGACGGTAATTCTAATGAAAAAGTTGTCACGAGACTTTTTTGTTTTAGACGATTATCGCTAGATGGCGCTGTGATTAAATCTTTTAAAACAATTCCTTATTTTGTTTTATATGATTAATGCTAGATGGCGCTGTGATCAAAATATTTTATTTCTCTCTTCTATAGAGAGACAGACGTTTTAAACTAACTAATTATTATAACTTAAAAAAAAAATATTTTATTACAATTCCCTCACTAATTAATTGAAAGGAACTTCGTTCCATCCGAATGTCCCTTGACACCTCTCAATTTTTTTTTTATTGTTAGTAAGTTATTTTCTCACCTTAGATATGACCAGGTCCATGTCATCTAGTGACACTTCCGATGGTCCACTGTACCAGCTGCTACGACGGATTTCACCTGCAAACAAATAACATGTTTTTTAGTCAAGTAAGTATTTAGATAAAGTGTGTTTTATACAAAACTCTTTGTATCATATTTTTGTTTTTAAGTTTCAAAATATCACAAGAAATAGAATTTATTAAATTAATACACAGATATGATCTAAAATTCAAAAGACAAGATACAGGGTGTAGATATTCTTGCTTTTTTTAAATGTCTCAAATGAATATATGCGATTTTTTTCTGTTTTTTTCGTTTGGGCTGTCTATCGGTGTTTTATAGGACACCCTGTATCTATAGTACTTTCATAAAGCGAGTTTGTTTGTATGAATTAATCTCACCCTTGGTCTGATGAATTAAATTCTTTCAGTGTCGAACAGTCCGTCGAGGAAGCCTATATTACATTCCTTGAACTATATTTTACCTAGATCGCTATCACTGCACTTAGAAGTTCTGAGATCTCCCTCGCTCTTACTGAGCTTGTGTCCGAGTCTTGTCTTCTTGTGCAGGGCTGCCCGGAGCGCACACACCAGCTCGCTGGCCAGGGGTGACGCGAACTTCAGATCGCCGCCTCCGTGGGGGGAATTGCTGAAATGTACATTCAGTATAAATAATAAAGTCGAAATTCACTTGCACGATAATGCAGCAACTTGTTAAGATCGCAGGAACACGCTGGATGCAGGCCGCTACCAACCGGTCGCATTGGAAATCTTTGGGGGAGGCCTATGTCCAGCAGTGGACGTCTACAGGCTAATAAGGATGATTATGATTATGCAGCGACGTAAGTTATCCACGGGTCCTACGTATACTAGTAAAACCAGTAACCACTCGTCTGGGAACGTCAATTTTCGCTACGAAACTGGGGACTTCGTTCAGAATCACTACCGTGTTTGAGTATCTTTTTAAGAACCTTTTTTTACAATCAATTTTAATTTCGATTTTTAATTAAACCTAATATTTTTGTAGTACATTGAAAGATATCTGACATTCCTGTATAATTATTGTAGGTAGCAGAAACCAGTAATGTTTATGGTGAATTTATGAGATGGTTTAACAACCCAATTGATCAGAGAGAAAGAAGAAAAATGGACGAGATTAGTAACAGAATGGTACCCGCGAGATAGAAAACAGAACAGATGTAGACAGATTAAGAGATGGGAGGACGACATAAAGAAAGTGGCAGGTCCAACATGGTCTCGTAAAGCAAGAAACACAGAAGAATGGAGCTCTTTAGAGGAGGCCTTTGTCGACAGACAAGTTGCAGAAGAATAAGTACCGTTTGCCGATAATTACAGCTACAGTAATTAATATAATAAGTAGAATAAATTAGTTTAGGTAGTAAGTAGATTAGTAATTAGTAGTAATGTAAAATAACAAGCAACAATTACAGGCTTTCAAGATAGGTTCTTATTAACCTTAGTTCCATGTAAAGCAAAAACTCTATTGCTATTAGAATATTTTTTTTCTGTTATACTCAAGATTACGAAATATTGAGAAAGTTTTGTTATCTATCATCTGATCGTAAACGTTGTACTAACTAACGATGTTTTTATTGTTTTCTATACTCATTTGTGAAACGCATTAGTTGGAAATATAATTAGTAAAAACAATAAACAAGTATAAAGGGTTATAGCATCCGTGGATATTGTTGTTAAAATTTCTGATAATAAATTATTTTGTTTTTTTTTTGTATTTTGTTTACGTCATTGATTAAAAGTTTTTATTTAACTTGCACTGGATGTAACTATGTATTTGACCAATTTCCCGATGTCCGATTGAGCTGAAATTTTACAAGCATAGTATTGCGTGATAAGGCAATTATTTAGTGCCATAGAGTTAATTTGAAGATCAGAAGGTAGCCATAGGATGTCCTGTACTAAAGTGTTTTTTTTTTTTTGGACTTCGCATCTTTTACTAAGCACGGCTTGCCAATGTCAGGTTGTACAGGTATCAAGATTATTAACAACAATTTTTAAAAAAAATGAATGCCTGATGATGAAATATTGAGAAAATATTGCAGATTGGAAGTGAAGAAGATTGGAGTGTTTGGAATTACACGTATCGTACATATCTTGACTTGCACCTACTTTATCCTTTTTTTTCAGTTGGAGGAAATCACCGGATTTCCGCCCGCCCGGGTGGCATGTGGGAGTTGAACCGCACTAAAACCTCCAACCGCTCACAATCAGCGCCCGAACCCCGGCTGAGGCCAGAACCCAGCACGGGGTTTGGAGGGACGGGGCGACGCGTTACGCGCTCGGCACTCTTTCCCGTCGCGCCGCCCCACCTGTTTTATGCTAAATGATATTCAAGATTTTTAAACCCTTTATTTAAAAATCTTTTCCAATATTTTGTGTGTCTTCTAAGGCCAATACGCTGGCGACTTTGGTAGCACGTTTTTTAACATACTTGCAACATACACATTACAATTCGCTACTACATTGAAATGTGAAGCAACATTTAATGCATTAGGAAATTACCGTTCATAATCGAGAATACAAAAAATAATGTTGCAATTGTTTACGAATAAAATAGGATATGTGCAATGTTGTTAGTCTACAACTAAAATGTTGAACCATAAAGTGGATAAGTTGAAACTATTACAAGTCTTTAATTATTTATCTTCTTCTTATATATAAAAATGAATTGCTGTTCGTTAGTCTCGCTAAAACTCGAGAACGACTGAACCGATTTGGCTTATTTTAATCTTGAAATATTCGTAGAAGTCCAGGGAAGGTTTAAACGGTGAGAAAATTTCCTTATGTAACGCAGACGAAGTTGTGTGGGCCAGCTAGTCATTAATATAAATATACAGATTTATTAAAGATCAGCTGCATTATTAATGGAGTTGAAGAGTTTATTCCTACGAGTTTTCAGAAGAGTTCTAACAAGGTCGGTCATGGAAACCCCAGTGTCTCCTGCCATTGCAGGCGTTCATGAGCGACCTATATTTACATTGATTTCTTTTGGAAGTGGCGACTATTGAGATTAAAGATTTAATTTAACATCCTATATTTATATGTGAAATCTTTTTTTTTCTTTTTTTTATTGCCATGTAGGCAGACGAGCCAACGGGCCACCTGATCGTAAGTGGTTACCGTCGACCATGAACCTCTGCCATGTCAGGGGACATTGAGGGGTCGCTACCTACGACCTAACTTTAACCCTCCTCAAGCCTCGTTTGAAGAAGGACAAGTCATAGCGCTCTGGGAATACAGAAGAGGGGAGCTCATTTCATAGCCGGATGGTGCGTGGCAAAAAAGTGTTCCTGAAACGGACCGTGGATGACCGCGGTGGTTCCATATAGTAAGGATGAACTGCACCACGACGCCGGGTAGTACGGTAATAGAATATATGCACCAAGTTTTTTTTATTGCTTCATAGCTAAACAACGGACCACTTAATCACAACTGATTATTATCGCTGGACTCCACCTACCATCTACCAACTACCATTTAACTTTACACAAACCATATTTGTTGATGAAACAAAATCATAACGTACCAACGTGCATCAATTAATGAAAAACAAGGAATTCCGAGTGCAGTTATCATTAGTTAGCTTCCACACGTAGTTATCACTAATGTTGTAAAATTCCACGTGTTACAATGTGTTTACGAAGCGATACAGTTTACGCAATATAATTATTAGTTTACGTTTTATTTGTTTTGATACGACTGTTACAAACAACACCAAACTTATTTTGGTATAGTTTTTGACCGATTTCCAAAATAGGTTTTCTTGCCATACTTCTTACCTGAGTGCACCGATTTGGATGACTCTTTTTTATTCATAAAATGTCGCTCACTTTTCGTTTAAATTTTATAAAGATCTGACACATAAATAATAAAACTGGTTTTGTTTTTAAAATGTCCAGTTTTATCGGTTAAAAAGATCTTTCGAGTTGTTTTTTTTTCGCTTTAAGGTAGACTCTACCTACAGTGACTATGCAGAGAAATAATTACGAAAATATTGGTTGCCTGTAAAGTCGGTATACGGGCGAAAGTTTTACGTGACAACGACTCGGGCATGGTTAGCCCGCCTAAGAGCGAGAGAGACAGACATAAAAAGTGAAAGGCACGCGTGCCTCTCACTCGCTCTCATTGTGAGCGCATAACGTGAGCGGAGCGTAACGCAGTTTCTTGAAGTGTCACCCGGCAAACCAATTTATAAGACGTTGTCACGTCAAAATTGAGGAATGGTTGTACGTAAACGAGTGTGAGCTTAAAAATAGATCAACTTACGTTTTGAAATATAATAAATGACTAACGCCACCATTCACATAAAATATCACAGATTTACGTGTGGTTAATTAAATTGATTATTTACATTTTATTACTTGTATTTAGCACATAACTTGTGAAGCTCTTTCTATTTCTAAATGTAGCTGTAGAAACTTTTAATTGGCTATCTAAATTACATTGTTTTAATTAAATAAGTGTTAGCTGTAAGTTTCTCTAGAATATTAAAATAAAATAACAATTTTAGTATCCAAACCCATATTAGGAGCGCAAGGTGGATTATACCTGATCCCTCTACTGAAGACCCTACCTAATGAATTGATACTATGAAAAGAAAGATTTTATTTTAATCTATTTATTTCATTTTTATCACTACACGCCCTCACTATTACGTATGTTATGACATATCGTAAAATGGAACACCCTGTTTATAAATGTGTTTACAGGAATGCATTATTCACTTTGTTTTTCTGCAATTAACTGGAATTATTTTCTAGATACTAATTATTGGCGATAACAATGTGTTATTAACTAATCTATTTCTGTTAACGTTCTGTGGACAATGTTCATTATGACTAAGTTCAGACTAAGTACTTGGTAGTAGGGATGTAACGAATAGTCGCATTCGCAAAAAATCATGCGAATATTATGCGAATATTTTGACAAAAGTTAGGAGGATGTTGTGTGGATGTAGAGTCTGCAAAATATAGGCCTTTAATTGCCCTTTAAAATGAGCCAAAACTCGATGGGTCTACGACCCTTTTTGTTAAGATAAGTTGCGGAGGGGGGGTTCAATTTTTGGTGCAGGGGAGCCAAGTACCCCGTATCTTCCATGTAGATCCAGCATAGATAAAATATAAGTTCCTATTTTGTAGTACCTATAAATTACAATGACTTTTAGAAGATAAACCTGACTAGTCAGTAAAAAACCTTAGACTTTTGTTTGAAAGGTCAACATTCGCAACATCCATACTTGGTAGTATTCTATACCTTTATAGGTGTACACATCGATCTAAGATTACTAACAAAACTGTACTGAATGATTAGAGCACAAATGGCCAACGAAACACTAACAAAACTAAAATTGGTTATTTGATGTTACTGGTGACTGTGAACATTGTGGAGCATTAGCAATTAAAACTTTAGGTATTGAATGTCTTGCAAAACATGGATTCTATGTTGATTAAAATTCAAATTGTTTTTAATGTACAATAATTTAGATGTTATGCAAAACACTTCACATTTAAGTAATTAAAGCCGACTCTTTTGCATAGTGTTTTAGTAATATTGGATTGATGGGATTGTGTTTAGTTTATATTTTATTATTTGTTATTCTCATATTACTATTTTTTATCTTTTTTACTTATTCTTTTTTTTGTATTGTAATATAGTGGCAGTACTTAGACTGCTAATCTGTATAGTTTATTTAGTACACTTCACTACCCTCTGTACGATGTCATATCTGTTTTTTTTTTCTTAGGTTTGCTGGTAGAAAACTCATTTTTGAGTTAAGCTCACCTTTTGTGCTTATTTTTTAATTACTATAAGTCACTGTAATTTTCTTACCTGGTATACAATAAAGTATTAAATATAAATATAAATATGATGAGATGAGATAAAAATACGAGATCATACAATTCTAAAGGTGTAACTAACCTATCAACATACACAAGACACATCCTCTTCTCATTATCGCACAACTGAACCTCTTGCACATGCTTCCATTCCACGAACGTGCCAATACTGTTGGTCCTGGTCACCAGGATGCCTCGGGTTGAAAGTGTGACAGTACCATCTGAAGCTTGGAGGCCACATTTCCTGGAGAGGTCTGTTGCCACCACTGATACGGAGTAGGAATCTTTTAGGAGTGTGTTTGATGCTGAAAATAGTTGAGGATTATTGTATATATTTTGTTAAGTTTCTTTATTGCTTTGTACTACTATGGTAGATAGGTTTTATCTAATTTGGAAATTATTGTGCAGGGTGGATCTCTAAGTTTATACCAGCTAAAGTAAGGCGAATGGCCTGTCTAATACCCTGATAGTATGTAGTTACTATTTCTCATAGATCTCAGCAATGTTTGATAAAATTATGGGGCTTTTCATCAACTTCTACTTCATTTAAAAACTGACCATAGACAACAAAAGGATTTAGAGCCACTTTTATTTCTTTTAAAATGTAAATTTGTAATATCATGTATCAGAGTTATACCACGACTTTAGCTTTAGCAGGAAAGTGTGTCATTAGAATTGGCAATAAATATATACATTTTTTTAAATAACCATAATAATCATTAATTAAGCCCATTTACAAATTGTTTGGAAAAATATGTTTACTATTATAATGAGGTCATAAACAAAATTAATTTTTATTATCATTTAATGGCATGATTATTAATGAATCATTTTGATTAGAACTACTAAATATGGTTTATTTATTTATTTACTTTAAAATAAAATTTGACTGTGTTTTTACAACTTTCTTTTTGGGACGGGATTCTTTGTTACTGTTTATTACTAAGTTTTAACCTAAAGAGACAGATGTTCTGTATTCTGTTTTGTGTAATAATAATAAATAAATAAATAGATGGTTATATAAAATATAAACAGATCATATTGGTTTCCCAGTGTTCCTTCACATTGAAGAGATTCATGAGGGAGCAGTGGGCTATAAGCTTTTTTTATTAACATAGCTATACTATAATATATATAACAAAAAAATATCATCCAAGATCAATGGTTTCTCTACTTCCAATTTGTCAAATAACAGAAATACAGTCACATTTTTCTTAAGCTTTAATAGAAATAACATTTGATGCATTTCCTGTTAAAACAATGGAATATGCACCATTGTCTAACATATTAGTTCAGTCACAAGTGATATTGTTCATAGAATTGAATCTTAATGGAATGTGTCATGATGTGATGCAGCAGCAGGTGTTTATTTCTTTGGGGAAAACTTTTTATTTAATTGCTAGCTTCAAAATTTGATTTGGAAATTTAGTTCAAGTAAATTTTGTTTTTGTAAAATTTTGGATGGTTTAAAAGTATTATTCTTGAGAGCTTTTATATTTCTCCTTTTTTTAAACATTGTAGGTAGTTGCAACTCACCTAAAATTGTTGAGTCTGTCAACAAGGTTTTAATTTTGTCCATCCACGACTGAGCCTCCTGCAAGTTCGAGGCAGCGAGCAGCACGATGGGTTTGTTCTGCTCCTCGACGGAAAACACCGCGAAGGCGTAAGGGCGGGATCGGGACTTCGCCCTTCGCACAACGCACCCAGATGGGAGCTCCACACAGCCCACTGCTGCCCCCGCTTCATTGCAATACACGGCCAGGCAACCCCCCGAACTGGTCGCACTAGGCCTCAAGATACACCACTGCCTTTTCCAAGACTAATAAAAAAAACAACAATCAAAAATAACACACCTCCATAACAATAAAATCGTGACTAATTTAACATACCTTGAAAGGATTCAAGCCGAGATTTGATCTGAATGGGTATTTAACGTCCAGATAACCGGACATTTTATTGTTTGTGTGTTTTCAGTCAAAAGAATATGTTTTTCGAAATAAATAAAAAATAAAAACAAACAAAATTCACATGTCCGGGCGGAATGTTTACAATAAGTCATAGACAAACGTCAAACACATGGCAGTCGATAGACTAGGGATTGGTCGTTGATGTTTCAAAATCGATTCGTAAAACTGGTTTTTAAAAGTCGGTTACTTCTGTCTATGGTACAGTGCTATTTGTATTGAATCAATCAGCACCTGCGATTGATGTCGTATGGAATCGAAGGACTTATAATTTTATGATTTTTTAATTTTAGTGTACACAGCTGTTTTATTTTTTGCTTACGTGATTAGAAAAGTCAAATTATATAGTGTTGTGGAGTTGTGTTACGGAGGTACTTCATTGTATTACATTAAGTTTAAAGGATAAATAAAAGCAAGTCACTTTTTGAGATGAGATGAGATCAGGATATTTTTGCTCCTTTCGTTCATTGAGGTATTGTTAACAATCTCGACTTAGTGATCACTGACTGATCACAAGCAATTGAGAATAAAAATTAAATGTTCAAAATCTATTTTTTATTTTACATTAGTTAGCGTTTTTAAGCAATTTCAATAATTATTACATCTTATACATCATAATTTTAAACAAAAACCAGATCCATTAGGTGGTACTGTTGCTACCCCTCTCCGTGACATCCGGCAAGTGTGCTCCTCGATACGACGACGGACGTGATTTGTAACAATTGTTTTCGGTGGGTTCTTGTAATCGAGACCGGACCATAATCGTTCAGCTACAGCACTAGCCCGTGGCCAAGTTCTGAAAAAAATTTTTTATAGTGGAATAACGAGCCAACGGATGACCCAATGGTGAGTCCCACTAGGTTACTCCTGGGCTAGTATTGCAATCAGAATGCGGGACCAGGTTACGTTATCTTCAGGAATATAATAATAAAATTTATCTTCAATAACTATTTAATTCTCTTTTTAATGCATGCTTTCCTTCCTACATCACCTTCACTTCACATGTCTTTTGTAAAATAGTTTAAAGTTATAGTATTAATTGTTTTTTCGACCAAACCTATAAATTTTACTGACCGGCTAATGACATTGGCATCGTCTACTCTTTCACCCCACATGCAAGCTTCACCACCAACAATGTTCTTCAGCGGTAGAGAGCTGTCAACCTTATAGACCATGAGTCTCGGGTCATCAAGATAAAAGGAGTCCCAATCAAACTTCACGTAGTCCAAGTACCATGACGCTGAGTAAACTAATTTGTGACCCGATTTTAAAATCTGAAATCTCAGGTCATCTCAACCGGAAAATCTATTGGTAGGTAATAATTTAAAGATTTTTCTTTAACCTTCAATCAGTTTCATCTTATTTATGAAATTTGTTTCGAAAAGGTTTTTAATTTTTAATTGCATACCAGATGGTAAGTCATTTTTGAACTTCTCTCTACTAAAATGATTTTACTTTTGGATTACTGTAAAATAATCCATTAACTAAAAAAGAAGAGAACCAATGGACCCCGTGTGCAATATAATTTATAAAATATTCCAAAGACAGGCACCTTTCGTCTTCTACATATGAAATTCAAAAATAAGCTACACGAACCTTAACCATTTCATCAATCCATTTGAATTTCCAAACTTGTATCAAAGTATCTTTTGAGAGGGGAATATTTTCATCAAATACCTCCTAAAACACAATTAGAACTTATTTTAGTGTTAATATATTCCACAGTCTTAAGTCTAATAAATATTTCAGATATAACAGTAAAGCGTATTTAATGAATACAAAATCCAAAGGTGTATTTTTGTTCAAGACTGTTTCTATTTTGAGGCTCTAACAGCTACCATTCTTTTAAAAAATCATACCCATATTTATCTAGTTAGCATAGCATAGCAGCGTAGTTAGGTAGAAAATGATACTTTTTGATGTCGTATATAATAAAAGCGATAATAACCTGCCAGATCATAGGCACAGTAGTGTTTTTTAATAGTGCTATGGCTTTCTTCATGAACATTGTTTGTAGGTCTTTTACCGATTTTTTATTTTTATGGATGTACTTTACTAAATCTGGATTTGACGACCTGTTAAACGAAAATCATTAAAGACATATAATACAAGCAAAATACCAACTGGATATTCTATTAGCTACAGGACTTTAACTATTTACTAAGTAGTAGTTTCTTGGGCCTAGCAAGAGCGACTAAATTTAATGTCCATTACCATTATAATAGACTAAAGCCAAACAAGAAAAGTTATATTTATCCGTTTAATTAAATAACATGTTCTGCAGAACAACTAAGCCAGAAGATCGTGTCGCTTTTCATACGAGACTTCAGAAAAGTAATCTGCTAAAAATAACGCCCTGTTATGGCTCTAGCATTAGTTAACTCCAAGAGAGAATGCCAGCAAGTACTATATCGCATCTTATTATCTACATGCAACAAAACACTTACCAGCAGCTTGCGTCTGCCTCGTCACCTCCTATATGGAAATATTTATCAGGAAATATGTCCTGCACTTCACTGAGGAGTTCACCAACGATTTTATATGTTTTCTCCATAGTCGGGTTCATGGGGCCAAGACTTAGCAGCTTCTTTAACTTGTAACATTTCGTTAAAATCTCTGGATATGCAGTCCCCCATGATCTTGTATGACCTGGTAGATTCCAGAAGAAAAAATGAAATTCATACAAGAAAAAAAAAAACAAAACAAAATATGTAGTACTGTGTGGTTATGAAGATGAAGATGTGAGAAGAGTGCATATTTCTGCGACTTAATGATTGCATCAGCCTTTGATAAGGCAGCATTGAAGTATCTCACATGGTAATGGTTTATTACTCAAAGCTGTAGTCGTTGTGGCTCTGTTTTCGGTAGTTCTCACTTTACATTCAGTTCAAGACATATTTTAGATTTTCTACGACGTAATTGTAAACAACTCAGATAATTACTGCATTAGGTACTTACTTGCTGTAGTTTGGACAAGATTTTTACTCACCAGGTACATCGATCTCCGGAATGACTCTTATAGCGCGGACCCTCGCGTATTCAATTATCATTTTAATGTCATCCTTTGTGTAAACCAGAGACGGATGGAAAGCACCTTTTTCACTGTATAAAATAACATTTTATTACCATAACAAACAATCACGAGCGAATGTGTAGACTGGATTGCAACCAATCTTGTACCCAAGACGAGCTATCTCGTTTCCTGGGTCCTACATCTACACTATTCTATTAATTCTATTATAAGGAAACCCAAAATTAGACTTTTTTATGTTTTACCATGCTGACCTTGTTATACCAATTTTTGCCAACTTAAATATCAATTACAGTGTGACGACCTACTAACCTTAACATGGGCAAGCGTTCGCTCTTAAAAGGGAAACTCTGGTCGTCCACCATATGCCAATGTAAGACGTTCATCTTATTCATGGCCATCGCGTCCAAGGTGGTTCGGATCGAGTCCAGTGATAGATAATGTCTACCTGTGTCTATCAGTAGTCCTCGATGTTTGTAACTAGGATAGTCCGTCACTTCTGTCAGGTGTATTCGGACTTCCTGTAAATTATATTCATCTATACTATAATATTATAAAGCTGAAGAGTTTGTTTGTTTGTTTGAACGCGCTAATCTCAGAAACTACTGGTCCGATTTCAAAAATTCTTTCACTGTTGGAATGCCCATTTATCGAGGAAGGTTATAGGCCCTGTTGTATCCCTCTGTGACGCAGACGAAGTTGCGCAGGTCACCTAGTTGTTGATATTTTGGCAGACGTACTCTATCAAAACCCAAATTAATTCAAAATTAATGTATTCGTATCTTAGATATGTTCATTGACACATTCTTCTACATGTGCGCCTATGATGTGCGCAAAATTTCATCTACATCCTTTGAGCCATACGCATAGCTACCTAATTAAGTCACAAACTTCCCAATTTAGTTATGTTTTTTAATTGTTACGGAATCTAACATTAAAAAATCTGATACAGTGACAAAATATTGAAGTACTCTTGAAATGTTCTGTGAAGGGCAATCAGATTTTAAGTTTTGTTAAGCGATTAAACACGACTGGAAATAGCATCAGCGCAGTATTATATAGTAGTTTTTATTAACAGTTACCTCTAAATTGGAGCTAAAGTACAGTAATTGTGTCCAGGTCTCAAGTCCGCGTATGATTCCCCACACGGACTTACTTACTATAGAGGAATTGAAGTCTACAGTCAACTGATCTAAAACAGAATTATATATATATATAACGGGGTGTTAACAAGGGAAACCAACCGATTCACCGTGCGGGTAGTTGGAAGTGGAGACTTGCTATAAATACAGGCGTTGGCCGCTGTTATTATTCATTCGTGTTTGAATTGTCGAGACAAACGGACCTCTTGATGTAAAAGATTTAAGTAAAAACTCGTTATTTTGAAGTTTTTATTCAAAAGTATGGATCATCAAGTGTTAAGTGAACATTGTGACGTCATTCATGACAAAACCAAACGAAGATCGACTATTTACAACGTCATTACACCTCAACACACTATTTACGCCGTTATATACAAATACAAGTGTCTATTTATTTTTTATTTATCTATGGTTATATTATAAAGGTTTTTTTTTTTTTTTCAGTTGGAGGAAATCACCGGATCCCCGCCCGCGGGGCGGGCGGGGTATGTGGGAGTTGAACCTCACTAAAACCTCCAACCGCTCACACTCAGCGTCCGAACCCCGGCTGAGGCCAGAACCCAGCACGGGGTTTTGTGGGACGGCGCGACGCGTAACGCTCTCGGCACACTTTTCCGTCACGCCGCCCCCGGACGCCGAACCGGCAGCCGCCGGCGATACGGCCACCGGCTCTCTCGGTCGGCGGGCTATCCGAAGCCCGCCAAGATGGCTGGACCGCGTGTCACCCTCCCACGGAATACCCCGCTGGGTCGGAACCAGCGTGGGTCGGGGAGCGCGGTCCGCCATCCCCCGGATGCTCTGACGCAAGGGCGTGCTGAGCGAGACACGACACCTTCTTGGGTCCCCGCTCGCACTCACATGCGTTGGGGACCCGAAACTCTTAAGAGGCCAGATTCCGGGCGAGATCCCGGTTCCGGCCCCTTGCTCGACGGCGGCGGGTTGTTGCGGGGCGGAGAGAAGAATAAATTCTCTCCCTCGCACTCCCCGCCACCCTCTTCTGCGAGATGGTGGACTCGCAGAAGTCGAGCATCGCCTTCCAGGACTCGCCACTCTCGAGCATCGACGCCACGATGCCCGGAAGCGACAAGTCCGGTCCTATTTGTTGGACCAGGACACACCGCTGCTGCTCCCATGCGGGGCAGACAGCGAGCGTATGTGTCCTGGTCACATCCTATACAGTGATGGCACCTCGTCGTCGGCTCCACCTGAATGCGGTGCAGATACCGCCCGAAGCACCCGTGCCCGGTCAGCATCTGCACCGCCCAAAAGGTGAGGCGTCCTTCGCCACGACCCACCCAATCCTTTAGGACGGGGCGGATCGCCTCGACGGTCCGCAGACCCCAAGTGGGGTTAGGACCGCCGAGATTGGGCCTTCCGATCCCGAACAGCTTCCCGCAGGGGACGCACTACGCCCCATATTATAAAGGTAAAGTAAGGAGATATTCATCTCGCCTAAGCTGCGGCTGAGCTTACTATACTTTCATTTGGTGCAGTAGCTGGTCCCTTTTAATGAGCTTTTTTTTTTCAAAACTACATCTTTTCAGTATCTACACACGGTTTAGCTTGCTTAGCCTGCCTACATGTCTATAACCTACTAATTTTTATTTTAAACAATGTGGTGACGTGTCTCATCCATTTCAATATTCAATTACCTATCAGCTGAATTTTTGATGCAGTTTAAAAATATGCTGTCGAAACCTTATATATCGAATGAAAACTCTTTTAAGGTAAAGGATCCAGTGAAGAGTCTGTTTAAATAAAGCACTCACAAGTCTCATCCATGTCTAAATACGGATAGTCCTCGCAAGGACCTTCTAATCTTATCACCAGTCTGTCTAACATTCCCGTGTAAAACTTATCTCTGCTGGGTACTGGCAATTTTAATTTTTCATTTCTCTTTGCTACTTCCAAGTCCTGGCGTTCCCACATGTCTCCGTATATTTTAATGGCCTCTTTTAATACGTGGCAGTAATTATCACGAACCTGCAATAATTTATTTTAAAAGAAAAACTTTTTAAATACAAGCTTTTAAGATCCTGGATAGCATGGTAACAGTAGAGTGCTAGCTAATACAAGTAAAACGAGCCCAAACGCGATGGGACTATCTTGTTTAGCACAAGAGTTCTTATGACCACCTTCCGAATCTATTATCAGATCAGCGCCATATTGTGTGTGTTTTATTATTATTGCAATGTTTCGGGATACATCTGCATGCCAAATTTTAGCTCAATCGGAAACCGTAACGTTAGATTCCACCCGAACTTACATGTTACATCTAATGTCCTGTACCAATCCATTACTGCCCACTGTTGGGCTCAGGTCTCCTCAGAAGAGGGATTAGGCATAGTCCATCACGCATGCCCAGTGCGGATTGGGGACTTCACATATCTTCAAAGAATTTTTAGAACCCTTTTCCGACATGCAGATTTCCTCGCGATGTTTTCCTTCACTGTTTTTAGCCAGTGGTGTTGTGAAAAATTACACATAAATCTTTTTCACATTTTAGATTTAGAGGTACAAGCCGGATTTGAACCCGTGACCTCCCGTACGGAAGGACGCGCTTCGACAACTCGGCCACCACGACTTCTACGACAACTTCTTCCACGACATCTAATGTAAGTTAATTTAAAAAGATTATAAAAACTCAGTTATTTTACGTACCCGTACGCTTAAATTCTTCGGTTGAAACTTAAAATAAGCATTACTTTGTATTACACTGCGTGGTTTAGGCCAGACTTCACCTTCCGTTGGCGGGTATTTAGGTCCCGGCTCCACGACGTATATTGAATAGGATTCTTCAAAAAACGTGTTCAGAATCGCTAGGATCAACACAGTTTTGAAACAAAGCATTTTAAATGTCTCCTTTGCCCACGTTACTCTTTTGAGGAGAACTCCGCAATAATGTACTTTCTTTTTCTATTTTTTATATTTGATATTATTGTTATTTACCGTGACTTGATAAAACCGAAACTAATTAGATACATGAGTGGTATATAATATATAATTAAAAATATTATAAAATAAATAAAAATCAATTACAGTATATTATAAACCAATTTTACGCCTATTGTGTAAAATAATGTAGATGATGTCTAAACTGAATTAACTTTTTTTTTTATTTTTAGTTGGAGGAAATCACCGGTATGTGGGAGTTAAACCGCACTAAAACCTCCAACCGCTCACACTCAGCGTCCGAACCCCGGCTGAGGCCAGAACCCAGCACGGGGTTATGAAGGACGGCGCGACGCGTTACGCCCGAGGCACTCTTTCCCGTCGCGCCGCCCCCTCCGGACGCCGAACCGGCAGCCGCCGGCGATACGGCCACCGGCTCTCTCCGAAGCCCGCCAAGATGGGACCGCGTGTCACCCTCCCATGGAATACCCCGCTGGGTCAGAACCAGCGTGGGTCGGGGAGCGCGGTCTACCATCACCCGGTTGCTCTAACGCTAAGGGCGTGCTGAGCGAAACACGGCACCTTCTTGGGTCCCCGCTCGCACTCGCATGCGTTGGGGACCCGAAACTCTTAAGGGGCCAGAGTCCGGGCGAGATTCCGGCTCCGGTTCTGACCTCTTGCTCGACGGCGGCGTCGAGGGATCGCTGGGCGGAGGGAGGAATAAATTCTCTCTCTCGCCCACGACGCCGCCTGCTTCTGCGAGATGGTGGACTCGCAGAAGTCGAGCATAACTGAATTAACTAATTAATTGTAAGCGTATTTAGCTGTATTATTTTATTAATAGTTTTAAATAATGTAGTGTAAGTTAGTCTGTTAATTAAGTAGTTTAAGGAAAAATTGTTATTGGCATTATGGGGCGACATAGTCAGAAACTGACAAATTCCCCAAATAAAGATTTAAAAAAAAACTAATTGTAGGCACTCTTCTTAACGGTTTTTCTTAAGAATCACGTTGGTAATATTTCATGAAAATTACAATGATTAAATTATTCAGTCCCTCCATTAAACGCCATCGTACCTACCTAATATGTTTTTTTATTATCATCACATCAAAAACTTTAAAGTGTAGTAGTCAAAAAAAAACAATTTATTTACAGGCACACATTCATATTTATTATACAAACTGGAAAACAATTCCTTTATAATATTATCTAAAGTAGCACCGATTGCTAAAATATGGTTAGATCCTGTGGAAAATAGTACTCATAGGTTTCTGTACTAATACGACCTAACATTTTTAAATGCACAAAAGTATTTTAAAACATAATAATATTATGATAACTTTGATGCATAATGAACGGGTTCTTACCACGATATTTAATTAATTGAGTGCTCTCTATATTTCAACGCCATGGTCATCAGAAGTCTGGATACTGCGACTAGATTTAAGAGCAAACAAATCTGTCTACCCTCTTTCTCATTCGCTTTTGAACTGAAATTCAAACTCACATCACGATACACCACACTCAACTAGAATCTTAATTGTGCATGAAAGCCGCGAGTGTTTGAATAAGTTTATAATAGTTTGATAGCAAAAACATGTATTTAAAAATAATTACATATAAGAAGGTAGTGAGATCCACGCTCTCCATGTCTGGGAAACTCACTTCTGTACCAACCCATTACTGCCCACTGTTGGGCTCAGGTCTCCTCAGAAGAGGGATTAGGCATAGTCCACCACGCTTGCCCAGTGCGGATTGGAGACTTCACATATCTTCAAAGGATTTTTAGAACCCTTTTCCGACATGCAGGTTTCCTCACGATGTTTTCCTTCACCGTTTTTAGCCAGTGGTGATGTGAAAAATTGCACATAAATCTTTTTCACATTTAGATTTAGAGGTACAAGCCGTCCGAATTTAAACCCGCGACCTCCCGTTCGGATGGACGCGCTTTGACCACTCGGCCACCACGACTTATACAATAATTTTTATTTAACAGATCACTAAAGTGTGAAGTGAAGAAAAACATCGTTATATAGGAAAACTGAATTTTGGATTAAAAGGAAGAAATAATGGAATTGATCAGTCCCAACCAAATGGATGTTTCATATTTTTCTGTAAAATTTAAAGATTTACAGATTCTATAAAATATGGCACTGATTATTTTAACTTACTTACTTTAGGCACTTCAATTTATTTAATTAAAGTTATATGTAACAATTAATGTTAATTTCAACTTTAAATTAATAGTAAATCCTATAAAAAATATAAATACAATATCTTCTTATATATTATCTTTTCTTATATGTTTTCCATTTTTCTTATAATTATCATCACTTAACACTGCTAGATCCATTTAAAAGCTCTTTTTATGAATAAGAATAAATTCAGTGCTAAAGAATCTTTAAAATATTTTGCTTTTACTGCCATTTTGATTGCATGTAATCTTTGACCTTTTAGCTTTACAAAACCATTAAGACCCCATTTTATAGATTCCTTTTTTAAATATTTTAACTTTTGTCTTTAGCAATTTTTATTTTTTGGCATTTTAGGCAGCACATATCAATATATTTTTTTAAAGTTATGTCTATTTTAAAGCTCCGACACAAAATCCAGGTCCATTAGGTGGTTCTGCTGACACCCCTCTCCGTAACATCCGGCAAGTGTGCTCCTCGATACGGCGACGGACGTGACGAGTGACGAATTCTTTTGGCGGGCTCTTGTAATCGAGACCGGACCATAATCGCTCGGCTACAGCACTAGTCCGCGGCCATGTTCTGAAATCATTGACTTAAAGGTCTTGTTACCAGACCATTAAATCTTAATAATAATAAAAAAAAGTTCTGAAATCACTTTAAATCTAATTAAAAAAAAGAGTTCGGAAATCAAATTACTGTTTACAAACTTGTGTGGATTAGGAAGCACTTCTAAAATCTATCCAATTTGATGAAATTTGGCACAGACAATCTTTAGACCTTTAGAAAAAACACAGGCTACCTTTTTCTTGAATGTGGGCGGGCCCGCTAGCTATTTAACACTGAGAGAGTTTTTAAAATGGATTCCGTTCCTGAGATTATAAGATAGCTTTAAATATTTTAATGCCTAAATTGCTCACATTGTGGATTTTTACGTATTAATCTTAGAATATTAACTAAATAACATAGAATTATTACATCTGGAATCAACATCATGAACAACAGAATGAAGCCAATTTAAAGTGCACCGATCGCGCGTAACAACACGATATTTTGATTCAACATCAGAAATAACAAAGTGAAATTTTAAAGAACTTATGTGTATGTAATATTTTATTAGTATGTTAAACGAATTGAGTGTTATCAGTACACTAACGCCAGAATATCGTGTAGTTACACGCGATCGGTGCACTTTAAATTGGCTTCATTCTGTTGTTCATGATGTTGATTCCAGATGTAATAATTCTATGCTAAATAATAAATCTATTTATGTACTGACCGGCTAATAACATTAGTGTCATCTGCCCTCTCGCCCCACATACAAGCTTCGCCCCCGACGATGTTCTCTAACTTCATCCTCTTATTCTTAGCGTACACCATGAGCCGTGGGTCATCGCAGTAGAACGAGTCCCAATCAAATTTCAAGTAGTCCAGGTACCATGACGCAGAAAAAACGACTTTATGACCGGCACCTAAAATCTAAAATAGTATAAATTATTTATTTATTTAATGTTACACCAACATAATATACACTTTAAAATCTAAATTTTAACATTTACAATATCTTGCAGAGTGTTATTCCACTTGCTGTTATAAACTGCATGCTAGTTAAACAATCACGAAAAATACTATACTAATCAATTAAATAGAAAGATAAAGGAACATTATAAAACAACAATTATAAAATTATACACTTACAAAAGTATCAATTGAAATAATTAAATCAACTTTTCCACCCACAGTGACTAAAATAATATATTAACAAATAAAATGATAAATAATTTGCTTGCTTAAAAGTGACACAAATTCAAATATTAAGACTAATAATAATTCATAATTATGTATTCCTTTATCAATAATTTATTTATATAAAAAGATATCAACCACAAAAAAAAAATCAAATTAAAAAAAAACAAATGAAAACAAAACATTTTGTAATATATACGGAATGGAACGACCACAGCAGTCAAGAAAGAGACAGCATAAGCTGCCTTTTAAATTAAATTTTTATACCTATGTAATACAAGTAGGTTTAGAAATAGTACACACCTGAATCATTTCTTCGATCCAGTGATATTTCCACACTTGTATTAAAGTATCTTTGGAGAGTGGAACTTTTTCATCGAACACTTCCTGAAATATTTAAAAAAAACTTTAAATACAAGCTTTATCCTGAATATCATGTATACGTACAGTAGGTACCTAGCTGAAACGAGTAAAACGAGCCCAAACACGACAGGTCTATCTTATTGGAACGAAGTTCCTTATCGCTCGTTATCGAAAGGGGGCTAGACGGAAATTCTTATGAAAAAGTTGTGACAATTTTTTTTTGTTTTAGATGATTATCACTAGATGTCGCTGTGATTAAAATCTTTTAAAACAATTCCTTGTTTGGTTTATATGATTAATGCTAGATGGCGTTGTGATCAAAATATTTAACTAATTATTATAACTTAAAAAAATAAAATTTTATTACAATTCCCTCACTAATTAATCGAAAGGAACTTCGTTCCATCCGGGTGTCCCTTGACACCTCTCAAGTTTTTTTAGTACAGGAGTTTCTATGACCACCTTCCGAATCCATCATCAGATTTTGCATTGTCACGCGATATACATCTGCGTGCAAAATGTCAGCTCAATCGAACACTGAGAAGTTTGTCAAATTTAACTGCAAGATTCCACCCGAACTCGGGTATTGGCCCACCTCTCACTCCCACCACTGTAACTCCTGTGTAGACAGGATCCACAGCGGCGACCATCGTAGTTACTCTGACAACATTATGTATGTTAAAAATAAGCAATCGGGGACTTCACGTGAAGTTTTAGGTTCCTCACAGTGTTATGTATCTTCCCGTCACCCCTGACGGTAACCACTTACCATTAGGACAATTAAAAGAGTAACCTTAGCATACTAACCTGCCAAACCATGGGTACTGTTGTCTTCTTCAAGTGTCCTAATACTTCCTTCATAAACTTCGCGTGGAGACCGTTTACTGTTAAATTATGACGTCGCATGTACTGTTTCAGTTCAGGATTTGATTGCCTGAAATATATGATTTATCTTCTGTGAAATATTATAAGATATATAGCACAATGTTCCGAACAAAGCGTGAGCAAATAGTGTTTTTTTTTCAGTTGTAGGAAATCACCGGATCCCGTGGGGCGGGTGGGGTATATGGGTGTTGAACGACACTAAAACCTCCAACCGCTCACACTCAGCGTCCGAACCCCGGCTGAGGTGAGAACCCAGCACGGGGTTTTGGAGGGACGGCGCGACGCGTTACGCGCTCGGCACTCTTTCCTGTCGCGCCGTCCCCAGCAAATAGTGAATAGTTGCTAATTTAGAAATGAAATTTGATACATATTTTCGTGTAAAGAACATAAAATATCAGCTTAGCGACTGCGATTAAAAAGTCGGTGGCTTTTAGTGCCATTTTTGACTTGAATTGGACGTCTTTATCCTTAGATTACCTAGCTGATCTTCATCGTCACAAAGGGGTTCAAACAGCAATTGCGATGCGGTCGCGATATTTTTTACAAGCAGACAGCAGCGGGCGTACCAATTCTTTCCTTTCAAATATTGTTTCATCGCTAACACCACTTTTTATTGTATCAATCTTACCAGCAAGTCAGATCCACTTCATCACCTCCCACGTGGAAATATTTGTCAGGGAACAGATCCTGAACTTCCTCAACTAGCTGACCAACGATTTTATATGTAAAGTCCTGTAAGGGATCGAGTGGACCCAGAGCTATGACCTTATCCTTCTTGTAGCATTTCGTCAGTATTGTGGGGTAAGATGCGCCCCAGGATCTTGTGTGGCCTGAAAAATAAACACAAAACGTAAATTTGACATATTTCAAAGAAAGGTAAAACGATCAATTAAAAAGAGAACAAAAGATTTTATATGAAATTTCATCTAACCAAAATAATCATCGAAACTTTTTGATTTAGAAAATAAATACATAGGTACCTATACGCAAACATGCAAAGTAACTCGTGAAATATTGTTTTTTAAAAGATACATTTTAAACTTAACATAAAAATAAAATTGTTCGATCTTTAAAAATGAACTGGTCCATAGACCCCACAACGATCATTAAACTATTCAATTAAGAGAACCTGAAAACTGTATTTTTTTAAATTTGTACTCACTCACCAGGCACATCTATCTCGGGTATTACTCGTATCGCACGATCCCTCGCGTACTCGACGATCATTTTAATGTCATCCTTCGTGTACACCATTAACGGATGGAAAGCACCATTTGCACTGCATAAAATAACATTAGACAATGTCGCCTTAGAACATTTAAATTACGTTTTTTTGATCGTAAACTGTTAAAAATAACTTTCATGACTTATTTTAAAATTTACCACATAATTACTATTACATAGATTATTATTAACAACGATAAACTAAATTTAATTACAATAATTAATTAATCAAGCGAAGTCAGAGGTAGGTAAGTCGCCAGTACTCAACTTAATTAAAATTAGTCATTAAACTCAAGTTCAATCAGATTAATTTACGTAGGTTTGCACCTGTAAAAATCTGGTATTAATAAAAATCACCTCAAATTTGGAAATCGTTCGCTCTTGTAAGGGAAGCTCTGGTCGTCCACAATATGCCAATGCAGAACGTTCATTTTATTCATAGCCATCGCGTCCAAGGTCTTCCGGATCGTATCCAGCGATAAATAATGCCTTCCCGTGTCCAGCAACAGTCCTCGATATTTGTACTTCGGGTAGTCAACGATATGTGTTTTGTTTATGCGAATTTCCTGGAAATAAAGTATTGGATAAGTAGTCTTAATTATCATAGTGACATCACACGATCACTAACTAGGTAGGTACATAAAGGTAGCGGCCGTGACGTCATAATATAGATCTGATAATGGTAACCACTTACGATGCGGTGTCCTGCCATCTGCTTACGGTAATAAAAAAGTTCTATATCAACTTCAAAAAGGAGGTCTCAATATAATAAATAAATAACGGTAACTTAATTACTTTATTAAATTTCAGCTTTGCACTCTTCGCTTCAAGAAGATCTCTAAACCAAAAAGTTGGAAAAAACTATTAAGGACATCTCATTCCAAAGAACTATACAAACCTACCTGAAAAACTGACTTTCTCGATATTGATTACCTACTTAGTTAATCAATCATGAGTAACGTTAATCCATTATCAGTTAATTTATTAACTAATTTACCTGTAAATTGTGAGTATAGTAAAGTAGGTGTGTCCAGGTTTCGAGACCGTACATTATTCCCCAC
The DNA here is from genome assembly GCA_030269945.2 of Trilocha varians. NCBI lineage: Eukaryota > Metazoa > Arthropoda > Insecta > Lepidoptera > Bombycidae > Trilocha > Trilocha varians. Next base: position 9,667,324 of record AP028270.1, on the reverse strand, counting down.
ACTGACGTACTTTCTATCATAGACTTCAATCCCACAGTCACATTATCTGGAATATGAAAATATATTTTTTTTCACAAATACTACTTCTAGCTATGGAGTGTGGTGGGATAAAAAAGCCCCACTTCCAAGTTCGAACCATTTTCCAAGGTTCGAAGTTAAAAGTCCTAACCTAACCACACGAAACTAATTGACTGTCAAAAATAAAATCTTGCTGTTTCGTTGATGTTTTTATTCGGACATATATCAGCGGTTCGAGTACATTCGTAGATATGTATTCTCATTCTGAAACATTTAATTGTTTGCGATTATTTTGACATATTTTGCATAGACGTACGTAGAATCTGATACCTATCGTCAAAATATAGGACTCCCCACCAAATGAACCCAAACGCGATGGGTCTGCGACCTTTCGTTCTAAGATAATTATGCCCTCCGCTTTCTATTATTTGATAACGAAGGAGCAAGGATCCCTACTTCCCTGGTAAGATGCAGCTGTCAGACAAAATCCTTGATTTGTTTAAAGGTCAACATTCGCAACATCCCTGAAGGGCCATCATTATATTAATATTTAGTTTACAGTACTTTTTTTTTCAGTTGGAGGAAATCACCGGATCCCGTATGTGGGAGTTGAACCGCACTAAAACCTCGAACCGCTCACACTCAGCGTCCGAACCCCGGCTGAGGCCAGAACCCAGCACGGGGTTTGGAGGGACGGCGCGACGCGTTACGCGCTCGGCACTCTTTCCCGTCGCTCTGTCCCCGGTAATTAGCTCTTTTTTTATTGTTACATAAAAAAAAAAAACTTCCCCCGTTCTGAAGACGGTAGAAACATCCGCCGGTGCTTGCCCAGTCGAGAGAAGCACGGTGTTGTTATCAGTTTACAGTACTTAGAAGCATTTTTTTTTTATTGCGTAATAAATCACGAGCCTACGACCCACCTTATGGTAAGCGAACACTATCATTACTAATCCAATTATTAGTGTAGGTATATTGAGCCTAAAAGTGCAATAAAATGTATAGTAAGATGTAAATTTGTAAAAAAAACATTTCATATCCTGATCAAAACATTTGTATGCACACCACTGTTAGATTATGATATTTATTTTTTAATACCCTTCCGGGTTGTAAATTCGTGACATCACCCCGTATGCACGTCGTACTTCGTCGACCCCTTTCCCCCTTAACAAATGACGTAATCTTCCCTAATAGGTAGGTATGTAAAATAGTATGACTCACAACTCTCGTCCATATCGTAATGCGGGTAATCCTCGCAAGGGGAAGTCAGATTGACCTGAATCCTTCGCAATAACCCGAGGTACTTCCCACCTTCATAGTGTACTTTACTTGACTCATCAAGAATTATATGTTTCTTCATTAAAGAGTCCTGGTCCCCCCAAAGGTTTTTGTATCGTGTTATCGTTGCGTTGAGAAGAGCACAGTTTTTGTTCACGATCTGAAAAGTAAGGTTTAGTTTTTAAATGCCAGTGAAAGGGTTCCAACTAGATGGTTGTGTCATCATCGATATTGAAAGTTTAGGTCAACAATAAATCTATGGCATAATTTCATTCGGTAGTTGGCAGCCGTCACAACTAGGTATGTGTTAAGACACAGAGAAACGAGGTTTAAGAAAAGTCTTGTATGGGTAGGCGGTTGATAACGGCCCGTCTTTGCCCTGGCATTGCAGAGGTTCATGAGCGACGGTGACCGCTTACCATCAGGTGGGCCGTATGCTCGTTTATCTACCTTGCAATAAAAAAAAAAAAAAAAAAGACCAGTAAACGATATTTCATATTATCAAATAAACATTTTCCGACTAGTAACAAGAGAGGGAAAATTCCGTAGCAGGGTAAAGGCGTGGCTTACAAAAACACGCTTTAAGGATAGACCGCTGAGCACGTGCTATAATTGACGTGTGTGTTTGCTGCCCCACCGCACACGGTAATAATTTTAAACCGATTGACTAAGATTATTGTATGCTAGCCTTATAACTTATATGTAACTGCTGAAATTGCTGAATATGTCATCTGAAAATCGAAGCTGTTTTAAAATATAGACAAGTTTACGTAAGCTTAGTAGATAAACCTAAAATGTGGTTGTTGAAAGTAAAATTGGAGTAAGTAACCCCAAGATATGTCAATTTAGGGACGTTTTTAATAATTCCCTGGCTCTTGTTTAATGCCGCGTTTACATAGTATTATTGCCAACGTACAAAACTCGTAAACAAATGAAGCTGATGGACAACCAACAGTTGGCAACACAGTTGACTTAACAGTTGTCATTTGCGCGCTAGGCTTTTAAATACCATATTTTGTCTAAAGTCTTGGCTTTCTAACAATACCTAAAAGAATCATCTAAATCGATTTATCTAGAAAAGAAATACACGAAAACAAAATCATTCGAATCGGAAGCCAAACTAAAGTTATGAGATAACAAACAAAAAAATAATAATAAGACAGACAGAGTTCATAACCTCCGCTTTTTGAGAAGTCGGGCATTTTATTTGTAAAACCAGCATTAAGTCAACACATTCGTCACTAAACGCAACAAACAATATCGGGAATAAAATATTGGATTATTATCATACGGGATACATTATTATCAATAGGATGTAGCTGTACTGTTTCTATAAGCTTCATATTAACTTGCACTGGATGTAACTAAGTAAATTCGGGTATACCTTGCAAGCTAAATTTGACAAACTTCCCGGTTTCTGATTGAGCTGACATTAGCACTCAAATATACCTATATCGCGTGACAATGCAATAATAATATGACAAAATGGCGATATCTGATGGTGGATTCGAAGGTGACCATTTTGAACTCCTGTACCAAACCAGATAGACCCGTCGTGTTTGGGCTCATTTTACTTAGGTATATTATTATGTTATCTGGCACTGTACCTACTGCTACATGATATCTAGGATCTAAAAAGCTAGTATTTAAAGTTTTCTTTAAAATACTCACCTCCACGATAACATTTTTCGGTTGAAAAGTAAAGTAGTATTCACTTTTGACTTCTGCTTGTGGTTTCGGCCAGACTTCGCCCTGCGTTGGCGGGAATTTGGGCCCCGGTTCCACTATGTAAATAGAATGGGACTGTTCGATTATCACATTGATAATTGCTACAACCAAATAAATTGATGTCCCAATAACAACCATTTTAAATATTAAACCGCGCTTACGTACGCGAACGCACATCAGGAGATCTGAGCGACAACTGAAATTATTGTTATCTGGAAAAGTAGTATGTGTTTGTACTGGAGACAATTAATGCAAAAACTTTACGAGCTGCGTTGAGTTTGATCGCCGTTTTTATGAACAATTAATAATGAAAAATAATTAGTACCTAGATGTTAGTAGGCACCTTATTTTAGACAAGCTAATTTAGGTTGCTTTTTTCCTAGCTCTAAAATTTTGATCGTACTCATTATTGAACTGTTATCAAACCTGTACGGTTGCAGTGTGAGCGTTCATTAGCATTTAACATAGTAGTACGTATATACAGGGTGGATCTGTAACTTTGGACAATCTGACGTGGGGTGAATGACCTGTCGAAATTCAAAATACACCATTTTTATTTTTAGGATCGGTTCAACGTTTTTCTGACATTGTATGGAAAACGTACGACTATCGTTGCGGACCTCCATACTATGATGATTTTTTTTTTATTCAATTCCTAAAATAAAAGCGGTTCTAAGTTGTATTTCAACAGGTCATTCACCCCACGTCAGATTGTCCAAAGTTACAGATCCACCCTGTATATAGTATAGAGTATAAGTACCAATACTACCACACGTTCTTCGTTATCAGTTCGTATCATTTAACAGTCCATATCAGTTATAGGTTTAGTTCAGTAATCAGTTCCTATCATGTATTATTAAAATCACTTAATTTAAGTTACGGAATAAATAGTGTCAAATCATCACTCAGACATTTTATTTACTTCGATATCAGACACTGGTTGGGTGCATACCCCTACAAAACCGAAACATACATTACACCTAACTAGTGAGAACAGCTAATTGGCTTCCTGTTAAACTGTTTTGTGTAAATTTAGGGCTTCCTATGATTCAATCATTTTTACACAAATGGTTCTCTTGCCGGTTTTTAACTTGGCTATGTTTTGTAGTAGAACAAACTGATAACAACTACAATAACAGTGTTACAAATAAATAACATAGAAATATAGTTGATTGAGCATCCCATCACGCGCCTAGGAGATATCTCGTTTCCTGTGACCAAAATATAAGTTTACTGCAAATAAAATATAAGCTTTTAAAATATTATATTTATGGACCTATATGTCACGGGAAAACCTCATAAAACCGTAAATTTCTTAGAAAAATTATAAATGTTCGTAGAATTCCAAACGATAGATTAATTGTATTAAAAAACGACCACACTTTCGCAAATTGATCACTTTGTGACGTCTTCTCGTATATATTGATAAACTAAGGGATATCCAGTTGTAAGATTTTACAGTTTGCTTTAACAGAAAAGCAGTTTTTTTAAATTTACGAAAATGTTCTCGTTAAATTTGTTTACGGTTCTTGTTGTTTGTTCTGACATATAATTTTGTTGAAGGACAAAATTATTACTCTTGGGAGAAACGAAGAGGGGATCTCATACTACAAAGTAAACTTAATATAATAACAACACACAATTGAAATGATTACAAGTTGCATGACGGATTGTAATTCATTAAGCCCCTTGTGTATAACCTTTGTGAATAGATACTATGTATTCAAGTAATAGTAAAACGAAATATTATAGCAATTAGTAATATTTTTATTCAACCGACTTCCATTTTCAAGAATAGCGCAAAGACTACCAGTCATGTCTTTATCATTTCAATATGAGATAACGTTCAACGTGTTTGCTTTGTAACAAAAGAATCAACGAAATCGGTTCATATAAAAAGGAAATACACGAAAAAACGCATAGCAAATAGTGAGATTTCACGAAATATTTTTTTCAAAGATTTACCTACCTACATTATTAAACATAGATCCAAAAGTACATCTTCGATCTGGAAAAAAAATATAAATTTGACCCTTTCATCTGGCTAGACCGATCTGGCTATGTGGCTAGATAAATTCGGATGATTCAATCTTATCATCCGAATCTATCTATCCAAAACAAAGTTATGCGGGAACAAACATAAAATAAAAGCAGACAAATTCAGTACCTCCTCCTTTCTGCAACAAATCATTAAATTTGTGCGACGTAATTTATGGATGGCCCCCAAGTCTTGTTAATAATAATGATGCTTGAGAGCAGGGATCCTAAACCATTATATTTTGTTTGCTTTTTAATTTTTTTTTATGTACTTTCTTACATTGCTTGGTATTGTATTCAACGGAAATGTTAATATTGTTGTTAATAGCAATATTATAATACCCGTCGAGGATACGGGCAATCTGCTATATCAGAGTAATAATTATATTTTGTTATAAATTATAATGTATGTTTTTGCCAACATTCAAGCCAGTAATTCCTTATTTTTTTCCTTAATTTATCCTTAATAGCAGGCTTTTCCTTAATTTATATCTATATACTACAACTACCAAACTTATAATAACATAGATATTAAATGCAGTTAGGTATAAATAAGAATCAAGATAATTTGGAGGTATAAGTAAAGAATGCCAAAATTTCAAGGAGTCTCCTTGAAGTGTCCCAGTACCAGTACAGTATTGATATTTTTAGGGTCAACGTGTCGAGCGCATGGAGTGTCGGGGTCATATGGAAAACAACGCAAAAATTGCCTCTAAGACGCTGAGAGTCATTATTGGAGTGGCACAAAGGTTTGTGCTTTACAAGGTTCTATTACGACCACGCGTGGAGTACTGCTCCCACCGCTGGGCTGGTGCTCCTAATCACTAACTTCATCGTTGGCGATCAGCGAAGTTGATAGTTCAACAACTTCTCCGAGGAATTGTTTGTGATTTTACCAAAACCTCCTTTCTATCATCGCACCACTTGACGTCGAGGTGTAGTTCATCCGGAAAGACCGCGGTCACTGACACGGAATGATGTTTTGTGCCACGCTTCATCTGAGTAAGGAATGAACTCCCCTCCTCGTTATTTCTCGATCATAGCGCTTTTTTCTTCGCTTTTCCTTCTTCAATTCAGAATTTAAGAGAGTCTAGGTCGTAATCTAGCGTAGCGGCTCCACAATGTCCCTTAAAATTGCATGTTCACGAGTGTGACGATTATTCGCATTGTATTTCATCAAGATCTGATGATTATGTGTAGATTTATGTGTTACTTATTCTTGAAAAATGTAAGCCGAACGTTATATTTTACAATTTTTATATCAATTCTAAAACTATAATTTGTTGCATAAGCAGTATAGCAACGATCCATATGGTAATAAGCGGGACTCATCTTGCTTTAAATGTAGTTCAAATAAACTAACAACGTATTTTGTTGGTGGCATTCATTTATTTCTTATTCGAAGACATATCGCGAGAATAATCGATTTGACACAGCTGTTGACCTATTTACATATTCATAAGACTGTAATAGAAATATATTAGTGTTTTCATCTCTGTAAGTGAAACGTGACTCGCGTAACAAATACTGACAGTCGTTAATATAGTTCTGTAAATGGTGAAAATAAACAATATTAAATTATGATTAAAAATATTTATTCTGCCATAATTTACAATACGTGTTAAACAGTTAACCATAAAATCTCTACGCTAGGTCAAGCCATGGAATTATTACCTCTGGAATGTACATGATGAACAACAAACTGAAGTATTCGAAGCTTTGTATGTGTGTGAAAAATGTCTATGTGTGGAAAACTGGGAGATGTCAAGTTTTTAAATCTCCCCAAAAATCGGGTACTTTTTTTTATTTTTTTTTATTGCCTTGTATGCGGACGAGCTAACTTTTAGTGGTATTTCCCGTGTAAACCGTAGAATACAGATTTTTTTCGTGACAATGGATTTCTGATACGACACATTCTTAATAATTTCTCTAATAATAAACACATCTTCATAATTTTATGAATGTAATGTTTCAGCGTATTGATAAATCAAAAACAATGTTGAATCATTGAACTTATTTATTGTAGTTTAATTTAAAATATAATTACCTTAACACATTTTTTGATGCGGACAGCGACGTATTCATTGCGTTTTATACTCGTGATAGTAATATATCTCCACGAAATGTCCGATTGGAATAAAACAAAAAGTATTTTACTTCTACATTAATACCATTGATAACATAGCGCTTAAATTGGATATGTGCTAATTTCAAACAAACAAACTGCAGTTTTATAAATTTAGTAGTTTAAAAATATTTTATGATTTGTTAGCGCGTGAGAATATTAATAATATGAATTTATTGTGAATATTATATTATGAATTTTTATGTACCGTCACTAAAACACCTTAGAAAAACTACAACGAAATCAAAACATTCATCCAGCAAATATAAGTATCATTTCCACATTATGTAAAAACACAAAAACTGAAAGTTAAACTGGCCACACAGTTGTTAAGTCAGTCCATAGCTATTGCCATTGAAGTCAAACAACAAAATTATATTACATTCTTTTATTTTTTAATAAGATAAAATGGGAGATTTCAAAATTTTGGTTGGTAACCCTTTGAAATTTAATTATGTCAAAGTTACGAAATGTCAAGTGTCAGTTAAGAATACGTTAAATTTTTCAAACATTAAGAATTGTTTTATTAACTTTATAAAATGGAAAATTGTTAATACTTACTTGTGGAAAGTGATTCTGTGACGCTTATTGTGTGTTGTTGAGGGGTTTCTGCAGAAGCTTACAACGCAGGAAGGCATGATTCAATCTTGTCTCAACAGGTATTTTATGTTAATACTGTCAAATAAACGTCAATGTCATAGGCATTTGAACATGTGTATGTACACGACTGGCACGACTTGGCTAACCTTCACGAACTTTGTTCCCCATGTACGTTCCTGAGGTAATAATTCTATGGGTCAAGCTTATGAAATGAAAATTATTAGTTGTTGCCCACACTGCATAGCAGATGACCTATTGGCTATGTTTTATTTTGAAAAAAAAAATAATAGGGATCCGTATGAAAATATCGATTTTGTAACACAAGGTGTAGATGATGTAAATGTAGATCGAAAATATATTTAATACTACGCTGCAAAAACTACTGACAATAAATATTAAATCGTCTAAAAATGAAACGATGTAAAATTAAAATCGTAATATTAATCATCATATTTTGCAATACTTTGTGACGCAGACGAAATTGAGCGGGTCATATAGTGACCTAATAATCTAATATTAATATTATTTACTGTACAATATAGCTAATAATGCTTATATTTATATTGAAACAGGATGTAAGTATCGCTGTGGCTATCATAATGTATTTGTGACATAATTGGTTGAACCAAACCATTATCCGACTGCAGTCAAACGGAACTATTCAGAATATTATTCGATAAACGCTATTATTGTGCCTGTTTGTTCTTTACAAACAGCGTTAACATGAAATATTATTATTGTGTATCTTATTTTGTTCAAGCTTTATTTTGATGAGTTGCCATTGCCATAAAAGGAATGGTAGAAGAATGTAAGTTTGCTACTATGTCGTGTAATTTCAGAGTAATTTAGAGATCCATGCATGAGCGTCTGACACATCTTTTGACATAAATTAATTATCAATATAACTAAACGTAACTGTATGCATTAGTCTGTTTAGACTTTGAGTTGGATGAAATCACCGGATTATAATAGTATAAATATGTGGGAGTTGAACCGCACTAAAACCTCCAACCGCTCACAATAGGTGGTAATGTTACACTCAGTGTCCGAACCCCGGCTGAGGCCAGAACTAGTTACGCCCTCGACACTCTTTCCCGTCGCGCCGCTTCCGGATGCCGAACCGGCAGCCACCGGCGAATCTGTTTAGGCTGGCAATATCGAAAATTAAACACTACCTAGTTACTGATTTTATGAAATTATACAAAATTCAGCAGCGGATCTTTACTGAGTACAGTGGTACTCCATAGATTTCTATGTTTATAGTTCCTTCAAACTAACCCCAGATCTTTAAATAGTTTATATTTAGGAATTTGATGATGAATGATTTAAAATTGCCGCCAAAAAATAAACCCATTAATTACTTAAATTTACCGAATAATGAGCATAGTGCATTTTGTTAAAATAATAATTAATACATATATTTAATTTTGGATATAAAATATAAACATCAAAGTAGTGCTAAATGAGCAAGTTATCCAGAAAATTCAAAGATGAAAAAAAACACCGGTGTGTCATTTGTCAAAATTTGAACTTACTAATTTGTCAAAGTCAAGTGAGAGTGACATTGTCATTGTCCAAAAATAGTAATAGATATTGCAGAATTCACGATTTTTCTTATGTTTTTTAATTATCTGATAAAAAATACTTTAATTGATTACTAACTAATAGTTGCAAAAAATGAAGACGAAAACTATTTTGTTCTTTTTAACATTGACAATCGACAGTATTTTTTGTGCAAATGATCTGACCGATGAAGAAATTGGGCATGTCATCGAAGGACGAGTATTTCCTCCTGAAGATCCCAACAACAGCAACTGGCAGCTAGATACTCGCATCCACGTAAATGGAGGCGAATACATCGGCTTCGTGCGAGAAGATGGCGTTTTCTTGATACACAACCTGCCTTCAGGATCATACGTCGTAGAAGTAGTGCATCCGGACTATTTATACGAACCAGTGCGCGTCGAAATCAATTCAAAAGGCAAATACAGAGCCAGAAAAGTGAACTACGTCCAAACATCCCAAGTGATTCAAGTGCCATACCCACTGCGCATGAAACCCGTCACCAAATTCAGATACTTCCAAGTTCGTGAACAATGGAGAGTGACCGACTTCTTATTCAACCCGATGGTCGTGATGATGGTGCTACCACTGTTCCTGATAATGATTCTACCCAAGATGATGAATGATCCTGAAACTAAAGAGGACTTGAAACAGATCAGCAGCCTGGCAAAAATGTCAGATATGCCGGAAATGTCTGAGATGTTCACTAAGATATTCAACAGAGGAGCTACGACAAAGCAACCAAATCCCAAAGCTAAACAAATTAAGAAAAGACAGTAGATTAGTTTTATTTTGTTAGATATTGTTAAATCAATAATTTGTAGGTTAATAAATTATTTAAAAATTTATTTGTTTATATTATTAGAATAATTAAGCATATAATGACGTCAATGCCAATTTGTAAATATGTGAGTATAGTATAATTAATGTCCTACAATACAGTTTTTAGAGTATGTTTTGAACCTTTATCTGAAACCATTCATGAAGTAAATGAACTTCATGAATGGTTTCAGATAAAGGTGGATTTGGACAATAAATACAATTGTAAGGTTTTTCTTCTTTTTTTATTGGTGTATAGGCAGACAAGCCAACAGGCCACCTGAACATAAGTGGTTACCCCTGCTCATGAATCTGCAATGTCAGGGGACAGTGAAGGGTTGCTACCTACAGCTTGTCTATAAGGACCCTCCTCAAGCCTGAAACTATAGTTTTATTGAAAGAACTCACAGAAGTTTAGTATTGTATTTGTTGATAGGAAGATAGCTAGTCTGAACCTAGAAATGGAATAAAATTTAAAGCACCAACTGAAACTTTATTATAGTCTTCAAGGAAAAGAAAAACACACCATATTGTACAAAGTTTTTTATTTAGAAATAGAACTATGAAGAAGTCAATAAAATTTCACTAATTCTAACGACACACTCCACAACAAAATATTACGATTACATACAAATATTAGTAAAATAAGAAATTAATACAAAAAATATCAGTCATTGGTATAATTTGGACGGAAACTACTAAGTAACGTGTCTATACAACACAATGAGATTCAAGATAAATATACTATATTTTCTAATACATTTTCAATCATAAAACTATACTTTTTATATAATTTGTGGACGGTAATTACATTTTGTACATTAAATACTAAATTGGTGGTAATGTTACAAAATATATCTAGAATTTAAATAATGGAAATTGGGTGGGTGTAAAAACATTTAAACAAAGAGCTATTTTTAAGACTGGATCAATTAGATTACTTTTATGTTTATAAAATTTAGGTTTTTAAAAGAAAATTACTGGGATATTTTTTTTTATATCATACTTAGTATAATAACACTTTGTTTACTAACAAGGCCAGTCATATTTCTTTTACTTTTTATTATTATCTTATTTTCCGAAATTATTGTTCTCATTTACATATGTTTATAAATTTCGTACAACTTACATATTCATAATATTGCTCGATATTTCATTTAAGGCAAGTACACCTGCATTATATGCATTTTTACTGAATATTATTTTAGATATGCAAATTTTTAATTGACAAAATATATAAAATATCTACTTTGTACTTATACCTAAAATTTATTTTAAAACTGATGAATAACTGATGAATCACATATAATTGTAATACATTTCTAGTAAAATGACATAGCAAAGTAAAAAAGGACATTTATACAAAAAAAAATTACATAAGGAAACTATATGAATATAAAAAGTGCACAAAAAGTGCTTAAATGCTTTACAAATTGGTTTTAATAATAAGCTGCCTTAAGTAAAGTGTCTTACGATATCTTTTTCAATGTTTATGCATCGCTTTGGTGCTAAGCATGTGTTGGCCACATATTCACAAAATTACACAAGAAACAAAGTAAATAAAGCACTATTTACATTCGGTAATTGCAAAATGTTTTAAAAACCAAGTCATTTATCAGAATTTGACCTTTTATAAAATAAAGATTTGTACAAAAGTGACCTATACCTTCCAATTAGGATTCCATAATTACTAGATACACAATTAAAGCTTAAAAATGGCATCTTCTAAACAATACCAAAATTAGTAGTCTTGTGATATCATTGGCTGCATTTAACATTTTGGTATTTTGAGTCCATTTAAATTAAAGTAAAGCAAATTATTTATGCATTTTTTTTCAATGGTGACATTTTACAGTTAGGTCACTTTTGCACAGAATCTCATTGTAAAGTGACTGTACTAAACTTAGAACTAAGAAAACGCTACTAACTAAAACTATTGGAATGAAAAGTATATCGGGCAGAAACTGATAAATGTACATTGGTAACAATACTGAACACTGGCGTTTCATTACATAATTTTTTTATAGAAATTTATACAGGGTGGATCTGTAACTTTGGACAATCTGACGTGGGGTGGATGACCTGTTGAAATAAAACTTAGAACCACTTTTATTTTAGGAATTGGATAATATCATAGTATGGAAGTCCGCAACGATAGTCGTACGTTTTCCATACAATATCAGAAAAAAAGTTTAACCGATCCAAAAAATAAAAATGGTGCTAAGTTGTATTTCAACAGGTCATTCACCCCACGTCAGGTTGTCCAAAGTTACAGATCCACCCTGTATAAAAATAAGATAATTTTGAGAAGAAAATAGCCTTTTCATAGTGTAAAATTGGTGTTAATTTCTTTTATTGTAATCGTTTTAAACAATTTTAGTTAATTAGATTCTACTTTCATTAGTTTTTATTGGAAGATATTGATTGCTCTAAGCTGGTGTATGAGTTTTTATATAAAATATTTTTTTCTTATATAAAACATGTTCCTAAATGATATAAAAGTATAAAACATTTATATTTACAAACTATAAGTACGATGAGGTTACCCATATTTTATTATAAACGTCATTTATCTACGTTGAACTTTGTTATAACTAATTGCAGTTAGTTCATAGTATTTTTTAATAGTATTTTTGAGTTCTTATACAAAACACTATTTTTTTCGGAGATTCTTAAAATGCACTAAAAAATCTACATACTATCAGCCTCATAAGTGCATACTATTTTTACTTATTACCTTCAATAACAAACATTCACAAATCACTTACGTCGCTGCATTGTCGTGCAAGCGAATTTCACTCTTAGAGCCACACTAATAAGGCTGATTGTACCTCGAAACTACGGTAGTATTGTGATGGTAAAACTAGGACAGGACCTAAGTGATCAACTGTGCCCATTGCACGTGCCTCACCAGTAGTGCGCCGACCGCGATGAACAGGGTAAGTGCGCCGACGCAGTGAGCGACTCCCGCGTTGTAAATGGCGCAGTAGGGACATTGTGATGAGCCGCACACTTCGCAAATGTTCAGGAGATATGTTGGTAAGGCATCCACTATGGTTTCGTTGTAGCGCTCTGAAATTGTTAGTGTAGATATACAGGGTGTCCCAAGACTGAGGTATGAATAGGAAGTACCTTAAATATTGTAGGTCAGAGAAAAAGTTCTTTTATTTTTATGAACTCAATCAAAAGAACAGGTATAATACCTCCAAAGTTACTTAGTATTTTAATGAAAACTAATAATGTCGAATATTAACTGAAGTGCATAAATTTACCACAATTTAGGGTGTTTCTCAAACGAACAATAAACGCAAAGACCAAACTTTTAAAAATAAAATTTAATGAAACAAACAGTAATAATTACCTGGAGCGTAATAGTCGTATACTTTAAGAGACAAATATCGTGACATGTTCGCTACAGGGAACCATCTCTCTAGAGTGAAGTTCACACAGGTCGGCTCCGGACTTAGCTGTAACAACACATAATAAATAAGTAATCTAAAAACTTATTTATTTAATCAGAAAACCAACAGTATGAAATTAAATGTCTGCTAAACATATTTTAGATTATCCAGACAGCGACGCATCAGTTGCTCTTATTAATTTGTACGAATCGACGCACACTTACAAATCGGCAATCGTACGGATTTTCATTTAAAAAATGTTGTGACTGTTAAAACATCCTAACAAGGTTAACACATAACTGTATTTTGTGTACTGCAACAGTTATGCATGCTACAACAGTTATGCATGCTGCAAAAGTTATGCATGCTGCAATAGTTATGCATGCTACAACAGTTATGTATACTGCAACAGTTATGCATGCTGCAAAAGTTATGCATGCTACAACAGTTATGCATGCTGCAACAGTTACACATGCTGCAACAATTACACATTCGACAACTATAATACTCACATAATCGAAGTAGAAGTACAGTTTGAGCGGCGTGTAGCGAGCCCGCTGTAGTCGCGGCACAGAGCGCGTCAGTACGTAGTGGTCGAGCGCTTGTTGCTGTATGCGGTACCCGGTCGGCACACCGGCCTCTAGGACCGCCATACCTGAGCGGGGACTCTCTTCCACTAACATCCAGCTGTATCAAAAAATAATTATTGAATTACTTCTAAGTCGTGGTGGGGCAGTGGTCGAAGCGCTTCCTTCCGTTCGGGAGGTCGCGGGTTCAAATCCGTCCGGCTTGTACCTCTAAATCTAAATGTGAAAAAGATTTATATGCAATTTTTCACAACACCACTGGCTAAAAACGGTAAAGGAAAACATCGTGAGGAAACCTGCATATCGGAAAAGGGTTCTAAAAATCCTTAAAAGATATGTGAAGTCCCCAATCCGCACTGGGCAAGCGTGGTGGACTATGCCTAATCCCTCTTCTGAGAAGACCTGAGCCCAACAGTGGGCAGTAATGGGTTGTTACAGAATTACTCCTACAATCAAGAAAAAACAGGATATTAGTACATAACGAAATTATGGGTTGATAGTTGACAAAATATCGGAATGGCATCTCGGTGTTCCGTAAGCCGTATGTCATGAAAGGAAAGTAGTATATACCAAACGGTATTGTTTTTGCATTGTAAATATCATAAGGCATATCAAAGGAATGTCTGGAATTTGATTAAGTTTTTGCAAAGTCAATGGCAGTTTAGGGATCAGTTGACTATGACCAAAGGATCTCCCTTTCCGACCGGGCGAGATAGAGTATGTTCGGTCAAGCTGAATGTAGTAAATTTCAGATGTTGTAATGTCGCCGAACGTTACAAACAACAATATCGCGATTCAGGATCTCGCACGCTATTGGTCGCCACAGCAGAATAAACTACGATTTTTATGCCCTAAGTATGAAAGTATTGAAACCTGACCTAGCACAAGCCTGGTACATGATATGCGACTGGTTCCGTCCGTAGTAGTGCTGGTGTGACAGTAGACTGAAGGCGCGGAGAGGCGGCGGCGTCAGGAACCGCGGTATGTCCACGTTGTACTGCACCGACATCTGTAGTATCGCGAACCCGGCGCCGCGAGCCGTCACCTTCACCGTGCCCCACGCTTCGGGGATCTAAGGAATAATGCAATAATAGAAGTCTTTGAAATTTTGAAAAGTTTTTTAAAAGATGATTTGATTTGATTTTAATCATGTATAAAGATTGATTTTGATGTCAACGTTTGGTCCTTCGAGCCGAACGAAAAAATCTACAAAGTGAATTTAAAATTACTTTAAACTTTACGTCTAAAAAGTATGTCGAGCTTGCGATTGTTATGTGATTATGATTTTGTTGTGGATCGTCTCATCCGGCTCGAAGGACCAAGAGCACGTATAGAGTACAGTGTTGTTGTAGTGTCGTCGATACCTGCACGCTCTGCATGAGAGCGAGGTTGGCGTTGTCGACGTGCAGAGTTCGCGTGGTGCCGCCGAGCGCCACGGCGTCCACTTCCACTGTGAGGGAGGACACGTCGCGGAGTCGCTTGCGGTTCGTGTACTCGATCAGCGCGCGGAGAGCTATGTACGTGTCCTGGAACAAATGATGACTGTCAGTCGAAAAGTATCTTTAAATCAAATAATCAAAGTCAATTATTGTATAAAGGTAACCATGCTCGTCGACCTAAACTAGTTCTGAATCAATCAAGCATTCATTGGGAGCCTAAGGCCCTCCGCACATGGAGCTACTCAAATATAACGGAATTAATCAGTAATTAGAATTATAAACTACGACGCTACTCACATTGCAAGGTTTCAGTCACTCCTGTTATTTCTACTACCGAATAAACACGTGCGAAAAACCTAGCAAAGGGAAATATTGGAAGCAATAAAAATGTCGAGTGGATCGAGCGAAGATGACGATGTCATTATACTATATTATCATCATAACTGGCGCCAAAGGAATCGACGCAGATTTTAGATTCACCCATATATCCAAAATAATGTGAACTGCAGAATGTCAGTTGCAGCACGAGAGCTGCGTGAAACAGATAATAAATTCATTCATTTTTCACATCAAAACACAGTAAACTCGGGTAACCTAGTAGCTCGGCGACTGGCACGACGCGTCGCGCGCGATCAGTTGCCAATGCGTTAGTAACTGGTTAGTGACTAGTCGTGTGCGAACCTGTATGGCAATGTATGGGCGGTGACGCTCGTTGACACAAACAAGTAATTTGAGTTTGTGATTAGTTCCTTTTGAGTAGCTCCATGTGCGGAGGACCTAAGTCAAGTGAAGAGTCTTAACAAGTACCAACACGATTCCTTGGATCTCAGTGTTCAGATGTTAAGTGTGAGTGGTAGGTTTCAGTTCAAATCCCCTATTTGCGATAAGTCTATCATCTACCACCAGAAAAATCTCCTGAAATATTTGTATCTCTTACCTGCGTCGATCCCCATCCTCCATCCTTCAGCCTCTGCGCATTGAGCCACATGACGATGGGCTCGTTGATGTCCTGGTGGTCCATGCAGGCCAGCAGCGCGTACGCCGTGGTGGCGATGTTGTTGGAGTCGTATTTGTACGGCAGACGTGGTAGGAGGAAGGGTTTTTGATTTTCCATCTTGTATGGAGGTTGGGGCACTGGCTCTTTACCCCAGTAGACGAGGCCACCTGGTGGGGGAAAGGTTTGGTAAAATTTCCATGTCGTAGGCGTCGGACCACAATAAAAATTTGAAAGGTGTCAAGGGACACCCGGATGGAACGAAGTTCCTTTCGATTAATTAGTGAGGAAATTGTAATAAAATGTTATTTTTTTAAGTTATAATAATATTTTTTTTTTTATTAACAAATATAATGTTATATAAACTTAATCAGTAAGCTCAATTTTCGTAATAATTGTCTTGTGGTAACTGAAGTAGGAAACATATATTTGGGATTCTATTTTATTTAAATGTCTTGAAAAAACTGCATCTCTCTACCATCTATCATCTAAAACAAAAAAAAGTGTCGGGCCAACTTTGTCGTGAATTTCCGTCTAGCCCCCTTTCGATAACGCGCGATAAGGAACTTCGTTCCAATTATTTAGTGTTTAAATTGAGTTTGCCTCCGTTATACGTAATGCACGAATGTATTTAGTTGTTTACGTGTGATTATCGATATGAGTGAGAGAGATGAGTTAGTAAATAAAATGGCCAAGTTAATAAGATGAGTCAGTGAATGACATTAGTGGATGAAGGAGATAAGCGAGGTAATGAATGAAGTGAATGAGTGAGTTAATGAAATGAATTAGAGGTTGAAGTTTATGAATGAGTGAATGATATGAATAAGATGAGTAAGTGAATGAATAAGACGTATGTTTGAGAGAATGAATAAGTCGAACGAGGGAATGAGTGAGTAAATGAGATGAATTAGTACTGTACCCACCCATTACTGCCCACTGTTGGGCTCAGGTCTCCTCAGAAGAGGGATTAGGCATGGTCCACCACGCTTGCCTAGTGCGGATTGGGGACTTCACATATCTTCAAAGGATTTTTAGAATCCTTTTCCGACATGCAGGTTTCCTCACGATGTTTTCCTTCACCGTTTTTAACCAGTGTTGTGAAAAATTGCACATAAATGTTTTTCACATTTAGATTGTAGATGAATCAGTGTGTGAATGTAATGAGATGAATTAGTGTGTGAATGTAATGAGATGAATTAGTGTGTGAATGTAATGAGATAAGTGAGTGCATAGCACAGTTACCGTCGGATCGTTCCCTCTGCTTGAGCAGACGGAAGGCGAGGTCCGCGTCGGGAGCGCGCGACACGGTGAGCGCGTGCGCGACCAGGGCCAGCGTGTAGGGGTCGCCGCCCTCTTGTAGCGCGCGCAGATGTTTGGCGAGCCACGTCACACCACGCTGTTGACTCGAGGCCACGCGTGCCGCTAAACCCTAACACAAATACCCATGGCGTTACTAGTATTATTAAAAAGGTCCAACTAAGCGTCCAAACCCCAGCTGAGACCAAACCCAGCACAAGATTGTGCGGGGTAACGCGACGGCTTACGTATCTTAAGGGTGTGCGATAGAGCAACATCCTCGGATATTAGGAACATCCGATATTCCTAGGGAACCGAATCTCGGGACAGATCCCGAACCCGGCACAAAAGAATCATCATAATCTTCAAATAAATTATTCGCAAACACGCACAGAAAATCGTGAAATATTGTCCTTTAAAAAGCACAATTTTTGATATGTTTCAAAAGTACTTTCGATCCTGAAAAAAATTAAATTGAATCCCACGATGACCATCACCTTTCTACGAATCTAATCGACCTAATTGGTGCAACCTAATTAAAGTTATGACTCTATGATAAAAATGACTCACCTCTCTAATGCCAATATCCTTCAAGTTCTTGACAGTCTCGAGCGAGATTACAACTTGCGCAGTCAACGTGATGTTACGCTGAATTATAATCGAATTTGTCGTCTGTAAACAACACAACAACAGTAAGCGGTGGGCCATATAAAGTTTGCATTTTCCAAAAGTTCGACTGTCATGTTGGCCGTGTGGCATGTTGCACCATCCACTTGAAACCAAATTTCGTCCATGTCATACTTTTGGAAACAAAAATTCGTGTTCACATGGCACGGTAACGCTCGCCATTGACCGTAACGGCGGCTCCTTGCTCATTGTCCAATGATGCCGCCGAACCAAACCCCACAAACCGTAACTCTTTGTGGGTGCATTGGCTTCTCAATGGTGACGTGTGGATTTTCCGACCCCCAGATGTGATAATTTTACTTATTGACATAGCCTCCGAGGTGAAAGTGGGCTTCATCTGACACACACACATTTCTTACAGTTTGGACTGAAGACTCACCACTTTGGAAGTAACTTTTCAATATTACCCAATTTTGTTCAAGCTTATAGCGTCCCTTTTCGTAAATGTCAAACCTTTAACTAAATTATGAACACAAATTGAATGACATTTGAGCTGTCGAACGAAGTCCCCAGTTTCGCCATCTAGCGAATAGTGACGTTCCCAGTTGAGTGGTTAAAAAAGCTATGTAGACCGGCCCCGAAAACAGTAACAAAACGCAGAATGTTTAGTCTGTGCATAATACACATCACATTTAATAAGGTAGTCTGTGTTCCGTCACCGCTCACTAGTCTAGTCTGTGACCCCTAGTATATAAACATTCTTACCTCAACAATACTAGGATCGTAGTTACGGTTATTCAAATAGTCGGCATACAAGCTACTATTCTTAGAAACGACTATAGTCGAGTTGTCATTTCTGTTCGGCAGCCATGTTACTTCGTAGAAAGCTCCTTCCGGTGTCTGATGGTCTAGGACCCAGGATACCGCCATTGATATTACCTGGAACAATAATGCATTTTACCGATAACTTTTAAATGCAAGCTGTGAAGATCCTGGATATCTTGTAGTAGTAAAGTGCTAAGACAAAACAAAATCTTGTTTAGTACAGAAATTCCTTTGGCCACGTCTCAATCCACCATCAAATCAGTTCTATGGAACCATATTATTGCCGCGATATACAGTAGTCGTGGTGGCCGAGTGGTTGAAGCGTTGCCTTCCGTACGAGAGGTCGCGGGTTCAAAACCGGCCAGCTTGTACCTCTAAATCCTAATATGAAAAAAAAAAAATATGTGCAATTTTTCACAACACCACAGGCTAAAAACGGTGAAGGTAAACATCATGAGGAAACCTGATCCTTTGAAGATATGTGAAGTCCCCAATCCGCACTGGGCAAGCGTGGTGGACTATGCCTAACCCCTCTTCTGAGGAGACCTGAGCCCAACAGTGGGCAGTAATGGGTTGTTACAGTTATACAGATACACGCAAATTTTTATTTCAATTGGAATCCGGTAAGTTGGTGAAATTCAAATCGCAAGATTTCACCCGAACTTACATAATATTTTATTAATAATAAGGAAAGGAATATTACTTTATTTTTAAAAATAAGTAACATAATACTAACATTGGGATCGATGTAAATGAAGTTTTCCCATTCGTTGAACGACGCGTCTTGGAAGATCTTAGCACAGAATGACGTCAGCCAAACGCTCGAATCTGATTGGTTCCTGTTCAAATAAATATTATCACAACTATTTAAAATATATGCTGCAACTTCTTTCACAGATTTCCAAATAAGAAGAGTTTATCAATCTTCGTCTTATTCATTTTTAAAGATCAAAGTACTTTTGCTTGCATCCGTGTTTAAAAATGAAAATTCTCAAGGGAAAGATTCACGATTTGCGTGTATTTCTTTTCTAGATAAACCGATTTCGATGATGAGTTTTGGTTAGAAAGCAGACACATTGAACATTTGGACACAATCTCATGTAAATTTGGTAAAGATCTGGCTGGTAGTTTTTGTGCTATGCTTGAAAAATGGGAGTCGTTTTCATTTTTGTTTTAAAAAAAAAATTGGTTGCCTGTAAAGTCGGTATACGGGCGAAAGTTTTACGTGACAACGACTCGGGCATGGTTAGCCCGCCTAAGAGCGAGAGAGACAGACATAAAAAGTGACGCGGCACGCGTGCCTCTCACTCGCTCTCATTGTGAGCGCATAACGTGAGCGGAGCGTAACGCAGTGAAGTGAAGTGTCACCCCCCAAACCAATTTATAACACGTTGTCACGTCAAAATATTTTATATAATAAATAATCTCATTCACCAGTCGCTCCTAAACAAACTGAAGGACCCGTCCGGCTTCATGAAGGACAGTTGTCTCTGGTACAATATGTTCATGTGGTAGAACGCGTCCCGCTCCAACGTGCTGTTCCGTTGGTCGATCAGGCGCATGTACAGCGTGGAGTACATGTTCGCGGCGAAACTGAACATGTTCTGTTCGGCTGAGTCCTGTAATATCGATATTAGACGATTGTTTAATCGATTCATGTTCGATAATCGAGAAATAGATTGAGAGGTAAGTTTTGGTATTGAATTTAGTTTCATATTATACAGGGTGGATCTGTAACATTGTATCAGCTGAAGTGAGGAGAACGACTGGTCGAAATACAACTTATAGTCACTTTTATTTTTGGAATGGACTAAACTTTATTTTTTTCAAACGAAAGTCCGCAACAATAGTCGTACATACATCATATAATGTCAGAATACAGGACCATACATTCATTCCACATATCCAAAGTTACAGATCCATCCTGTATATTAACAAATAATAAAGTTGATAGAAAGAAGACATGTGGCTATGCGACGGTAAAGAATGCCGCTGAATTTCTTGCCAGTTATATCGTTATAGTTATGCCAGTTATAGTTAGTTTTATATTGTCACATGTAACTTCATGCTGGGTTTTAGCCTTAACCCGTAACATTAAGTATAAGCAGTAGAAGGTTTTAGTGCGGTTAGATTCCCACATACCCCACCTGCAGAGCAAGTGAAAGCCTTCCCTACATTACATAATATTTGCGACATTTAAACACAAAAAATCAAATTACATTAACCAAACAACCAAATCCGACACCAACTGTCGGCCTACTCACCATCGGCAGGTCCAGTAAGCTCGTCGCGTTGACCGGCATCGTCGGGAACAGCGGCCCCACCACGTCCCCCACCACGGTGACGCGCGCCATGTTGGACCCGAACACGTAGTAGCGGTCCACCTCGTACGGGATCACCGGCGTCTCCGTCACGTTCACGTGCATGTATTGGAACACGTAGGCGCGGTTCGATAGGTCGAGGAGTACTGATTGATGGCGGTGCTGGGTTATGCCGTCGGGCTGGGGAATTCAAATATTGTTTAAACACTCGTCTGAAGGAGGTCGCAGGTTCAAATTCGGCCGGCTTGTACCTCTAAATCTAAATGTGAAAAAGATTTATGTGCAATTTTTCACAACACCACCGGCTAAAAACGGTGAAGGAAAACATCGTGAGGAAAACTGCATGTCGGAAAAGGATTCTAAAAATCCTTTGAAGATATGTGAAGTCCCCAAGCCGCACTGGGCAAGCGTGGTGGACTATGCCTAATCCCTCTTCTGAGGAGACCTGAGCCCAACAGTGGGCAGCAATGGGTTGGTACAGGTACAGTACAGTACTCGTCTGTTGATTGGGGACATCACATGTCATCAAAGGATTTTTAGAATCCTTTTCCGATACGCAAGTTTCCTCACGATGTTTTCCTTCACCGTTTTTTGCCAGTCAGTCGAGCGTGCAAGCAAGCATGGTGTACTATGCTTAACCCCTTTTCGGAGGAGACCTGAGCCCAGCAGTGGGCAGTAATGGATTGTTGCAGTACAGTACTCCACTGTGACTATCTAATGTCATCTGTAGATGGCACTAGGAGACGCCAATTTTGTGTGTGTGTGCGTGTGTACTCACCCGCACGTCTATAGTCTTGGTGTAGGTGTGCGTGCCGATGACGGAGGAGGCGTGTAGTCGCACGTGCAGCAGGCCGAGCGCGACGGGCACGACGGGCACGTGCACGGTGCTGGCCGAGCCCGCCAACACGTACACGAAGAACTGGTGCTCGCCGAATGACGTGCGAGGGTTGTAGGAACGAACCTGATGAATATAATCATTTATTTTAGAGAGAACTTTTTAAATACAAGCTTTTAAGATCCTGGAGTTCCTATGACCATCTGCCGAATCCATCATCAGATCAGCGCCATTTTGTCATATTATTGCACTGTCACGCGATATACATCTGCGTGCAAAATGTCAGCCCAATCGGAAACCGGGAAGTTTGTCAAATTTAACTCGCAAAATTCCACTACTCCGAACTTACATCGACTACTATACGAGCCCTGCTTGTATGTGACAGTTGGCAACACTGGTAACGTGTACTCACGATGCCGTTCTCCTCGACGTGCACGAACTTGTAGTGCGGCGACGCCTCCAACACCACCACGGCCTCGATGTTCTGCGGCTGGTAGTTGAACACGACCACGCGGAGCCCTACTTGCTCCCCCTGACGGCACGAGTCCGGACCCTCGACTTTTATAAAGAACGGGAGGACTCCTATGTACTGCGGACAGAGAAATTACGTTAGTATACGCATGACAACAGTATCAAAGATTTAATGATGTTGTGAAACTACATATTAAAATGATTTACTTTGACTTAAAAATTTGATTAAGACGTTAAAAAATATTAAAATCAGTCATTTTAACTAAAATGACAACAACACGGATGACGTCACGATTAGGTAAACAATATGATATTTACTTTCTTTAAGACCACAAGCACGACGCCATGACACTATGGGGTGTTTACACGCACAATTAGAAATGAAATCCGAATAAAGACTTGAAACCTGGTTAAACTTTGCATTGTTACCAAAATAAAGGTGTTTTCGTAAATAGTACAAATGTACCCACCCAAAAAGATTTATGTGCAACACCACTGGCTAAAAACGGTGAAGGAAAACATCGTGTGGAAACCTGCATATCGGAAAAGGGTTCTAAAAATCTTTTGAAGATATGTGAAGTCCCCAATCCGCACTGGGCAAGCGTGGTGGACTATGTCTAATCCCTCTTCTGAGGAGACCTGAGCCCAACAGTGGGCATTAATGGGTTGGTACAGGTACAGGTACCCATCCATATTATGGAAGAGGATTTCAAAATCTTTCGTCATACCTATTCTATACCTAATTAATCACGCTATTTCATCTGCATCACTGTTTTTGCTGTTTTTTTATGACACTTAAGACTTACTGTAATAGGTTCCGGCAACATTCCCAGTCCAAGTGAAGGTGACATACTGAAAGCTGACACCGTCCAATGCGCTGGTACCTGAGAAAAGGAGACACAGATTTTTTTAAATTATAGTTTGACTGAAGTATGCAAAAAAATGGTTTCTTTTATTTTAGAACAAACAACATGCGTGATAGTAAGAACCAGTTATTCAAAAATTTGCGCATTTAAAACATTTTACTGGTATACTTACAAATTACACTTACGATTTTTCTAAAGTAAACATTAAATGTTAACCATTTACATGAAGTAGGAGTTCATACTACTTCATACAACTATTAAATAACATTTTATTTATGTCTGTTAATAGCTCTACTAATTTTTCGGATTCTAAAATTTACTTTTTCATTATCATTGCGATTATGACATCCGATTCCAAAAATAAAAAGATTCTTAGTTGTATTTCGCGAATTCATTCACTCTACTTTCTCTAGCACACCACCCTGTATAAGAGTCCAAAATTAACCATTATTTTATAAAAACTAAAAAAATAAAATTATTAAAAATTATTTTAACCTGCGGCACATCAAGCGTGAACACGTATCGTCCATGCGGTCCGATGTTGACGTCGTTCCACGCCCACACGTTGTCGTACTGACGCTGTATCCGGTTGAAACGGAACTTACGGAAGTGACTTAGCTCCATCTCGCTCTTTTGTTCACCGCCTGGTAATAATTCAGATGATTAGATACATGAAAGTCGGTAATAGGTTCGTTTATTTTGTCAAGTTTTAAATAAAAGGAAGAATAAGTAAGCTATTGTCGTGTAGGTTACATGTTGAGACAGGTAGTACACATGTTGCGCCACTTCGTTTCAAGTCAATTTCTGTGCGCAACTAATAGAACTGAGCGCTGTGTAGACGTAGCTTATTATTACGTCGTGGTGTCACTCAGTCAGTCAGTGTAACTAACAGTTGGCCTCGTCGATCCTGTCGGGGCAGTCTATGGCGCCGTCGCATCGCTTGCTGAGCGGGTAGCAGCCCCCGTCGAGGCACTCCGCCAGCCCGAGCGACGCGTTGCACGTGGAGTAGCGTCGCGTCACCGGCACGTCGCTCAGCACTATCAGACCCGCGTACCTGGGGAACAACGACATTAGTTAAAACTAGAGATACCTAGGAATCCCACCGTCGTCGATACAAACGCAGTATAGGACGACCAGCTACAAAGTGGACAGATGACCTTACTAAACTCGCGGGAAACGTCCACACATTTGTAAAACAGTGGACATCTTATGGCTGAGAATGGTGATGACGATGAGAGCCCATGCATCATCGTCACATGAGACGAAATAATTAGATCCTCGTTTTAATTGCGATTTCATTGCAATATACTATTCTACACAGACACATTATCAGAACAAAATAATTTCAATCAACTTACTCGAATGTCCTGTTAGCGTCGATCCCGAACCCAGAAGAGGGGAAGTAGACGAGTTCGTCTGCGTCACCGAAGTGCGAGCGCCACGTGTACGCGAATGTACCGTTCGTTGCCTCGTCGAAGTGTGACATTTTCGATATCACCTACAATGACAAGACAAAATTAGTTCACCTATTTTTGGAACGAAGTACCTTATCGCGCGTTATTGAAAGGGGGCTAGACGGAAAAAAATCTTACGAAAAGTTGTCACGACACTTTTTTTGTTTTAGATGATTATCGCTAGATGGCGCTGTGATCAAAATCTTTTGAAATATGTTCCTTATCGCGCGTTACGAAAGGAAATATTTTTTATAAGATATCTTTTAATCGAAAGGAACTTCGTTCAATTCCCATGACACCTCTCAAGTTTTATTTTTAATTTTTACTTTTCGAATAAAGAGCTTACAAAGTACTACATTCCGATAAATGTTTTGAAAGTGGCATCGGAAACTTATTGACCCGCTTAGTTTCGGCTGAGATGTTTCAATGCTTACTCTAACAATCGTGAACACTCAAAAATGTGTTTGGGAAATTGCGCTAGATATATTACGAAGTGGGTGTATGTAAGAGAAGATGAAGGCCTAAGAGTAGATATTTAGGGTATCTCTTTATAACGGAAAAGAGTGTCCCTTTATATATTACTTGTGTATCTAATTAGTAGATACCATTGAATTAAAATGAACAAATGATTCTAGTTATCATTATTTATTGTCACTCTTTACAATTAGGGGTGTGCGTATAATTCGAACTCACGAATTATTCGTTCCGAATCGAATACGAATATTCGTCTAATTTCGAATAGTATCGAATTCGACTACGACGACTACGACTATTTTGTAGACATCTAGCCTATTAAAGATAATATCTACTAAATACAAATTCTTGTCCTATTTCCGATGCATCGTCGTAGTCAAATTCGTCGAAATTCAACGAATATTCTAAACTTTTCGAATAATTCGAAGATTCGAATTATTCGATTCGAATTTCGAATCGAATTTTAATATTCGATTCGATTCGATTCGAACGATATTCGCACACCCCTATTTACAATATATAATAATGAATATGATTACAAATATAATAATGTGTGGACGCGAGTGTACGCTTTGCTCTTAACGGAACGACTGGGGAATCGCGCTACGCACTGCACTTATATATTATATCAAAAGTGCAAGCATGCAATTGCGTCCCTACAGATAGATGGATTGTGTGAAAGAAAATTAGAAAAAATGCAGAGTGGCAAAAGAAGTGTGCCTAAGAGGAAAGAAACATATTTGAATGAAACAAAAACAAACATAAATTTAAAGTAAATCTCGCTTACCTTAGCGTAAGTAAGTTCGTTTCCGGCCTGCATAGTGTAGAAGGCGTGGTCCAATCCCGACAGACCGACGTAAGACCCGGGCTCGCCATAGATAGCGACCTCTACCTTCTCTCCTGTACGATGCTTGCGATTGTTTATGAACACTGTGAACTGGGTATATAATAAATGTTAGTTAGACTTAGGAGTATACGACAATTAACTTCAAAATTGTAGTAAATGGCTGACTTCCGTTTAGTTTTATATACAGGGTGTAAAAGAGACCACAAAGACTGGTGGTAGTACTAGTGATATTTATAATAACGAAACCATTAAGACGATTTTTCTTTTGTCGATAAATTTTAGCTGTTTTTTAGGTATGTTCATGCATGATACTTAAAGCTTGTGAAAGCTAAACTTTCATTAAAAAGCAGCGAAATACAAAAACGAAAATATATACAAAAGTGTTGTGTGCGTGCGTATTTGTGTGTTTTTGCATGTTTGTGCGTGTGTTTGCGTGTATGTGTCTGTGTGTGTCTATATGCTTGTGCCTGTCTGTGTGTGTACTCACGTTGTTCCTGGAGATGCCGTTGACGGGGAAGGTGAGTGAGTCCGCGACGACGTGCCCGCGCCGGTCGGTGCTCCACACCACGATGCTGGACACGGGCGCCATCTCCGCCGATAGCGTCACGGCGAACGTACGTACTCCTTCCTGTGTACAACAATCAGTGTAAGTCATCATAAATTATTATTTTGTGGCGGACCAATAGCGCCAGATCCTGAATCGCGCTATCGATGTTTGTAACGTAATGCAACATCTAATATTTACTACAGTGGAGTTTGGCCTCTCGACCGGTCGAAGATCTCCCTTTGCCCATAGTCCTCCGATTCCCGAAATTTCATCATTAGCTTATAGACGTCGACTGCTGGACATGGGCTCCATCAAACCTCGCTAAAATGACCGGTCCTACGCTGTGCATCCACTGACTTCCCAAGGGTTCTGACCAGGTGACTGCATTGAGAGGTCTTTACACGCTGGCTACCAATTCGAATCTATGCATGTTTCTCAATAATTGTACTAGATGACCTACTCAACTTCGTCTGCGTCTCAAAAACTCAAAAAACAATTATGATTTGATGACAATCATTTTGAAAAAAAGTTTAACCGATTCCCACAATAAAATTGATTCTAAATTACTTTTAGAGTTACAAATCCACCCTGTATATATATAAGTTGTCTTACCTGCATTATTTCTTGTGCGCTGGTCAGTATGATGCCCTTGGACATCACGACGTAGTTGAATGATTCCATGTAGAAGTTGCTTTGCACGTGGAAGATTATGTATTGACCAACCTAAGAAAAGAAAACTTAGACGTGTAAAAATAACTAAATAAACAATACTGTAACGAATATGTTCTAGAAAAGTGTGTGTGTGACAGAAATAGAGTGCTTTCTCTCTCACACACTCGAGACTCTTCAAGAATTTTCCAGAACATTCAAGGTTTTTCTACGTTCTAGAACAATGTAAGTCACTCCATTCGAGGTTATTCTAGTAATTTCTAGAAGAATATTTGAGTAACAAGATGTATTGTTTGATGTCTCAAAAGCGAAGAACTTACAATGGAGTGTTTCAGTGTTGAATTTAAACCAATTCTTATTTATTATTCTATTCTTATTTCTCAGCTCGTAACACTACAATAAAGTTTTTTTTTAAGTTAGAAGCAATCTATCAGGCACTAAAACCCACCAACCGCTCACACTCAGCGTCCGAACCCTGGCTGATGCTAGAACTCAGTAAGAGATGCGGGACGGTCCGACGCGTTACACATTATGTATGTCCGTAGGTAACACCCTGCAGTGACTCTTGAATATGCAGAGGGTCCATGAGTGACAGTAACCGCTATCAGACAGCCCGTTAGATCACATACAAGGCATGATATTCCCTACCTTGGCGCTGGTGGTGGAAGTGGATATCTTGATCTGCTGGTGCGCAGGGCTGTAGTGCGTGACGAGGTGCACCTCGGCCGTGGCGTGGTAGCCGTCCACGTCCAGCAGCTGGGCAGACAGACGGATGCCCGTGATGCTGTTCAGGACCGAACGGTGGTTCGGGTCTGATTGGAGCTCTATACAAATGTAAAACTTTTAATATAACTACTTGTATTACAAAGAAGTGGTGTAGGCAGACTTCCCACAAGATGGACCAATGACGTGGTCAGGATCGCGGGAGGTCACTGGATGCAGACAGCGCAAGGTTGGTCGTTGTGGCGAGAAAAGGAGGAGGCCGGCGTCCAGCAGTGGACGTCTATAAGCTGATGATGATAATGACTTATTTTAAAATGCTTTGTGCTCAAAAGTTGATTCGAATCCACGACCTCAAACTATTTTGTTACTATTTATGTATTTCAATATAAAGTACATTATGTAGTTATAAAGTGTATTTTAGAAACCTAAATTGTTGACTGGAAGAGAATGTCTTAGGCATTAAATCACCATTTATGTGCATAAAGTTTAATAAATAAATTATACATCGAAGGCAAACGCTGTTAAAAACTTTTCAAATGAAGGTATACAGTGCTTACGAACTTCAATTTAATGCACGCTTCATATAAGCTATGAATAGTATGTGTATAGTTACTAAGCAATTTATACAGGTCCACGTTCAAATGCCAAACGTCCGTATGTCCAGGCACTAAGGTCGGTTGTAGCGTGTCAAGCGAAGCCGAGCGTCCCTCTAACTGCGCCGTCACGCGTAGTACCAGACGTGACGCGCGGTGTGACTCGACGCGGGACCCGTCGTGGTACGATACTGCTATCTGTTGATAGTATTAGGAAAGTTAATTGGAACGGTTTTTTTTTTTGCCTTGTTCAGCTCAGATCTCCTCATTAGAGGAAAGAAACTTGAATTATCTTTGGAATGGACTCCCGTCCGCGGTGTTCCCGGAGTGCTACGACATGTTCGTCTTTAAACGAGGTTTAAGAAAAATCCTGTATGGGTAGGTGATGGGGTGTCACGACGGGAAAGTGTGGCTCAGTGCGTAACGCGTCGCGCCACCCCTTAAAACCCCGTGCTGGGTTCTGGCCTCAGCCGGGGTTCAGACGCTGAGTGTGAGCGGTTTTAGTGAGGTTCAACTCCAACATAACATAAAAAAATGGATAGGTGATAGATAACGACCCCTCATTGCCCTGACATTGCAGAGGTTCATGAGCGACGGTGACCGCTTACCATCAGGTGGGTGGTCGTAGGCTCGTTTATCTACTTCGCAATAAAATTAAAAAAAAGGTTCAATCATTCTCCAATAGTTCCGCACAATTTTCTTCAGTTTTTAACCAATAAAACCAAATATGTATACGACATCTGAATTGAAAATTATCATGCATGTTGATGTTGTAAGGCAGATCGGAAAAATAAATAGCCATTGATGAGAAGAACTAGCAAGAAACTTAGCGGGTATGCCTTTTTTTGTACAATTTTCTTTTTTTATTTCTCTTTAATTCAATATTATAATTTTGACCTAAAATGAGTCTCATTCCCACTTAGTTCAGTCATTTAGAAAATCACTAATCGTATAATAAGTATTACTGCACAAACGATTTTTTTACAACTTTTTTAAATGTATGCGTAGGTAAACTTTGAACGTTAGATGAAAAAAAGGCTTATCACTTACATAAACATCAAAAGGCATAGCCGGCTTGAAGACCTGAGGACTTCCACCCAGGAAGTTGACAGCTAACGAAGAGTTGAATATCCTGGCAACGCTGTACCCCTCGATGATGTCATCTAAGAATGGATCTCCCACAGCTGCTGTCACTATGACTTCCACTCCGTCCAACTCTGGGACTAGTTGGGCGAGCTCCCCCATTGGGTATTTGAAATCGTAGGTTCCGTTGAACTGTGGGAGAAATAGATATATTGAAACCACTGTACCAACCCATTACTGCCCACTGTTGGGCTCAGGTCTCCTCAGAAGAGGGATTAGGCACAGTCCACCACGCTTGCCCAGTGCGGATTGGGGACTTCACATATCTTCAAAGGATTTTTAGAATCCTGTTCCGATATGCAGGTTTCCTCACGATGTTTTCCTTCACCGTTTTTAGTCAGTGGTGTTGTGAAAAATTGCACATAAACCTTTTTCACATTTTAGATTTAGAGGTACAAGTCGGCCGGTTTGGAACCCGCGACCTCCCGTTCGGAAGGAAGCGTTTCGACCACTCGGCCACCACGACTTTGATTGAAACCACATTTTGTTAATACTGTTGTAATATTTTTTATATTTTTCATTTCAATACTGCACACACAATCGCAATATATTTTTTTATAATGGTAATTGTGAATATTTTGTATAGTTATAATTAACTATTCTATTCGACTTCCTTTTTTCACATCACATTTGTGCGGATACTTTAATGAAGCAATATAACTAAATGTAGGATAACAACCTGTGAAAACTATATTTCAGAATCGAAAAATGTAATTATAAAAAAAAAATACTTTGCATTTAAAAATATTCTAAAATTAAATATTATAATCACTATAAAAACAAACACGACCCATTAAAAACCTCTAATACTATTACCTAGAATAGCACATCATGACGTCATACCTTCAGTAAACAAAAAAAAACTATTTCAATACTTACAAATCTCAAGTAGGGTAGTTGATCATTATACTGAGTGTTGTAATAATTGTAGCTTGACGTAGGGGTGGTGTAAGGGTTGTAGTTAGGGTTGCCTTGCTGATATATTGCGTATTCGGTTGGATCAGGTTTCGCCATCCAGAAGGGATATTTTTCATCCTGTATGAAGAAAAAATATGAAATGGTTTGAATACTGCATTCAAGCACTTTTTTTGTTAATTATTAATACAATCGAAAATATAGTAAAATACCACCGTATATTTTTATGACTGATGAGTTTGGGAATAATTTGGATAAGAATCGAATACTATAACGTATTTTAAATCTGAGACTCTTCAAGAGTAATTCATATTTGTAAACTTATTCAGACACTCACGGTTTTCTATAATACTTTCATGCATTTTCAACGGTGAGCATGAACTCGCGAGTGACTGTTGTGTTTGGCACTGGATTCAGAGAGTCTTGACACACCACACTCACTGTATCTAACAGTGAGTGTGGTGTGTCGTGATGTGAGTTCGAGTTCCAGTGGTACTAGCAAAGAGCGAACGAGTGCGACGGTAGACAGATTTGTTTGCTCCTAAATCGACCCGCAGTATCCAGTCTTCTCGTGATCATGACGTTTGCAACAACAACGAAATATCGAGACAACTCAATTAATTAAATATCGCGGTAAGAACCCGTTGAAAATGCATGAAAGTATTCATATTTGTGTTTATGAATCAATGTAGATATAATATTTGGTTTAGATGTTGGTTTTTGGACATTGTACGAACGTGAATGTTCGTTTTTGGATCTCGTAATTTTTTAATAATTATTTTGGATGCTCCCAGAGACTTCCCCTCTTATTCCAAATACTTGAAATTCTCCAGTAAATTATCTTGAACTTGACCCCTCATGTTTGGGCTCATTTGAAAAGGCATGAGGAACAGTGGCGTGCCTAGGAACTATTAATGGATTCACTGCATACCCTGGCCTACTTAGCCCTACATAAATAATTCTTCAATTAATTAAGTTAAATTCAGTCAATAAAATACTTAAATTCATGAACACTAACATGAACAATACAACTGTATACCCTGGCCAAAATGTCTGTGAACGCCCCTGATGAGGAGACCTTAATTTTAGTTTGTCCGATTCTTTCTACGTTCAAGATATTACAGTATACTTACAAAGTTAAACATCCTGGTGACGACTTTAGATCGATCGTACCACCAGTCGGGCTGGTCGAGTTGATTGTGTTGTCCGGCCACGTAGCGACGATCCAAGTACGGCTCTTGGTAGTTGGGACCGAAGTCCATGCCGTAAGACTCGTTGTATTGATTGTTGGGCCAGGCTGGAAGTTGGTATTAATCTTTGATGACTTTTTTTCAATGCATGCTTTTAAGGTCTTTTTTTTTTCTGTTGGAGGATCCTGAGATCCGGAGTTGAACTGCACTAAAACCTCCAACCGCTCACACTCAGCGTCCGAACCCCGGCTGAGGTCAGAACCCAGCACGGGGTTATTAGGGACGACGCGACGCGTTACGCCATCGGCACTCTTTCCCGTCGCGTCGCCGAACCGGCGGCCGCAGGCGATACGGCCACCGGCTCTCTCGGTCGGCGGGCTTTCTGAGGTCCGCCAAGATGGGACCGCGTGTCACCCTCCCACGGAATACCCCGCTGGGTCAGAACCAGCGTGGGTCGGGGAGTACGCGGTCTACCATCCCCCGGTTGCTCTGACGTAAGGGCGTGCTGAGCGAAACACTGCACGCTTCTAAGGTCTAGGATTTTATGTTTATGAGTGTTAGCCGAGACAAGTAGTAGAGGAGCCCAAGCGGGGATTCCGGGATTTACTACAGCGCGGCAGATTAATATACAGGGGGTACCTTGTACCCGGTTAAGTACCTCCACAAAATATGAGGCCCATATCTAAGGCCGCCCGTGAAGGATACAGGATCAGATTAGTAAAAAAAAATTGACGATCAGAAATTCTCGAGCGCGTCAGATTAAGGTAGGGTGAGTTAATTACATCCTAAAAAGTGTATATTCCAATAATCTGACAATTTGAGAGTGACGTAAAAAAAGGAGACGGTAACAAAGTTGTAAAAAAAAAACGTCATCTCGACATTCTCGAGCGTAGCTCAATTTTTTTTTATTTTGAAGGAAATAATTCAAGAATAATAAAAAATATATAATCTGACGATTTCCGCAAGCCAAAATAACAAAAATCTTATATATAAAAATGAATTGCTGTTCGTTAGTCTCGCTAAAACTCGAGAAAGACTGAACCGATTTGGCTTATTTTAATCTTGAAATATTCGTAGAAGTCCAGGGAAGGTTCGTTCGAGAGATATCGTGAACGATAGAAACCCGAAAAGTGTTTTTCGGGATTCCGAAATTTATCTCCGAAATTTGTGAGTCGATCAAAATTACTTATGAGGATGATAAAACTACGTCGAATGGTGCCAACCGCGTTAAAATTGGTTGATCCATTCGAAAGTTATTGCGGTTTGAAAATTCCAAAAATAGTGTTCTATGAAACTTCTATCAGACTTTCGAGCTGGGAGAGCTCAAATGCATAGAAATATTATTTCTTTGAACTCAGGAATGGAATTAGCGGGAAGTTGCAGGGATGGCTTTAAAGTGAACCATTTTTCTATTTTTTTTTGTCAGATCAGGCGAATCCCTCTAGATAATCGTCAGATTATGAGACAGTACGTTTAGAACATAAAGATGAACCATATATATCTTAATCTGACGCGCTTGAGTATTTCAAAATGGCGATTTTTTTTTGCACATTATGAAAATGGCCGCGAGTTTGCGTCCCATCGAAATCGTCAGATTAGTGAATGAGAGCTTTTTTTTGGTGTACTTAACACTCCCTTAGAAAATCTGACGCGCTCGATATTTTTTTTTTTTTTTTTCATTTTCAACCTTTAAATACATACACACGCATCACGCAAATGATCAGATTAACATACGTACGTTATTAAAAATACGTAGAGCATTGATGCTATCAATATCTGACGCGCTCGAGGATGTCCATGCAACAGTTTTTTTTTACATATTTAAAAATCTATAGCCCCTTTCCCCACCGATGTAAAGGTATATGTCATATAACATTTTTTTCTTCTTATCATCTAAGCTTTGCATCCCAATAGGTCTCTTCAACGCTCGAGTAAATCCCCATTTAGCATCGTCGCCTCCTCTACTACACGATTCAGCTTTTGGGAATCAGTGGTATTAGGGCAAAGGGAGATCTCCGACCGGGTGAGGTGGTGTATGGTGTAGACTTTAGGTGTTATATTTATGTCGCCGAACGTCACAATTTTCGATAGCGCGATTCAGGATCTGACACGCTATTGGTTCGCCACAAGTTCATTAGTAAATAGTGTAGTTACCACTCACCTCTCGTGTACTGATTGCCGTTGTTCCCGCTCGGTCCATACAACCCCCTGTTGTTGAACTGTCCCTGGTTGTAGTAGCGCGGCCGGTACACAGGGATGGGTCGGATGGTCGCCTTGAGCGTCAGGTTGCCTTGCACGGGCGCGCCCGACGTGTAGTTCGCCATTATACGACCGTGGATGTACTGCTCCGTGTTGAAGAAGAACGCTGGCATTGTAACGTTCACCTGAGAAAAAATTGTAAAATTTTTGTGATTTACTAAAATATTCTGGACAATTTGATTAAGACATAAATGCAGCTTTAGACAAAAATTGGTTGCCTGTAAAGTCGGTATACGGGCGAAAGTTTTACGTGACAACGACTCGGGCATGGTTAGCCCGCCTAAGAGCGAGAGAGACAGACATAAAAAGTGACGCGGCACGCGTGCCTCTCACTCGCTCTCATTGTGAGCGCATAACGTGAGCGGAGCGTAACGCAGTTTCTTGAAGTGTCACCCGGCAAACCAATTTATAAGACGTTGTCACGTCAAAAAGAATACCCACTCAAAATGTACTCGAGATGCAAAAGCGAGAACAAATTGAACGTGCAACCTTCATCACTTTCATAAGTTTGATATTAGCTTTTTCCTCACGATTTAGAGCTGAAACTGAAAGGCAACTGAATAGATCATACCTCATATCTCGTCTGATAGTACTCTTCGACTAAGAACTGCGATTCTTCGACCTGTCCCAACGCTTCCACCTTGATGGTCCATTCGCCGAATAACGGCTGATCCGACAGTTGGTAATGAAGGCTGACAGTACCGAAGTTACTCTAAACATAATAAACATTCATATTTAACAAAAAAAGTAAAAAATCATAATCTAAATAAACTCCTTAGATGGCCTTTTTTGACCTGACGGTACGTGATTACTATCGCTCATGGACTTCTGCAATGTCAGGACACACACGGATCCTACTCTTTAAAGAGCATACACATTAAGATAGACAGCAGATGGTCAGATATTAATCAAAAATTTTCGCGACAGGATCCATGTTTGATTCTTCTACTCTGGACGAAGCCTGAGCATTGTGCAAAAATGTTATAATTGAGTAATTAAAATAATCTTAGCGATTTGTTATTATAACTGCTGATAAATAATGAGAGCTGGTGTGTATTTTTGGGTAGGTATTTGTGGCAAGCAAAAAGTTAGTAGAAATGTAGGGGTCCGTTTACTCCCGCTACTCAGCAGCCAAATCTGCAGTTCCCAGTTGGGGTATATCAGGAGAACTATGGATCAGTTTTTAGCTTGTTTCAAATACCTACCCAAAAATTGACGCCAGCTGGCATACTATTAATTAGAAACTATTTATTAACGTCTTACTAATTTATTAAGTAACATGTTCAACTTAAGTAGCACCTAAGTACTTTTACTAACTATTATTAGTTTCGAACATAAGAACAATATTTAACATCCATACTCGTGTTTCAAAAAACAATGGATTTGAATCACTCTCGACTTACACAATGGCACATCATCTATTGTGTTCCATTCAATGCTGTAATGGGCACACATATCAGATTTACAAAACCTGATATTGTAAATAAAAAAAGTAATAGTCAGAGACCATCTCTGGCTTAAATATGATTTAAAAAATGAGCTTTTTCTTCTTAGGCAGAATGCGGGTACGGTGGGACCTTGCACCGGTTCCAGGTCGTGCGCGGTGTTCCGCAGGGGTCCGTTCTTGGACCTCTCCTGTGGAATATCGGGTACGACTGGGTGCTGAGGGGCGCCCTCCTCCCGGGCCTTAGCGTCGTGTGTTACGCAGACGACACTTTGGTCGTGGCCCGGGGGGATGACTTCGGAGAGTCTGCCCGTCTTGCCACAGCGGGGGTGGCCCTCGTCGTCGGCAGAATAAAGAGGTTGGGCCTCGACGTGGCGCTAAACAAATCCCAGGCCCTGATGTTTCGGGGGCCTCGGACGGCGCCACCAGTCGACGCCCACATAATGGTTGGAGGCGTCCAGATTGAGGTCGGGGTGCAGTTGAAGTACCTCGGCCTCTTGTTGGATAGCCGTTGGACCTTTCGAGCCCATTTCGCGGACCTGGTCCCCCGATTGGTGAGGGCGGCCGGCCATTTGGGTCGGTTGCTCCCGAACATCGGGGGGCCCAGCCACGCAGTGCGCCGCCTCTATGCGGGGGTGGTGCGCTCGATGGCCCTATACGGTGCGCCCGTCTGGGCCGAGCCTCGCGTTCCGGCAAATCTTGCCCGACGCCTGCGCCGGCCACAGCGCATCGTAGCCATTAGGGTCATCCGTGGGTACCGCACCGTCGCTTTTGAGGCGGCGTGTGTGCTGGCGGGGACGCCGCCCTGGGATCTGGAGGCGGAGGCGATCACCGGTGATTATCGCTGGCGATGCGACCTCCGCGCCCGGGGCGTAGTGCGTCCCCTGCGGGAAGCGGTCCGCGATCGGAAGGTCCAATCTCGGCGGTCCGTAATGGAGTCGTGGGAGAGACGGCTGGCCAACCCCACCTGGGGTCTACGGACCGTCGAGGCGATCCGCCCCGTCCTAAAGGATTGGGTGGGTCGTGGCAAGGGACGCCTCACCTTTTGGATGGTGCAGATGCTGACCGGGCACGGGTGTTTCGGTCGGTATCTGCACCGGATTCAGGTAGAGCCGACGACGAGGTGCCATCACTGTGTAGAGTGTGACCAGGACACACCAGAGCATACGCTCGCGCTGTGCCCCGCTTGGGAGCGGCAGCGTTGTGTCCTGGTCATGCAAATAGGACCGGACTTGTCGCTCCCGGGCGTCGTGGCGTCGATGCTCGAGAGCGACGAGTCCTGGAAGGCGATGCTCGACTTCTGCGAGTCCACCATCTCGCAGAAGCAGGCGGCGGGGCGTGTGAGAGAAAGCTCTTCTCTCTACGCAGAAACCCGCCGCCGTCGAGCAGGGTGTCGGGACCGGGGTCTGGCCCGGATTCTGGCCCCCTAAGAGTTTCGGGTCCCCAACGCATGCGAGTGCGAGCGGGGACCCAAGAAGGTGCCGTGTCTCGCTCAACACGCCCTTACGTCAGAGCAACCGGGGGATGGTAGACCGCGTACTCCCCGACCCACGCTGGTTCTGACCCAGCGGGGTATTCCGTGGGAGGGTGACACGCGGTCCCATCTTGGCGGACTTCGGAAAGCCCGCCGACCGAGAGAGCCGGTGGCCGTATTCGCCGGTGGCTACCGGTTCGGCGTCCGGGGACGGAGCGACGGGAAAGAGTGCCGATGGCGTAACGCGTCGCGCCGTCCCTCATAACCCCGTGCTGGGTTCTGGCCTCAGCCGGGGTTCGGACGCTGAGTGTGAGCGGTTGGAGGTTTTAGTGAGGTTCAACTCCCACATACGCCCCGCGGGCGGGGATCCGGTGATTTCCTACAACTAAAAAAAAAAAAAAAAAATAGGCAGAATGCGAATTTTATACACATATAGTTTTAATTACGAGAACCACATAGAATCTAGACACGTGGTAGCGTGTCGAGCCAAGTTCAAGAGAAAGAACTGGCGACCGCACCATGTGTATTACCCGAACCACTTGGAGCGACTTTTGACCCCTTCATAAATCAAAAACTATTTCCCATAAACATATCAAATTTGGCTCATATATTAAGACTTGTAAGATACATAAGCGTTCTAAATTTTATAAGTTTATCTCAAACGGTTATTAATGTCCAAAAATCCTCATTTTTATCATTGACTGACTGACTGACGGACCTATAGAAAATTCAACCCAAAATTCATTCCAAAATTCTAACCCAGTTCCAGATGACCTAGAGAGTTAAAATTAGGTATGCAGATAGGTAATTAGCTGAATACAAAGGAAAAAATCTAATCAGACCTTAGGTTACAATACATTCTCTTAGGTTCATCATCATTGAACTTGGCACTCATTTAGATCTCACTTCTTTTGTCATTTATCATAATAGTATTTTCTCTAAAACATTACAATCTTAAATCTTCCAGTTTATGAAGTGCATGACACATTTATCCTGATAATTAACTACGGCGTGACCTCGCGACACAGTTAATCGCATCCACGAAGATATGCTGTGAAATAGCCGCATCTCAAGATTTATTAATTACACGTTCTTCTAATAGACAATTGTGTATTTCTAATGTGAACAGTATTTTCATTTTGTTTAAAAAAAGTACGATTTTAAACTGTTTGTTTAAAAATTTAATGATTTTGAACTGTATTTTTGGGAGTGTTAACTTTACAATCGTAATAGTCGTGTTGACGATATAATCGTAAAAATTATGTTTATGCTAATCTTATATATAAAAATGAATTGCTGTTCGTTAGTCTCGCTAAAACTCGAGAACGACTGAACCGATTTGGCTTATTTTAATCTTGAAATATTCGTAGAAGTTCAGGGAAGGTTTAAACGGTGAGAAAATTTCCTTATGAGACGCAAACGAAGTTGTGTGGGCCACCCAGTTAGAATATATTTTATTTTAGAGAATATTTACAGTATGACTTGTCTTTATAAGAAGGATCAGGAAGAGTTCTATATGGTTGGTTATAGGTGACGGTTCTACAATTCCCCGATATGGCAGCAGTGGCGTGCATGTACATTTTGGTCAGGGTATACAGGAATGTTAATAAAATTGGCTGTTGGTTTTCCTTAAAATTAAATAAATAAATAAAAACGAATCTTTGACAAATTTACATCTTATAATCAATTTTATAACACTTTTACGCTCAATCACGCAAATAATAGGAATGATAAGTGTATTTCTATTAAATTTACAGTATTTTATCGATTTTGATTAGTTTTTTAACCAATTTGATAGATTAGAGTATGCAATGTGTATTTGCTTCTATATACTGCACGCCATTGCATGATAGGGGTTTTCTTACCTGTCTTGAAAGCCATCTCTTCATGATGCGTCCATTTGGATCCAGAATATAGACGTCAATGGCGCGACCAAACGCCTTTAATTCGGTGTTTATAGGTATCACACGAAAACGTACTGAAAATAAACATTTTTATTTATGTCTTTTAGAGTTATCAACTATTACAACAAAGATTAATAAGAAAAAACAACATAACATTAATATTTTAAACCACATAAAACGTGTTTTTAAAATAGTTTTAAATTTGCCAAATTACACTAGAAATTATGGACAATGCATAGACTAACAAACTCGCGTAATATACAAGTCTACAAACGATTCTAGTAATTATAAAGAAACATGAAACTTTAAACTATTTTTGCCAAAGTTCACTAAATAGTAAACAATATTTTTGTTACCACATTTAAACTCAATATTAGCCTTAATAATCACATTGTTCAATATAAAACATTTAATCACACATCATTTCAATAGATCAGTTAAGATAGTGTTCGGTGATTTTTACCGAACACCTTACTCAGCGGTATTGGCGTAATGAACAACGTCATTTCTACAAACCATCAGTGCACATTTGATTACCGCGTTAGTCGGGTGCATTCATTAACATTAATTTAACATTAACATTTTATAACATTTATCAACATTTTACAAATAAGTTATTATAAGTCCATTTAACATTAAACATTTATTAAAACAAACAACATTTTAATACAACCCTCACACTGCACCCTACATTTTGGTCCTTCGAGAGACCCTCGCGCGTCGGTGAATTCCGTGAAAAGTGCTTCCGTCGTTTGAGGTGTTGAACTAGTTAAACATTTATTGTGTGTGTGTGGTGTGAGAACATTAATAAGAACATTGAAACAACAAACATCATGGCTGAACTCATTGAAATCCAGTCTATGATATATGAAAACATTGCAAAACTTAGCATTAACCTGAAGATGGATAGTGCTGACAGGAAGACGGCAGATTA
The DNA here is from genome assembly GCA_030269945.2 of Trilocha varians. Classification (NCBI taxonomy): domain Eukaryota; kingdom Metazoa; phylum Arthropoda; class Insecta; order Lepidoptera; family Bombycidae; genus Trilocha; species Trilocha varians. The sequence goes on along the minus strand of AP028270.1, from coordinate 9,626,927 downwards.
CTTCAAGAGTCGTCTTAGTACCTTAGGAAGCTACTAGCAAGAGTGTCAATAGAGAGTGAGAAACTTAAAACTGCAAATAAATTAAAACTTTGCACAAATTGTCTGTTTAGTCATAATGGAAATCCATGTATTTCAACACAAACTTGTCGGAAATGCTTAGCTCCGCATAACACTCTCTTACACGAAGCGTTTGCGAAACACATAAATTCTACAGCTCCGACATCTTCCGACGAAACAACAAGAAAAAACAACAACAAGCAACAAACAACAAACAACAAACAACAAACAAACAACAACAAATAACAACAAGCAACACCAACAAACAACAAGCAACAACAACAAACAACAACAAGCAAAAACAACAACAACAATAAACAACAACAACAAACAAGAACAACAAACAACAAGCAACAACAACAAACAACAACAAGCAACAACAAACAACAACCACCAACAACAACAACAAACAACAACAAACAACAATCAACAACAACAAGCAACAACAACAACAAGCAACAACAACAACAAGCAACAACAAACAACAACAACAAACAAGAACAACAAACAACAACAAGCAACAACAACAAACAACAAACAACAACAATCAACAACAACAAACAACAACAAACAACAAGCAACAACAACAAACAAGCAACAACAACAAAAAACAACAACAAGCAACAACAACAAATACAACAATGCGAAGATGATACGATTTCTCAGATTCATCAACAAATAATATACAAAACAGAAGAAGAAACAAAAACTAAGAAGTTAGTTCACGTTATACAACATGAAAACAAACTAAATATTATCAACAATTTACTTCAAAAACATAACACATTTATAAAAATAGTTCGTATTTTTGCATGGATACGACGAGCTTTAATACCTATTATGCAGCGTAAACAGTTACCGGCATACTTAACATTACGAGAATTGCGAAATGCAAAATCAGCAATTGTGAAACATGTTCAAAGTATGGAATTTAGGTCAGATATTGAAAAATTAAACAAAAACGAACAAATTGCATCCAACAGTAAATTATTTAACTTAAAACCATTTATTGATCAAGACGGTTTTTTACGTGTCGGAGGTCGACTAAGGAACGCTAACATAAGTATGGAAATGAAACACCCTAAAATAATACCTCATAAAAGTCGTTTAGCAGAACTATTGATAGATGAAGCACATAAACTAACATTTCACGGAGGACCCCGACTCACGCTGACAACACTCAGGCAACAATATTGGATCACAAGTGGATACAGCACCACTAAGAAGCAGTTGAGAAATTGCGTAACATGTCGAAAATATGACTCGAAGAAACAGTAGCAACTAATGGGAGATCTTCCCGCCGCCAGAATCAATGAAGCATCACCATTCTACCATACTGGAGTGGATTACACAGGTTTTGTCGACGTCAAGATCAACAAGGGCAGAGGTGTTAAAACAAGTAAAGGATACATCGTGGTATATATCTGCTTGGTCACGAAGGCGGTCTACCTGGACATAGTTTCCGACTTGACCAGCTCAGCGTTCTTAGCTTCGTTGAGAAGAATGGCAGCCCGAAGAGGAACCCCTCACCATCTATACAGTGACCAAGGAACTAACTTTATTGGAGCTAATCGGATGCTACAAGAAGAATATCATACCTTACAACAAGTCTTTAGTGACAGTTTCTTAGCGGAAGTTGCAGAGATGAACATAGAATGGCACTTCAACGCACCATCTTGGCCTAGTGCAGGAGGACTATGGGAGCGCGCTGTGCAAAGCTTAAAATGGCACTTGAAAAGAGTTGTTGGAGAACAAAAGCTAACATTTGAAGAGTACAGCACCATTCTAGCGCAGCTAGAGGCCGGTCTTAACTCTAGACCGTTGTGCTCTCTAACAGAAAACATAGAAGATTTGGATTACCTATCACCGGCACACTTTCTAACTGGAAGGTCTGGAGGAACCGTGATAGAAACAAAAGAAGATGCTAGAACCAGATGGCATTTGACTAACAACATATTTAAACAAATTTGGAAAAGTTGGAAAAATCAGTATTTAACACAATTAACAGTACGAGACAAGTGGGTGAAATCACAAACAAACATGCAAGTTGGTGATATGGTGATGATACATGAAGACAATCTCCCAGCTGGGAAGTGGGCTATGGGTAGAGTGATAGAAGTATTTCCCGGCAGCGATGGCTACGTCCGGGTGGTGTCCTTGAAAACAAAAAATGGCATTATAAAGAGACCTATCGTCAAACTATCTAAATTGCCGATAAGTGCAAACCCTGAACAAGAGACCATAGCGCAAAAGGCTGATAACTCGAAACAAAACAACTCATCACATAAACAAACAAACCTTAAAACAAATCAGAAACAGTCGAGACACGGAAAACTATCACGTATAGTGATGGCTTTAACATTATTTTTAACATTGTGTTGCAATACAAGCAATGCAAGCAACATAACAGAAATAAAAGGCGATAAAGCATTATATTTTGATCCAATAACAAAACTAAATTTGATAAAGAACACATGGACAATGGTCGTATATTATGACATGTCTCCCTATATAGAAGGAATGAAGGCATTCGAAAAGGCTACAACATACCTCGATAAAACATGCAAAACAATTAATGGTGGACAGTGTAACATGATAGTCGCTCAATTAATAAAATAAAAATAAATAAAATAAGCCTTTATTACTACTAATTTAAACATAAGACACAAATTTACATTAGATATTTAAAAAAAAAACAAAAAGTATTAAAATAAAATAAAAATAAAAAAATGCAAAAATGTTGGTCTCCCTGTTGAGTCCTTCACTCTCCTGTAGTAGCCGCCTCCTTGGCGTAGGCCTCCCCCAATTCGCTCCAAAGCACTCGGTCCCTTGCCTTTGTCATCCAACCAACACCGACTGTTTTATTAAAAATATCTTGCCATCTTTTCTCGGGACGACCCCTACCCCTGGTTGTATCTCTAGGTACCCACTCTGTGGCAGTTTTAGTCCATCGATGTGTAGAGTTCAAGGGGTTCTTTTCTAAACGACATAGATGACCGGCCCAGGACCATTTTAAAGATCGTATAACTTCAACAACATCTTGCAATTTAGTCTTTTCCCTTATAGTGATGTTATTGATTCTATCACTTAGTTTTATACCCAGCATACTCCTTTCCATTTTCCGTTGACATACTGATAGTTTGTTTTCATCCTCTTGCTTAAGTGACCAGGTCTGAGGGTAGTTGAGCCTTAAACGAGTTACACTTTCTTCTTGTTATTTCTAATTTAAAAAATATAAATCATCATTAAAGTGCAGTATAAATCGATAAAAGTGAATTTAAAAACTACAAAGAAGGTGCTAGAGTGTTGATAGTTATATAAAACTGAAGACGAGACCGGAAAACACAAGAAACACATATCTATTGCGGAGTTTGGTTCTCGGACAAAAACACAACAAATAAGAAATAAAATGAGTATTGGGTATTAAGGTCAGTCTAAAATCACAATAGAACTGAATAAAATTGCATTCACGATAAAGTAATTATAAATTTAAACCAAAATATTAGTAACACAGAATTTGTGCAGTAAAACGCCATCTATTGACCGGGTTCGACACTAAATTGCTTTCTTGTACAAGAATCACGCCATCTATTGACCGGGTTCGACACTGGATTGCTTTCTTGTACAAGAATCTCAACCATAAATTAGATATCGTCGAACTCGCATCCACTTTCCACGATTCGATAAGAGAGGGCGCTATTGGACAAATAAAGTATGGAAGAAATAAAGGCAATTCTGAGAACTATACAAAATGATTTAACTATCCAAAAGCAAGAAATGAGAAACATGGAAGAAAGTTTAAAAAAGTCAATTAATAATAATATTAATGAGAAATTCGCAAAAATGGAAACAAAAATAGTTGATTTAGAAAATAAGGTAGAAACCCAACAAAATTCGATAAATTTTTTTGAAAAGCAACTACGAAAGAAAAATATAGTAATTTTTGGGGTTACTGAATCAGAGGTGGATTACTTTGGTTTGGTAGACATAGCTATAAATTTTTTTCAAAGAAAAAATGGAAATAAATTGTGAACCGTTTGAAATAGAAGACATACGAAGACTTGGTCGAAAAACAAACAAGAACCGCCCAATAATCATTACATTTTCTACAATGGGGAGAAAGATTGAAATATTGAAAAAGAAGTATTCGTTGAATGGGTCACAAATGTACATTAAAGAAGATTTCTCTCCCAGAGTTTTGGCTAAACGTAAAGAACTACAGCTACAACTACAAGAAGAACGCAAAGCGGGGAAGAAAGTGGTTCTACGCTACGACAAACTAATTAAGTTAAAAGGAAACGACCAACATGGATCACGACAGCAAAAACGACTTATGTCTCAGTCGCCCGAAAATGAAACCGAAGAACGCAGAAGTAATGTAAAGCAAATTCATAAAAAGAATAAAACAGGCAGCATAACGAGATATTTTAATAATAATAACAGCAACCATTCACCAATCGGCTCACCAAAAATTTCGGATCCAAAAAATGTATAATAACACTCCCTCTACCTCACCCAATTCGGCTGGTCACCGCGGGAGAGTATGACTACAACCCCCCAATAAACACAGCGATCACAAAACGTCAATATAGTAAACAGAATTTTAATTGTTATGTTTCGTGCATCAACGTTAGAACACTGTTGCAAGATAGCAGATTGACAGAGTTAACTTACGCAATAAAAGATTTGAACTGGAATATTATCGGTTTAAGCGAAGTAAGAAGGCCAATAGAAACAATAGAAGAACACGATAATTTTATTTTCTACCATTCACACGGAACTAATGGAAGAAACGGAGTAGGTTTTCTGGTCAGAAAGTATATGAAGAGTAACATTATTACATTCAAAACATTTTCAGATAGGGTAGCAATGCTTGAAGTAAAGTTTTCGGAAAACTCAGTTTGGTGTTTAATACAAGTTTATGCTCCAACGGAAGGTTATAGTTTAGACGAGATTGATGTTTTTTATGAAACGATAGAACAAGCTTTGCAGTTTACAGACGTTAATAATATAATATTAATGGGCGATTTTAATTCCAAAATTGGGAAAATGAACAAAGGAGAAGAACGAGCCTTTGGAATGTTTTCTGCAGGTAAAAGAAATAGAAATGGTCAAAAATTGATAAATTTTATTTTGGAAAAAAATCTAACAATAGTTAATAGTCTTTTTAAAACAAAAACGAGTAAAAAATGGACCTGGTCGTCGCCGAACGGACTTTATCAAAATGAAATTGATTACATCATAACTAATAGACCTACAAATCTGCAAAATTTTGACATAATAAATAATCTAAATTTTGAAACTGACCACCGTATGATAAGATGTAAATTGAGAATCATACAGGGGAAAAAGAATAGAAATTTCAAAATTAAAAATAAAACCCACACAAAAAGTCTGCCAATGGTTTCTAGAGAAAATGGACTTCATATAGAGGATAAACTTACACAAAGCATAGAAGACTTGCATAACGTTCAGTGTCAATATGACGCATTCGAACACGAAATGAAAAAAATAATCAACCATCTTCCTAAGTCACAAGAAGATAAACCAACTTTATCTGTGTACACCCTACAACTCTTTGAAGAGAGGAGAATGTTATACAGAAGTAAAGAAGTGTCACAAAGACGACAGAAAATTACACAGTTGAGTAAAGAAATAAATAGAAATATCAAAAAAGACAGACAAAAACATCGAGAGAACAAATTAAACTCATACATAGAAAAAAGTGGTGCAGTTAAAAAGGCCTACAAGGAGCTTCAGAATAAAAAAGAGTGGACAGAAAGTTTAAAAGACAATAGTGGTAACAAAATTCATAAAAGATCAGAGATAATAAACGAAGCGACAAACTTTTATAGAGAATTGTATTCAGATGTAAAAAGTGATGAGAAACCAAGCAGTCCAGTATGTCACACGTATAGTAATAAAAATATATTTATGTCGAAATTTAGTATTCTCGAAAGCGAAATCCACCACGCAATAAAGTCTCAAAAAATGGATAAAACTCCGGGCGAGGATACAATTACCAATGAAGTTTTAAAATCTTACTCAGAAACACTAAAGAAGCCACTGCAAATACTTTTTAACAATATTCTCTTTGAAGCTTCAATACCTCGACAGTGGTGCACATCTAATATTACATTGATACATAAGAAGGGTAATAAAGATGACTTAAACAATTATCGACCCATAAGTCTTATGTCGAATATATACAAAATATTTTCTAAAATTATACTTAACAGACTGACAAAAGTGCTGGATGAACAACAACCTCACGAACAAGCCGGATTCAGAAAAAGCTTCTCAATTTAGACTTTAGACCACATCCAGGTAATAACGCAAATCATAGAAAAAGCCAAAGAATACAAAAAATCTTTATACTTATGCTTTATCGACTATAAAAAAGCATTTGATTCCATAAAGCATGACGCGATTTGGCCAGCACTAGCAGAACAAGGTGTCGAGCAGCTATATATAGACCTACTTCGCAACTTATATGCCAACCTCAGTGCAACCGTTACACTGGAAAGTATCGGCTCTGAATTTCGCATCCAGAAAGGCGTAAGACAAGGAGATCCACTTTCACCAAAAATATTTTCAGCCGTTCTAGAATCCGTATTTAGAAAATTGAACTGGGAAAATAAAGGATTAAAAATCGATGGTAAATATCTCAGCCACCTGCGCTTTGCTGATGACATAGTCATTTTCGCAGAAAACTGGACATCCCTAGAGCAAATGACGAACGAAATAGCAAAGGAAAGTAAGATTGTGGGCTTAGAGTTGAATCTAGAAAAAACGAAGGCAATGACTAACAGCAGCATGGATATTATTAAAGTAGATAATCGGGTAATAGAGTACGTAAATGAATATATATACCTGGGACAGGTGGTTTCTTTTGACAAAAGTACTAGTAGTGAAGTACAAAGAAGAATTGCTATCGCCTGGAAGAAATACTGGTGTTTAAAGGAAATCATGAAAAACAAACAGACAGAAATACATTTAAAATCAAAACTATTTCAAATTAGCGTCCTCCCTACATTGACATACGGGTGTCAGACCTGGTCACGCTCAATTAATACACGAACATAAAGAATTAACATACTATAATGAGCTACTTGTAAATCAACGTTCAAATGAACACGGCAGACAACGTCGGGGTCTTATCAACGGTGTCGGATATCTTGCAAACTCTTTGTTCGGCGTATTAGATGAACATTTCGCAGAAAAGTACACTCAAGACATTGAACTCATAAAACACAATGAACAACATTTAGTGAAACTGTGGAGAAACCAAACTTCAATTGTAGAATCAGAATACAATTTACTGAAAAGAACAGAAGAAATTATCACTAAGCAACATAAAACTATCAGCAAACACATCAATAACTTGGAAAATATGACGAATAGACTACAACAACAAGTGAATAACATATCACTAGTACAAGAATTTACGTTAACATCTATTCTTGCAACCAATTTATTACATAACTTAAAGGGGTCGCAGAATATTTTATTAGAAATTTTAAGTAACATACATCATGGCCAATTCAACATTCACTCACTGACTCCAGAACAACTTCGGAAAGAACTAAACATTATCACAGGGTATCTACCTGAAGACACTGCTCTTCCCATTGAACAACAGAATATTAAATTTCTGTATCCTCTGTTAAACATAAAGGCTCGGATTACTTCTGAATATTTTATATTCAAAATAACATTTCCACTTATAAGTCAAAATCGATTCAAACTTTATAAAGTACATTCCGTTCCCTATCAAAGCGGTATTTGGACCCTTGAAGTAGTTCCTGCAACTGAATACATCGCTATTGATTTAAAAAGAGACTCATTCTTAGATCTTACGACGGAAGATGTCTCAAAATGCAATCAACAAGAAGAAGCTTACTACTGCAATTTTCGAACACCGATTCGTCATCTTCGCCCTGACACTAAGTTTTGTATGATTGATATTAAAAGTAACAACTGCAAATTGGAATACAATTACTGTAAAAACAAAATAACAGCTTTGGGCGATACATCCTCATATCTGTACCATTGCTGTGGAAATTGCGAAGTTAAAATTATGTGTGAAGACCATATCGAGATGAAACAAATATATAACACAAGTCATCTATATTTAGACCCTGGTTGCCTTCTGAAGGGATCAGATTACACCCTTCATATTCCTAAAACAAACAATAACAAGTTGGAAATGCAATCGAACATATTTATTCCAACGATAGACCCGATAAATAACATCATAAACAGCTCTCTCATCAACCTTAAAAACATAAACATTACGGAACCTAAAGACCTCAAGGACGCTCTTCTAAACATACATGAGCGTATAGAAGATTTAAAAAGAAATCCGCCTGCATTGGAGTCTTCGTTAACATCTCACGAAATACATCAGTACGTGATAATCTACGTCATCGTGAGCATAGGAGTTGTGGCAGCCGGCGTGCTGCTGTGGAGACGACGACAGCGGTTGAGGGCGAACCGCGCGCTCATCTCCTCGAGCATCGAGCTTCAACAGTGTGGTGATAGTGCTAGTGAATGTGTCAATGTAAACAGTGCAAGTCCAAGGTTTAGTGCGCGTTACAATGTGGCTGACCGTCAGCCTAGTGAAGCTAGAGTTTATGCTAAAGTAGCAAACAAGGCGTGCTCTCCGATACCACGGAGACCTATATGGACTATAAGTTCTTAGTTTTATAAACCTAACATTTAATTTTACTTTTATCACCTTGTAATTCACAATCACTAGTTTATTTTATTAACAATTTTTAAATCAGCATCCTCATCTTTGTTGCCCCGGAATATGTTCGGTGATTTTTACCGAACACCTTACTCAGCGGTATTGGCGTAATGAACAACGTCATTTCTACAAACCATCAGTGCACATTTGATTACCGCGTTAGTCGGGTGCATTCATTAACATTAATTTAACATTAACATTTTATAACATTTATCAACATTTTACAAATAAGTTATTATAAGTCCATTTAACATTAAACATTTATTAAAACAAACAACATTTTAATACAACCCTCACACTGCACCCTACAGATAGATAGACCAATAGATCAGAGATCCGTTTCAAGCTCACCAGTTTGTCCCTGCATGTAGACAGGCTTGTCCATCTGAATGAAAATAGTCATAAATCTCTTAGAGAATGTCAGTTCAGTTTCGTTGACGAATGCGCGTCCACCGAACGGAGTATCCAAGTATAACCCTTCCACGCGAAGCTTGTAATCTCCTGAAACTGTTGTTGGGGGTACCTGGGAATATTAATTGTATATTATCAGTCACAACTTCATCATCATCATCATTATCAACCTATAGACGTCCACTGCTGGACATAGGCCTCCCCCTGCCCTCGCCACATCGCCCGGTCCTGCGCCATCTGCATCCAGTGACCTCCCGCGATCTTGACCAGATCGTCGGTCCATCTTGTGGGGGGTCTACCAACAGTCACAACTTACTGATTTTATTTTATGCAGGCAGATGAGCTAACGGGGCACCTGATTGTAAGCGGTTACCGTCGATCATGGACCTCTGCAATGTCACGCACACCGAGGCCAATAACTACAATGTTAAATTGATTTGTAGAATTTTTTCAATTGCACCAATTGCAGAATATATCAATTTCAATTGAGTAATCAGTAACCTATTTATTAAGGAGAGTTATATTGCACTGTCACTTACACTATTACTAAACGGGTTCTTACCACGATTATTTTTTATTGAGCGGTCCCGATATTTCGGCACTGTTTCAAGTGGTACCGGCAAACGAACGAGAAAGAAGGTGGACAGATTTGTCTGCTTTTAAATGACCTACCCGCAGTTCCTCAGTCTTCCCGTGATCATGGCGCTTGAAACAGTGCAATAAAAAATAATCGTGGTAAGAACCCGTTTAGTAATAATGTAAGTGATGTAGATAACCGCGAGTGTTTAAATAAATTTATATTGCACTGTGATGACCAATTAAATTTTAAGTATTACTAAAAACTCACAATAAATTCATATTGAAAGGTTACTTGACATGAATAAAATTACAAAATTAGATTATTTAATTTTTGCATTTGTTATGTATTTCATTGTAATGCGGATACTTGAGTTTCTTTTATAGTAAGGACAAGTGCCGGTAGTCAAAAATACATGTCAACACGTTTGGTCTTTCATTTAATCGTAATTAAACTAATATTAATGAACATAATACTATTAAAATCTAGAACAATTCCTAGATTTCTAACATTTTGAATAGTGTCTCTGGTAATCTTATAGTGATTTTATAGAAATATCGTCTTTATTCATATATAAACTATTTCTCATATACATTACCCTCATATTTAATATTTCCGGAACACCCTGCTTCACTTTCTGCGTAACTTCAGCCACTTCGACATCATTGCATGAAATGGACGCTCTGATCGTCATCTGCAGTTGTGTCTGAAGAATATTGGCGGAGATCTTGTAGACTTGACCCGGCCTAACCATTCGCGAGGCTACTATGAAGTATGTGCTGTTGACAAAAAGTGAAATATGAAATGAAGTTACAGTTTAAATATCTTTTTTTAATAATAATAGTTTTAATTAGTTAGTGATTTCATTGCAAATATATGTACAATTAGTTTCATTATTATAATAAAACCATGATATTTATCAAGATGCCACAAATTTCATTGAAATAAAATTAAAATTAAGCTAAAATAAAATAACATTAGTAACTTACGCTTCATGAATGATAACACTCTCCTGCTCCAACGCTGCAGTTTTGTATGAGCCTCCGTAATTCCTATTAGTTTCCCAGGTCTTAGGAGTAGCCTCTGGATTATAGGCATTTTGATTAAACTGGTCATTTCTAGTATCATACTGATACCTCTGATCTGTATCATAGTGACGATTTATGTCATAAGGATTTTTATTTTGGTATTTATTGTTAGGATCATATGGATCATATTTGAGATCATTATAATTATTTGTATTGATATCTGGATTGTAGGTTGGTTGCGAGTAATCTTGACATGTACATATTTTTAATATTGTTAGCGTAAATATTAGTTTGAGATTCATTGTTAAGTCTTCAGCTTTTGTTACCTGTAATAAAATTAAAATGAAATTATTACTAGTTATGTACAAATTAATTATTAAGTTATAATAAATTATAAAAGGAGGTTTAGGAAAAGTCCTGTATAGGTAGGTGATAGATAACGGCCCCTCTTTGCCCTGGCATTGCAAAGGTTCATGAGCGACGGTGACCGCTTACCATCGGGTGGGCCGTATGCTCGTTTACCTATCTTGAAATAAAAAAATATTTATTTATTTTTTACCATTTGTAGAGGTGGATGAAGACTGAATCTTAATTACATTATAATCAAACTACAATATTTATTTAAGTAACATGCTTTACTGTGAAGTGATTGAAAACAGTTTTAGGTAAAAAAATACCAAAATAGAAACGGCGATGAGCCCTTCAAAGAACTATTTATACACTGTATTCTAATAACGCTTCCTTCTTTTAGAAATAGACCAAACTTTTGTTATCTAACGAAGTTTCAAATTACACTTTTTCGGCCGAACAACTATTATTCCATATTCAAAAAATATGACTATATTCTATACAAAGTGGTAAAAGTATAGAAAACACCTATAAAAACAAGTATAAACACTAATTAACCTTATTATTAATTTAATAATAACTTAAAACTCACTTAACCTGAAGTTAACGCCCATTTATGAAAGCCGCTATTGTTATTGTCTTCCGAATATTATCTCATTTGATATTTATACACTCAACATAGATCACAACCTCAGCCTGTTAAATTCAATAAATATTTGTCGAACAATCGAATTCATTGAAAAATATAAAGATTCTTAACTATTACAAAGTGTAAACAAGACCGTTACCGACAATCTCCCATTGCTTTTTATTCAAGAAAAAATGAATCACAGCACTTACCCTAAAAATATCGATAAAACGGCTTGTTTCTTTTTATCGATTCGTTGAGTTACGATTTCAAAATCGATTTTGATTTCACGTTTTAACTATCTGGAATTAATCAATTTTTATGAAGTTTCTTTTTTCTATTATCAATAAAACCCTAAATTCAAATTATTATTAACACTTATAAAACAAGAGCTCATTAGAAAATTGATAATTGTTAGCATTACTGAACGTTAATATTTTTTTCGTTTTTAACGATAATACCTAATTAAATGTTATATAATTATACTCAATCGCGAAATACTGTAAAACGCTCGGAATATTGTAGTTTGTTTCTAGGAGAATCAACTCTTTGTTTTTCGTAACTAAAGTTAAAATCGATTTTTCAATTAACTTAATCAACTCATAAGCTATTGCAGTTCCACTCTATTATCCAGAAATAATGTTGCCAAGCTTTATAGTGGGCGATTCCTCAAACAGTAAATAAGAGAAGACACAGGTATCTTACTTGAAAAAAAGCAAGTATTGCAGTGAGTAGTAGTTTATTGTAACTATAACGTATCGTAACTTTTCAATGACATATTAAACCAAAAATATCCAGGAAATTTTCATAAAAATAAGATCTGAAACAAAAGCTTCAAAATAATTCCCAAACCTGGGAAAATATGCTTTGAAATGGTATCAAAATTGGAACGCATTTTAAAAATCTATGGTGATGCTCGGTTACGGTGGCAATTTTAAAATGTGTGAACATGAAATACGGACTGGGCCAAGCGCGATTGTTGTGTTTACTAATACTACTTTTTGAACCTGTGACATGGGATTCTGTGAACACTGATTCAAGGAACGCTCTACAGTGAAATTTTTTTTTTTTTTATTGCATGATAGATAAACGAGCCTACGGCTCACCCAGTGCTGCCAACTCGGATTTTAAAAAAGGCGTAGGTCAGATAAAGAAAATTATGTAGAAATGTGAAATTGCCATATAGAAAATACGTAGATCTACGTACTTTTTTCTGAGTGAAATTAAGAGAGTAGGGTAGGTAAAAGTAAATAAAACGACAATTTATATTACCCTAAAAGTAGTAGACAGCAGACAAACAATAAATTTAAAAATAAATTACTCTGAGCAAACAAAAAATCTATGAATTATAGGTCTACCAGAATCTCATGGCAAATAAGCCAAACTTTACATGCAAATATAAAATCATCTATTTATTCATTACCAGTAAATGATCTGTTTATATAGATATTTATATATTTGCACATAGAGTATGAAATAAATAAGGTTAAATAATGAATGGATTTTAATATATTTGTGTATAAAGTTTGGCTTATTTGCCATGAGATTCTGGTAAACCTATACCACCTGTAGTTAATTTAAATAAGTTTACTTTCAGTATCATCACTTTATTTAAATTATTATTTTTTTATTATATAATAATTTATCATTTTCAGGCAAATTAAATTTATACATATTTTTATTAAAATGCTTTAAGTGTTCCTGCGAAGGCTCGCGGTTTTTTTTCAAGCCACTTTTCGTATAAAGTAATCCTGTGAGCGTGTCAGTGTGAAGCCTGTTTCTTATCTTAGTTTTCATCAAATTTATCGCAGAAAACAATCGCTCGACATTCGCACTACTATGTGGCAATGTTAATAAATGCGAGGCGAGGGGTGTGCGTTAGTATGAAACGGAACGTTTATTAATTTTTTTTCGCGAAAGTAAAGGTAATTATGCCCATTTAGTCTATTTTGCAAATTTGAACAATTTTGATAGAAAATACGTAGATTCTGGGACTAAAGTTCGTAGGTTTGCAAGAAAGGCTTAAAGTACGTAGATCTACGTAAAAAGACTTAGAGTTGGCAACATTGGGCTCACCCGATGGTAAGCGGTAAAATATAGTTCCTTTGGAAGAATCCTTGATTATAGTGCTTTTTAAGGCTCAAAATCTCTATCCTGCCGTGGACAGAAAGAGTTAATGTTACCTCTCTGCTAAGAAAATTATGGGTAACAATTTACTGCAATAATTGCCATTCTTTTACTTTTAAACGAGGTTAAGTCCTATTTAGTAGGGGAGCCGAAGCCTTTTAATTTTGTCTGTCGAGTAGTTAAAAAAATCCTTTGACAATGTTACCTACCTGTCATCTTTTCCTTGCCTACCTACTCAAATTTTGAAAAGTAACCTCGTATGAAGTACTTGAAGCCGTTGACTCGCTGTCTCGTAACTTGAAGGTAGCTGCATACTCCGTACCACTCTTCGTGCTTTTATACTAGTTAAATAATAACAATTTATGTCTCATTAAGTATTTAATAGAACTTAAGTAGGACAGTGTTGGATACAATGTACTTTGAAGACATCCTGAATTCCACAATATCTTTTATGCATAGCACAAATTCAATGTTGGCTATTGGCTAAAGGCAAGCAGATCATCTCTAGTTGTTTATAAACTACAAAAAATATCATCCAGTCCTAATCATAGGTCTTAACTTGGCCATACTACAGGTGGAATCTATATAAATACTTTTTAATAAAAGCTAGAGTGAAACTTTTTTGGCTTCTATACCTGGAATAACTTTTTAGTTAGGAATGTAGTTTATGTGCCAGGTTTCATAAGATAAATTCCCATCGAACTACAGTGTATATTCTGTGCTGTCTCAATTTATGAAAACCTTTAGAAGCGAAAACTGTATTTTACAGGAGTCTAAATAAGGCGGCACAAAGTGAAAGGATTATATATTGGTATAAAGCAAACTTATTTTCTGTAACGTGCAAATAAAATGTTCGTAGACTTTGCCGTTGGCGTTTGTGCGGGTAGCACGTATATTGTTTTAAAATCAAATCATTTGTTATTCATACTTTCTAATTTAGCTCTTACGGTTTTTTTTCTGCATGATTGTGTTTGTTGTATTGTGATGTGCTATAGTTAATAAGATCCGGTGTTGGTAAGTCATATTTAACTAGTTTTAATCTTAATTTAGTTTTTAGGTTAGGTTTTGATCCTTTTGGTTTATACATGTCACTGACAGGTGTAAACTAGATGGATCCCACACAGAAAGAACCGCCTGATCCAGGCAAAGAAAATGCTTCTCAGAGTGATTCAATTAATTCACCTTCTTTTTCCACATTAACCGCACACTCGGACATTGATAGTCTACCCTCACCTCGACATAATGATGAAAGTTCATCTTGTGATTCATTTATAATTACCCCTAGAAAACGAGGACCAGATGATGATCTGGATGCCCTGGTGTCCAAAAAAATATCCAAAATTATTAATAAAGCATTAGAAAAAACTAGACAACCAATTCAACCAAACTCTTACTCTCGACCGTATTCCAACACTGATCAGGGCCCATACCTGACTCATGTTTCTAAAATAACAGAAGATCCGGCATCCCCAGTGTCTTTACACCCTATCAAATTTGGACAATTTATATTTAAAAACAATATTATCTCGTTAGCAAATGGTGGAATCAAAAAAGTCGGCCGTAATCGGGTGTCGGTTGAATTCTCCACTCCCGAAGCTGCCAACGACTTTATAAAAAACCCATTATTAAAAGAAAACGGATATAGAGTCTTTATCCCAACATATAATATCACGCGTATCGGTATTGTTAGAGGAGTCTGCACTGACCTCACTAATGAAGAAATAGTGGAATCTATTGAAACCCCTCACGGCTACGGAAAAGTAATTAAAGCTAGGAGATTGAATTATAAAGTTCGCACAGAAGGTGCTATTGAGTGGAAACCAAGTGAGACAATAGTTCTGACCTTTGATGGTCAAAAGATGCCTCGAAACACATACCTATTTCACAACAGTTTGACAGTCGAATCCTATAGATACCCTGTAATACAATGCTACAAATGCTGTAGGTTTGGACACACAAAACAGCTGTGTAGGTCGAAACCGAGATGCCACAAATGCGCAGAGGAACACTCTGCAGACTCATGCGATGTAAATTCAGATGCCTTGAAATGCATCTCCTGCAAAGGAGATCACTCCGCTCTGGATAAAACTTGCCCAGAATTCCTCAGACAAAACCAAATCAAATTACTTATGACCGAAGACAATATCTCCTACCAAGAGGCTGCTAGGCGATTAGCACCAGCCAGGCGTCCTTACTCAGAAACTGTTAAAAAATCGACTATTTCTTCCCAGCCTCTACACCCGTCCACCGATATTAACCCAACTAACTCTCAAAGACCCACTACCACTTCTTACAAAAAAACTGTATTTTTAAAACAAAAACCTAGAACCCAACTTCAACCAGGCTACGACCAAAGAGCTCACTCAAGACTGATAAATAGTTTTAGAATTCCAACACCACAAAACGGATGTGCCCTACAACACAAAACACCTTGTAACCTACCTAGCACGAGTAGCTCTATTTCTAAAATTACTGAACTCTTAGATACCCTACTTACTAATCTTAATAATATATCACAAATAGCAAATGCTTTACCGTCCAACGTTGCTGAAAAAATTAATTTGTTAAATCAACTTTTAACCCAAATAAACCATGGACCTAATTCTACAATGGAATACGAGGAGTGTGACGAGGAATAAAAACGATTTAATATATCTTACGAACAAATTCAAACCCATTGTTATAGCCCTATCTGAAACATGGCTAAAGCCACACACAAACTTCGCTATCACCGGTTATGCCTGCTTAAGGCATGACAGAGATGATGGCTGGGATGGAGCAGCATTACTTATCAAACGAAACATAAAGTATTGCAGAATAAACATCCCTGTTATTGAAAACGTCTATGCTGTAGCTGCTAGTGTCTGTATCAGAAATAACAACATCACCTTTCTAAGTATTTATCTCCCCCACCCTACAGTATCCAGTATAAATAGTCTGAAATCAATTTTTGATAACTTACCCAATCCTAAAATTATCTTAGGTGACTTTAACTGCCACCATCATCTGTGGGGCTGTTCATCCGCGGATGCTGCAGGTAAAAAACTTGTTGAAGTCATGGATGACTGTGACTTAGTTTCTCTAAACAACGGTAGCCCTACTCGTAGAACTTCCCCACAACAAATCCAATCTGCAATTGATCTCACTCTATGCTCTACTCCTCTGGCAACGCTACTCTCATGGAGAAACGAAAATTACACATACGGCAGTGATCATACTCCGATTATCATCTCATTCCCAAGCAGGACTAATAATGATCCACCCCCCACCCCATTGCATAAATATAACATTTCTATGGCGGATTGGGATAGCTTCAATAATTGCTTAGAGGAGCTGACTGATCAGCTACCTGAAATAAATTCTGACAACGCTGTAACCTGTTATAATAACTTTGTATCCGTTTTGCATGTGTCGGGATGTAGGTCAATTGCCCAAAAAAAAGAGAGTAACAAAATCCCACCCCCACCTTGGTGGGATCACGAATGTACAGATTTTGCCAAACTTCGGAAATCTTTAAACACTGTATATAACCAAGATATGTCATTAGAAAACTTTATAAACCTTCGTAGAATGCAAGCACGATGCAAACGCTTATTTTCGAAAAAAAAATTCAGTAGTTGGAGGAAGTTTTGTGAAAATGTTTCCCCATCTACACCATCATCGCTTATCTGGAACTCTATTAGAAGATTTAGAACATCAAAAAATTCAAGTCCGTCACCAACATCTAATCTTGACAATTGGAAAACCGATTTTTTAAACAAATTAGCACCACCCTCTGCTCCTCTGCCACTAGAGTATCCTCATATTACAACAAACAACCCATCCAGCGACTTCATCGCATCTCCATTCTCACTCCAAGAACTCCAGTTTGTCGTTACCAGCTTACCAGACACAACTCCCGGCCTAGACGGTATTCCTTTTTCATTCCTTCGCCATGCCCCAACTAATTCTCTAAATTACCTACTCTCCGTCATCAACCACATGTTCTCCTTAACACTCATCCCAGATTCATGGAAAGACCAGATTGTCATTCCTATTTTAAAACCAAATAAAGACCCACTGATACATTCTTCTTACAGACCTATAGCGCTTTCATCAACCCTTTGTAAAATTACAGAGCACCTGATTAAAAACAGACTAGACTGGTACGTGGAAAACCAAAAAATTTTACCAACGACACAATTTGGTTTCCGCAAGGGCAAAAGTGTTACAGATTGCCATTCTACTTTAATAACAGATGTTCGTTATGCTTTCTCCCTTAATAACTCCGTTGCAGCCGCGTTTATCGACATATCTTCGGCATACGATAGTGTATCAATTTCGGTGCTCAGATGCAAAATGCTACAGCTGAGTTTACCCAGTAAGCTGGTCCACTTTATCTGCAACCTATTAAACGACCGCAAAATCCACTTACGCCTTGACGGTCACATTACTGACGTCAGACGCATCTGGAAAGGCTTACCGCAGGGATCTGTACTAAGCCCCATCCTTTTCAATATTTATACACACGACATTTATAAGAAGTTAACAGAAAATTGCAAAATAATCCAATATGCTGATGATATATGTGTTTACACAAGTAACAAATACATCCCCCTCGCAACGCATAATCTTAACCAATGTCTTCAATCAATCGGATCCTGGCTCTCTGAGCACGGACTTGAGATCTCACCCTCAAAAAGTAGGATAACTATCTTCACTAGGAAACGCGTCATCCCACCTGTAATAGTTAAATATGATAATGAGTGTATTCCCACAAGCAATAACGTTAAATTCCTGGGCCTCAAAATAGATTCGCAGCTCACTGGGAAATACCACATTGATGCTATAGTCGAAAAATGTGAAAAAAATATAAATATACTTAGGGCCCTCTCCGGAACTTGGTGGGGTGCACACCCATACACTCAAAAACTTCTATACAACGCCCTTATACGTAGTACCATGGACTTCGGGTCCATTATATTAGAACCCTGCTTAAAAAAATATTTGAAACGTCTCGATCAAATTCAAATAAAAGCGCTACGTGTCGTCCTTGGAGTTATGAAGTCTTCCCCTAACCGTGCCTTACAAGTTGAGAGTGCAGATCCACCTTTACATTTGAAACGCCAATATCTTTCAGACCGATTTTTAACTAAGAACTACCAAACTAGGATAAATCCTATCCCATATCAACTAAAATTACTAGAATCACGCATGAATATGAAATACTGGCAAAACAAAAATAAACCATGCCTTGTTAGGAGCGTCGAAAGACTATCCAACCTAAGTGCAGAGGTCCTCCAATTCGACAGCTTGCCAATTTATGATACACCATACAGGACACTCTGTTTCATTCCTAGAATCACACTGACCCTGGACTTAGATAGCAGTATATTAGATCCTAACTCCTCTTTTTCACGAACTGTGAAAGAAAGATGGCCCAGTTGGGAATTATTCTTTACAGACGCTTCAAAGTCTGCATCTAACGAAACAGGTGCTGCATTCTACCATTTTAACTCTGGCTACTACAATATGCATAAGCTACCTATTGAAGCATCTGTGTTCACTGGAGAATGTACAGCTATATTTAGCTGTATAAAACTCATAGTGGAAAACTGCGTCAGTCCTTCAGTGATCTTTACAGACTCATTGAGTGTATTACATGCTCTCTCAGGTAACCCTTTTAAAAACTGCTCCCAAAATCCAATAATTTTTAAAATTAAGGAAAATCTTCAACAGTGTCATGATAGAAATATTGTTGTTGAGCTTGTATGGGTTCCTGCTCATGTTGGTATATCGGGTAATGAGTATGCTGATAGATTGGCAAAGAATGCTACCATACATGGTGATAATACTTATTTTTATAATGTCAGTAACGACTTACTATGTATTCCCAAGAGAACACTACTTTCTGATTGGAGCAAGGAATGGGAATCGTTTAAATACAAATACTCAAAAATCCAACCTAATATTACACACATTCCTTGGTTCTTTAAATATAGACATCTGGAAAAGAGAGTCACTAGTACCTTAATTAGAATGAGGATGGGCCATGTCTGCTCACCAACCCATTTGCATAAACTCAACATTCGAGACACGCCAATGTGCGACTGTGGAATTGAAGAAGGTACTTTAGATCACATATTCTTTAACTGTATTCTAAATAACAAGTGTGACTCCCTTTATACCCTACTAAAAAACTCTAAAATCCTGTTTCCTCTTAACATAAATTATTTGCTAACCTTCCCTACTAGAAAAGTTGTGAATGTCCTTAACCACTTTATAATTAACAATAACATAAAACTGTGATATTATCTGTTACTGGGCTACGATAAAAACTGTAAAGCTATATTAAGAATTTTAACATGTAATTTTTGCAAACATTTTCAAAACGTTGATACCCCCACTACCTGACACTGGCAGAGTCCTTCGTCAAAGTTGAGACTAGCGCCAAAAGAAAGAAAAAAAAAAAAAAAAAAAAAAATGTTCGTAAGTAAGTAAAGATTTATTTTAACAGAAACCATACGATAATCAACGGCCCACTTCATAAGCGTAACTTTCATATACCAACACCCACATCGGAACGAGCTAACATAATTATTTTAAACCCTACAAACCGGAACCATACCCGCTCCTCGTTAATCAAAGGACGGTAATTCCACCAGCACAGTTCTTGATATTTGTATCAAAACTAATCATTCTCCTCACCAAAGCGTCTATTCTTCGAACATAGGTCTAACCCAATCTGTCGTTACATTTATAAAAGTACATCATGTTCGTTGTTAACTTGCACCTTTGGCTTACTTTTACAGGAAGAGGGTAGGTGAAACTATAAAATAGGATGTAGGATGCTATTTACTAACTCAAACGTATGTTGATTTAATTTAATCGAAGTTTTAAAAAAAAGCCACCACAGTTTGGCATTTTCTAAGTTGGGTTGTTTCATGTCTTTATTATGTAAAAACATGTATTTAATTATTATATTTCGAGTGATTCGACGGTAAAATTGTAACGATTGTCCCATTGAGAGCCGAATGACTCAATATTAAAGAGGCAAATCGACAGGGATAACAAAATAAAAAATATTCAGATTAATGAAAATCTAATTAACCACTGAATCGTCCACAAGTAATCAGGATCATAAACAAAGGAAATGTTCAATAAAATAAATGAGTAGAGAGATGAGAGGAAGTAGAGTGAGTTCGTGTTCGAGTCGCGTCACTAGTCGGGAGTCACTAGAAGGGATCGCTCCGGGGCTCCTCTCTTCATTCAAACGCATCGTACGCCAGCATCCAATTTATCTTTTGACAAAAAAATCTGTACAAAATATATTAAATATATACTCTGTAATGCTAAAAACTGTAACGCTACTTCATCAATAGTTCAATCACGATTATTAAAATGATTTAAAACACAATAACTCGCTCACGTCGTGCAAGAACAACAACGAACGCGGCTCGGCGCGGTTCGGCGCGGCCGCTCTCTATATACAATTCAACAGTCGAACCTCACTCTTCAGTCTGTGGCGCGGACGCCGCTCTGCATCTGTACTGTAATATAATAATGATCGTGTGTCGCGCGTGGCGTCCTTTGCTTATCGTCCGTGCGTGGCATCGTAGTGTAGCAGGGGGCGGGGCTAGTTCCGCGCCTCGTCGCACTCGCGCGAGATGTGGCCCGGCTTGCCGCACACGTAGCACGTCTTGGTGCCGTCGGGGCAGTTGCGCGAGATGTGGCCCGACTTGTTGCAGTTGTAGCACGTCTGCGTGGACGACTCGCGCCCGCCCTCGGGGCAGTTCCGCGCGATGTGGCCCGTCTTGTTGCAGTTGTAGCACGACGGCTCGTCCGGGCTCTGTGCGCACTCGCGCGCTATGTGACCAGTGCCGTTACATCTGGAACATCACACCCAATACACATTGCTTAATACAAAACAATAAGTTTAGACATTATGCATCTTAAACCAACATCGTCACCATCAACCCTTAGACCACTACTAGACATGAGCCTCCCCAAAAACTAGCCATGATTTGTAACTTTGTACTTAAAGATGTTAGTCGTATCCGCAACTAACAATACGCACAAACCATAAACGGCACAATCGCACGAATGCTACATGAACACAAAGCTGCACAAAAATATACAAAATATGTTATCGCAATATGTTTAAAAAATACAGTAGCGTCAGATTAGCAAGTTAAACGAGCCCGCCCGCAAACGAATGTCAACGTACGCAAGGTCAAGGCGCGTGTCCTCAAACAAGGCTAGTGCAAGGCGAGTGACCGCGATAATCCCACACATTATTTTAGTGTTCGACAACTGATTAAACACATCCAACTAGGTCATTTCGGTTAAGTCCTAAATGTATTACGCTTTTATTTTCAGATACTTGCTGTGTACTCTTCATATTGGAGGTGGATAACATTATGGCTTCTTAGTTCGTTCATCTACATTTTTTTGTATTTTGTTTCAATGTGCTAATCTCGCATGAAAGCAAAAACTAACAAAATTCTTTGAATGGCCAAATTATTTTTTTCACTTAGTTTAGGCATGCTGATATAGCAGGCTGTCGTCAGGACATCCACAATCTACAATCTTATAGATTTAACAACGTGACATTTGTAGTACTTCTATAAGGACTTGCTTTGCGAGAATGCAACACTGCGTCGCTTTGGATTTTGCTCCAACCAGGATTCGGACGCTGAGCGGACGGAATAAGTTATCACGTTGATGAAGCAAAGAAGTATGTCTAAAAATACAGCACCGAAATGAAAAATGTGTTTAAAAATTACCTGTAGCAACGGTCAGCCTCTTCCTTGCAATCTCTCGCAAAGTGTCCTGTGCGATTGCACTTGAAGCACTTCTCGCGTTGCCGGTTGAAGCCAGAGTCTCGTGACAAGACTCCTCCTACCTGCGTGCATTCGCGTGCGAAATGCCCGGTCCGGTTGCACTTGTAGCATACGCTTGAACTCATTGCTGAAATATGAAAATATCATATAATATTCTATGAAAGATTAAAGAGTTCTTATTTGTATTAATTAATTTCCTTGAAAGTTTAGTTCCAAAAAATAAAAATAGAAAATGGATCGTAAAAAATAATCAGAAAAGGGCAAAAAATGTTAAGTTTTGTCCGAAAAGGCTAGTTGTTGGGACAGTTGTAGCAACCACGTATGTACCCTCCATAGTTAATAAATTTGAGTACATTTAAAGGATTGCGACATTAATCTAAAGTTATAAACTTAATTACAAAATTTTATATGTTATCGAAGTAACACCGCTTCAAACTGGTTTACAATAAAATTATCGTCTTATCTTCGACCTTTTTCGATAGCTTTAATATTGGATATTCGATAAGTTTCGTTTGAATAAGATTAGTCGAAAAGTGTCACGAGAAATCAAGTGCGACCGCACCGAGTGAACGCTCCGGAGAAAATTGAAAGGAGACATGATGCGAAACAATTGACCCAATCATGCATATCACTTGAAGACAGTCGCCAAGGAATTTGATGTATGATAAATGGGTATTCAAATTGGTGGGCCTACAATGAATATTATTCAATTCTATAGCACGCTTCGTTCTTGAGTATGACTTGTATTATACGTTATAAGATTTCTTTGTTAGTGTGGTTATTCACAACAGCGGATTCGACAATACTGTACTGTAACAACCCATTACTGCCCACTGCTGAGCTCAGGTCTCCTCCGAAGAGGGGTTAGGCATAGTCCACCACGCTTGCCTAATGCGGATTGGAGACTTCACATATCTTCAAAGGGTTTTTAGAACCCTTTTCCGACATGCAGGTTTCCTCACGATGTTTCCCTTCACCGTTTTTTAGCCAGCGGTGTTGTGAAAAATTGCACATAAATCTTTTTCATATTAAGATTTAGAGGTACAAGCCAGCCGGTTTTGAGCCCGCGACCTCCCGTACGGAAGACAATATTTCGAAACAATTCATTCGTGTGTTCCGATAGCTTTTATATGCGTTTTGACATTTTACATATAGAACGAAATGAACGGAACGAAGAAAATGAATACAATTTCTCCGTTCTAATCAATTATCGATGAAAACTCTCCTGAACAATCTATAGTTGTCGTTGTCACATCTAAGCACTTTATAATGAACAATAATCATGGTTTAGGGATACGATTAGTCTATCAAGCTATTCTAAAATGTTTAAATTGTATTGAATTTTTGTTTACCTTGAATTAAATTTTAATCACTGAATTCTTTATCTGTATTACGAAATCTGATAAAAATCAAAGCTTGTAAACGTTTTATAAGCATTCAATGACTGCGATAAAACATGAATTAATTTACAAATACAAATCACAAGTAATATTTACATGCACGAGATTGAAAAGAGAAAATTGGATAAAGTGTAAAAACGATGAGGAAAAACACAAAAGTTATCTAAAAAATGTAACTGCGGCCATTACAAATAATTACTCGAAATCTAGTTGGTTACGGTTAAATTACGAAGTTACTTTCTAAAACAAATGTAGGTCATCTTGTCAATTACACTAAATTTCCTGTTGCTGATAAACGTTTTCTTCCTTTTAAGACATTTTCAATTGTTTTTTTAATTGTGCAACTCTGCGAACACATGTTGGCAAGTTTTAGAATACATACAGGGTGGATCTGTAACTTTGTCCCAGATGAAGTGGGGTGAATGACCTGTTGAAATAAAACTTAGAACCACTTTTATTTTAGAAATTGGTTAAAAAAAATATTTCATCATAGTATGGAAGTCCGCAACAATAGTCGTACGTTTTCCATACAATGTCAAAAAAAAAGTTTAATCGATCCAAAAAATAAAAGTGGTGCTAAGTTGTATTTCGATGGGTCATTCACCCCAGGTCAGATTGTCCAAAGTTACAGATCCACCCTGTATAGTAGAAGAACTATCTTCCTAAACCGGCGATAAAAAAACTCCAGAGTTTAAGTTTCACTGCCCTCCGATACGAATACCAATCTAAATCAGAACGACAACATTAATTTATGATAATACTACCTAACCCGCGCAACTTCGCAGAAAGGGAAAGTTAAGACAGAATTTGCGATATAACAGCGGGAAAATGTCTCGCGTCATATCCAAAACCCCTAAAATTTTCGTTGATTCTATACTATTTTTTACACATGAACATTGCTTTTGAATCACTCTATCTACCAAAACAAGCTGCATCAAAATCGACAGCGTAGTTTGTAAGAACAGACAGACAGCGTGAACCGATTTTGTTTTATACTATGTACTACTATGTAGTGATTACGCCCGTACGCGCAAAAATTCGCTACACATACAACCTCGAACTTGACACTTTTGTCAAACATTGCCTTGAGCACCATTTACGTCAACACGACACACACATTTTGATAAGCGTGTGTTGCCGTGGAAGATAATGTAAAGTCCATTGATTCGGTTACGATTGAATTTATTGTAATTCATATACATGTACCTCCCACAGAGAACAATTGGTTTTTATGATTTTTAGATATGCAAGAAACGTTCACATAAATAATGTGTAGAGGTCGATAACTTATGCCA
The DNA here is from genome assembly GCA_030269945.2 of Trilocha varians. Lineage (NCBI taxonomy): Eukaryota > Metazoa > Arthropoda > Insecta > Lepidoptera > Bombycidae > Trilocha > Trilocha varians. The sequence continues at coordinate 9,601,482 of AP028270.1, read as the reverse complement.
TATGGAAACAGAATAAGTATTTGTGGAACCAAAATGAATGTTATTTGCTTCTTTGTATTCACTTCGATTTAAAAATAAGTTTAAGTCTATTTAGTCCGGTCATTTTAGACAATTGAAATAAAGAAAATTCCGACAAAGCCAAATCTTCGTAGAGACCTTAGGTTTACCACAAGGAATAAAGTGTCAAAAGTCCCCATCAGTCCCATGTGAGCTTAGGGACTTATTGGGGGCCCAAGGTAAAAATTTTAGGTTTTTTGGATTTTTCTCAAAAACGGTAAGTTTTATCGAAAAAGTACCTCAGAGCAAAGTTGTAGATCTTAAAATTTTCCATAAAAATGGTCCCTATGATTTTTTCTCTAAGACCCACTATTTCCCAGATATTACGCTTGTAAGAATCACGTTCTACATAGTATGCACACATATACCACGTATATACATATTTAGGTACTCAATATGTTCAGTATTTACGTAGACATTATGGTCATACAGTTACGGTAGTATTTGATGGCTATAGTGACACAACAAAGAACATAAAAGCTGCAGAACAACGTCGTCGTGCTACAAAAACATCCTCAGGTACCGACATAATGTTTGACGAATTTATGACAATTCCAGTTAATCAACAACATTTTTTTGCAAACATTAATAATAAATCTCGTTTTATTTCTATGTTGAGTAACAAATTAACAGCTGAAAATATTGCCATGAAACAAGCTCCGAATGACGCAGATGTCCTCATAATTTAAACAGCAATAGAACAATTTAATGCAAGAAATACAACTATTGTAGTAGGTGAAGATGTTGATTTATTAGTACTACTCATTGCAAGGACTCCATCTGATAAAATTATTTACTTTTTAAAACCTGGGAAGGCGCATCAACGGACAGAAATATATTCTTCTAAAAGTTTATCAGCTTATCCAAAATGCCAAAACTTTATTTTATTTTTACATGCGATAACCGGGTGCGATACTACGTCAGCAATGTTTAGAAGGGGCAGTATTAAAATTATTAGAAAAAAATGAATGGAATGACTGCGCAAAAGTATTTATAGAAATTAATTCTTCACCTCAAATACTAATTACTAAAGGAATTTGGTTTCTTCTTGCGGTTTATGGAGCTCCAAAAAAAATTGATTGCATAGATACGTACAGATATTTAACATTTGTAAAAAATACACCAAACAAAAAGCAAGTACAGCTTTCTTGTCTTCCTCCAACATCGGCATCTGCTACTCAACATTTGTTTCGAGTATACTATCAAGTTCAGACATGGCAAGGCAATGAACTGAACCCTGAAGACTGGGGTTGGAAATTGATAAATAATACTTTGGAACCGATTCGAACTTTACTGCCCCCTGCTCCAGAAAAACTTCTTAACACTATTTTTTGCAATTGCAAGAAAGGTTGTAGTGCCAAATGTGGCTGTAAAAAAGTAGGGTTGCAGTGTTCTCCAGCGTATACCAATCGCCAAGGTGTCTCTTGCTCAAATGTTCAATTAAATACAAGAAAGGAAAATTCATGTGATTTTGATGAAGAGACAACTGATTCATCTTCATTTGAACAATTTCTAAGCGTTCATCAACAGGAAGGAGAAGAAGAAGAACAAGAAGAAATTGAAGAAAACATGATTGTTGAAGTTGAATATGAAGAGTATGAGTCAGATTAAAGTAATAAAAAAAAGTTAGAACGACAGTTAAACTCAGTAACCCATATCAATAATCTTCATACTATTAAATAATTATTGTTCCTGAAAATAACGTCATAAAGGTTCATGGAATAGGCCTACCGGGGATACCACGTTAAAAAAAACGCGCCGAGTACACTACCTCACAGGTGGTGTGGAAATTTGTGCATATTATGTAGAACGTGATTCTTACAAGCGTAATATCTGGGAAATAGTAGGTCTTAGAGAAAAAAGTCATAGGGACCATTTTTATGGAGAATTTTAAGATCTACAACTTCGCTCTGAGGTACTTTTTCGATAAAACTTACCGTCTTCGAGAAAAATCCAAAAAACCTAAAATTTTTATGTTGGGCCCCCAATAAGTCCCTAAGCTCACATGGGACTGATGGGGACTTTTGACACTTTATTTCTTGTGGTAAACCTAAGGTCTCTACGAAGATTTGGCTTTGTCGGAATTTTCTTTATTTGATCACTATTTTTATGTCTAAAATGACCGGACTAATTATTGTGTATGAAATTTATAAGGGTAAAACAACATCTCCAATACCATTCTTTAATGTTTATCAAGCAATATCATAATTTAAGTTGACAATAATCGTCAACAATAGTTTCAAGCAAAAACTAACAAGATCCGCTTTAATTTATTTATCGAAAAATCTTGTTTAGTACTTAGATAGTAACACTCAAACGACGTTTTCGGTTAAATAGTAAAGCGTGAATCACAAATCATTTTTTTTCTTACACGGACTATGAATTAGTATGAATCACACTTATTCCAACGTTCTGCTAAGAAGTAACAAGTACAAAGTGACTCAGAATTAGTAATATACGTTTTTACTTTGAAGTTTCACCTGTCTGTATGTAATGTAATATCATCAATGAATCTTGCATATTCCATTACATAATCTGTCCCGGCTTCAATTAGATCAAAGTTCTAAGACTTCATTATAGTTTGCGTATTTTTTGGTTGATAATCTCAAAAAACGTTTACTATTTTTCCCATTACGTAAAATATAAACGAGTCTACGGCCTTACCTAATGATTTCGTTACCATCAAGGGAAACACTACGATCAATGAAACTAGACTAACAAAGTTGTGAAAATTAAAAGAAATTATCAGAATCAAATATTAAATTATACACAAAGTTAATAAATCTTATATAAGTACATGGTGGTAAAGTAATTCAATATCAGAACAGGTGCTAACAAACCGCAGGTGGTAACCAAACAGGTTTTAAATACAAACAAATTAAAACCTTAACAACAATAACTTTTCATCTATTGTTCTATGATTGTTTTAATCACTTTTATTGTTCAATGTGATTTATGTACTTATGTTAAATACTACATTATGTGGGTCAGTAGATTATAACAAAAAAACATTTTTTAAAGTGGGTATATTCAAATAAAATTAGAATAAGTTAGAATTTCAGAGATCTTATTTTGATAGTTGGAAAATAGATCATAAAGTAAAAAAATATATGAAAAAAAAAACTCTAAAAATCACAAACAAAATAACTGTGATAACTATAACAACCAGGAGGCCCGTTGGCTCGTCTGCCTAGATAAAAAAACCGATTTTTTCTCGCTTAAAATCAATATTCCCATTTAAAACTTTTTAGCTTCAATATGAAATAAAAATATTGAAATTGTGAACACATGAGTGTTAAATAAAATAATTTGAATTGAATTGATTTCTCCAACGTTATATAAACTGCAAGGTTAGATGAAAGTTAATTATAGTATTGTGTTGTCAAACATTTCAGAAAAATAAATTGTATTACAATTTATATTTTGCACATGTTTTCTTTAAATTCAGAAAGAACTTCAGTTCTTTATATTGTAATTGTTACATTGATTATAATAAGTTTGTATTATCGTTTTTTTATCTGTAAAAAAATATGGTTGTTTTAAGTGGTTATGTCTCATAAAACTGACTTTTCTGTATAGCTCTATAAAAAAGCTCTTTAATTAACATAATTTCAGCACATATTTCTCATGGGAAATTAGTTGGAAGTAACAAGCTTCACTTGAAAATTGCCAACATTTTTTTTTTTATTTTGGGGTAGATAAACGAGTCTACGGCCCACCTGATTGTAAGCGGTTACATTAAGTTATTTTTTAGTCAATTTATGAAGTGATCACAAGAATATTAAAAGCAAGTGCTGTCTATAGAAGATTATAATGAGATTTCAAGAGCATATTAACGGAAACTAAATTGCAGTATAAACAGCCACAACATTTTCATGTGATTTTTTTGATGATTTAGATCAATTTAAGTAGCTGAAAAACTAACTTTTGTTAAGTAAAATTGTAAAAGTGAAAATATACATGTTACGAGTATTGGAAAAAGCAAATACTGTATTTAAGTATATAGATAATTGCAGTAAACACACACATAAAAAAATGTAAATGCATGATCACATATTGCGTCTAGGAACATTTGTTTAATATATTCACATGCAAACAAATTGCAACTGACTCATGCAATGTCAAATGAGAAAGACATATTCAAATTATATTCATAACTAAATATGAAGAATGCAGTAGATAACTGCACACAAGTCCTTATCTATCAGTGCTTACAAAACACTGCAAATGCTATGTTTATGTTGATAATAATTGTAGCAAACTCAGTTCAGAAACCTGGACTGTTCAAGTGAAAGCAATGATAAGAAAGTACTTATTCACTGTGATTTTAATGTTCACTGATTTATTGTAGTAAATCGTGATCGTTTTTCACGCATATGGTCGCTCGCATATGGAAATGTGAGAACGATATCTGTAGGGTATGTTGGAACCCATAACACGAAACGATGCGTCATTCTGCTTTTGAACAAACAAAAAAAAACAAGTTGAATTCTCACTAAGACACTCCTTTGCTTAGCAAAAATATAAAACCACATTTATCTGAACACGCATACGTGACAATCCAAATTGCCGTTGCAGAAGTTCATCGTAATCTTTCAAAAAAAGTTACCTTAGGTTCGGAATGTGTGTCAGCTAAATACCGCTTGTCAAACGACCACGTTCAATGAGCAACCTATACCAAAAGATCTAACTTAAAACCACCAGGAATGCACTCGGTAACGACGCTAGAATATGTGTCGTGGCAATATCATCGGGTAATTACAAGAAAACACGATTGTAATGTACGTACGCGGTATAGCAACGGAACCACGTGTGAAGGTACCGGTAGCCCGCGATTTCACAATAAAACTTGCACTTTAAACTTACCGATAGGTTTTAAAAATTCTTGAGCACTTAAGACACTAATGTAAGGATCGTTCGACGATCAATTGTTCTATAAATTTACAGATAAGTTGTAATTTATGATGTCTCTTTCGCAAGGAAGCCAGCCACCATCACTACAAATTCGTAAAAGACATTTTGTAAGCATAGACAACAAGACAACAACCAACAACAAAATATTTTTATTTTCTAAAACATTTCCATTACATCTTTTTGACTCTTTTTAATGAATAAAAGAAGAGAATCAAATCAGATGGATTAATACAATGCCTCAAATAGCGTTACAAGCAAATAAAGTGTGAATAAGAAATAATTGTTGAGGAAAATATTTTCTTTTCCCATGAAGGCCGTTTGATCGTTATTTCTGTAGTTTTAAATGTAACTGATTTTGACGAAGAAAAATTTGATAGAAAGACTAGTGATGGACACAGAAGATGTGAAAGGGAATGTGTTTATTAAGAAATGAATTGTTTCAAATATTCACTTTCAAAAAGTGCCACTATCAAAATGCAACAGGTCCCTTTAAAGTCATTATGAAATTAAGTAAAAATCACTTTCATCCAATCGAATTGTAGTTTTTGTTTTAATGTGAAGCAACTTTTGTATATTTTTGACTGTAACATTAAATAGATTATTTTTTTAGAGAAATAAGGAGTGAAACAAATTTAAGCAAACGGTACCGTGATTTTTACTTTTTTATTGCAATACAATTGTTTCTTTGTAAAGAAAAGGATGGCAAATGGATCCTATACGATTCACTAATTTTGAAATGAAGATACGACATATAAGATAGAATACACAAACTTTAAAATTAAAAAGTTAAACCTGAGCATCATTTTAGATTGCTTCTTTCCAAATGATTCAGCCAACACAGCTCCTCACTAACTTTAGTTTGAAATTGACAGTTGTAAATGTTTGACGTAACAGATTACATTTAAAAAAACTATTAAATCTTGTCTAGTTTTCTAATCTATTCTCTAAATTGATTCCGTTTATTTATTTATATTGATAGGTTAGGATTGGAAATTATTCTATTTTTCACTTAAAAGTTAAACCAAAATCTTAATAATGTCAGCGGAAAAAAGATCAGCCGACCCCGAAAAGCCCGAGTCCATTGAGAGTGAGGGCGAAGATTCAGAAAGCTGGATAGGACCTATGCCCTCCGAAGCTGCGAAACCAAAACCAAAGAAAAGAAGAGGTAGTGTTTCAATTTTATTCTTTACATTTAATCTTATTTATTTAGTTAACTAATACAGTCGACTAATATACTCTCTGTATTGTATTTTCTGAGCTTAAAACAAGTTATAATTATAGTAGGTAGCGGTCCTGCTTTGTTGTTACATTACGGTAAAGGTTAATGAGTAACAGTAACCACAACCCATCAGGTGGACCGTATTATCATATACCCATAAAGCAATTTAAATTAACCCTTAGGATATTTTATATATTTCATTTATTTATTTATTATTTTCTTTTCAGTGTTGGAGTTTGAAGCACTGTACCTTGAGAATCTACCATCATCGGAGACATATGAACGTAGTTACATGCACAGAGATGTCGTCACACACATTCTAGTCACTAAAACCGATTTTGTGGTTACCGCCAGCCAGGACGGTCACTTGAAATTTTGGAAAAAACAAGTAAGTAATTTAAGGCCTGCTAGTTTAAAATAATGCTACTAAAACTTTGAAATTAAACATGGTTTCGGAACACCACATTAAATGTAAAAAAAAAATATTTTTCATCATTAACAGCCCGTAAACATCCACTGTTGGACACAGGCCTCCCCCAAACCTTGCCACAATAACTGGTCCTGCTCAATCTGTATCCAGTGACTTCCCGCCACCTTGAACAGGTTATCGGTCCACCTTGCTAGAAGGTCTACCTACCCTTTATTTACTGGTTCATAGCATACCTATGTAATAACTAACAGTTATTTATTTTTTATTGACATCAGGAAGAAGGCATAGAGTTTGTGAAGCATTTCCGATGTCACCTGGCTCCGATATGTGACATGTCTGTCAACAGCACAGGATCCCTGCTCAGCACAGCTTCAACCGAAAAGACGATTAAGGTGTTTGATGTTATTAACTTTGGTTAGTATTGAGATGACAATGAGAAATGGAGGACATTTTGTCATCTGTCGCTAAGGGTATACAATAATTTGATAAATTTTCTTACTCATTTTTTTTTCCAAGTTTTATTTATAATGCCACTGCTTATTTATATAAAATTAAGTTTCTAATGTCATGCGTCTTCAGAGAGCGCAGAATGCTATCTTACGCATGATAGCCAATCCGCCCTGGTTCGCCCGTAACGAAGAAATACATAACCTCGGTATTCCTACGGTCGGTGAGGAAATTCAGAATCATACACTACGCTACGCTGAGCGCCTGGCTGCCCATCCTAACCCACTGGTTGTCAAACTTCTAGGCAACTCACAAGTTCCTACGCGTCTCAAACGAAAACGTGTCCTATAAGACACATACATAGGGGTCGGTCCTGAGACGCTGGTCTCCAAGACCCAAATGTTTCACATTAATTCAGCATAATTGATTAAAGTCGTGTCCGACTGATGGCAATTTCAGCATACAAAAAAAAAAAAAAGTTTGGAGCAAGATTCTTCATGCTGAAGTGATGTTTTTTTTTGTATTATAGACATGATCAACATGATAACAATAGACTTTGAACCTTATCGAGTGGAGTGGGTTCATTCGGCCGGAGATCCTATTTCAGCTTTAGCTGTGTAAGTAATTTATTTGTTTTTTTAAATTTTATGTTGTTTCTTAACCCTTTCACGCTCAAAGGAAATATTTTTCCCTTGTACAAAAATCGTTATTGATTATTAGAAAGAAAGAAAGAAAGAAAATATGTTTAATGAAATACTCAGTACAACATGAAAATTAACACCAGTAAACACAAATGTCTGCAGACAAACATAAAAAAAAAAAAAAGAACCATTACATCAATTGCGGAATTGTACTGAGTTTCACAAGGCCTCAACTCAGCACATGCTATGGATTACCACAGCGCTGGTTTTCAGTTGAGGCCTGTGGTGACTCACAAACGCTATCACGGTAGACTTTTTGAGTGCCTTCCGGAAGACGTAAACATGTAAACCAACACTTAAAAGTATACTCACTGCAATACACTTAGACTTTGTTTAAGGTAACAACATTACTTTAGACTATACAAAAATATCATTATTATTATTGAATCGATATTTTTTTAATGAATGTCTAACGTAGGTACGTTGTGTTTAAATGTTTCCCATGAAATTTATAGGAAATTTTTACACCCTACTATATTTTTCTAGTGATATCTCTTACTTTACAGAAGAATAACTTAAATATTGTGTAGTATTCGCATATTTAGTCTCAGCCATCTTATTATCCTGAATGGGTTAATGTAACTTTATAGATGTTGATAATAGTTGTATAATAAAAATTAACTTGTATAATGTGCATTTACGCATAACTAATCTATCCAACTTACACCAATTAATGACCACGGTACATGGTGAGGAAAACTGCCAGAGACTTCCACTACTCGACATAGTATTCCCCCAAACTCCATCTATGGTATGTATAACATGTTCATTATTCTCATCAGTTCCGAGAAAGGTTCTAATAAGATCCACGTGTTCGACGGCACACAAGCTTCAGGAACTCCGCTGCACACCTTCGAGACTCTTCATCAGAGCACCGTGGCCGTCATTAAGTACAACCCCATCTACGAAACGGCAGTCTCCGTTGATAAGGTATGTGTTAGATACACTAAGATAAAGTAGTGTGGATATTTTAGCTAGGGTATGCTGGGGCAGCGTGCCGTAGTGCGTAACACCGTGCCGGTGGCGGCCTCGTAATAGTTGAAGATATAACAAATCCTCGATAAACGGACTATACAACACTAAAATATTTTTCAAATCGGACACTGGCTCCTAAGATTAGTATGTTTTAGGGAAATCGTGGTGGCCGAGTGGTCGATGCGCTTCCTTCCGAACGGGAGGTCGCGGGTTCAAATACGGCCGGCTTGTACCTCTAAATCTAAACTTGAAAAAGATTTATGTGCAATTTTTCACAACACCACTGACTAAAAACGGTGAAAGAAAACATCGTGAGGAAACCTGCATATCGGAAAAGGGTTCTAAAAATCCTTTGAAAATATGTGAAGTCCCCAATCCGCATTAGGCAAGTGTGGTGGACTGTGCTTAACCCCTCTTCTGAGGAGACCTGAGCCCAACAGTGGGCTGTAATGGGTTGGTACAGGGATGTTGCGAATGTCAATTATTGGATATTGAATGCGAATATTTAATACATCCTAGACAATCTTAGCGTGTTTTAAACAAACTCTTCAGCAATTGTTAATTGCCCTGTAGGCAAACGAGCTAACGGCTTTATATTTTACTATAGCTTACATTTAATTATTTTGTTTAATTTGTTTTTAATTTCAGGCAGGCATAATAGAATACTGGACAGGTCCAAAGCACGAATACGGATTTCCCAAACAAGTTAGATTCGAATCGAAACTGGACACTGATTTATTTGACTTCGTAAAGAACAAGACATATCCTACGGCGCTTGATTTCTCGCCCGATGGAAAGAAAATGGCGTCTATAAGCTTGGACAGAAAGGTATTGTAATTTTCATATTTCACTAGCTGGCCCGCGCAACTTCGCAGCGTCACATAAGGGAATTTTTCTCACCATTTAAACCTTCCCTGGACTTCTACGAATATTTCAAGATTAAAATAAGCCAAATCGGTTCAGTCGTTCTCGAGTTTTAGCGAGACTAACGAACAGCAATTCATTTTTATATATAAGAAGATTCCTGCTTATACAAAAAAATGGTTGTTATATGAACATAATCTGAAACACAACTTAAAGTGTTTAAGGTACGAACCTAGTTCAATAAGGTTACGTAGAATGCTAACTTATACTACGTGTCTTATTTAAAGAATTATTCTACATACAGGGTGTTAAAGCTCATGAAACCGAAGAGAAATGAGTTCAAATGAAAGAACTTAGAGCATCCTTGATAATGTTACAAATTTTTCAGTATAAAATTGAGTCCAAATCAAATGTCTCAACACCCTGTATAAGCATAATTCGATAATGTGATCTTAAAATAAATATAAAGCTGAGAAAATATTAACAATTTTATTATATTAATTCAGAGTTCTATAGACTGTATATAATGATCCTCAGGTGCGTGTATTCCACTTCCTAACGGGTAAACTTCACAAAGTACTGGACGAGAGCCTGCAGAGGTTCCAGGAACTACATCAGACTCAACAACTACCCAACATGGAGTTCGGGAGAAGGTATCATCATTTATGTCATCTGTTAGGTATTGGAAACACTACCGTTAGATGTTGGACCTTTCGAACATGGTTTCCTGAATGTTAAGGTCGGCTTACCATTAAAAACCGGCTTGTACCTCTAAATCTTAATGTTAAAAAACATATATTTGCAATTTTTCACAACACCACTGGCTACAAACGATGAAGGAAAATATCGTGAAGAAACCTGCATGTCGGAGTCTAAAAATCCTTCGAAGATATGTGAAGTCCCCAATCTGCATTGGCCATCATGGTGGACTATGCCTAATCCCTCTTCGGAGACCTGAAGTGGGCAGTAATGCGTTGTTACAGTACAGTACAGATGACGGCTGGCCATCTTTGTTAGTTGCTTCTGAACATCGGAGGACCCAGTGCGTTTTTTCTGGGGCTCGATGGCCTTGTACGGTGCCAAACCACTTACTCGGGTAACTATCGCTCATCAGGATCATCCGCGGTCTGTCTTCAGTTGGTGTTCGGAAGCTGAGTGTGAGCAGTTGAAGGGTTTAGCGCTCAATTAATCACTCATTTGGTGCATAAACAAGTCTTCTATCCATTTAGAATGGCGACAGAACGTGACCTAGAGAAGTCAGATTCGGTGCAGCTCGGCAACGTGTTGTTCGACAGCAGCGGACACTTCCTGGTGTACGGCACCATGCTCGGCGCCAAGCTCGTCAACCTCGTCACCAACCGATGCGTGGCCACACTCGCGCGCACGGAGAACCTGAGGCCGCTGCACCTTGCACTCTTCCAGGTACACACACAATATAGACATACGCAAGTACACAGGCAAATACACACATGCTCACATAAACAGCCACGCACGAAAACATACATATACTCACATACACACCCCCGCCCCACTCATATACAACCCTTCCCCCACACAGACAACCCTTCTCACTCATACACATACCAAACACACACACATACAACACCACCAAACATATAAAACTCCCCCAACACATATCAAACACACATATACAACTCTCCCAACGTACAAAATCCCCCACACCCTACACATTCAACCCTTCTCACTCATACACATACCAAACACATACTTCCCCCCTCCCCCCACATACATACACCAGCACTTAACGAACCTAAAGTCTGAACATATAACAAGACTAGTTTCACCTTAAAAATGAACAAGACAAACAAACTCTAAACCAATTCCTTACTTTACAGGGCCGTCTAAATCAGCCAAAAGTGGCTTCAACCCTCGAAATGGAAGGCTCTGAGAACCCAGCATTACTCACAGTGAAGACGGACCCCACGTTATTCTGCACAGCATACAAGAAGAACAGGTTCTATCTGTTCTCGACGAGGAGTCCTGATGATGTGAAGAGCCCGGATAACGACAGAGATATATTCAATGAGAAACCGTCTAAGGAAGATATTATATCTGCTACTGAAGGACAAGGTATGATATTTTATAGATAACTATTAAAAAAATGGTCGAAGCGCTTCCTTCCGAACGGGAGGTAGGTTGTACCTCTAAATCTAAATGTGAAAAAGATTTATGTGCAATTTTTCACAACACCACTGGCTAAAAACGGTGAAGGAAAACATCGTGAGGAAACCTGCATGTCGGAAAAGGATTCTAAAAATCCTTTGAAGATATGTGAAGTCCCCAATCCGCACTGGGCAAGCGTGGTGGACTATGCCTAATCCCTCTTCTGAGGAGACCTGAGTCCAGCAGTGGACAGTAATGGGTTGGTACAGTACAGATTTGAAAATCAGCAAAGATATTGTTTTTATTGCCACGTAAATAGAAAGAAAATGTATTTATTGAACAAACAAAAAAAAACATTTACCGTTTACAGAATTAAATAGGTAAAAGCAACATTATGTGTCCAAAAGGCTACCTCAGCTTAATGGACTATGTCTAATCCCGAGACCTGAGTCCAACAGTGGGCAGTAATGGCAGTATTCTTCGAAATAAAAAAAAATACGTAAAACCAAAGTTACTTTTTGTGAGACGGTTGCTGATACTATTGGGCTCAGTGTAGTGTGTCGAGATGAGAGTTCTACGAACGAAAAAGAGGGTACACAGATTTTTTTGCTCCTAAATATTCGACGTATCCGTAATACGTTTACGATACTACTAATAAATATGCAAAATGTACTAAACAGTCAGTCAGTCATGAGGTCGTCGTGTACACGGACGGGCCTGGGGGCAACCCTCGCTGCCCAGGCTCATTCTCTCCGCCAATCTGGACGGAGGTGAAAGTAGGGTTGTGGCGCTGTTTATGTTCCCATCCTGGGTTTACATGACTGACTGACGACGGTTTGTTATTTGATCTCCGCGCAGTCCTTCCTTTTGTGCCACATCGAAATCGAAGCAGAACAGCCGGCCAACCGCTGCGAAGAATGAAGAGCCCTAGCTCTTTATGTACTAAACAAATTTAGTACTTTTGAATTAAAATTTAAACCTTACCTGACTGAAATTCATAGGAAATGACGTCACTTTAGACTTAAAAACTCGTAACGTAATGACACAAAATTTTCAATTACATTTTAATCTGAAATAAAATCATTTATATTCAACACAAATGAAAGATCATCCTTATTAAAATTTTAAAGTTAACGTTAAGTTTAAAGTTATGTATGCAGTAAAGCATATTATAAACTTAATTATTATATAAATGACTGCGCAAAATGTGGAGGAGGTGCTCGTCCCGGGCCTTTTCAATTGATACATTTAAATTAAATTTAAAAAGACATGCCCGCTGAGTTTCTTGGCCCGGTTCTTCTCAGGACGGAGGTGTAATTTTAGCGAACTGGTGGTAGAACTTTTGATTTTATTTTTGACATTCAAAATGTATGTGTGACCACATCTAATTTCAAATAAATGATTTGACTTTGATTTTGAACAATCGTAAAAAAACACTACCTTTGTAAAGTTTTATTCCTTCACTCCAGGTGTTCAAAGAATATACGAGCAAGCGGTGATCCACACAACGATGGGCGACATCCACGTCCGGATGTTCGGCAAGGACGTGCCGCGAACCGCCGAGAACTTCTGCGTGCACGCCAGGAACGGATACTACAACGGACACATCTTCCACAGAGTCATTAAAGGGTTCATGGTGCAGACCGGGGACCCTACAGGTGAGACTAATGTACAGTTCCCAAGCCACGACCACTGGATATGTAGCAAGTTTAAATTTGTTCGAGATCTTACTCGTTTGATGAAAAATGACAGCGGACGGCGCGACGGGAAAGAGTGCCGTGGACGTAACGCGTCGCGCCGTCCCTCATAACCCCGTGCTGGGCGGGGTTCGGACGCTGAGTGTGAGCGGTTGGAGGTTTTAGTGCGGTTCAACTCCCACATACCGGAGATTTCCTCCAACTAAAAAAAAAAAAAAAAAAAACTACTTTACACAACTTATAAACCTTATTACCTTTGGAACCTTATTAACTTTTTCCTTTCATTTCATCTATCACGTTTCTTAAAGAGATTTAATTCTTAAAATCAATCTATCGCTCTGTCGATTGATGCAATAAAAGTACAGGGTGTGATTTTTTTGTGTTGTAGGTTCGATTCCCGGGTGTACAAAGAAATTAAAAGAAAACTATGAATGCAGTTGTGTATCTTTACAAGAATAAAATAATATTTCTTTCAGCAAAATTCGCTAAAATCATTATTTCGAGTGCTTCCTCTAGGGGCGCTTAAAAATTCCACCCTGTATAAGTCTTTGTCCTTCTCGCACATTGTTCTAGAAGCTTCTTGAATAGTCTCTCACGTGTGAAAGAGAGCAATACCTATCTTGCTCACACTCTTTTTCCTTTTCTAGAACATTCTCGTATCAATATGTATTGTATTCTCAGGCACGGGTACCGGCGGGGAGAGTATCTGGGGCGGGGAGTTCGCAGACGAGTTCCGGCCGCACCTCAAGCACGACCGCCCCTACACGCTCAGCATGGCCAACGCGGGACCCAACACTAACGGGAGCCAGTTCTTTATTACCCTCGCCCCTACTGTACGTATCTAACTAAAGATTTTTTTTATTGCCATGTATGCAGACGAGCCAACGGGCCACCTGATCGTAACTGGTTGCCGTCGCTCATGAACCTCTGCAATGTCAGGGGATACTGAGGGGTCGCTACCTACGACCTAACTTTAAGGACCCTCCTCAAGCCTCGTTTGAAGAAGGACAAGTCATAGCGCTCTGGGAATACAGAAGAGGGGAGTTCATTCCATAGCCGGATGGTGCGTGGCAAAAAAATGTTCCTGAAACGGACCGTGGATGGACGGTGGTTCCATATAGTAAGGATGAACTCCACCTCGACGCCGGGTGGTACGGTAATAGAAGGGAGATGTTGGAATCATCTCAAATAATTCCTCAGAGCACTCCCCGTGCAATAACCAGTATAGGATGCAAATAGACCCGAAGTCTCTTCGCAGACCCAAAGGTTCCAGTTGGTACGTTAAGATATTAACGACTATACGTTAATGTTATACAGCATGTAAAAAGAGCAACGAAAACGTAGACTGGTGGTAGTATTAGTGATACCTGTGATGATCTTTTAACACCCTGTATGTCATACTTCTTTGGTCGTTTTCTAACGCTATGACTTGTCCTTCTTCAGACGAGTCTTGAAGAAATCTGACTCTTAGGTCGACTCGTATATTTCAAGATAAAAAGTAGAATATATATTTTTTATTTTTTTTGTTTCAGCCATGGCTAGATAACAAGCACACAGTTTTCGGCCGCGTCACACGAGGAATGGAAGTCGTACAAAACATTGGTGTCGCTAAAACGAATCCTAAAACGGATAAACCGTACGACGATATACGAATATTATCGCTGTCTGTCAAATAAATCAATTTTATAAATAAATTATATTTTTTATGGTTGAGTTTTATTGGCATACCTTAAAATTTTTAGAACATATATAATTTTTTATGGCAAATCATATTACCATCAGGTGGGCTGTAAGCTTGTTTGTCAGCTGTCCGTGGTGTTTTTCTCAATTCTGGCGTAATGCTTTTTCAATCTTTATTTTATTGTCTCCCGCTTTTGCGAGAAGGGAAGTCGAAACTCATGTTTTCCTACTTCTTCTATCATCTGATTAAATTTGTTGCAGGGTCCAAGACAAGTTCGCTTTCCCTCGGGTTTTCCGGGGCTTCACTGCTCAGTCATTACGATGGTCACCACTGTGGATCCTGTCTACACAGAAGTTACAGTGGTGGGAGTGAGAGGTGGGCCAATACCCGATTATTTGTCAGCTGTAGAAAAAAAAAACTAACAAGAGCAATTCAATAAAAACTTGTTATTTTGATTTAATTAAGCAGAGACTAGACTTATTTAAGTATTTTATCTAGGTATAAGAAATGTTTATGCCTAGATTTCACGAGCCGATCGAGGGAACGTGACTGGCCGAGAACTTGCTAGCTGATATAGTGACTCGACATGTAATTACTTTGATTTAAAAGTTGAATTCCAAAAATTGGGGTACATCTAAAATATTAGTATATAGCAAGATATGTGGTCACACAATTTTTTTACTACCAAAGTCCTCCCGCTGTTTTAAATTTATGGTCTATTTTAAGGAAAATCGTATTATTTATCTTTGTTAGCACGCCCTCTGTTCTTCAATAGCGGTAATACAATTTTGTTTTATCTACTTGACGCTAGATGGCAGTACATTGACTAATTCTTTCAAACACTTCATCTAAAATTATACCGTTAAATTAAATTAGTATGATAATCCGCGCCATTATATTGAAAATTTGAATTTAAGAAAAATTACCGTTTTTATTTAACATTAAATTGATTGCCTTTTTCATAAAAGTATTCGATTTCTTATGACTACAGTTTATTGAAATTTATTTAAATTTAATTCTGCTTATACTGAAGTCAATATGTTTTTCTACAAGTTTTAGGTCGATGGTTAATTCCGTTTAATTAATAATCCGATTATTATATTGTATTTATTTCATATTTATTCAAGTATTGCGTACGTGACAATTTAACCGTTTTGCGGTCACATTATAAACATCATCATAATAATATTATTCTGTAACAAGTAACTTAAAATGTAAAGCTTTAAATCAGCTCGTAGTTGTCCACTGTTGGACATAATCCTTCACAAATTACACACACAGTAATTTCCCATTTTGCTCTACCTTATAGAAACGGGACCAGCGCAATATGTTTTCTCTCTTCATTAAATCTTATTCTAGCTGGGTTACTAATACCCATCATGCCGCTAAATTTTATATTATCATCTTTCATCCATTTCTTAAGCTTACTATTTTCGCGTAGCTTTTTAACATTTTCTTTCAAAATAAAAATAAGCATAGCAAGACATAGACATAGACATTTCTTTATTTGTGATAGAAACAGTAGCACAAACAATACAAAATAATAATAATAATAACCCCACCAATGTGTCTCCACGTTGTCGTCGTGGTGGGGCTTGTGTGCTACAATGATCATCTAAGCTATTACGGTAGAGCCACTCATGCCGGCAAGGTTAGATGTGAGGAGTCAGACCAAGTGAGATACTGCTTCTGATCCACTCCCAGATCAGAAGTATTCCTTCTCTCCTATTTCCCCCTTCTACTACCTACTTCCTTACTCCAAAACCCACTAACCCTATCCTATCCGCCCTATCCCGTCCTTGTCCTATTCCAAGCTAAGGTGGAACAGCATACGCCGAGAGCTGCATGGCTAAGGGAGAGCTTAGTCGCTAGTATGCGAACTCGAGAGACCAGGGGAACTCTCGTTTCATCCTACCCTTCCCGCGGTGAACGCAGGGCTCTGCCGCGGGCGACCACTAGTCCCTAGCTACTCGTGGGAACTCGATGATTACTAGATCCAAAACAAAAAAAACACAAAACAACAAAA
This sequence comes from Trilocha varians, assembly GCA_030269945.2. Classification (NCBI taxonomy): domain Eukaryota; kingdom Metazoa; phylum Arthropoda; class Insecta; order Lepidoptera; family Bombycidae; genus Trilocha; species Trilocha varians. The sequence continues at coordinate 9,584,347 of AP028270.1, read as the reverse complement.
ATCAAGATACACTGCCCAATGTATCTGATCGTTCAAGGGCTACATTATCATCATCACCATCATCGATACAATCAGTATCATTTTCGTCTATAAAATCACCAATCCCTTGCCACAATGTCGAATCGCCTTACCATGAATCATCCTCATCCAGCCTATTTCCTTCCCCAATTTCAAGAAGAAGCTCAATGGACAAGCCGTATTCATCACAATCATCGCCACTATCAGTCAACGTTGCTCGAGAAGCAACTGCTTCAAATTTCGAGCCCGATGCTGGTAAATCACGCGCCAGAAGGAAATGGACTTACGAAATGAATACGTTCCTATGGCGCAACTATCTCATCATCACCAAACTAGAAAATAACACACGCGGATATCTAGATACACTACATCACCAATTTACACACCGATTTCCAGAGATGAACGCCTCTAAACAAAATATTGGAGATCAACGTAGAGCGATTGTAAACAATAAACTTCTCCCACAAAAAATACTCGACGAAATAAAGAATGATGTAAAACAATACTTAGAAGACCATGAACAACCACCACCAACCATAACCCAAACAACAACCCGAATGAGATGGTCTGATGAAATTAATCAGAATATATTGCGCATTTACTATGAAGTAACGGATCTTGAAACCAATCTAACAGCACATCGTAAAAGATTGCACGAAGTCTTTATACAAAAATTCCCACATCTTTCCCACATTTCAGAACAACGTCTGTCAGACCAACGCAGAGTCATAATTAATAATAAGATGATACCAGAACACAAAATACAGGAAATAAAATTTGCAGTTGAAGCAGAAATGGCGCAAAGACGACACATCACTCAATCAGCCATTTGTACACCACAGTTCAGGCAGCCCCAAAATTACATTAATCTACAGCCAGAACCAGACACGCAATATAACACTTCTCTACAATACACTTATATCGAGACCACCAGCCAACGAGAAGAAGATTTAACTCCAAATACAAATGATGCACTTCCACAAAATGAAAGTAATATTGTACACAACTCAGTTAACGTAGAAATTGAAAATATAACAAAAACATTTGTTGAAACACTACATCTTTTTGAAAACACCGACCCGACTTCTAGACCATATCTTCCAAAACAAAGACCATCAAAGAACCTTGCTATAATTATAACCCACTTAAATAAAACTGTAATACCACAATACTTATCTTCGGACACAGACTTTTTGTCGATGCAGCATATCTTATACTCAGCAGCATATGCTTCTGTAGTTTGCAATGGAACGATAATTAAAGATAACTCACCTCATCTCAACAAAAGTAGAAAACCAGGATGGCAACGAAGATTAGAAGCAAAAGTTGATAAGTACAGACGTGAAATAGCTCATCTCACTGAATTTATACGTGGCAATAGAAGCAATAAGATTATCACAGCCGTACAAAAGATTGAGAATACGTACCAGACCCACGCACAGTATGAAAATTGTAATACCAAACCAGAACACTTTTTAGATACAATAAAACAGAAATTAAGTGCAGCTGCCAGTAGACTAAAACGATATACCACTTGTACTGCTCGCAAGCAGCAAAACTTACAATTCACAAATAACGAAAAAATCTTTTATCGAAACCTCCGAACAACTGAAACCAAAAATAATAATGGCGAAGAACGTAAAAAAAAACCCATTCCTACTACTGATGCACTTAAACAGTTCTGGAGTAATATATGGGAAAACCCGGTTAATCATAATAACAATGCAGATTGGATAGATGTCATAAAGAATAAAACCCCGCAGATCCCTAATATGCAATTTGAAAATATTAAAATAGAAACTCTGACAAATATTATAAAACGCACACATAATTGGAAGTCCCCTGGAACTGACAACATTCACAACTACTGGTATAAAAAATTTACATCCATTCATCCACTTTTACACAGACATCTCAATAACTTCTTGCAATCACCAGAAACTTTACCACAATACATAACCACTGGCATTACTTATATGATACCTAAGAATGATAAAACCGATGACCCAGCTCAATATAGACCAATTACTTGTTTGCAAACCATATATAAAATATTTACCGCATGCATTAGTGCAACCATTCAAAAGCACCTGTCAGATCATAATATTATATCAGAACAGCAGAAAGGCTGTCGCAAAAATAGTAAAGGATGCAAGGAACAGCTAACAATAGATGCCGTTATCATGAACGATGCTGTCAAACACAAAAGCAATATATACACCATGTTCATTGATTATCAGAAAGCTTTTGACTCGGTCCCACACAGCTGGCTGATACAGGTTCTAGAATTATATAAAATAAACCCACTCATCATAAAATTTCTCGAAATATCGATGCAGAACTGGCAAACCACACTAAAACTAAAAACCTCTTCAAGCATTATTACTACAGATCCAATACAAATAAAACGGGGAATATTCCAAGGCGACGCCTTAAGCCCGCTTTGGTTTTGTTTAGCTCTGAACCCTCTCTCTCAACTTCTTGATTCTTCTAACTCCGGATACACCCCTCGCTCTACTCCAGAATTCAGACTATCGCATCTTTTCTATATGGACGACATTAAAATATTTTCAAACAATAAAATAAACCTATTCGACTTAGCAGACATAATACAACAATTTTCTACCGATATACAGATGCATCTAGGAATAGATAAATGTAAAATTTTATCCATAAAGCAAGGTAAAATTGAAGACAATAATTACATATTAAAAACAGGAGAAAAAATTGTATCTATAGACGAACACAGCTCATATAAATATTTAGGATTTGATCAATGTAGAAAAATAAAACAACAGGAAATAAAACATAATATAAAAAACACTTTCAAAAACCGACTTAAAAATATACTAAACTCCCATTTAAATTCAAAGCATATAATTAAAGCTATCAACACTTTTGCAATCCCTACTCTAACGTATTCTTTTGGAATAATTAAATGGTCGAAAACAGAACTTAATAAACTTCAGCGGACAATAAACACACATATGACAAAATACCGTAAACATCATCCCAAGTCGTCTATAGAAAGACTTATTTTACCACGAAATGAAGGTGGTAGAGGGCTCATAGACATACAAAACCTACACAATACACAAATAACCTCATTAAGAAACTTCTTTCATACAAAATCTCAAAATTCATCTCTCCACAAATATATTTCAGAACTTGACCGTAAACTCACCCCTCTAAATCTAGAAGATAAAAACACACAGCCTACGGAAACCATTTCTCACACTGAACAGAAGATTAGTCGATGGTCTGAAAAAGCTCTGCATGGGAGACACCGAGCTGATCTAAGCCAGCCGCACGTCGACAAAGATAAGTCGAATGAATGGCTTAGAAGAGGAGAGCTGTTCCCAGAAACAGAAGGCTTTATGCTTGCTATACAGGATCAAATAATAGTCACCCGCAATTACCAAAAGTTCATCATTAAAGACCAGAATCAAGTTACTGATCAATGTAGACACTGCAACTCTGCATCTGAAACAATCCAACACATAACTGGAGCGTGCAGAGCCCTTGTTCAGACTGACTACAAGCACCGACACGACCAAGTAGCTGCTATATTACATCAACACTTAGCTTATCAAAATAAATTTATAACTAAAAAGCAACCCTATTATAAATATAAACCACAAACAGTCCTCGAAAATCAAAACTGCAGGCTTTACTGGGATCGAACCATCATCACCGACAAAACCATCCACTCTAACAGACCAGATATAATAATTTATAACAAAAATAATAGTACAGTCTGTATCATTGACATAGCCGTTCCAAATACTCATAACATTCAGTCTACCATCTCAGAAAAACTTAGTAAATATAAAGACCTTGCCATAGAAATAAAAACTCAATGGAAAGTGAACACAGTCCATATTGTACCTATTGTTATCTCGACAACAGGAGTAGTTCCCAAAAGCCTAGTCCAAAGTTTAAACACTTTAAATGCACCATCACATACACTCACTCTCATACAAAAAGCAACAATACTGAATACCTGCAGAATAACCAGAAAATTCCTTTCCTCATCTTCCGTTCATAATCAGTCCTTCTTCATTTAACTTGTTTTGCTTGGCTATAGCCCGTAAGACGAGTAAAACACCTCTTGCGAAAGAGAGTATTTACATAAACAACGATAATAATAATAATACAATATAAAGGTTTCCATCACAAACCAGTCGAGTCTCAGCTTAATGCTGGGTGTTAGCTGGAGATAACCCAAAGACACACCGAGCGTTGGTTTTCAGCCTCAACTGGCAGTGACGTCACAAAAGGAAAAAAATAAAATAGACACCAAATATAAAACAAGAGATCCTCATCTCGCCTCATCGCATTTCCAAACCAACCATTTATACCAAAATTTTTCACAAATAGAAGTAATTTTCAAACAACCTGGTTGTCACAGTTCTGATTCATAATATGAAAAAAAAATGTTGCTGATTTTTATAACCTTCGATATATCTGGTCCCAGTTTAATTTTATATCTTTTAGGCATAGAATTATTACATCTGTAATCAACATCATGAACAACAGAATGAAGCCCATTTAAAGCGCACCGATCGCACGTAACAACACGATATTTTGATTCAACATCAGAAATAACAAAGGGAAATTTTAAAGAACTTATGTGTATGTAATATTTTATTAGTGTGTTAAACGAATTGAGTGTCATCAATCAGTACACTAACGCCAGAATATCGTGTAGTTACGCGCGATCGGTACATTTAAATTGGCTTCATTCTGTTGTTCATGATGTTGATTCCAGATGTAATAATTCTATGCTTTTAGGTTCTTGTTTTAATTCAAGTTTGACATAATAAAGTATCATGTTTGGGATCAACCATCTAATCCTTTTTCTTTTTTTTGCAAACGTTTATTTCCAAATGAAGCATTATCCTTTTTAGTTGTCTTTGTTCGTTATAATTACATTTCTTTGTTTTAACATCTTAACAATCAATTCTTTGTTACATTTGTATTGTAAAAGTAATTGTTAATACTTGTTATTGTTAATTGTACCTCATTTAATTGCGGTGAAGGAAATGAGTAAAAAAATGTTTAAGTCGTGTGTACGATTTTAGTCGGTTAATCTCATACTAAAAAAATATTCCCATTCAATTAAAATCTGTTATAAGCAATACTGATTATTGGATTATTCAATAATAAGGTAAAGCTTATTGATATTGGTTTTCTAAGTATCGTATAGGAAAATAACAAATTATTATGATACATTGTTATTAAATTAAGATACGGAACAATTTAATTATTCCTCGAAACATGTTTTATGCAACTTTATTGTTTCAGGGTTATTAGCACCGAGTCTAGACAAATATATAAATAAATTAATTTAAGTACATATCTGTAGTATTTTTTTTTTGTTTTGGTTGGAGGAAATCGCCGGATCCCTGCCCCGCGGGTGGGGTATGTGGGAGTTGAACCTCACTAAAACCTCCAACCGCTCACACTCAGCGGCCGAACACCGGCTGAGGCCAGAACCCAGCACGGGGTTATGCGGAATGGCGCGACGCGTTACGCACTGCGGCACACTTTCCCGTCGCGACACCCCCACATATCTGTAGTAGGTACTAGGAATCAACATTATAAATATTTTTTGTACTCTTGTATTTTTTCATGAGAAAGAAACTTTTCTTTACATGTAAACGAATCTCGAAATCTCCGCTCGTATAATATAAAATATTAAGCAAAAAGAACAAATGGAAAGAATAATCAAAACCAAAATTGTTTTTTGTGCTACGCCGTCCCATGGACTAATAATTTTGGATTATCATTAAACCGCTTTTTTGGATGCAAAATGAAGGTCAACATAATGACACAAAAGCAAACAAAATCACTATAAAGTTGTATAATTTAGATGCATATTATTTTCCTTGGTTCCCTTTATTATCTTGTGCGAGTGAGACGGGATTGTGTTTTGTCCTGCTCGCACGCATTCGTTTCTGTATGTAGCCGTCCTTTTCTAGCGGCTATATTTTCTTGCAGCGGGCAACGGCTACCCCGCCTCCGCGCCTCGCCCAAAATTACGCGTTTCCATTGTCTGTGTACATTTTTTATGGCTAAAAATGTCATCTAAATTCCATCCGGGATCATCATTTTTGTAATTTATTCGAAATAAATAATTTTATCTACGTTTTTATATTACGAAATTCATCTCTTGTTCTGAAAAAAGTAAATCAATATTTGTCATTAGTCGTTAAAAATAATATCTGTTATGTGGCGGCAGTTTTATAGTGGAGGTCTAGAGCGCGGCAGTTTTGTAGTCATAGTTTTGCCGCGCACAACCTGTGTCAAAGTAATTTCCACGCTGGGTACTTTTGCAACTGTTGCAATAAATTAATTAAGACGCATTAGCTGAGTATTTTTCTCTAAATTATCCGATGTTTTTGTATAGCACTTGAATAGGAATTAAGAATGTTATTTCTTTATTGATTTTAATTACACTCATGCCTTTGCTCAAAACCTATAAAAAATTAAAAATGTCATAAAATACATAAAATCATTTCTTGAATTTGGATTACAAAATATTTATGAGATCACTTTCCTTTCATATTATAAAACACACTTAAATGAAAAAATGTATAGCGATACGATTTGTTGGTGTAATGGAAATAGACTTGTCGATTCTCGGTAATCGCACAAAGTCGTAAACAGCCCGATGCGGCCTCGCACTACGCTACGAGCCTCCCGACCAATCCCGTCACAGATTCGTTTGGTATCACGTCATAATTGACCAATGAACAACGCAGCATATCACGCTATTTCTAAAAATAGCTTATCTGAGTCACAGCATAAAAGCAGTGGTTGTTTCTTAACAACGTTTAGAAACAAGTGGAACGCCGCGGATGGAGGACGTGTGTTAACTGTGTGAGAAAGTTATAAAGTTCGCGCAGTGAGTTCAGTGATACCGAAGCGTTCGGTGCAAACACATGGTTCGGAATTCCGGCCACAGAATGGAGACTACCTTTTATGACGAGCAATATCCTCTCAGCGGTCCTGTGGAAAACCTAAAAAGGCCCCTCACCTTGGATGTTGGGCGGGGTGGGAAACGTTCACGAATCGCTGCACCCGTCCTCTCATCACCGGACCTACAAATGTTGAAGCTTGGATCTCCAGAACTGGAGAAATTAATAATTCAAAACGGTATGGTGACAACCGCAACCCCTACACCGGGTGGGCCGATGTTATTTCCTGCCGTTGCACCTACGGAAGAACAAGAAATGTACGCGCGACCATTCGTCGAGGCGCTAGACAAACTAAGGCACGGTGAAGCAGTGACGCCGCTCGGGCAGCGAGTCTACGCCGACTTGGACAGACCACTAGAACGGTACCCCACTCCCGTCGTGAAGGACGAGCCCCAGACCGTGCCGAGCGCGGCCAGCACGCCGCCGCTCTCACCCATCGACATGGACACCCAGGAGAAGATCAAACTGGAGAGGAAGAGGCAAAGAAACAGAGTCGCCGCCTCGAAATGCAGACGACGCAAGCTGGAACGCATTTCAAAGTTGGAGGATAAAGTGAAAATTCTTAAAGGTGAAAACGCTGAACTAGCGCAGATGGTGGTGAAACTAAGGGACCACGTTCACAGGCTAAAGGAGCAGGTCCTAGAGCATGCGAATGGTGGCTGCCACATCGAGGCGCAGTTTTGATCGCGTCGCCATCGCCGCTCCTCCACATTCCATGCTAGTCGCGCCCAATAGGACGCAGCATACAAAGCGATTTGTGATCTTAATTTTACTGTGTAATATATAGTTAATGAACTCTATTGTATAAGGTGTTAAAGTCGCTACGTTAAAGAATGCTGTGGATATTTCGTTAAGTTTGAGAGATTAGATGTTGCCAGTGGTGTTGTGCGGGCCAATGTTATTGGTCCCTGTATGAGATTGGTTGTATCGGCGACACTGCAAATGCATAATGAAGGATGTACTTAGCGCAAGTCACAACTTGGAAAGCTTTAGCTTCCGTCGTAAGTTGCAAGGTTCTTTTTCATTGTATCAGTATTGAGTTCTCATTTTACCTAGAATAGTGTAGAAACTAGAAAGGATAATCGTGCGACGTCATTTACAGTCTGATCGAGGTTGAAGCGACGTTGCCAGTTTTACGGTTACTTCCCCCCGTTCTCCTTTGTTCAATTCGATTTGCCATTGTCTATTGTATGGTTATTTTTATACAACAGAATCTTATTTTCATAATTAAATCTCATTTACGTTGTTATTAGTACATTAGACAAAGAACGCGGTAACAGTCTTCGACAGGACTTAAACTTGATTCGTGCAAAGGAGATAGCAAGCTGTTAAGCTGGCAACGGCGCATCCAGCGAAGTCACGAGCGGATGTTCTGCTAATTAAAATTCCGCCTGTGCCGCCCTCGCGGAATGGCGGCCATGTGTTCAACAATCGGACGTTCCGAATCACGTTTTGTTGCACAAGGTTAAGTTTTAACCGCTGCAGTGTCCCAGGACATTGGTGCAAAACGGAACGTCGTCAATCGTCACGCTTGATTAGTTGGAGACAGATTGCGCGTTTGCATGCGAGACTGATTGTATGTGTGCCTTGATTGTAGTCCGTTCGAGTGAGAGAGAGATAGAGCTATGTATTTTTCTGACAGAAATGATGATATGACGGATTTCGACGGAACTGAACCGGTGCTGTATTTTAGAGGACGTGACTTGAACTCTGAAGCCGTCCTAAAAACTTATTTTGTGAGAGTTTTCGTATTATGTGATGTATGCGATGATGTGTGAACGTGTGATGTAAGTATTTATTAGTGAGAATGTGAATGTTTATCTATTAGGATGAAGTAGCAATCTCGAGTGCCTACGCTTTGTAAACTAAAGCTATACCTACGTTTATTGTTTTTGTTACCATTGTGTGCTACAGCAAAATGTTCTGTACCATTGTCTTATATAAGTAATTTAAGGAAATATAAAAAACAATGAAAATGTTTGATTGTTATTATAGCGCAAGGGGAGATGCACTCGGCATGACATTGTTTATAAACAGAGCCGCATCTCCTCTTCCTATTTGTATTATTTTTATACAAACAGATTCTTCAAAATGTTAACAATAATATGTAAGTTTATAAAGAAACAGTTATACTAAAATATAATAATATATTTCTATGAATTTAACAAATGATATTGTTTTATAAAGATGCAATATATTGTATAAAAACAATGAAAGGAAAAATAAATTATGAAGATTATTATACCATTTAATATTGATTTTATTTACCCATTCCTGCTCCCCAATTTATAGAATTATGTCAATTAGACTAACTTTTCCTGCTTATATTCTTATTATAAGCAGAAGTCTGTGAGAGACAGTAACCACTTATGACCAAGTGGCATGTTGCTCTTAAAGTCTGTGTTCTTGAACAAAATGGTTTCCTCTTTAACCGTTAGTGTAGTAGTTACTTTTGTTACTAAGCAAAGAGCGTAAAATTACGTCGAAACAGCTGTTTTTCTTGCTGAGTCATCGGCATAATATACAGTATTACGCAAGATATACATGTGACAATAATAATAAAGTAATACAACACTCTCACTAGTTTTGAAACTTGCATAATAATCATAATAATGTGAATTCTATAAAAACAAATGAAGAACACGTTTGGCGGTTTGCAAAGACGCTAAATTAAGATATAAATAGCTGTTATTAAAATATGAATAAATAAGTCACAAGATTAATAACTTTATTATACAAAAGTCAATTGATATCAGCGTGACCTCTTGATTTTCGCTTGTAAGTAAACAACGTATTAAAACCGTTACGAGATAAAAAAAATGAGCACTTTGAAATAAACGGCTTTTCATATAATTTATTTTTACTCTTTCTGATACTGATAAAAACTAATTTAAACAAGAGCGTGACATAAACTCCGTCGTCAAATTTGCCGCTATTATAAATTTGCCGCAGCTCAAAATTTGCCGCGCTAAAATTTAATTGCCGACACTCTTATCCATAAACGTCAGTAACCATTAACCATTACGAGTTATTTGATCGAAATAGCGTACAGACATAAAATAATCAAATTCGTGACTTAGGTCATAACAAAAGCGAAAACAGAACAAACAAGATTTAGCAAAAACGAAAATTAAAATACATTTATTTAGGAGCTAGTCTTGGTAATTTTCCTATCTTTGTGCACGCGATAAAACTTTAAATGTCTCAAAACAATGTTAAATCAAGTTTTGTTCTCGAACAATGCGTCGAGTGTGTTATTGTACCTACTGGCAAATGAGAACGAATCAACGCCGTTATATGACAGGACATTCAAAATTCAAAAATGTCTTTATTTAGTAAAAGGTTTACAGTATTTTCTTATAATCTGTATCCGAACTAAGCTAACAATTTAGCTTGTATTTCGGATGTCTTTCCAATCGATAAACACTGGTACAAATAATTAAACACTTTTAATTTATTTAATTATTGTCTATAATACACAAACTATGTTAAACTACAGTTCATATTATAATCAACAAAAGTAAGAAATTCAATCAACCAAGAACAGATTATTATCAGACCTAGGTACTGGACGTAGAAGCAAAAACCCAGTTAACACCGTTGCAAGACAACTCGTTAAAATACACAGAATTGAACTAGAAGCGACTTAGTTAATGTGAATTTAAGTTGCATTTTAGTTACACTCTGATACTCGTTAAATTTTTTGAGTTTACCAAAAACTGCTGTTACTTCAACTACCTAGTAACTACGAGTAATTTATCAAGCATCAACGATTATAATATTAATTATATTTCGGAAACGAATTAATTAAAACTTTTAAAATTTAGCTCTCTCTATATACAGATCAAAAAGTCTAAAGCGAAATTCATAGCAGTTAGGTACAGACATTTTAGTTACACATAGGCAGAACGAAGGTCATTAATACGGTTGCCAAAATTATATGATACAGTGTACATCGCCGGAGTTTGGACGAACGTATATAAAAAGTTGATTTATCACCATATAAATCTTTAGAATAAAATTTTGATATTCATATTTCCATGACAATAATCGTTTTATAGGTATTAATCGTCTGTATATCTGCAGTATTATTATCATGAAGAGTATTAGGTATTAAATATTATTATCATTATCAAAATCTGGGGACACGGGAGTTCCCGCAAAAAATCGGCAATAGTGTGTATGTATTTGAACTGTTTTATGTGTTTTGAGGAATATCCTTTTGGTTACTAAAAAATAATATTAATAAGGTGATAATCTAAATACCTATCAGCAATATTTTGAAATGGGTTAGGTACTCTTACCATTTCGAAAAAGAACATAAGCAACATCGAGATCGGTACTTCGACATTTTGAAAATTTCTAGTCAAGTCTCAAGGACAAGGTAATCAGTTTTTCTTCGTTTTCTAAAAATGTGTTTTTTTGAGTTGACTCTTGTGTTTGGAACACCAAGACTTTGGTTATTACATTCTGATTAAGAAAAATGACTATATTTTATCTGCAAAAATAAATTTTATCAATGTCAAGGTTCTTGATATCGTGTGGCCGAACTTTCGGAAATTCAAGATTATACTTAAACGTTCATTTATATTGACATTGGAGAAATATTTTGATGATGTTTGATGCAATCATATATACTAAATCTGGTTAATAATTGCTTGATAAAAGAAATGATTTTTGTCTTATTCTAGCAACTAATTTCACAGTAAATTTTAACAAGAAAATATTAAATTTTCTTCGGAGAAATAAACTGCATAAAAGCATTTTGAAATGTATATGAAAATGTATAATTTTTTTCTTTCATAGAATCCCCCCGGGAGTGTTAATGGTAGAAGGAGTAGGAGGACCAGTGGAAACTTGGCGATTTAAAAAAAAAACTTGAGAGGTGTCATGGGTCACCCGAATAGAACGAAGTTCCTTTTGATTAAAAGATATCTTATATTTTTTTTCCTAACGTAACGCGCGATAAGGAACGTGTTTTAAAAGATTTTGATCACAGCGCCATCTAGCGATAATCATCTAAAACAAAAAAAGTGTCGTGACAACTTTTCGTAAGAATTTTTTCCGTCTGGCCCCCTTTCACAACGCGCGATAAGGAACTTCGTTTTAGTACAATTAGTTTTTTAATATTCAAGATTAAATTTAACTGTTATAGCATGAGTGTTTATGTAATAACCCGTCTACACTAGCCCTGTTTACTAACACGGTCACACATCGGTACGTGTTCTTTAAATATGCTTCTTATAATAATATAAACATTATGTATTTATAGTTTAATGTTTTCGTACGACGCAGATCTTTCAACAGCGTTTTATGTATTCGATATTTATGTAGTTGCTAACTGGTCGTGCTATTTTGAACGGAATCAATGGAATGTAAATAATTTTACGAAGTTTTGTATGACGGTTTCTGTTATTTATGTACTCAGAATATGTCATCATCATCATCAGCTCACACTCGTCCACTGCTGGACATAGGCCTCTCCCAAAATACGCCATTGAGCTCGATCTTCTGCTCGTCTCATTCAGTTGTTACCGGCCACCTTTCTTAGGTCATCGTTCCATCTAGCAGGGGGGCGTCTAACACTACGTTTACCACATCGCGGTCTCCACTCTAGAACCCGTCTACTCCATCGGGCATCAGTTCTTCGACATATGTGCCCAACCCATTGCCACTTCAGATTATGTATTACGTCTAAATCTACTATGCTTATTGTACTAGACGTTTGACAGAACCATGAGATCCTAAAGCACTAGTCTGTGTATTTGTGTCAGTGAAAAATGAGCTTACGGCCCTGATGGAGTAGTTCCTGTCGCTCATGAACCTCTACAATGTCAGGGTATTGAGAGACCCTTATCTATCACCAACTTATACAGGACTTTTCTTAAACCGCGTTTAAATAGGAATATGTGATGATATGTCACAACTGTGACGCATGCCATTTTAGTACTATCAATTTTGCAGTCCGAAGAAGAGTTGGTTGAATTGTGTGAAAGAAAAAAATATGCGACGTGACAGGACTTAGGGCAGATAAGGAATGAATGTAGAATATAATACCTATATTGCGCCGGCCCCATTTGAGTGGGATAAGGAGCTAAAGAAAGAAGTATAGAAAGGTGGCAGAATTTTCTAGAACAAAGTCCGTTACATTAGATCAAGCCACAAAAGCCTGTAAACATTGGATAATGTCCAAATAGTCGGAATGGTTCCACTGTGTGGGGTCGTTTGCCTTAACTGTGACTCACCCATGTAAAGAAAGTTATACAAACAATAAAAGTTCTTAGAAAAACATTCTTTGACGGCGGTTTTAAAGCTACCTGAAGGTTGAAATCGTTTTGTGGTACGCAGAATCAGAGAACGGTCGTGGTTGAGAACATTGTTGTTCAAAAATATTTGGTTTTATAGTGATTATGTTCTTTTTAGAAATTGAAAGTAAAGTTTTTACTACTTTTTACTAACTGTTCAATCGTTTTTTTAAGCAAGATTGGAGTTGAAATTATTATGATTCGCAATCGTTGTCAAAAACTCGACTGAACTACATAATTACTACCACAGTTCATCTCTCTACTGTTAAAAGCTAGACTGGCAGAGAATGTCTATGGCATTAAGTCCGCCCATGTACCTACAAACTTGTGCTTGAAGCTATAAATAAATAATTAGAAGTCAGTTCGGAGAATCTATAGGTCTGTTTCCTCAATCGAAGTGACGATGACCAAGAAGGGCCTCAAAACTCTAGAATACTTACCATCAAGTAGGTCTTCCACCAGGACAATTAATAACCATCACAACAACAATGTACAAGATTACAGATGTGTATTTCACCAGATGTCTGTGGTCGTTTTACTGAGAAACGTAACTGTGTCGAGGGCGCGATATTCGTGTGACCCTGGCTGACCTGATTTCAGGGCTAATTTGGCGGAATCCAGAATGTTCTATAATTTATTTTATGATCGAATTAAATATTTTTAAAGTTTACATTGACTCTCAATGTAGGTTAGTAGTTAGACTAACCTGTTTTTTATCGAAGTTCAAAAGAAGGTGCTCTATTCGTTTTTAAAAAAATATAATTTAACTCAACCTTTTTATTTATTTATTTATTAAACTATATGCACATAAATGGTATAATGGCGGACTTAATACCTAAGGCATTCTCTACCAGTCAACCAAAGGTGGTGTACAGAAAACTATGGTAGGTGCTCAATTAGATTTACTATAAAAAAAAATATATAATACAATAAATAAAATTTCCATACATAAAATACCATACTACACAATAAACCTATGCATAATTACATAAATACTACAATAATACAGAGTATTTACCCACAAATACATACGATACATATTTCAAGAAAACTATCTAATAATATAATAATCTATTGAGAAGATAAAATACCTCTTTCATTAGGATTTTGATGATATATTTTTAATGTTTTTATTTCAAAGCTGAAGTTCCAACCTTTTTGAGTTATCTTTAAAACATTGAAACAGTTTTATTTAACACGAAATTAATGGCTTTTAACAGTGTTCAAATACGTGGAAATGACTTGTGTTATTCTCGTTTTGCCCGTGAGTGTTTCGGAGAATCCCTGTTGGCTCGCTAATCTACCTTCACCTCTTCATATCGGTCCCATCTTTCACAGGTGTGCACTGTATTATGAACTGGTCATTAATGGGGTTGCTAGGAATGTAGCATTCGTTTTTTTTAAATTTAGTATTTATGATGGATTCGTTTGATACTTGGAAAAGCTAACATTAACATTGCAGTCATTATTAAATGAATTTAATAAATACTATTTCATTGTGTTTAGAAAAACGAGGTTTAAGAGTAGGTAGTCCTGAATAGGTAGGTGATAGATAACGCCCCTCATTGCTCTGTCATTGCTGAGGTTCATGAGCGACGGTGACCACTTACCATCAGGTGGGCCGTAAGCTCGTTTATCTATTTTGCAATAAATAAAAAAAGTTTTTATTCCTCCAACCAGTTGAGAGCACAAAGATTGTTTCATTAAACATTTTTAGTTAACTTATTTTTTTAATTACAAAATAAAAGAATGAAACTTTTAGAAGTTAGTAATTATTACGGAGCCACATTAGGAGCGAGTGATATACAATACTTGATCTAAACTTATTCAGACACTCGCGGTTTTCTATAATACTTTCATGCATTTTCAAGACATAGCACTTTTAACAGGGGTGACGGCTTCAGATTATCGAGTATGTCGAATCCAGTGCTAAACACAACAGTCACTCGCGGGTTCATGCTCAGAGAGTCTTGTAGATACAGTGAGTGTGGTGTGTCGTGATGTGAGTTCGAGTTCCAGTGGTACTACCCAAAAGCGAACGAGAAAGAGGGTAGACAGATTTGTTTGCTTTTAAATCGACCCGCAGTATCCAGTCTTCTCGTGATCATGACGTTTGCAACAACAACGAAATATCGAGACAACTCAATTAATTAAATATCGTGGTAAGAACCCGTTGAAAATGCATGAAAGTAATACTTGATCTCCTACAGTTTCTACTGAGTAGCCCCGACTTCAGCAGTAAACAGTTTTTATACCTCCTTGCTTCTTTATTAAACTGTATATATTGTAAAATACCTATGATAATACATGTTGGTGACACGCACTATCTGTAGATTAAACTTAAGCTTAGAATCGATCAAATAAATCTATGTCTTATCTTGTTTACAGTTGGATATATTTTAAACATGGTGTTATATGTGATTTTATGGTTTTCGATTTTTGAAAATTTTTCTAGAATAATGTTCTTCCAAGAAGTTTCTGTTGAAAAAGAGTTTTAAAACAGTTTGAGGATGCTAGGTTTCTTCCTTCTTCGACCTATGAAAAGAATAGAATCCTTAAGATTAGAATTATTTCTAAGAATAGTTCTAGGGTGGCCTATATTTTCTATCAGTAGAACCAGAATTTCTGTTTTTTACGTATACAGAGTTATGAAGATACTAGACAAATAAAGCTAATTTATCTTTTCAATTAATAAAGTATTGGAAATACAAGCGACCTTTTAATTAATATTATTAAGTTTACAATACTTAATCAATTTATATGCTTGTGTAAAAAATTAAACCTTTAGAACAATTCAGAGAAAAGTAAAGTAAAAGTAAGTGTTTGAAAAAATTCAAACCTCTTCTGTAAAGTTATGATTTTGCAGATGTAACCATGTTCTTTGCATAAATCGCATTACTTAAGAATGAAGCATCATTCACTGAAGGAAATAAAGAGGTTTAAAGAATAGTAAAGTAGTCTTCAAACGAGGCTTGAGGAGGGTCCTTAAAGTTAGGTCGTAGGTAGCGACCCCTCAGTGTCCCCTGACATTGCAGAGGTTCATGAGCGACGGTAACCACTTACTATCAGGTGGGCCGTTAGGTCGTCTGCCTACATGGCAATAAAAAAAAAAAGTGATAAGGGGTGGGCCATATAAAGTTTGCATTTTACAAAAGTTCGACTGTCATGTTGGCTGTGTGGCATGTTGCGCCATCCTGTTGAAACCAAATGTCGTTCATGTCATACTCCTCAACTTTTGGAAACAAAAATTCGTTGAGCATGGCACGGTAACGCTCGCCATTGACTGTAACGGCGGCTCCTTGCTCATTTTCGTAGATAACGGCCCCAAATGTCTTGGCATTGCAGGGACTCATGAGCGACAGTAAACATCGATGGACCGTAGGCTCATTTATCTATCATGCAAAAAATGGTCAATGACAATTTGATTTCTTTTTCATGGCAACAATTGGTGTGTTCTAGTGAGCTGGCTATAGTCCAATCTTCGCACGTGTCCTCAGTCGACTGATAAATTAGAACTACTATAAATATACTATACATTTTATATAATTACGTAATGTTAATGTTATCAACATTGATTAAACTAATTATATTTAAATTACTGAATCAATGAACAATGATAAAAAGATCTATGGGTCTAAATGAACTTATATTATAGTACAACAATTATAGGTTAATTCTTCCATTAGCAATGTATGTAGTAAATTTCTTTAAACACTCGCGGTTATCTACATCACTTACACTATTACTAAACGGGTTCTTACCACGATTATTTTTAATTGAGAGGTCCCGATATTTCAGTGTGGTATATCGAAATGTGAGTTCGGGTTCCAGTGGTACCGGCAAACGAACGAGAAAGAGGGTAGACAGATTTGTCTGCTCTTAAATGACCTACCCGCAGTTCCTCAGTCTTCCCGTGATCATGGCGCTTGAAACAGTGCTGAAATATCGGGACCTCTCAATTAAAAATAATCGTGGTAAGAACCCGTTTAGTAATAGTGTAAGCAATGTATGTAGGTATATTTTAGCGTTACAAAAGAAAGATCTCGTGAAAGTTTGGTGCTACCTTATATTAGTTTACATATAGTTCAGCCAAAAATATGTAAATCTGAAACTGGAACTATCCACGACCAAATCTTTTTATGTACGAAGAAAAATAACTTTTTAAATCTTTTATTGCTCTGGTGACAGACGAGCTAAGGGACTATCTGATCGTAAGTGGTTACCGTTGCTCATGGACCTCTATAATATCAAAGGACAGTGCCACACTATCTACCTTAAAGGGTTTTCTTTATTTGAAAAAAGATAAGTTATAGTGCTCTGTCATAACCTAAAAACGGTTGCTAAATTATATTTATAAACAAAACTTGAGAGGTGTCAAGGGACGGAATGGAACGAAGTTCCTTTCGATTCATTAGTGAGGGAATTGTAATCATTTTTTTTTTTAATATTTTTTCTTTAAATATTTTGATGCCACAGCGCCATCTAGCGATAATCATCTAAAACAAAAAAGTGTCGTGACAACTTTTTCGTAAGAATTTCCGTCTAGCCCCCTTTCGATAATGCGCGATAAGGTACTTCGTTCCAATAATATATCTACTAAAAAAACGGAAGAGTAATTAAAATTAACTAGACCTACTTTTATTTATTTATAAGTTGTACCAACACCAACAAAATTAGCAATCGAAATACGCATGAGTAAATTTAATTTAATTTTAAAATTCTTATAAAACAATTTGTTGACGTGTCGTTTTCAATAATTTGACGCTAATCAGTCGCCCGTTGTTACAGCTGAAGTGATCCGTAAATAACAGGTTTTAAATTAATTAGTTAAATCGTCATTAATGTTCAGACATGATAAGCCGACTAAATTGTATTAAAGTTTAATTATTTACTGGAATCTATATTGTAAATGTTTAGTAGGTTACCACAAATTGGATTACTACTGAAATATTACCACTTAGATTATTTCAAGTTAAATCAAAGCATTAATGATGTAATAAAGAAATCGAAATTCTCGAATCCTCTACCTTTAATTATTTTTATATACAGGGTGATTTCCTAGTGAGGGTACATATTGAAGGTCATGGTAGCTGATGGTTATATACGACCAGTAAAAATATTATTACCAAAGAATATGCCTTAATGCCTTAGTAATCGCAACTTAAAAATATATAAAATTCTTGCAAAATGATGGTTTTTCGACAGCTGATACCCATCAGCGGTGGCGGAGGTGTGGGGTGTGCGAGATCACTAGAGGTCATTAGTCAACACTCATTAAGCCGAAATTGTTTATGTTTGAGGTAGTTTTGTCGAATTTAGATTTAAAATATTTTGTAATTTTACCTACTTTTTGGAATATTCCGTATTAGAACAGAGTACTCATCACCCTCCTGCAATATGTACCCTCTCTAACAAATCACCCTGTATAAGGTAGTCCGTTAGCCCCGCTTCTCAGCAGCCAGGTCTGCAGTTCCGAGTATATCAGGAGAACTATTGATCAAGTTCTCAACTTGCCTCAAATATCTACCCAAATTGGCACCTTCATTTTTCTCGTGTAACAAAAAAGCTCATATTTCAAAAGGTAATTTATCAAAGAACTTGGCACACGCTTGTAAATATTTGTTTACGATCCAACGGCCAATATTATAATTATGATTTATGTGAATCTCTATTAAAAACTTCAAAGGGCATGCTTGCAACTAGGGAAGACTATCTGTATTGTCTCATACAAATAACACACGGATTCTTACCATGATTTTTATTAAAAAAAAAACTTGAGAGGTGTCATGGGACACCCGAATAGAACGTAGTTCCTTTCGATTAAAAGATATCTTATAAAAAATATTTCTTTTCGTAACGCGCGATAAGGAACATGTTTCAAAAGATTTTGATCACAGCGCCATCTAGCGATAATCATCTAAAACAAAAAAAGTGTCGTGACAACTTTTCGTAAGATTTTTTTCCGTCTTGCCCCCTTTCGATAACGTGCGATAAAGAACTTCGTTCCAATATCTCGATATTTTTTCAATATATTTAGAAGTACATATATGAAATACCAATTATATCATCATCAACAGCCTATAGTCGTCCACTGCTGGACATAGGCCTCCCCAAAACTTCGCCACATCAGCTAGTTCTGCGCTATCTGCATCCAGTGGCCTCCTGCGATCCAATACCAATTACTTTACCTACCTATTACTTTTGATAAGTAGCATCGGTTTAATGTTTAATCATTATGAAATTTACTGACATTGTACTCATCTTTAGGAGATGCACATACATACCTTTGCAAACCTCTTTTTAATTCTGCACCACCTTTGGTTGACAGGAAGAGAATGCTATAGGAATTAAGACCGGCATTGTACTTTTCATTGTGCATAGAGTATAAAAATAAAAATGTTTTGCAGCAGTTTTAATGGTTTACCAAAAATATGTCATGTCATTTAACGATAATACAGGGTGATTTGTTAGAGAGGGTACATATTGCAGGAGGGTGATGAGTACTCTGTTTTTATACGGAATATTACAAAAAATAGGTAAAATTACATATATATATTTTTTTATATATTTAAATTCGACAAAACTACCTGAAACATAAACAATTTCGGCTAAAAGAGTGTTGACTAATGACCTCTAATGATCTCGCGCACTCCACACCTCCACCACACCCATCAGCTGTCGAAAAGCCATCATTTTGCAAGAATTTTAGATATTTTTAAGTTGCGATTACTAAGGTATTAAGCTATATTCTTTGGTAATAATATTTTTACTGGTCGTATATAACCATCAGCTACCATGACATTCAATATGTACCCTCACTAGGAAATCACCCTGTATAGTCAAACCACCGCAGCAAGGAAGAGCTAACATACAATTCCGACACTCATAACAAAAAAAATATATTGCAATGCACAACTTAAAATCAACACATTTGGAGGTGTATCACATACATGCCCATATTATTATGACGCTCTGTATGAAGTACGTACGTGCATTATCGCACGTTGCTTTGTCTCCAGACCTCGACGCTTTCCTTAACCGACTTGGAAAATTTACATTGTTACATATAAATTAAATGTGTCATTCGATTATTGCGTATTATATTGACGTTCGACCACAGCCACGTATTAGGAAAATATTCTGACTATTTTATTGCGTTCAATCGTTGGAGTTAGCTAAAACGTTTTGACGCTATTGACCGTTCATCATAAAACGTTAAGGAACTTTTTTAACACTCAAGATGTCATTTCGGAGACCACTTTCCGAATCCATCATCAGACCCACGCCATTTTGTCATATTATTACATTGTTACGCGACATATACATATGTATACATCTGCGTGCAAAATATCAACTCAATCGGAAACCGGGAAGTTTGTCAAATGCTTGGAAGATTCTAACCGAACTTACATAAACATTCAGTGCAAGTTAATATAAAGCTTACAGTAATACGTCCATTAAGGCCCTCCGCACATGGAGCTACTCAAAAGGAACTAATCACAAACTTAAATTACTAATTTCGTGTGCGAAATACATTTTATAACTAGTTTGTAATTCTAATTACTGATTAATTCCGTCATATTTGAGTAGCTTCATGTGCGGAGGGCCTGTCATGTTATGATGTTACCCTGTATAATTTGATAAGTAAAATCGTTGTATTTTAGTTATTTTGATCACCAACTGGTTTTATCCGGATTATCATCGCGAAGGCTCGTGTTCCCAATTAGAGAGACATCGTAAACTACCAAACATATTATTTACACTGAATAATTAACGCTATTTTCGGCTATTAGCTTCTGTTTGCACATCCATTAATGTAACTCCGATTTAAATATAGATTTTCAATTGATTTTCGTCTGTATTTGTTTCAGGTTAAGGTTGTTTTTGTGTTGTTGATACGCTCTTTTGTTGTTGTAGTTTTCGGAGTTTCCTGTTTTTAGCATACTTAGGTATACGTATAGAATAGTATAGATTTATTATTGTTTTAGTCTACTACTCTATGTAGTACTGCTTCTCGAAATTTTCGTAGTTGAAAAAGGATAGTATTTTTTTTTTTTTTTTTTATTGCATGATAGATAAACGAGCCTACGGCCCACCCGATGGTAGATATACCTACTTTGTTTTTTAACTTCGCTTAATACAAAATTGATGCGAATACAATTATATTCAATTGCGCTTGTGTTTGTATTGCATTTGTACATTTATGTGTATTTTAACATTACACGTTCTAATGGTAAGTGATGATTGACACTCATGAACGGCACTTTGGTCTGTTATCCTACTTATACAGGACTTTTCTCAAACACATTCTGCGATACGAGGCCTAAATGATCCCACCTGCAACTTCCCTGTGATAAAACGTGGACTTACTTCCCTGTGGATAGCTTTGTTAAAGGAGGTGGGGTCTAATAGACCGCGTCTTAACGTCTGGTCATACTGCGGGCCGATAACACCTCGTGCCGCAGCGAGCGTGTTAAAAAAGTACTTGTCATAGCGCTCCGGGAACACAAAGGACGGGAATCCATTCCAAAATCAGAATCAAAATGTTCGATTATGATTTAAATAAGTAACATCACTAGATTTTAAGGTTTTCCCAATACAAATAATACATGTAGTAAATACTCAGAATAAATTACCTGCAAAACAATGATAACGGTGTTTATTTGAATTTCAACATGTTATTGAAATTTTAAGTTTCCTGTTATTGACAAATAAGGTAAAGATATTATTTAAATCAGTAATAATGAAGGTAAATGGTTATTTACTTAAACAAAATGATTTATTTACTAATTAACTTGTACTTTACCAACAACTGGTAGATATTATAACACTTTCATGCATTTTCAACAGTCTTCTCGTGATCATGACGTTTGCAACAACGTTGAAATATCGAGACAACTCAATTAATTAAATATCGTGGTAAAAACCCGTTGAAAATGCATGAAAGTATTATAGAAAACCGCGATTGTCTGAATAAGGTATTAATTATAACGTTAAAGAAGTTTCATTTTATTAAAATGTAAGTTTTCTTCAATGCTTTGTAAATAAGTTTATGCTCACTTTTTGATTGCAATACGAAAATGCTTCCGTTTGTTTTACTGGAGGTTTATCACATGAGTGATGTCTTAAGAAACTGATTCCTTTTTCTGGTTTATCTTGAAATGTATGCAACACGTTTACCTATGAAACTTATAGTTTTCATAATAGTTAAGCCTAAGGGGAATTGGCTTCTTCATAGTACAAGTATCTCTGATCACTTACTGGGACGACCTGAAAACTGTTTCGTAACAAAACTTTTTAACTTGTAGGCGCGTATTAAAAATGACATTGACAAGAGTGACAGTTGGTATGGTAACTTTAGCGGAGCGTCGAGTCTGTGGTAGCAGGGCGGCCATCTTTTAAACTGACTTATTAGAGAGAATCACTCGGTCGACGAATCGCTATCTGTCGCCTCAATCTTTGATTATTTTAAACTGATTAACGTTAATTAGAATATTGTTTGTAAAAGATTATTCAACTGTAAAGTTATTTCGAAGAAGTAAATGGTTTAAGTTTTGAAGGCCATCCGTTTCATTCAAATCATCTTTACTGAACTACCCACGCCTTAAGCAATTGGATTTAGATAAAAGCGCTCGTGCGTTTTTAAACTATAGAGAACTTTTTACTTTTATAAATCTTCTTATATATAAAAATGAATTGCTGTTCGTTAGTCTCGCTAAAACTCGAGAACGACTGAACCGATTTGGCTTATTTTAATCTTGAAATATTCGTAGAAGTCCAGGGAAGGTTTAAACGGTGAGAAAATTTACTTATGTGACGCAGACGAAGTTGTGTGGGCCAGCTAGTATGCAATAAAAATAGAACATACATACAAAAATGGTTACAAGACTTAAAAACGTTTAAGTTTTCTTTTAAGTCCGTACATCAACAAAAAAAACGTTAATTGTAGAGATTTTCCAGGAACCCTAGGTGCATAAAATCTCTCTGTAATTTCACTTTACCACCAAAATTAGGTACTCGTAAACTGAATGTTTATATTTGTACATATAAATCATCATGGCTCCCTAACTATTCCCGCAGTGACAATGAACGATGGTTGTAGTTCCTTTAACTATATTTTCGGTGAGAAGTCGTTGACACCGTCTTTGTTCGCCGTTCTTTTGTAGTATCGTTTTTACAATACTTATCTCTTGCATGTTAAATGCAGATTTTTTTACAAAATTTAATCAAATTCTTGGTCATTGAAGGCAAAAAATAAGAATAGAAAGTGTAATTTTATTTTGAGTGCAATTAACTTTTTTACATTACCTATGCGTTTTTCGTTCTATAAACTGCACGCCATTGCTGACCATCTGACTACTTGGTTTCTGGTCATCGACCTTAATTTTATTTACAATTTTTTTTTTTATTGCAAGATAGATAAACGAGCCTACGGCCCACCCGATGGTAAGCGGTCACCGTCGCTCATGAACCTCTGCAATGCCAGGGTAAAGAGGGGCCGTTATCAATCACCTACCCATACAGCTATTATAATTTGCTATCAAAACTGCCAGTCACGATCAACCTGAATCTTTCACAACCATAGACTAGAGTTCACTAGAGAGACAAGATGAAAATAGTACTTGTTTTCTAGGTATTAAAGTACAGAGGTTCATGAGTTATGGTAACTTATTATCACGTGAGCCGTATATCTATAAAAGAAAGAAATAATACTTCACTTATTACAAAGGTTAAATTTGACTTAGGTACCTAAAAAGCTATGTAATGAACTGCTCGGTATTCCCTGTGCACTGTGTTCTTAAAGCGTAAAGCGTAAAGGTCGATCGTAGTAACTCTTCAGTGTCTTATGTCATTATTGAGCGATGATAACCACTTACGATCACAATGGAAATTTAAAAAGCATATTATGTTCTATCCGCCCACCTACTAAATAAAATCTAGCTCACAGCCGAGTTCATCTGATATCCGATGCAATAAAAACTAACAATACAGACTGTAATATCGACCTAGGAAGTATATCAGGTTTGGCTGGTTCACACCCACATTGGAGTGAATGACATTTCGCCTTACGATTTCGGATTCACGACATTACGACCTATTCAATTCGAAGTTGTTAACAAACAATGTGTTTTAGAACAATGAGAAGAAATACGTGTCGGTTTTGTTAAGTGTCCGAAAATATATTAGAAGACATATTAAGGATGTATTTGTTTTTACTACATATTATCTTACAAGTAAACTTAATATTAACAAAACACATTTAACTACTATGAAACCAACACCGTTTACCTCAGATAATTAATCAATAACAATATTGTGTGACAGTAGGTAGCAAATTAATATTAAATTAAAAAGTGTGGTTCAGCTTAGCTATATACAATAGAATAAAGTTTGAGTAACAACAAAAACAGGAACTATAAAGAAAATCACCTAAATATATTACCTACTTATTAGTTTTAATTTTAAATACACTTTATAGTTTCTTAAAAATTGGAATGCTTTAAGAGTATTTATTTTTACTATTTTTTACTAAATAACTAGCCGATTCGAAAAAAAAGGTCTTTGTAAAAAGTTTGTTTCCCATGAAAAAAGTATTAAGGAGCCTATATTTTTTCCTGATAAAATACCGTAGGTCTAAACATAGAACTGTTTCAAAGAACATA
The DNA here is from genome assembly GCA_030269945.2 of Trilocha varians. Classification (NCBI taxonomy): domain Eukaryota; kingdom Metazoa; phylum Arthropoda; class Insecta; order Lepidoptera; family Bombycidae; genus Trilocha; species Trilocha varians. Next base: position 9,559,378 of record AP028270.1, on the reverse strand, counting down.
TACAACAGTTTTTACCTGGTAAAACAGCGAAGGTCTCATCAAAAGATTATATTTAGAATTATAAACAGACACTGCAATTTCATAGGCATATAACTCTCGCCTATTCACCTCTGCAATACCCACCACTATCGATCATGTGGAATTGTGAGTACTTAGCACGTAACTAATAATATACCCATTTTGCATAGTGGAAACTGTTTTAGTTTGTATTTTTGGAACGAAGTTCCTTATCGCGCGTTATCGAAAAGGGCCTAGACGGAAAAAAATCTTACGAAAAGTTGTCACGACACTTTTTTTTGTGTTAGATGATTATCGCTAGATGGCGCTGTGATCAAAATCTTTTAAAACACGTTCCTTATCGCGCGTTACGTTAGGAAAAAAATTATAAGATATCTTTTAATCGAAAGGAACTTCGTTCTATTCGGGTGTCCCATGACACCTCTCAAGATTTTGTAATATTATTTTTATTATCTGCTATATATTACTGCGGTTTCCCAAATAAACAATATATAAATAATAAAATTCGACTGCTGTTATCGATAACAAGAGAAGAGACCAAAGCGTTGCTGATTATTATCGAAATGGTGGCCAGATGGTGCGAGGCATAAATTATGCAACATCGTGAACGCTGTGTAGAAATTGGTGGTTAATACAGATAGAAGTTAAATTAATGAAAATAATAATGTAGAATTCTAGAAACCCATTACTGCCCATTGTTGGGCTCAGGTCTCCTCAGAAAAGGGATTAGGCATAGTTCACCACGCTTGCCCAGTGCGGATTGGGGACTTCACATATTTTCAAAGGATTTTTAGAACCCTTTTTCGATATGCAGGTTTCCGCACGCAGGTTTCGCTTATCATATTATTGTTGGCAAAATAATTTCCAAAGTACATACAGGGTTAGTAAATATCCTGTTGGAATAACACCAGTAATGATTTTTGTTTTTTCAATCGGTTAAACTATTTTTAAATATCTAGGTAATTAAAAAAGGCATAAATGTAACACTCGATATTGAAAAAAATAATATTTTCGATCGTTTGCAATTCATATTACAGCTTAAAAAACCTCAAAACTGAAAGCATAAAACTGAATACATCGTATATTTACACGATTGTTTCCATGTTGCGCCGACAGACAGTGTGTTGACCTGAAGTTCGATAGCCCGAGGAAGACCGATGTTGCCAGCACTTTTAGTAATCTGCGTAGACAGTCAACACTGAATGTAGGATGTATAATTTAGGGGTGTGCGAATATCGAATCGAATATTAATATTCGAATCTTCGAATTATTCGAAATTCGACGAATATTTGAAAAGTTTCGAATAATTCGAAATTTCGAATAGTATCGAATTTGACTACGACGATGCATCGGAAATAGGACAAGAAATTGTATTTTGTAGATAATATCTTGAATGGGCTAGATGTTAGATTTCGTGTTTTTTGTATGTGTGATTGTAAAAACTTACGTTCTCTGGTCAAAACATAAAGTTCTTGAGAATCATTATTTGGCATCAAGAATCTCCCAATATTAATATTCGATTCGGAACGAATAATTCGTAAGTTCGAATTATTCGCACACCCCTAATGTATATGTGGTGATAGCGTAAAGTAAGTCTGTGACCTTGAAAATAGATATTTACTTTACTGTAATTATAAATAATTTAGAGTTTCTCAGTAGAAATTGTTAGGTATATCTGGTATATCTATCGGAATTAAAATAAAGCCTTTGGTACTCAAGAATAATTTAGTTTTCGATTGGTCAAATAATTATCAAAATTGGTTCCGCAGATTTCTAGTTTCCTGCATTGTATCAAAAAAAACTTGAGAGGTGACATGGGACACCCGAATAGAACGAAGTTCCTTTCCATTAAAAGATGTCTTATAATTTTTTTCCGAACGTAACGCGCGATAAGGAACGTGTTTTAAAAGATTTTGATCACAGCGCCATCTAGCGATAATCATCTAAAACAAAAAAGTGTCGTGACAACTTTTCGTAAGATTTTTTTCCGTTTCGATAAATGCATCCTATAATTGGGCATCTAGACACAGTAAAGATGTAAACACAATATGAAAACTGTTAAAATCAGTGTCAACACAATGGGACTTGTGAATATATTATCTCTACTTTTAAAATTTTAGTACCCTCGTACTGATTTATTTATTTATTTAAACTTCATGCGCAAAAGAGTGTACATAGGCGGACTTAATGCCATAGGCATTCTCTACCAGTCTACCTTTAGGTCATGGAGAGATGATTGAAGGTAGGAAAAACAAGTCAATGGAAATATAAAAAAAAAATTGTTAGCTTTAAAGCTTAAAAATTTAAAATAAAACTTGCCAAAATTCAGCTTATATAAATATGAGTACCAATACAATATACACGTACAATATACATACTACAAATACATAAATATACACGTACATACTAAACATTAAACAATCTTCGTATTCTGGTACAATATATCTACAATTTTTGCGGTATTTTCCCTTTAAATCACATTATTAGCGTCTGGCACAATTGACAGATAACTCATTACACCTAACATTGTGCAATGTCATTAAAACTACACTTCAAAACCCCAGCTGCTATATAAATATCTTCAACAAAAGATAATGTATTATCTGTTGCGTTTGTTCTGAACGTCATAAATATCCTATCATTCTGTATCGGAGAGATAGCTTATCACGAATAACATGCCATCTGGATGTTAGTACAATGTAAAATTATAATTTTAAACAAATATGCATTGGTTTTAAAAGAGAACTTAGATGTAGAGTTTTTTTTAGAATTCTGTAAATTTAAACTGAATATATATATATTTTTTTATTGCCATGTAGGCAGACGAGCCAACGGGCCAACGATACGTTCGTTTTGGAAATATGTTCCATTGTAATGCGAAACATCCAGAACATGAAACATGAAGTGAAAATTGCATACTTAAATGACAATACAATTTTGAAGACTACAACCAGATTCCTACCGAGGCTCCCTTACAATCTCGTAGATAGTAAAAGTATTGGTAGTCTTTAAACATTTTGTCTCTTTTGCCCTACGAAAAATTCCCTCGATACCAGTAGTTGGGGTATGTATAGTTTAAAAATTCATTTAAACTTTGAACTCAAAGACAGACCAGTGGCACATTTAATATATATATTATAAAGGCGAAAGCTTGTATGTATGGATGTTTGTTACTCTTTCACGTAAAAACTACTGAATGGATTTGAATGAAACTTTACCACAATATAGCTTATACATCAGAATAACACATAGGCTACAATTTTTGATAATACGGGACGAACCTGAAGTCAACGCGAACGAAGCTAGTAAAACATGATTGGCCATTACAATATTTTATAAGGAAAGAAGAGGGCTTGAAGAAGCAGAACTCAACATTATTGTTATAAAATACATTTTAAACTAAATTTTCCATATATTTCTAAACCTGTCATCCCAGACTTAAAGATTACTGTCTAATGTCTCTTAATAATGACAATGAACGTATAATTCGTGTCTGATCTGGGCCCCTCGCTCGGTGCATGCGGGATCACAATGTCATCAATCAAAACCGCCTCCAATTCAATGACGAAATTAATGGTAATTGCTGCTATTGTGAGCGGTTGTTCTTCTTTAAATGATCATTCGAAAATGAGCAAGGAGCCGCCGTTACGGTCAATGGCGTTACCGTGCCATGCTCAACGAATTTTTGGTTCCAAAAGTTGAAGAGTATGACATGGATGACATTTGGTTTCAACAGGATGGCGCAACATGCCACACAGCCAACATGCCAGTCGAACTTTTGGAAAAGGCAAACTTTATATGGCCCACCCCGTACTAACGTGTTAACCTAATAAAATAGCTCTTTTTAAAGACACTCTTTAGGCCTCCTCGTCACCTTCGTCGGTAGAAGGACAAGTCATAGCGCCCGGGAAATACCGAGGAGTGTTCAATTGCTTGACCCGGCTAAAACTATAATATACATAAGAAATGCTGTAGCACAATTAAGGTATAATTATATGAGGTACCAATTAGGTATAAGTTAATTAAACACTGCTAAATAACTCTATAAATGTAAAGATACATTTTAATACTTTATTCTCATGTATCCGGTGTTGTTAGAAAACGTGCCGTAGTTTAAGAAAACGATAAAAGCCGTAGATAATAAGGCAATTTCCGACGTCGTCCGATAAAATATTTGTTATCCAACTTATTGCGATAAGATAACGACGAGCATTGTTAATATATTTTCACGAATTTCAGACTCATTGTTTTAATGTGAAATTTGAATGCAAATAAGTTATAGAAAAGATGTAATAATACGAACAAGTAGATCGATAGATAGTTTAGGTACAACTTACATTATACAGGGTGGATCTGTAACTTTGGACAATCTGACGTGGAGTGAATGACTTGTCGAAATAAAACTTAGTACCATTTTTATTTTTTGGATCGGGAAAACTTTTTTTCTGGCATTGTATGGAAAACGTACGACTATCGTTGCGGACTTCCATACTACGATGATTTTTTTTTTATTTTTAAACGGTTTTGTTTAGCTCATCCCGTTTGTTTTTTTATTTTTATTTTTTTTTATTTTTTTTTTATTCTTCCGTCAAATTTAGGAATGAAATTACTAAATTTGACTGAAATTTTGTATACACTTTGGATTTTGGTGACAATACAATTATGTTTATTCATTATCATTATAAATTCAAGATGGCCGCCGCTACAAAATGGCGGATAACGTAGGTTTTATCAATCCCATCAACATGGGTATCAAATGAAAGGGCTCAACAAGCAGAATACAATATACTATAAAAAATTTAAATCCAAGATGGCGGCCGCTACAAAATGGCGGATAATGTAGGTTTTATCAATCCCATCAATATGGGTATCAAATGAAAGGGCTCAACAAGCAGAATACAATATACTATAAAAAATTGAAATCCAAGATGGCGGCCGCTACATCATAGGAACTCCTGTACTAATCAAGGTAGAGTAATCGTGTTTGAGCTCGTTTTACTGGTCTTGGCTACTCTACTTCTACATGATATCCAGGATCTCAAAACCTTTTTAAATAGTTTTAGATTAATCATTATTTTTCCTCAATACCTTTCAATAAACAACATAAGTCACGTACGCAATTTAATGTTTATAAAGTAAATGAAAAACATGTTTACGAAAATTGTTTCGCGGAACTTACACGCATGAAAACAAGGTAACATAAATAAAGTTAAGATATTGATAGATATGTATTACTTGCACATGGCCTATCTTCTTAGAACCTGCGGTACTGTTACAGAATGTCTTAGCAATAGCCATTACTATTGGGCGAATATTTAAAACTCTATAAAGAGCTGTAGTTGTTGTGGAGAGGATAACTCGTCTGCCTACAACGACGGATATATCGTGTTTATCACGGAGTTCCTGTGACCGCCTTCCGAATCCATCATCGGATCGGTGCCCTCTCGTCCTTATTATTATTGTTGCTTTGTCGCGCGATGTACATTTGCGTGCAGGGTGCCATTATGATCGGGGACCGGGAGGTCTGTCAAACCTGGGTTGGCACCCGGTGCAGGTTGATATAAAACTTGTAATAGCAGATACACACACACATACATAAACACATACACATATTTAATATTTTTAAGTGGTTCTGTTACTCTAATTTTGAAATGGATTTATTAATGTTTTTATTTTATTATTTTTTTTAGTTTTAGTTAGTTTTAGTTGTACTCTGGAACACAACATTTCATTTCAACTTGATTGTGTTTCTAGCAGGAAACTAATGCATGATTAGAATTTCGAAATTTTTTATTTAGATTTGAAAATCAGCGAAGATATTGTTTTTATAGCCACGTAAATAAAAAGAAAATGTATTTATTGAACAAACAAAAAAAAAAGATTTACCGTTTACAGAATTAAATAGCTAAAAGCAACATTATGTGTCCAAAAGGCTACCTCAGCTTAATGCTGCAGCGCTTTAACACGTTCGCTGCTAAACGAGGCCTAAATAATCCCTTCTGCAACTTTCCTGTGGTGCGTCAAATGTGAACAACCCTGCGATGCGAAGAGCAGAGCTTTGTTAAAGGAATTAGGGTCTAATAGACCGCGTGTCGCGCTAACATCTGGTCATGGCGCGGGTCGATAAAACCTCGTATCACAGTCAACGGAAATTATGCTAAAATTGGTTTCGAGGCGAACGTGTTAACAGAGAAATCACAGGAAAAAAGATTTGCCTTAATAAGGTAGGTACATATAGTAAGCTGTACTGTACTGTACTGTACTGTACTGTACTGTACTGTACTGTACTGTACTGTACTGTACTGTAATGTACTGTACTGTAACAACCCATTACTTGCCCACTACTGAGCTCAGGTCTCCTCCGAAGAGGGGTTTGGCATAGTCCACCACGCTTGCCTAATGCGGATTGGGGATTTCACATATCTTCAAAGGATTTTCTGATATGCAGGTTTCTTCACGATGTTTTCCTTCACCGTTTTTAGCCAGTGGTGTTGTGAAAAATTGCACATAAATCTTTTTTATATTAAGGTTACAGAGGTACAAGCCGGCCGGTTTTGAACCCGCTACCTCCCGTACGGAAGGCAAGCGCTTCAACCACTCGGCCACCACGACTATTATATATAGTAAGCACCATTTGATAATACCTATCTATCTCTGGTTCCCATTACTACCCACACGAAATGTGCATAAAGTCCCAAGTGAATCAGTGTTGATAAAAATACTAAAATTGCGCAAACTATAAATATGAAACTAGACTATGACTCACTTTTCGAAAGCTGACTAGACTGAATCTCCAAAAATATGAATTTTAAGCAATTTTAAAATTAAATTTCAAGTTTAGCAGCAATTTTTTAATATTATTGACCGACTTCCAAGTGATAGGTAGGTACTCAGTTCGAGTATTTTTGGAACGAAGTTCTTTATCGCGCGTTATCGAAAGGGGGCTAGACGGAAATTCTTATGAAAAAGTTGTCACGACACTTTTTTGTTTTAGAAAACGTACGACTATCGTTGCGGACTTCCATACTATGATGAAAATTTGTTTTTATTCAATTCCTACATTAAAAGTGGTTCTAAGTTGTATTTCAACAGGTCATTCACCCTACCTACGTCAGATTGTCCAAAGTTACAGATTCACCCTGTATAGCTCGTGAGTAGGGTAAAATACGTCTTGTAAAAGAGACTTCATATTTATAAATACGATTTGATAATAATAATAATGTGACCAAATCAATAGTTTGTTGAAAAATATGCGTAACATGACAATTGTTGATCGTTAACATTCGAATAACATTGATTTAAATAAATAAATACAATTTTTTCAATGATAAAGGTAAATCTGCGGTTAGGGATTTTCCGAATAACAAATTTTACCTACACAATAACAATGATCTTCCTTATTAAAGTTAACTGAATGTTTCTAACAACCCTTGGTGTTTCCCGACCACAGTGTGTAATACAAAGGAATATCCAATTATAAATAAAGGGGTACTGATGGTTCCATTGTGAAAAAGTAGGTTTTGGTTTTCCCTGTAGGTAAAATTAAAAACATTTAATGAATTTGACTGTATTTACAAGCATTATATTAGCTTGCACTAGTTGTAACTATGTAAGTTCGGGTGGAATTTTGCAAGCTTTTGACCAACTTCCCGATATTATTATTTTTATTTAATACTTTATTGTACACGACAAAAAAATAAGTTATATTAAAAAAAATGTTCACAAAAGGCGAGCTTAACTCAATACTGAGTTTTCTTACAGCAAACCCAAAATAAAACATACAGTAAGTAGACTTTAATGACTTTAGTAGACGATATCATATTGAGCTGAAATTTTGTAAAAGAATTAGCGAGACTAATGGCTTGTTTACATTAAGAATTTAATTTATTCCTTTTGTAAGTTAAGCTATGCCGTTTTCCTTGATATTTAAAACCGATATTTCGACATCAGCAGATGGAAAAGGCAAGAGAAAGCCGTTATGCGTACCAGTTTCCTTACAAGTCGACTCCTACACACAAGAACGCCACAGATTATGTAAATCACAGAGTAGGTATAAGGACACGAGATATTCTTTTGTTTTTCTTATCACCAAAAAATTTAGCGGCATATATTTTCGAAAAACTTTTAAATTCAAATATGCTAGTTTTCTTCGAAGTGGAGCTGCTCCTTGTATTCGCTTATCTATAAAAAAACATATGACATTTTGTGTTTTAAAGAGAGACACACATTACGAAGCGACATTGTTATTTACATACTATATGTTGTAACTACTGTATTCATGTTTTTCGGCTGTTAATCGAACTTAAATTATTTTTAAATGGGACATTGCCAGTTTTCCTCAAGACATACGTGGAATTAATAAGGAGTGTATAACATACAGGCTTCGAAGAAATCTTTGCCTTTACCACTTGATATTATGTTATCTGATATCATTTACTAGTTCCTTAGATTTTACGATTACAGTTACTGGTAATACAGTTCCACTCGTAAATATAAGGTATTTTGTGTAAATATGTCGTATTTAGGTTGGCTAAAAATACAAGTAAAATGTTGTTCACTTTTTTTAAACAGTAAAAATAGTTTAATCGTTTTGAAAATAAAAAAAACTTGAGAGGTGTCAAGGGACACCCGGATGGAACGATGTTCCTTTCGATTAAAAGATATCTTATAATTTTTTTCCCTAATTTTTTTTACGCGCGATAAGGATCCTGTTTTAAAAGATTTTGATCACAGCGCCATCTAGCGATAATCATCTAAAACAAAAAAGTGTCGTGACAACTTTTCGTAAGATTTTTTTCCGTCTAGCCCCCTTTCACAACGCGCGATAAGGAACTTCGTTCCAAAATGGTTCTAACTTGTATTTCGACAGGTCATTTACGACACTTCAACTGGTTCAACTCCAAAGTCACAGATCCACCCTGTACTTTATTAGTTTTAAATTTTAACGTATACATAGTATTTTTTAAATTAATTATCCCGCTAACTTTTTCAAACCTTTTTTGCCTCGCAAAAACTGTTACCAACTATAAAGATCTTCATTTTTTAAACTTGAAGCACTTTTCATAAAACTGGGTCAAAAAAAGTAATACCAACATAACAAAAACACTAGTTCGAGACATAAATTCTCCTTTTGTGCAATTATCGTGGCCAGTATTGCTCCTTGTACACGAATTATCTTATCGCTAACTTAATAACTCAGTTTTTTAATTACTAAAATGAACTCTATCTTAATTTAATCAAGGATGGTTTTTGCTTGATCGTTTTAATGTAAACCGTCTGGTCGGTTCGGAAATGACCCCATTCCGTTTCACAATCTCCCTTGTTCTCAGATGACGGGCGTCAGGGCTACCAACATTGTAAAGTTCATTGTCTTTAGTCTTTATGTGAAATTAATTGCTACCAAAGTCCGTGACGTCGCCCGCATTTAAATAAAAAACTTGAGAGGTATCAAGGGACACCCGGATAGAACGAAGTCCTTTTTGATTAATTAGCGAGGGAATTGTAATAAAATTTTATTTTTAAAGTTATAATAATTTGTTAGTTTAAAACGTCTGTATCTCTCTCTCTTTCAAGAGATATAGAGAGAATAAAATATTTTGATCACAGTGCCATCTAGCATTAATCATATAAAACAAATAAGGAATTGTTTTATAAAATATTTTGATCACAGCGCCATCTAGCATTAATCATATATAACAAAATAAGTGTCGTGACAACTTTTTCATAAGAATTTCCGTCTTTCGATAATGCGCAATAAAGAAGTTCGTTCCGAAAATATTTACAGACATTCTAAAAATGAGTCCGTATAGCCCCGTTACTCAGCAGCCAGGTTTGCAGTTCCGAGTTGAATCGGATGAATTATGGACTAAGTTTTCAGCTTGCCTCAAATACCTTAAAAATTGGCACTAGCTCTCGGGCTGAGATGTCATTGTTATTTAGGAAACTAGCTGGCCCGCGGAAATTCGTTTGCGTCACAAAAGAAAACCTTCCTTGGACTACGACAAACATTTTAAAACTAAAATCAGCTCAATCGGCCCAGCCGTTCTCGAGTTTTAATCAGACTAACGAACAATAATTATTCATTATTCATTTTCATTTATATAGATAAATTGACATTTAAAAAATGTAAAAGTACCAAGTGTATTTTATTTCCAACAAAATATGCTTTGAATTGACACATGACATTCCTGCATTTTCTTGAAAATATGATGTGATATTTTTTCTAATTCTCGCCATCCCTAGCTTCATACCACGAAAACGTGTAATTATCATAGTTCACTTTCTTCTAATTAGTGTATTGTATGTAATATTTGCATTGCAAAGGTGCTATTTCACAATGTTATGAAAGGTTAAAAAAAAATCTATACTTATAATAAAATCGTAGAGAGGTCAATTCTGTACATTGAAAATATCAAAAAAAAAACTAGCAGGGGGTGTTTGGTTATCGATTCTGATGCCAAAAATGCAATTAGATTTTTTTTTGTCTGTTTGTCTGTTTGTCTGTTTATCTGTTTGTCTGTTTGTCTGTTTGTCTGTTTGTCTGTTTGTCTGTATCTTTGTGCACGCTAATCTCCGAACCGGCTGAACCAATTTAGTTGGGGTTTTTTGTAATGTATTATGGCAAGTCTCACTTAACATTTAGTCGTTGTTTTATCAAAATCGGTTCAGTATTAAAAAAGTTATAAGTGAAATAACGTCGATGGGTATTACGTTTTTATGGCCAACATAAAGGGATCTCCGATTTATATGGTGAATCGTCGCAACTGGAGCTCTGACTAAAGTAGCCGGTGGAACCAGTGATATTGAGTAATTCGTATTTCGACTGGAAAGAGTGCCGAGCGCGGAGCGCGTCGCGCCGTCCTTACACACCCCGTGCTGGGTTCTGGCCTCAGCCGGGGTTTGGACGATGAGTGTGAGCGGTTGGAGGTTTTAGTGCGGTTCAACTCCCACATATCCGGTGATTTCCTACAACTGAAAAAAAAAAAAAGTTAGTCTTTATAACATAAGCTCGGCCATTGAAAGTCCCATCCAAATCGACCCAGCCAATCATGTTTAGGCTCTACTGAAGCGTCCTGATGAGATCTTTGTGTAGAGGATGAATGTCAAGGTCTGATGATGGAGCTGGAAGGTGGCTATGGGAACTCCGTCATTAACCAAGATAACCTCATCGTGTTCAGGCTCTAATGAAGCGTCCTGATGAGATCCTTGCGTAGAGGATGAATGTCAAGGTCTGATGATGGAGCTAAAAGGTGGCTATGGGAACTCCGTCACTAAGCAAGATAACCTCATCGTGTTCAGGCTCTAATGAAGCGTCCTGGTGAGACCTTTACGTAGAGGCTGAATGTCAAGGTCTGATGATGGAGCTGGAAGGTGGCTATGGGAACTCCGTCATTAACCAAGATAACCTCATCGTGTTCAGGCTCTAATGAAGCGTCCTGATGAGATCTTTGCGTAGAGGATGAATGTCAAGGTCTGATGATGGAGCTGGAAGGTGGCTATGGGAACTCCGTCATTAAGCAAGATAACCTCATCGTGTTTAGGCTCTAATGAAGCGTCTTGATGAGTTCTTTGCGTAGAGGATGAATGTCAAGGTCTGATGATGGAGCTAAAAGGTGGCTATGGGAACTCCGTCATTAAGCAAGATAACCTCATCGTGTTTAGGCTCTAATGAAGCGTCTTGATGAGATCTTTGTGTAGAGGATGAATGTCAAGGTCTGATGATGGAGCTAAAAGGTGGCTATGGGAACTCCGTCACTAAGCAAGATAACCTCATCGTGTTCAGGCTCTAATGAAGCGTCCTGGTGAGACCTTTACGTAGAGGCTGAATGTCAAGGTCTGATGATGGAGCTGGAAAGTGGCTATGGGAACTCCGTCTTTAAGCAAGATAACCTCATCGTGTTTAGGCTCTAATGAAGCGTCTTGATGAGTTCTTTGCGTAGAGGATGAATGTCAAGGTCTGATGATGGAGCTGGAAGGTGGCTATGGGAACTCCGTCTTTAAACAAGATAACCTCATCGTGTTTAGGCTCTAATGAAGCGTCTTGATGAGTTCTTTGCGTTGAGGATGAATGTCAAGGTCTGATGATGGAGCTGGAAGGTGGCTATGGGAACTCCGTCATTAAGCAAGATAACCTCATCGTGTTTAGGCTCTAATGAAGCGTCTTGACGAGTTCTTTGCGTAGAGGATGAATGTCAAGGTCTGATGATGGAGCTGGAAGGTGGCTATGGGAACTCCGTCATTAAGCAAGATAACCTCATCGTGTTTAGGCTCTAATGAAGCGTCTTGATGAGTTCTTTGCGTAGAAGATGAATGTCAAGGTCTGATGATGGAGCTGGAAGGTGGCTATGGGAACTCCGTCATTAAGCAAGATAACCTCATCGTGTTTAGGCTCTAATGAAGGGTCTTGATGAGTTCTTTGCGGAGAGGATGAATGTCAAGGTCTGATGATGGAGCTGGAAGGTGGCTATGGGAACTCCGTCATCAAGCAAGATAACCTCATCGTGTTTAGGCTCTAATGAAGCGTCTTGATGAGATCTTTGTGTAGAGGATGAATGTCAAGGTCTGATGATGGAGCTGGAAGGTGGCTATGGGAACTCCATCATTAAGCAAGATAACCTCATCGTGTTTAGGCTCTAATGAAGCGTCTTGATGAGTTCTTTGCGTTGAGGATGAATGTCAAGGTCTGATGATGGAGCTGGAAGGTGGCCACTGTCTGTTTATTCTGGCTAATCTCTGGAATGGCTAGACCGATTCGGACGGGCTGACTATCAATGGCTGATAGATTATGTTATAACGAGTAACTTAGGCTATATTTATTTTAGAAATAGTTGTTTTTTTTAATTCTCGATGAAGTTCAAAGATGGTATTTACAGCGAGGAAAAATCGAATAGTTGACATTTAATTGAGATTGGCGCAGACGAAGTTGCGCGGGGCAGCTAGTATATAAATAAAAAACATTTTTGCGCATCTAACAAAGAGCTGATTAGGATTTATTTGGCAATTCTAAGAACTATAAAATTAAAACTGCTTTTTTTTTAAATAGTCGAACCTACATTTGTCAAAGGTGGTGATGTAGGACTGTAGGAGTTCAATCGCTTTAAAACCTACTTAATTCACACACACACACTCAACCTCCGAACTCAGGCTAAGATCAAAATCCAAAACGGAATTACGCAGGACGACACGACGCGTTACGCACTTCTGTATTATTTACCGTCGCACTACCCAGTCCCTGCTACTTAAAAACTTTCACTATCATCATAAATTTCGCGAATATTGTGCCCTGCCCATTGCCATCGAATTCGCTTCTAATCTATATACATATAATAAAAGGATAGAAAAGTCAACATTGCAAAATACACTCCCCCAAGTCATACAACCGTTGAAAATTTTGATGGCGCGATTCAGAATCCATACATTTAGTTCTGTAAAAAAGTCAGCTTTGTCCGGGATAAACTCGAAAACTGCTGCACCGATGTACTTGAAATTTGGCAAGAATATTGCTTAGAAGTCGGGTCAACACATAGGCTATATATTATTGTGCTATCATGTCCGAGGAACGGGATATAAATATAATAAATTTCATTACACAATTTTAGAGCAACGACATCTATCGGCGTTCAAGTCAAATTTTATGTTGAATCATTTTTTTATTAGTACGAGAGCTAGCAACGTCGGGAAATAAACATTTCAGTAAGGCCAGTTTTTTTTATATATGCTATCTCTCATACATACTCTTTCACTTTTATATCAGTTGGCAAATTAATTTTAGGTTTTTAGGTCCTTAAAAAGCTTCATTAAAAAATAATAATTCAGAATTAACGTCTGGCACAGAAGAACAACAAAAAAATATCTGGCAATTATAAATGAATGTAGCAAAAAGTATAATAAAAATAAATGAAAGAAAAAAATGTCTTTAAATAATTTGTAAAATCGATTTTTTATCCGTACTCTACCACTACCAGCTACTACTTAAGTACTAGAGTAGACAGTCCGTATCGATAAATACTCTGTCAAAAACGTTGCTAGCTCTTATACCGTAATTTAAATTTGATTGTGTCATTTTTGGCACTGTCAATGGTTTTTTATTAATTGTCATAGATACAAGGAGTTCTGTTCCTTTTTAAAAATTGTGTCTTTAATTCGTTTCAGAGATAAATAAAATCTATACATATAAATAAACTAGCTGGCCCGCGCAACTTCGTCTGCGTCACATAAGGAAATTTTCTCACCGTTTAAAACTTCCCTGGACTTCTACGAATATTTCAAGATTAAAATAAGCCAAATCCGTTCAGTCGTTTTCGAGTTTTAGCGAGACTAACGAACAGTAATTCATTTTTATATATAAGAGATTTCTTTAAACAATTTTAGAGCAACGACATCTATTGGCCTTCAAGTCGAATTACATATGGAAGCAATTTTTTTGTTGATATAAATAATTTAAATTTGATTATGTCATTGTGGGACAATGTTTCCTATTTGCTAACTAGATGGCGTTGGCGTATAAATTTGAATTATTCTGAATCGCGCTATTATTTCGTACACCAAATGTCAAAACTGAGGTTACCTGCTTTGCTATAAGTTATCGTGTGGTTGGTCAATTTGAAATACTTAGCAATCACTAGATTATTATTTAGTTTCGACTTAAAATAATTAAAATGCCTGGAAAAGGATATCTAATTTATCCGAATGCTCAAACGATACTCGAAGGAAAAGGTTAGCTCGATGTGTAGAGACCGCCGTTGAGCGTGAAGCTAGGTTGGTTACTCTTCGAGAACACATTGCGGAAACTCAGTCGATCGAAGATCTTGAAGAGCAGGATACTCAATTAAGGAGAGATCACTCTCAACCTGCTCTTTCACGATCGTTGGAGACTGATGAGCAGCATGAATAGCGTAGTGCAGCTGCTCAGCAGCGTTACCAGGACGTACGTGACGATACTTCTGCTCATGTATCGCAAGACCGGGACGGAATGCAAGAGTTGCAAGAGCAACCGTGGCTAAATAAAGAGGGAAGTGGATTCATGTACAATGTTGCGATTAACTACGTCGTAAACCTTCGAAGTAGATCCATCCCCAATTCGGACGTGCTCAAGAATTCTCCGATGTCCTTCTAAGTCTTGGTGAAGGTACTCTACCAGAGGAGAGAGGTGGACAAGTGGTGCTTCCAATGTCTCTCGGTAGAGTTGTATCCAGCTTAGAAGAACTCATTCGCTGTGTGTACAACGACATCAGTCGTATACCACACCAGCAGAATTCTTGGGTGTGTGAGCGAGCCATTTTGACACCATGATCAGGCTGCACCAATTGACGAATGCATCCTCTCAGAAATTGAGAGAAATGATGTGGTCTACAACTTTATAAATACTGTCGTCGAGCAAGATGATGCCACACATTATCCTGTGGAATTTTTGAACTCTCTGTCAACAAGTGGACTTCCAGCGCATGTTATCAAGCTGAAGGTCGGTTTCCCGATTATGCTTCTTCGGAACCTAACTCCTCCGAAGTTGTGTAACGGGACCCGCGAAATTATCACTTTTTGCTCTTCAATTAAAAAAAAAAACAGTCTTATTCTCTTACTCTGCTTAGTGTAGATATGAAAGGTAAAGAAGAAAACCAGTAAATTAATGTTATTTTAAAAGATATAATTATTGGTATATTATTATGGTGATGTAGATAGCATTCACGCAGACGACGTCGCGGGCAATAGCTAGTGAAAAAATAATAGAGAAGATCAGTCACGGGCGTGCCATACTACCACTAGTCACGCTACTGAAAACCACATTCATTTACAACTACCCACAAATTTCATAGCCTTTAACACCTTAATAATAAGGTTTAAAATGGTTTGCAAATTGTTTATCGAACAGCAAATAAATTGTTGTATATTTTTAATTGAAATTCGTAACTTTTGACCTAATTCGATGGCTTGGCCCCGGAGAGTTGTGAAGTTAATTTGTGCCAATGTACAGCAGATATATCGTCTATTAAGTACATTATAGTATGACCGCTCCTTTCATTTTACTTTAATTTAGGTCGACTAAAAGTGGACTTTCCCATGAGATTTTAAATTAGGTCAGTTTGCGATCGGTCGTATATCTTAACGCAAACTTAGGCGAGCCGCAACGCAATCTTTATTTTTTATTGGTTCTTCTTTTTTTCTGGACCTCGTCCATCAAGACCTGGGACGATTCGCCAATGTCAAGCGAGACAGATACACGATTTTTATTGGTTAGTGGTCGTTAGTGGTTCCTGTCGCTCATGTCATCTGTCAGATTTCATATAAAAGGTTTTTTTTGCAATGGAAGGAGCAAATGGCCCACCTGATGGGGAGTTGTTACTGTTCCCCATGAATCTCCACAAGCCAAGATACAGCAAAGTTATTACCTACACCTACATTCTACTGTGTAAGAATATCCTTAAAACTCTTTCCAAATCTCGTCTTTTAAAGAAAAATAAGACATAATACATTGGAAGAAGATACCATTCTAAAGCAAATTAATTGTTACAATATTACTAAAGACAGCTCCGTATCTATTTTTTTAATTCCTGATCTATCCATTAAAAATTAGTACTTATAATTTAACCACTCAACCGGGAACGTCACTATTCGCTAGATGGCGAAACTGGGGACTTCGTTCGGAATCAATACCGTGTTTGAGCCCCTTTTTAAAAACATTTTTATCCAATAATTTTTAATTTTGATTTTTAATTAAACCTTATATTTTTGTAAATCTTTATTACTAAACGACGCTGTATTGCATTTTCAGCGAAAATATATCATCTCCGTAAAATATGAGACGATTAAAAAATGTAAACAAAACAAGTTTTAGAACTGTGCTCAATTTTGGCTGGTTATATCAACTACATGAATCCACTCAAAAGCTATAGATTAAAAATTTACCCCGTACTCTATGATTCCAGTTACTTAACAATAAACAATTTTATTAATAAAATAAATGTATTCTACGATCTCGTGGGAAACGTGACTGTATAATAAACAAAACGACAACTTCTCAAGTCTAACACACTTGTTAGATCTTCTCAATGTCACGTGATTACCTTCAAACGTGCAGCTTTAGGGCATAGTTTCAAATAAGTGGAATTAACTGTTAATTTACAATTGTATTTAACGATGAAATATTAGATTTATTTGTTGGTATTGAACTAATTGAAATCACTGTAAACATAGCCATTTTTATTACCATTTAAGTACTATGAGCGTAAGCACTAAGCACGCCTGCTTATGAAGAAAATTAAAATAATAATAATTCTACAACGAAGAAGAAAACAAAACCTTGAGAGGTGACATGGGACACCCGAATAGAATGAAGTTCCTTTCGATTAAAAGATATCTTTTATTTTTTTCCCTAACGTAACGCGTGATAAGGAACGTGTTTTAAAATATTTGACCACAGCGCCATCTAGCGATAATCATCTAAAACAAAAAAAGTGTCGTGACAACTTTCCGTAAGATTTCCGTCTAGCCCCCTTTCACAACGCGCGATAAGGAACTTCGTTCCTAAAACTCAGCCAGTTTGAGAACAATGAAACAAACCCTCTGTTTTCATTTGTTTTTTTCTCTGATCCCTGTTCGTAAGTAACGCAGTATCCACGCAATATCAGGGTTCGGCTATCCTCTCTTCAACTTTAACTTCAATTTCTGTTTTTTTTTTTTTATTGCAAGATATATAAACGAGCCTACGGCCCACCCGATGGTAAGCGGTCACCGTCGCTCATGAACCTCTGCAATGCCAGGGCAAAGAGGGGCCGTTATCTATCACCTACCCATACAGGACTTTTCTTAAACCTCGTTTAAAGAGGGACATGTCATAGCGCTCCGGGAACACCGCGGACGGGAGTCCATTCCAAATCGGAATGGTACGGGGCAAAAATGAAACGACTCGATAATCATTATTTAGACAGCAGTTTTAACATTAACATTAAAGATGTTTGAGTGTATTGAAAATTAAAATTATTGTACCTATTTGTTTGAAAAAACGCCCCAAAATGTTTGTTTATAAGAACCTTTAATTATATGTGAACATAAAAATAGTCGTGTACATTATTATTGTTCAGATCCAAGGTTATGTTTGTTAAATCGTTGTTTTCATTTTATAGACAAACGAGGTTAGTATTTATTTTAATGTTGTTTATTTCACGGTTAAGATTACATGTTGAGTAATGGCCAGTAAATCAAAATAGCATAATAATCCGATTCAGTAATTATACACTGCTGCTGTACCAATCCATTACTGCCCACTTTTGGGCTCAAGTCTCCTCAGAATAGGGATTAGGCGTAGTCCACCGCGCTTGCCCAGTACGGATTGGGGACTTCACATATCTTCAAAGGATTTTTAGAACGCTTTTCCGACATGCAGGTTTTCTCACGATGTTTTCCTTCACCGTTTTTAGTGTGGTTATACACTAAAAACGGAAGAAAAATAACTTAATATCAGTTTAATTTCGACCCTTCTGTATAGGACACAATTATTCTTACCACTCTTATTTATGAGAAAATAACCTAAAACTTGATTTTCCCGCCACTGAACTCATTTGTCAACAATTTTTCCTCTTGTTTGTGAAATACTCTGTAGCGAGTTCTATCCCTGAACTATTATTGATATTAATTTACAAATGAAATACTGTCAAATTAAGATATTGGTCAATTGCACCGGAATGCTTATGTTTCTTGGCCGGCTTGTACCTCTAAATCTAAATGTGAAAAAGATTTATGTGCAATTTTTCACAACACCACTGGCTAAAAACGGTGAAGGAAAACATCGTGAGGAAACCTGCATGTCGGAAAAGGGTTCTAAAAATCCTTTGAAGATATGTGAAGTCCCCAATCCGCACTGGGCAAGCGTGATGGACTATGCCTAATCCCTCTTCTGAGGAGACCTAAGCCCAACAGTGGGCAGTAATGAGTTGGTACAGACAGACAGACAGCTTATGTTTTTTAAGTTACGTAATGTAAGATGACGGTTTTGCAATTAGCTCAGAGCACAGATCCATGATGAACATTAAATTTAGGCTCGTCTTTCCATCGAGGAAATAAAACTTAACTAATAAATCATTATTAACATTAATAATATTTTTATTTACACTGATTGGCATATCGTGTTTACATAATTAAAGATACTGTGTTTTTTTTTATTTATCATTGACACAGTCTAGCATGTTTGTCCAAGGCTGTTTAGCTTCACATGCTAGTTACATCATTGTTGTTGTATTATAACCTTGCTGGGCATTAAGAGCTAAGACTTCCGGCCTTCGATTCATCTTTTAAAATTAAGTATTGTTCAATTCGATTTTTTTTGTGGTTAACAAAATGACATTATAATTAGGATTGTATTTTTAAATCAGCTAGCTGTGAGTTATTTGTTGTAATATCGTTGTGATTGTCACAGTTGACAACTAGGAACTATCATCAACCATCATCTATAGGCAGTGTAAATACGAGGTGGAATTTTGGAGGGGAAAGTACCTACTCCAAATTATGTTTGAAAAAAAAAAACGAATTTTGTTGGAAAAAAAACCTTTTTTTTTAAAGAAATACAAATGCCCTTAAAAAAAATAGGTATCTACGCTTAACCTACTCAGGAATCCAATCGGCAATCTTCTAAACATCAAAATTCCACTCTTTATAATGTTTAAAGCATGCCCCTAAAACTTTCTCATAACAAATATTGGCCTTCCTGCAAATAGCACGAAGTAGCTACTTCAACTCAGCTACTTTAACACCTACGGTACTTCGACTGTAAAAAACCTAATGCTGCCAGCGAGAGAGGAGTAAAGAACGAATCATAAAATAAAACTAAGAAAATAAAAGTTGTGAAAAAATGTACAAAACGTCTGTATTCGGCAATGGAATGTTCTAAATTCAAATAAGCGCGCCAAATTTTTTTTCTCTATTACCTACAATTCAAAAAGTATTTACACAAAAGAGGTTTAAATAATAAATATTTAAACTATTTATAAATAGCGCTATCGTCGACACAACTATGTTCTTTACTAGAATATAATAAAATATGAAATATTGATTCTGTCGCCTACATCGACTGTTCCAACTTATTTGAAGCAATTACAAAAACACAATGAATAACACTCAACCTCACCCAGATTTTCTCGACAAAGTACCTAAACTAATATACATAACACAAGAGTTATCTCTACAAACATACCTTGGTATTCCGCCCACAAACATGTCTTATCTTTGGTATATAACTCGTCAATATTTGTGCACAAGGAAAACGAGGCTGAACAAATTAGCGACATAAAAAGTATTACGTTGTTTTGAAGCGAATTTGATAGAAGGTAGACTGGTCAATTTGTCTGGAATCAGGTCAAGCGAAAACTATAAATTTTAGGTCCTTAAAGTTAGGTCGTAGGTAAACTGTATGTAAGCAGTACTGCTTAGCTCAGGTCTCCTCAAGGATTAGGCATAGTCCACCACGCTTGCCCAATGCGGGGAATTCACACATCTTCAAAGGATTTTTAGAACCCTTTTCATCGGAAAAGGCATATCGATGCATGTTTCCTCACGATGGATCCGGTGATTTCCTCTAACTGAAATAAAAGGTAGACCACAAACCAGTCGAACTCAGCTTATTGCTGGGTTTGCTGGAGATAAACCACAGCCAACACCAAAGCTGGTTTTCAGCTTTACGATGAGGTGACTCGTTTGCTAGTTGTTCTGTCTACTGCAACAACAAAAAAGTCTACTACTAACTCTACTAACTCTTTCAGTGCGTGTGACTGTTTAATGTTTATCGTCGCTAATTATTGACAAATATATTTAACACTTGCACTTTCATTTGAAGTGGTCTTTTCTTTTAAACTTGAGGTCTTAGAATAATATTATGACATTTTCACTTCAACAAGATTTATTGGTTACCATCATGTGGTTCAAGTGTTAACAAAAAGGTTTTGTAGCAAAGAATATTTTTTATAAAGTACATGATAATGTCTAATATATAAAATTCTCGTGCCACAGTTTTCGTTGCCATACTCCTCCGAAACGGCTTGACCGATTTTGATGAAATGTTTTGTGCTTATCCGGTATCTATGAGAATCGACCAACATCTATTTTTCATCCCCCCAAATATTAGGGGTCCATCCTCTAATTTTTTTTTTTCGACGCAGACGAAGTTGCGCACGGCAGCTAGGAAGTATTATAAATAAGTACACAATCAGGAATGAGGTGCTCATTCCGGACCGTTACGATCGTAAAATTTGTATACTTATTAAGAAAAAATTGCATACTTCTATTTTAAAAACAAAAATGACCAATATTGTTATTTATTTATTATTATTTATTTTATTATTTATTTATTTGCTAAACACAACAGTCACTAAGGGTTCATGCTCAGAGAGTCTTGTAGATACAGTGAGTGTGGTGTGTCGAGAAGTGAGTTCGAGTTCCAGTGGTACTATCCAAAATCGAACGAGAAAGAGGGTAGACAGATTTGTTTGCTCTTAAATCGACCCGCAGTATCCAGTCTTCTCGTGATCCTGACGTTTGCAACAACGTTGAAATATCGAGACAACTCAATTAATTAAATATCATGGTAAGAACCCGTTGAAAGTAATATTATTATGATTCACGATAAGTTTGATTCGCCAGTTCGTTTAAGGACGGTGGCTAATTTTTGGATTTGTGTTTTGTTGACTTTCAAAATGGATGTGTGTCCAATTCTAATCAGAAGAAATGATTTGAATTTAACTGAGGAAACTCCATCTCTTTATAACCGACAGTCCACTATGCAGAGCCTGCATGGAGAGGAAGAAACAGCTGCTCATGTGCTGCTGGAGTGCACAGGAGTCGCAAACTACCGGGCAATACACCTTGGCTCACCGAGGTTGCTCTCCGAGGCAGTCGCCAGACCTAAGAAGTTGGCTGGCTTCCTAGAGGAGCTGGGTTGGAGTACATCCTAGTTTCATCACCCACACGCAAAATAGGCGCAACTCTGACGTCGATTTGAGGAAAATAGCCCGCTCAACACCATCACTATCATCCCATCTCTTTACACTCCATCGTTGAATAATTTTCCTTTGTTTACCTACATTTTCTGAAGAAAGACTATCATGACAAAAACCTATGAGTGTCTATTGAAATTTTCAGACGAAATCCGAAACTGAAAGACTCAAAAGATTATACATACATCTATTTATATTTTAAAATGTTCTCGGTACAATTCTATTTCCTCTTCGCGAAACAGTGAGTCAGTTTCTTGGAAGCAGTCTTACCAGGCTTTAGTTTTTTTCCACTGGTTTCGGGGAAGATTTGGGGTAAGGTGAAGGAAAATCAAGGGAAGTAAATTAAAGAAAATATTTGACTTCTTAACTTATTTTTACTGTAGTTATTTAGAATGTTATCTTAGCAATAACTTACTTAATTTATGCAGGTACTATTTTATTATTGGAATGAAGTTCCTTATCGCGCGTATCGAAAGGGGGCTAAACGGAAAAAAATCTTACGAAAAGTTGTCACGACACTTTTTTGTTTTAGATGATTATCGCTAGATGGCGTTGTGATCAAAATCTTTTAAAACACATTCCTTACCACGCGTTACGTTAGGTGAAAAAATATAAGATATCTTTTAATCGAAAGGAACTTCGTTCTATTCGGGTGTCCCATGACACCTCTCAAGTTTTTGTTTTTCTCACTTTTTGTACTAATTCCTATAGTGGGTGATAACCTATGTTGATTTCTCCATAACTATCTATTATTCTCTGCACTTAGGATCTTTGAGGATCGTCCGGCATGCCTATAGATCCAAAACAGGGTAACTTTAGGAAAATACATATACATTTTAAGGTAAAAAATTAAATTAAACTGCACCTAATTTTCCAATTTCGAACATTTAATTTTGAAAACGAGGTATATTTGATATTTGTCCTGGCAACACTGCTTGGAAGAGCAAACGTCGCATCCGTTTGTACTGTAATTTATTATGTTTTGTTTCTCTACTCAATACAACCCATTAAATCTTTTTTTATGTTCTACTTATACCTTCAAATGTGTTGTTGTGACTTGCAAAGATTTTCTACTTCTAAACTTTCTTTTAATATTTTAGTTTAGAAAAATTATTCAAATTATTATATTTAAAAAAAAATCTAAATACAAATATGAGTCAAAAGTAAAACACAACACCTATTCACATTATAAAGTCCCTACTTTATTGAGCATTAATGTTGAATAAAAAGTATGAATAAGCTTTTGACGGCTTTTCAGTCAACCAAAGGTTGTGCAGAAATAGATATAATAATATTGTAAAATTATAAATAAGGGGGGATGGAAGTCGGTCGGTCAATTGGCAACTGGTATTTTTTTAATGCTCATTCATTCATCACGTCGGGGTCACCAGTTTGTGGGTATAGTGGACTTATGGCCAAAGGGAGATCTCCGACCGGGCGAGGTAGTGTATGCCCGGTCAGGCCGAAGCCCACTGTAGTAGATTTCAGATGGCGAAGATTTCTGCAAATGTCGTAACCGCGATTTAGGATCTCGCGTATTATTAATGAACACTATTACGTTGGGTACTTAATTCTTTGGAATGGAACTTTAACTATAGCCTTTTAAACTCTATTAGACTCTAAAAAGGTCGGTTAGAACCTACGATTGGAATATTTGGAACCGTAACCCAACATTTTACGTAAAAGGGTGATAAATGTTATCAACGAGACTAAAAGGTTGTTATCAGTAATGGAGTCCACAATGCACAGTTAAAAGTCTTTATTTATTGCATAAAAAAACTCTCTAAAAATGTTTGGGCATATTTTTAAACTTTGTCGCCCAGCCCAACGATTTTATGTGAGCTGTGTGTCTTGATACATTGACAATCAAAGGATTGTGGTTTCACAAGTTAGAGCTAAAGTTTGGCCTAGATTCGAAATATATTCTACCACTTGAAATAGACAATAGAGAATGATGTAGCTTTTATATCCCTTAAAATTAGATTTTTAAGTCATTAAAGTTGGATAAAAATTGTTGGAGCCTGTAGGTCTGGACTGTAGGTCTTTCGACAATTGCAACTTATTTACTTACACTTACTGTCAGCCGCGTCGAGGATTCAAACATCAAACAATAAAAAAATGGCACATTAGGCATACCTTCCAATCTCACATCAACAAAGCACGTTATGTACAACAGAAAAAACCATCTATGTTAACACCATCACTGTGTAGAGTGTGACCAGGACACACCAGAGCATACGCTCGCGCTGTGCCCCGCTTGGGAGCGGCAGCGTTGTGTCCTGGTCATGCAAATAGGACCGGACTTGTCGCTCCCGGGCGTCGTGGCGTCGATGCTCGAGAGCGACGAGTCCTGGAAGGCGATGCTCGACTTCTGCGAGTCCACCATCTCGCAGAAGCAGGCGGCGGGGCGTGTGAGAGAAAGCTCTTCTCTCTACGCAGAAACCCGCCGCCGTCGAGCAGGGGGTCGGGACCGGGGTCTGGCCCGGATTCTGGCCCCCTAAGAGTTTCGGGTCCCCAACGCATGCGAGTGCGAGCGGGGACCCAAGAAGGTGCCGTGTCTCGCTCAACACGCCCTTACGTCAGAGCAACCGGGGGATGGTAGACCGCGTACTCCCCGACCCACGCTGGTTCTGACCCAGCGGGGTATTCCGTGGGAGGGTGACACGCGGTCCCATCTTGGCGGGCTTCGGAAAGCCCGCCGACCGAGAGAGCCGGTGGCCGTATTCGCCGGCGGCTACCGGTTCGGCGTCCGGGGACGGAGTGACGGGAAAGAATGCCGATGGCGTGACGCGTCGCCCCGTCCCTCATAACCCCGTGCTGGGTTCTGGCCTCAGTCGGGGTTCGGACGCTGAGTGTGAGCGGTTGGAGGTTTTAGTGAGGTTCAACTCCCACATACCCCGCCCGCGGGGCGGGCGGGGATCCGGTGATTTCCTCCAACTAAAAAAAAAAAAAAAAAAAAAAAAATGTTAACAACAATAAAGACTATTTTTCTATAAACCAATTATATTCAATAGTAATATACTTTACTGAATAGTTACTTCTAAGTAGTTCTAAGTCAGTGAACACCTGCATACTCCCAATATGTTAGTTACCTTATGTGGCGGGCATGTTTCATTATGATCCTGAATTGGTAATGTCTATCAATGCGTGCAAATCAAATGCCTACATTTTTCTCATGTTGTAGATGTGTTCGAATATTACATATTTTGAAAGTTTCTACTAAAAAGTTTTAAGATGTGTTAACCCTTTTAGGACAATAAGATGGCTGAGACTAAATATGCGAATACTACACAATATTTAAGTTATTCTGTAAAGTAAGAGATATCACTAGAAAAACATAGTAGGGTGTACAAATTTCCTATAAATTTCATGGGAAACATTTTAACACAACGTACCTACGTTTGACATTCATTAAATAAATATCGATTCAATAATAATCAATAACGATTTTTGTAGAAGGGAAAAATATATCCCTTGAGCGTGAAAGAGTTAAAAAAACAAAATCTGGCAATAACACAACCAATGTCATTAAATTGTCAATTTAATTTTAGGTTTTTGTCTACTTTGTGCCGTAGTAATATATCTGGCTAGTATAAACCTAAATCCATATTGCTCGATATTGTAACCAAAAAGTCGACCTGCATTCATCCTAACCTTTGATTTTAGCTGGAATTCATCAAGGAAAAATAAAAAGTTAATATCAATGAAACTGTATTGATATTATTCAAACTTTTTCTACAATCGTCAACTATTTAAACAATTAATGATATAACCTTATTGCTTTTTACAATTAAAACTAGGCCAAGACAAATTAGAGGTTGTAAAAAGTAATTCAAATTTATTACTTTATTACAAGTTAGATAGTTTAAAGTACAATAAAATTTAACGGTTTTTATCTCGGTTTAACGTATTGTTCTTTATCACTTGAGTGTTCTATTTTTTGTAGTTTTTTCTTTAAAATAGTTTTGGATAACAATGACTGCGCTATTTTTAGGCAATGGAATGTTGTCTTGTAAGTCTTTTTGATGTAAATGTTCATGTATTGTCAAGTCAGAATAGCAGATTTAAATACAATTGGATTATAGACAATTGGTACAAAGTCTCTTTTAGGTTTTAATATGCTTAAATCTTATAACTTTGTGGATTTTGAAGTGTATATTAAAATTATTACATTTATTTATTTAAAACATACATAATATACTAGAGAAACATTGGTAGTTTTATCGGTTTTTGATGTGGTGATAATTAAAAAAGTGTGCTCACATCGCAAACCTGACCCATTCTCCCCTCCCCAAAATATAATCAATTTCACAAGTTGCCATTTCAGCGCAGTAACTGCAACGTAAAGTGCACGTGCAAAGTTAACCAGTAATTGTTAGTTGCAAATAATGATGCAATTCAACGCAATTATAAGTGCGTAATTACAATCAATATTTCCATTAACTTTATTTATAATTTAAATCATCAATAATGTGAGAAACACGTTTAATGATTGTTGAGGAATGAACATTTAAAAACAAAACAATAAAGCAAATACATCATTTTTTTTTTCGATCTTGAAAAAATGAGACGACAATCATCATTCAAACTAAAGTGTTTTCTTTTTTATATTTCTGTTTTATTCCTACTTATTTAAAATATATTTCTCTTTGTGTTTTTCGATTTTATACTTAGTCATCATTGGAACTGTTTGTCTTGTACTATTATATTTGTTTTTTTTTTTATTATTATTAGTGTTTGTAGCTAATTAGCACAGTGCCTGCGTGCACGTCATTTGGTGCCGACGGAAGACCAGCGTCGTGGTACCGTCTTTCGGTGCTGTCGACATTGCTGAGTCGGTAACCGTTTTCAAACTATGTTTCTTACTTAGATTTAGTTTAGTGTAAGTATTCTGCTATAGTTTGAAATAAATATTTATTCTATTCTATTCATTTTGAACAAGAATCATCTGCCCCCTGCTGAAAAGTCGGTCTTTTTCGCCAAAAAATATTTTACGTGGCTATATTTTGGCAATGGCAATACTATCTTCATCCTTCCTTCCTCATCTTTCCTTCATTCCGTTAAACATTTGTGAAGTCCCCAATCCGCACTGGGCAAGCGTGGTGGACTATGCCTAAACCTCTTCGGAGGAGACCTGTGCCCAGCAGTGGGTAGTAATGGGTTGGTACAAAAGCCTATGACACTGACGATGCTTCCTTAATAAAAGAATTTTCAGTAGATCCGAAGATTACCTTTACAACGTCACAAACATCACATTACCTCTTTAAAATATAATCAATTTGTACCTAACTACGCTGAAATTTTTAAGTCACAATAATCTTCATATTGGGAGGAAGAATTTAAATAATTTAAAATATTAAAAAAACAAATCATACAATTATATAAGAGATATAAGAGTATGTAATTTTTCGAAACAGATATAATAAAAAATAAATTACCTACACAATATTTTTCGTATACATTTCCATAGATAAGTTTTATCATATTTGAAAGGTAAACAAAGTTATCTTAGCCTGATAAAAATAGACAATAGTTAATGGTTATACGTTTTTATAGCTGTGTCGAAGGACAAGGTGTTTATTTACTCTGATAGAGTGATTTTAACAACATCAGAAACTGTTTTTTTTTTTGATAATTGGAAAAGTAATTAAATTTAAAGAAAACTTTTTAAATACAAACCTTTAAGACCAAGAGGCATATTTATGTACTAGCCAAGACAAGTAAAACGATCCCAAACACGACGGGTCTACCTCGTTTAGTATTAATCCTTATGGACTCCGAATCCGTCAGATAAACTTCATCATACCATTTTTTATTTTTATTGCCTTGTAGGCAGACGAGCTAACGGGCCACTTGATTGTAAGCGGTTACCGTTGCTCATGGACCTCTGCAATGTCAGCGGACACTGCGAGATTATTGCATTGTCATGTGATATACATATTATGTGTCCAAAATTTTAGCTGAATCAGAAACCCCGCAACTGGCAAATACAACTCGCATGATACCTAAACCTGTTGTGTAGGTACTGGATGTACAATTTAATATATATACAGCTTTCTGGGAACTAATGATAACTTCGAAAAATATCCTACCTTACTTACTCTCAGTCTCAGATCGCTTTAAGCGCTAAGACCGCCTATTCTAACAATGTACTGTAATGTATTTTCTTCCATGTTTTGGTTTCTTATTTCTTCCCAATTGTTGCCATTAAATATAATTTTAATATTCGTGTACTAAAAGCTGAACAATAGGAAGTGTTGTGTGGGAGTGGCTGTGTACGGCCAAGGCCCCTTCACACATGCACGCAACTTTACACGTTCCTACACGTTTCCTACATACTATTTGCATTAAATTTACAACAACAACATTATTTTGTTTTATCTTTGTAGATGTTGACATACCGAAATACAAAAATATGGAAATAAAGGAAAACAAAGGAGAATTGAACTTTGTTCACATGCTTTTTTTTTAATTAGAGGAAATCAACGGTTCCCGGTCATCGGGGTATGTGGGAGTTGAACCGCACTAAAACCTCCAACCGCTCACACTCAGTGTCCGAACCCCGGCTGAGGCCAGAACCCAGTACGGGGTTATGAGGGACGGCGCGACGCGTTACGCCCACGGCACTCTTTCCCGTCGCGCCGCCCCCTTGTTCTCACGCAGCGATTTGTATGATCGAAATCAAAATGGATTGTTAAAGGTTGTTCCTAAGAAGGCACAGTTAGTCCGATCGGATCTAGAAGGACTACAATTAATTTGCCCTGAATATCTGCTTCTATACTTATCAAATTATACTTACTTCTCAAAAATTTACGACTCCCAGTCAAAAAATCTTCAGTTCTTCTTCAATATTGCTTGGTAGAAGTAGCTCAAACATACTAGAAATTTATTACTAAAACGACGACCAATTTACATTCATACTTTAAATTTATTCTACTAGGTTTAAAACCATAAACTTATTCAGACACTCGCGGTTTTCCATAATACTTTCATGTATTTTCAACGGGTTCTTAACACGATATTTATTTAATTGAGTTGTCTCGATATTTCAACGTTGTTACAAACGTCATGATCATTAGAAGACAATTAATTACATATCGTGGTAAGAACCCGTTGAAAATGCATGAAAGTATTAAAACCATAAACCTAAAATACATATTGTAAAATTAATAGTATGTATCTTTAATTTTATCCATTAAAACGTTCATTTAGGTACAGCGAACAGTCTGTGTGCCATTGAGAACAAGGTCAGCTCTGTGATAAATTAATGTACTTGTTTACTCAATGTCAAGTTTGGATGCTGTGTATGTGGATATATGCATAATAATATGTTTGTGTTATTATACCTTAAGTAATATACACTGTTGTAACTTGTGAGTAGTTTGGCTATAAAGTTGCAGGAAAATGTTGTGAGAAAGGAGAGTCCTTAAAGTTAGGTCGTACGTAGCGACCCCTCAATGTCCGCTGACATTGCAGAGGTTTATGAGCGACGGTAAACACTTACGATCAGGTGGCCCGCTGGCTCGTCTGCCTACATGGTAATAAAAAAAAAAAAAAAATGCTTGCCCTCAATTAAATTACAGAGGAATCTTTAGCACACAAGCATAGAATTATTATATCTAGAAACAACAGAATGAAG
Source organism: Trilocha varians (assembly GCA_030269945.2). Lineage (NCBI taxonomy): Eukaryota > Metazoa > Arthropoda > Insecta > Lepidoptera > Bombycidae > Trilocha > Trilocha varians. The sequence continues at coordinate 9,529,744 of AP028270.1, read as the reverse complement.
TCAATTTAAAGTGTGTTGTTTGTGTGGAACTACACGGTTGAAGGTTTAAAGAGCTTATGTGTGTGTAATTTTTTATTAGTATGCTGCTTCAAGATATATTTTTCTTCGTGCTAGAGTGATTTGGAATGAACTCCCATCCTCGGTGTTTCTTGAGCACTATGACAAATCTCTAAGTTTAAGAAAAGTTATGTGTATTGAGCGGTTACGATCCACTAATGCCCTGGCGTTGCAGACACCCATGAGCAACAGTAACCGCTTGGCACTTACCATCAGGGAAACTAATAGGTTTGTTTGTCTATCATGCAAAAAATAACAAAAGAAAACAACCTCCCGAATATCAGATAGTTAACTTATTCAGACACTCCCGGTTTTCTTTAATACTTTCATGCATTTTGAACGGGTTCTTACCACGATATCTAATTAATTGAGTTGTCTCGATATTTCAACGTTGTTGCAAACGTCATGAACACGAGAAGACTGGATACTGCGGGTCGATTTAAGAGCAAACAAATCTGTCTACCCTCTTTCTCGTTCGCTTTTGGGTAGTACCACTGGAACTCGAATTCACATCACATCGAGACAACTCAATTAATTAAATATCGTGGTAAGAACCCGTTCAAAATGCATGAAAGTAAGATAATTAATATTTACCGTCGACAATGAACCGCGATTTTACTTTTAACTATGCAAAACATTTCGAAACCATGTCCTAATTTCGACGAAGTGATAATTCTGAGAATAATGAGAAGCCTATTGTATGTATATGTATTAGAATGGCGTGTAATCTTTCCTTGGAAAATGGCTGGAGGGATCAAACGGATTACCGCTGACGACTGCGCAAACATACAACAATGAAACCGGTTCACGAACGAGAAATACTCTAAATTTGTTAAGTCAAAATATATATATTTAATGATACTTAATAGACGAGAGATCCCAAGAGATGGGAAGAGGTGCAGAGGGCGACCACATAAAAGATGGGAAGATGATTTAAAGCAGACAGCCGGCCCATACTGGAGAAGAGTAGCAGAGGACCGTCAGCAGTGGAAGACATTGGAGGAGGCCTATGCCAAGAGGCACTCTGAGTTTAGAGATATACTTTAAATGAAATCAAGATATTTGTAATTTTAAATTCAGATTAAAGGCTTTATTATTACTTAATAGATATAAAAAAATACCTTTGACCTACTTCTCAAAAACGAAGAGGTTATCAAGTTGCATGACCAATTTCGATGATTCTTGTTCTATATGGAAAGTTGCGATTTTTTTTTTAGATCATAAAAGTGGAAAACCACTTTTTTTTTTTTCACAAAAGGATGCTTGTTAAAAATTAAATCTGTCTTTTTAACCGCGTTTTGCCTATATGGATTTTTTTTTGTTGGAAATCACCGGGAATGTGGGAGTTGAACCGCACTAAAACCTACAACCGCTCACACTCAGCATCCGAACCTCGGCTGAGGCCAGAACCCAGCACGGGAGGGACGGCGCGACGCGTTACGCGCTCGGCACTCGTTCCCGTCGCTCCGTCCCCTACCTATATGGATAAGCCGATTTCGATGGTTAACAAGGCTTTCATAATTTTAAGATGATCCTCAATACACACAAGAAAGGTCTATTTTACTTTAAAGTAAGTATAGGCTATGCATATTACAAAGAATTCAAAAAAAGAACATTTTATGACATACTTCAAATCATGATTGAGCTGACATTTCGAAGTGTCAGTCAATATTTCTTTACTTTTTTTTGAGTTCATCTTGACACACAAAAATAATACTTATTACAAAGTGTGAAAGTTGAATCTCGCTTGGAAAGAAAGTTGTATGTTCTGAATTCTTTGTGCACGTGAAGCATTCCTCTTTCTTTGTAATCATATTTCACGACACAGTGTAAAAAATACAGTAGTTACAGTTAGAGTGTATCATTAAAACTAAACAAATTTAAACTGTCGCAGTTTCCATCATTACTTTTATTTTATGCATAATTAGTTGAGTCTTCTCGTGATCATGACGTTTACAACAACGTTTAAATATCGTAACGATTTAATTAATTAAATATCGTGGTAAGAACCCGTTAATTGAGCATGAAAGTAATTGATATAATTTAAAATAATTATAGTTTTGCAGCGTAGGAATAATTAGATTTTCGCACACAAAATTAAATGAGGTTTAAGAAAAGTCATATATAGTAGATCATAAACAAGGATCATTACCCTGGCAATGCAGAGGTTTATGAGCGACCACCTAAGATTACGCGATCCATTAGCTCGTCTGCCTACATGGCAATATAAAAACGTCTGCATGGAATTCTTCTGTGTTACAATACTGTTAACAGGGTAAATTACAGTAAGCTGTAAAATTGTGTGTCAGGTGGGCCTATCCTGCAATAAAAAAAATCCACCCTGTAGTTTTCTTACGGTTAAATTTCTATACTGTGGAATAATAAAGGACAAAAAGAAGTGTCACATTCCTCGAGTGATTTAAAAGTTTTTGTGTCGACTAAATTACGTATTTCATAATTAGTTTCTTTGAGTTTCGAACATAAATATTGTTGGGAGTGACTTTGATGGAAAATCATTGATTGGGGTGGTAATGACGCTTTATAAACAAATTTTAGGACTTTTTGGAGAATATCTTTGCCTTTTTGACTGATTTTTTTTTTTTATTTATTCAAGGCATTGGCTACAAGGCCATTAGCCTAAACACACAACATAAATGATGACCTTTTTGCCTAAGTAAGGTTATGAAGTTGGTTGTTCTTTTTATCGTCTCATTTTTTTTAAGAAAGCGTATAATTTTGACACAATCTCTTGTGCAATTTTTTGTGCCATTCTTGAAAAATTTAAGTCAGATCTTTTAATTTTTGTAATAAAAATATTTCTTGCGTTATTTTGGTCAAATGTCACCTATACAGGGTGATTTGTTAGAGAGGGTACATATTGCAGGAGGGTGATTAGTACTCTGTTCTAATACGGAATATTACAAAAAATAGGTAAAAATACATTTTTTTTATTTAAACTAAATTCGACAAAACTACCTCAAACATAAACAATTTTGGCTTAAAGAGTGTTGACTAATGACCTCTAGTGATCTCGCGCACCCCACACCTCCGCCACACCCATCAGCTGTCGAAAAACCATCATTTTGCAAGAATTTTAGATATTTTTAAGTTGCGATTACTAAGGCATTAAGCCATATTCTTTGGTAATAATATTTTTAGTGGTCGTATATAACCATCAGCTACCATGACCTTCAATATGTACCCTCACTAGGAAATCACCCTGTAGATGCCACTACTGGACAACGCCAATATTGGTTAGTTCCCAGTTGAGTGGATAAGGGCAAATTATATTTATGATAATTTATAATTATACTTTATGACATGATGACTTTATGATAAAGGGAAAATAAATAAAATACTTAAAAAAACATTTGTGATCATTTTACACTGGTCTTATTCTCGATTTCTTTAAGAAACACAAGAGAAAGTTAATTTGTTTCGATTTAAAAAAACAGGGTGTATCACTTGGATGTTGAACATAAGGTCATAAGTATCGTCAAAAGCTACGGGTCAAGGTGAACCACTATAGTAGCGAGCGAAAGTAATCCATAAGTTGTAATACGGTAAGGTTTAATTTACAATGTATAAAGTGTATGTGTACTTAAAATGATGCTAAATATTTTTTTTTCGTTTTGCATATGGAACAGACATATTTTTGTAATGTATTTCTGTTATTACAGTAGATAGTTTAATTAGCTATGTCTAGATCTTTTCGACTTTAATTACCAATCCCAAAAGCATTTTGCTTAATTTTGTAGATATAATGTTGGCTAAAATATTAAATAGATCATAATAATATTATAAAGGCGAAAGTTTGTATGTATGGATGTATGTTTGTTACTCTTTCACGTAAAAAACTACTGAATGGATTTGAATGAAACTTTGCCACAATATAGCTTATAGGTACATCAGAATAACACATAGGCTACAATTTTTGAGGTTTCTAAGGTCGGTACGAAGTCGCGGGCAAAAGCTAGTACTGAATAAAAACCACTTTGTAACCACTTAATACCAGTTGTATAATATCTATAATTTATGAAAAAGAACAATAAGTAAACTTTACTGGAATGTGCCGAATATGATACACGTAGCGACATCTATTAGCCAGATTAAGTACTACTGAAACACGTGAAGAAATATTTAATATTTTCCTCGAAATCTTTGAAAAAGGATTTTCTGTATCTGTTTCTTGAAAGTTCAACAATAAAACTTTAATTAAAATCAGCAGGGACCGTAATTATACCTACTCATCGTCGCCTCAGTGCTTGTTTGGCCAATCTGCACTCGAGCAAATTTTACAGGAGACAGCAAACAAGCACGGAATTTTCGTTAAGTGCCGTGTTGAGAAAAAAATTGAAATGAGATTTTTATTGTTTTAGAATTGAATATTTTAAAAATATATTTTACCAGTCGGATGGAAATTGTATTCTTTATAATACTGCATTAAAAAGTCATTTTCGTAAAAAATGTCAGATTGGCCAAACAAGCACTGAGGCGACGTCATGTTAATTAGGATTGCTAAAACCTCGCCCGAAATTGAAATCACCAATTTAAAATTCGAATTAAATAATAAAAAAGCTTCAATTACAGTTCCTTAATGGATTCTTAGTATTTCCACCAAAACACGACAGACATTCAGCAGTAAAAACGATTAATTCAATCGGAAACGTAACCGAGTTGTTTTCCGCGAACATAATTGATTTTCAGTTCTGTTGTCTGAACTTGCATCGAGGACACTTTCACTGCAACTGCAAGTCAATGCAACCATATTGCTTGTTTGCTTGCCTTTTATGTACAATCAACCTCATTAGAACATATTTAGAATGTAAAGAATACTCGCATGATTTTGGATGTTCGCATTTGCAAATAAACTTGCGAATGTTATGGGAATATTTTGACAAAAGTTGCGTGGTAAAGGACCTGCTCTTTAAAATGAGGGTAAACTCGATGGGTTTACAACATTCCGTTCTAAAGATAATTTGCAGAGGAATTCCAATTCGGTGTCCAATTCGGTGTCCCTTTTCAGTAGATCTAGTAACCTTGAACTTTGGTGGGATGTCCAAAAATGGACATTCCCATCCCTAGTATGTACAATCAACTTTATTAGTGCATACTGTATGATAATATCAAGTAATATCAATCATAAGAACGAAATTCACTTGCACGACAATGCAGCGACGTAAATGGTTTTTATCTACATTAAAGTCATTAAAAAAAATAAGCATGCTTGTTGATGTCAAAAGGATGACATTTCGGAACAAAGAAATTAGAGCCACCGTCCTGAGAAGAACTGGCAAGAAACTCAGCAGGCATGGCACATTGAAAAAGAAGAATCTACCTACAGGTCTTGAAAATGAGCATGCACTAATAAGTGATAGTACAATGCTTACAGTAGCTTGCACAAACTGAATAATAAGTAACCATTGTATTATGACCCCATTGTGCATAAAAATAAATATTACTTTTGCATAAAATTACTATGAGATTTGCAAACAAATTATTCATCTCTAGACCCTTGTTTAAGTTTAGAGCTTAAACAGCTACCTTCGTAGTGAAAGTTCTGGAACTGAACTTCGTTTTTGTTAGTAAGCAGATACTTACTATATCTCGAGGCTTGAGGAGCCCTAAGGTTAGGTCGTAGGTAGCGACCCCTCAGTGTCCCCTGACATTGCAGCGGTTCATGAGCGACGGTTACTACTTACGATCAGGCCTGTTGCCTCATCTGCCTACAAAAAAAAATCTCAAATTAATTTGACAAAGATCTGACCAGTTTCTGTCCTATATTTGAACAAGTAAGTTGGTCGTTTTCATTTATGAAAATATCACTTTTTTAGAACAAGGTTGCATTATCTGATTCCAGTGATAAGATCCGGGTGGTTCACTTTCATTCATGCAAGGATTTTGCGACACGCAAAAAGACCGACTACCACTTTGTATTGAGCTACACTTCTTTCAATTTTACCTGTCCAAGAATTAAGGGAAAAAACTTGAGAGGTGTTAAGGGACACCCGGATGGGGATATTTTGATCACAGCGCCATCTAGCATTAATCATATAAAACAAAATAAGGAATTGTTTTAAAAGATTTTAATCACAGCGCCATCTAACGATAATCATCTAAAACAAAAAAAGTGTCGTGACAACTTTTTCACAAGAATTTTCGTCTAGCCCCCTTTCGATAACGCGCGATAAGGAACTTCGTTCCAAAAAGTCTACATATTTTAAAAACTGAGGAATATGAAACAGCTTTCTGTATATTATTGTTATTTTTGTCCGACTTCCAAAAAACAGGAGGTACTCATTTTTTTATGTCAGATCGTCATGAGGTTCCATTTATGTTTTTTAAAGATCGAACTAATACTTTTGGATCTGTGATGTGGACAAAAATCACGAATTACCTAGTGTGCGTTTTTGTATGTACATTTTTCTTTTCTATATGAACTGATTTCGATGATTTTTTTTGTTAGAAAGACACTTTGGACGTTATCACATTTAAATTTAATAAAGATTTGACTGGTAGTTATAGTGCTATGCTTGAGAAATGGAAGTCGGTCGTTTTTATTATCAAACTAAGGGGTGGGCCAGATAAAGTTTGCATTTTCCAAAAGTTCGACTGTCATGTTGGCTGTGTGGCATGTTGCGCCATCCTGTTGAAACCAAATATCGTCCATGTCATACTCTTCAACTTTTGGAAACAAAAATTCGTTGAGCATGGCACGGTAACGCTCGCCATTGACCGTAACGGCGGCTCGTTGCTCATTTTCGAATGATGCCGCCGGACCAAAACCCACACCAAACCGTAACTCTTTGTGGGTGCATTGGCTTCTCAATGGTGACGTGTGGATTTTCCGACCCCCAGATGCGACAATTTTGCTTATTGACATAGGTAGCCTCCGAGGTGAAAATGGGCTTCATCTAAAGACGATTATTCGGTAAAATTTCATCTTCGGCCAAACGATCTTCTGCCCATTGGGCGAACCGAAAACGTCCCATTTCGTAAATGTCAAACCTTTAACTAAATTATGAACACAAATTGAATGACATTTGAGCTGTCATTCTCTAAATAAACAGTAGTTCAAAATGCAAACGTTAGATTGCCCACCCTATATTATTTCCTACAATGAGACAATTGTGCAAACCACCTAACAATCAAATCCATACACTTTAAATACAGTATATTATAATTCAAATCGCGTCGCTATCTATAGAGGTCATGATATACTGGTCGTCATCGCACACAATCGCCGGGGTTTACCCAAACCGTATGTAAGTATTGTTATTGATATGTTGCAATGAATACAAACATGGCTTTTGTGGTTATTTGAAATTTATTGTTGATGTTTTTTAAAGGCCATTTTTAAAGGATCTTTAGGACCCTCTTGTAGTAACTAGGTATCTGTGTAGCATGACATAAGCGGCAAATATATTATGTTAATGTAACACTTTTCTTGGAACCGCTGCGATCTTCCACGGTTCGCTTCCGAAGATCATTTTTGCCTCGTACCATTCCGATTTGGAATGGACTCCCGTTCGCGGTGTTCCCGGAGCGCTATGATATGTCCCTTTTTAAACGAGGTTTAAGAAAATTCCTGTATCGGTAGGCGATAGATAACAGCCCCTCATTGCCCTGGCATTGCAGAGGTTCATGAGCGACGGTGACCGCTTACCATCAGGTGGGCCGTAGACTCGTTTATCTATCAAGCAATAAAAAGAAAAAAAAATCGTGGATATCGACCTAATTTGTACACTAATTTTGTACCCTAAAATATCGATAAAAAAGTTATGTTCACAGAAAATACGTTATAAATCTGCTTATTCACTTATTACGTAGGTGAGGTTTTTATTGGTTGTACCTATAATGTAATCGTGTTTTTTCGTTTGTGACGTGGAATTGGGCTTCAGCTGAAAATCAGCGCTGCAGTAATCTGCGGCATATGCTGAGTTGTGAGCTTATGGGCACACTGCACTGTTTGTTAGCATTGTTTTGTTTTTTTAAAATGTATATTTGTAAACGTGTATTGTGTGTTCATTAAATGTTTTTCTTTATTTCTATCCAATTTGGAATACTTTTCATGGGCCTTTTCTTATTATATGATTATTTTTGCAAGTGTATACTAGCGGGCCCGCAAAACTTCGTCTGCGTCTGCGAGGTCTAAACGGGAAAGCGTAACAGACAGACAGGCAGACAGACTTACTTTCATAAGGAAGTAGGGATCTATAATTCTGTAACCATTACTTACAATGTATTTTAAACTTAAACCATAGTACATTCGTTACGAGTGTAAAGTATATGTCGTAGGGTGACAGGCGCCTAGTCGCCGGGAGCGTCGCGTCGAAACGGCGCCTCCGCCCTCGCTCTAAAGGAACCACTACCACTGGACTATGTAGAAAAACTTAGAGAAGATTTTATTTATTGAACGATGTGACAGTTATCTAATATCTAATTTATATTATAAAGGCGAAAGTTTGTAAGTATGGATGGAAGTAGGGATGTTTGTTACTCTTTCACGTAAAAACTACTGAATGGATTTGAATGAAACTTTACCACAATATAGCTTATACATCAGAATAACACACAGGCTACAATTTTTGATAATACGGGACGAACCTGAAGTCCACGCGAACGAAGTCGCGGGCAAAAGCTAGTACAGAATATTGCGGTTATATACGTACAGGATACCAGTGGTGAAGAGTAAAGTTTTTAAAGAGGGAAGTCGATCTAGATCTAAGCAATTATTTAAAATTGACAATAATTCGTACGACTTCTTAACAATCTTCTAAGTGCTATTTATAGTACGTAATTGAAAAGTATTCAAAGGGAAGCCGATAGGTTTGGGCTTGTATAGACACTTCGCCACTGCAGGATACCTTCTCCAAGCCGATGTAGGCTGAATATCAAATCAAAATACTACTTATAATTGTCAAGGAAAAGCCAACTAAATAAAGATTCAGTCGTTTTAGAAAGATTATTAAAAATACCATAATTACATATCTTTTTCCTTAGGGGATAAAATACAAATACAAAAACACTTTATTGAAACACCACAATTGCAATACTGGGGATGTCGCGACGGGACAGTGTGCCGCAGTGCGTAACGCGTCGCGCCACCCCGCATAACCCCGTGCTGGATTCTGGCCTCAGCCGGGGTTCGGACGCTGAGTGTGAGCGGTTGGAGGTTTTAGTGAGGGGATCCGGGGATTACCTCCAACTAAAACAAAAAAAAAACAATTGCATATTACCAACTACTTAAGCAACCTCACAATAACAGAAATGGAACAGGTTCAATAGTACAAACTCAGATCAGTTTACTGTTAAGTTAAAAATAATGCAGAAAGGAACAAAGATATTTAAAAAAATTGAAAAATTTAAACCAAACCAACTCAATTTTTTATAGGTATTCTCGAAAACGAATACAAACTAGTAAAGTTAAAGTTTATTAGATCTCATTCGAGTTCTAATAGTAGTGGCGAGCGACCCTCTTGGAACCTATAACATTTTTATTGGGAGCATTTCGCCCAGGGTCAGAGAAAATCGATACAATTAACATTTTTCCCGACGCCATACGTTGCGGACATCCCTGTTTTAAGGATGGACCGCAAGTTTTTAAATATTTTTAATGATTTGTAATTAGTGTTCCTTAAATGGAAATGGGCGGGTCATGTGGCAAGATTACCGGGTAAACGATGGACCATAAGAGCGACACGGTGCAAAGGACCCCGGGGTAAACGACACCCTGGGAGACCTGCCACAAGATGGGAAGACGATATCAAGAAAACGGCCGGTCTAAACTGAATGCAGACTTGGATTTCTTTGGCGGAGGCCTACACCTGCGGAGGGGTTTCTGCAAGTTAGTCTTTTTAAGTTAATTATTGTTTTATATATTTTTACCTTTACGTTTTTTTATATTTACTTGTAGGAAATAATAAAGGCTTTTTTTATTTTATTTTAATTAGTGTTCCATGTGTTTTTTTTTAATTATTAAGTAGATGAAAAAGTAAATTATGAGAGTAGGATAAATCCTACTTTCACGACCAACGCTTTAAAAATTTTCTAATTTTAAATTGGGGTAAATGCTCTAAATTCGAAAGTGGCTTTCCATTCTTCAAGTAGTATCTATTTCTGTACTTTTTTCGTCATAATTGAATACCATTAAGGGCATCAGCAAAAATGAAAATCTAGATTTTAATAATCTTTACAACAGAGCATATTATCTTCTAATACATAAACAGTAAGATGCATACATAAAAACAATCATTTAATGAAAATAAAACTTTAGAGAAAGAAAAGTATGACGCAATCACAACTAATTTTTTCTACACACAATTCGATATTTGAAAAAGCGCGCCAACATTCCTTCTTAATTTTAAAAAGAGTATGATAACAAAGAGGTTTTAATAAAAATATGTTAAAACTATTTACAGAGGGCGCCATCGTCGTCTGTTCTTTACATTTTAAAAATATAAAATAAATAAAACTGATTCAGTCTCCTACAATATACTTATAGTAAGTAAATGTGTAATATGATATAAAATAATAAACTCTTGAAACATCTGCGTTTGTACAAAAAGTAAAAAGAAACATTTAGAATCCAGCTCACGATCGTCCGACATCAATTGACAATCTAAAACGAATAAGTTTGGTTTATTTTAAACTGTGACTCACGGATACTACTTTAGTAGTACGTTACTCGTAACTTCTACACACTAAAACAAAAGAACATAGAAAAGTGAGTGGAACAGTGTAAATAGACTTAAGTTTAACTAAGTATTAGATTTTCTTCATAACATTATAACGAACGGAAATGAGAAAATGTCACCGTGTTGCGGAACTTTTAGATTTCTTTTCAATTTTCTTATCAATCAGGGAAATTTTAGGAGAGGGTTCATTGCAAGGTTTCGATCTGCATGAGTATTTGAGAACAACGCTATAGAACACCAATACGTGTATAATTCTCATTCAAACTTGTTTTGAAGACGGACAAAACGAATCACTAAAGTTACACCTCATTTCTATTACATTAAGAATGTTACTTATTAAGCACACTTTTTTTTTTGAATTGGAGGAAATCACCGCATTCCCTCCCGGATATGTGGGAGGTGAACTTCACTAGAACCTCCAATCGCTCACATTCAGCGTCCGAAGTAGTCCGAATCTCGACTGAGGCCAGAATCCAGCACGGGGTTATGAGGGAAGGCGCGACGCGTTACGCCCCGTCGCGCTACTAAGCACGCTTAACGCACATTGTTGTTTTATAAACCTTTAAAAATCTTCAGATAAAAATCTAAAACAAGTAATAAATATGGTGTTAATCCCAGCACATCTGTCCCTGAGTCACCAGAAGCCGGCGCCAAACGATCTTCGTTTTGTGATCTAAAGCGCTTCTGTGTCGCATTAATTACACTGAAAATGCTTTCGTAAAACTTCTACGGCTCTGTCACTACTGAGCCAGCGATCAAGAAAAGACTTTGGACAGGGCTCCTTGAAAAAATCAGTTTCTTGGTTGAGATTGAAATGAAATGAAGTAAGGGTGTGCGAATATCGTTCGAATTATTCGAAATTGACTATGACGTAGCATCGGAAATAGGACAAGAATTTGTATTTTGTATATAACATCTTTAATGGCCTAGATGTCTACAAAATAGTCGTAGTCGTCGTAGTCAAATTCGATACTATTCGAAATCCGACGTATATTCGAAACTTTTCGAATTATTCGAAATTTTTCGAATATTCGTTGAATTTCGAATCGAATATTGATATTCGATTCGGAACAAATAATTCATGAGTTCGAATTATTCGCACACCCATAAAATGAAGTTTATTATTGAACAGAACAGAACAGCAGCAACATTAACCTTTCAGGAACTTAAAACTACAACTTAGAAAATATACTTAATCTAACTGTAAAATCTATAGAAGATTAACAATTTTGTTATTTGCGCAACTGGCCCCAAACTAGGTAAGACCTGTATTTTGGGTATCAGTGTGAAAAAAATGATCATATAATTATATTCTTAGTACAACACGTGTGTGATATAATAAATACTATCGCAAATAAAATTGGTTTTGAGATGGAGACAAAAATAATTCGTTGTGTTCAGAGTAAAACTAAAAATAAAAACATTAATAAATCCATTCCCATTTTGCATTCGTAGTAGAAACGGCTATTTGTCTACTTCTAACATTGTAACTCTTGTGTATATGGAATACACAGCACCACAGTAAAGCTGAGGGAAAGCTAACTTGCCCCACAACGAATTTAATCAGAAGATGATAGAAGTTGTCATTTATATAAGTTAATGAGCAACAGTAACCACTTACGGGTAGGCCGTGCGCTCATTTACCTGTTTTGCAATAAAAATAGGGAAGTAGGTACTCTGCTTCATTTTAGTGTTATAAAAAAAAAATATTGCCGTTTAGACCTTAGTGTATATTGTAACCTACTTAAAGGGAGAGCGCTGGCTTTCATAGTACAGTAGTTTTACTACTAGTTTGAGAGCCTGGGTTTAACCTATATAGTGTGTTGAAAAGTGTTCCTGAAATAAAGAAATAAATAAAAATATTCTTAAAGTATTCGTCACCAAAAAGTTGAATGAAAAAACAAATGAGTGTAATACAGGTGTTCATACATCGAACACTCACAAAAATAACATTTGGCATGAAAGAAACATTTTCAAAGAAACACATCAATTGGAACTTACGAGGTGACACCGTTTCGAGCTGATTCATCCATTGTTTACAAACTGAGAACATAATAAGGCTAGATATTATAATAACTAGGTCTGTTTGTAAGACGTCATCAGAGGCCCTAATGATCATTACTTTTGTGGATAAGTCGAAGGGGTATTTTTGACCCCCTCTCACTCCCACCACCGTAACTCTTGTGTGTCTAGGTTCCACAGAGACGATCACCATAATGACTCTGAGCAGGGAAGCCAAGGACCAAGGGAAAGTTTTCTTGGACCCCACAAATTTAGTAATTTCCCATTTTTTGCCTTCCTCGATAAAATTAGATGGAGATTTTCCAAATCAGACCAGCGGTTCCTGAGTTTAGCGCGTTCAAACAAACTCTTCAGCTTAGAGATACGACTACAATAGTAATACTGATTCATCACTGTAACTGCCAAATAAACTTAAAAGAACCTCGTACGCTGACACAAAATGTAATAAAGGAGCACACGCCCCGGCGCCAGATGTGGGAGCCATTGGTTAATTATAACGAGTTAATGCGTTTTAACTATATTTAGTTACGTCCTGACGATTGAGTAAGTGTATGGTTAACTTCCCGATGAAATATAATTAAAATTAGATAACGGCCCTGCCCTGGCATTGCAGAGGTTCATGAGCGACGGTGACCGCTTACCATCAGGTGGGCCGTATGCTCGTTTACCTACTTTGCAATAAAAAAAAAAAAAATTTAGTTGAGTATTTTTGGGTATTTCACCACTTACTGCTACTATTGTAGCTCCCGTGAAGAGTCGAGATTGGCGGCAGCAACTGTAATGACTCTGAGCAGTGAAGCCTAGGAACCCGAGGGTAAGTTAACTTATCTTGGGCCCTGTAACGAATTTATTCAGGTGACAGAAGGAGTAGGAAATTTCAGTTTCGACATTACTTTTTTGGTTGAACATGTATTAAATTCTTTGTTTTTTTAGACATAGACATAGACATGCTTTGTTTGTGATGAAAACACATACAGAAATAAACATGTTTAAATTTACAAATTAACAACACTGGTTTTCATCACAAACTAGTCGGGACTCAGCTTAATGCGCGATGTTCACTGTGGATTTACCACAGCAAACACCGCTGGTTTTCAGCCTCAACTAGCAGTGACGTCACAAAAATGACGATAGAATAAAATTAAAAAATAAAATACACAGTACAATTGATCTCTGTAGATACACAAAACAAAATTACAACAACAAAAAAATAACGAATAAGAACATAATAGGTTTTTAAAATTAAAATAATTAAAATTCATTACATTGTCAGTAAGGGGGAGGCTACGGGCCTTGCAGCCAAAGCCCTTACAGAAATTTAAACAAAACACATTTCATCATAATCTGTGGGCACATTTATGTTAATAATTAAAAGATCTTTCATAACCTCTCTAGGTTTTAATATGTTTTCCTAGCTTCAAAACCTCCCTTCCTTCTTGAACTTCACTTCACACCAAAGTGTTTAACGACACACAGTAGCAACGGTATAAGATATAGTTTTTTTAAAGTGACACTATTTACTAATTGTGAATATTTATTTGTAGAGGGCATTAGATATTTTTAAATATGTTATTTAATACTTGTATATTTGATAACTTTTGACATTGAATATGAAGCCGGTGACCGGAGGTCGACATGTCCAAACAATGTCAAGGAGGATAACGTTATAATGCGATATATTTATAAAGTACTAGCTGATGCGTGCAACTATATCTGCACCAGAAACTATAAAACCTATGAAGACCATTAAAATCTATCCTATGGCAGTTAGAAATTATGTAGCGTGCTACTAGTAAAAGAATTTAAAAGATCGATTCAGTAGATCCAAAGATTACTTACTCCCTACAACATCACAAACATCACGACATCTTCTTTCTTATATATAAAAATGAATTGCTGTTCGTTAGTCTCGCTAAAACTCGAGAACGACTGAATCGATTTGGCTTATTATAATCTTAAAATATTCGTAGAAGTCCAGGGAAGGTTTAAACGGTGAGAAAATTTCCTTATGTGATGCAGACGAAGTTGTGTGGGCCAGCTAGTCTTTAATATTAATGGTTTAGAATATAGATACATAGGTAATTGAGAAGGATAATCTCAGAGCTCATTGGTGAGTGGTACACAGTCGAGGAAATCTGTAAGCGGGAAGAAAAAAAATCCTGTCAGACCTTCAAGTAAAAAATATTTTTTCTAGATAATTCGTCAGGGCTGTTGCATCATATTTATTTATTCGTTCGGTTTCACGTTTTCACGAAACGCTGGCAGCTGTCCCAGCGAAAACTAAAACAAAATTAAATTCAACCTAATTACAAGACATCAAGGTTTAAAATTGAATAGTTTTGCACACCGCATTGAATCTTGCGTAATATTTTTACTAAGAAATTGGGAAGTAAATAAAGAGTGTATTCACTGTACGACAATTTTTCTTTTGTTTTTTATGATGTTTAAAAATATAGTAGTTCTTATTATCCAGCCAGTTTTGATCCGTCAGAAAAGTTTCCATTTAAATGGTGCTTTAAGAGTCAAAGTCCTAGCAAAAATAACTCAACAGGCTAGTTAGTAGAATATTAGTTACTTATGTCAATTTTTATAGAGAAGAACCAAGGTAGAACTAATACTTAATATAATTCAAAAATCAAATCCATCTAAAGTTTTATGTACCAACTAGGCTATTTTACTGGCATTCGCTAGTATTTTTATTTTATGAGTAACATCATAGCAGGTTCCACTTAAAAAATTCAACACAAAGAAATGCTTTCAAACCATATTTTGTTATTTAATTCCCAAAAACTGTTAAATAAATAACTGTAAGTGAACAGTTCTCTTTACATTTCATTCATCACAGGTCATTCGGCAATTTCATTCAAAAGCCCAGTTAAAAAATGTCGAATTATGTGTGACGAGGACAACGCGATGATAACACACATCACTGCGGTAGGTACCTTCGACGAAATTACGACACAGATCGTAATAATTACTGGTAATTACTAAATAATTACAAAATTACACGTAATTTTTAATGGTTTTTGAATAGAGAATGGCATTGTAATGTACATAATGGCAAATCGAAGCTCAATCGTTTTCTTTGACTGGACGGTAATGGCCACTAAATTTCAATTTTCAAATAATCTATGCCTTTGCTGAAACTGTCAAAAGTCTAAAATGCTGCTCTATGAATTTACGAAAAAATGTTTAAAATCAAACATTGTATTAACCACTCAACTGGGAACGTCACTATTCGCTAGATGGCGAAACTGGGGACTTCGTTCGGAATCAATACCGTGTTTGAGCCTCTTTTTAAAAACATTTTTGTCCAATAATTTTTAGTTTTGATTTTTAATTGAACCTTATATTTTTGTAAATCTTTATTACTAAACGACGCTGTATTGCATTTTCAGCGAAAATATACCTATCATCTCCGTAAAATATGAGACGATTAAAAAATGAAAAAAAAACAAATTTTAGAACGGTGCTCAATTTTGGCTCCTGCCACAGACTCGGCAGAAATAAACCAATTTGGTTGCTGATCCCAGTTGGGTGGTTATCTAATTTTTGACTTACCCATGGCATACTCCTTAGAATAATATTACTCTATTCTACTATAAGGCATTATTAGATTGTTAATGGAATGTAAATGTTTTCACTCCTGAAACATTCATCATAATTAATCCGTTCTGTATACGAGCAATTTACCTAGTGAAAGAAAGAAAAGAAGAGAAAAAAAACTTGAGAGGTGTCAAGGGACACCCGGGTGGAACGAAGTTCCTTTCGATTAATTAGTGAGGGAATTGTAATAAAATTTTATTTAAATAAAATTTTTGACACAGCGCCGTCTAGCATTAATCATATAAAACAAAATAAGGAATTGTTTTATAAAATATTTTGATCACAGCGCCATCTAGCATTAATCATATAAAACAAAAAGTGTCGTGACAACTTTTTCATAAGAATTTCCGTCTTAGCCCCCTTTCGATAACGCGCGATAAGGAACTTCGTTCCAAAAAAACACAAAAAAGGAAAACACAAAAAGATCTACTTCCATAGCAGAGTAGTATTGTGGCGAAGTTTATGGGAGATCTATGTTTGATGATGATGATTATTGCGGTCCTTGAGTAGGTACAAATTCCTTTGTATTTAGAAATGGGCAATGTCTCTCCCTCTGCAGGAGACCTTAGCCCAGCAGTAGATAAACAAGAGAATCTACATACAGTACTCCTGTACCTGTACCAACCCATTACTGCCCAGGTCTCCTCAGAAGAGGGATTATGCATAGTCCACCACGCTTGTCTAGTGCGGATTGGGGACTTCACATATCTTCCAAGGATTTTTAGAACCCTTTTCCGATATGCAGGTTTCCTCACGATGTTTTCTTTCACCGTTGTTAGCCAGTGGTGTTGTGAAAAATTGCACATAAATTTTTTCACCTTTAGATTTAGAGGTACAAGCCGGCCGGATTTGAACCCACGACCTCCCTATCTCTACAATCTACATGAATTCAATTACAGTACTCATGTATAATTAAAATCAGCTGACTTCATGAAAGGCCGGTACAACACCTTCTATTTTCAGCATAGCAATAACAAAAATACATGAAATTATAATTGTAAGTTTCGCTGTAGACTAAACACGCACGAATAACAGAAATAAATTAGAAGAACAAACGCTAGTTTAAAAAATAATCGAAGCACTGAACAAGGGGCGTGTCGAATTGCATAATATCACAAAGGGAGTAGACAGACAGAATTTGCGATTTAAGCGCAGAATAAGGTCATTTACAACATCACAACAGTTAAAAACATAGACATAGACATCGTTTATTTGTGATGAAAACAGGTATAAAATTACAGAAATGAAAAATAAAAAAAAACAAACATGGAATAAATAAGTTTTCATCACAAACCAGTCGGAACTCAGCTTAATGTTATGTCTCCCCCAACCGACATATAAGGCTGGTTTTCAGTTTCAACTGTTCTACAATTATCAGTTTTTTTTTGTACTATAGGTACTATACATACAATATACGAGTATTGTATCTAAACAAAAACAGTCCTTTTGAATACCCTATCTATTAAAAACCCGCATAAAATCCATTGTTTAGTTTTAAAGAAATAATCACACATAGAGAGATTGTGATGACTTTGTTTCAAACTATGTATTAACTTCATTAATTTCTTAAGGAGGGATTGGATTAAATACTTCAAAGGAAGATCAAAGGGGAGGATCACGAATATAGATTGATAATGGGGGAGAATTGATCTGTGGTGTTGGTCTTTTAACAACACTGGTTGCTACGACCTAGCATGTTTATTTTATGATATACTAACTTTTGCCCGCGACTTCGTTCGCGTGGACTTCAGGTTCGTCCCGTCTAGTCGTATAGCCTATGTGTTATTCTGATGTATAAGCTATATTGTGGTAAAGTTATATTCAAATCCATTCAGTAGTTTTTACGTGAAAGAGTAACAAACATCCATACATACATACATACTTACAAACTTTCGCCTTTATAATATTATTATTAGGAAGGTAGAATTTTTTGATATTTGCGAAATTTTCTTCAGTCAAATATAGATAGATATACAATTAGTAAAAGTGGTATTGATGGTGTACCAAAATAAAAAGATCCTGTTCAATCCACATTGAACATACAAAACTTTTTATATTTTATTTGTATTCAAACTTTTTTGTTTTCGCGATGACTCTGTCTCGCGCTATGGAAAACTAAATTCAAATTCAATTCTATGTCAAAATTCACTTTTCTTTCTATCCATGTAGAGATTAGTCGCATTTTTATTGTATTCCATAAATGCAATAAATAAATTAATTATTATGCTGTGGTTTTAATAATAACCCAACAGATCCGATAATCGCATTTCTGGATGTTGTTATTATGTTTGATCTAAAAAAGAATTTGGTATTAACGAAGACAACCATGCTAGTTTTCCATTTTTGCCATTGAAAAGGGCATGTTTTCCAATTTCAAACTAAATTCGGAAAGCACCTATACCTATGTTTCATTCAACTGGAATTGGTGGCAAAAATATTGAGTGAAATGACCTCGTTGTCCGATGACAAACAAAATGGCTGAATTATTCAGTGCACGAACATTCAAAACATGCGAATAAGTAGGTATATCGGAAATGTTTTGCGTATCATTCGACTATTTTAACATAATATGAGACACTTCTAAATTTTCTTTTTCATTCATGTTGAAGAATGTAACTTTAATTCTAGCTCACAAAAATGCACTAAATCAGTTGAACTAACGTTTAAGCCGTTTATAAACACTAAGCTAGAAGCTAAGATCCAGCATAGCAGAGACCTATGAGGTAAGGGAGGCCTATGTCCAGCAACGCAGGTCTATAGGCTGATGATGTTGATCATAAACCTCCAGGGCAACAAGAAGTTATTAATTCATCATCATCATCAAAGAGTATCAATTTGGGTATGAAACCTCGCGTCAACTAGAAGTCATCACAAGTACCGAATGTTTTTTTGTTGTAATGTTAAACTGTTCCAATGTATCATTGAATATTTAATTTAAAATGTTTCCTGTAAATTACAGTGCAATATCAGCATAAAAACAAAATACTAAGAACAAATTTTAAAGGCAATAAATCGTTGAGTAAATAAGAAAATAAAATATCAAAAACATCCATAAACGCTTTTCCGTGAATCACGAGAGAAGCTCCCAAATATTCAAGGTTCCTGGTCTGTCAATTTGCCAATTTCTGCTTCTCATAACTGGAATATCTCTCAATTATTATGATTAAGTGTGAGTGAAGACAAACACTTCCGGGTATAACGTAAATTCTACAAAATATAGATTAAAATCAAGAGTATATATCGGTATGAAGATTGCATGATAACTGATGAAAAATGATGATAATACGAAAGTAATATTCTGCATCGTAGGTCTCATAGGGATGAAGTAGAGGAGATGAGGCTCTTCTCTATTTAATTATGGGCCAGATTAATGCATAAAAATTAAATCGATTATGCCTGGAATGTTGTGGTGGCAGAGTGATTATAAAAGATTTTTGTGAAATTTTACACAACAACACTCGCTAAACGGTGAAGGAAAACATTGTGAGGAAATCTGCATATTGGAAAAAGGATTCTAAAAATTCTTTGAAGATGTGACGTCCTCAATCTGCCGTAGGCAAACGTGGTTGTATATGCCTTATCCCTCGTCTGAGGAGTCTTGAGTCCAGCAGTAATGGATTTTTACAGAATTTGACATTACAATGACAGTTTATTTAAAATATATTATTACCTAATTAAATCAATATTATTTATAGTTATTTATATGTACATACTGTAAATATTTCACAAAGTATATAATGGTTTTGCCTTCTATAATAATAGAAGGAATGGAAATATTTAAACTTCCCATTTTTGCACGTAGATGTATATCGGGTAACAATGAATTATTTTGACAAAATTGCGCTGATCTAATGATGAATTCGGAAGGTGATGATAGGAACTATTGTGCTAAACAAGATCCATCGTGTTTGAGCTCGTTTTACTTGTATTAGCTAGCACTCCAATGCTACATGATGTTTTTTTTGAAATAAATTAACTAGTAAACTAAACTAAAACTGTGTCCTATTTTAGCGGAATGGAATTCTAATCAGTTGAAATCTTTATTTTGTTTCGGGTATTGGCCCACCTCTCACTCCCACCACTGTAACTCCTGTGTAGCCAGGATCCACAGCGGCGACCATCGTAATGACTCTGAGCAGTGAAGCCCAGGAAAACCCGAGGGAAAGCTAACATGGCTTAGACCCCGCAACGAATTTAATCAGAAGATAATAGAAGGAGTAGGAAAAAACTTTATTTTGTTTGTTTTCAGTATTCGTTTTTCCTTGTCATAACTAGTAACAATTACCTATTGGTACGTGCTTGGCACAATTCGAACATAACTCAACAACGCCTGGACCAATTATTTTTAAAATGTTCGTTGAAGTTCAAGGATGGTTTTAACGGCAAAAAAAAATGAAATAATTGTCGGGAAAGAGGTATGATCTTAGTTGCTGTATCGCAAACGACGTTGCAGGCATCAGCTAGTATATAAATAAATGTAGGTATAATTTACAATAACAAGATAAGTTTCGGAAATGGTTCCTGTAGTAGCCACGTCAGATGATTGGACGAGTGCCAGCAACACTCTCACTGATTTAGAGTTCCTTACGAATATAAATTATGTTAGATAGACCCATGTTAATGAGGAGAAGAATGAATGTAATTACAATCTTGATAAATAAGCTTTTTTGATTGTTAACATGTCAAAAAATAATAACAATAGAGGCAATAAAAAAATCAAAGGAAGTCATGAGTTATGTTATTGCTTCAAGAGCCAACAGCCTTATGGTAACACAGAGATTGGACGGTTACGAACTGACTACAATAAATATATAATACTAGCTTCCCGCGCAACTCCGTCTGCGTCGCATTGATAGAAATAAAAAAATTTGTCTAAAAAAATAAAATAAAAAATTTAGGGGATGAAAAATAGATGTTGGCCGATTCTCATAGATCCGGTATCTAAGCACAAAAAATTTCATCAAAATCGGTCAAGCTGTTTCGGAGGAGTACCTATGGCAACGAAAACTGTGACACGAGAATTTTATATATTAGAAGATTATACGGAACCAATGAATTTTCTAAGTTTCGAGATTTATTTGTTTTTCTTAGAATATCCTGTGTTACTACACCGCTTTGGGCGTGTTGATTCATACGACGGCATTGAAAATATAGTTTCACGTGTGCTCCTGTTGCTATACAAAAAAAATACTAACATCACACTAATTTTAGGGCTTAATACTGATTGATACAGTTGTAACAAAATGAGAGATCATTTCACCAAATTCTAAAAATCCTTCGAAGATATGTGAAGTCCCCAATCCGTATTGGACAAGCGTGGTGAACTATGCCTAATCCCTTTTCTGAGGAGAACTGAGCCAAACAGTAGGCAGTCATGGGTTGGTACAGTACAGTACAGTAGGTCTACTCATGAACAACGGTAAAATTTAAAGTGACGGTGTTTTTTGCAATAATGTAACTATTTTGTAACAACATGTCATAACATGGGGATTGGAGGAAGTCAATAATGTCATGACCTTGAGTTCACCCCTCTGATAAGATAGGGCTGCTACGAAAATATTTTAGAAAAATAAAATAGTAAAATTTGGTTTCGTAGTCAGGGTTTCAAAAATTTTATTGAATAATCTCAACTGTGCTGTGTCTTTTAAATGAGAGTTTGTTTTAGAACTTTATGAGAAATTGAGGGGCGGTTACACTTATCCCAAAGACACTTAACATCACTATTCTAACACTTCATTGTTTCTTGCTCTTTAAAATTAACCGCTTAGATTATAAATGTATAATAAAGTTCTCGTAAAATATGAAATTCATTGCAGCTGTTGATGACGAATGAATTTACCTAATAGGTAGAGGTTTTAAAAGTTTTTTTACATCAACTTACAACTTTAAGTTTTGCAATTATATTTTACTTAACTTTAGAAGCCCTAGCATGTATTCGTTCCACCCCTACGATAGCAATCAAAATGCGCCCCAACCCTCTGAATGTGCCCTCATTTTCTACTCTGGAACTGATAGCAATCTAATCAGCAATAAAACTCGACCAAATACTATTAAATTTTTGCCAGCCATTTTTGATTACCATAATTAAACTGCTCTAAGACAATACTTATTTTGAAAAAAATATTTCAGTTACAATTAGGTACCATTATTTAATGGTTTAAAGTTAGAAAAATCATTCAAATTACTTTCTGCACATTGCGACAATTACAACGTGTAACGCCATCTATTGAGCAATAGAAATAAAATCTCGAAATTAGTTTTGCTACTCAGCAATAGATGGCGTTAAACGTTTTCATTTTTATTTTTAAATTTCAGATTTGATATTTTCAGCTATTCTCAAAACTTTTTTGGCTTGTTTCTCAAAGCTACACACTTTTCAATATCTATCATTATCGACTAAATGTCTATGGGTACCATTGAAAATATTCAGCTTTTTATTTTTTTAACTGGCAACATTTCTTTGTCTATGGTTCAACGTAATTTTGACGTTGGCCTGCCACATCCGGCCCTCGAAAAGGGTCCTTTTTCAAGCGTACGCCATTGCTGGCGTATGGTAGTTGGTTTAATTGAAAGAAAAATCTTAAACCATCTAAAATGGTGAGTAAATAATCCAATAATAGTGATCAGAGAAGTGTTCCTGTGAATATTTTCCAACGTTTTGCGTATATATTTTGTTACTTTCGCGACATAATCATAGCAATAGTACACAGTCCATGTCTGGCCTTTGTGAATACGATGACGTTTCCAAGTGATGTGATACTCCTAATGTCCAGAAAGGCTTCAAGAATAAATTCTGCAAGAGGATACTTAAAGGCCAAGCTAAATAAGATGCTACGTGCGTTTTTAGTGTTGTTAAATATTAACATCTGTGTTGTGAGCATGTTGAAAAATAATTTGTTATGTGCAGGTGAATTTCACGGTAGACGAGATCCGTGGGATGATGGACAAGAAGCGGAATATCCGCAACATGTCCGTGATCGCTCACGTCGACCACGGCAAGTCCACACTCACGGACTCTCTCGTGTCGAAGGCCGGTATTATCGCCGGAGCGAGGGCTGGAGAGACCCGCTTCACCGACACACGTAAAGATGAACAGGACAGATGTATCACCATCAAGTCCACGTAAGTACTTCCACTTATTTCACCACATGGTTCAATAACCTTTTTTGCCGACTTAACTTGCCCTTGAACTTTGTAGGTTAAGTTAACGAACATTTCTGTTATCGGTAGAAAATGTTAATTTAATGTCGCTAGAAAATACGTTACTTTACAAATAGAACTATAAATAATCACCACGAGGGTAACAGCTGTGATCTGTAAACAATAGATTAACCATAAAATTTATTGATGTCAAACAATGTTATCAATGGGAAAACTATTTAGATCTAATGAAAATTAACATTTTTATTTTTTACCTCATAACTTAAGAATAATTTAAACCTTAACTTTAATGTAACGTTACGAAAGTTGGCAAAATGAACACGATAAGTGGACAAGTCAATAATTTCGTAAGATTAACAAGTAAAATACAAAATAGCATAAACTTAAAAAATATGTCTGGCAATATTGCTCAATGTTTATTCTTAAGATAACTTTCATAATGTTGCAAAATATTTTAATAGTCCCAAGTTAAACGGAACTGCTAATGGGCAAAATTGCATTCACATAGTAAGTTATTTCTTTAAATTGCATATTAATTCTCTACTTTACTCCTAAGTCTAGTAAAACTTAAATGTCATAGAACTGAAGCACTAAAACAAAAATGATCAACACCACTTCACCATCCAAATGATGAATGTTCTTACCATTAAAAATCTGAAATAAACATTGAAGATTTTTTAGAACGGCCATCTGAAGACACTTAAAAAACCAAATTCAAAAACCCCTCATTATTTATACAACATACTAATATCTTAATTTTCTGCTCAGCGCCATCTCTATGTTCTTCGAGCTCGAAGAGAAAGATTTAGTATTCATCACAAACCCCGACCAGCGTGAGAAGAGCGAGAAGGGTTTCTTGATCAACCTTATCGACTCACCTGGGCACGTTGACTTCTCATCAGAAGTGACTGCTGCACTCCGTGTAACTGATGGAGCTCTTGTTGTCGTAGACTGCGTCTCTGGTTTGTTGATTTTCTTGATAAATACTACTTTAGAAAACTTATTCTATTATAAGCACTGTAGGTAGTCAAGTTCATGACCCATTCACTGGTAAATAGCTACTAGCTTACCGGGTCACCTAGAAACCTATGTAACAACTTTTTTCAAACTTCAGTTGAACGAAAAATAAAAGTGCATTCTCATTTGATGCATAAACTTGCACATAAATGCAGGACTTGTACCAGCCTTCAATGTACATAAGTGTTTTACTAAAATCATTTGAAAATTCAACATTTATCACAATTACATTAACTTGAAATAAAAGTTAAACAATTTGAAAAACAAAACTACTTAGAAACATCCCTTCACCAAAAGAAAAGCTGCAATTTCTAAACAGTATTTTCTAGAATTGTAATTGAAATCCTCAGGTGTGTGTGTACAAACCGAGACAGTACTTCGTCAGGCCATCGCCGAGCGTATCAAGCCTATTCTGTTCATGAACAAGATGGACCGAGCTCTTCTCGAGCTGCAATTAGAAGCTGAGGAGCTGTACCAGACCTTCCAGCGTATCGTTGAAAACGTTAACGTTATCATCGCCACATACAACGATGATGGTGGTCCTATGGGTAAGTTGAATCTTGTAGTTTTCTAGATTTAGATGTAGGGGAAATTTTGGCTCGCTGTCAAAATCTAGGCCTAAAAAGAGATTTTTCATTAGGTAAAATCTATTCCAAGAGTGTTGAAATGATTTTTGTAACTAGCTGTTATTATGGTTCTATTATTTTTTTTATAGTAGTTTGTTGAAATAATACGTTTGAATTTCAAAAGTAACTTCTATTTTGATATTCCACTACTGCGCGTTATGTATTTGTTTTATTAATCACTTTGTGTTGTGTAAACTACAAAACATGTGATAACGTCTTGCTTACACGTGGCATTGTCTTAAAGTTATTGATTGAAAATCGCAGACTACAGAATTCATTAGTGCGATTTATTTGCTTCATTTTGTACTATCGAACACGAAAACTTTCCTAAATTCTATCAGTAAATTTCTAAACTAAAATCTATTGAAGGATAATCAATTTAAAGTCTTTAATTTTTGATAAGCCGAATCGCCGTCTTTGATGTAAAAATGCCGAGTCATATAAACTATATTTATTGAACACATTGTGTTTCGATATGTAATACATGTTGTACACGTGACAAATCGCGCACCACACGTGTTCGGTTTATCACGAAGGTTATACAAAGACGCGTAATCTTTTGTTATCTCACTTACATTTGTTACTTTGTAATAATTTGGAAAGTAACTGATTTAGTTGATGTAATTACTTTTTTATTTCATCATATATATTTGTTTATGAAATATTTAAAAAAAAATCTTACAAAAAATTGACATGTTACATAAATATCAGAAAAATAAAGATTTTTAATACGAAAATATCATAAATACGAAAACTTTGCAATAATTTGGATGTTTTACCTCTGCCGCTCAATCATTCATAAATATGGCTATATGGATTTCATTCGAATTTTGCGCAAGATATCTGAATATAGGATAAATCACCCATGTGGCGCTAGAAGTAAATAGCATAAAATAGACAAAAATGTTATTCTTTTTATTAGGTGAGGTCCGTGTCGACCCCAGCAAAGGGTCCGTCGGTTTCGGATCCGGGCTCCACGGATGGGCCTTCACTCTCAAACAGTTCTCTGAAATGTACGCCGACAAGTTCAAGATTGATCTTGTCAAGCTCATGAACAGGTAACTATGAATTTGTAAAGTCACATCTTCTTTTACAGGGTTTTTAATTAGGTTAATAGTTTCCATTTTAGATTATTTTTTATTGCATGATTGATAAACAAGCCTACAGCTCTATGATGGTAACTGTCGCTCATGAGCCCCTGCAAATCGAGGACATAGGGGTGCCAAATGTAATTTTAAAATGTCATCAAGACATATTGCCATTTAATTTTACTTCTAATAAAATTGTCATCATTTACTCGTATGTTACGAAACCTAGAATTTATAATTGTGAAGTAAAGTTCAAACGAGTGGAAAGGTTTCCATGTGACCTACAAAAGTTTGTGAAAGCAGTGGGCGGTGTAGACGACTTTACTGCGGGGGTGAAAGGCGAATGACGTCATTACACTCTAAACTTACATAATTATCGACAACTGCATTGCTGTCATATACATTCCATAGTTGTGCTGATTCTATCTAATGGTAATTAGATCTCAATGTTTGAAATGCTTTGGTTTCCCAAGCTACCTTGTTACTCTGGATTTTTTATTATGTAAAGAGCTTAGTCACTATTTTATTACACCTGAATAGTTCTTAAATAATTATTACACAAAACAAATTGATTTATGTATAACTTTAATGTATATTTCTCAAAGCGTCTTGGCCTCTTTTGAAAGAGAGAAAGAAAAAAAAATTATTCATAACATACATTAATTGACATAAATTGTTTTACTTGTATATCTTAGTTGCATAGCATTTTATTGAATTTAAATATAGTGAGAATGTAATTAAGTTAATATTTGTTTAATAAACTCGTCCCATTGATACTGGGTACTGTATTTGATACTATACACCAGCGGCAGACCGGGACGAACATTAAATTCTCGACATGGATTGGTGAATTGTTCACTATTGAGTTTTTACAACGAAAGTTGAGAAACATACAATTTATAAATAGCTTATTGGAACGAAGTTCCTTAACGTGCGTTGTGAAAGGGGGCTAGACTGAAAAAATCTTACGAAAAGTTGTCACGACACTTTTTTGTTTTAGATGATTATCGCTAGATGGCGCTGTGATCAAAATCTTTTAAAACACGTTCCTTATTTGTTTTAGATGATTATCGCTAGATGACACTGTGATCAAAATCTTTTAAAACCCGTTCCTTATCACGCGTTACGTTAGGAAAAAAAAAAAAAAGATATCTTTTAATCGAAAGGAACTTCGTTCTATTCGGGTGTCCCATGTCACCTCTCAAGTTTTTTATAAATATGTAGTATAGTTTGTTGCATTCGCCTTATTGACGAAATGAAAATAATAGTTAAAAAAACCATTTGAAATATACACCAGATTTAGTTTGTAGAGATGTTTAGCTTTAAGTTACATTTTACTTTCACACTCAATATAATGCTGTCTATCTATTGCTCAGACTTTGGGGAGAGAACTTCTTCAACCCAAAAACAAAGAAATGGTCCAAGCAAAAGGATGAGGACAACAAACGTTCGTTCTGCATGTACGTTCTGGACCCCATCTACAAGGTGTTCAAGGCCATCATGAACTTCCAGAAGGAAGAGATTGCTGATCTCCTCACCAAGATCGGAGTCACTCTCAAACATGAAGACAGTGACAAGGACGGCAAAGCTCTCCTGAAGGTAGGCAAGATTTGTATAGGAAAGACCTTTTTTTAACAATGGTTTTAAATTAAAAAAAAAAAAATTACAAAAACCAAACAACTAAATTTATTAGTAAAATAGTGAAGACATTTTTAATCATTAACAAAAAGCAGCAATATGAAATGCTCTTTTTTCCACATTATACTAGTAGAGGAGCCCAAGCGGGGATTCCGGGATTTACTACAGCGCGGCAGATTAATATACAGGGGGTACCTTGTACCCGGTTAAGTACCTCCACAAAATATGAGGCCCATATCTAAGGCCGCCCGTGAAGGATACAGGATCAGATTAGTAAAAAAAAATTGATGATCAGAAATTCTCGAGCGCGTCAGATTAAGGTAGGGTGAATTAATTACATCCTAAAAAGTGTATATTCCAATAATCTGACAATTTGAGAGTGACGTAAAAAAAGGAGACGGTAACAAAGTTGTAAAAAAAAAACGTCATCTCGACATTCTCGAGCGTAGCTAAATTTTTTTTATTTGGAAGGAAATAATTCAAGAATAATAAAAAATATATAATCTGACGATTTCCGCAAGCCGAAATAACAAAAATCTTATATATATAAAAATGAATTGCTGTTCGTTAGTCTCGCTAAAACTCGAGAACGACTGAACCGATTTGGCTTATTTTAATCTCGAAATATTCGTAGAAGTCCAGGGAAGGTTCGTTCGAGAGATATCGTGAACGATAGAAACCCGAAAAGTGTTTTTCGGGATTCCGAAATTTATCTCCGAAATTTGTGAGTCGATCAAAATTACTTATGAGGATGATAAAACTACGTCGAATGGTGCCAACCGCGTTAAAATTGGTTCATCCATTCGAAAGTTATTGCAGTTTGAAAATTCCAAAAATAGTGTTCTATGAAACTTCTATCAGACTTTCGAGCTGGGAGAGCTCAAATGCATAGAAATATTATTTCTTTGAACTCAGGAATGGAATTAGCGGGAAGTTGCAGGGATGGCTTTAAAGTGAACCATTATCCTAATTTTTTTTTTGTCAGATCAGGCGAATCCCTCTAGATAATCGTCAGATTATGAGACAGTACGTTTAGAACATAAAGATAAACCATATATATCTTAATCTGACGCGCTTGAGTATTTCAAAATGGCGATTTTTTTTTGCACATTATGAAAATGGCTGCGAGTTTGCGTCCCATCGAAATCGTCAGATTAGTGAATGAGAGCTTTTTTTTGGTGTACTTAACACTCCCTTAGAAAATCTGACGCGCTCGATATTTTTTTTTTTTTTTCATTTTCAACCTTTAAATACAACCACCCGCATCACGCAAACGATCAGATTAACATACGTACGTTATTAAAAATACGTAGGGCATTGATGCTATCAATATCTGAAGCGCTCGAGGATGTCCATGCAACAGTTTTTTTTTACATCTTTAAAAATCTATAGCCCCTTTCCCCACCGATGTAAAGGTATATGTCATATAACATTTTTTTCTTCTTATCATCTAAGCTTTGCATCCCAATAGGTCTCTTCAACGCTCGAGTAAATCCCCATTTAGCATCGTCGCCTCCTCTACTATACTGTTAGCTTACCTCCAAAAAAGTCCCAAGTGTTGCCGGCTGCTGAATACCACAGCTTCTGGGTGTCAAAGTGGACTGACATTATCATTCTTTCAGGAATTGGTTGCTGGTTTAAATAACTTGTGACCCCATGACAGGAAGATACATTCACAATTTTTTAATTTTATAAATCTTTTTAATACACTACCTCTTTATAAGTATAGATTAAACCGCCTAAAAATTACGAAATGTTTCCAATTGTCTGATTAATAGCTTCGTTGTATTCATGTCAGGTTGTGATGCGTTCATGGTTGCCGGCCGGAGAAGCTTTACTTCAGATGATTGCCATTCACTTGCCGTCCCCGGTAGTGGCACAGAAATACCGTATGGAGATGTTGTACGAAGGACCCCATGATGATGAGGCCGCCGTTGGTATCAAGGTAAATATGAGCTTTTCGTTTGCAATTTGTCAAAGTAGTAGTCAATTATGGAAAGTGATTTGAAGTATAGTATAGATTTGACAAACATATTCATAAATTTGGTTAAGTTAAAGGTTAGACAAATTTACCACTTTCTAAACTTTGTACTTTATATTTTATTTGTGGACTGAAATGGCAGCAATGGCATGGCCATTGCCAATAAAAGCCAAATTTGGTTTTATCCTAGTCATTCACCCAGTTTACACAAAAAACCACGAAATAATTCACCTAACTAAAATTACCTTACAATTTAATGTAATTTCAGAACTGCGACCCCGAAGCACCTCTTATGATGTACGTGAGCAAAATGGTACCGACATCGGACAAGGGACGTTTCTACGCGTTCGGACGTGTGTTCTCCGGCAAGGTGGTCACTGGACAGAAGGCGCGTATCATGGGACCTAACTTCCAGCCAGGAAAGAAGGAGGTTCGTAGATTTTACTCTTGTATGAAGTTGTATCTTCTAAAAAGATGCACAACGCAATGCCGCAAGTTAATTTTAAAAGATTTGAAATAACACCACTGGCTAAAAGTAGTAAAATGTTGTAGAGTATGCCTGTATGTAATAAGCAGACGGGTTACATACATACAGATATAATCATCTTAGCCTGGTAATGGGTTATTATAGTACAGGTTGAATCTAAGCATATTTTAACCATCCCTTACAGTTTAAACCATTAATATTTTGCTATAGTTATTGAAAAACTTTGTGGGTTGTGCATCCTTTTAGCGAGAATATCCTTCTGTCCAACCGTGCCGTGCTGTAGCGCTTTTACAAACTAGTTTTGTACGAGCGCCGTGAGAGTGTCGGCGAGAGACGGAAGGAGAGTGTCGAGTCGATCGCGTCTAAACGCTGCACAGGACCTCTATCCTTATGTCCCGGGACTGCATGCTACGACGCGAACGGTACAAATATAAGTAAAGTCAATTCTTAAGAATTAAATTTGGTAACTGATCACGTTTCTGATACTTGGTCAATGAAGTTAGCTTTCTCATATCTTTGCTTTTAATTTGATTTGAAGAAAAAGTTTGCAAATTCATAAAAAAATATCTGTTTTTTTTTTGTTGTAGGATCTGTATGAGAAGACCATCCAACGTACAATTCTCATGATGGGACGTTACGTAGAAGCCATTGAAGACGTACCCTCTGGTAACATCTGTGGTCTGGTCGGAGTTGACCAGTTCCTCGTCAAGACCGGAACCATCACCACGTTCAAGAATGCACACAACATGAAGGTACTGTTAAAAAATAAAGTTAATTTTTAATCAGTTTCATCTGTTAAATTACATTGCTACTGTTTAATGTTACAAAATTTGTCTCTTATAATTTTTGTATTGGTTACAATTTAAATTTATTTAGAACTTATAACCATAGTGAAGGAAAAACATTCTAAGGTTATTTTTATACCTATTCCTCTATCCAGGTCATGAAGTTCAGTGTATCACCTGTCGTGCGTGTAGCCGTCGAGCCCAAGAACCCAGCCGATCTGCCCAAGCTGGTGGAAGGTCTTAAACGTTTGGCCAAATCCGACCCTATGGTGCAATGTATCAACGAGGAGTCCGGTGAACACATTGTCGCTGGTGCTGGAGAATTGCATCTTGAGATCTGTCTTAAGGTTCGATGATTTTTTTAGGTTATACATTTATTTCCAGATTTCTGTATAAATGTAAAAATATC
This sequence comes from Trilocha varians, assembly GCA_030269945.2. Taxonomy (NCBI): domain Eukaryota; kingdom Metazoa; phylum Arthropoda; class Insecta; order Lepidoptera; family Bombycidae; genus Trilocha; species Trilocha varians. The sequence goes on along the minus strand of AP028270.1, from coordinate 9,498,170 downwards.
GAAATGTGTGTAAAATTCAGGTTGATGGTCAAAATTTAATTAAACCAGTAGTTCTAATCTCTTTGGAATTGTCATTTTTAAAATGCAGTTTAAGATGAGTCTCATAAGCAAAGTGTTAAATAATTGCCTCACTTTTCTCTTGAGTTGTGGAGAACCATTAGTGAAAGTAACCACTTAACATCAGGTGGGCCACAACCACCAGGCAATACCCAAGTTTGTAGTTAAATCATCACTTATTGAAACATATTTTTTTTGTATTCAGGATCTTGAAGAAGACCACGCCTGCATTCCTATCAAGAAGTCAGACCCTGTTGTGTCATACCGTGAGACGGTGGCCGAGGAATCTGACCAGCTCTGTCTGTCCAAGTCGCCCAACAAGCACAACCGTCTCTTCATGAAGGCCCAGCCCATGCCTGAAGGTCTACCTGAAGATATTGATGATGTAAGTATTCTATTTTGAATGCCATTTCGAAGTTGTCCAGTTTTGGAATGTATATTAGAGATTTGTCTTGTAAGTTTAATTTGAGTCCTAAGTAAATGATTTTGACTGTTTTGTTTTATAATTAATAAATGGATGTCTGTTGAAGGTTTTAGAAAATGGTAGACAACATTTTTATCCATCAACTTGTCCAAAATAATAAAAAAACTTCAACCTAATTAATCTTATCATAACCTCATCCTCAGGGTAAAGTAAACCCACGTGACGACTTCAAAACCCGTGCCCGTTACCTGACCGAGAAATACGAGTACGACGTGACAGAGGCTCGTAAGATCTGGTGCTTCGGTCCCGAAGGTACCGGACCCAACATCCTGGTGGACTGCTCCAAGGGAGTGCAGTACCTCAATGAAATCAAGGACTCTGTAGTCGCCGGCTTCCAGTGGGCCGCCAAGGAAGGAGTCATGGCTGAGGAGAACTTGCGTGGTGTCAGATTCAACATCTATGATGTAACACTACACACTGACGCTATCCACAGGTTAGCAATACTTTTATAATGGATACTTGGAAAAAATAGTGTAGGAACAAAATTGGTTAAATAATAATGATAATTCAGCGTTCTGGTTCATATATTAAAATTTATATTTAATTTCAAAAATATTTCATTGTTAATGTTTTCGATCACAACATAATGTAGTTGTCAATAACTAATGAGTAGGGGTGTGCGAATATCGTTCGAATCGAATCGAATCGAATGCATCGTCGTAGTCGAATTCGATACTATTCGAAATTCGAATTATTCGGTTCGAGTTTCGAATCGAATATTCGTGTTCGATTCGGAACGAATAATTCGTGAGTTCGAATTATTCGCACACCCCTACTAATGAGCCATGTTGTTTATTACAGAGGTGGTGGTCAAATCATTCCAACAACCAGAAGATGTTTATACGCGTGTCTGTTGACCGCACAGCCGCGTCTCATGGAGCCTGTGTACCTCTGTGAAATTCAAGTGAGTATTAATCGCTCAACATCTTACAAAAACTGTTTTTTTTTTGCAATATAATCAGTAAATAAAGATGAGTAAATTGACTTAAAAAGAGAAAAAATTGTTAAATATTTCTTATGTAAAATTTGTATATTATAACTCTGATGTGATTATTCCACGTTAAATCCTGAGCGAGTCGTGATTACATTAGCGGCTCTGCCTTTCCGTGACGTGGTAGATCAACAGTTCTTTGTTTTGGCATCGACGATACGTACGCTTTGCCTGAATAGGGGATCTAACATTCTATTACTAAATTTTAACACATCCCTTGAATTGGTTTCAAATCCTTTTTCTAATACTAGGTGTCTGGTAATAATTCCTGATATTTCTTAGTTTGTTGTTGTACTGAACTTGTTTTTAATAAAGACTTTAATAAAAGGTACCATGAAACACGCAAATTAAATATATTAGATCTCTTATTTAACGTAACATAAGAAAATATTCGATTACTACTATAGTATATTCTCGAATGAAATGCTACAAAATCCATTTTAGTTCTAGACATGTACCATTACTAACTGATCTAAACCTTGCAGTGTCCCGAAGTCGCCGTCGGAGGTATCTACGGTGTACTGAACAGACGTCGTGGTCACGTGTTCGAAGAGTCGCAAGTAGCGGGAACTCCCATGTTCGTAGTTAAGGCGTACTTGCCTGTCAACGAATCGTTCGGTTTCACGGCCGATCTCCGCTCCAACACCGGGGGACAGGCCTTCCCGCAGTGCGTGTTCGACCACTGGCAAGTGTTGCCCGGTGACCCGTGCGAACCTAACAGCAAACCCTACAACGTTGTACAGGTAATTATGACGTGTTTTATAGTTTTAGCACCTTTAATACATTTTAGTGTAGATTAGTGACTGGTATTTGTAATTGTTCGATGATTTTTTTCTTTTAAAGCCAACAATGGCACTTGTAAAAAATAATGTCCTTCTGTCCAACCGTGCCGTGCTGTAGCGCTTTTACAAACTAGTTTTGTACGAGCGCCGTGAGAGTGTCGGCGAGAGACGGAAGGAGAGTGTCGAGTCGATCGCGTCTAAACGCTGCACAGGACCTCTATCCTTATGTCCCGGGACTGCATGCTACGACGCGAACGATACATTTTTATCTTAATTAACATGATATAGAATATAACAGTTAATAGTGATTGTCTAAAACTTATCATAAATAGATAAGATTAAGTTATTTTCAAATTGTAATCATGAAATTACAAACTGTATTGACTTGGTCGATAAACAAGCTAATTTTGATTTACTAACTCTTTGTTACAGGACACGAGAAAGAGGAAAGGATTGAAGGAAGGTCTCCCAGACTTAACTCAATACTTGGACAAATTGTAAACACACATAGTTAAACACATATATGTAATTATTGTATCTATATGGGAAGCGCTTCACGCATGTTTATTTTCAACACCACACATGTCAAGCACATCGCGCGAGTGATACGAGACACGGTATCACATTCAACTAAATAAATTATAAACAACATTCACATTGTTTTTTTGATTATGACATTGTTAAATATGTAGACCGAGATATCTACTTGTACTGTAATTATAATTTTTAAATTATATTTTTTTTGTATTTTACGAAAATCTTTTGTATTTAATTTAGTTACTTTTCACTTTGGATTTAAAGGTGAGTTCACATACTTTGGCCGTTTGTATCAATAAATGGGTAGTTATATTATAAAATCTTTATCCTTAATAACCTATGATATCTCATTTATTGATAGAAATGGCAAACTTACTGCTTTACTTTTGATTACAATTACTAAAGTTCCCATTGTTCACAGGTAATATTGAAAAATGCAAGACTTGAACAAAAATGTAAGTTTATAAAAGAATCCAAAACTTATTTAGTCCTTGTATATAATTAGTTAGTTTTATGATGAAAAATTTTCACAGACCTGTTCCGAAATACTATGTGGAAACTTTTTATTTATTTCTGATTCATCATTAAAATTCTACAAGTCTACTTACTCTTTAAAATAAGTATTATAATGTGTATTTTTCTATTCTAGGTGTATTTTGAAAATAGCTCGAGATGAACTTCCAATTGCGCAAGGTAATTGTCTTAAGATTTTTGTAAATTATGTTATTTAGGAATAATTATTTTGTAATTTCAATTCAAATAGAGGTAAATTAATCAATATGATGATAAAACTGTATCTTGAAGCTGATGAGAGTCAAATTACAAGCTCAACAGGACTGAATTTTTTTGTTTTGAAATAAGTATTAAAATTGTTACTTTCAATATTATAATTATTTATTTTGTTCATAGATGGTGAATGGTGAAACAGGATGAGGGATGAAATCTGCACAACGAATTTATCAGGTAAGATATAAAATAATATTTATAAATTTTTCAGTAGAAAATGGGGACAAAACTTTTTTGTACAATTGTATTTATGTATTTTATATGCATGACATTGGACCCTTCTCACGTTTATTATTGCTTTCACTTGGAAGGATTATTGTAGTAAAAATGATGATAAAATTTCACTTGATGCCACCATGACAGTTTTTACAAGCTCAACAGGACTGAACAATTACTAAAAACAAGATTTATTGTTTTACAAATATTCAAAATTTAATAAGTGTTCATCTTTACAGGACTGAAGAGAATGCTGAATATGAGAAGAGAGTGATCAACAAAGCCAAAGTATCTTAGGTAAGAAATGTAAATGCATTTCTTTCCCACTTTTGTTGTATCCCTGGCTAAACTATGATAAACATGATAAAATGATGAAAATATCACAGACCTGTTCTGAATTTTTGTGAGGAATTTTAATAATTTTCTGATTAACCAAAAAAAATGTTCTAAAATTTTCCATAATGCAACAATTAAAATGATGTTTATTTTTTCAGGTGGACACTGTAAGTGGAGCAACAACTACAGGGTGGCGCAATAGAACGTGCATATTGCATCATCTTTTTTTGCGGGGTAGAAGGGGCGTGGGCGGGGGGAGACCGATATTGTTGGGTAGCGCGGTTCATAAAGTTTTAGTCACTATGAGTCACTTCGACGGGAAGCGTCGCGCATTTTGCGTGCGCGCATTTTACGAAAACTCTCGTTCGTACGTAGTTGTCAGGTGACTATTTTGTTCTGAGTATGGTGTACGGCAAATTAGGGAGGCTCCGAGTGCTAATTTAATTAAAATCTGGATAAAGCGTTTTGAAGAGACTGGATCGACGTTTAAACCACACGCGAAAGGTCGTCCACGCACATCTAGGACCGAAGACAATATTGAGAGTGTTAAGCAGTCGGTACACACATGATCCACAAATGTCTACTCGCAAGAGATCGTCTGTCCTAAACATATCGCGACGAAGTTTGCAACGAATTTTAAACTTGGATCTTAAATTGCATCCATACAAGCTGCAATTAACTCAAGAATTGAAAGACTCTGACTTCATAGCACGGCTCACATTTGCTAATGAAATGCTCAATCGGTTTTCAAATTTTGAAAACATCCTTTTCTCTGATGAGGCACATTTTCATATGAATGGGTTCGTAAACCGCCAAAATTGTCGTTATTGGAATAGTGAAACCCCAGACTCAAACATCAAAAACCGTTACATAGCCCTAAAGTGACAGTTTGGGCCGCAATATCTGCCAAAGGAATAATTGGTCCTTATTTTTTTGAAAACGCACGGGGGCAAAACATCACTGTTAATACCGAACGCTATGTTGCGATGTTGGAAGGTTTTTTGGCCCCAGAACTTGAAAATTCAAGAATAAAGAACTCTAGAACTTGGTTCCAACAAGACGGAGCTACCAGTCACACATCAAATGACTCCATGGCGGTTGTGAAAGCAGATGTTCCCTGGCAAACTGATTTCGAAAAGAGGTGATATCCCATGGCCTCCGCGCAGTCCAGACTTGACGCCTCCCGACTTTTTTTTGTGGGGATACCTCAAACACAAAGTCTACACCAATAATCCGAGAAACATCAGTCAGCTCAAGGAGAATATTCGTGGTGAAATGGCAGCAATCACACCAGCACTACTTAAGAAAGTTTTCGGTAATTTCCGTTTGCGGTTAGAGGAGTGCCAACGTAGAGAGGGTCATCATTTAGATGATGTTATTTTTAAAAAATAAACTTCAGTTATCACTTAATAATTGCTTAGTTTTATTTTAACTATACCTTTTGTATTTATTTTTTAATAATTATTTTAAAAGTGCACGTTCTATTGCGCCACCCTGTACCTACTCTAGGAATACATTCTTAATATATTTGTTTTAAAATAAAATACTTTACAATAAAATTTTGTTTTATTTATGAAGGTGTGATGGAATGATAGTTTTTGCTTTATTGCAATTAAGCTGAACCGTTATAAAAGCTGGTCAAAAATGTAAAAAATAATATTTTTGTAGCTCATTGGAAATAGCGCTTGTGTTCATCTTGGTTCCTAGTTTTTTCAGTAGTTACTAAGCTTTCCACCGCTAGTTTTGAAGGGCAGGTGGCCCCATTTCATAATAACTTTCGACAACGCATTTTTGTGATCCGCTTGCAAAGCGCACATACTGAGGCATACTGCGATGCAACAGGTCGGCCGCCTGGATACTAAACTTTTGTATGAAATAGTGCACACTTAGTTTCATCTGCACAGACCATACATATATATATGGTCATGTGTTTGGTTTCAATACAAAAATTGTGACGCTGCAAAAAGTGAGCACCTAAAAAAATGCCGCAAAATAGTGCAAACTCATTTAAATATATAACCAATAGCCGTACCATTTTATAAACAACATCAAGTTTAGGCTAAACAAGTAGCATCCGAAACCGCAAATTAAAAAAAACATTGCGTCAAAATAATTCAAGGCCGCAGTCGTGCGCATGTTTATAAAACCGAGTAATTTTAATTCCGCAAACTAAATTAGTCTCGTCGATTAATGTTGAACGGCGTGCTACGGCAGAGTTCGAGTTACATCAACAAAATGGTGCATAAAGTTGTTTTTGTATTGGGAGCGCCAGGTTCAGGTAAAGGTACACAGTGTTCGAAAATTTCTGAAAAATATGGCTTTGTACACTTATCTGCTGGCGATTTACTCCGAGAGGAGCGTCGGAGACCCGGTTCTGAGTACGGAGAGATGATCGAACAGAAGATTCGCAACGGTGAGATTGTACCGGTAGAAGTTACGTGCTCCCTGTTACACAAGGCAATGAATGCGTCCGGTAAAGAGCGTTTCCTCATAGATGGTTTCCCTCGAAACCAAGATAACATGGAAGGCTGGCAGCGCGTTATGTCTGACAAAACGAAGCTACTTTTCGTTTTATTTTTCGAATGTTGCCGTGAAGTTTGCACCGACAGATGTTTGCAGCGCGGTGCTGCTGGCAGCGGCCGATCTGACGATAATGAAGAAAGTCTGAAGAAGAGATTCAACACGTACCTGAACGACACAATGCCGATCATCAACCACTACGACAAGCTAGGCCTCGTCCGTAGGATCAATGGCGAATGTGAAGCTCACCAAGTATTCGAAAAAGTGACGGAAACATTTGATGCAATCGAAAAAGAATAGAGATTGTAGAATGACAAGTGTATTAGATCAATTTCATTGTAAAGGCGTATATATTCTAATAGTAATTGATGTATTTATTGGAGAGTAATCAATAAGTTGTCTAAGCAAGTGTATTTAGTAAATCATACCTGTAAACAGTAATAGAAATATAATTGAATAATACCAGTCATGTAAACTGGAGGTCATTTCCTACTAATTAGATTACAGTTAAAAAAGTCTAATCTTTAAAACTGAATGAATCATACTGTTATCAGAGTTAATACCTGTCCATAACATAATTAAAACCACTCAAAAACATACTACTGTAAATTTTAAAAATAGTTTAATATTTTGAGTTTCTTTGTAAATGTTACATTTGGATAAATTAAATTTTATGACATCTGATTTTAAGAAATCTGTTTCACTATTTTTTTCCTGACCGTCTTATACAGTTTTTAATGTACTTATGTGAAATATGTGACTTTAGGTAAAGCTTTATAAAGTAGAGTTAATCTTTTATGACGAGCAGAGTCCATGAACGGCTGTAATTTAAATATTAAAACACTGATCATAATACATTTGTATAATCTTCTTGGTTATAATTCAAAGAGATAATTTTTTGTAATTTCCAATAAATATGTACAATGGTGGATGTACTTTTCCTGAAAGAATTTATTTCATTGTATTAATAATCATGTAAAATATTTATTTAGTAATTTTAAGCTGTTAAATGTTATTAGTGAATTGCAAATGTTGATGTAAAAATAATTGTGATGTTCTGTAAAAAGAAGTAAAGTAATGAAATGGAAGCAGAACATCTGTCACTAAACCAGTGTTTGAACTTTAAATTGCCTTTTTTAGTTACTTAAGCACATTTAAGTATTGTTAAATAAATATGTAAGTTATTCAAAACTTGGACTTTTTCTTTATTTATTAAGTCTTGGTATTGTTTGGCACCTTACTGCCTAGTACACATAAAATTAAATTAAAATGTTCAAGTGATATAGACTATAGGCCCATGAAGAAAAATTATGGGTCATTTGAACCACCAGGTGACCTATCTAAAACGAAATTCTAGCATAAAATAATAAGATTCAGTACTATGCCGTCACTTGTAAGCTGTCCAACTGAGTGCAGGTGAGCATTCGAAAGTACAGGTAGAGTGAGTACATTTTGATCATATATATTTTATACGGCATTCTTACCACCGATAGATCCCTGAAAAAAAATAATAAAACGCTCAGTGCCGTACAAAAATGTTGGGTCACAAAGTCGGATTTTTTTTTAAATTTTCCGACAATTACCGGGGTATATTTAGTCATTTGATTTTGTACGGCATCTGTTTCATACTATTTAAATACTGCTTCTAATCCATTATTCCTCAACGCCGTACAAAAGTCATGCGACAAGGGGAAAAAACGATGCTTGCAATCCCCTGAATGCTCACCTGCACTCAGTTGGACAGCTTACAAGTGACGGCATAGTACTGAATCTTATTATTTTATGCTAGAATTTCGTTTTAGATAGGTCACCTGGTGGTTCAAATGACCCATAATTTTTCTTCATGGGCACAGGCCCATTCTAATAGTGATTATGTAGTCTGGAAACCTAAGTTTCTAACGGACAGCACTATCAATATTTTTTTATCATTAAAGAACCATAAATACACGTTCTTTGTAAATAATTTTCAGCATTTTAATGATATTTTAAAATGCCTTCTTGTTATATGAATCAATTAGCAACGGCAATAAATAATAAAAAACAATAAATTTATTTTATTATTTTTATGATAAAATAAATAATAATAAAATAAGAGTTGTTTCTACCTACTAGCTTAACTTGCAACCTTGAAAGATTTAGTTTAGGCTTGAAGGGCACTGCAGCGGAGTGGAACCATTTGAAGTTCGTTAGACATGTATAGTTGGAGCTAGTAGGTACTGGGCCGAGGTTCATACACGTTTAAAAAATGAAATCGAGATCTTATGCTTAAATTAATTGTAAGATGTAAATATGTCAAATATTAGATTTTCTTAACATTCATACCCTGATCAATATACATGCACGCCACTGTTGTAATGTAGGTACTATCTAATGAGGCATTAGTGAATGCTCATTATTAGCTTATAGCTTTAATTCTTAATCTCACTGTAATGTGCTGTCGGTTTTTCTATACAGGGTGGATTTGTAACTTTGGACAATCAGACGTGGGGTGAATGACCTGTCGAAATACAACATAGCACCATTTTTTGGATCGGTTAAATTTTTTTTTCTGACATTGTAAGGAAAACGTACGACTATCGTTGCGGACTTCCATACTATGATGAATTTTTTTTTTATCCAATTCCTAAAATAAAAGTGGTTCTAAGTTTTATTTCGACAGGTCATTCACCCCACGTCAGATTGTCCAGAGTTACAGATCCACCCTGTATAACCTTTTCCAAACATTCACAAAGCGCTTATTGTCGTGCAAGCGATTTTCGCTTTTAGGGTTTATATGCACTAATTAGGCTGATTGTACCCATCGAACTGAGTACTGTCACTTACATAATTAATTTATTGTTATTTAAAAATGATGAATAGGGCAAAGGTAAATAAAAACCTAAATATAGTGCAAGTTTATTTCCAATAAACACAGTAAATGCAGTCTTGTACACATTTATATAAAAAAATAAGTACATTAGACATTTTTACAATAAAAGTGAGAATACAAAAAATACCTTGTTTACAAAGAAATTAACGAATTAAACTAAATAGCACATTAAGATTCTATTTTAATGTTCTTTTTTTAGAACATATATTTTTAATTACCAAAATTAGCCGTTTCCAATGGTTAAACAGAAATGGTCTATGTTATTTAGTGAATATTGTATAGCCGAGATGACCGAGTATTTAAACTATTTAGCTCAATACTTCCATAGAAATTTATTTAAGATCAGTAAATGTTTATTCAGTTGTAACTTCAGACTTACAAACACTTAATTTTATTTATGATGAACAGCACTTTATTTATGAATTTTCGTTTAATTTTGGTAACTAAAAGACATTGAGAATTAACGCATCTTCTATATCTTATAAGGTAGAAAAATCTTCAATCAGTTTTTAAATGTCATTGTCATATACTTTAATTAACTTCAAGGAATTTTATTACGTTACACATTCACTTCTGAAAATGTGTTGTAATCATCGCTCATCATGTCGGGATTTCGAGAATGAGTTTAACCCAGTATCCCACACTGTTGGGCTTGGAACTGTAGCCGGAAGCCATAGAATTATTACATGTGGAATCAACATCATGAACAACAGAGTGAAGTTTCAGGGAACTTATGTGTTTATGTTAATGTAATAAATGAACTATCATTGGCACCCTCTAACGTCAGAACGTCGTGTAGTTACGCGCGATCGGCTCACTTTAAATTGGCTTCATTCTGTTTGTCCATGATGTCGATTCCAGATGTAGTAGGTAATTCTATGTCGAAGGCAAACACGCATTTTGCGATTCTCAAATTGACAATTAATCAGTCGAACGTAAACTTCCGATACATTGTATATTTATTTCTTATATTTTATACATATTTATCTAACACATACATCACATTTAAAGCTTTAATTATAATACATTCAATACATAGGAATGTAAAGGAAAAGCAGAACAATTCAGCGCATCTAAATAAACTATATTTCAATGAAAGAAAACAAGAGACAACTAAAAACTTACTTCTTTAAGACTTTGGTGTGTTGTATAATATGTGATGTTTAAGGCAGCGCTGACATAAGACGGGACGGGTCGCAACGGTTTATCTCTTTGTAGTATAGAATAGGTGGTAACTGTTTTGGTTTTTGTAATCATATTTGAATTATGTGTAATACTGTACTGTTGGTTTTGTTTCTTAAACAATAAACAAACAAATAGTACCTATATGTTTGAAATATATAATAGGAATTGGAGGTTTCAGACGGAGTGTTATGTCTGATATTCGTCCATGACAATTTTTAATTTATAATCATTTTTTTTTAAATATCTCAGTGTGTTTGTTCTTTTTTTTTAATTGCTATTGTTGTTTTAAATTTTATTTTTACTTGTTAACTTTTAAATCATATTATTTTTCACTTTATAATTGTATTTAATTTTTATTTTTGATTTTTTTTTATTGTATGGTCTTTGACCGCTAATTTAAAATAGGCATGCAGTCGGCACCTATAATTGTGTTAGTATTAAGTTTATACTGGAAGTCTTTTAATATACCTGTATTGCATGTTCGTGTGTATAACATGTTGGTGCTCTTTATAAATAAATAAATATATATATAGATGTAACTGCTTGCGCAACTTTACAAGTAAAAATAAAACAGTGAAAGGTGTTTGTTTATCATGTGCGTTACTTCGCAAAGACAACTTGAGTGTGTACAAGTATAAATGAATAAACCTTACAAAAATTATTGTTCACACGTTAAAATGGGCTTTACATTTTTCTAACCCTTAGCCATTAACTATAAAAAAAAACTTGAGAGGTGTCATGGGACACCCGAATAGAACGAAGTTCCTTTCGATTAAAAGATATCTTATAAAAAATATTTCCATTCGTAACGTGCGATAAGGAACATGTTTCAAAAGATTTTGATCACAGCGCCATCTAGCGATAATCATCTAAAACAAAAAAAGTGTCGTGACAACTTTTTCATAAGAATTTTCGTCTAGCGCGCGATAAGGAACTTCGTTCCAAAAGTTGTATCTTGTAAACTTGAGAAGCCCACAAACTTTTTTTTATTTTTTTTTATTGCAAGGTAGATAAACGAGCTTACGTCCCACCTGATGGTAAGCGGTCACCGTCGCTCAAGAACCTACTTACATACTTAGGTTGGCCGCAACGCAACACATCCTTTAGAGATTTTTTTGTATCAAAAACTATCAGATTGTGTTAAGGCCTGCTTAAGTGTGCGTAAGTTTATATAAAAAATAAAATGTATAAGAAACGGATCCAGAGTCCAGACAGCCTATGCGTTGCGTTGCGGCGCGGTTAAGTCTGCGCGCAATTAATGCTGAAGCATCTTACTATTAATAATCATTAGCTGTTGGTTTTCCTTAAAATTAAATAAATAATAAGTTTTACTAACAATCAAAGCGAAAACTACAGTTATTTATAAACATTATTATTTATTTGTTTAATAGAAGGAAAACCAACAGCTTAAATTAACCATAACAGTCGACGATAAGGTTGAGTCACGAAGCCAATTAGCGGTGCTCACTGTCAATATTATAATATTATTTTTATATATTCACTATCAGTGAGCACCTGTCAATATTATAATATTAATATAATATATTAATATTTTTATACAGGGTGATTTGTTAGAGAGGGTACATATTGCAGGAGGGTGATGAGTACTCTGTTCTAATACGGAATATTACAAAAAATAGGTAAAATTACAAAATATATATATATTTTTTAATTTAAATTCGTCAAAACTACCTCAAACATGAACAATTTCGGCTTAAAGAGTGTTGACTAACGACCTCTAGTGATCTCGCGCACCCCACACCTCCGCCACACCCATCAGCTGTCGAAAAACCAACATTTTGCAAGAATTTTAGATATTTTTAAGTTGCGATTACTAAGGCATTAAGCCATATTCTTTGATAATAACATTTTTACTGGTCGTATATAACCATCAGCTACCATGACCTTCAATATGTTCCCTCACTAGGAAATCACCCTGTATATTCACTATCAGTGAGCACCGCTAATTGGCTTCTTGACTCAACCTTATCGTCGACTATTATGTTTAATTTACCTATATAGTTAATTTAACTATATAGTTATAATATTATAGTTCAACAATATATTTAGTAAATGTTATAAAATATTTAATTTACAGCCAATTTGCTTTAATTATAGAAACGTTAGGCACTTTGTTTTAGGCAACGAGTAGCTTTTTTAGGTAAATTCATATCTTGGGTTATTTATGAAATTTGTCGCGAATGTCGATTTTTGGACATTCGGATAAAAGTCAGGGTCGATTTTGAGTTTGACAAATTTCAAATAGCTCTCCTGTGTGATTTTACAGATGTAACTCTGTTCTTTGAATTCGGCCTTTTTTTTTTAAAAGGTTATCGACATTAACCACTCAACTGGGATCGGCAACAAAATTGGTTTGTTTACATTTGCCAAGTTTGTGGCAGGAACCAAAATCGAGCACGAGGTGACATAAATTTGGAAATATGTTTTGTTTACATTTGATTATCTTGGTATATATTTATTATTTTGGTCCAAAATGTATTACAGCGTATTTTAAGAATAAAGAATTACAAGAATATTAGGTTTAATTAAAAATCTAATAAAAAATAACGTTCCCAGTTGAGTGATTAAAGGAAAAAATTGCTTAATTAAAATAATCTTATTTTTTGTTTTAGAATTTAATCTGATTAATACTAGTCAGTTATCTATTTTATTCTATTGGACGTTTTTGTATTGTTTATAATTTCCAAATCAGTATAGTTCCATAACACTAACTTTTCGCATATAAATTTCAAGCGTTTACAATATATTATATTGAAAAGCATCATTTAATCACATAACGTTACTTATATATTATATTATTTATAATAAATATTAAATAAACATCTTATTTATGTAAAAAAAATATTAAAATACAATACTAATGAATTCAACAGAAAAAAACTGCTATCGCTAAAATTAGGCAGCCTGCACACGATTTTATTATTAAAACAATATTCCAGACGTGTGAGAATCTTAGTTTACAAAATACTATATTTATTTACTATTTTTTTAAATATCCATGTAGACAGACAAGCCTATGGGCTACCTGATCGTAAATGGTGTCGCTCATGGATGGATGGTCCTTCGAGCCAGATAAATTTTATTTTTATTTTTGACGTTTTGTCTTCTGAAGAATTATAGAAATTTTAATTATAGCAGTTTTATTCTGACTAAAAAATAAATAAATTCTTAAATTATCCTTTGAAGAAGTAAGGAGGAAGTGATAGTTAGTTGAAGTTTTTGAAATGTTTTAATGATTTAATATAGACCCTTATTTTTAAAGGAAGTAAATAAGAACCTTAATGTAAGAGCTACAATTAAAATTATTAAAAATATATATTATCTATTTCAGTCTGAATTATAATCCTCCTTACCTCTAAAACTAAAATCATTCTTCAATGAGAAAAAAATAGGGATGTAACGATATACCACTGTTCTCTCGGAATGTAATTTGAAATACCTTATTTTCATACAAATTTACGCATATTTAATATATATTTCGACATTATTTAAGGCTGGACATTGAATATATTTTACAAGCTTTATATTAACTTGTATTGGATGTATCTGGAATCTTACAAGTTAAATTTGACAAACTTCTCGGTTCCCGATTGAGCTGACATTTTGCACGCAGATGTATGTATATATTCATAGCTTCGATTTTATTATTTTACTTGGTTGTTCAGACTGAGTGTGTTACGTCATACCGACTAGTATAAAAACCGTCGTGTAGCGGACGTGGGGATCAGTTGTCGGTTGTCGCTCGTACGGAAAGGACCTCCGTGTCCTTATATTTCTTTTTTTGAAGTCCACTTCTGATTCCTAATAATATGTATATCGCGTGGCAATGCAATAATATGACAAAATAGACCCGTAGTGTTTGAACTTGTTTAACTTAGGTAACACTACTGCTACATGATATCCAGGATCTTAAAAGTATTTAAAAAGTTTTTTTTCAAATGAATTAGGTACGAGTAAAGTCAGAATTTGACTCGAATTTCCTATTGATTGACCTACATCACCGAAAAGCTAAAGTAATTAATTATTTGGAATCATTATCGATTAGGAATCGTTATCATATTAAATCGTTACATCCCTAAATAACAGAAAAAAAATTACCATTCCATTCACACAGTAGCCGGTTCTTGGTTTTCTTTAGCGAAAGACAGGAACACCTCTTCCAGAGTGGTTTCAGTGACGGAGTAGTCTTCGACCAGACCGGTGAAGTCGTTCTTCAGATCTTCGAGTTGAGTGAAGAGGTCGGAATACTTCATTGTTTCGTTGATGTGGTAGTGTAGCATTGTCTGTGGGAAAACATTTTATGTTATTTTTTTTAAAGGACGGATTTGATTTGATAATATTCTTTCACATTGAAATATTTTTCAAGTTTTAAATTTGAATTTTTTGAGGACAAGATTCCTTTTTCCTAATAAAGTATTACTTTTGATAGTAATTCTGAAAATAGCATCAAAATTAGAAAAATATGAGTCTACAAATTATGTCTTGTTCACGAAATGTTTTGAATACAGATATCGCATATATGTTGAAATGGTTATGTCGATACAAACCTTATGCTCATCTTTAAGTGTACAGTCAAACGACTGATGCAGCATTCCTTTCAAACGATCCACCTCGGCCTTAGCGCTGTCCACTTCTGCAATACAAAATATATAAACACAATTAATGGTAAAAACATATCAGAACACACGCTGGTACTATTTTATAACGTTCACACTGATATTTATCATGTTATCAAATAATGCTGCTATAATCCGGCTCGAAGGACCTAGAATCGAATTAAAATTTCGCCTTCGAGTTGGACAAAACAAATAATTTAGTTATTTTGAACGCTATTTGCAATATTAATAAATTTTAGTTGGATTTTTGTTTAATAGAAGACTGCTAGCCCTTACAAATTTAAGGTACAATTAATTTACAAGCAAAACTAACATTAACACAATCGACATAAGACTCAAATCTGTTCAGCAATAGTTACCGTCCCCGCTGTTGTTATGTTTTATCTTGAGTAGCAGCGCGTGTCCCGACGCGTGCGCCGCCCGCAGCGCCGCGCCCGACCCCAGCGCGCGCACCTCGCCGCCGGACATTATGGCGATGGACGAGCACAGGGCGTCCATCTCGTCCATGCTGCAAGTAATGTGATAGTATGTAGCGTTTGTTTACTTGTGTCATCTATGGGTGACATTTGATGGCTATACGAGTAGTTAAGCATCTATAGTATGTACAAACGCCAATGTGATTGTACATGCTAGAGATATTGCGATTGTTGAATTTGGACAGTGCAAATATTAATTTTTGACATTTATTTATTTACGTCCACGCCGGCGGTGGCCTGTACTGTGCTGTGCTGTGCTGTACCTACACACCTGTGCGATGAGATGAGCACGGCGCGCTGTGCGTGCAGTGCGCGGCGCAGTGCGGCCCACACGCGGCGTCGCGCGGCCACGTCCACGCCGGCGGTGGGCTCGTCGAGCGCGGTGAGGGGTGCTCCGGCCGCGAGCGCCGCGCCTGCCCCCAGTCTCCGCTTGCAGCCCCCGCTGTACCCCGACACGCGCCGATGCATGTACTTCTCAAGACCTAATGTAAACATTAACATTCCTAAATGATTTAGCTCATGATTACATCAGCAGATTTCCAACAGGTACCAACGAACTGGGCGCACCACCTAGCCAAATGGATGAGGTGGTTTGCCCAGTTACGCACAGAGCGTATTGAGTCGACGCGACGCTACAATCGGACTGGCAGTCACTACGTGAACGATCGCCGGTCTTTCGACAAACCCGCCCCTCCTCCGCAATTTAAATCCAAAAAAGTTGATCGAAATGACTTTACCGCAAAACGAAACTGTCCTGAAAAATCTACCACATTTTCGCTTCTAAAGAAAACACCTAAACAGTACGTACCAACAATTTTGATCCACGACATGACCTCATTGTTGACATCCACCACGTCCAGCCCGCGCAGGGTCAGCAGCAGCGCCAAGTTCTGAGCGCCCGTCTGGAACTCGTCTAAACCGAAGAACTGAGGACAGTAGCCGAGGGAGCGGATGTACTGTTGACAAAACAAATAGTTTAGCGAATTAGTGGTGTTATTTTAGCATTCGTTTTTTTGGATTGTTTGATGGGCTTGTGAAAATAGACGTCAAAAAGATGACAGTTGAAGTAAAACAAAATGTTACAGTCAAGAAGGTAAATAAATATAAGGTAATTAAGAGTGTCAAACGAAAAGATTCAGTAACCCGGAGCCGACCCATATATTGTCTATGGAACTGATAGACTGCGTAGGTTATCTATGGGTTCTGGGATTGGCGCCAATTTGGAGGTCCTTAAAAAAAGATACGTTGGACTTGCTTTGGATTCAGATGCGTTTTATTTTTATTATTTTCCATTATTAAATAAAGGAGGTTCCTTGCATACCATTAATGAATGCTTTTTAAAAAGTAAAACTACTTCTGGTTCTTAAACATAGATAAAATTTGTGTTTTTTTCACGGTAAAAGTGATACATTTTTCGCATTGCAGTCGCTAGCAGTAGTGAACCATATGGGCCACCAATACCATATTGGACCATCATGCGACATGCAATAAATAGACGAACAAGTTTGTTTTTTTATTGCAATAAAAATGTAAATGTAAATGCAATAAAATTATAAATTCTAAAAATAAATTTTGAAACCAAAACTTCAAATTTCATTACTGGATTATACAGTGTATTATTACCGGTCCAACGTCGCGGTTCCGATGGTATCCGTTCGCGAATATGTTCCCCCTCGTGACGCACTCCTCGGCCGTCAGCATCTTGAACGTGGTGGACTTGCCCGCGCCGTTCACACCCAGCAGACCGAAACATTCACCTGAAATGTATCATATATCAAACTATCAACAAACACCTGTTATCGTAGGTAAGTAATAATAAAAAATATAGCATTTAAAATTCGTACTGGACCAACCCATTACTGCCCACTGTTGAGCTCAGGTCTCCTCAGAAGAGGGATTAGGCATAGTCCACCACGCTAGCCCAGTGCGGATTGGGAAGTTCACATATCTTCAAAGGATTTTTAGAATCCTTTTCCGACATGCAGGTTTCCTCACGATGTTTTCCTTCACCGTTTTTAGCCAGTGGTGTTGTGAAAAATTTGCACATAAATCTTTTTTCACATTTAGATTTCAGAATTACAAGCCGCGACCTCCCGTACGGAAGGACGCGCTTCGACCACTCGGCCACCACGACTTCTGGTAGTAAAATAAAATTAATTGCATTCAATAAAATTATAATAATTTTACATACCTTTTTTGATCGAGAAACTGATTCCTTTGACAGCATTGCATGATTTACCGATAATCTTCGGGTACCTCTTGTGTAAGTTATCAGCCAGAAGTACGTCCTTGATTTGGTTGGGGGCTGAAATAAGAATACAAATGTTCTAAATAAGTATTCAGATTTTCGATATAAGTGCATACGAGGTCCGGGGCGGGTCGTACATGTGACAACATCAGTATACGTACGCAGTGTGATGGCCTGCGTGACGTAGGCGGCCTCGGCGCGCACGAGGTCCGGGGCGGGTCGTACATGTGACAACATCAGTATACGTACGCAGTGTGATGGCCTGCGTGACGTAGGCGGCCTCGGCGCGCACGAGGTCCGGGGCGGGTCGTACATGTGACAACATCAGTATACGTACGCAGTGTGATGGCCTGCGTGACGTAGGCGGCCTCGGCGCGCACGAGGTCCGGGGCGGGTCGTACATGTGACAACATCAGTATACGTACGCAGTGTGATGGCCTGCGTGACGTAGGCGGCCTCGGCGCGCACGAGGTCCGGGGCGGGTCGTACATGTGACAACATCAGTATACGTACGCAGTGTGATGGCCTGCGTGACGTAGGCGGCCTCGGCGCGCACGAGGTCCGGGGCGGGTCGTACATGTGACAACATCAGTATACGTACGCAGTGTGATGGCCTGCGTGACGTAGGCGGCCTCGGCGCGCACGAGGTCCGGGGCGGGTCGTACGGGAGGCGCCTTGTACGCGTGGTTCATGATCGCGTCGAACCATCCGTTCAGGTATCCGTGCTCCGACAAAACCACCAGCGTCTGAAAACAATGTTGTTCAGAGTTCAGTTCCGTTTCATAGTTCTGGCAACATTAATCCATTGTATGTCGAAAAGAAGACTTTAATTATGAAAAGAAACATTCACTTTTAACCACTCAACTGGGAACGTCACTATTCGCTAGATGTCGAAACTGGGGACTTCGTTCGGAATCAATACCGTGTTTGAGCCTCATTTTAAAAACCCTTTTTTCCAATAATTTTAATTTTGATTTTTAATTAAACCTTATATTTTTGTAAATCTTTATTATTAAACGACGCTGTATTGCATTTTTAGCGAAAATATATCATCTCCGTAAAATATGAGACGATTAAAAAATGTAAACAAAACAAGTTTTAGAACTGTGCTCAATTTTGGCTCCTGCCACAGACTAGGCTAAAGTAAACAAACCAATTTGGTTGCCGATCCCAGTTGAGTGGATAAGTAAAGAATAAATAAATAACTCACCATTAGTACTGCGAACTGCACGGCTAGCACTAACACGTATCGAGCCGGGGTGAACTCATTCCAGCACAGGTAACAAGTCGGATCAATGTCTTCCACCACTGGGAAACAAAATAAATAAAATCAAAATGTATGCAAAAATTAATAATAAATAGATTTCATAATAATTTCAGTATAAAAAATGAAAACAAATGACTAAACAGGTACTTTTGGATCTGTGTATAAAAATATTTATTATTTTACGAACAAAATTTCACGTCAATTTGCCGTCGTTTTTTTCTTTTTTATATGAACCAATTTTGATGATTATTTTTTTGTTAGGAAGCAAACACTTTAGAAAATATCTCATATAAATTTGATCAAGATCTGACTGGTAGATTTTGTATTATTCTTGAAAAATGGAAGTCTATCGTTTTTCATTTTTGTAATATAAAAATTATGTGAAAACTAGCTGCCCTGCGCAACTTCGTCTGCGTCGTATAGGAATTGTTTCCGGGAATTTTCTAAAAATACTCATTAGAACGCTTCATTAGAGCGCAAACACGATAAGGTTATCTTGCTTATTGACGAAGTTCCTGTGGCCACCTTCCAGCTCCATCATCAGACCTTGATCTAAGATATCCTATCTCTCAAGTTGGATCGAATTGCACATGGTGTGCAAATTTTATTATAATCGGTTAAGTGGTTTAGGAGTCCATTGTGGACAAACATTGTGATACGAGATTTATATATATTAAGATATTCTTCAAAACCAAAACCGAAAAGTACTAAAGAATCCAGTTCAGCTCACCTATATCCGGTTTTTCTACAACAACCTTGCAGTAAATCTCGTCGACATTACACATAGCGTTGTTGACAGCGCGCGCGGACGCCATGACGCCCGCCATGATGGCGGTCTGCGGCGGTATTATGTAGTTCAGTATCGACATCACGTAGTACGTGGCGCCTTTCGTCACTTCTAGTATTGTGAATACTACGCTTATTAGGGGCGTGAAGATACCTGGAAGGGAATAGTTATATACAGGGTGATGAATGTTTTTTGGAAGTTCCTTATCACGCATTGTGAAAGGGGGCTAGACGGAAAAAATTGTTACGAAAAGTTGTCACGACACTTTTTTTGTTTTAGATGATTATCGCTAGAGGTCGCTGTGATCAAAATCTTTTAAAACACGTTCTTTATCGCGCGTTACGT
Organism: Trilocha varians; assembly: GCA_030269945.2. Taxonomy (NCBI): domain Eukaryota; kingdom Metazoa; phylum Arthropoda; class Insecta; order Lepidoptera; family Bombycidae; genus Trilocha; species Trilocha varians. The sequence goes on along the minus strand of AP028270.1, from coordinate 9,477,647 downwards.
TAGGAAAAAAAATATAAGATATCTTTTAATCGAAAGGAACTTCGTTCTATTCGGGTGTCCCATGACACTTCTCAAGTTTTTTTTAATTTCCGTAAATAAAATTTTATAAATAAAACTTACTTACCGAATATAATAACGACAGCGGAGAGGAACACGCCCGAAGCGGTCTCGTTGAAATGGAAACTCACTAAATATATGAAGGCGAAGAACGACATCACGCTCAGCTCCAAGATCAGGAACATTGTTACTGAAACAATAATATCAATTTCAAAATTGTTTTTGTGTCTTTTGACTGCAATTTTGTTTTTGACCGTTTTTACGTAACAGTTAGTAGCATAGCCACTCAACTGGGAACGTCACTATTCGCTAGATGGCGAAACTGGGGACTTCGTTCGGAATCAATACCGTGTTTGAGCCCCTTTTTAAAAACGTTGTTTACCAATAATTTTTAATTTTGATTTTTAATTAAATATTATAATTATATTTTTTTAAAATCTTTATTACTAAACGACGCTGTATTGCAATTTCAGCGAAAATATATCATCTCCGTAAAATATGAGACGATTAAAAAATGTAAGCAAAACAAGTTTTTGAACTGTGCTCAATTTTGGTTCCTGCCACAGACTTGGCAAAAGTAAACAAACCAATTTGGTTGCCGATCCCAGTTGAGTGGTTAACAGATATGGCGGGCGATTGAGAGATTTTGAGGTTATCTTGTTGAATTTCGAAATTTAAAATTAGTGACTCGAAGAAGCTAAGATATTCAAGGCAGTGTTTCCAACGTTGGTTTTGCGACCACCATATGAAAAATGGTTTCGTGACTCTTTTCCTTGACTAAGAGTCCAGGAAGGACACGCCTGTATACTGACACAGGAACGGCGGCTGGTCGATGGTGTGGTCGCGCTCTATGGCGGCCGCCATGACGAGGGTGGGCGCTATGAGGGCCACGGTGCAGACCAGCGTGTGGAACAGCAGGGTGGTGCTCCAGTACAGCGAGGGTGGACATCCGGACATGATGTGTGTGTGTCGCGCGCCCGAGAGTCGCTCCTTGCACGGCAGGGACACCGCGTTCACGTTCGTTGAGAGGATTACTGTGGATGATGGATAGATTTAATATGTGTAAAGCTTAGTTTGCATCAGGTTTTATATAGTGGTGTGCAAGCGTATTTAATCAGGGTCACTAATAATTGGTCGAAGCGCGTCCTTCCGGGAGGTCGCGGGTTCAAATCCGGCCGGCTTATACCTCTAAATTTTTCACAACACCACTGGCTAAAAACGGTGAAGGAAAACATCGTGATGAAACCTGCATGTCGGAAAAGGGTTCAAAAAAATCTTTTGAAGATATGTGAAGTCTCCAATCCGCACTAGGCAAGCGTGGTGGACTATGCCTAATCCCTCTTCTGAGGAGACCTGAGCTCAACAGTGGGCAGTAATGGGTTGGTACAGGTACAGGAGCACTAATAATTGAAACTCCCCAAAATTATCCTGACAACAGAAGATCGCAGACCCATCGAGTATGAGCTTATTTTGAAGGGCAAGTAAAGGCAGATTCTCTATACCTGTACAAACCCATTACTGCCCACTGTTGGGCTCAGGTCTCCTCAGAAGAGGGATTAGGCATAGTCCACCACACTTGCCCAGTGCGGATTGGGGACTTCACATATCTTCAAAGGATTTTTAGAACCCTTTTCCGACATGCAGGTTTCCTCACGATGTTTTCCTTCACCGTTTTTAGCCAGTGGATTCTCTATACGTTCCGAAAGAATTGACGTTGTAAGCCTCGGGATAAGGACGTGTACGGCGGTCGGAGACCTCGTATTTTAATATCAGATATTCTAAACATTATTTTTAATGTGTCGATTTTTATAGCTATTGGATTTTCACCCATGGCCTAGCCAATGATTGTTTTCTTTTTAATTGGAACTTCATTATTGTGGTGACTGTAGTCGAGTATCGGTCCTAAAAGGAACAACAGGGTGTTTTGTTACATATTGTATAACCACTCAACTGGGATCGGCAACCAAATTGGTTTGTTTACTTTAGCCAAGTCTGTGGCTGGAGCCAAAATTAAGCACAGTTCTAAAACTTGTTTTGTTTACATATTTTAATCGTCTCATATTTTACGGAGATGATATATTTTCGCTGAAAATGCAATTCAGCGTCGTTTAGTAATAAAGATTTACAAAAATATAAGGTTTAATTAAAAATCAAAATTAAAAAATAATTGGAAAAAATGTTTTTAAAAAGGGGCTCAAACACGGTATTGATTCCGAACGAAGTCCCCAGTTTCGCCATCTAGCGAATAGTGACGTTCCCAGTTGAGTGGATAAGCACCGAACAGTCGCAACTTTTGTCAAAACATACGCATGATTTTTTGCATTCCGTTGTCGTTACATCCCTAGTATAAATGAATACTTACTGAATATAACGATGAATATCCAAATAATAACTACAGGTAGCTGTTTAGTTTCAAGTTGTGGCGGTCGCTCCATGAACGGTCGGTTTGATATCGGCTTGTTGATGGTGGTTATCGACCTGCCCTGCGATGACGGTAGATACATACTGGCCAACAAGTTGGTTAACACGTTGACGGATATTGGCGCGGCGTGGCGTATTGTCGTTGTGTAGTGGACCTGTTTTTAGTGTAACCAATTAATACTAAAATAATCTTGAAAAATGTGAAGGTTTTTACTAACAAAAATCTTTCGCATAGTTCTCGGACACCCTGTATATTACATTTGAGTTGGTAATGTTACGGTGAAGAGAAGATAGATTTTAACAAATAAGTTTATGCAGCAACTAAAGAGGTTTTTTTGGAAGTTATTTTTAGCAAAATGTTTAATAGTCAGAAAAAGCTTTAGAAAATCTTCAATGTAAGTTTTTTATTGTAAAAAATTACTTTGAAAAGAGTGTGATGGACTATGCCTAATTTTTCTTTTGACAAGACCTGAGTCCAGCAGTGGGCAGTTTTTTTTTTAATTGGAGGAAATCTTGTTGTTGGAAGATTATGCATACGCTGTATGTGGGAGTTGAACCGCAATACACACTCAGGGTCCGAACCCCGGCTGAGGCCAGAACCCAGCATGGGGTTTGGAGGGACGGCGCGACGCGTTACGCGCTAGGTACTCTTCCCCGTCGCGCCGTCCCCAGCAGTGGGCAGTAATGGGTTGTTACAGTACAGTACAGATTAAAAGCAGCACAAAACTTTTTACCTATTTCAACTATATTTTTTCTTATTTTTTATTTCTAAAAAGAAAGCATTGAAACGGTAAATATAAATATGTTCATACCGTTGCTGTTGTAGAATTCAGGTCGACTCCCAATACATATTTGACGTAACTGGTTGGATCATCTTTCGAATAAGTCAGTGTTGCTAAAAATAAAATAAAAATTTAAAAAATTAAGTAAAAATCAAATTTAGAAACAACTATCCCTAACCAAAATAATTTTGGATAGCAATAGTTTTACAAGAATTTTAGATATTTATAAGTTGAGTTTAGTTTACATTTTACTGGTTGTACATGACTTTCAAAATGTACCATCATCAACAAATCACCCTGTATATACCACTTACCATTATTAATATCATTATTTTTCTCAAACGTTATCTTCGGGTAAGCGTCTATAATCGTATTAAAATTAGCGCCATCTTTATCCACGTTGTATAAAGCCCGTACATCCGGTATATCACTGTACAGGTCGAGCGTCATCGGGGCGCCGTAGTCTGTCACTGTCTCCGGGTCGCTGTTCAGTGAGTTAGTGACAACTCCTATCACTACTAGAGGTATTAAGACTTGCTGAAATATCACAAAAACAAATAGATAAGATGATGTGATAATTTGTTTAATGATCACAGATTAGGGGCCATAGACTTTATGAACCTTGTCACATCTATAGGGTGGGCCATGTAACGTTTTGCATTTTGAACTACTGTTTATTCAGAGAATGACAGCTCAAATGACATTCAATTTGTGTTCATAACCACTCAACCGGGAACGTCACTATTCGCTAGATGGCGAAACTGGGGACTTCGTTCGGAATCAATACCGTGTTTGAGCCCCTTCTTAAAAATATTTTTTTTCAATAATTTTAATTTTGATTTTTAATTAAACCTTAAATTTTTGTTAATCTTTATTACTAAATGACGCTGTATTGCATTTTCAGCGAAAATATATAATCTCCGTAAAATATGACACGCTTAAAAAATGTAAACAAAACAAGTTTTAGAACTGTGCTCAATTTTGAGTCCTTCCACAGACTTGGCAAAAGTAAACAAAACAATTTGGTTGCCGATCCCAGTTGAGTGGATAATTTAGTTAAAGGTTTGACATTTACGAAATGGGACGCTATACGTTTGAACAAAATTGGGAAATATTGAAAAGTTACTTCCAAAGTGGTGAGTCTTCAGTCCAAATCGTCTTTTCAGATGAAGCCCATTCTCACCTCGGAGGCTATGTCAATAAGCAAAATTGTCGCATCTAGGGTCGGAAAATCCACACGTCACCATTGAGAAGCCAATGCACCCACAAAGAGTTACGGTTTGGTGTGGGTTGTGGTCCGGCGGCATCATTGGACAGTGAGCAAGGAGCCGCCGTTACGGTCAATGGCGAGCGTTACCGTCACATTACCGTGCTCGGCGCCATGCGAACACGAACTGAAGAGTATGACATGGACGACATTTGGTTTCAACAGGATGGCGCAACATGCCACACAGCCAACATGACACTCGAACTTTTGGAAAATGCAAACTTTATATGGCCCACCCCTTAGATAAGATGATGTGATAATTTGTTTAATGATCACAGATTAGGGGCCATAGATACTTAAATACATCACACGAATTTCAAGAATTTTTGAACCTTGTCACATCTAGTCACATTTTTGAGACCCCCCTAGTAGTAGTATTTGTAAATTTACATTTAGTTTAACAACTTAGATTATAATAGATTTTGAAATGTGACGTCACGAAATTTAGATCTCCTCCCACCCCCTTGTCATCGATGCCCCCCTTCAAAGTTTGACGTAATTTACGGATGGCCCCTAATGTAATAGTGTTAACGAAGACAAGTAAAATAAGGCCAAACACGATGGGTATATCTTATTTAGTACAAAAGTTTATGCATTGTATACGTATATAACTTATCAATTCGATGAAAATATATATTATGCATATTTAAACGGGGATCGTTCGATCTGTTATGCGGCTAACCCTAAAGTCTTTTTAAAAAAAAAAACGCGATTCAGAATTCACACCTTCATTTTACTTCCTTAGACTTCCAGATTATGACTGACTTATTGTCCAGTGAATTCGCTTTTATATGTCGTGTTGCGAATTCACTGGAAAACTCCGTTCAAATGAAATTAGTATACATTGCAATTTAAGCTTTGATTATAGGGTTGTAACAGATCGTTCAATTCGAGTCGAAAAGAGACAACAATAACTATGCTATTAAGTAAATATTTCAAGTGAATTGAAATGCACATTAATATTTTTTTTAAATTCAAAACTATTATCTATGTACTCACCAGTAGAAGGAATGATATTTTCTTCGACATCAGATAATAGCATTGCCTTTTGAAGAGAACAACAAATTGTCTAAAATATAGAGGGAAGCCGGTCAGCTTCTTGTTCTGTGGCTCTGTATATTCTGTGAACAACATAGAACATTTAAAAGTATAGTATACATTTTCAACACATTATAAATAGATTGAAAAACTACTTGTAATCATGGATTTGGTGGGCGGATCTTCAAGAATACCGTAATGCGTGACGCGTCATGCCGTCCTGCATAACTTCTGGTCTTAGCTGGGGTTTGAATGCTGAGTGTGTGTGTGTAATAGGTAGGTTTTAGTGCGGTCCACGGAACAAGTATGATTTCCTTAATAAATATTTCTTAAAAAAAAACTATTTAAATAAAAAAAAAAGACATGCCAACTGAGTTTCTTGCGCCTGTTTTTCTCAAGACGGAGGCGTAATTTTAGCGAACTGGTGGTAGAACTTTTTTTATTTTAGACATTCAAAATGTATGTATGAAATCACAACAACTTTGAAATAAAGGACTTGACTTTGACTTCCTCTTAATAAAAGATTTATCAGGCGGTCATCAGGTTGTCCGAAGCCCGTCTTATTTAAGATATCGTATAATGTTACGTACCGAATGCAGCATCATTATTAACATTTTTATCGCCGTTGGAATCGCCGAATGTCGTGTCTACGTCACTGCAAAGTCTGAAACAAAAATATTGTTTTTTTTGTATGAATCGTTTGAAATTAATGATCTTTCAAAATCATTGGTGTTATTACTACATAGTAATTTATGAAAAATACAATGTAGGAGCTTGCAATGTCCTTGGGCTTCTGGGTTCTGGCTTCAGCCGGCGTACGGACGCTGAGTGTGAGGAGGAGGAGGCCGGTTGGAGGTTTTAGAAACAACTCCCACATTCCCAACACGCGGCGATTATCTCAAAGTAAAAAAAACTTGAGAGGTGTCATGGGACATCCGAATAGAACGAAGTTCCTTTCGATTAAAAGATATCTTATATTTTTTTTCCTGACGTAACACGCGATAAGGAACGTGTTTTAAAAGATTTTGATCACAGCGCCATCTAGCGATAATCATCTAAAACAAAAAAAGTGTCGTGACAACTTTTCGTAAGATTTTTTTCCGTCTAGCCCCCTTTCACAACGCGCGATAAGGAACTTCGTTCCAAAAACCACCTAATGTAGCCAAATCACAAAAAAAATCGATAAGCACTCACTTCAAAAACACTTCCTCCAGCGTCGACACCCCAACTCCGATGGAATCGATTCCCAATTTCGATCGATTCGATTCTAAAGCCAGGAACAATTGCGGGAACTTCTGGCAGCTCGTAGCCGGAAGACCGTACGACAGCGTGTTGAGGGACTTCTCCTTCAGGGTCACTTCCGGGATGAAGTTGGTAATGGCGGTGGTGATGGCTGTCTCGTTGGGCAGACCTATCGTTGTGAATGAGAGACGGTAGCCGGTTCCTGGTGGAAAATAAGTTTGTTTGTAATTAGTGTGACGAAGGAAGATGTAGGTCTACTTAGTTTGGGGGTTACGGGTTGAGATGTATGGGGTGTCGCGACGGGAAAGTGTGCCGCAGTGCGTAACGCGTCGCGCCACTCCTAATAAGCCCGTGCTGGGTTCTGGCCTCAACCGGGGTTCGGACGCTGAGTGCGAGCGGTTGGAGGTTTTAGTGAGGTTCAACTCCCACATAACCCACCTGGGGCGGGTGGGGATCCGGCGATTTCCTCCAACAAAAACAAAAAAAAACGGGTTGAGATGTAAGCCTTGGCGTGAAATGAGTTCTGAATCACGTGCTGAGTTCTGTCCTCAGCTGAGCGGAGGACGCTAGGCGTGAAATGCAGTAAGTTTTAGTGCGATTCAACTCTTCAATATCCCGCAAGTAGAGAGCTGGTGGAAGCCCGGCGATTTCCTCGTGTCCTACCTTGGTTGAATTTCTTTAATTTCTTAGTAAAACTGATTTTTTTTAAGGTGTTAACGTCACAGAGTCCAATTTCAAGCACTTCTCTGCATCTTCCCCCTCCTCCATTTGGGTAGGGGACGCTTGGCGGTTCTCGGTCCCTAACCGTTCACTTGCATTTATGTGTTTTACTATACGGTCCGCACGCGTGTTTGAACGCAATTTTTGATGTTGTCTATACATGTTCACACACCTATCGCCTTCTTCAGGTACATGGTGGAGGCGTGACAGCGCAGCTTGCCGTGGTGCAGCGCGGCGGCGCGGTGACCCAGCGCGTCCGCCTCCTCCATGAAGTGAGTGGACAGCAGCACCGTGCGGGAGCTGCACACGTTCTGAGGACAAATTAAACTTCTCAGTTTGAACATAGACAGTATGTAACAAAAACCATGTTGTTCCTTTTAGGGACATATACATTTGCCTACAGGCGCGACATTAATGAAGATATATTAAAAAAAAAACAATATTTGGCTAGTCGAGGTACACACGCTCCCCGCTAACTTCCGTCTACATTCTCGCGCGCAATCTACCTGATTGTACTACACCTACATACTGACCAGCAGCAAGTCCCACAGACTCCTCCTGGTCTCCACGTCCAGCCCCGAGGTGGGCTCGTCCAGTATGAGCACGTCTGCGTCTCCGGCCAGCGCACACGCGAGCTGCAGCCGCCGCATCATTCCACCGGAGAGCTCCGAGCTCCTGTTGTTGGCCTTGTCTCCGATACCCAGTTGTTCTAGTAAAGCTTTAGATGATACTTTCGCTTCGCTGTACGATTTTCCTCGTAACTGTAATGCAAGAATGATTGGGTTAGTGGGGTTATACAGGGTGTTCTACGCGCATATAATGTTGGCGACCTGACATACGGTGCTGGCGACTTCTGCCTCGTAGAGATTGAGTATAGTCGAATTAAGGTAGTGATTGATTACCTACCGTACGGAAGGTCGCGAGTTTAAAACCGGCTTATACCTCTAAATCTAAATATGATAAAGATTTATGTGCAATTTTTCACAACACCACTGACAAAAAACGATTACAAAAACATCACGAGGAAACCTGCATATCAGAAAAGGGTTCTAAAAATCCTTTAAAGATATGTGAAGTCCCCAATCCGCATTGGGCAAGCGTTGTGGACTATGCCTAATCCCTCTTCTGAGGAGACCTGAGCCCAGCAGTGGGCAGTAATGGGTTATATTGACACAATAGTTACCATAGTAAAGAACATAACGTGTTCTATGACAGTAAGGTCCGGGAAGAACAGGTTGTGTTGCGGACACAGGCCGAGGTGCTTCCTGACGTCGCGCTGCTGGGACACCGTCTCCATGCCGTTCACGTACACCTTGCCTTCCGTGGCGCTCATCATACCTTCAACAAGTATGAGATATAACTTGTAGGGTGCAGTGTGAGGGTTGTAGTAAAATGGTGTATAGATTTAATTGGAAAGATCCTTATCGCGCGTTGTGAACGGGGGCTAGACGGAAAAAAATCTTACGAAAAGTTGTCACGACACTTTTTTGTTTTAGATGATTATCGCTAGATGGCGCTGTGATCAAAATCTTTTAAAACACGTTCCTTATCGCGCGTTACGTTAGGAAATATTTTTTATAAGATATCTTTTAATCGAAAGGAACTTCATTCTATTCGGGTGTCCCATGACACCTCTCAAGTTTATTATTAAATGGTCTTATAACTTATTTATAAAATGTTAATGAATGCACCCGACTAACGCGGTAATCAGATGTGCACTGATGATTTGTAGTAAATGACCACAATATCGAATATGAGTCATTTCACGTGAACCGGACAACGAAAAATATGTCAGGTCGCGGATTTTGATGAAAGTTGGAAGTTTTGCACTTCAGTGGAAGTTAAAAAAATCTGCATATTTATTTTTGTTTTTTTTGGTCTGGTTTTTATTTTATGCGATCTTAAAAAATCGTCAAATTCGGAGAAAGGTTTTTTTCGAAAGCATTTTTTGGGTTAATTTCAATAAAATTATTATTAAATAAGTAATATTGCAGATAATATTTTTTTCTTTTACTAAAAAAAATCGAATTCGAAATTTGAATTTTTTTTCGAACATTAAACCGGAAGTGAATATTTCAAATTTATTTTTTTCAAAGTTCTTCCCCTTTAATTTTTTTTATTTATACCTCAAATTAAAGCTTATATTATAGAGAAAATAGTATAAAAAGAATTAGAATGGTATCTCTTGTTGTTTAGGAGGTATGTGAATAACAGTGAGACGGGACCGCGCGGCGAGTTGTATTGCGTAGTTTCTTATTGAGTAAATCTCAACGAATTGTTACATTTTATTACAACAACTTGTAGAATTAAAATGATAAAATATTTAAGACACAAAATTAATTAATACAATTTATAAATTTTACTATACTTCATACAACTTTTGTAACACTGTCAAGAAATTTTGTTTTGTTTGGTAACTTAATGATTGTAGGTAACGAAAGGTAGCAAAAAATTACATTTCCTTCAATTAATAGTTCTTAAAATTCGTGTCTGTCAACTATATTTTAGTATTAAATGATTTTTTATGTACAATCGATGAGAAAATAGATTTTAATCGGATTAAGTATCTACGTCTTCTTCTCCTCCTTCACTCCGTTGACTTGGTGATATGGACGGAATTTTGTATTTATTTCGTAACGAGATAACTTAAAAACTACTGAACCGATTTCAAAACTAATTTCACTGTTAGAAAGATACTCTATTCAGAAGTAATATAAGCGATATTTCGTTTAGAATTTATAAGCATTTAGGTTGAAACAACGAAATTTGTAAAACAAGTCAAAAAAAAACACTAAAATGCTTTATCCACGTACGCCGACGAAACGTTTGGTTTGACATGAAAATGATGTATCACAAAAATATGTACCTCTATTAGAACCAAAGAAAACAACATTTTAAATTATGTCAATATCTCAAGAATAACATACTATGATCAAATTTCTTTACTAAATTAAAAAAAAACTGTAGATTTTTTAGGAATACGTTTTGAATAATATTATATTATTCCTTATCTGAATAAATACCATAGAAATATCGTGTATTTTATGTAAATCAAAATTGTCCTATGTTGCATATCAGTGAAATGAATATTTCAAATAATACGGTACCTACAATCATTAAGTTACCAAACAAAACAAAATTTCTTGACAGTGTTACAAAAGTTGTATGAAGTATAGTAAAATTTATGAATTGTATTAATTAATTTTGTGTCTTAAACATTTTATCATTTTAATTCTACAAGTTGTTGTAATAAAATGTAACAATTCGTTGAGATTTACTCAATAAGAAACTACGCAATACAACTCGCCGCGCGGTCCCGTCTCACTGTTATTCACATACCTCCTAAACAACAAGAGATACCATTCTAATTCTTTTTATACTATTTTCTCTATAATATAAGCTTTAATTTGAGGTATAAATAAAAAAAATTAAAGGGGAAGAACTTTGAAAAAAATAAATTTGAAATATTCACTTCCGGTTTAATGTTCGAAAAAAAATTCAAATTTCGAATACGATTTTTTTTAGTGAAAGAAAAAAATATTATCTGCAATACCCAATACTTGTTTAATAATAAATTTATTGAAATTAACCCAAAAAAATCTTTCGAAAAAAACCTTTCTCCGAATTTGACGATTTTTTAAGATCGCATAAAATAAAAACCAGACCAAAAAAATCAAAAATAATAATACAGATTTTCTTAACTTCCACTAAAGTGCAAAACTTCCAACTTTCACCAAAATCCACGACCTGACATATTTTTCGTTGTCCGCTTGACATGAAATGCCCCATATTTGAAGATTTAATAAATGACACTGTTTTGATTGTATGTACTTAAAATTTTGACATTAATAAGATTTTTATTCAATTACAAATATTGCAAATTTTAACTGAAACGCTAATAATATCGTATGATGTCATGATTAGGTAGATGATATGAAATTGACGTTCTTTATTGGTTGCGCTATGACACTTTTGACTTTGTTTACCTAAGCGTGACGTCATCCAGTGTCGATGGCGCTTTAACCAAAATGATCGATTACAATGATTTAATTTATTACCTATTAAGTAAAAAAAGTTTTCTTTTTTTAAATTTATAGTTCCCTACAATATAATTAAATCTTCAAATATCAGTATCGTCAAGAATAATACAGAAAATTAAAATAGTTACTTACCGGTTATAATGGACATAAGCGTAGTTTTCCCAGCTCCATTGTGTCCGAGCAAAACTGTTATTTCACCTTTGTACACGTCCAATGATACGTTGTCTAAGGCTTTTTGACCAGGGAACACCTACAAATTAATTTAACTCATTTTTTAATTGTCATGTAGGCAGACGAGCTAACGGGCCACCTGATCGTAAGCGGTTATCGTTGCTCATGGACCTCTGCATTGTCAGAAGACACGTTTTATTTCGTTCCTAAGTTTTTGGGATAAAATTGGGATTGGAATAAAGTTTAACCAAAGACAAACTTCGTTTACTTCTTATTTAACCACTCAACTGGGATCGGCAACCAAATTGGTTTGTTTACTTTAGCCAAGTCTGTGGCAGGAGCCAAAATTGAGCACAGTTCTAAAACTTGTTTTGTTTACATTTTTTAATCGTCTCATATTTTACGGAGATGATATATTTTCGCTGAAAATGCAATACAGCGTCGTTTTGTAATAAAGATTTACAAAATATAAGGTTCAATTAAAAATCTAAATTAAAAATTATTGGAAAAAAATGTTTTTAAAAAGGGGCTCAAACGCGATAGTAATTCCGAACGAAGTCCCCAGTTTCGCCATCTAGCGAATAGTGACGTTCCCAGTTGAGAGGGTAAAAATCGATTTTCAATAAAATCGATAACGAATTAAGGGGTATTTCTTTAGAACATTTTTTTTAAGTATCAATTTTTTTAAGGTAAAAATTAACTTCAATTATTTTAACTAATGAATATAATTAAAGAAATTTAATATAACCTTAGAAACGTTGCAGATCTTGATACCAACTTCTACGTTCTTGGGTGGTTCCTCGAAGTACCTCTTGTCCGTTATTATAGGTGTTTCTTCCTCGGCGTCCATGTCGAATTTAGGACGTATTTCATTCTTCATCCAGTATTGTTTCTGTTTTAAAATATTATTTTATTATAAATATATATTTGCGTTTCGTGAGTAAAATAAATCTTGATAGTTTTACGATTGAGAGATTCGTGTTTTGAGAAGCAGTAAATATATTTTATTTATTTATTTCAATCAATTACAGATCATATTATTACTAGGCAATTACAAAATTTCATTAAATTAAATTACATTTATTATGCTAACAAATATTATTAGTTAAAGAGGGACACATCAGTTGTTTGTTTGTCAGTATATGAATCCTATTGTGGCGACCAATAATAACGCGCGAGATCCTGAATCGCGGTTACGACATTTACAGAAATCTTCGCATATATACGACATCTGAAATCTACTACAGAGGGCTTCGGCCTGACCGCCATGCACTACCTCGCCCGCAACGAGATCTCCCTTTGGCCATAAGTCCACTGTACCCACACTATCACAATGATTCTTATACCGACAGTCAAACCTATCTGCGAATACTCTCAGAATTAATTTTAAGAACAATAAATTTCATTAAAGTTGCATATTATTATAATTTTATGAGCAATATGAACGTGCTTTGATTACAATACCACTATTTGAAAATGGTGAGGGAAAACCATGTGATCAAATTTGCATGTTAAAGATTGAACTGCAAACCATGCAGCACCCAAAATACCCTTAATGGTTATTGAAAAATAAGGGTTGATGATAAAAGCGTAAAAGTTTAGGATTGTATGTATTTTTCTTCATTACTGGACTGCTAGATGGTGTTCAAGAAGCTAGATTTTGAGATTTTTTGCCAAACATTTTTTCCTTTTTAATTTAAGATTTCTGTTTTTTATAAATTAAAAGTATCCTTTGTTACTTTTAATACCTCCAAGAATATGTTACAACGTTTCATGATGATCGGTGAGTAATTTTCGCGAAAAAGCGTAACAAACTTACATTCACATTTATACAGGGTGGATATGTAATTTTGGACACTCTGACATGGGGTGAATGACTTGTCGAAATACAATATAGCACTATTTTTATTTTTTGGATCAATTAAACTTTTTTTCTGACATTGTATGTAAAACGTACGATTATTGTTGCGGACTGCCATACTATGATGAATTTTTTTTTTATCCAATTCCTAAAATCAACGTGATTCTAAGTTATATTTCAACAGGTCATTCACCGACGTCAGATAGTCCAAAGTTACAGATCCACCCTGTATATTAGTAGAGAAGTGGGGAAGAAATTTCATTACTTCCTGTACCAACCCATTACTGCCCACTGTTGGGCTCAGGTCTCCTCAGGAGAGGGATTAGGCATAGTCCACCACGCTTGCCCAGTGCGGATTGGGGACTTCACATATCTTCAAAGGATTTTTAGGATCCTTTTCCGATATGCAGGTTTCCTCACGATGTTTTCCTTCACCGTTTATAGTCAGTGGTGTTGTGAAAAATTGCACATAAATCTGTTTCACATTTAGATTTAGAGGTACAAGCCGGCCGGATTTGAACCCGCGACTTCCCGTACGGAAGGAAGCGCTTCGACCACTCAGCCACCACAACTTTACATTACTTATTACAGTACTAATAAAACTAACCTTAAACAAGAAGTTACAAGGCAAAGCCTGTCCATACTTCCCCGGTCTCACCAAAGATAAGTACCAATTGAGAATGAAGAATATCAATATTTGTACCAGCACCATCACGTAACTCACTATTATAGAATAACTATTACTAGTGTGAGACTTCACTATCGATGATATTTCGATGTAACCTGGAAGAAAGGAATATTTTAAAAATATGTTTCATGAATAAGATTTTTTTCAGACAAAGTATTGCGGGTCTACTCGTAATTAAAAAAACTTGAGAGGTGTCAAGGGACAACCGGATGGAATGAAGTTCCTTTCGATCAATTAGTGAGGGAATTGTAATATTTTTTTTTACTATCACAGCGCCATCTAGCATTAATCATATAAAACAAAATAAGGAACTGTTTTATAAAATATTTTGATCACAGCGCCATCTAGCGATAACCATCTAAAACAAAAAAAGTGTCGTGACAACTTCTTCATAAGAATTTCCGTCTAGCCCCCTTTCGATAACGCCCGATAAGGAACTTCGTTCCAATAAATAGCAGTACCTAAAATTTAAATACGTTTTATATTTTAGGATACGTAGCTCTAGAAAAAACCACACCATCTTGCGGTTAAACTGTTTTTAGTTAAAGAAATTGCTAGTTACATTTAACTCCCACCACACTAAAACCTAAACCCCGGATAAAGCCAGAAACCAGCACGGGGTTATGCAAGACGATGTGACGCGTTACGCACTACGGCATTCTTTTCCGTCGGCTACCGGCTGGCTCCCGCTCGCGTGTCATCCTCTCACGGAATATCCCGCTGGGTCAGAACCAGCGTGGGTGGACCGTAATGTAACTCACCGTATCCATCTAAAGCGGCCAGTTCATCAATGAGCCACACCAAAGGCACATGTGGCAGTAGACCGGTCACCAGTCTCCAGTTACCGGGGATTTGGTAGTTCCTCAACCAGTACATGGGATACGCCATCACACCGTACGCGAGCACCGATATAGATACCACGTATTGAGCTGTAATAGTTAAAGTTTGGTAAATAAAGGGTGTGCAAAAATCTCAAATTTTTAGTTGCTTTGTTTTTAGGTGAAGCTTAAGGTAAACTTGTTGGTAAGTGGTAACTGACGCTTAGGTAAGTTTTTTTTGTAGATTATTGATAATAAGCAAAGATTTCTGACAGTTATTTTTTTGTTATGAGACACCCTGTATAAAGCCGTTACTGATTTACTGTCTGATTACTATCACATAACGTTAATATGTGAAAACTATGAACATAATACGAAATTATTTTAGCAAGATTAACTATAGGGTGGGCAATCTAACGTTTGAATTTTGAACTACTGTTTATTTATAGAATTACAGCTCAAATGTAATTCAATTTGTGTTCATAATTTAGTTAAAGGTTTGATATTTACGAAATGGGACGCTATACGCTTGAACAAAATTGGGAAATATTGAAAAGTGGTGAGTCTTCAGTCCAAACTGTAAAAAATGTGTGTGTGTGTCAGATGGAGCCCATTTTCACCTCGGAGGCTATGTCAATAAGCAAAATTGTCGCATCTGGGGGTCGGAAAATCCACACGTCACCATTGAGAAGCCAATGCACCCACAAAGAGTTACGGTTTGGTGTGGGTTTTGGTTCCGGCGGCATCATTCGACAATGAGCAAGGAGCCGCCGTTACGGTCAATGGCGAGCGTTACCGTCACATTACCGTGCTCGGCGCCATTCGAACACGAATTGAAGAGTATGACATGGACGACATTTGGTTTCAACAAGATGGCGCAACATGCCACACAGCCAACATGACAGTCGAACTTTTAAAAATGCAAACTTTATAAGGCCCACCCCTTACATATTACAAAAAAAAAGTAGTATTTTTAATACTTACTGCTTTTCACAAGGAAACTGCAAACGAATGCCGCGGCGACCAAACTCACGAAATGCAAAAACAGCCCGAACGAGAGTATTAAACCAGCCGCTGTAGTTTCGAACAAAGCCACCGCCTTTGTTATTAATATCGGAATAACTATAGCGTATAATAATCCTCCAGGTAAAACGTTCAAGAAATGAGTGAATACTAGACAGCCGTTTGATACTCCTACCATTTTCATCAGTTCCTGAAAGTTTAAATGGCAAATCCTTCTTTAAAGAGTCCTTAAAGTGACGTGCAGTTAATAGAAGCAAATTTGCATTGTATTATAACCTTAACAAATTGAATACAGAAGAAAAAATACGATATATATTTAATCTACACTGAACATTACTATTGTTTGCGTGTGTTTAACAACAAATAATAAAGAAAATTGACTGAAATTCTAAATCTACATTTTACAATCAATTTTATTACATGTTTACGCTCAATACTCTAATGATTAGTATATTATAAAATGACGAGTATATTTATATTAAACATACAGCGTTTAATTGATTTTTATTTGTTTTTTTTAACAATTTGAAAAGTTAGGGTATGCAATGCTTATTGCTTCTATAGACTGCACGCCACGCATACACGAGCGAATGCTCTAAATTAGTTAGTCTTGTGACGTTTAAAATTATATTTTATTTTAATGACTAAACAAAATACAATAGATAGTGTTAATCGAGATAAGCGTAATACATTTATGTCTGAAATGATTCACCATTATCAAAAATCACGGACGAATTTTCATTTACTGATTACATTTATTTATCAATGAAATTAAAATAAGTAAATAAAGGTTTTTTAATGTGATTTTGGCCGATTGTTTGAGAGGTGTCGATTTTTAAATAAAGCCTTTTTTCTCTCTATACTAAATTTGTCAGATTTACCCGTGTGCTACAAAGGGTATACCGGGGCAAATTGGTTTATCATGGTTCTTAATTAGCGTGTCTCGGAAAATCGATATTTTCATTTGTTACTTATCACTCTACAATAAATACATAAAAGTAACCTCTACTATTTCTTGATTTATAAAAAAACCTTGGAAATGTAACCTCAATCGTTTCAAAGTCTATTATGACTTACTTGTATTCCAGTTGATCTTTCGTTGAGAAGCCTCGACATCAGAAACACGAAGACCAGGAGCAGAGACAGCTGACATAATACAATTAAAATGTTGGTTATGAACAAACCGCTGTTCTTCCACGAGTAAAATGGAAATTCTTGCGAAAATATATCCTGTGGAATGAAAGAAAATACGTTAAGTAGTACATTTTAAAAAAAAATATTTGATCGACTTCCATTTGATTTTTAGAAGAATTGTCAAAGGAACTCGTCATATCTTAATTAAAATAAAATACAAACAAGAAAAAACATCATTGAAATCGGTTCGCGCAAATACGGGTAGTGTAAATTTTTAATGAAACCCTAAGACGAATCTCACTTCTCATATGGAAAAGAATTATTCAAATCGGAATCACAAATTTAAAAATTAATGTATAAATTTCAGGCATTCACCCCCAGCTTAAGGGGTGAAAGTTCTTGGTTGGCAATGAATGCAACGATATAGAAACTGTTGCCAAAAATGAAACCAAATTATTTGCAGTCTATCTGTGCGAAAAGTACTAAAATTATTGTAGATTTATTGCAATACTAAATATAATGGTTAAAGCTTTAAATACAAGCTTTTAAGATCCTGAATATCATAAAAGTAAATTAAATAAAGGAAGTAAAAGTAGACACAGCTCAGACTTTGGTCACCAAGTTGCCTTGCCAGTTAGACAGGAGATAAGATCTAAGATCATCTGACTATTTAAAGATCCGTTTGTAAAAAATTAAACTATAAAGTACTTCACTATAAAGTTTAAATTTCACTTAACCATAATTTAAGGATTTTACAATACAGGAAGTATTAACAACTTAACTGAGATAAAATCGAAGGCTAAAATCAAAGGTCGTGGTATTCTGTAGTTTCCATAGTTTAATGTTAAATATGCCCAGATGAATAGAAAAACAATAGGTATTGTAACTCTGAAACTAATTGATGCGTGAAGCCTAAACGGCGAGTTGTTGACAGAGTGACGTCAGCCTTGACCTATATGTGTGTCAATTTGGCGTAGTTTTATTTTTAGATAAAATGTAAACATTACTTCGCACATCTATTGGAATGATTCAAATTAATGTGTTTCTGTACCAACCCATTACTGCTTACTGTTGAGCTCAGGTCTCCTCAGAAGAGGGATTAGGCATAGTCCACCACGTTTGCCCAGTGCGTATTGGGGACTTCACATATCTTCAAGGGATTATTAGAATCCTTTTCCGACGTGCAGGTTTCCTCACGATGTTTTCCTTCACCGTTTTTAGCCAGTGGTGTTGTGAAAAATTTCACATAAATCTTTTTCACATTTAGATTTAGAGGTACAACCCGGCCGGATTTGAACCCGCGACCTCCCTTTCGGAAGGAAGCGCTTCGACCACTACCCCACCACGACTCTAATGTGTTTATAATATTAAATTAAATAGTTTAGTGTGACTGTTGACGCTTATGGACCTTAGCAATGTCAAGACACACTGCAGGTCCACCTAAGATCTGCTCTTATAGACTTGATAAGAGAGACGTTTGAAAAAGGACAAGTCATAGCCCTCAAGATATTTTAAACCCTTTATACAAAACAGTTCTCGTAACCAAACGATAACACCCGAATGTTTTTCGACTCAATCAATTCTGAGAAGGGTATCATAATGACGTAACGCTTAGACAATGAGAAGCCTGTACAGAGACATTTGAGAAAGGAAACACTTGAGTATTTCTGGGAACTGTTAGTGAGATTTGTTACGATTGATAACGACATTATTAAGCTGAACCGTACATCTGAATGCGTAGTTTGTTTCCCATGAAAAAAAACAAAGTAAACAACAAAATAAATGTTGATTCATATACTTAAAAAAACATTATTTTGGTATCAATATTTTGTGTGACCGCACGTCAGTGTTTTAGACTACTTTATTTCTTCTGCACTAAAGAAAGACAGACCTAATGTAAAGTGTTATTTTTGTTCCGTGCACACTTTGGTAAACCCGGTTATTTTACAAACATATACTTCATTACTTTCATGCATTTTAAACGGGTTCTTACCACGATATTTAATTAATTGAGTTGTATGCTGAGGCAGATTCCTTTTGAACACACAAAATATGTTAATTATATTTTGCCATTTATCTTGTGTTTTAAATATATTATGTGTGTTTAATAAAATTAATTTCATTCTTTCTTTTTATTTAATTAAATATCGTGGTAAGAACCCGTTTAAAATGCATGAAAGTATTATAGAAAACCGCGAGTGTCTGAATAAGTTACTTCAATTTCATTTATTTGCAATAATTTGCATAACAAAATAAATAGTGCCACAGAACTTCATCATGTCTCATATTAATGTAATGGTATTGTTTGTTGGCCGCGTTCCAAAAGTAAGTTTATGCTTCCTTTCGGAAAGAAATAGACTGACGAATGACGACACACCCAGTCTTGAGCTTTGCAAGTCGGATGTATTTTTGACCGAGTTCCCAAAAGAAAGAGTTTGCAAGGTGATTGATTTTTTTGTATGTTTTAAATTTAATCATCGTGTTTCGGCTCAACACAAGTCTATACAAGTTATTAATATCTTGTATTCAAAAAGTTTTCCTTACAATAAATTTATTAAAAGGTACAATGTGTAATTTACTCAATTTAAATTAGATAATAGAAGCACTTTTTAAACGGTTTTATTTAGCTCACCCCCGGTTTTATTTTTCTTTTTTCTTCTTGCGTCAAATTTAGTAATACATTACATTTAGTAATAAACGTTCATGGTATACAATTGTTGTTGTCTTAATTATAGTGTAACATTACAAAACAAACATTTTAACCAACGATTGACGTGCCCAACGGTTTTATAATTCCCACGACTGTATGTATTTTATTATTTTTTTGGTTTTTAGTACATTTATCTTAAACATTGCAATGTATGTTTAACATAAAACCGTTTAACTAAAAAAGTTTTTTTACCTATTTTTATTAAATTAGATAATTGAAGCACTTTTTGACTTATACCAACTACAAATTGGCACAGTATTGTTTTCCTTCTATTTGGAATAAGGTTAAAATATCGAAAACTCTTGATATGAAAATATATTGGTTTCAAATATTTTTATTCAATGTGGGTAGCGATAGCGATAAGCAAAGTCGCGCCATTTTTACCTAGTAATTAAAATTATTTCAAATTACACTAACGTTTGTATTATTATTGAGGACCAAATACAGGGTGATTTTTTAATCATGTTACATTTTGAAGGTGAACAGTTGATGAACAGGTGAACGAGGATATACGAGGATAACGAAAAATCAAAGATTATTACCTATACAACCTAATGGCTTAGTCAACGCCACTTAAAAATATCCAAAATCCTTGCAAAAAGATTGTCACTCGCCAGCTGATGGCGCCGGAGCTGTTAAACTTATGTCTATGTCTATGTTATCCGTACTTAAAAAAAATGGGCAAAAAACGAAATTTTACAGGAGAGCCATATAATGTTCTATATTTTGCAACTTTGTTACTACTTTCACCAATTCAATAGTTTCTGTCTCTAAAACTAACATTTTCCGAATATAAAGATTAGGCAATTTTAAGACTGCCAAAAAACCTTTGTTGGTTGTACCATTATACTTAGGACGTTTAGGTGTGTCCATAAAATAACCTTTTATTTATTGCTCACAAACATAATTAATTATATGGTATAGGCGAAGCTCACGGTCAAGTGAAAGCACTTAGACTTAATTAGTTTATAGAATCAATAAACTATGAAGCTAGTGGAATCCTTGAGAAATATAGATCTTTTTTAAAGTAATTACTGTAACTATATATCAAAGGCCCATTATATTTATTCTTGTAAATTCTATCACCGTATAAACCTTCCTTAAACTTTCACGAAAATCAATCAAATTGGTTCAACCGTTTTCTAGTTTTAGTGAGGCTAACGAACAAAAAAATATTTTTAGGAAGATATGCCAGTAAAATCGATATGATGGGGTTTGCTGTAAGACAACTCAGTAATGAGTTAAGCTCGCCTTTTGTGAACATTTTTTTCGATTTAACTTGTTTTCCCTCTCGTGTACAATAAAGTATTAAATAAATCTAATATATAAAATCCTCGTGTCACAGTTTTCGTTGCCATACTCCACCGAAACGGCTTGACCGATTTTAATGAATTTTTTTGTGCTTATCCAGTATCTATGAGAATCGGCCAAAATCTACTTTTCATCTCCCTAAATGTTAGGGGTAGTCAAACCCTAAATTATTTTTTTATTTTTTCGTGCAGACGAAGTGGCGCGGGGCAGCTAGTAAATAAATAAATAAATGATATCTATGTATGTACATACAATGTTATACGTTAAAAAATGAATAACGTTATATCAAGTACATCAGCACGGTTCAGCGAACACAATAATGATTTACAAATTCTAAACTAATATTACAAAGAGATGTCGTCATGTTTGTGACGTTGTATGTAGTAATATAATATTTGGATCTACTAGATCGATTTCGATATTTTTACCTTTTTTTTATTATTAAAACCGAAATCTTTTAGAAAATGTCCTTGACTTTAGTGCTTTTTTTTTATTGCCATGTAGGCAGACGATCCAACGGGCCACCTGATCATAAGTGGTTACCGTCGCTCATGAACCTCTGCAATGTCAGGGGACATTGAGGAGTCGCTACCTACGACCTAACTCTAAAGATCCTCCTCAAGCCTCGTTTGAAGAAGGACAACTCATAGCGCTCTGGGAATACCGAAGAGGGGATATATTATTTTACTTTTTGAATGTCAAAAGTTGTTTAAACTTTTTCCATATCATAAAATAGTCTCTAATGATAGTCGTACAAACACCATATATATTATTTAAAAAAAAGTATCACTAATTCCAAAAATAAAAGTGTTTCTCACAAATCCACCCTGTATTATAATTCTAAAATTATCTTTTTTCGCAGACGAGCTAACGAGCCACCTTTTCGTAAGCGGTTACTGTCGGTCATGGACCTCTGCATTGTCAGAAGACACTGATGTGAATGTGATTGCATCGAAAACTCAGTATTACCTTCCATCCCTAGGAATCCGTCGATATCCTCAAAAAAATACGACGTTGTTTAAATAAATAACTTACCAAATTAATATCAGTGCCGGTTCGAACTTTAATAAAACTTGTATCTATCGCCCATTGTATGCTTGTGAATAGATTATATTCCGTACCTGAGAAAAATAAAAAGTTTAGAAAGAAATACCTATGAATAGTATGATTGACTTTTGAAGATGTCAACTGCGCTGTACAGTACTGGTCCAAACAAACAAACAAACAAACTGAGCACTTTTAAAACTGCATTCTTTTTTATTTTCATTTGAGTATTTTTTATTGATATGGCTTACCTACACATGATCTCAAATCTAATAGTATAAGAAAACAGATATTTAGTGTAAGGTATTTAAATAGAACCACTATTAAAATCTAAGATCTATGCTTGATCTTCATCATCAGCCCACTCATTCACTGCTGGACACAGTTAATTTATACTAGTCAATAGGTTTTTCTACTGAAAGAACAGCATTATCCATTCAACTGGGATCGGCAACCAAATTGGTTTGTTTACTTTTGCCAAGTCTGTGACAGGAGCCAAAATTGAGCACAGTTCTAAAACTTGTTTCGTTTACATTTTTTAATCGTTTCATATTTTACGGAGTTGATATATTTTCGCTGAAAATGCAATACAGCGTCGTTTTGTAATAAAGATTTACAAAATATAAGGTTCAATTAAAAATAAAAAAAAAAGGTTTTTAAAAAGGGGCTCAAACACGGTATTGATTCCGAACGAAGTCCCCAGTTTCGCGATCTAGCGAATAGTGACGTTCCCACTTGAGTGGTTATAAAACTCACCGAATACATAGTGTGGTATTAGTCGTCCATCTTTCGGAAAAATAAGGTCCGTATCGAAATCGCCCATCATTCGTAGAGTGTAGACTAAATTCTTTGGCCAACTATCTCCGGACATATCCTGAACATTATTTCATATCTTTATAAATCAATGATTATGATTATACTGCATCAATTTGGACTATACTTTACTAAATGTTATTGTAAATCTAAGTTTAATAGTATTGCGTGATATTGTATAATATTGTTTTATGCTTGTTAACAGAACACTGTCTTCTCTTCCATGTTCAACAGCCTCCCGCAATACAAGCCTTGCCTAGTGCGGGTGCAATTGTTGAACTTTTTTAATGTAAATTGGTTTAAGTTTGAAAATAAATTATGTCTATTTGTATTTCGTAACTACCAACTTTTATTTTATAAGTCTAATATGTTTGATAGAAGGAATAAATTAAAACTTACATTAAAAATAACAAGTGCATCTCTAACAAACAAGTTGTCTGATAGTTGGTTGAAGAACGATTCATTTTTGACCGGACAGTACCCAGAGTCGTAAGAACCTAGAATAAAGTACACATTACCAAAATAGTGCCTACGAAAATGTATAAAAAGAATTATCTTTTAACTACTGAGGTGGGGAGGTAAATTTGTTGCGGGGTCCAAGACAAGTTAACTTTCCCTCGGGTTTTCCTGGGCTTCACTGCTCAGAGTCATTACGATAGTCGCCGCTGTGGATCCTGGCTACACAGGAGTTACAGTGGTGGGAGTGAGAGGTAGGCCAATACCCGATACTGAGGTGGGTTTGTCATACAAAAAATTTAATGTTTTTTGGCTTTTAAAAACAGTTCCTTTATAAAAATTGTAAGAATTTACTATTACTTTATGTTATAATATAACTAATAAACATAAAATTACAATACAACCTAATTAAGGTTCAAATATTTACCTCCACAATTTATCTTTTTAAATTGCATTTTTGCTCCGACTTCCTGCATCAAAGTTTTAGTGAGTTCCGTATCAGGGTAGTAGTAGATACATTTGATGTCTGCACTTTTTAAATTACGTGTTGGCTGCAAATAACATAGAATTTAATCTCTAAACCTTTTATAATATGTGATTGTTGATTTTTATTTCATTATCTTTTTTACAAAAAATTAAGTATGAGAGTATAAGTTTATGTCTTTAATAGAATCTATTAGTAAAATACAATTTCGTCATTATCATAGTAATAGCATTAGTAATTAGCATAGCTTTTTCGTATTGATTACTTTCTTTTTATGTACAAACCAAAACTACTGAGATATTTTTTATTTCATTACCAATTAGAAATTGTCATTTTTTAACACTTACACGGTAGGTGGCTGCCGACTGGACATGATCGGGAGGAGTATCGATTACTCCTGAGGTCGTGAAGATCAGAACCAGTACAATTGGCGAGAGAAATTCTACAACTGTGTGGATGTACCTTCGCATGCGTACCGCGAGGTGCTTCCACATTAACACTTTAACAGAATGCCAATCCATCGTGGAGGCACTCGATTTTTCCCAGAGAAACTATTTAACAAACCATTATTTTGTAATCATAAATTTTCACTAGCGACACTTTCGTATAAGACTGATTAGAATAAGAATACTTAAAATAGGGCCTGTATTAATTCAAGGTATTTATAACTATTCAATAATATTTGAAAAATAAATAGTTTTCAACGCAGAACATTACTGTTTACTGCAAGAAAAATGAAAACTGAATTCACAACTGAATTTCAATTTTCAATAATTACTCATGCAACAAAAAGTTGGAACTGTCAATGTCAAACAAATTCAAATTGTCAATGGTCCAACTTTCACTAGGCCTGGGATAAACTGTGCCACCACATTACAGCTATGCATTACGTTACAAATAAACTGTGGAGGGCACAGGAGGGCTTCGAGGGTTCAGAATTAAAACAATAAGAGAGATTAATAACATTTCCTCGTTCTTAAATCATCATAATAGAGAGAATCTGTTTGGCAGCCAAATACTGGAGGCTTCATACATGCCTGTTCGCACCGAAGTTTCTTAGAAAAATTATTTTGGTTTTCGCCACAACCACTATAGAAGAACTTCATGCATTCATTTTGATATGGATTGTACGCCCACCTGTACGAAATCGAATTTTCAAATTATATTGTAGTACTGAACTTAAAAGTAAAATAAATGCGCCAATCTTTCGATACCGATACACATCCCAATTCTTTAAGACAGACTTGTTTTTTGATTTTCTTTTAATGACATAGGCAGCAGAACTGTTAACTAAAAGTCCCTATAAAAATACGCTGCAACGACCAAATCATGCTTTTGAATTACTTTTGTAAAACAATAAAAATCTACCTACCTGGTAATGTTCTGGTTACAGTATCCCCTTAAAGGCGGTTGGTAACAATAGTCAGGCAGGCCTATGTCCCGCGGAACGTAGGACCAAGGAGGCGGCGGCATATCATCCGTACCTTAATTAAAAAAGGATTTCATTTTCGAAATTGCGACATGCTGCTTATAAATAAAAAGTTCAAGGTTTTTGACTGAGAAGTCAGCTACATTTAGATATACCAGGGAGGAAGGGGAACTCGTAGAACCATTCTGTTTGGGCTCTTTGGATAGGCCATGAAGCCTTTGTTTTGATTCTGTTAGATTATCTCGACATCTCAAGATTTCTGAAAATTAGGATCACGGCTTAGAATTAAAAACTAATATAGGTATATAGTATTAAAAAGTGAATCCTTTACCACCTCCACCAACACCACCACCACCACCAACATTAGAATCATGCTGTTTCTTGTATTTCTCGAGCCATTCCTTCCACTGTTTCTGGACTTCAGGAGAAGGAGTCCAATTTGGACCATAACCAATGTTCCTATCAGCAGGATCGAGATGTTTCGGCTTTTGTCCTGAAATTAATGTAGGTCTATAAAATATAACTTTTGAAAGAGCCTACTATTAATTGTTATAAAGTAATATAAAGTAAAACTTTTCCATTCTACACAATTACTTTGTTTTCTGAATCGTAAAAAAAATACTTTGAAGTACAAATATCTAAACAAAAGAATATCAATCAAATTGAACAAGGTCAGAAATAAGAAAGCCAATATTTTAATGAAATGTGACGAGTCAGTCAAGGTTGATGCAACACTTTTACGAAACCCGAGAAATCGTAATCACATTATAATAGTCTTAATATATTTTACTTCAATAAAAACTTGAGAGGTGTCAAGGGACACCCGGATGGAACGAAGTTCCTTTCGATTAATTAGTGATGGAATTGTAATAAAATTTTATTTTTTAAGTTATAATAATTAGTTAGTTATTACTTAAATAAAATATTTTGATCACAGTGCCATCTAGCATTAATCATATAAAACAAAATAAATAATTGTTTTAAAAGATTTTGATTACAGCGCCATTTAGCGATAATCATCTAAAACAAAAAAAGTGTCGTGACATTTTTTTCATAAGAATTTCCGTCTAGCCCCCTTTCGATAACGCGCGATAAGGAACTTCGTTCAAATAAATTCTGAATCTGAATTCTTCTATTTAGGAGTAGGATCGCATAAAAACCTCCTGCCGTTCTCACTTAGCGTCTGAACCCCGGTTGAAGCCACGAGCACAGAACAGAGCGGGGTGGCATGCAAGTGTAAGTATTACGTATCACCCCGTCATCCCTGAAGCTATTACCTATCTTACTTATACTTATACCTATCTATGCTTTAAAAAATCTAATTAAACCTTGTTTGTAAAAGGACAAATCAACAGAGTAATTACTATTATCTAGTGAATATTTTGTGAACACGAACCTGGGTAATTTCCACCGCCGCCAGGACCACCTGGGTAATTTCCACCACTGCCAGGACCGCCTGGGTAATTTCCACCGCCACTTCCACCGCCGCCTCCACCGCCGCCTCCACCACCGCCTCCTCCACTTGGGTAATCTCCACCGCCTCCACCGCCGCCTCCACCGCCGCCTCCACCATTTGGGTAATCTCCACCGCCTCCACCGCCGCCTCCACCACCGCCTCCACCACCGCCTCCACCACTTGGGTAATCTCCACCGCCTCCACCGCCGCCTCCACCACCGCCGCCATCTTCATTCGATCCACTCGACCCATCTTGATTCGATCCAGGTGGAGCCGTGCTAGGAGGACCATCGTTCGTTTCATTGCTTGAGCTTGACCACCCGGCTGCGGGACCACCACCAGGTTTCGTAGTACCAGATTCATTGCTATCTTTGGGAGTCGTTCTTCTTCTCCGAGTCCTGGTCCCATGCGGTTTGTGGGTTTTCTCAGTAGTATGCTTGCGTGTGGTTGGGCGTTTGCGTGTTGTAGTTGCTCCATGGCCACAGGATTCAGAATGACCCACTAACACTAATACTAGACTTAGAATTATAATAACTTTGAACATGATTGTCTTTTTAGTTTGGAATACGATGGAAACTGTTTCGAATGTTTTAAATGTTGATTAATTTTAGAATCAGAGTAGGTATTTCAGGTATTTGTAACGAGCCATATCGCAATAAAATTCTAATACCAACGTGATTAGGTTTAATTAGTAAAAAAATGTGGTTTATCATGAGTTTAACTTTTCGTTTCTTTCGTTCGGTAAGTTTCAATAGTACATAGTAACAGCACGACAGATGAAAAAAATACACCTGCTGTGATAGTACCTACGGACCCTACGGTACACCTCATTAAATTCGATTTATGATATTTGCTTAAAGGTTGACAAGTTGACGAGGATATAGAAACACTTGGATCACTGGATTTGGTTAGAAAAACACATTGTTCATTAAAATATTTTGGTTTTATTTTTCTTTATAACATTACAGAGATATTAGCATAGTAATTTGTTAATCTTCTTCATCATCTGCGTCCTCGTCTTCTTCCTTCTGCTGTTCCACGACTTCAACCTGCACAAAATATCAATTATTATCTATGGTGTAAAACTGGCAGAAAATTATTTATTTCATTTAGGTGTTTCCTAAGGCTGTGGCGGGGCAATACGTAAGCCTTATACACCCATTTAAATGGAATAAAAGTAACGCGGAAGAATAAAGAAAGTGAGCAACGAGTCGCGTCACTCCGCACAGATTTACAACTATAAAAAACTTGAGAGGTGTCAAGGGACACCCGGATGGAACGAAGTTCTTTTCGATTAAGTAGTGAGGGAATTGTAATAAAATTTTATTTTTTTAAGTTATAATAATCAGTTAGTTTAAAACGTCTGTCTCTCTCTTTCTATAGAAGTCCTATTTAGGTAACTTAAATAAAATATTTTGATCACAGCGCCATCTAGCATTAATCATATAAAACAAAATAAGGAATTGTTTTAAAAGATTTTAATCACAGCGCCATATAGCGATAATCATCTAAAACAAAAAAAAGTGTTGTGACAACTTTTTCATAAGAATTTTCGTCTAGCCCCCTTTCGATAACGTGCGATAAGAACTTCGTTCCAAAAAAAAACGAGGTTTGATTCGGGAGCCTAAACGTCAAATTCGTCGATCCGCCTAATACCATTCTGGATTATTAGTCGCCGACGGGGTTAGTGTGTAAACAGTAAGAGGTGTAAGTGCTGTTTAACTTTTACCGCGTAATTTCCTCTCGTGTCAAATCGTGACCTTAAATTCAATACTAATTGCCAAATCACTTTAGGTACTGTCTAGGTAGGAGAAATTGTAATACAAATTTTATCATTTCACTCACCTCAGTTTCGGTTGTTTGTACTTCAGGCTGCGTTTCCTTTAAATAAATAAAGTAATATTAATGTAATAGGCACATTAGATCAGGGTTTTTGGAGTAGCACTACATTTTAAGCCTTGTTTGTGGTGTGATAGCTGATGTATGTAAAGATATCCACTCAACTGGGATCGGCAACCAAATTGGTTTGTTTACTTTTGCCAAGTCTGTGGCAGGAGCCAAAATTGAGCACAGTTCTAAAACTTGTTTTGTTTACATTTTTAAATCATCTCATATGTTATGGTGATGATATATTTTCGCTGAAAATGCAATACAGCGTCGTTTAGTAATAAAGATTTACAAAAATATAAGGTTTAATTAAAAATCAAAATTAAAAATTAATGGAAAACAATGTTTTTAAAAAGGGGCTCAAACACGGTATTGATTCCGAACGAAGTCCCCAGTTTCGCCATCTAGCGAATAGTGACGTTCCCAGTTGAGTGGATAGAAAGGAGTGGAGAGAGATATTGCGCCGACCACATCTAAATGGGATAACGAATAGCGAAAGAAAGGCTACATTTTAAGCCTTAAATAATAGATGAGCATTAAATTAAACCCAACACAATTTGTCATTTTTGACCAAAAAGGAAGAGGTACTCAATTCGTAATAATTTTTTTTTATGTTTGTTACTCGATAACTTTAGTTTGGGTGGACCGATTTGAATGATTTTGGTGGCAGATAGGGTTGCCAGGTCCTCAGACGCAAAGGCCGGACAGACTTGTGAGTTTGTCCTGACATTTGGGTAAAAAATCCGGACATCTTGTTTTTTTTGTCCATTTTTTTATAAAAAGTGTAAATTATTTGTTTTTGTCCTAACATTCGGTCGAAAAATCCCGATGCCTCACATTTTTGAAAAATTTTGGTGATACCTATTTAAAAAAAATGGAAATCCGGGATTTTCTTATTGCATTTTAATAAAACAAAAGCAAAATCAAGCTAATATTTCTTTATTATAAATCAGTCTCTAACTCTCTTAATCATCAGTCGAATTTCGAAATTGGAAAATCCTACCTAAATCCTAACAGGCTGGATGCCGCTTATTGGCCGGACAAGCAATCAAAAATCCTACGTAGGTACGTCTTGCTTTATCCTAACACCTGGCACCTAGATGAAGGGTAATTGTTGAACTTAGGTTAGGTTTTTAAAGATCAAGCAAGTACTTTTGGATCTATGTGTTAAAATGTGTATTTTTAACGGACAAATTTTCACGATTTGCTATGCGTTTTTGCGCGTTTTTTTATTTATTAGAAAATCTCACCAACAATATTAGTTACAACAATGACATTAAAAAGGAATACATTAATAATTATATATAGAAACTAGCTGCCCCACGCAACTTCGTCTGCGTCGAAAAAATAAAAAAAAAATTAGGGATGGACTACCCCTAACATTCAGGGGGATGAAAAATAAATGTTGGCCGATTCTCATAGATACCGGATAAGCACAAAAAATTTCAACAAAATCGGTCAAGCCGTTTCGGAGGAGTTCAAGTTCGAACACCGTGACACGAGAATTTTATATATTACTAGCTGACTCGCGCAACTTCGTCTGCGCCGAAAAAAAAAAATTAGGGGTGGACTACCCCTAACATTTAGGGGATAAAAAATAGATGTTGGCCGATTCTCATAGGTACCGGATAAGCACAAAAAATTTCATCAAAATCGGTCGAGCCGTTTCGGAGGAGTTCAAGTTCGAACACCGTGACACGACAATTTTATATATTAGATGTAGAAATGCTGTGTAACAATACTAACAATAGGTAAGCATAGCGTTCATATAATTTTAAGGGGACAGACGCAAAAATAGACACACTTACAAAAAAAAATAATTATGAACCGTATTCGATGATTCTTTTTTTGTAAGAAAGCAAACATTTTGATGAAGATCTGACTAGTAGTTTTTGTGCTATGCTTGAGAAATGGATGTCATCGTTTTAATTTTTGTAATAAAAATATTATTATCACAACTTTTCTCACCGCAACAGTTTCCTCCATTAAACTCTCTGCTTCGACATATTCGTCTCCATATCCAACCGGGAAGAGAGCGAGGCAGTCCCTCTCCCCGGAGTCCACGTCAGCGCTGATGTAACACGGGTTCAGACCTGCTAGCTGAAGGAGAGCGAGACTTCGTTTACGGGACACCATGAGTGCCAGTCTGTCTTTACTGTACGAAAATTTATTGTGAATATTAGTACTTGATTGACTCTGCATAAGAAAGTTGACTATTTTTTTTTTGATCTACCTTAACTAGCCAAATCAGACCTTAGGCTACAATACATTAGGTTCATCATCATTGAACTTGGCACCCATTTAGATCTCACTTCTTTTGTCGTTGAAGTCATATAAGAAGAATAATTTTCAAAACATTATTTTTGTATTATCGCTCAATTTTTAATTATTTTCTTAACTCATAATATTTTAATATAAGTGTTTTGCATCGTTTAATATTTTTTTTTAATTCAATGATTTACTTTTCATACGACATGTTTTTTAATTATAAATTATTATTCTTTTTGTACTTAGTGTAACTTTAAATTCCGATGTTATTATCTATTAGCATGCTGTTTGTATCTATTATTTAAGTGACATTTACTCATGTGTACTTTGATTGCTTCTTTATTTGTATGTGTTTTGGTGTTACTTTGTTGGTACAACTCAATAAATAAATATATCATAATAATGAACTTGGCTCTCATTTCACATTCATGTTTTTGATTGGATTGTATCAAACAGATTTAACTTACTGTTTTCTCAGTCGTTCCATTTTATCATATTGTTTGATAGTGAATGCGATGTGTTCTGCGGTAAAGGGATCGTCGCCAACAAATATTCCAGTCTAAAAGTCAATTGTGTATGAGAAACAGGTATTAGATCAATTTTATTTAGTCAGGTTGGATCTGTTACTTTGGATCAGCTGTGTTTGGATGACCTGTTGAAATACAACTTAGAACTACTTGAATTTTCTGGAAACGTTTGAACTTTTTTGTTTATTTATTTAATTATTTATTAATGATCCACCAACAAGACTTACCTACACCAAAAAAGTTATACATAAAACACTTAAACATACACATGGTTAATGCAGTCTTAATTACAAGTGAAAAACCAATTGCTTACAATTTAATAAAGTTATAAGTTGGTTAAAGCTACATGCACAAGATACACCATTTACACTAACAACACAATTCAAGATAATCAGAATAAGCTATTTAAAAATCGATTATAAATTAGGTACAAAGGAAATATCAAATAAAGCAATTCAGATTTAAAAAAAAATATCAATAAATTAAAAGTAAATGTCAGCAGAATACAATAAAATGATGAAGTGGCACAAATTAAAATAATCATAATAATTAACTAATTAAAATAATAATAAACTGAAATCAGAAATTTTAAAATTAGTCAGATTGAATTTTATTAATTGTGACATTGTAATGTGTACGACTATCGTTGCGACAAATAAAAACATAGTTCAGTTGTATATCGACAGGTCATTCAAGCTAATTCTGCTGTATAAAATCTATAAATGGAATTAATTAGACAAAAAGGATTATCAAGATTCCGTGAACTAACAGCAAGTATCTCATCAGCGTACTGCGCCATGATCTCCTGAACGTCCTGTCTCTTGTCGACGCTGAACATGACCAACACGTGAGGGGGAAGATGCTCCGATTCAATACTAGTCACCTCTTGTACGACCTCGATTGGAAATGGTTTTTATACTATGAGCAGATTGGTAGTTCATATTTGGTTTTTTTATGAAGAGAAATGATTGATTGACTAAAGAATGATTGAATAGGTACTTAGTAAAGTATCACAGTTGAATTAGATTCAGATAATTAAGAAGTCGTGGTGGGGTAGTGACTGAAGCGCTTGCCTTCCGTACGGAAGGTCGCGAGTTCAGAACCGGTCGACTTGTACCTCTAAATCTTAATGTGAAAAAGATTTATGTGCATTTTTTCACAACACTACTGGCTAAGAACTGTGTAAGAAATCGTGAGGAAACCTGCATATTGAAAAAGGATTCTAATATCCTTTGAAATAAAGTCCCCAATCCGTATTGGGCAAACATGGTATAGTCCAGCCTAACCCCTCTTCCAAGGAGACCTGAGCCCAGCAGTGGGCAGTAATAGGTTGTTACAGTTAGAATACTTCAAATTAGTATTCTTACTATACAGTTCAAATAGAAAAAAACAATTATTTTGTTCTCAAATTTAGCTACAAATTCAATAAACCTTGGGATAGAAATAAGCCAATCCATTCGCCTTGGCCAGCTCATTAGGTGGAGAATATAATCCGGGAACCAACATGCCTCCAGGTGGAATGTAATCTTCCCCTTCAACAGACACGTCTGAGTGGAACTCTTCTTCCTCTTCTACTTTCTCTTCTTGCTGTTAAACGTTGCCAAACTATTTCTATAGGGTCGAATTTTTAAACGAGAGATATTTAATCCTCATAAGACACTATCGATTAATGCAATAAAACACAGGGTGTGATTTTTTAGAATTATACAAGGTTCGATACCCGGGTATACCAAGAATTTAAAAAAAATCTGTAGTTGTGTTTCTATTTAAAAATAAAAAAAAAATTCCGCAAAATTTGCTAAAATTATTATTTCAAGTACTTCCCCTGGAGAGGCGTTTAAAAATTCCACCCTGTATATGGAGATGGTGGGGCAATACGCTTTTGCACTATCCCGTGCTGGGTTTTCACTTCAGCCGGGGTTCAGATGCTGGTTGGAGGTTTTAGTGCAGTTAGACTCCCATATACCCTATCTGATCTCTTGATCTCTCTATTACTGTACTGTACTGTACCAACCCATTACTGCCCACTGTTGGGCTCAGGTCTCCTCAGAAGAGGGATTAGGCATAGTCCACCACGCTTGCCCAGTGCGGATTGGGGACTTCACATATCTTCAAAGGATTTTTAGAACCCTTTTCCGATATGCAGGTTTCCTCACGATGTTTTCCTTCACCGTTTTTAGCCAGTGGTGTTGTGAAAAATTGCACATAAATCTTTTTCACATTTAGATTTAGAGGTACAAGCCGGCCCGGTTTTGAACCTCGCGGCCTCCCGCTCGGAAGGAAGCGCTTCGACCACTCGGCCACCGGATCTCTCTATAACGGAGACACAAACCCGGAAATGGAACATAAATAATTAGGGCTACCAAAGTACAGCACTTGATATTTCTGACCTGTACTTCATCGGTGGCGATCGTTTCTGTAGCAGTTTCCTCTTCAATTTCCTCGCCTTCACCTTCCTCTGGTTCAGGATCTGCTGGTAACTATTATGAAATTGATAAATTTTAAAACCAAGATGACTGACATCACAAAAAGATATTTTTTTTTCAACTCTCAATATACCTTTTTATGCCATGTAAGTAAACACCTAACTAACGGGCCACCTGATTATAAGTCAGGTTACCATAGTACCTACCTCTGCAATGTCAGGGCAGAATACGGGGGCTATTACCTACGATCTATCTTTAAGGACTCTCCTACTTTGAGGACTCTAAGGACCCAAAGAGGCTTAAAAAATGACAATCTGTCTACCTATATAGAATTTCATTAACATCCCCTGTTATTACTACAAAGGTTCCTGGAACCACTAAGTAAAATCAAACTACGTAGTAATATAATATGTCTCACCCCAGCTTGTATTCTGGCCATTCTCTCCTCGTCCTGTCGTTGTTTCTCGATCCTCAGTCTTTCTTCCTCTGCTTCTCTCTCGAGTCGAGCCTGCTCTGCTGCTAGTCTATCTCTATCTGCTTTTTCTTCTCGCTGTTATGAAATATTGTCTTGAATAGACTCCTTATGGATAGGGCATATGAAATTTAAGCTATTTTGTTATATTATCTAATCTGATGATGGATTCGGAAGGTGGCCATCGGAACTCTTGTGCTAAACGAGATAGACCCGTGGTGTTTGGGTTCGTTTGTACTTGTATTAGTTAGCACTCTTCATGACTCTACTGCTACATGATATCCAGAATCTTAAAGATTGTTTATATTAAGTTTCCTTTAAAATAATTTATTTAGTTTAGCGTTTCTCACATGTCTAAACTACAAACCTGCGTGGATCCATCATAGAAAATCATGCTGGATGAATTTCCTTTAAAAAGGCTCCATTGACCTAAACTGCATTAAAATGTTAAAAATCAGAAAGAAAGAAAAGAAATTTATTAAGACCACAATCTTACACAAATGTTCAACGTGAAAATCAGTTTCCAAAGAACTCACAAGTTTCTGCATCTTAGCTTCGTATCTGTCTCGTCTGACTTCTCGCTTCGACTTACTGATAGTTGCGTATCGCTCGAACGCGGGAATGGGAGGGACCTGCTTCTCTGGAGGGGCGTCCTCTTTGGGCACAGGGATCTCTTCGTATAATGCGTATCGTAGAAGTTCTGTTTGTTAATAGTTTCTCAGAAAAATCTATTAAAGATAGTCTCAAAGTAAAGCTTATAGTTTTCGAGGCAAATCTCGTTAGTTATACAAATGGACAGACGGACAAACCCAAACTGTATTTGGCGATTTCGCATCTCTCTATCTTTTACAGTATAGAGGTCTGTAACAGGCTGTGACCGAGGGGCTATTCACAATAAATGCACAATCGACATGGATTTAAAAGCATTCCGAACAAAGTTCGATGATATTTACATGCGTAAGTTTCAAGTTTTAATAGTAATTTACATCGAGAAATAAATGAACAGAACTAAGAAGATATGAATCTATTCATAATGAATTGATTCGGTATTGTACACCTATAACTCTGCTGGAGGGTTCACCTTATCCATCTTCCGAGATGAACAAAAAGTACTAACTAACGAAATCCCTATGGTCCGTGTCCAGCATTTTAAAGAGTACCACCATGACCTCTCCGTTCATGAGTGCATGGAGACAAGCCTCGTTAGGATCCACGTCGCTCATGTATAGAGCTTCTTTGACTCCTTCCTCTGTCAGCTGAAATGTATCTTTTGCTGCAACCTGGATGTCTGGAATATTGATAATTTTTTTATTACCGTGTAGGTAAGACGAGTTTGTCAACCCTATAGAACTCTTCTTGAACCATGTTTGAAGAAGGACAAGTTATAGGAGTGATATTGATGACTACTTTTAGTGAGGACATAGGTAGTCATATGATTTAAAAGGAATCCGAGATATCCGAGGAGCTTTCAAAGGTGTTTAAAATCAAATCCTAATTAAACTTCGATGTTTTGATATTGTATTTTTTCATCAAGATTTGAATAAGTAGCCAATATTTAAAGTCAGAAATTTAACTAACTTATCATATCCCACTTTTCATAGAGATCGTAATGAGCCTGATGACTGTGAGGCCAGAATAGTATGAAGTTGACTTTTTTCAAACTTCGAGTCATGCGTTCAGCGACACGCTTTTTGCGAGCTGCCAGTGTCAAAGTCCTTAGTCTCTCTGTAGCTTGTTTATATTCTTCTTCTAGTCTTATGTCTTCTTTCATCTTTGCCTTGAGGAATGAAGACAAAATCCTGTTACTGTTAGGCTCTGTTTGAGTTTACGGTCCAATTGTAGGTTCGTGGTTAACGCTGCAATGTCAGGAAGTATCTCCAGTGGGGTCGTTTTCTATGTATTAAACTCGTCGTATGTTCATACGGTGGACTTCATGGCTAAGGACCAGCCAACCTTTGGAATTTCTATTATTCTTAGACTTTTCCTAGAGTATACCTACTCTCAATATATGCACTACCCTTCGTATTCCGATCAGTAACTGATCGCAGTAAACTATTATAGATTCCTAGAAAAACAGTAACCTAGACATCACTGCTAACTATCGAAAAAAAATCTGACACATTAATTGATGCCGTAATTATACCATTTCTAGACTTCACACCATAACCTAACAAAATATAATTCCAGAACATATAAAAATTAATTCAATAAAAAGCTACAAACAGATTCTTCAGGCAAGAGCTCGGTGATCTCCTGTTTCCTCCTCTCGATTCCCGTGTCTATTTCCCTCTGCATGTGTGCCATTTCCTCCTCAATGACTCGGCATAGCTCTATCCCGTTCGCACCAAACATAGCTCTTGTTAGTTTACCTTTCTGTGGCAATTGGTTAAAAATTATTTCATTATGTTACCTATTTCATAATGGGTTTTGACTTATGAGATGAAATGAAACACTTGCCTGCTGTCATAATACAAGGTACAATGCGATTAAAATAAGAATAGGACCAGCCTAGCGCCATGTTGTGACGTCACTACGGGAACTTGGTATAGTGTGCAAAGAAAGCAATGTTATAAAATATTGGCTTGTTTTATATTGTAATAGCACGTACTTTTTTATCTGATAGGTGGAGAAAAAAATAGTCTAAAAACGAATCATAGGTCGGTAAACTAAAGTAAACACAGAAACACATTAAAACTGTCTTTATTTAGTGAATGTACGTATTTTAATTTTAATCGCTCAGCTCTTCAATTCCACTCATGTCCTGATGCCCTACTGAATCAGACTCCTCGTAATCGTCGTCATCATC
Organism: Trilocha varians; assembly: GCA_030269945.2. Classification (NCBI taxonomy): domain Eukaryota; kingdom Metazoa; phylum Arthropoda; class Insecta; order Lepidoptera; family Bombycidae; genus Trilocha; species Trilocha varians. The sequence continues at coordinate 9,440,296 of AP028270.1, read as the reverse complement.
ACTGCTGCTGCTACTACTGTCACCTATGTTTAAAATGAAACTGAATGGGCCAACCTTATAAATTTACTAGCTGACCCGCGCAACTTCGTCTGCGTTACAAAGGGGTTCGAACAGTACTCGCAACGCCGTCGAGTTATTATTTTCGTGGCTCGCTGTTGCACCCACATATTCATTGCGTTTTTATACTCGTAATAACTTCTAAACGAAAAGTCCGATTGGAATAAAACAAAAAGTTATTTACTTCTACATTAATACTCTTGATAACATAATACTTAATTTGGATAAGGGTTAATATAACGATACTCATTTAATGTTAAATTCAAACTTGGGACGAAATATTATTTTGCTAAACATAAAAGCGGTTATTGTGACTAAACTATGGTAGTTAGATATATGCTCTTGCGGACTTTTTTGTTGGTCTTACAAAGACCTAAAAACCCGTAGTACATCATTTTGTTCTATTGTCAGTAGTTTTTGCAGCGTACGCATAAATAGGTTTTCGATTATTCGCCTTGTGTTACATATTCGATATTTTCATACGGATCCCAAATTTTTTTGAAAATAAAATATAGCCTATAACCTTCCTCGATAAATGGACTTTCCAACAGTGAAAGAATTTTTGAAATCGGACACGTAGATCCTGAGATTAGCGCGTTCAAACAAACAAACAAACTCTTTATAATATTAGTATAGATGAGAAGAATGCATGATATAAATACAGCCTCGCCGATGCCTCATCCCATTTTTTTTAGTTGAAGAATATGTGGAAGTTGAACCGCACTAAAACCTCCAACCGCTTACACTCAGGGCCTGAGCCCCGGCTGAAGACAGCACCCAGCACGGGATTATGCGAAGAGAGGCGACGCGTTTCCCGTCGTGAAAGGCTCAACCCGAAAGAATTTCCGCCTCAATGGTGTCTGTGTGCCTGTTCAGATGACTTTAAGGCAGCAGTTACACAACGACACCGACGTTCAGCTTGATGGTATGCACTGGAAGTACACTTGCTGATAGAGAGTTCAGAAATTTCACAGAATAATGTGTCATCTTGCATACCGTCAGTGTTTATAGAGGTGAAGTGCACTTCATTCCTCTCAATTTCGGAGAGAATGCATTCGTTAATTGTTACATCCTTATCACTTTTGGGCGTCAAAATGCCCGTTCGCACACCCAAGAATTCTGCTGATGTTGTATTACACACAGTGCCAGGTACGGTGGGACCTTACCGGTTTCAAGTCGTCCGCGGTGTTCCATATGGGACGGTCCGCGACCTCTCCTCTGCAATATCGGGTACGACTAAGTACTGAGAGGCACTCTCCTCTCGGAACTTAGCGTTATTTGTTACGCAGACGACACGTCGGTTGTAGCCCAGGGGGATGACTACAGAGAGTGCACGTCTTGCCACAGCGGGTGTGGTATAATTTGGAGGTTGGGCCTCGATGTGGCACTAAATAAACCCCAGGCCCTATGGTTTCACGGGTCTGGGGCGTCGCCACCGGTCGATGCCTACATTATAGTTGGAGTTATTCGGATCGGGGTCGGGGTGCTTAAGTACCTCGACCGGCTCGACTTCTGCGAGTCCACATCTCGGAAGAGAGCGGCAGGGCGTGTGAAACTGAGTTCTTTTCTCCACGCAGGAATCCGCCGTCATCGATCAGGGCACTGGAACTGCAATTTCGCTCGGAATTTGCCTCCCTAAGAGATTCGGGTTCTCAACGCTACCCAGCGTGCGGGGTTCCAAGAAGGTGTCGTGTCTCGCTTAGCACGCACCTTGCGTTAAGGCAACCGTGGGTTGGAAGACCGCACTCTCCGATCCACACTGGTATGACCCAGCAGGATATCCCGTGGGAGTGTGAGACGCGGTCCCATATTTCTTGGCGGGCTTCGGAAAGTCCGCTGACCCTGAGAGCCGGTGGCTGGTGGCTGCCGGTTCGGTGTTCGGGGGCGGCGCGAAGGAAAATTTATGCCGTAGTGCATAATGCGTCGTGCCGTCCCGCATTACCCCGTGCTAGGGTCTGGTTCAGCCAGGATTCAAACGCTGAGTGTGAGCGATTGGAGCTTTTAGTGCGGTTTAAGTACCACATATCCAAAGCGCAGCGCCACGATTTCCAGCGTTTAAAAAAAAAGTACACACAGTGAGTTTGTTTAAGCTGGATACAACTCTACCGACAGACTCAGAAGAACCACCTGTCCACCTCTCTCCTCGCCAAGGTTTAGAAAGAGAACGGAGTATTCTTGTGTACTTGTATTACCACTGGTCCGAGCTCTTATATTATAACACATCTACATTTGAACTTTTTCGATTTTTTTATATAAAAAGGCTATGTGTGAGTATAAAAATTAGCCAGTTCCTACATCCCACTTAAGTTTAATAAATACATTTATTTATTTGTCTTGCTAATCTCTGAAACGAATTAACTATACAATTTTTAAGAACAAAATGCCTAACGCCATCTATTACAATCGAAAAACACCACGTCGCCCACAATGCAATGACATAATCAAATTATTTATATCGAAAAAGTGCTTCTAGACGTAATTCGATATAATTCTCATAGATGGCGTTGCTTTAAAATCGTCTTTAAAATTGAAAATATCATTTTTTTTGGAGTTTATCTTTAAGCCATAAATCTCCGTATTCTGAAGTGCGACAGAATGATTGACATATTAGTTGGATGACAATTGTCAAATTGCAAATTGACTCGTTGACGTTAGGAACACACCTAAATTGCTTAGACAACAGTGAGTGATTATAATTTAATATGAACTTTATTGAATAGCAATAAAGTTCAAATTGACTCTACATATTATTTAGAAAACGTTTGTATGGGAAATAGAAAAGGGCTGTTTTTAGGGTTTTCCCAGAAATTATTTGATTTTTTCTCGCCTTTTAAACCTTCCCTGAACTCCCACGAATATTTTAAGACTAAAATTAGCTGAATCGGTTCAGCCGTTCTCGAGTTTTAGCGAGACTAACGAACAGCAATTCATTTTTATATATATAGATAAAATTTTATAAATTGAACGATTTTTATTCATTCATTTAAAATTAATCTATTTTTAAGTTCGTTCTGCTGACCATACTTAAATGAGTGAAGTTAGTCGAGAGCCCGTCCTATTCTTATTTTAATCGCACAGTACCTTGAACCAGCTGAAGTGGGGTGAATGATCTATCGAAATAAAACTAAGAAACACTTTTATTTTTGGAATTGGCTAAACTTTCTGACATTGTATCGTGTATACTTGTACCAACCCATTACTGCCCACTGTTGGGCTCAGGTCTCATCAGAAGAGGGATTAGGAATAGTCCACCACGCTTGCCCAGTGCGGATTGGGGACTTCACATATCTTCAAAGGATTTTTAGAACCCTTTTCCGACATGCAGGTTTCCTCACGATGTTTTCCTTCCAACCAATTCCAAAAATAAAAGTAGTTTTAGGTTGTATTTCAATAGGTCATTCACCCAATTTAGCTTGTCCAAAGTTATAGATCCATCCTGTATAATAATATGTAAATAGAGAAAAACTTACAAATATAAATAAAAACACAGGTTCACTTTTATCTTTGAATCTTGAAAGTGCAGTAATATTGTCGGCTAAGGCCTGAGAAGATAGTAAAAAGAGTTTAATGAGATTGAAGACATACCTACTCTCTTTAGAAAAAGTAAAATAATGCACAAAACTTTTTATATGAGAAAAAACGATAGCTAACTTTGGCCATAGCGATACGGTCTTGTCCAATTTCCAGTTTTCCTTTTCTGATAGCGTTACCGGTGGCTAGGCAGTACCCACAGAATTCTGAATATACTTCCATACCTGGATCCAACAAATAACTTTTAAAAGAACATGATAGTAGTAGAACAATTCTGGCGTAATGCTTTTTCAATCTTATTTTATTGTCTCCCGCTTAGAAGGGAAGTCGAAACTCATGTTTTCCTACTCCTTCTAATATCTTCTGATTAAATTCGTTGCGGGGCCCAAGACAAGTTAGTTTTCCCTCGGGTTCCTGGGCTTCACTGCTCAGAGTCATTACGATGGTCGCCACTGTGGATCCTGGCTACACAGGAGTTACAGTGGTGGGAGTGAGAGGTGGGCAAATACCCGAAAGTAGTAGAACAAAAGAGTTGAAGATAAGCAGGTTGTAGGTAGTGGCTTCCTAAAGTTCTCTGACGTTGCTGAAAGCTTCATGAGTGACGGTAACCACTTAGAATCAGGCCCGTTAGAAAGAGCTCACGAAAAAGATACAATATGAGATGTGTTTAAATGACACTATTCAGTTAGCTCCATAATATCTGATACTATCACACGCCGCAGGGGCAAGGTTCACCACCTTTACTTAGAACCGCTGCGAACTTCCACGGTTCGCTTCAGAAGATCATTTTTGCCCCGTACCATGCCGATTTGGAATGGACTGGAATCCGCGGTGTTCCTGGAGCGCTATGACATGTCCCTCTTTAAACGAGGCTTAAGAAAAGTCCTATATCGGTAGGCGATAGATAACAGCCCCTCTTTACCCTGGCATTGCAGAGGTTCATGAGCGACGGTGGCCGCTTACCATCTGGTGGGCCTTAGGCTGGTTTATCTATCATGCAATGAAAAAAAAACTCCAAGGTCTAAGAGGAATCATTTGATTCGACGGTCTACATTTTGGCGCCATCCTACTAACAACGTTACGTCGACGTGTTAACGTACAATTTCATAACTTTCGGCGTCGTCATATTATGGCGTTGGGGTAGTCGTTAAGAAAAACAAAAAACTCAACATACAGATCAGCTGGTTAAAATGCGCGTGAATATAATTCTCGAAGTCCTCATCGTTCTCAAGACTGTCCTGAATAGAAGCCTGTCCTTTACGAGCCATTTTTCAGATAAAGCAATTTTATTTATCGGTAACTTTGATAACAGTTCGACCTTCTTGACAGAAGAAAAATGACAGATGTGATGGTAGAATTTGAGCATAGAGTTGTCTTGTTTTATTTTTAAACTGTCCTTTTTCTTTATCAAATGAGGTTTTCAAATTTAAATAAAAATAAAACAAGATATATTTGAGCATTCCTTTATTAAATTGTAAATTAAAATACAAAACCTAAAATAGAGGTAAATAGTTGAATTTTACATGTTGGTGACATACAAAACCGTAGGGGGCTACACTTCAGAGAGCCACACAAACCGTAGTGGGCTACACTTCAGAGAGCCACACAAACCGTAGTGGGCTACACTACAGAGAGCCACACAAACCGTAGGGGGCTACATTTTAGAGAGCCACACAAACCGTAGGGGGCTACACTTCAGAGAGCCACACAAACCGTAGTGGGCTACACTTCAGAGAGCCACACAAACCGTAGTGGGCTACACTACAGAGAGCCACACAAACCGTAGGGGGCTACACTACAGAGAGCCACACAAACCGTAGGGGGCTACACTTCAGAGAGCCACACAAACCGTAGGGGGCTACACTTCAGAGAGCCACACAAACCGTAGTGGGCTACACTACAGAGAGCCACACAAACCGTAGGGGGCTACACTACAGAGAGCCACACAAACCGTAGGGGGCTACATTTTAGAGAGCCACACAAACCGTAGTGGGCTACACTTCAGAGAGCCACACAAACCGTAGTGGGCTACACTACAGAGAGCCACACAAACCGTAGGGGGCTACATTTTAGAGAGCCACACAAACCGTAGGGGGCTACACTTCAGAGAGCCACACAAACCGTAGTGGGCTACACTTCAGAGAGCCACACAAACCGTAGTGGGCTACACTACAGAGAGCCACACAAACCGTAGGGGGCTACATTTTAGAGAGCCACACAAACCGTAGGGGGCTACACTTCAGAGAGCCACACAAACCGTAGGGGCTACACTACAGAGAGCCACACAAACCACAAGGGGCTACACTACAGAGAGCCACACAAACCACAAGGGGCTACACTACAGAGAGCCATACAAATACACAGAATATTCAGACTATTTACCTCTGATAGCGAGAACTTAATTAATAAAAATAAATTAACACATTAGGCACGAGAATGTTATTTTTAATTACTTCACCAGTGAAATATCACGTCATGTAAGACATAGCGCATAATCTTATTACAAATTACATTTAGATACCTGTTTTTTAGTATTCGTTTGATCCATGCCTAATTCGTAAGTATAACTTAATATAAAAATACCCGCTGTACAAATAAATATCACAATATAAACACTATTGGAATAGAAAACGACATTATCAACGAAAACTACGCTAAATCATTTTCGTAAAAGGTTAAGCTTTCCAACTTGTGAAACACACAGGTTGTTTTTGTGCTTAAATCTTGATCTTTCCATGCCTATTCATCTATCCACTCAACTGGTAACGTCACTTTTCGCTAGATGGCGAAACTGGGGACTTCGTTCGGAATCACTGCCGTGTTCGAGCCTCTTTTTAAAAACATTTTTTTCCAATAAATAATAATTTCGATTTTTAATTAAACCATATATTTTTGTAAATCTTTATTATTAAACGACGCTGTATTGCATTTTTAGCGAAAATATATTATCTCCGTAAAAAATGAGACGATTAAAAAATGTAAACAAAACAAGTTTTAGAACTGTGCTCAATTTTGGCTCCTGCCACAGACTTGGCAAAAGTAAACAAACCAATTTTGTTGCCGATCCCAGTTGAGTGGCTATAAATGGCACTGTTAGACAAACGCTATTTTTTTTTCATTGTTACATAGCATAGTTTACATTGTTAATGCCGAAAGTTACATATATACAATTAATGAGGTTATAGTTCACCCTGAAAATTGTTGGCAATGACATTTCTAGAACTACTTATAACCTCCTACAAACTAATAATTGCCCGAAAAAGCAGCTAAGTGTCTGTTGTTTCACAAACATTCCCCCAGTCATTGAATTTGGTCCTTCAACATCTTTTTTGTGTTTTTATAACTTTCTTCCAACTTTGAGACTACTTAGCGACCCTTTTAAGTCTAGTATAAATTTACAAATTAATGAATGTAGAGAACGAGTAACTTCTTTCGTTTCAATTTGTTAATGACTTTGGTTCGCAATTTTAATGTTTTAAAGTCCTCGCCTCTTTAAGACAAGTTTGAGAAATGAGATTGGCGATTTTAGTTTAGTTATAATAATTGTCATAATTTATTGATTTGTAAGTTCGCACTAGACTATAGTTCGGCCGTTCAGAGAATGCGTTCCTGACACGTAACTTAGTAATGGCGTTGCGGTTACGATAAAAATATTTTTGCTGGTTGTTTACCGTTTTAACAATTGATGAGCATTAAAACAACATTATTATATCAATATTCAATGAATGTTGTAATTTTGTGCCAAACTGAGCGTCAAATAACTTGGTAAACAATATTTTTCGTGACTAACAGATAGTTGTCAGGAACGCATTCTCTGAACGGCCGAACTTTAAGCAGTATGTTACATATTAATTCATACTTATATTATAAAAGTAAAAGAATGAAAATTATATGGAAATTGTGAAGGTGGACTAGAATGTAGTTTGGCACAAATTGTTGGATGTATTTATCCCGCGGAATAAGTAACTGCAAGGTTTTAAAGCAGTTTTGTAGTTATAGAATTTTTATTGTAATGTAATTTGGCGCTTAGAATTTGAGCCTAAAAATTGTGCAATGGTTAGTAATGTTTTTATTCTGGTAAGTATCAATGTCCCCTGACATTGCCGAGGTTCATGAGCGACGGTAACCATTTACGATCAGGTGGCCCGTTGGCTCGTCTGCCTACATGGCAATAAAAAAAAATTAGTTAAACCTGGGAGTAATTTACTGCACCGGTAAATATTTTAAAAGATTTTTTTATTGGAATGTTAAACTGGAATGTAATTTGGCATACGGCGCAGCATTTGATAGTCATTTCCGTGGGAATATAACCTAAAATATAACCTTAAAACTGTTAAAATATTGTAATGTATAAAATCATTATAAATGTCACAAAGTATAACAATATTACAAAAGTAATAACACATAAGTACATTTCAATCAATAAATAAACTTTGTTTCAATGTCCAAAATACAAGCAGTAGTTCATCATTCTTATATTTCAATCGGCGTGCCAGAAAGAGATGACTATATTTATGGCAGTTTCATAAAACTATCGAGTATTTTAACAGTATTGATGGGTAAAGAAACAGATAAGTATAAAGATAACCTGCAAGTATATAAAAAGTCAAAAAGTTATTGTTAAAAATACATAAAATAATTGATAGGTGCCAACCCTAGGTAAAAAACGCGGTGTCAGTGACCGTTCATATGAAATTGTTGTACTGCGTGTAGTATTATTTAACATAGGGTTGGCAGTATCATCATTATTATTAAATATTGAAGTCGATTTTCAAAGTTTATTTTTACAAATAAATAGTAGGGGTGTGCGAATATCGTTCGAATTGAATCGAATCGAATAATTCGAATCTTCGAATAGTCACAATAATCACACAAACAAAAAACTCAAAATTATCTACAAAATACAAATTCTTGTCCTATTTCCGATGCATCGTCGTAGTCAAATTCGGTACTATTCGAAATTCGACGAATATTCGAAAAGTTTCGAATATTCGATTAGAGTTTCCAATCGAATACTCATATTCGATTCGGAACGAATAATTCGTAAGTTCGAATTATTCGCACACCCCTAATAAATAGGATAAATTTATTAGAAGATCGGAAACTGTAGAACGTTATAAAAGTGTGTCTGTTTACATTTTAGAGCGATACGGCATGAGACGCCATTGAGATTGGATCATTTCCCGCTGGCTCTCTAAGTTCCTCAACACGTTGGGGTCTGAAAAATTATATGGAGCATAATCACCAGGAGAGTACAACGAGTAAATTTTATTGATATTCCTGGTGTATATTGACATATTATGTAGAAAATAGGCAATGTTTTACGATATTGGGTATTTTAATTTAAGACGCAAAGAATTGTATCTAAGGGGCAGATCCTGGTCAGGGTCACGGGAAGTCACTGGATGCAGCACAGGTTTGCGGTAGATAACAGCCCTTCTTTGCCCTGGCATTGCAGAGGTTCATGAGCGACGGTGACCGCTTACCATCAGGTGGGCCGTATGCTCGTTTATCTACCTTGCAATAAAAAAAAAGGAGGCCTATGTCCAACAGTGGACGTTAAGTATTGATAATGATGATGTAGATAACAGCGTGTTTTTGATTTTTTTAAAGATCGAACAACTTTAGGCAAGTACTGTGTTTAAAAATGTATATTTTTAAGCGACAAAATTCACGATTCGCTGTGCGTTTTTGGTTGTATTTCTTTTCTATATGAACTGATTTCGATGATTTTTGATAGGAAGTAGACACTGGACATTATCTTATATAAATTTGATAAAGATCTGACTGGTTGTTTTTGGGCTATGCTTGAGAAATGGAAGTCGATATTTCAATTTTGTAATAAAAAACGAAGTTCCTTTCGATTAATTAGTGAGGGAATTGTAATAAAAATATATTTTTTTAATTTATAATATATTTTATTTATAATTTTAATATAACTTAAGTAATTTTTATAACTTAAAATAAAATATTTTGATCACAGCGCCATCTAGCATTAATCATATAAAACAAAATAAGGAATTGTTTTATAAAATATTTTAAGAACAGCGCCATCTAGCGATAATCATCTAAAACAAAAAAGTGTCGTGACAACTTTTTCATAAGAATTTCCGTCTAGCCCTCTTTCGGTAACGCGGTATAAGGAACTTCGTTTCAATACGGTAAGTGTGTCGCCTCTACTATGAAACTTACCCTTGTTATTCATGAAGTTTTCGAGCGACCTCTTGAAGGCGGTAGTAGGGACGGCCATGTTGACGTACGGGTAGTAAGCGTTGACGTCATTCTTAGCGTTGCTTACCACCACCCCCACTACTTCTACTCCCATGTCCAAACGAACGATCGGCCCACCGCTGGGAATGTGGGGATGATGGATTAGTACGTAAATTAGATTAATTTTAGTGGCCAGTAAGTGGCATAACTCGATTCCTAACGGACATTTAATCGCATTAGATGTAATAGGTGGTAATAAATTAAAACATTGCTTTTCATAAAATAATCTTTTTACTGATATCCATGTGAATGATATATTAATTGTGCACGAATATACATATAAACTTATTCAGACACTCGCGGTTTTCATAATACTTTCATACATTTTCAACGGGTTCTACAAGTATCTACAAGACTCTTTGAGAGAGTGTGGTGTGTCGTGATGTGAGTTCGAGTTCCAGTGGTACCACCCAAAAGCGAACGAGTGCGAGGGTAGACAGATTTGTTTGCTCGTAAATCGACCCGCAGTATCCAGTCTTCTCGTGATTATGACGTTTGCAACAACGCAATATCGAGACAACTCAATTAATTAAATATCGTGGTAAGAACCCGTTGAAAATGCATGAAAGGAATATGTATATCGCGTGACAATGCAATAATATAGTACCATGCATAAATGGTGGAATCAGAAGGTAGCCGTAGGAACTCCTAACTACTAAATAAGATACACTTATCGTGTTTGGACATCACAACAGCTATATAAAAAAAAAACTTGAGAGGTGTCATGGGATACCCGAATAGAACGAAGTTCCTTTCGATTAAAAGATATCTTATATATTTTTTTCCTAACGAACCGCGCGATAAGGAACGTGTTTTAAAAGGTTTGATCACAGCGCCATCTAGCGATAATCATCTAAAACAAAAAAAGTGTCGTGACAACTTTTTCATACGAATTTCCGTCTAGCCCCCTTTCGATAACGCGCGATAAGGAACTTCGTTCTAAAAGTTTGTGCGTTTGTATGTGTTTGTGTATGTGTGTGTATGTACTTGATTTTTTTTTTCACACAAATATCCATAAGTTCAGAAAATAATAGACTAAGTGTAGTACCTGAATCCAGATTGTACGCAACAAGAGGTCTGTATCATGGAAGGCGACACGTTGTTGATGAACCCGTGAGTCATGGTCGGCTTCAGCGATGTGAACGCTTGCTCGCTGAAGTAGGGGAAGCCTGACGCGACCACGTGCTCACCTGATGGTACATAAATCTTAATATATATATAAATCTCGTGTCACAATGTTTGTCCTCAATGGACTCCTAAACCACTTAACCGATTATAATAAAATTTGCACACCATGTGCAGTTCGATCCAACTTGAGAGATAGGATATCTTAGATCAAGGTCTGATGATGGAGCTGGAAGGTGGCCACAGGAACTCCGTCAATAAGCAAGATAACCTCACCGTGTTTGGGCTCTAATGAAGCATTTTGATGAGTACTTTTAGAAAATTCCAAGGAACAATTCCTATGCGACGCAGACGAAGTTGCGCGGGGCAGCTAGTACATTTAACAAAGACAAAGTCAAATCATTTACTGGAACGAAGTTCCTTATCGCGCGTTATCGAGAGGGGGCTAGACGGAAAAAAATCTTACGAAAAGTTGTCACGACACTTTTTTGTTTTAGATGATTATCTCTAGATGGCGCTGTGATCAAATCTTTTAAAAGACGTTCCTTATCGCGCGTTACGTTAGGAAAAAAAAAATCTTTTAATCGAAAGGAACTTCGTTCTATTCGGGTGTCCCATGACACCTCTCAAGTTTTATTTTTATTTTTTGGATTAGATAAACTTTTTTTTTTGACTTTGTTCTTTTTGTTTTCTGGTCTAATGCCATGCGATAGATGACCAGAGCTGTTTGTTCCTATATTAACATACCCCCCCTCCCAAAGCCCTTACCCTTGAAGCAGGGTGTGTCAGAGAGCTTGGCCCTGAGCAGGTGTTTCCAGTGCGTAGGGTTGGAGTACAAGATGGCCAGGTCGTAGGGCTGGTCTGATGCCGTGCGGTAAATGACCACAGCTGATTCCTTCACTTTTTGGCAGTAGATTTCGAGTTTGAGGTTGGGGTACTGTGAAAGAAAAAAAATGGCGTAAATAAACGATATTGCTTCTTACTTTTAAATAAACTGAAACAGTGTTACATGTCGGTTGGGGGCGAAACTTCACATTAAGCTAAGTTTCGAAAACGAAAACTTATCCTGTGAATTTTCCTTTTGTATAAATTTTGTTTTCGTCAATAAACGATGTCTATATCTATATATACAGCAATGTAGCCTCGAAATAATTGATATTAGGAAAAAAAAAATTATCGAATACTTAACATGCTGCTTAAATATGTATAATTTTTCCATCATTATCAGATAGGAATCATTCGGGGTAAAAAGGTTTTTTGAAATAAAAATATGTATCTTACCTCCTTGACGCAATGCGCGCAGGTAATGAAGTATCCATCGCCGAGGTACACTCCCGAGCCCCAAGTCTTGCCGCAACGAACCAGCACCGTGATGCGGTCCACTACGTCTGTAACATACATAACATGACGAGACGTGTGCGTCATGGGTGTATTTAGTAATTATACTGAAAAATAGTCGTGGTGGCCGAGTGGTTGAAGCGCTTGCCTTCCGTACGGGAGGTCGCGGGTTCAAAACCGGCCGGCTTGTACCTCTAAATCTTAATATGAAAAAGATTTATGTGCAATTTTTCACAACACCACTGGCTAAAAACGATGAAGGAAAACATCGTGAGGAAACCTGCATGTCGGAAAAGGGTTCTAAAAATCCTTTGAAGATATGTAAAGTCCCCAATCCGCATTAGGCAAGCGTGGTGGACTATGACTAACCCCTCTTCGGAGGAGACCTGAGCTCAGCAGTGGGCAGTAATGGGTTGTTGCAGTACAGTACTGATAATTATGTTACGGGGAATACAATAATAATAGTTATATGAATATAATGTAGTTTTCAGTTTGATTCAGCATGACGTGACATGTGCGTCATGACGCTGTGTCATCAGGAGTTTTCTTTGATAGCTAAAACACTAACTGAAAAATTACTTTGTAAACCGAACTTTTAACATTTTACTTTAACAACAATTTAGAAAGTATTAAAATAGAAATAGTTTAGTAATAAAAATAGTTCGGTTTGTGGCGTAGAGATGTCGCCACGGTACAGTAAAGGCGGGTACTCACTGAGCAGAGTGAAGAGCGGGTTGCGCACAGGAGGCTGGGGCATGTTGATCACGTCCTGGTTCAGCTTGGCGGCGATCACCGTCATCAGCGGCGCCACCAGGGTCAGCCCTACCCACTCTCCGCGGCACCATGACACGCTGCATGCCACCATGCCGACCAGGCTCATCCTGCCAGGTATAAGTCTTAATAAGCTATTGTCTAACGAGTGTTGCCATCAGTCAAAGAAATTAACTACTATTTCGTAACTGAGCAAAACAGTTTGTAGTGATTTTTAGGTTGCATTTTTAGGTTATCTGCGCGTGTTTGACGTTTTCTATGATAATGTGTACTTTAAATGTATCCACGAGTATGAGAAAATACAACCATAGCTCGAAGTGTCTTTTTGCTTTAGATTTTATGTAAAGTTGTATTTAAAATCTTGGAAGTCATATTCTTCGCCAATTCTAAATGTTGATTTAAGTAGAAATATGTTACTTGAACTAGATGAAATAGTAACGATATCTATCTACTTTATTAATTGCAATAGTACGTCTTCTATAGTCTGTAACAGACAAGCTTTTGAGAACTTTAGTTTGGCACTCAGCCCATGGACTATATATAGGGTTTTCGGTTCGCCCAATGGGCAGAAGATCGTTTGGTCGAAGATGAGCATTTTTACCGAAAAATCGTCTTTTCAGATGAAGCCCATTTTCACCTCGGAGGCAAATGTCAATAAGCAAAATTGTCGCATCTGGGGGTCGGAAAATCCACACGTCACCATTGAGAAGCCAATGCACCCACAAAGAGTTACGGTTTGGTGAGGGTTTTGGTCCGGCGCCATCATTGGACAATAAGCAAGGAGCCGCCGTTACGGTCAATGGCGAGCGTTACCGTCACATTACCGTGCTCGGCGCCATGCGAACACGAACTGAAGAGTATGACATGGACGACATTTGGTTTCAACAGGATGGCGCAACATGCCACACAGCCAACATGACAGTCGAACTTTTGGAAAATGAAAAGTTTATATGGCCCACCCCTTATAAGAAAGTTCACCAATCCCGAAACTCCACTAAAACCATACATTAAATCATAAATTATAGAGCTGTAATCCTATATTACTTACGGGCTATCAGTAGAGAAGACTGCGCCTCCCTCCGAACCTAGAGATGATGTCGCGTCTGTGAGAACAAGCGACGGACGGATGCCAACCTCCCCGCAGACATAGCCAACGGTCTCAGAGTTCAGGAAAGCCTGGTTTACAGAATCGCTTTAAACTTGTACTGTCACCAGGCTTGGCTTACTGTCTTTTAAAATATTTAGAGAACATGCTGAAAGGACTGTACAGTTTTATCAGGACAGGAAGGGCTCAATTGTGAAAAAAAAACTGGGAAATGACGATTTCAGAATACAGAATCTTAATTCCGAGGGTGCAAGATGGTAGAAGATTAATTGAGGTCTTGCAATCTGTCGCAAAGTAAAAAAGCATTAGCAACCACCCTGTTACAAGGTGGACGGATGATCTTGTTAAGGTCGCAGGTACACGATGGGTGCAGGTAAACAAACCGGTTACATTGGAAATCGTTGTGGGAGGCCTATGTCCATTAGTGGACGGACGTGTATACGCTGATGATGATGATGATGCACCGTCCCGTTTTAATGTGAATTCGCGTAGGCACTCTGGTTTAGACGTCCAATATGTAGATCCTCTTAGTCGTTCACTCTTGGCAGAGCGGTCGTGGTTGCAATGATGTATTCTGTGCAACCGCTTCCATTGCTATGCTACGCTATTTTCTGCGGTTTGAAGCATTACAACATTGGACCATAGTGCATTCGGTAGTTATCCTGATGAGGTCAGTCCGACAAAAATACTGTTTTCTCAATCCTGTCAAGAACTCATTCTTACCTCGCATCCGAAAGGCGTGGAACAGACCATCAGTTGCGATCCACGGATCGGTGATGGACGTACGATATCCAGAAGGCTGGAAAGGGGTCTCAGGTTCTTGAACTCTGCAATGTTCAGATCCAAATGATAAATAAGTCCAAGACATGTATACCTATAGACTGTCAGTGATACTGCGAGCCACAGACTATCAGTGATACTACGCCACTTCTCGCTTTTCACCAGTGCCACATGTCCGAGTAAGTAAGCGACCTTAGGGCTCTTTTTCGTGTAGTAGTGTAAGTCTGCGGTTGGACGAAGGAGCGGTGGATTTAGTGAGAGCTCTGAGTGAGTTACTAGTGGCACTAGCTTAACATTAAGATATCCAAGGATTCCTACATCATTTAAAGAGTAAGATAATGTGATAATGCATTTTGGATTAGTTATGCACTTTCAAATGCAAACTGAGATGTACAAGGAATATAACCTTTTTGCCATAGTTTTACCATACTAAAATATGAAGTTTGTCACCAGTCAAATATGTCATTCAATTCATGAAAAATGAATAATGTCAACTTTGTCGATATACAAAAGCTTGCAAAAAAATGCTTGGAATTTCGTCAATAATAATGATGAGTCTAAATAATTAATTAATAATAATGTGTGATAGAAAGTCTTGTGATTGTAAGAGAGACAATAACGAATGTAAGAAGAGGAAACTCTACTACTCATATTATGATACACCTGAGGGATGTGATATTGAGAAAAAGGCAGGTTCTCTGTTTTAGTTAAATCTGGAAATAGGGGTTAGTTGGCGATATCCAGGCAGGTGCAATTAGGTAATTGTAAGAGGTTACTGTCGCTCATGGATCTTTGTAATGTCAGGGCCCCGCTTTCTACGACCGTAAATTCATTTCATTTCAAAGTTATTAGAAAATTACTTTTCTGTAGGGGTTAGGCGGTGACTATTTTGTGCATTGCGGAGACCTACGGACACTGTTTCCCATAAAGTGGGTCGTTTTTCTATTTAGTTGTGTGGCGACCAATAGCGCGCAAGATCCTGAATCTCGGTATTGCATAGAATTATTACCGGTATTGACATTTGCAACGTTCGGCGCATTTACATATACAAAATCTGAAATCTACTACAGCGGGTTTCGGCCTGACCGGACATACCCTACCTCGCCCGGTCGGAGATCTTCCTTTGGCCTATTATCACTAAAACCCACAGTTGCACATAATCTATGAATATGAATGACTCTTTATTATGTTCTTCAGATGATGGTGACCGCCCGTTACGGGATCATCACCGGACTGATCATGTCCACTTATGATGTCTTGATGTATTCCCAAGCGGTTGGTTTTAAGCCTGTTATGAAGCGGTTAGTCTAGTATTATCTCATTTAAATGAGGTTTAAGAAGACAGTCTTAGGTATTGCAGAGGCTCATGAGCAACGGTAACCATTTGTTATCAGGTGGGCTGTAGGCTTGTTTATCTGATATGCAATAAAATATAATATTTTTTGGTATAATAGTCATAGACTTCGAGGCAGAAATACTAATGGCCTACAATACAATTTTGCCTAATAGTTATCTGTTCCGGATAATCTTCGAAAGAGCTCGACCGTTTTTTACTGGAATTTCACTAGCAAAGAGCTAATGTACCGGGGGCGGCGCGACGGGAAAGAGTGCCGAGGGCGCAACGCGTCGCGCCGTCTCTCAAAACCCCGTGCTGGGTTCTGGCCTCAGCCGGGGTTCGGACACTGAGTGTGAGCGGTTGGAGGTTTTCTTCTTAATTTCTAATAACTTTTTATTTGTTAAATGGTCATTCCAGATACCTATTACATACGATTCCTCTCGGACTCATGGGGGCTACTTTCTCTCTAGTCGCTAACGGAGCACAGATACTCAGAGATAAGAACGACAGACTCAACTATTTCTTGGGTAAGTTTGGAAAACGAAATATACCAAAAAACTATTTCAATTGATACATTTGTTAAAAACAAAAATATTGTAAAAAAAATATTTAAAAAAAAGAAAAAAAAAACAATATATTTAAATTAAAAAAACGACATGCCCGCTGAGTTTCTTGCGCCGGTTCTTCTCAGGACGGAGGCGTAATTTTAGCGAACTGGTGGTAGAACTTTTGATTTTATTTTTGACTTTCAAAATGTATGTGTGTCCACATCTACTTTGAAAATAAATGATTTGACTTTGACTATTTGTTACAAACTCTTAAAAGGCCTCAATAACCGAAAAAAACTATACCTATATGGTGACTGGTGAAAGACTCTAATATGAAATGGTTTAAAAAGATTCTTAAAATATGTCTAAAAACAAGTATTTGCATGTACCCGTACTGTTAATCTTTGCACATACATTTACGAATACGACAGACCTATCTTAATTTTGATTTATTTAACTTCTAGGTGGCCTAGCATGCGGTCCTATCGCAGGCCGCTACCTCGGTTCGAACCACGCTATCCTACTCGGGGGCCTGTTACTCGGAGTCATAGGAATGGTGAAGAAAGACGGTATTGATTCCTGTCACGTGTTCCTTCCTAGTGTACCGAACCATATGAACACTATTCGTAGTTGGAGACATGATTTTACCATTACTAGGGATCCGTTGGATGGTAAGAGTTTTGCCTGGAGATTTCGTTTTTAGCTAGATGTAAACAGGATATCACCGATTGATATATTGTCAATTTTTTTCTTCAAATAATGTTTGAAAAACCTTAAAGATGGGTCGTAGCGGTCTTGCAGTGTTATACCGCCCCTGACGTTGCAGAGGTTAAATGAGTTACCCACAACTGGTGACCCCGACGTGATCCAGTTGTGGGTGTTAGTGATATTAGGCCAAAGTGAGATCTCCTTGCGGGCGAGGTAGTGTATGGCGGTCAGGCCGAAGCCCACTGTAGAAGATTTCAGATGTCGTATATATGCGAAGATTCTTGCAAATGTCGTAACCGCGAGTCAGGATCTCGCGCGCTATTATTGGTCGCCACAGTCTACATGGAAATGAAAACATGGCAAGCTTTGAAGGACTAATAAGTCCAGCAGTTATGTTTTGACTAGCGATATACCTAAAGATTAATGTCCTGTACTTTATAATAGTCAAGATTATTTAGTAGGCATTTTCTTTCCAGATTTAAAACACTCGTGCGGGAAGTAATGAAGAAAGACAGATAGTATTTGTGTCTCACATTGATATGGTCAATTAAATATTATAAATGAGGGATCGTTTATTTTAGTGAGATACACTTGAACTTATTTATTATTAATTATTTCATGTTAAAACTTTTCGACGAGTATTTGAGTTATTTTGTTCCCTAAATTTAAATTGCATTTTACTGCTAAATGATGACTTAATGCTTTTCATCTCTGTAGTCGTCATTGGATTAATATTATAAAGTTTGTTATATGACGTCGTGGTATTGGTAATCCTGGATCTGCTAAAATGATTTGAAAAGTATATAGAATACACCGTTATTTTTTAGACACGGTAGATGACGCTACAATTAACGAAAACCGTTTTTCTATTTAGATCTATAGTGTACAAGTGATAAATTTTCATTACCTTGATCGCCCCCGCTGGCGGCTACCGGTTTGGCGTCCGGGGGCAGCGTGACGGGAATGAGTGTCGAGCGCGTAACGCGTCGTGCCGTCCTTCAAAACCCCGTGCTGGGTTCTGTCCTCAGCCGGGGTTCGGACGCTGAATGTGAGCGGTTGGAGGTTTTAATGCGGTTCAACTCCCAAATACCGGTGATTTCATCCAACTGAAAAAAAAAAACACCTTGATCGCCCCGGTCGCTTTCCAAGTCAATAAGCACGAAGACGGACAGCAAGCAGTGTCCAAGAGCCGGGTCCTTCTTCTCGTTCTTCTGGTAGCCGAAGGACCAGCTATAGAACACTTCGGACACGCATCGGTTGATGATTGGACACTGCCAGATGTGGCAGATCCTGGAACGAGTTTTAAGAGAATTCATGTAGGTATATTACAGGGTAGGTAACGGTTTCACTGTGCCTTCGATTTGAAGAAATCCATGGCAACGGTAACCGCTTTGCATTAGGTGGGCCATTTGCTCCTGCTAATGCCAACATATAAAACTTGGTGAAGTCCACAACCTTAGGTCAGTGTATCGCTATGTTTTCTGTATTGATCCCTCTTGAACTTAGACCTTAGCACCCTTAGTTGCTCATAGACCCCTACAATGCCAAGAGTAAATGGCGACTACCGCCTAAGCTAAGGATTTCCAAACCTAACACAAGTATTAAATCACGTACCTCCCAGTAACAGTCCTGACCAGATAGCTGTTATGGGTCAGGTCCACCCCGGTCTCAGCCTGACGCCGTTTAGTCAGCGTCTCCAGATCATCATACACGTTGTTTTCCTTCGCCTTATACTGCCCAGAAATGTAGATTTCGGGGAGGTTAGAGTAGAACTCATCGTTGAGGGTTGGCTTGCCTTTAGACCGGTGGAAGACCTCGGCCTCATCGAGGGGAGCGATGAAGGAACCGTGGGTCAGAACCCAGCGGTCACAGAAACGGATCCCTGACGCGGAGACCGTTATGATCTTGGATTTCTCCGGGGTCATATTGTAGCTGACCATCACGCACTCTATGGGCGACTTTGGAGCGTTCATCTTGCTGTAATTGTGGATATTTATTTATTTATCTGGGATTCATGAACAGTTAATTGTTAAGAATATTATAGCGAACTTTGCTGATATTTAACAATCTTGTATTTTAGAAAAAATATTAATCTAAATCTGACTTTTATTACGGGTTATTTAAGCTCCTATTAATGTTAATGCTACTTCAAAGTTTCAGCAGCGTTGCCTTTCATTAAAAACCATGTTACTTAGATTTCAAAATTCCATACTGCAAATCCCTTGAAGGAAAGAGCTCATTTGTAACTAAACTTAATTTTTGATGCTTGATTCGCTACCACTTTGAAGGTTCAATGTTAATAAAGATCCTGGTTCATAAGTTTATTGTTAATAATAAAATAAGAATGATTCACCCTGTTTGTCAAAAGTTTTGGAAGTAGCAGCTACGAAGTACACAGATCCCAATAAGTCCCAACAGTTGGACAAAACGTCTACACTACATACGATCTTTATATCGTTTGAATACATTTTAATTTCGAATGCTAACTTCGGGTTAAATCAAAATAAATAAATTCGGTAAACGACCGGAGATCAGAGGTTAGTAACAATACAAAAAAAACTACTTATAACCATAGAGATAACGTACAAATTCGGTTGAAACTAGATGTTTTAATAACAAACAATATTGCTTTGGCATGGCTACCGGGGTTTATATTGTACTAAGTTTATTCACGATCGACTCAGATTCTTTTTTTTTTTTATATAGTTGGAGGAATTCACCGGATCCTCCTCCTCCTCCAACCGCTCACACTCAGCGTCCGAACCCCGGCCCAGCACGGGGTTATGAGGGACGGCGCGACGCGTTACGCCCACGGCACTCTTTCCCGTCGCGCCAGATTCTACAAATTCTGTTCATTTTTGACCGACTTCCCAAATGGAAGTCATAAAATTGATGAATTTTTTGTTCGAGAAAACTGTAGAAATAGCATAATAATTAAAAAAAATTAAACTAGAGAGTAGCATTTGTCTTCAATTTCAAAAATATTTTCGTATCTTTGTCTAATTTTAATGAAACTAAACTATAATCGGTGTCTCCTTATAGAAAGTCAGTCAAAATCTGATAAAAGAACATCTGAAAACTATTTTAGTTCTAATGTCATTGGGTACCGGTATAGTGATTCTTACATCAACATTGACCTGCCCAACGAAGGTCTAAATCTGCAAGCAAGACAGGAATAGTAAATCCTTAGTAAATCCTGAGGGATGTTCAGAAGTTGATATTTAAAGGACGCCTCTGGAAAAAATATTTATAAATTTAATACATATTATTATTTTGTAAGTAGACGTAGGAACTTCCCTATCTGAACATTTTAAATAATATTTTTATAACAAAAGTTTGTACAGAAAAAATATAGATATTTGTAATGATAACTCTTTCTCTAATTTCACATTGACGCGGAAACTCTCCTTGACCCGACACACAGATAAGTCCACCAGCAACTCGAAATAATTGTTTGACATACATTGCGTGTTCTGTATTACCGACAACTTTGGTAGATCTAAAGTGGACGAACAAAACGCGCAATGGTGCACATGCCGCGCGATAGAAACGAATGAGTGCGTTGATTACACATTTCTATCATCTTATCTCGTTGAATATAGGGTGTGAACAAAATTACAAATTTGCCAGAACATAAACACACCCATGTAATGAGGTATTCAGCGGGTGGTCAATAGAATAGCAATTTGTCTTGGTATAAAAACATGGCGTCGCAATGTTCCACCATTGAAACACAGCCGCCTTGAGGAAAGGCGCGCGTATCCAACGTTCCAATTTCGAAATTTGAATTCTTCTTCGGTTGCCAGTGCATCGACGAAGGTAAGTTTTTATGCAATAATTAATTTTAGTAATGCTATGAGTTACAAGGAACATAATGCACTATTTCAACTAAGATTCGTAAGTTTCCGTAGTGTAGCGGTTATCACGTGTGCTTCACACGCACAAGGTCCCCGGTTCGATCCCGGGCGGAAACAGTTACTTTTTGCTAGTTTTTAATTAACTTATTTTATTACTTCAGTGCTATGACTAATCAGGTAATTTGTTAACAAAGTTTAACATATTTTTTTGTAATAACGAAGAAAATGATTTATTCCTTTTCTCTGCAGTTGATTTCATATTCATTAATAATACTTCAAAGTAGTCGTTAAGAATTTTTTTTAATAAATAATAATGAACGTTATTCATATTTTAATTCTTTATTAAAAACGGAATAAGCATTAAGAATCTGTGTTTATGCAAATGAACCGTGATTTAAATCGAATCGAAAAACAGGTTAAAATAAACTAAAAGTTATATGTAAAATACCCACAAACTGCATTCCCAAATAATCGACTCATATAACACTATTGTCTTTCAAACATACGCAATAAAATCTACTAAATAAAAATTTCTGAATAAACAAAAAGACTCCTTCGAGCCGGATTTGAACCAGCGACCTATGGATATCAATTTTAGAACCAGCTACAGTCCACCGCTCTACCAACTGAGCTATCGAAGGTTGGAAACGAAGCGCGAAATTTCGCATTGGTATCCCATGGGGTTTGACTGCATACGAACAAAATTTAAGAATTATATATTTTTTTTGCATTTATGGAGTGTAGTCTTAAAATCTTCTATTTTTTAATTAT
This sequence comes from Trilocha varians, assembly GCA_030269945.2. NCBI lineage: Eukaryota > Metazoa > Arthropoda > Insecta > Lepidoptera > Bombycidae > Trilocha > Trilocha varians. The sequence goes on along the minus strand of AP028270.1, from coordinate 9,418,099 downwards.
ATTTGGGAGGTATATGTCGTGATCATTTAATTATATTTGGGAGGTATATGTCGTGATCATTTGGACTTTAGCACATATCTACTATCAGTACTAGAAAACTCAAAACTATTGAATATAATTTTCAAGTAAAAATACGTGTTAATTAAAATTATAAAAAATATATTTTCTGAATTAATTTTTAGTTTGTTTTTAAGCTACAAATGTAACAACTATTTCGTAATATTTTTAGTAGGTACACCTAAATATAGATATTACGAGACCTAGAACAATAATGTCGTTGACATTCGACATAAAATAATTACGAAATAGATAACATTATGAATGAATAGTATTATCAGCATTGAACGTTTTCCTTAAATCAATTTGTAGTTAATTAAATGGATTAATAAACTTTTTGATAAGGGGTTGTCCATTAATCACGTGAGGCTTGAAAGGGGGGGGAGGGGTTTGATAAAAATCACGAAAATAACACAAGGGGGAGGGGGGGTGTAGTAAGATATCTCGTGTATTTATTTTTTCGTCAAACGCGCGATTTTTAAACAAATATTAAGCGGCACGGCGCGAAAATTTTAAGATTCGTTGTAGGTACTAAAAATACACGTGATGTTGAGAAGGGGGAGGGGGGTGGTCTTAAACCTCACTACGTATCACCGATGGGGGAGGGGGGGTTAAAAAATGCTAAAAAAAGATCACATGACAGCCATCGTGATAAAAACACCTATTCTAATAGAAATGCTGAATTCAATAAATCGTTTTGGAATAAAAATGTCTCAATTCAAAATTTTCGAACGATTTCCTAAAAAGAGGTATTAAGTTGTATTTTTATATTTGTCCCCGCATAACTACATTTTTTTTATTGCCTTGAAGGCAGACGAGCTAACGGGCCACCTGATCGTAAGCGGTTACCGGTACCTTTTAAGGACTTTCTTTGAATGAACAGATAAATAAATAAATAAACAGATTGTTATGATTCTTGAAGAACTGTTTTCAAGATCAAAGAAGTAATTTCAAAGCTATGTTTAAAAAGTACTTTTTTGTGGACAAGAGTTCATGATTGTGCGTGTTTGCGTATATTTCTTTTCTCAATAAACCGATTTCAATGTTTTTTTTTTGTTAGAATGCAGATACTTTGAAAATGAAATTATTAACAATGAAAGTCAGTGGTTTTCATTTTTAAAAGACTTCTTGTAAAATATTACTTGTTTTAAGATGTTGTGACATTTTATCATTATCATGTTCTTTCACATACGTACCTATAGCTAATAATGAACACGTAACCCTGTCTTTAGACAGACATCAAGAATCCTAAGCGTTTGCTTACGTTATTGGAACATGGCGCATACCTAACTAATACAGAATATTTATCTTACAGAAACCTATACTTTTTGACAGATACAACTTCGACTCTAACTTTTAATTTCTTTATTACATTTGCACACATTCTCCCGCTCGCCCAATGCGGAGTGGTGATACCTAATCTCTCTACTGAGGAGACTTGTGCCCAGCATTGGGCAGTAATGGGTTGTTACAGATAAAGCATTCTCCCGCATTCGTTTAAAACTTGAGGTGCTTATGAAGAGTTTGTCGGACCGATGGGTATTCACCTTTCTTTCTGTTTAAATATTCTATATCACTGACGTAACTCGATATGTTTATGTGATGCGTTTAGATGCGTCTCTTCGTGAATCTGGTTTCGGAAAGCTCGTCTCTGATTGGTGGATAAAGGTGGTGTGACCGCCGCACCTTTGCGCGCGCACGACCGCCATTCCAGAAGCTTTCCGAAACGTTGATAACATCAAAGTTGTCTTTAGAATGTTAATTAGTCGATTAACGATTCCGTTGGCGTATCATGGTTTTTGTTAATAACCTCTCAATAGGTACATTCGTATTTCATTGACTCCTAACTTTTTATGGCATCTTTTCAGCCGCCATTTTGTGATCTGTGGGGTTTAACGTATCATCAACATTTGCGTAGGATCACCTTTTAGAGTAGATAGATACACTTATTTGATTTTTCTGCACTCTAACATATAAGGGAGATTTTCCGTGCTTCAACTGATCGTTGTAGCAATTTCGCAACCAAAATGGCACACAAAATTAGATCGACATGTTTGTCTGGAGCAATTTGTCGACCTTAGCGGCTCATTGCATCAATCTATTATCGGGACAGAATCGGGGCGACCTCACAGAAACGGACGACTTGATGGGCCCCTCTGTTATATCTCCCGTTCAAACTAGACTGGTTCAGTTGGATTTCCCACGCCTTATAACTCCTAATTGGATTACACTTTGCGTTCATTTGTTTTAGTTTTGCAAATCATTGTGTCACTCACCTTTTGTGAGACGATAAAGTATCACACCTTTTGTAAGATAAAACTAGAAACCACAAGTTGTGTAATCAGACTAATATACTACAACATGATGAAGTGGTTCCTATGTGAAACATCAGCGGAAGTCGCCTGCTTTAGAGCTTTGCCGGTTCTTAACCAGCCAATTGAACTAACTGGCGTGAGTAACCCTAGATCCTGTCTCGGCGTTCCCTTGGCTTGGCCCCTTAACCGTCTCATTCCTTAGTCTTAGCCTTATGCAAGACATTACGTAGCTTGTTTTATCCAACGGATATACAATGACTCACTTTATCTTAAAACTTTTGGATTCGTTCCCAAAGTTGTCGCTCGTTTAATCAGACATTTTGAGGAGATATACGGTACCACAATACAATAATGGTCGGTCCTAATAGGCCGCATCCTGCGAGTGCTCAGCGCAGTCCAGTCAATGCTAACTCGCCAGTGTTGGTGCTCGTCACATGATCATTCCTTTGTTCTGTGTCGTGTCTCCAATCGTCTGAGATCACGTTGATTGCGTGGGATTCTGGAATAAGCGACATTTTCCCAACGATGTTGCCGTCGCCTTCAAAACGGTGATGTCCACTCTTCGTGCTGGTTTCAATCAGTGTCGGATGCAGTGTTGTTCTTGGGGATTTGTTATGCGAAAGTGTTATTATTAAGTGTTTGCTTTGGCGGACATGCCTGCGTTTCGACTGGTGTCCAGTGTGAAAAAAAAGAGACTTACGCTGGATCAGCGATCGAGTTTTCATAGTTGTTATTATAATAGACGATAACTTTTTAGGTAAGTTTTGTTGAATGCTATTTTGCAACCTTATTTAAGAGTTTTCGGCAATTTCCTATCTAACTCTGCAAAGACTTTCTTTCAACAAGTAGTAACAGGCAACATTGAATTGATTGTTTTTTCAAGAATTTTTATGCGGTTATAAGATTTTTTGAAGACTTCGGTATATATTTATAACATTTCCAATCTTTTCTTTTTGTAAACGTAATTTTCAAAAGGTAATCGATTTTTCAAAAAAAAAGATGTCGAACTGCTCAATTTTAATTAAACGAATTTGAAATATCTTACATCGCTTATTTACTAGAATCACTTGACATCATTGAGAAAAATCAAGTGGTTGATACTTGACGTCGCCATTTCATGGTTTATTAAGTGCAAAGTGCTCCGATTACACAAGGGACGCCTGATTACATTGCCGGGTAAAACGTGGGGCGTGGAATCAACAGGCGGCCAATAAAAGGGTCTACGCACCTTAAACGAACGACCTTCTTGAATATAAGATGATTGATGGCACCCGAGATCCGCTCGCAGCTGTGACTGAGCACTAATGGCATAAATCGATAACTCCGAGCGCTGTAGGTCCCTAGGTTTTAAAGTAATGACTAGGCGAGTTTTAAAACTCGAAATTTTAACTTAAATACATTATCAATACACTTAAATTGATTGAAGGACGTAATAACTAGATGATTTTGTCTTAAAAACAATTAAAATAGTGTTTAACTGTATACAGACAATATTCTAGAGGTCTAGAGGTTATGTTCACCTTGCAAACACTGTTATCGATTTTAACATCTACGTTTTATTGCGACATGTCTGTGATTTATAACTAATGCCGATTCCAATATCACTTCGAATTCAATTGTTTATTTTATTTAAATGTAATAACAAATGTCACGCACCAAAATGTAAACGTTATCGAGTGTTTCTGATTTGTTATTTGTTTACAAGTTCCGTGTGACGTAGTTAGGCTGTTAGCGACCTCTCGCGGCTGACGGCAAAACTAAGAACTAACTGTCAAATAGTACGTGAACGTATTAGTAGATGGCGCTGTTGTCAAAGACGAATCTTTTCGCGATTTTCGTTGCAATCTTTTTGGTTGGTAAGGATCTGATGTATGTTATCCACTCTACTGGGATCGGCATCAAATTTGGTTTGTTTACTTTTGCCAAGTCTGTGGCAGGAGCCAAAATTGAGCACGAGGTGACGTTAGTTCGGAAACTTGTTTACATTTTATTGTCTTAATTTATCATCTAAAATTTTACGGAGAATTAATAAAATATTTTTGCGCCCAAAATGTAATACGCCGTAATTTAACACTAAAAAATTAATTTTTTTTTAGATTTATGTAAAATGGAATAAAATTTTTATGTAAAAATACTTTTTAAAGATCAACAAGGTAGTGATTCCGAAAGAATTCCGGGCGAGCGAGCCCATTTTCGCCATCTAGCGAATATTGACCTATCCAGACGAGTGGATGGATGAACGAACGGACTATTTAAGTGATGCTTAGTGCACTGTATGGGACTTCTCTTAAACCTCGTTTAAAGATAATATATGGACCTCTAAAATGTCTACGATCAACCGTTAACCCTATTCGAAACATTATTTTAAGCCTACAGTTATTTAAAAAATACCTTTAAATAGCATGGCAACCGCAGAAACCTTTACAAAACAACAATTTCTTACTTTTCAAACTTCAAATATTTTTTCACAAACCATTTCATTGCGGGCCAACAATTGAGTAGAAAATTAACAATTTTATTGATTGACGCTTACGTAAAACTTTTCTATGTAACTAAGGTGAGTTTCTCGTTAATTTAAAACTTAATGGACAGACGAAACCTTTTAAATCAAGTTACGTGGGCTAAAGAATAACAGAAAATTCTGGAAGAAATCGCGGGTCACTGCCTAGCAGAATCATTGTTATGTAACAAGATATAATTGATTTTTAATACAATGGGTAACTAGTGTTGTAAACTGGGTATTGAATAATAACTTTTTTAAAGGCTTTTTTATTGCCATGTATGCAGACGAGTCAAAGGATCGAAGATGGAAGAGCATTTCGTTTTTTCCCTTCATCATTTAAGTGTAGTGGTAGGTAGTAACAGCTATAGTAGTAAAAATAGTAACCTATATTTTGTATTAAAATTTGCATTATAGATATTTTTTTTATAGCTAGATAGCTAAACGACCAATCTTAATTACCTACCTATGTGGCGACCAATAATAGCGCGCGAGATCCTGAATCGCCATAAGTCCACTGCACCCACACCTACCTTATAGAAAGAATTAACTATTAATCTAGGTAAGAAAAAGAAAGAAAAATGTCATGTATTTTTTTTCGTAAATACATAACCACTCAACTGGGAGCGTCACTATTCGCTAGATGGCGAAACTGGGGACTTCGTTCGGAATCAATACCGTGTTTGAGCGACTTTTTAAAAACATTTTAAATATCTAATAAATGTTAATTTTGATTTTTAATTAAACCTTATATTTTTGTAAATCTTTATTATTAAATGACGCTGTATTGCATTTACAGCGAAAATATATAATCTCCGTAAAATATGAGACGATTAAAAAATGTAAACAAAACAAGTTTTAGAATTGTGGTCAATTTTGGCTCCTGCCACAGACTTGGCAAAAGTAAACAAACCAATTTGGTTGCCGATCCCAGTTGAGTGGTTAAGCTCCTGCTTACTTGCAAATTGTAGGTAATCAGTATGGATGAGAGCGTGAATCATTCTATACTTGAACAGCTTCTACGTCAAAAGAGTTATGAACTTGTTAAAAATTAAATTAAAAACTTATTCTATTTGAAACTTTGTACAGCGTGTTCCATTTTAATGATACAGGTTATTCAAGAATATTGCTACTCTTGTGTAGGTAGTACCTCAACTTAGAATAATAATATTCTATTCTAAGGACCTATATAACTATGACTGGATAAGAATACTGAGAAAATATTTTATATAATACGAATATATAAGTGTTATAACCACTCAACTGGGATCGGTAACCAAATTGGTTTGTTTACTTATGCCAAGTCTGTGGCAGGAGCCAAAATTGAGCACAGTTCAAAAACTTGTTTTGTTTACATTTTTTAATCGTCTCATATTTTACGGAGAAAATATTTTTTCGCTGTAAATGCAATACAGCGTCATCTATACTTATAATAAAATCGTAGAGAGGTCAATTCTGTACATTGAAAATATCAAAAAAAAAAACTAGCAGGGGGTGTTTGGTTATCGATTCTGATGCCAAAAATGCAATTAGATTTTTTTTTGTCTGTTTGTCTGTTTATCTGTTTGTCTGTTTGTCTGTTTGTCTGTTTGTCTGTTTGTCTGTTTGTCTGTTTGTCTGTTTGTCTGTTTGTCTGTTTGTCTGTTTGTCTGTATCTTTGTGCACGCTAATCTCCGAAGCGGCTGAACCAATTTAGTTGGGGTTTTTTGTAATGTATTATGGCAAGTCTCACTTAACATTTAGTCGTTGTTTTATCAAAATCGGTTCAGTATTAAAAAAGTTATAAGCGAAATAACGTCGATGGGTATTACGTTTTCTTTACCAACATAAAGAGATCTCCAATTTATATGGTGAATTGTCGCTACTGGAGCTCTGACTAAAGTGGCCGGCGGAACCAGTGATATTGAGACGAATTACTCAATTTCGACTGGAAAGAGTGCCGAGCGCGTAACGCGTCGCGCCTTCCCTACAAATCCCGTGCTGGGTTCTGGCCTCAGCCGGGGTTTGGACGATGAGTGTGAGCGGTTGGAGGTTTTAGTGCGGTTCAACTCCCACATATCCGGTGATTTCCTACAACTGAAAAAAAAAAAGTTACTCTTTATTACATAAGCTCGGCCATTGAAAGTCCCATCCAAATCGACCCAGCCAATCATGTTTAGGCTCTACTGAAGCGTCCTGATGAGATCTTTGTGTAGAGGATGAATGTCAAGGTCTGATGATGGAGCTGGAAGGTGGCTATGGGAACTCCGTCATTAAGCAAGATAACCTCATCGTGTTCAGGCTCTAATGAAGCGTCCTGATGAGATCTTTGCATAGAGGATGAATGTCAAGGTCTGATGATGGAGCTGGAAGGTGGCTATGGGAACTCCGTCATTAAGAAAGATAAGCTCATCGTGTTTAGGCTCTAATGAAGCGTCTTGATGAGTTCTTTGCGTAGAGCATGGATGTCAAGGTCTGATGATGGAGCTGGTAGGTGGCTATGGGAACTCCGTCATTAACCAAGATAACCTCATCGTGTTCAGGCTCTAATGAAGCGTCCTGATGAGATCTTTGCATAGAGGATGAATGTCAAGGTCTGATGATGGAGCTGGAAGGTGGCTATGGGAACTCCGTCATTAAGCAAGATAACCTCATCGTGTTCAGGCTCTAATGATGCGTCCCGATGAGATCTTTGCGTAGAGGATGAATGTCAAGGTCTGATGATGGAGCTGGTAGGTGGCTATGGGAACTCCGTCATTAAGCAAGATAACCTCATCGTGTTCAGGCTCTAATGAAGCGTCCTGATTAGATCTTTGCGTAGAGGATGAATGTCAAGGTCTGATGATGGAGCTGGAAGATGGCTATGGGAACTCTGTCAATAAGCAAGATAACCTCATCGCGTTTAGACTCTAATGAAGCGTCTTTATGAGTTCTTTGCGTAGAGGATGAATGTCAAGGTCTGATGATGGAGCTGGAAGGTGGCCACTGTCTGTCTGGCTAATCTCTGGAATGGCTAGACCGATTCGGACGGGCTGACTTTCAATGACTGATAGTTTATGTTATAAGGAGTAACTTAGGCTATATTTATTTTAGAAATTGTTGTTTTTTTTAAATTCTCGATGAAGTTCAAGGATGGTATTTACAGCGAGAAAAAAATCGAATAGTTGACATTTAATTGAGATTGGCGCAGACGAAGTTGCGCGGGGCAGCTAGTTTAATAATAAAGATTTACAAAAATATAAGGTTTAATTAAAAATCGAAATTAAAATTTATTGGAAAAAAATGTTTTCAAAATGAGGCTTAAACACGGTAGTGATTCCGAACGAAGTCCCCAGTTTCGCCATCTAGCGAATAGTGACGTTCCCAGTTAAGTGGTTAACTAAAATAATTCACACCACTTTATTAGGTGTTATCAATTCGCATCATTAACTTGTTGAATTCGTAATTAATTACCTACTAGTTTTTTCTTAAGAACATTAATAAAATAAATCTGAGTAATTTCGCCAAATATTTTTTAATGGACTAAAATAAGCTCTTATAATATTAATCGTAATTCCTAAAATGAATATTGAAATTCGTTTCTAAAATCATAAAGTAATATTTCATATCGTTATTGACACTAAGGAGGACCATTTTGTCCGCTCATCCTTTGAGTACGTAATTTGAGAGCTGGCAACCCTAAGTACTTTATGCGTGCCCGCACACTTATCAATAGTATTGTCAATACTTTCGACCGAGGGATGGGAAAAGATACTAAAAAATAGCATGTTAAAGAAAGTGTTAATTAAAAATCCATTTTCAAAAATAGCGTGTCCATGTTTTAGGACAAATAGTACTTGAAAAACTTAATTATATTTTAGGATCGTGTTCCAAAATCGTATAATGTTAAAAATATTAATTTTATCATCGTAAGTCTACTATTCAGGTGGTATTTTAATTTTTAATATATGCAATTAATTCATTGAAATTTCTTTCATACTTTTACAGGTTTGATGTTGCCTGAAACTACTTTTTTTCACATAAAACTAAACTCACTTGACGTAAGCACCACATGTTTAGAGCATGCTACTCAAACGCTATTATTGCTATTTTTTAACAATACAATTAAATTGTTATGACTTTTAAATCCCATCTCTGCTTCTGTCACAAGTATTGACAATACTCGCTTAGGTGTGCGGGCACGCTAAGACTTTATAAGCCTCTTTGATAAGTCATAGTGGCCTGGCAACACCCTAATCCACATAGCATAGACATTTCAAAATTATATTTCTTGATATTTCACAATATAAATATGATTTTGATTCGTGATTCAGAGAGTGACTTTGCTAAAAATGTAGCAAAAAAAACCTATATTTAATTAAGTAAGAAATCTCCAAGTAGCCACCATCACATGATTCACAATGATTACTTCTCAGAAAGAAGGCGGAAACCGGAAAAGTTCCATTTAAAAACTAATTGATACCAACCTATAAATGCAACCTTTTCTGAAGCTGGTACGAAAAAGTTTCCATGCTTTTATTATGGAATTATTACCTCCCCGTTTTTTATTACCAACTGCTTAATGATTTAATATTAAATTTACTAGAAACATTGTGTTAAACAAAATACCTAGTGTTTTCGTTTAACTTAATTAGTGTTTTAAAGGTTTTAAACAGTTTTCAGTTTTAAAAAAATAACGAAAGATCTCCAAAATGTGAGTTCTTATCATCGAATTGGGTATTTGAATATTTTTTAAAATTATAAATGGAAAGATCATTTAAAAATTAGTATACTACATTTTGTTTGTTTGTGCACTATAATAAATTCAAAGTTCGAACCTCAGAACTACTCAGAAGTTAACATTTTGACGTAACAGTCAATCACGGGGCGTTTAAAGTCTCGTGATTTTTAATCAAATTTAAATTGTTGATAAATAATTGAAAAAAAAAAAAATTCTATTACATTTTTTTTTTTTTATTTCAAGATAGATAAACGAGCTTATGGCCCACCTGATGGTAAGCGGTCACCGTCGCTCATGAACCTCTGCAATGCCAGGGCAAAGAGGGGCCGTTATCTACCGCCAAATGAATATGAATATGAATATTATTAATAATAAAGTTTTAAAATATATTTAAAAACATTATTTTTTTCAAATTCCTAATTGTATGGTTCTTCTAAGTTCCAGTATATCAATCAATGTAACCATAACCTCAATACCTTGAACCAGCGCACACTTAAATGATTCGCAATGCTATCTGCCACGATATCTTTTTTCGTTTGAAATTCTAACTGATCACACTTAGTTGTGTTATGAGTGTTGTGACCCTTCTAAGTATGCATAATAGGTGGATTCAGACAACCGATGTGTTTGCATATCGAAGCGATATAGTCCACTATATTTACTAACAATTTAATTCCTAGGAAATAAACAAAACTATTTCTCCACTCGTGAAAGGTTTAACTGTTCTTCTAAGCTCCTAAGAAGTGAAATTACACATGATTCATTGTAATGCGTGCGTCAGTGACAAGGAGCCTATCTATTGCGAGATGACCTCTCAAAGCCGTTCACTTACATAATTCCAAGAATCCACAACGAAGAATTTGCGCTTCGTTCTAAAAATAGAAATGTAACCGCAGAAATGAATTATGGAGGCAAAAAGCCGCAGTCCAAGTTTGTAGGAAAGACTGGTCGTTTTAAATGAATTGACAGACATCCTGTATTTGTAATAATTTGTATAAACACACTGTTACGAACTGTTAAGATACTAGTTTTATTATTGTATACCAAATTCTATAAAAAAACATAATCAGCTAACCTATACAGGGTGATTTCCTAGTGAGGGTACATATTGAAGGTCATGGTAGCTGATGGTTATATACGACCAGTAAAAATATTATTACCAAAGAATATGGCTTAATGCCTTAGTAATCGCAACTTAAAAATATCTAAAATTCTTGCAAAATGATGGTTTTTCAACAGCTGATAGGTGTGGCGGAGGTGTGGGGTGCGCGAAATCACTAGAGGTCATTAGTCAACACTCTTTAAGCCGAAATTGCTTATGTTTGAGGTAGTTTTGTCGAATTTAAATTTAAAAAAAAAATAATGTAATTTTATATTACAGGGTGATTTTTTAGAGAGGGTACATATTGCAGGAGGGTGATGAGTACTCTGTTCTAATACGGAATATTACAAAAAATAGGTAAAATTACATTTTTTTTTTTAAATATAAATTCGACAAAACTACCTCAAACATAAACAATTTCGACTTAAAGAGTGTTGACTAACGACCTCTAGTGATCTCGCGCACCCCACACCTCCGCCACACCCATCAGCTGTCGTTCGCCACACCCATCAGCACCTAAAAACCATAATTTTGCAAGAACTTTAGATATTTTTAAGTTGCGATTACTAAGGCATTAAGCCATATTCTTTGGTAATAATATTTTTACTGGTCGTATATAACCATCAGCTACCATGACGTTCAATATGTACCCTCACTAGGAAATCACCCTGTAGAGCTGTTAGTGGCAGTCGATCCTATATAGAGCTGTTAGAGGCAGTCGATTATACACACACAAAATCAGCATGTTTCAGCATGTTTTGTTTTTAATACTCAAAAGCTGATGGCTTCGATGGGGATGTGGGTTTGTGATTCAATGCTCTGTTTGTCCTCAGGTAGTTTTCTTTTCGTACGTAGTACTTTAAAAAATTGGAGATAATTTGGTCGAACTTTAAATACCTTTTTCAATTTTCTCTCTGTCGACTGAGCGCGATAATACAGATAGATACATGGTGCAGCATAAACTTCAACCAAAATGAATGTGAACATTATACCTATGTTCAAGATTCAGCTCGGTCTTAGTCCGGTCACGATATGGTACAACGTATTTAATACTTAACGCTGTCGAATACAGATTCATAAAATCGTTTCATTACAAATATTGGATTGCAGTTGTCAGTTACCGGGAAAAGGGAATTCCCTAAACTTTGGGAGACAAGTCGTCAAGTAGCTGATGATGTAATACATCCTTCTATACCAGATAATAATTTGTCAGTATCAACGATAAGTTAAGAATATTTGATAGAATCGTGATCTGAAAGATAGTCTTCTCGGAAGAATGTGTCCGTATCAATATTTTATGAATGCGTCATTTCCTGTGCCTATAAAGTTATCCTTATAATATTAAGTTCATATTTTTGGTTTAAATTATTATGACGAAAAATCGTAATAGTCGTGGTGGCCGAGTAGTTGAAGCGCTTCCTTCCGAACGGGGGGTCGCGGGTTCAAATCCGGCCGGCTTGTACCTCTAAATCTTAATATGAAAAAGATTTATGTGCAATTTTTCACAACACCACTGGCTAAAAACGGTGAAGGAAAACATCGTGAGGAAATCTGCATATCAGAAAAGGGTTCTAAGAATCCTTTGAAGATATGTGAAGTCCCCAATCCGCATTAGGCAAGCGTGGTGGACTATGCCTAACCCTCTTCGAAGGAGACCTGAGCTCAGCAGTGGGCAGTAATGGGTTGTTACAGTACAGTACTGATCGTTCTTCGAATGAGGCTTGAAGTAAGATCCCAAGTACTGTATATATCTATTGTTGCAAACTTTGTTTCCTGACTAGAGAGATTATGTAATAACTAATATGTAAATACATTGTATTAGGCCATTAGGATTTCCTCATCTTCTTGAAAAGAAAAAAAAAACATCTTTGAAAAGTTAAATTTCTGCAGAATTTATCAGTATGTATGTTTTTATTCATCATTTGAGCCAGTGTTCTGATAACTTAGACATGATTAGATATTAACATTTAGAGGTCGAATTTTAACCTGGAACCTGCATTTGTAATAGGTAAATTTCTCGTACTAGATTTTAGAAAAAAAAAATCGTTAAGCAGTGGTGTCAGGAGACGGAGCGACTGGAAAGAGTGCCGAGCGCGTAACGCGTCGCGCCGTCCCTCCAAACCCCGTGCTGGGTTCTGAACTCAGCCGGGGTTCGGACGCTGAGTGTGAGCGGTTGGAGGTTTTAGTGCGGTTCAACTCCCATATACCCGGGGCGGGCGGGGATCCGGTGATTTCCTCCAACTGAAAAAAAAAAGCAGTGGTGTCACGTTCTCTTGAAACTGTTCACAAAAAAAAGTTCGATTTGAAAAAAAAAAAAAAAGTATTTCAACCATATTTTCTGCTGTATTCATTTCGAAAAGCGAACTTGATGAAGATATATCTTATGTGTCAAATGATCCGTTATCACCGTCTGGTATCATGTAATATTTTACAGATTAGCCATAGAGCGAGGAACGTCTTACAAGCGGACGATTTAATTAGATAAATAGATAGATAGAAAATTCTTTATTGTAACACCACATAGCAACAACAATAATAATAATTTTGTACGAAATATACAGTGTAATAATTAGCCACTCAACCGGGAACGTCACTATTCGCTAGATGGCGAAACTGGGGACTTCGTTCGGAATCACTATCGTGTTTGAGCCCCTTTTTGAAAACATTTTTTCCAATAAATTTTAATTCCGATTGTTAATTAAACCTTCTATTTTTGTAAATCTTTATTATTAAATGACGCAGTATTGCATTTTCAGCGAAAATATAATTTCTCGGTAAAATATGAGACGATTAAAAAATGTAAACAAAACAAGTTTTTGAACTGTGCTCAATTTTGGCTCCTGCCACACACTTGGCATAAGTAAACAAACCAATTTGGTTGCCGATCCCAGTTGAGTGGTTAATTTATTACATTTCAAATTAGTTATTAAATACTATTAGTAATATAAATTCATCTAAACTATTTTCAGGGGTCACTGCTTAATATTGTATGTCCTAAATTTAGTTAAATAAATATTTCATTTCATTTCATTCATTATTTCCGTTCCTACTCTTCGAAAATACCTCATGCGATTTTCATTTAAACATCTCTCGGAATAATTTACAATTTCATGATTTAAGCCTTTTGTAGTTGCAACAATACTTACTTATTAGAATAAGAATAAATTTATTATCAAGAAGTCCGTAGTTACAATTTTTTAAATCAATTGTGGAAACAACATTACAATACCTATCTAGAATTGATCCTACTAGTGGCTATGAGTGATCTCTACAATATTTCCTGCCCTAAACTTCATTTCAGATTTGTTGTAAATTCGACTGACTTTAGGAACTTATTTATACATATTTTCTTTCTCTAAAATACAAGTTATTTAATGCTCTTAATCACCAAATATGTAAATAGCCACTTCTAATACTAAGTCAGTCTACATTTTTTGTATCGCAGCTCAAAGTCATGTCAATTTTTTTGCAAGTACCGTCTGTATGTAACGAAATATTACGTTGCTTCAGACAAACGGGATTCTCAGTATGAAAGATATTTAATTAACTATTGTATTTATTTTCAATAGGAGTAATGTGGGTTATCAATTGTTATGTTATTTTCATTTTGGTTTTTGAATTTTTCAAGTCTGCTGTCTGACAACATTGTAACTTAATTTTTCCCATCCGTCTATGAAATGAGCTCCCCTCTTCGGTATTCCCAGAGCGCTATGACTTGTCCTTCTTCAAACGAGGCTTGCTTGCTTGTGGAGGGTCCTTAGGGTTAGGTCGTAGGTAGACCCCTCAATGTCTCCTGACATTGCAGAGGTTCATGAGCGACGGTAACCACTTACGATCAGGTGGCCCGTTGGCTCGTCTGCCTACATGGCAATAAAAAAAAAAAGATAGTAATAAAAACAGCTTATGGAAATATCGATCTAATATTACTAGATACACTGTACCGAATGAAAATCCTACCTTACTAAACATCAGTTGTTTTACAAAACTCCTTAAAGAATCTTCAGTTGTGAGAATTAACATCTTAAGCAAACATAGATGTGTTTTTTTATACATATTTTAGTTGGAGGAAATCATAGTGCTGAGTTGAACCGCACTAGGGAGGAGGTTGGAGGTTTTCCAATCGCTCACACTCAGCGTCCGAACCCCGGTTAGCTGAGGCCAGCACGGGGTTATGAGGGACGGCGCGACGCTTTACGCTCTCGGCACTCTTTCCCGTCGCGCTGCCTCCAAAAATTAGATGTGTAATCTCTAAAATTGGTCATCATTAACGTTAGATGATACGCGCTTTTACTGAACTAATGACATCAAAATTCTTAATTTTTGATTTTGGTAGTATGTAGTAGGTGCTATTTTTACACACTTATCGAATATCTAGTATCGAACAATAGAAGTCGATAAAAAAACAGAACCTTATTTACTAACTAACCTTATTTGTTTTATTTATAATTCCAAGATGGCGCCTAATACACGTGGTTGAAGGTCGGTAACTTCCGACGGCGCCAACTTTTTATATTACTTACAATGTCTATCTATTAATTAAGACTTTTAATTGAAGCAAAATTAAGATTTTAGGAATCCCTACGAAAAATATAGTAAATTGATTTTTTAAGATTGTTTGATCATCTTCAGTGCCTCTTAGAAAAAAAAAACAATGAAAAATCATCTGCTAACTTTCAGTCGAATCGCCAATGAATCATTCGACATGTTAAACAAAGTAATTATGTTCGACATCTTCTTGTAAAAAATCTAAAGTTGTTAGTCATATTACAATTCTGATAATTCTATGGCTTTTTTGTATTTTAATCGGACCACAAAACTCGAGAGTACTATACTTAACAATTTAAATTAATTTAAGTAATTAGATCTCTTCGAATAGAATCTGGAATAACTGAGATCGGCAACAAAATTGGTTTGTTTACTTTTGCCAAGTCAAATTGAGCACTGTTCTAAAACTTATTTTGTTTACATTTTTTAATCGTCTCATATTTTACGGAGATAACATATTTTCGCTGTAAACGCAATACAGCGTCGTTTAATAATAAAGATTTACAAAAAGATAAGGTTAAGTTAAAAATCTAAATTAAAATTTATTGGAAAAAAATGTTTTTAAAAAGCTCAAACACGGTAGTGATTCCGAACGAAGTCCCCAGTTTCGCCAACTAGCGGAAAGTGACGTTCCCAGTTGATTGGATAGAGACCCATAGCAGCTTTACAAGTACGAATCGTTTGAAACCACGTGCTTTTTGACAGCTCAGATCAGAAACGTACTGAAAGAAACGTCAACGCTTAATCTTCTTCAAACGAGGCTTGAGAGTCCTTAACCACTCAACTGGGAACGTCACTATTCGCTAGATAGCGAAACTGGGGACTTCGTTCGGAATCAATACCGTGTTTTAGCTCCTTTTTAAAAACATTTTTTTCCAATAATTCTTTATTTTGATTTTTAATTAAACCTTATATTTTTGTAAATCTTTATTACTAAATGACGCTGTATTGCATTTACAGCGAAAATATATCATCTCCGTAAAATATGAGACGATTAAAAAATGTAAAGAAAACAAGTTTTACAACTGTGCTCAATTTTGGCTCCTGCCACAGACTTGGCAAAAGTAAACAAACCAATTTGGTTGCCGATCCCAGTTGAGTGGTTAAGTGTTGTGGCAGTGCAGAGATCCATGAGCGTTGGTAGCCGCTTACGATCAGGTGGTCCGTTAGTCCATCTGTCTATGAGGCAATTAAAACTGTTTCCGAATGGAGTACTTTTGAGGCATTATAAAGAAACATTATTAAAAAAGGCATTATTAAAAACCTCTTCGAAAGTTCTATCGTCGAAAAGACGAATGAAATTGTGTTATTAACGTTATTGTCTATTGAAACAAAATGATAAACTGTATGATCACTGATAACTTAGCTATCTCTAATCTTGTTGAAGTTGCCTTTTTGATATTTGCTACCCTATTTTAATACACAATTAGGTAACAAAAAACCCATACCTTAGCAGTTCAATTCAGTTCAGTCATCAGTTAAAAAGAGTTTTTTTTTATTACAGTGATTCAACTTTTTCAGTCTTTGAGAAAAAAATAGAGATAGAATGGTAGACAAGGTGAAGTCTCTAGCAATATTTTACCCCTGAAACTATAAACAAAAAACCCAAACAAATATTTATTCTATTTTATTGACTGCATCTATCAATAATTAAAACATAAAGAACCAATTAATTTCTATTGATTGACAAGATGGCGATTGGAAAATGGCGCCTAGAACATTTTGAAGGTCGCGCACTTCCGTTACAAATGACCGACGCCGGCGCCAAGTTTTTATAACATAAAGTAAAATATACTGCAAACAAACCATAAAATGTACCATTTAGATGTGAAAAATAATATTTACAATACTATTGGTGTGAATATCGAGAGATATGTCAACATTTAAAGCTAGTTTTGATTGTGTTAAGATTTGTCAAGTTCGAAATGCAAACTATTCGCGGGTTTTATTATTTGTGTTGCCAGTATTTGCTTTTTGCACACTTAATTGTTGTTTATGTAATATCGGTTATGTAAATTGAGGGTTTTATTTTTAAACTACTCCAGTTTGTGTTTTAATTTTAGATCGTATGAAAATATTAATACGTTAAACGAGTTTTAATTGGAATGGCCATTTCAGAGAATAATTATTTGGAATTCCCAAGTTGCAGATGAAAGTGTGACAGGAAAAAACTATTAAAGGTGTGCGTATAATTAGGTGAGTCGCAACGTAACACAATCTGTCACTGCTAATTTTTGTATGAAATCTGACTGATGACACTTAATTTCGGTGCGCCTAAGTTAGCGTTAGTTCAGGCTAAATGCAAAAGACAGATCGTGTGTTGCGTTGCGACTCGCTTAAATGTGCGTACTCTTATATTGTAACTTAGTATTAAATGGTAATATATTTCATTCTACTTTTGATCTATATGTATTGTAGTAATGTAGAAATGAGCAGATCCGCAGAAGGACTAAAGTAACCGACATAGCCCGAAGAATTGCATCTTTGAAGTGGCAATGGGCAGGACACATTGTGCGAAGAACGGATGGCCGGTGGGGCCGAAAAGTTCTGGAGTGGCGGCCACGAACCGGTAAGCGCAATGTTGGTAGACCTCCCACAAGATGGATCATCGATCATCGATCTGG
Source organism: Trilocha varians (assembly GCA_030269945.2). Classification (NCBI taxonomy): domain Eukaryota; kingdom Metazoa; phylum Arthropoda; class Insecta; order Lepidoptera; family Bombycidae; genus Trilocha; species Trilocha varians. Next base: position 9,400,257 of record AP028270.1, on the reverse strand, counting down.
TCAAGATTGCGGGAGGTCACTGGATGCAGATGGCGCAGGACCGATCGATATGGCGAAGTTTGTGGGAGGCCTATGTCCAACAGTGGACGTCTATAGGCTGATGATGATGATGATGTATTGTAGTACATATTAATCAAATCAAAAACCAAATCAAAAAACATTTATTCTGAGCATTTATTACAAGTTCTCATTCTCAAGACTGCCTTTCTAGCGCATAAAACTTTGCTCTACCTAATAACTTTGATGTTCAACGCCCATCTGTTTGTGAAAACTTGAAAAGCTAAGTGCTTGTCAAACCACTGCAAGCGTGTAAACGTAGCATAATACTACAAAAAAATATTAAAATATGATTGGGTATTTTCTTTATCGCGCGTTGTGACAGGGAAAAAAAACTTACGAAAAGTTGTCACGTCACTTTTTTTGTTTTAGATGATTATCGCTAGATGGTGCTGTGATCAAAATCTTTTAAAACACGTTCCTTATCGCGCGTTACGTTAGAGAAAACAAAATATAAGATATCTTTTAATCGAAAGGAACTTCGTTCTAATCGGGTGTCCCATGACACCTCTCAAGTTTTTTCAATCTCATAATGTCAGAAAATTTTCCGACCGCACATCAATAATCCAATATCTTTAACATAATTAAAATCGTGTTAGGCAATAATATAATTTTATTAATTTCTTCGAAATGACCAAAGCGTGCTCAGACGATGACGCAGATCCCTTGTCATATTACAACGAATAAAAAAAAACAGTTCCGAACTAACTGATCACCGTCGATAAAGACCATTCTGAATTTGCTTTTTAAATTTGTTGCTATCCGAAAGTTAACCTTATTTTGAACAGCATAAGACTGCTTGAATATTGTCCAACATGAGAATAAAAGCGTATTGCCAGCATTTCGGAACTGGAGTCCAATGAAGTCATGTTATGGTTCTTCTGTTAAGATATTTCATTCATTCAAAAAAGTTTGGCATCGTTAACAACTTTAGGCATTTTTTTCTGGTTGTCAGTTTAACTTATTTACATTTGGCTGCTAAAACTGTGCAAGGGAATCTTCCCGTTTTTTTATTGCCTTGCAAGAAAACGATTTATCGGGCCACCTGATCGTACGGTTACCGTTGCTCATGGACCTCTGCATTGTCAAGGAACACTACGCGACTGCTACCCATATCCTACCTTTAAGGGCTTTCAACAATTATTTGAAAATTAATAACTACTTAATTAACTAATAAATAATTTAATTTTTATGTAGTTTAATTTATATCTTAATTTTTAATTAATTTTAGTTTTTTAAAATTTTTTGAATATTATTAATCTGCTTCTGGGTTCACTTTATAATGCAAGTGTTTCTGCCTTCTCAAATATTTACAATGTTAGTGTTATGCAAGCCTGTTGTTGGTATAGATACACTGTAGTTTGTATATTTTATATTCCTTACATGTAGGTATATTTGTAACCTTGTGTATCATGTACTACTGTTGGTTTGATTAATAATAAAAAAAAAAAAAAATATATCATTGAGGTTTAATAACACAATCTAATTGAAACGGTCCAAGTAAAACTTTCACTTGAACTCGAGTAGCTTTAATCCACAAAAGAATTTTCTAAAATCTACGAATAAAAGTTGTTTCTTTTCGGCATTTTTCCTTCCTTGCCTGCCCTTTTCTTTCTCTGGAGGGGGTAATAAAAAATTCCATAGACACCCTTTAAGACCTAACGTTCGCTTAATCAATTTGCTTAGATTACTCCTCCTATTTTAACCTGATCAAACTATCCTAGTCTTACATTTACACTACGTCGCCTCAGTGCTTGTTTGGCCAATCTGCACTCGAGCAAATTTTACAGGAACAAACAAGCATGGAATTTTCGTTAAGTGCCGTGTTGAGAAAAAAATTGAAATCAGATTTTTATTGTTTTAGAATTGAATATTTAAAAAAAAATTTTTACCAGTCAGATGGAAATTTTATTCTTTATAATACTGCATTAAAAAGTAATTTTCGTAAAAAATGACAGATTGGCCAAACAAGCACTAAAGCGACGACTAGCTATCAATTTCCACACTGCAACTTAAGGCCACACATACCTACTAGGTCACAACCGAAGGCCACAGTAGTGCCTAGTGTAAATACGTATACTGTTTACATCAGAACATTTCGTAATTAGACGATGTCCAACGCATTTGGCAGGCGTGGCTATGATCCGACAACGTGGTGTGTTGCGTCATTCGTCGTGAAATGCAGAGGCGTGGTGAGACTGAAACTATGTAGTATGAAAAGCGTTAGTTGATTGATTCTTTATTGATACCACAAAACACAATTATAGGACAAACCCAAGTCTCTAAACTTACGTTTTTAATGTGTGCTCCCAAGTAGGTATAATTTAAGATGAGGAGACAGTACAATGCATTATCATATTATCTAAAATAGCATAAATAATAAGTTTGAAAAATTCAATACTTGGTTTCAAACCGAGAATTTGGTCAAATTCAACTCGCAAGATTCCACCCGAACTAACATAGTTACATCCAATGCAAGTTAAAGTTTTAAAAGCAAATTAAACACTGTTTGAATCTACAATGTGATGTGAATGTTTGAATCTACAAAAATGATGAAATCTGTATCTCCCTGTTAAAGAGTCGGCTGAAGTCGCTTCAGGAAAAATTGGCCTCACAAGTTTTCAGGTAACCACTCAACTGGGATCGGCAACAAAATTGGTTTGTTTACTTTTGCCAAGTCTGTGGCAGGAACCAAAATTGAGCACAGTTGTAAAACTTGTTTTGTTTACATTTTTTTATACCCATACGTTACGGAGATGATATATTTTCGCTGAAAATAAAATACAGCGTCATTTAATAATAAAGATTTACAAATATAAGTTAATGTTTTTAAAAAGGGGTAAACACGGTAGTGATTCCGAACGAAGTACCCAGTTTCGCCATCTAGCGAAACGTGTCTTTCCCAGTTGAGTGGATAATAAAATTAAATGAAGTAAAATGCATGTCTAATAAATGATTCATCGGGGATACCAATGACGTCAGAAGGGTGAACGTTGCAAAGTTGTGGTTCTCGGAAACTACTGGAACTCGTACAGAAATAGAATACCGAGCAACGACTTTAATATGAAAAGTACATATGTAGAGTTTTTTAAATTAGCATAATGTTCTGTGCTGTAACAACCCTGCACACGGCTGGGCTAAGGTTTCCTTAGGTCGATCAGGTACAGTCTACCGTCCTGTCCTGTACCAACCCATTACTGCCCAATGTTGGGGTCAGGTCTCCTCAGAAGAGGGATTAGGCATAGTTCACCACGCTTGCCCAGTGCGAATTGGACTTCACATCTTCAAAGGATTTTTAGAACCCTTTTCCGACATGCAGGTTTCCTCACGATGTTTTCTTTCACCGTTTTTAGCCAGTGGTGTTGTGAAAAATTGCACATAAATCTTTTTCACATTTAGATTTAGAGGTACAAGCCGGCCGGATTTGAACCCGCGACCTCCCGTTCGGAAGGACGCGCTTCGACCACTCGTCCACCACACTTGCTTAATGCACAATGTATTGTTATTTATTGTACACAAGAAATTACTAAAAGTACCCAACTAGAGAAAATTTAAAATGTAGGTATAATATCCAAATCGTATTTTAAAATCGTTAACTTACAATGTAGTTTTAAAAAGTCTTTAATATCATAGAAACTATGATTTTTTATAATTTTGCACGATGTTGTATTTCTTGCGAACATTCAAATATGAAAAAGAACTACCATAACGATATTTCAATAATAAAAAAAATAGTATTTCTTGAATCATCTTCTTCATTTCAAAATCTTTTTCTAGATTTCACAATATTATTCTTAGGGTTGCCTTTATGAGTCAGAGACAACACTATTCTTAGGGTTGTCAGAGAGAATATTAAGAGATTACTCATGCAAAAAATTCCCATTCGTCCCACTCGAGAAAATTACCGAATGGGGTAAATTTCAAAAGCAGTTTTCATATACCTACCAACCAATGCGGAGTAAACTTATTAAATGAACTGAAATAACGAAGTTAAAGTAAACTATTTTAAAAAGTGCGCTCATTCAGGCTGGCCGCAACGCAACGCAAACTGTTTTTTTATTCAAAAATTGTCGCGACAAATTGCGTTACGTTATGATCCGCCTTAGTATGCGCCGACCATAAGGTAAATTACATAGACTACATAGAATAACATTAATTATAAACATAATAACCATAAAATAAAAACACGTTTTCAGGTCTCTACGAAAAAATCAGGACAGTTTTCCTAAACATTGACAAATATCGTTTTATCAAATCGCGGTTTTTGTTATTTTTTTATCGAATAGCTCAAATTGATTGAGTTGCCGGCTTCCTCGTGAGACATCACGTTGTCAGAAATGTGGACAAGAACGTGATAGTTGAGACCGTCTGATATTTATGATTTATTTGATTTTTAATTAACAACTACATTGGAAAAACTTGATTCAATCTAGGCCATGTTGGGGGCCACGAAACGCATTCTTATTGCTTGGTAAATGGGTGATTTGGTTGTAAGTTACCTATCCATGGAACTCTACAAAGGGACACTGGGGTCGCCATTTCAAATGTCACACATTGTAAGAAACATCACTTACACTATTACTAAACGGGTTCTTTCCACGATTATACAAATCTGTCTACCCTCTTTCTCGTTCATTTGCCGGTACCACTAGAACTCGAACTCACATTTCGACATACCACACTGACAGTATCGGCTGCCTTAAATGACCTACCCGCAGTTCTTCAGTCTTCCCGTGATCATGGCGCTTGAAACAGTGCCAAAATATCGTGATCGCTCAATTGACAATAATCGTTGTAAGAACCCGATTAGTAATAGTGTAAGTGATGTAGATAACCGCTAGTGTTTAAAGAAATTGATTGTAAGAAACAGTTTATACTGTACATGTTCCATGTAGGTGAGAAATATGACACGCGTAGAGTATCATGAACCATATGAAACACTTGTAACTTGACTGCCTTTAAACTATACATACGGAAACTCGAACTCGCGATTTGTAGGCTATAATCACCAATACTTTAGACCATAAGTCCAAATACGACCTTAGCCTCACTTTCTACTATTTTATCAACCGCGATTCATACCCGGATCCTAAAACCACGTGGGCTGTTGTTAGACGTCAATCATACGAAAACCAACCTACATTCCAGTACGTAATGCACACGTAGGTATTTCCCGTTCTAAATATGCATTCGCTAATAATAAACTGAGAAAATTAGTAATGCAACTATAATCGATCGTTAGTGAAGTGTAATTGTAAACCGCGTACACTGTGCTGTTATGTTTTAGTGTCAAGATGTGCGAATACTTCTTACACTTTGCTTTATTGTGATGAATAGATAGTTCTATAGACGAAACAGTGTCTTTACAAACAAAATGTAATTAATATGACATAAGTAGCGATGATCTTTAAAAGTAAGAAATTCATTTTAATAAGTACTAATTGTGGATACAGTTGATATTAGGCCAAAGGGAGATCTCCGACCGGGCGAGGTAGTGTATGCCCGGTCAGGCCGAACCCCACTGTAGTAGATTTCAGATGTCGTGTATATGCGAAGATTTTTGATGCAAATGTTGTAACCGCGATTCAGGATCTCGCGCGCTATTATTGGTCGCCACACTAATTAAGTAGGAAATTCAATTACAAGTAGTTAAATGTCACGGTAATTTTTAATGATGCTTATATTGTACCTACCGTATTATATGCGTTATTAACAGATAAAAAAACTTGAGAGGTGTCAAGGGACACCCGGGAGGAACGAAGTCCCTTTCGATTAATTAGTGAGGGGATTGTAATAAAATTTGATTCTCTTCTTTTATTGTATTCTCTTATAAGAGAGAGAGAGAGAGAGAGACAGACGTTTTAAACTAATTATTATAACTTAAATAAAATATTTTGATAACAGCGCCGTCTAGCATTAATCATATAAAACAAAATAAGGAATTGTTTTAAAAGATTTTAATCACAGCGCCATCTAGCGATAATCATCTAAAACAAAAAAGTGTCGTGACAACTTTTTCATAAGAATTTCCGTCTAGCCCCCTTTCGATAACACGCGATAAGGAACTTCGTTCCAATATAATCTGGGCATAGCTCCAAAGGAAGCTCGGAACAGGCACAACTAGGTGACGACACAGTGTAGAGTGAAGTATCTATGATTAAGCTGCCCTTAAGTTACCCTTTGAAAGGAATGCATGGTCAGTGATGTCTAAAATATCCAGGTTCCATGCCCTTCATTTAAAAAGGCTGTTTTACTATTATCGACAAAGTGTACTGTACTGTAACAATCCATAACTGCCCACAGATCTCATCAGAAATGGAATTAGGCATAGTCCACCACGCTTGACTTCACAAATCTTCGAAGAATTTTTAGAATTATTTCCCAATGCAGGTTATTTTTAATCCATTACTGCCCACTGCTGGGCTTAGGTCTCATCAGAAGAGGAATTAGGCATAGTCCACCACGCTTGACTTCACAAATCTTCGAAGAATTTTTAGAATCCTTTTCCAATGCAAGTTTACACATGATATTTTTATTGACCGTTTTTAGCAAGTGTGAATAACATTACTTAATAAACACACATACTATTTCAACAAATATGTGCAAAATACGCTCTTAACCGCATACACATCACGTGAATTTACTATTTAACATTTCACTAGTGGCAATGAATCAGACTGCGTAAATAGAAACTCGACGAGTGTGCACAATGATTAATGGTATTAATTTTATTTAATGTAATAATATGGAAATGCCAGAGTAAACAAGTTTGGAAATTAAACAAAGTTGTCGCAGGTGGTAGTTATAACTACGGGGTGGAAAAGATGTGGCGTTCTTATGTGAGTTTGTAGACATAGACATTTCTTTATTTGTGATGGAAACAGTGGCACAAAATACAAAAAAAAAAAAAATACAATATAAAGGTTTCCATCACAAACCAGTCGAGGCTCAGCTTAATGCTGGGTGTTAGCTGGAGATAACCCACAGACACACCGAGCGCTGGTTTTCAGCCTCAACTGGCAGTGACGTCACAAAAGGAAAAAAATAAATAAAAAAAACAAAAAATAAAACAGTAAAAATGTACACAGTCGGATCTTAAATTAATATAAAATAAATATGTATACCAAAAAAAAAAAGTTTGTAGGCTATAAGTTATAGATTCCTAAATGATTAAAAACTTTAGATTTGACCTTTATTTTGCAATTCACTCTCCCAGGAATACTCAAAAATAGTCAAATTTATATTGTACAAACAACCAATACAAAATAATTTACATTTCTTAAAATCATCTATGAAAGTTATCAATTTTATAAAAACATTCTGAAGCAGTTCAGTATATTTAAATACCGTTGTTTTGTCGCAATATGTCACAGTATTATTGGTTCTAGGGCCAGCCTCCGGACATTTTTGCCAATCCTTCTTTACAAATAGATATACGCTGAGTTATTATAAGTTACACTAACTTAGGTGAATGAAGACAAGTTACCTTTCCCTCGGGTTCCTGGGCTTCACTTCTCAGCGTCATTACGATGGTCGCCGCTGTGGATCCTGGCTACACAGGAGTTACAGTGGTGTGAGTGAGAGGTGGGCCAATACCCGATAACTTAGGTGAATGAGCTTAGTTAAAATATCACAAGGAGACTAGACTAGAAATTGATTACTAAATAAGACAATACTAAATTTTCTCCTACAATTTTTATTATGAGTTATCGTCTACAAAAAAACATAAGTCAAGAAATTTATCCTACTACTTTCGGCCACCACTTAAAACATTATTACCTTAATCGCAACAACTATAGGACAACCACATTCCTACACTTAGCAAATATATAAACTATCTCAGTAAACAAGTCAACACATTGTAGCACTCTGCAGCGGCGTGTCAAGTCATATGATGAACCGGTGACGCTGGTTCGAAAATCCACACAACGCCGTCACATAACAAAGGTGTATCAAAACTAAACGCTAGATATGGGAACGTATTATATTATTTACATGTGGTTCAGTTACAAGAATAATAGATTAACTGATAAGTCTTATTTTTATTGCGCCGCCTCCTTCCTTGAGCGCTGTGACTTGTAATTTTTGATCAAAACTCCGTTATCTGATAACGAGAGAATCGAGTAAAAATTGAAAACATGCCTAACGTTTAGGATCTTCAAAATATTTAAAGATGATTTCAAATATTCACGACAGTTAGAATACTCATCATCTATCCAAATAGTCGACTAGATCGGAAGACTAGTAAGAGGATAATCCACCTGATTTCACATAATTATTTCGGGCAATTTAATTACATCTTGCGAAAACATTATGGGGCCAAAGAATATGACCTTCCCTGGTAATGGAAGTTATTCAACACTTTAAAATATTTTTTTAAATCGGACCAGTGGTTTCTGAGATTAGCGCGTTCAAACAAACAAACTCTTCAGCTTTAACATTGGTATAGATTTGTTTTCCTCTATTATTAAAGATTTTGTTACCAAATGTTTAAGTTCTACGGCTATATTTTAAAGTTATTCAGACACTCGCGGTTTTCTATAATACTTTCATGCATTTTCAACGGGTTCTGTCTGATAGTAGAGTTGTCTGTCTAATATTTCAACGTTGTTGCAAACGTCATGATCACGAGAAGACTGGATACTGCGGGTCAATTTAAGAGCAAACAAATCTGTCTACCCTCTTTCTCGTTCGCTTTTGGGTAGTACCACTGGAACTCGAACTCACATCACGACACACCACACTCACTGTATCTACAAGACTCTCTGAGCATGAACCCTTAGTGACTGTTATATCGTGGTAAGAACCCGTTGAAAATGCATGAAAGTATTATATCTTAAAGGTTCTGTCTTAGTGAAACATTTAAAGAACTATTATATTTTATGTAGTGTAATGTAACTAACACGTCTAGTAATAATAATGGTAACATGAAGTCTTCCATTCAAATAATCTCTGTAATTTGAGTACTGTAATTTTGAATTTTTTTATTTCTTGTCGAACTCGAAAGTAGTTCTCGGAAATTAGTGAAAGAGTTCGTTCAACTTAATACTGTTACGTTTTTAGAAAATAGTTAATGAAGCGGCAACATTTTTTGGTTTCTTATGTTTCTTATGAGAAACTAAAATCATTCTTCCAAAAATTTAGGTATATTTTACTTTAACATTCATTTTCAAAACCCGTACACGTATCTCCTTCGTACTCCTATCAGGTACCTGTTCCAAAACTTGGTTGAAACCTAGTTTTAGTACCTGTTCCAGTAAATACGCTTCATCTTTCCTCCTAATCCACATTATGGCAAGTAACCGTCGCTCATGGGCCTCTGCAATACCAATTCGCCTTCTGTACAAAAATTTAATTTGAAATAGGTACTATGGGTACATTCACTTGCAGTACAAACCAAATACGACCCTCGCATTTGACATTTTAGATTTAATTGAAATGGCCAGGGTCGGGCATGATTAGAGGTTTCAATTAATTAAGCATTATTGGTAGTATTTTATGTATTTTTCTAACCTTAAACCATAGAATTATTACATCTGGAATCAACATCATGAACAACAGAATGAAGCCAATTTAAAGTGCACTGATCGCGCGTAACTACACGTTATTCTGGCGTTAGTGTACCGATGACACTCAATTCGTTTAACACACTAATAAAATATTACATACACATAAGTTCTTTAAAATTTCACTTTGTTATTCATGATGTTGATTCAAAATATCGTGTTGTTACGCGCGATCAGTGCACTTTAAATTGGCTTCATTCTGTTGTTCATGATGTTGATTCCAGATGTAATAAATCTATGCCTTAAACATGAGCTAAATCCAATACGTTTTAGCCACACATCATCGAGTACTGAAATGAGGTTTACTTCTGAGTGTTTCTCGAACACTATGAAATATCCATCTTCAGACTAGGTTTCAGAACTGAATTTCTTTAAACACTCGCGGTTATCTACGTCTCTTACACCATTACTAAACGGTACTCAGTCTTCCCGTGATCATGGCGCTTGCAACAGTTTTAAAATATAGGGATCGCTCATTTAATAAAATCGTGGTAAGATCCGTTTTGGTAGTGATTTAGATTTAAGAAAATACCCATACAAGTACGTAAGGGCTTCGCTGTGTCCTGGAAATTTGGAGAATTAAGGGCAACGATAATTAATCGCTCTCAGGTGGATCATTTAATATTTTATCAGCCAATGCAGTAAATAAATATTTTGTGTAATAGAATACAATATACAAATAATTTATTTTCAAACAGAAAACGAATTTACATAAGGAGTTCAACAATGATCCTTGCACTAGGCTAGGCCTGTATCGCGGGAGGCCGTAAGGATTGTACAATTATAGGTTCCAAATGAAAGATGGAAGAGAAAACAGCGGACCGCTAACAAGCATAAAACAATAATATAAAGAAGAATGTTAAAATTTCGTCTACTATTACTAGACTTTACGTGCATTAAAACTGCTTGCTTTACAACATTCAATATACCTAACTGTTTTATGTGACGGTTTGTCACAATATGCAGTTTTATAATGACGTATCAAATTATAAAAATGCACGACTGAAATACTTTATTCATTTTGTAAACATAACAAAATATAAAAAGTAGCTGATCTCAATAATAATATAGCAAAAATTACATAATCAATAACAAAGTGTTACGCATTAGAATAAGTCGCCATTTTATTTAAAAACAAAAATATGCCGTGACTGAGAAATTCAGCGTGACCAACGTGCAAAAAATTATAAGTGAAAATTGATAGCTAATTAATAATAGAACTTAGCTCTTATTTTAATGCGTTTATAATATTCGTCCATTTTTCCAAGTCACGCCTAAAAACAAAAGAACGCTAGAACACCTTAATCCGCTAAAAATCGCCATCTTGCCAGTAATTTTGGCGCCAAATTGATAACGCTGATGGAGAAAAACGAGCGTGCGTGATCTAGTTTTTTTTTAAACTTGTAATTCGAATGGCTAACGTATCGTCTGATTATGCCACAGGTGCGTTTGTTGCGTCAGCCGCAGTGGCAGGTAGGTGAGCCTCTCACTGCTATGCACTGGACATTCCAAATACTATGCTACTTTTTTTTTAAATTTCTCTTCATTCTTTTATGCCGTGAGAGGTGTGGCCCGATAATTGAAGATACAGCTATATTTTCTAAATACGCTTAGCTGTTTTTTACGGAATTCTTTAACTATATTTTGAAAAGCAATTTTAAATACATAGATATGAAATATCCACAGATATGTATGTCTAAACTATTTTCGATTGTCGCTAATAAAAACAGTAAAAGAATTAAACAACTACCTAGTAACTAAATATAAACAAACTATAGCACCACGTCTTTTTTTTTCAGTTGGAGGAAATCACCGGATCCCCGCCCGCGTATGTGGGAGTTGAACCGCACTAAAACCTCCAACCGCTCACACTCAGCGTCCGAGCCCCGGCTGAGGTCAGAACCCAGCACGGGGTTTGGAGGGACGGCGCGACGCGTTACGCGCTCGGCACTCTTTCCCGTCGCACCGTCCCCGAACTACAGCACCACTAGTCTTTTAAAGCTGATTGTTATCTCAAACTATGCATAGTGTCTATCTAGAGATAAAAATACGACATCAGTAGGTACTGAGAAGTTAAATTGCAACATTATTAATTACCGGGAAAATTAGGTCATTAATATTTGAGTTTTTTTTTCGTTTGATTAGTGAAGAGTAAGTAGGTTGATTATGTTTTTTGCTCAGGTGAAACTATGCTATCTTATTTATCTTGTGGTCACTCTAAAATTAGAGGAAAGATGTAAAAAATAAATTTATTAATTAGTAGACTGAAAAGTAAAATTACAATTATTATAGATAACATGAGGATTGGGGAGAATTTTCTAATCTCCTCATTTAATGAAATTTTGTAATAGCCTAATACTAATATGATCTATAGTTGACAGAAATAAATCAATAAATAATATTAAAAAAAAAGGGTTTCAGCTACAAAGCCTTAACTTTTGACACTCATAATTTCTCATTAAAAAAATGGAAACGACCGAGTTCAATTTTTAAGCACAAAACTACCAGTCAGATATTTATGAAATGAATATAAGATAATGTCAAAAGTGTCTTATTAAAAAAATAGGCAGATTGAGTACCTCCTTTTGAGAAGTCAGTCAAAGAACATACAACATTCGTCTAAAAAAATTTGCACGAAATTTCACATTAAAACGCGTCAATATGATGCTAAGTGTGTAATTGTGTATCTATATACGTTTCAACCTCGTGTGCACTTGAAGTATTTATTTACATCAGATATCATAATATTTGTACCGAAATGTTATCTGATACAGTAATAGTTATGTGATCAGATAGTCTCCGATATATGATACGTGCATCCTCAACAATGTAGAGATAAGTTTCATCATTTATCTTAAAGAAAGCTTTAAAATAATAAATAAAAATAATAATAAATAATAAAATTTATTTAAAAAGAAATTATAACTACCAATACAGTAATGACTTAAACAAAAGCACTTAATTATAACAACAATTACAATTATTATAACAAACAAAGCACTAAGTAATGTAGTGTAAAAAAAAAATACAAAACAAATTAAAACTAAACGTAAATTAACTCAAGATCTTGCTTTGAATGAAATTAACAACAAGATGTTAACAATATATTATGATGTTATTATAATGACGGTAGTATAACATTAACAAGACCTCCATCTCCCGTGCTAGTAATCACTGTGTTACGGCAAGATGGAAATCCTGGATATCATTCCATTAGTTCAAAAATATTAAAGTTAATTGATAGATACTTCCATCAACGCTTAATCTTATACAATATTGCTTGTACTAAATAAATCGGACAGATATTAGAAAAAGTATTCATGCAGAAAGTACTTAGAAAAATACTTCTCATGGCGCTTTTCAGTATTTTTACAAAAACAGAACTGAAGCAGAAAAAAATATTCCATAATTCCCAACTTGTGAATTTTCAAATAATTAATGAATTCATTGAACATGGAAAATAAGATAGTGAACCGTTTATTTATGATTAATTCTGAAACATTTTCCTTAGAAAATTGTACCGAACGGAAATATTTCTACACAGGAATTGTTAGGACTAATTATTTATTTTTCCGTGCTTGTTTTCCGAAACATAGGCTGTCCCTTTCTGTTGTTTTGAAATTTAGTTGACAAGAGCGGGATGAAAACTTTGTAATAGTGTTTGTCATGGTTCAATTAGTAATATGTATATTTCTAGTCTAGACATTGTATTTTACATAATAATATGTATCACGATAATGTTCATTCATGTTAAATACTCGCATAGTTTTTGCGGTAAACCACAATATAGTAGGATAAACTAGTTTAATATGGAAGGACACTTATTTCAAAAACTTTATTCGTGAAAAACATCAAGGGCGAATTTTTAGGGGATATATGAAAACTCTAATCTCTAATCTAAGTTTTATGAAATTGTTTTTAATTTGATTATTACTCTTAGAATTTTTAATTGTTGTCGTATTATTGGCATATTGTTTACGCCTATAATTGGAATATCACTTAGTATTATATTGAAAATGTTAATCTGTTATTGTAATTAGTGATTATTCTGTTGGAGTAACCTTTTAAATAAAAATAAATAAATAAAATAAAATAAAACTTGTTAAGTAAAATACGGAACGCAGAACTAAATGGATAATTAATCAATTCTTATAAAACTTTGGGGTTTATTCATCAAACTGATGTATAGTAAACAATGAATTTTATAACTGTTTTTAAAAACGTCACAGTTCCAATTTTCCGATCATTTTTAGAAAAAAATACGTCGTTTAATTCACAGAATCATAAATTAGAATTAATTATGATAAAATTAATAAAAACAGACGTCACAACCAAAAAAATGGGATCCCGCAAAAACCCGCAACCGCGCGTCAAAAAAATAGCGTGTCACAGTCAACTTTTTAACGTTTGAAACCTGTAGGCTGCTTTCCACTTCGGTGACGTAGAGGGCGCGTCGGACGACCCACCAATAGCAACGCAGAACGAACACCGAGTACCCATTATATATGTGAAACGATGACAGACAGACAAACCGAGTCCGAACCTCGTACCGAACGCACGTTCCGCTGACGCCGACCAAAATAACCGTGTTCGTAATCTTACAGTTCAGTGTTGTGTGATCACCTTTCAAAAGTGAGTAGCCGTTTTATTATTTGTGCAAAAGTCGTATTGGAATCGTTTGGATCAACCGATAAGTAGGCTGTTTAATTTATTCGTGTAATGTTGCAAACGATTCCGATATGACTTCAATTAATAGAATATTTTACTTTCAAATTAATCGGTTAAATTTTAATGTGATTTAGATAACGGATATATAAGTTACATCATGCGATAAGTCGATGACAACTTCAAGTGATAAGTGATAAGTCATCCCATGATTATCTCATAGGAATTTCGTTTCAATGCCGGCTTTCACTTTGTTACGTTTAACGATAAATATATGAATTTATAGAACTAATTTACAAAGGTTATGAAATATATTATAAGTTTTTGCTAAATGCAAGAAGGACTTTTTTACCTTCTTTCATCTTCTGAACAAACTTAAAAGTCAGGGAAATATAGTTATCTAAATGAAAATATATTTATCTCTATTTATTCTTAAATAACTTCATAATTAATTGCCATTAACTGACTAAAATAGGAAAACTGTTAATATTTCCAGCTTCTAATAGAATCCCCTACTTCTCCTAGAAGTTTCCGATGACATTGTGAAAGGCAATGTCAAATACTTTCCTTTGAGTTCCTATTTTATTTATCAGGAACATTTCAAGGTCAGGAAAAGAAAACTGTGTCCTTAAAATTTATTAAAAACTTAAATAATTTTGTAACATTGATTACATTGTTTTAATTATGCAACATATTTCGTCATAATTACTAGAAACGAAACTGCGTATTAAATATTTATCTTATTTCCAAAGCAAAGCCTTTAGTGATATAGTGACTATTTGTGTCAATATATTTATTTATTTAATATATAAAGCCAACCAACGGTATAATTACAGACATCAATTACAGTTAAAACATTCAATAATTCAAATAACAGTGTGAATATACTAATAATAGGTAAGCATAGCATTCACGAATTAAACGAAGACAGTATTGTAAATTTATAACAAAACTATAGAAAAAGAAGATTAAAAAGAAATGAAAACAATTTGATCATACAGGTACAAAATTAAACACACACAAACAATTATCATTCTTACATTACAGTACAATAAATTGAAAATGATGAAAGTCAATATAAAATCATAAAAATACGAATTAAAAAAAAAGAAAAAATAAATATAAAATTATTAGGTGTACAATTTATTTATAAAAAAACTTTATAAAAGTTTTATTCTTTAGATCTACTTTATCCCATTTATTCTCCACTTATTTCTATTTTGACATGATTCTTCTGTCACACCGTCAATTTTCATATTAAAATTATTTTTATTTACAAAAGTTATAGTCAAATATTCATGTACTGCCATTAAATGTCCTTACTTACGATTGGAATCCGTTGAAGATATGTGAAGTCCCCAATCCGCACTGGGCAAGCGTGGTGGACTATACCTAATCCCTCTTCTGAGGAGACCTGAGCCCAACAGTGGGCAGTAATGGGTTGGGACAGACGATTGGAATAACTTATGGACTACCTATCTATTTACTATGACGTTTTCCAGAAATTTAAGTTGATAGTTTATTCGACTTTGGCTGAATTCAAATTAAGTTTATTTCTGTAAAATTTAACAAAACGAAAATATACACTTCGTTTTTAGACATTTCAAATATTATTAAGTAGAGTTTAGGCCGTTAAAATATAGAACGTTATTAGACTGAGTTGCAAGATAAACAAAAATAAATATAAAGTAGAGTCGGTCTCTATCATGAATATTATATTTATTGTATATTTTTTTTGATAAATTATTATAAATAATTGTGTCTCACATGTTTTTTTACAAGTAAAAGACGCATCTCAATTTTAAAGTAACTTAACGTAGAGCAAAGACAAGTTTGTTTCAACAGAGCAAGTTATTTTACAAATTTATTTTTATATATTATAGTTATCATTGTGCAATTCATTATTATGTATAGAAAACTTTTGAACTTATTAACCGAAAATATGTACAAAATCAATGATTGAAGTGTTGACAACTGAAAAAGCACGATGTTATAAAACTGAAATTTTATTCATTTTACTGAAAATTGACGAAAAAAAGAACAAATAATTGCTTAATACAAAAGACATCAACGAGATACGATTTCCGCGTTTTGGATAGAGCCGAATTTTTTCTTAAATTTGTTTATATTTTAACATTAGCTGGCCCACGCAACTTCGTCTGCGTCACATAAGTGAATTTTCTCACCGTCTAAACCTTCCCTGGACTTGTACGAATATTTCAAGACTAAAATTAGCCAAATCGGTTCAGTCGTTCTCGAGTTTTAGCGAGACTAACGAACAGCAATTCATTTTATATATAAGAGACTAGCTGGCCCACACAACTTCGTCTGCGTCACATAAGGAAATTTTCTCACCGTTTAAACTTTCCCTGGACTTCTACGAATATTTTAAGACTAAAATTAGCCAAATCGGTTCAGTCGTTCTCGAGTTTTAGCGAGACTAACGAACAGCAATTCATTTTTATATATAAGAGATTACACGCTTTATTGATTCTCAAATTAAAAAACGAACAGACAGTAAGTCATAATTTACATATCAATTATTAATAAAATAGAAATTTGATACTCAAACGACATTTGACGGTAAGCGGTCAAATAAATGGTCAATAAAATGTAGAGTCATGTTACCGCAGGTGTTCACAATACATTAATATTAATTTATTTTATGTTTTTTATTTGTTAATTAATTATTAATGGTATTATTGAGATGTTTTGAATTAATTTTGACGAGGCTAATGTTTGTTTTAACCATTATTAACGGTTTTAGACATAAATTTGTGACAAAATTAGCTATAGATGTTTCTTTCTGTCTAGATTTACGAGAATTTTAACCATTTGACAGAAGAATATTAAAATTATATAAAAAATATGAAAAAAATCATTCAATTTATTTTGACGACGGCTATTTAGATATTATTCAGGAAACAATTTATTATATTATGGAATACCATTTTTATGAGGAAACATAACCACAACGGAAACGACCTTTTTGGTTTATCCAAAATTTCACAATTAAATTGATATGAAAAATAATGATTATAATTTATTCGATTTTCCTGTATTACTCAGTCAAATATTATTTTTATTTCAACATTTCCTATAAAGAGAAAAAGGAGGAATAATATAAATTCGTTGAGAACCACCGAACGGTACATTATCAAAATTAATACACCATTTTTTTTTAATTTTCATTCGAATAGTTATCTAATATGAGACAATCCAAAGATTTTTTAATTCAACTACAACTTCGACTAGCGATAGTTGATTTGATACGCTTTGATACTTTGTACCATTGGGAAGGAAAGCGGGGAGTCACTGGACGCAATCAGCGGACAATGTGGCGAGGTTTGGAGGAGGCTTACCAGCAGTGGACGTCTATAGGCAATTGATGATACTTTGACCACGGTACTACTTTATCCAGATTCTGGGTATTGACGTGTTAGGTCTTGGGGGAATAACTTAACAAAAGTTTTGATGAGTCAGTTTGAAATTGTGCGCTTATGTAGCAAATACTATAATAATATATGATGGCAATGTCGCCCAAAAACCGGGAAGACAATAACCATTAAAAAATAATAATAATAATAATATATGAATATGAATTTTCGTTACTACTGTAATTTGAATTTATTAATATTGTATTAAATTCCACAAGATTGGTAAAATTTATGAAAAAAATTATTTTACCTATAAAGTTCTAACAGTGCCTTAACATGCTATTTCTTGCATCTCCCATTAAAGAGTTACATTACTAGTAATTTACTAGGTATTTTATTTATTTTATTTATTTAATTAACAAAAATCCACAGCTAAAATTACAATTAAATTCGACTTAAAATTATAAAACAAAACATTAGCCAATTACGGATTTACACTTTGTTTACACTAATTTTAGTTCTTATGTCAGCTCTTATTCCCTCGACCATCATGACATTACTTCCCAACTTAAATGCAATTCAAACTGCACCCATTTAACTAGCACTTACTACACTAACCCAAGTGCAACTATAACTGCAATTACCACGGCTAAGACTGTTCGTTTACAATGTATATGTGTGTGTGGATGTGTATGTTTGTGTATTTGTTCGTCACAGTCGCCGGTATTCGTAAACCGACACCAAACGTTACGCGGAAGTGCACGATGAAGGCACGCGACGTATCCGAACTATGCGTTTGAAGTCACAAGAGATTTGGTATTGAAAATGTAAATAAAAAAAATGTAGAGCTAAAATTCTATAAAATCTAAATTCGAGTAATGTTCCCTGACTGTGAATGAGGCTTATGTACACTTACGTTACACACTTACGTTTTATTTATTTGGAATTTTTGTTTAATTTTGAAAATGATTTGTCATAAAAAACAAGATGACATTTAATGTGTAAAAAAATGTATAGTTTAGTTTGGTATTTATTGTGAAAGAGAAAACATGGAATATAACATATTATGTTTTATTTGACCAAGCTCCAGAGTTTTATTATTTAAAAGTGCACCTTGAGGGATTTCCAACAGCAACTTTTACGCGAGGCTATAACTTCAAGATGGTCAATGATTTGATGCTAAGCAGTGCAGGGTGTTACCATGATCCCTTCGAAATAATCAACAACAAATTTAAAAAAATATAATATTTCCAAACAATTTCAAAGACAAAACTGAATGGTACGAAAGCTTTGTAAGATAACTGATATTAAAACGATGCAAGTCCCCGTTTCACACGGGCGTGTAATCCTAAGAGAGACCGGTTCAGTACATTACATTAATCGGGCTGACGAGCTCAGCCGGTTCCACGGTCGCCGGCGAGTCTCCTGCGTAGTCCAATAATATCATGATAATCTTAAATTAGATTATATACTGTATCATTGCAATTTATAAAGAAATGAGATGAAAATTAAAATTTATTAGTTTAAGTCAGCTTGCAAAGTAATAAACTAAAAATGAACCTTACTAGCTACTTAATATTACTTAAAACTAATTTAATATAATAGAGTACCTACGTCGCCAAATTATCATGCTAACCATTGAAGCACAAAAGCTGATTTACTATGAAATTACAAATACATTGCAGTCTTTCAGAATAAAAATTACATAGGAATGTATGTCCAGTATTACTATGTAATGGTTCTGTTTTCGCTATACCTTATCTGATCTTATTCCATGTAGATGTGGTCGGCGCAATATGACTTTTCCTTCCATACCTTTCTATCTTTAGAAATATCATTTGTCACAGCACAAACCATCATTAAATTAAAAATTAATAAAATAATACGTATCATCTAGGTTTTCTTACAAATTAAAGCTAATGGTAACTTTTACGAATAGATGGCCCGTTAGCTAGCCTACATTGCAAAAAAGTTTATATGCGATCACATCACAAGAAAGCACTTTTAATTTTAGAATTATTGTATAGAATATGTTTAAATATACAGTAGCTTCCTATTAAGAAAATAAACTCCTCATCAAAATTAATTAAATCTAAACATACATACAACGTCAAAAAAACTATGACATTAACTCTTTATCACATTAGTATAGTATATGACGGGGTGATAACTAGGGAAACCAACCATTCACAGTGCGGGTAGTTGGAAGTGGAGACTTGCTATAAATACAGGCGTTGGCCGCTGTTATTATTTATTCGTGATTCGTGATTGAATTGTCGAGGCGAACGGACCTCCAACGACCTCCAATGAACAGAAAACCAAATGAAGATCGACTATTTACAACGTCATTACAACTCAACACACTATTTACGCTGCTATATATTATATTCTTAAAAACTATGTAATGTCCAGATATTTTAGTTCCATGCTCGGTAGGTAATCAATTTGACTCAAGGAAATCCACCTGTGGCTTACTGTAGATAAACTCAGATACTGAGCCTTTCACTGATCGTATTGCGACGCACAAAAATACTCAAAGTATATAATATTAAAATATTTATGAAGCAACATTGTCGCGAGTAAAACTGTTTTTAAATTTAGCTTTAGTAAAACTCTACATGTGAAGTTTCAAATGAACGAGAAAGTTAATTTTTTTTTTGAAATGTTAAAGAAAATTAATTCAATTCAATTCAAAAGCCTTTATTTCCAACCTTAAAACTAAACAAATAAAACTTACAACTAACTTATCGTAAATTGCACCGGATGTGCCCGCTGCTGTGGTCGGTGTGTCCTGCAACACGTAGGCCTCTTCCAGACTCTTCCATTTCTCTCTGTCCCTCGCTTCTCTCGTCCATGTTTTGCCTGCTATCTTCTTGACGTCATCAACCCATCGTTTGAACTGTCTCCTTCTACTTCTTTTGCTGTCTCGTGGTTGCCATTCCGTAACTATTATTGTCCACTTTAGTCTGCTATCTCTCGTCATCAAAGAAAATTAATTAACTATTTGTAAATGGATTATTATTCGCTATTAGTTTACATTAGAAATATATAATTCCATGTGTACTTACTATCATGATTTCCTATATATTTATTTATTTACACTTATTTTTTACATTATATTTTTAAAAAAATTAACAAAGGAAATAAATTTAAAAATACAATATAAAAAACAGAGACCCACTGAAGACGAGGTCTACGACCCAAGCCATCAGTGGTCAGGGCTCAAGAGAGAGGAACCTCCTCACAATACGCGCCGTGTCAAGAACGACCGCCTTCTGAATCAAGCCCTTTACCCAGCCGGGGAGCGAAAGCTTCTCTAGATGTCGGTCGAAGCTTTTCGCTATTAGACCGTGCACAGATACAACGATCGGAACAATGATGGTCGATTCAACACGCCACATGTCGGTCACCTCGTGGGCCAGGTCCAAATATTTTAGCAGTTTTTCTTTTTCTGCCTTCACAAGGTTCTCGTCATGTGGAATGGTGACATCGATCAGCACCGCCCGATGCGCATCCCGATCTATTATCACTATGTCAGGCTTATTGGCAGCAATAGTCCTGTCAGTGATAATAGATCGGTCCCAGTAGAGAGTTATATGACCATTATCGAGAACCGGCTGAGGCCAATACTGGTAATAAGGTACGGCGGCTTCAACAAGGTCGTATTTCAGAGCAAGTTGCTGATGAATGATCTTAGCTACTTGGTTATGCCTGTGCAAGTACTCGCCGTTAGCAAGACGGGAACAACCGGAAACGATATGTCTAATAGACTCTCCCGGACGGTGACATGCCCGACAAATGTCGACCGTCCCATCCTTTAGAATATATTTACGGTAGTTGTTCGTCATGATAACTTCGTCCATAATTGCTAAGACAAAACCTTCAGTCTCTCCGAAGAGGTTACTGTATCGTAGCCAGGCCACGGAGGCTAACTGATCTACATCGGGACCCGTAAGGGCCCGGTAGAATCGACCGTGTAGTTCCTTGCTCTTCCATACGTCCGTGCGATCCGCCACACTCATCACCTTCGGCGCTCGCCAATTCCCGTTCGCTAAGGATAGCGGAGTGAGTCCTTTATCGACTGCTGCTACATCACGGTACATACCCACATTCACCTTTAGGAAATATTCCCGAAGGTTGTATATCTCTCGGTTGTGCAGATCCTTGGCATTTAACATGCCACGACCCCCACACTTCCGAGGTATATACAGCCTCATAACAGATGAGCGTGGATGGTGCATCCTGTATGCCGTCAGCAGTCGCCGAACTTTTCTATCCAGGGCATCCAGTTCTGATTGCGTCCACTTTAGAATGCCAAAGGAGTACGTCAGTACAGGCATGACCCAACCATTGAAGGCTCGGATTTTGTTTCCGCCAGACAAGAGGCTTTTCAAAACCTTTATCAGGCGGCCGAAGAACCGATCCCTCACCGATTGTTTCATATCTGCATCGACGATACTCAAAGCTTCGAACATTCCAAGGTATTTGTAGGTTTCCGACTCAGACAGAGATCTAAGCACCTCACTCTGGCTAAGTTGCAAACTCTCCGAGTTTACAACTTTACCTCTCTGTATATCTATGACCGCACATTTATCTACTCCAAACTCCATTCCAATAGCTTTACTAAAATTGTCGGTTATTTTGAGTAAAGATATTAAGTCTGGTTTTTTAGTAGCAAATAATTTGAGATCATCCATGTACAAGAGATGTGAAATGGTGACGGGGTCTAATGCAAACTTTTTAGAAGCACAGTACTTGGATTGGGCTAAAACAAAGGGGTCCATTGACACGTCTTGGGACGGTTTTTACGACAGCCTGGCAGGACCGGCATTGAAAATCGAAGGTGTTCAGGATGAATTTAGTCCAACAACTGTCAAACCAAAATCTAAAGACTCCGCTAAAAGTAAAGATGAAATGTGATTTCCTCATTATTATTTTGTAAAATTTTCAAATAAATTTTATTTATCATGGTAAAAACTATAAAATAATGAGATAAATTTATTATTTTTACAAATTTGAATAATGTTTAAAGTTTCGATAAAATGTAAATCGCCCGAATATTGGTTAGAATTATCCTTATAAATCATTTTCAGTTTTTCTAATTATTAGTATAAAATGAAACGGTTTTTCCCTTTTTATTCTTTATTCAAAATGTTCGAATTTATTAATTGACTTATTTCTTACATCCTGTTTTTAAAAATCATTAAAAAACTTCAATAAAATAAACAGGCCCTTTGTTTATTTTATTGTACTGAAGACGAAACCTTCTCACAATACGCTCCGTGTCAAAAACGACTGCCTGAATCAGAAACTTATATTATTCAGTGTCTATAAATTTAAGACTAAACACTTATAATCAGATTATTACATTTTATTTTACATTAATTCTGAAAGTTGGCAACCATTTTGCAGTGTAAATTTGTAAAAACATTTATAAATCGCTATATATCGTAAAGTGCTGAATGAATTGTGGATTTAGTCGCAAAAAATACAGGATATACATGAATTATTACTTCCTGTGATGTAGTAACATTTGGCTGATCCAGTAAATACAGTTTATTACTTTAGATATTTACATTGGTAATGTGAAAAGAAAGATCTCATGACTCACTCTTATTTACAAGCCAAATTACCAAACTAATAATACATAATATACAATTCATCATCATCATCAGCCTATAGACGTCCACTGCTGGACATAGGCCTCCCCCAAACCTCGCCACATCGACCGGTCCTGCGCCATCTGCATCCAGTGACCTCCCGCGATCTTGACCAGATCGTCGGTCGATCTTGTGGGGGGTATACCAACATTGCGCCTATCGGTTCGTGGCCGCCACTTCAGAACTTTTCGGCCCCATCGACCATCCGTTCTTCGCACAATGTGTCCTGCCCATTGCCACTTCAAAGATGCAATTCTTTGGGCTATGTATATACAATTATCGTTTGTTATTAAAATATTAAAATTATAATATACAAATGGCACTTGGAATTTTGAGACAATCTTTAAAGAAAACCTAATTTTAGGAAATAATTTTAAAATCAATAAATTAAATCCAGCAAGAAAAAATCTGAAAATAACCGAGACCTTGTATTCTGAAAAGAATTTGCATCACAATAATTCATAACAGAACTGTTAGCTTGTTGATGCTAAATTCGTGTCTCCTCAGTAGAGCACCACTCCTCAGTGGTCCACCTAGCACCCTTAATGTTCCTGTACCAACCCATTACTGCCCACTGTTGGGCTCAGGTCTCCTCAGAAGAGGGATTAGGCATAGTCCACCACGCTTGCCTAGTGCGGATTGGGGACTTACATATCTTCAAAGGATTTTTAGAACCCTTTTCCGATATGCAGGTAAATGTTAATGTTCATTGTAGACTATATCTTCGCTGGGTTTTAATCCTAATATGCAGGTTGCCTCACTTCTCCACTAATTATAAGCAGTAATAACAGGTATTGATTGGGTTGAAATATCAACATTTCCCGTAAAAGTAGTTGTATCTGAGTGTACGTGCAAACTCGCACATACAAGAAGTAAAGTCTTGACTAGACTGAAGTTACCCAATTATGTTTTAAAGGCATTTTAGGCTCAAATATTAAATTATGACTTAAAAGAAGCTAAGCTGCTGTTTATTGCATGTTTCTTATTCGGTACTTCACTTAGTACTTGATTGTTCTAAGGACATTTCGGATTCGTTTCAGAAATTCTTGGGAAGCCTATTTAATTTTTCCCAAGCACTATATAACTTTACCTTCTTTAAATGATGCTTGAAGAGTCCTTGAAATTGTCATAAGTTATCTATAAACATTGGAGAAATGACAGAGCCGTTAGAGCCATCAGTTGATCTGTATGTCAATCTTCGTCTCTTCTCTCTTTCTTTAGCTCAACTCGTATACAAATGGGGACAGCGCAATATGTTTTTCACTATTTCATAATCAATCTATCTAAAAGCAACAGTCAAGATTGGGAGTCCTTAAACTAGGCTTTCGTCGAGAGACAAGCTGTAATTTAAAATTTCATAGTTTCTTTTATACATCTACCTAACAAATAAAACTCGAAATCTTCATATGTACCTGCCCTTATAAGCCTCAGCGCGATGCACGATGCCATCATGTCTGCCGCAGTCACGCACACACACGTAACGTGAAACTCGATCCACACATACATGCGCAACGCAAACACACACGAACTGCAACTGTGTAAGCGTTCGGAACGGCTTGGTTAGTCAAAGTAAATTAAAATCTTTACAAGTAGACTTTTGAACGTCAATACATCAGTTAATCATTAAAGTAACATAGTCAAATGTAAAATTATAAAATAGACAAAAAATAAAACTTGAGAGGTGTCAAGGGACACCCGAATAGAATGAAGTTCCTTTCGATTAAAAGATATCTTATATTTTTTTTTCCTAACGTAACGCGCGATAAGGAACGTGTTTTTAAAGATTTTGATCACAGCGCCATCTAGCGATAATCATCTAAAACAAAAAAAGTGTCGTGACAACTTTTCGTAAGAATTTTTTCCGTCTAGGCCCCTTTCGATAACGCGCGAAAAGGAACTTCGTTCCAACTCTCTAACGAAATCAACGAATATTAGAAGCGAATACTGTCCTCATTAGACAATAATAACACATAGTAAGTTATCTATAGACTATACTTATCTTGCACAATATGCACTAAAAATTCAATAAATCACTACAAATAATAAAGTAAAGAAACATTCAAGTTTTCAATTAAAATCGCAGTACATGAGTTTAACAATTATACCAACTACTGCGCAGACCATTTTAGTATTTTCCAAAGAATGATTTGCAAGGAAAAGTTGATTTGCAATTATTCCTGACCTAGTAGAGGATAAATGATGTAAAATAAGGAAAATCAACATTATGCAATTCAGTGTTTATTAATGTTCATGTTCTTATTCATAGCAAAAGGTGATTTATGAATTTTATTGATCCTTTAAAATTATCACTCCTAAAGACGATGAAGGAATAAGTCAATTTAAAACCTGCATATTCAACAATAAAGTATTGGAGAAGATTTTATTATTATCATGTACACAAACGAGGTAACGGGTCACCTAATTGTAGGTGGTTACAGTCGCTCATGAAACTTTGCAATGTCAGGAGCAACTGCGGGATGATTTAAAAACTTTCGAAGATTTGTGATGTCCTTATCCGCATAAGACAAGCGTATTGGACTATGTTTTGAGACCTGAAACTAGCAGTGTATAGTAGGCAGTATAAGTGACGTAAAATAAGGAAAATCAGTATCTTGCAATTCAATATTGTTCAGATTAAATTTTTTATTCTGTACTGTACTGTAACAATTCATTACTGCCCAATTCTAGGCTCAGGTGTCCTCAGAAGATTAAGCATAGTCCACCATGCTTTCCCATTGCTTGGGGACTTAGCTTCAAAGGATTTTCAGAATCTTTTTTTCAAAATGCAGTTTACCGCACGATGTTTTCCTTCACCGTTTTTAACCACTGTATTCTTTAATTGCAAAATATGATTGATCAACCCGTAGACGTACACTATTGGACAGATAACTCCACTTTTCACCATCGCTCTACGTATCAAAGCTCACCAATACTTTTTAAAATGAGTTTTCTCTTTAAAAGATAAATAATTTATAATAAAGTGGATTTAACTGGATATGTCTAGTATCGTATCGTATTCGCTGGGTTGCGTTACGCCAGGGTGACCCGAATACTGAGATCTCGCGTTACTTGTTCGACGGCGACACGACGTCTACTTAGTTACACGGGGACGGACTCAGTGGGGCCCAAACCCCTATTTAAACACCATTTTTTAAACATCATTTTTCTGTGGTTAAAATATGTGCTAAAGTAGGTAAATTCCTTGTAATGTATTCTTGATTTTTAGTCAACAATTACAATGACACAAAAATGCAAACTATTATGTCTATATGTTACTCTACAAAGGCATGACACTCCATGACAAAGTTACACCCATCCAAAGATATCAATTATAATTTTGTCCACACATTAATCTCCTGAGTCCGGCCCATTACAAATAGCCTTAAAACTATTTGGGGCAATCCTTCTACTTATTTTAAAACGATTTACCTTCTTGGTTAGTTGTAAAGGTAAACGATCTGTAATATGTACTCGTTATCTTCAAACTAATGATGTTTTGATGAAGACAGCCGTTTTTAACATTCTAAATTCATTTATCTGGTACGGGTAAAGGATTTTTGTTATTAGAAGTATTTTTTATTGCACAAAAATAGATTTAATTTCTTTATTAATTTATTAAGTTGTACTAGAAATAAGATCAGACAAAATGATTTAACACGTTCCCTACTGTTCCTCTTCAAAGAATTATCAGCTGGTTTTTTGAAGACCTAAAAGATCTAGAACATCTAAGTCTTGTATGGGTAGGCGATAGATAACGGCCCCTCTTTGCTCTGGCATTGGAGAGGTGCATGAGCGACGGTGACCGCTTACCATCAAGTGGGCCGTATGCTTGTTTATCTACCTTGTAATAATAAAAAAAAAACATAACCTACTCTTTGGACCTAATCAGCCTCAAATTTTTCTTTCTTTTTTATGTAGCGTTAAATAAGTAACATTACTATTTAGATACCTCAGATAATTCAGTATCTGTGTATCTTTAATGGTTACGTGTAGTGGATTAGCTCAAATTTATTGGAAGATATGGTGAATAAGATTAAAAATTTAGAGATGTGAGAACCTAAACATTTTTGTTAAATAACGTCAAATTATGCAACAAAATATTAATAAGATTGACTACTGAAGTTCTAAATATAAATTTTAATATATTCGAATCTCGTGAAAATATCTTATAGCGAAAATAATGTCCCTTGAGAGTTTATTAATCGTAAGACGAAACCACGGGCCAAATATAGAGCTAAATAAGGAACGTCCCAAATAGTCTCTCTTTTAAACTTAGAAATTGCTTTTTAAATGAGCTGTGATTTTGTCAAGAAAAATCAAAAAAGTATTGTTGTGTAACAAAAACTAAAAGTCTTGATTTTTTAAGTCGTAATTTAAAAATCGACATTTTTTGTCTTAATTTAATATTTTAAAACTATTATTTTTTTTGTTTTTTTTTTCTGTTATATAATATTTATTTATAATACTAGGTGACCCGCGCAACTTCGTCTGCGTTACAAAGGGGTTCAAAAATTGTAGCCTATGTGTTATTCTGATGTATAAGCTATATTGTGGTAAAGTTTCATTCAAATCCATTCAGTAGTTTTTACGTGAAAGAGTAACAAACATACATCCATACATCCAAACATCCATACATCCATACTTACAAACTTTCGCCTTTATAATATTATAATGATAATATTATAATATTACATTACTTACAAGAATATCTCACTGTATTTTCAAAGGTTCAAATAAAATGTAGTACCTAAAGATTCTAATATTGTAAATAGTATAAAATATAGTATAGTATTTTGCAAAATAACATAATCCTTTGGTTCGTGTTCCTAATAACATGTTACTATTTGCTGCATTAGAACGCAGACATAACATTTAACACTTATTCTCATTACTCCTATCATCATCATCAGCCCACACTCGTCCACTGCTGGACATAGGCCTCTCCCAAAATACGCCACTGAGCTCGATCTTCTGTTCGTCTCATCCAGTTGTTACCGGCCACCTTTCTTAGGTCATCGTTCCATCTAGCAGGGGGGCGCCCAACACTACGTTTACCATATCGCGGTCTCCACTCTAGAACCCGTCTACTACATCGGGCATCAGTTCTTCGACATATGTGCCCAGCCCTATAATCTCACGAAAGCCCTATTACTCCTATAATCCCACGAAAAACAAGCATCAAACTTACAGCTCACAACTACATAATATAAAACATTAATTGATGACATTGTATCAATAACATTACAATTTTACAAGCGCCATACAATGTGACGAGAACTAGTATTGGAATAACGCCAACAATCGTAAAATGTATCACTGAAGTCAGTATCCATAATTTATGTTTCCAATTATCTTGTTAGAATAATAAATGGAATATGAACGACTGTCTTATTTTCACACCTTAGAATCTTGCTTTTCTCTGTAGTTTCACTGCTCGTAGTTTGTTGATGAACTTTTGCATTGATTTGTATTTAGGTTTACTTTTTTTTATGACGTTTTGCGTGCACCGGACACAGGTTTTTCCTACCTAAATTCGATGGCTTAAATTTTTTCAGTACAATATGTTTTTCATATCATGTCATCTAGATTTAAATACAATCATTTACATGCATCTTATCGATTTTTTTTGCCGTGTCGACTAGCTGTCGGCCACCTAATCATAAGTGGTTACCCAATGGTCATGGACCATTGTGAGGGGACACCGCGAGGTCGCTACTTTGGCCTACCTCTATAGACTTTCTGCAAGCTTTGTTAAATTATACTCAAATTAAATCCTTTAAAATATTTTTACTTACTTTTATATATCTATTTAAAAGATTTACACAAGAATATGACATTATCTTTCAAATCCATAACAGTAAGTATATCTTAAGTATGTGGATAAAAACAGTGACTACTTCTTGTCTAAAATAGAACTTGATAGCGATTGATTTTAAATTGTAAGGATCAAGTACTGAAATTTAAGATCTACTAGATAAAATAGACAAACTGATTAATAGTATGGACAGGTTGAATGAAGAAAGATTGATTTGAATACTTGATAAAATGATAAAACGTAATATCTACCTATTTCTTTAAACACTCGCGGTTATCTACATCACTTACATTATTACTAAACGGGTTCTTACCATGGTTATTTTTAATTGAGAGGTCCCGATATTTCGGCACTGTTTCAAGCGTCATGATCATGGGAAGACTGAGGAACTGCGGGATCTCTCAATTAAAAATAATCGTAGTAAGAACCCGTTTAGTAATAGTGCAAGTGATGTAGATAACCGCGAGTGTTTAAAGAAATTTATTAGCCTATACTTACTGATACTCACTGGTATCATTTAAAAATAAAGCTTTAAACACACATGGAATTTACCTAAAATTTTGTCGACTTCCAAAATGTTTTTTTCTATAGTTTGGGTTGATCGCTTTTAATGACTATTGTGTTAGATGAAAGATGATGGTCGTCATAGGGTACCGTTTTTTTTAAAGACCTCACTATTCTGTACGTTTTATTTGACCCCTATAAACAAGTCCATCCAAGTTTTAATAGTATTTCATAAAACAGTTAAAAAGTGTTATTAAAGTTAGCAGTGTCATCTTTGTCTCTACATAAAAACCGCAGAGGCGTCCGTGTAAATGTGGTTTGTATACAAGTACCAAGTACCATTGAGTATTATTGCCGTGTCTGAGGACGGAGTCAGGAATAATCTACATTAATATTATAAAGAGGAAACATTTGTATGTAACGAATAAATAAAAAACTACTGGACCGATTTTATTAATTCTTTCACCGTTTAATTATCCACGAGTTATTGTTATATATATATCCAAAAAAATGAGGGATTCGTATGAAAATGTCGAATCTTTGTGACACAGACGAAGTTACGCGAGTCATCTAATGTTTGTTTTGACAGACTCAAACTAGAATTTTCCTTATTTAATCGCTAAAATATTCTGAAATTATAGGTCTAAATTATATATCTCACCACTATACTTTAAGGAATAAAATAATTAACAGTACAGTATATTATATTTTGTGAGAGAATAGTGCCTAAACTAGGCTTGAGGCCTGTAGTTCAGGACAGGTTCTTAATAAGGATTTCTCAAACTAAAGATGCATTTTAACCAAGTTTTAAAGTACAATTTTATAAACAAATACGGATTGCCTTATTATAAAGTTAACTTATAACTGTCTCTCAAATAAGACCTTGAATTATAAACAGATGATCTGTATCCGAAGTCCGGCCCTGAATCAAAAGGTGACCGAAGACGAACTCGCTCCGTCTCAAGAGCAAGTTCTATATAATAAAATCACATTATAAACCCTATATTTAAACTCAGCTACAGTTCGAGACAATATTTTATACGTCTTTTGATCTTCGGAACTTTGTTTACATTTTCATCCTGTTTGATTCATTGTTGTGTTTCGAAATCCATGTTCGTTTCAATCGTTTTCCTGATCATGAAAAATTCATCATCACCAAAAACGTAGAATAGATCATTACCATTGAAAACAAGGAAGACTAACTAACAAATCATTTTTCTGCTATTGGAGTATACTTATAGTATAGGTACACAATCATCTCAAAAAAAAAACACATAGGGCATTTACAATACTCAAAACCTCAATTTCACAAATCGTATAACAAACATCCATAAAATCGAATGAAGTATGAATGGATTTGAAATACAACATCCTCAGTGTCCTGGAACTCTGCCAACACCGGACCCGATGTCTGCCGATGTCAATAAACATAGTAAATGCGTCTTCGGTAGACGGTGACAACTCGACCAGACGGTCGATGATCGTCGTGATAAAATACAAAATATAAACGTGTAGACGGATCCAAGATTCGCAGACATTCGTGTTAAATGCAATAAGAACTAAGAAGGGCAATGAGGTATCGTATTTATAGTAAAATTCGAAAGTTTATTGGCATGTTTGTTACTAAGTTACAGCTGAACTGATTTGAATGGAGCATACTTTGTAAAATATTGTCTGGATTAACACTTAAGTACATACAGCGACAGCTAACTGTATTTTCTTTAAGTTTTACATATGACAGTTTATAGAATTATATTAATAGTATTAATGTCTACTTACTGTATGTTTTATTTGGGTTTGCTGTAAGAAAACTTCAGTATTGTGTTAAGCTCGCCTTTTGTGAACATTTTTTTAATATAACTTTTTTCTGTCGTGTACAATGAAGTATAAATAAATAATGTGTCACTTACTTAATTTTATACTATCGTTTGAAGTTTATTTACCTTTGCTAAATAGTCGATGATCATTAAAAAATATTTCCACAGTTTACAGTAACATAGTCTCAATTTAAGTAGATTTATAATATAAAACACGACAAAATATAAATATTTCATCAGAAACATCGATCTAAACCACTATTTTATTAGAATGATACTAATTTAAAAACAAATTAAAGAGAAAATTAAGTGCCCAACTTCGGTTTTTACTAATTTTGCTAACCGCAACACAACAAACTTCCCAACCGCAAGATCTTAAAAATAACACCAGAAAAATAGGGTCGATACCCTTTGACGTCATTCAGGTTAATTTGTTAAGCAAATTATTATTAAATGGCGCCTTTAAATAGTTCTTGAAACACATACATTGTTTTATTATGTGTGTGCTAATTATACCGGTTTTCGATTACATAATAGAGAACATCCTGCCTACTCATCATTTAGAAATGGTTGCTGTGATAAACACATTTTATTGTGACTACTGTACTGAACTATGATCGTCATCAGCTCTTATACGACCACTGCTAAACATAGGCTTTCCCCAAACCTCACCATAACGACCGGTCCTGCTCGGTCTACATCCAGTGACTTCCTGACTGACCAGGTCTTCGGTCCATCTTTTGGAATGTCTACCCACACTGCTCCTATCGCATACTGAAATATATCACCTCATAACTGTCCACTGTTATGCTCAAACTTCTTTAGTACACTGTGTCAGGTGTAGTAAGTACTGTACCAACCCATTACTGCCCACTGTTGGGCTCAGGTCTCCTCAGATGAGGCATTAGGCATAGTCCACCACGCTTGCCCAGTGCGGATTGGGGACTTCACATATCTTCAAAGGATTTTTAGAATCCTTTTCCGACATGCAGGTTTCCTCACGATGTTTTCTTTCACCGTTTTTAGCCAGTGGTGTTGTGAAAAATTGTACATAAATCTTTTTCACATTTAGATTTAGAGGTACAAGCCGGATTTGAACCCGCGACCTCCCGTTCGGAAGGAAGCGCATCGACCACTCGGCCACCACGCCTTGCCAAATACATTCTGGGGATTCGAATGGGATTAAGCGTTCTTCTAAATGCAGATGTCCTTTCAATGTTTTTCTTCACCGTTTAGCCAGTGCTTTTGTGATAAATTACTAATCCCTTCCCGTATATACATCACTAAACCTTGAAAGTATATTGTTGAGGTAAATCCCTTACTCAACCATAAAGCTTTAACTCAGGACTGAGTTAATGTTTTATTTTCTTTTTAATATCTCATCGTCGTAAACTTGTTATTACGACATAATTGCATAACAAACAATAACATGACATTCTATTTTTTCAAAATGAGAAAATGAACTCATCGTAATGATTCATTGAGTTTTTAATAAATTACACAGGTCTACAAAAAAAATATTTTTGTTTGGTGCCGCTAACTTTATGTTATAATTTGGTTAATTAGTCCCCAAGACGTCGTGGGAAACTGTTAAATTCGCGAAGCTACGTTCAGGTTTGTACCGATCGATCATAACCTAAAAAATGTATTTTATAATACTTAATGTTATTATAATCAATTATTTTTTTTTTTTTTTTTATAATAATATCGATATGTCGTCGTGAAAGTGTTGTGTAAATTATAATCCATGTCTAGAAAACCTATAACAGATGCAGAGAAGAAGACATACGTTGATTACTTTAATATAGAGATGAAGGCTCTGGACAAACCATATGTTCCAAAAATTGTGTGCAAGTTGCGTAATGAAAATTTAAGACAGTGGGCAAACGGTAGGTAAACGAATCATTTAAAGTATAGTGTGCCGATGATTTGGACAGAACCAAAAAATAACATTGATGACTATGATTTTTGTGTTGTAACTTGTACAGGGTGCGCCAGAGAAACTTACTTTTTTGAAAGGTCAATAAAAAAAAAGTACTTCAGTTATTGTTTTAATTTTTTTTATTGGAGAATATAATATCCCAATTTTTTTTTTATGCAGTCTTAAAAATGACATCGTATAAATGGCGACCCCCATTGCGCATACACTGATGATGTCGATTTTTGAAATTCGTATCCACTCTTCGCAGCATACCAATCGGTATGTTGGTAATAGCGTCGCGAATGTTGTTCTTGAGGTGTGCTATGGTCCGTGGTCGATCGATATAAACCAGGGATTTCAAATAACCCCATAAAAAGAAATCGCATGGAGTCAAATCTGAAGAGCATGCCGGCCATTAGAGATCGCCTCTGAGAGAGATGAGGCAGTCGGGGAAATGTTGTCGCAACAAATTCATTGAGTCTCGTGCTGTGTGTGCTGTGGCTCCATCTTGCTGAAACCATACGTTCCTAACGTTCATCTCTTCGAGTCTTGGAAGAAAAAATCCTCGATCATGTTCCTGTAACGAGCTCCATTCACGGTAACTGCGCGTTCGTTTTCTTAAAAAAATAAGGACCAATTATTCCCATTACCGACATCGCACACCAGACAGTAACTCCACAGACACTTCCACACTCCCGAAATGAGTTAACCCACGACAGAATCGAATTACGGCCAGGAACGAGTCTGTAAGGAGGAATTTCAAAGCGAGATTTCACACTTGCGAAATTCATAAAGTAAGTATCAATTTTTTATTAGA
This sequence comes from Trilocha varians, assembly GCA_030269945.2. Taxonomy (NCBI): domain Eukaryota; kingdom Metazoa; phylum Arthropoda; class Insecta; order Lepidoptera; family Bombycidae; genus Trilocha; species Trilocha varians. Next base: position 9,366,058 of record AP028270.1, on the reverse strand, counting down.
GTACCGAACGTACTTGAAATTAGTTTTACTTTTAGCGGCACCAAAATCATTGTAGGCCTGTGTTATCGCTCCATATTCAATCGAGTCATTTATTTGGTTTTTCTATTACAATATGAACGTTAACCACAATATTTTTTAGGATATACATGTTAGTTTTATAAGTAACTAGCTTTTGGCCGCGACTTCGTTCGCGTGGACTTCAGGTTCGTCCCGTCTAGTCTAGTAATAAGTAAGAAATTTAGCTACAAACATTGTAGCCTATGTGTTATTCTGATGTATAAGCTATATTGTGGTAAAGTTTCATTCAAATCCATTCAGTAGTTTTTACGTGAAAGAGTAACAAACTATGGATGTTTACAAACTTTCGCCTTTATCAATAAATTAGAAAATTGTAAAATCTTTAAGTGAACGCGATCGGCATGAGATTATGTTACAAGGATAAGTTTAATTTCTTCATTATTTTTAAATATAAAAAAAGCGCATTTAAGCCATACGATGCAAACCTTATAGAAGTACTTAATATTTATGTTGAAATTTAGGAAGGCCTATGTTGAATTTAGGGAAGTTGTCTCACATAAAATGGGTCTATGCACTTTGCCAAGACCTTTTAAAATTCATGTAAATATTACATACATTAACGAAACAAAATTAATAACTTAATTATATTGTTTAATTAATAAAATTAGTCGTAAATAGAGTCCAGACTATTTACCTACTCACAACAATAATTTTGTATAAATTTTATATTATTTGTAAAGGTAACACATACGAACTCTTGTGTCATCGTCATGTACTGTACCGACAATCGTCTTCACAGCCTTTTTTGAAGTCAATTTTTCTCTCGTTTGAACACTATTTCCATTTGAAAATGTGATATACAAATCATCTCCCAACTCAGTATTGTTGCCCACAAAATACGGCTTTATCAGCAGTAAATCCAGGAAATGATTGGTCATAAAATCAGTAAAATATTCGACGTTTCTTAAAAGTTGATAATAAGTATTGTTTTTTAATGGTTCACCGGTAAACAAATTCACATCAGCGTACTGGTAGTAATGAGTTCTCATGTGAAAATAGAATTTCAATATGTTATTCATCTCTAGTAAACGAGTAGTTTTGTTGCCACCCTCTGTGATCTTGTAAGCTGCTCCTTCTTCAGTCAACACGAAGAGATCTTCGTTATTAATACGATCCAAGGCTATTACTGTGACGTTTTCTGTAGTCGTCCCGAATTTCTGCAAGCTTTCATCTGTATCGTTATATAGATAGATCCCTGATTGAGTTCCAATGTAGGCTATAGGTTCTTTTCTTGAAGCGACTACGCTGGTACCGTTGTATTCTTTTAAGACACCGTTTTTGTACCTATAAAGGCCTTTGTACTCTTTCGTAGTTTTGTTTACAATAATTTTTTCGACGAAGAAGAGAGTGTAGGAGATGTCAGTTTCGTTATGATAAGTCCAGATATTGTTTGGGTTAGATATTAATGCGACGTGCACGTTATATTTGCTGGTGTAGACAGTGGAACATTGAGCGAAGATTCTAGGAGTCTGAATGGCGTATTTATCGTAGTTCTCAGCATCGCTAGTTATGATGAGAGCAGTAGAAAACAACGCAATGATATACCACATACTTATTTCTGCAAATGAAATAAATTTTGATAACAGTTAATTAGTGCAACTGTAGCGAGTTATCTCTTAAATATAAAATTGAAAAAGATAATAGTTAAATTAGAAAATAAAATAATTACGGCATATATATACGGCAAAAAAAAGTTTTTTAAAATATAAAAATATTTAACACCTTACCACGGAGAGAATCACCATTAAATTATTCTGAAATTGTAGTTATACCATGACTTTTTTTATTATTTTCAATTACCGACACGTGAAATTTCAATTGACTAACCTTATGAACAAAAAAAACATTATACACTTATACAGAAGACTTCAAGATTCTTCAAAGAAATTTAATACTTTCATGCATTTTCAACGGGTTCTTACCACGATATTTAATTAATTGAGTTGTCTCGATATTTCAACGTTGTTGCAAACGTCATGATCACGAGAAGACTGGATACTGCGGGTCGATTTAACAGCAAACAAATCTATCTACCCTCTTTCTCGTTCGCTTTTGGGTGGTACCACTGGAACTCACATCACGACACACCACACTCACTGTATCTACAAGACTCTCTGAGCATGAACCCTTAGTGTTGTGTTTAGCATTGGATTCCACATACTCGATAATCTGAAGCCGTCACCCCAAAACCGCGAGTGTCTGAATAAAAAGAAATACCTGATCTCTTTGCAAAAATCCGAGCCCAGCAGTCAGCAATAATAGCTTGAAGTATTGCATCATATACTTACGCAGAATCAAGGAATTTCTGATAAATGATGAAGGTCTAAAAGAAAGTAGATGAAATTGCATAGAAATAACGATTACACGATTACACACCACTGCGCATATTGTTAATGTAAAATAAATTTGATTAGACACAGTTGCACCGATATGGTATTATATAGAAATGGGTTATTCAAATTTACATTCTCTCAACTTTGTGCAGGCACGTCGAAAATAAAGGTGAACGGAAGGTATGTGTTTTATTCTCAATTTTAAATCTATTTCTTGAATTCAATAAGGGTTCCGCGGCAGGACTAGTCATAGTACAAGTTTTGTACAAAATACAGCAACTGTAACTTCATTTTTATATAGTACTAGCTGCCACGCGCAACTTTGTAAAAAATAAAAACTTGAGAGGTGTCAAGGGATGGAACGAAGTTCCTTTCGATTAATTAATGAGGGAATTGTAATAAAATGTTTAAATAAAAGATTTTGATCTCAGCGCCATCTAGCATTAATCATATAAATAAAATAAAATAAGGAATTGTTTTAAAAGATTTTAATCACAGCGCCATCTAGCGATAATCATCTAAAACAAAAAAAAGTGTCGTGACAACTTTTTCATAAGAATTTCCGTTTAGCCCCCTTTCGATAACGCGCGAGAAGGAACTTCATTCCAAAAATCTTATATACCAATTGAGTACGTCCCCTTTTTGGAAGTCGGTCAAATTACACGTAATTAAAATATAAATTAGACTAGTTAATAAACGATAATCATTTGTATGCACAATAAAGATTTATTAATTATCTCGCACTGCAATTATAGAGACACGTCGAGAATGAAAAATGGCGCACATCCGCTTCCTGTTCCGTCTGTATCGATTTATTGAAATTGGATTATTACTGTTTATGTTATAAATTACATATTTTTACTGATTATCAAACTTAACATGATTCTTAGGGGCTCATTCGATTTTGTCAAATTATTCTTTTTATCTAAAGAAAGAAGAAAGAAAATCTTTATTGCTGTAGCAAAGTGACTTATATCAGTAGGTATTTTAATCTGAGAGTACCTTTACATAGACATAGACATCGTTTATTTGTGATGAAAACAGGTATAAAATTACAGAAATGAGAAATAAAAAATCAAACATGGAATAAATAAGTTTTCATCACAAACCAGTCGGAACTCAGCTTAATGTTATATGTTTCAACTGGCAGTGACGTCACAAATGTTATTGAAAATAACAATAAGAAAAACAGAAAAAAGATCAAAAACTAAATCAACACCAAGAAAAATAATTATTAATTAAAATTACAAAAATAAAAGAAAAAAATTGATATTCTAAAAAAAATAGGTACATATATATGATATACTGTTTTCGGATCGTGTGTACGTCTCACTTGACATTGAAGAAAAGTCCCGAGTCTTACCACATCGTCCACATTATATTACCATCATATGTATCTCTCTTAATTTTATTAAGTTGGAATAAAATCAGATAAATGCATTGCGGTGCGGTTCGTCTAAATGTGCTTTAGTTCATACAAAATATACAATATAAAATATATATAAACACTTCAACTGATTAAAATTAAAGAATGTATGGATATAGATTGAGTCCCGAAGAACATAGATTTTTTCGTAATATTTATGTCTCTACTCTTGCTACCTATGTCTGTTAATTGATATTATTACCATAGAATTATTACATCTGGAATCAACATCATGAACAACAGAATGAAGCCAATTTAAAGTGCACCGATCGCGCGTAACTACCCGATATTTTGAATTAACATCATGAATAACAAAGTGAAATTTTAAAGAACTTATGTGTGTGTAATATTTTATTAGTGTGTTAAACGAACTGAGTGTCATCGGTACACTAACGACAGAATATAGTGTAGTTACGCGCGATCGGTGCACTTTAAATTGGCTTCATTCTGTTGTTCATGATGTTGATTCCAGATGTAATAATTCTATGATTATTACATAGTATACAAAGCCGCTTCGCGTTATCTGTCATGTATGCTTAAATCTTTCAAACTATGCTAATTTTGTATATATTCTTGGAGGTATTAAAAGTAAAATAGCTCAATTAAAAAATAATATACAAAAATGTTTGTCTAAAAATCTCAAAATCCACCTTCTTCAACGCCATCTAACAATGTAGTTGCTTAATAATTTTGATGTTCATCACTCCGTCCACTCCCTTTGTGATAACGACGAAGTTCAGGTCAACTAGTTTATAATAATGTCGTATTTTTAACTGCTCCAAGGTCTACTTGGTTCAATGGCTCTGACCAGTTTGTCTGGAAGTTGCTTCGATTATATTTTACACGTGTCAATAAGTGATATTCAACGCTGCATTTACATATTGGCTCGCCATCGTCCAACATACGTAAAAAACAAATGACGGTGATGGCCGACCAACATGTAATCGAGGGTTTTATAGGTATTGAAACTATGTGGAGCACCGTTTGACAGTTGGTCTACCAGTTGTCATTTACGTGCATTGAGAATTGGCGAGCCAATATATAAACGCGGCATAAGACGAAAGCCTCATTAGCAAAGAGTGTTAAATAAATTGAACAATAGACGGGACAAAAGGTTTTTTTGATTTTGTTTATTAAATGTATTAAAGCTCGGTTTGATAAAATCTTTATGAAAAAAAAACAAAGTCATTTCGTTGTCAGAGCAAATTTAACGAAAAATTAATTCGTTTTCATGAATTGACTATGTATTCATAAAGTAAATTTAATGTTGAAATAAATAACATACATTTGTAGATAGGTAATTTGATTCTAGTACCTACCTACTATTCGAGTTTTAATAAATATAAAGCGCCAAATGTTACGTAATTTTGAATAAACAAGCCATTAAAGTGTCATTTCGACGTAGTTCCGAATATTTATAGTTCATTTGAACTTTGCCTTCAATACTTTGAACCTATAGAAATAACAAATTTTACAAATTAATTTTAATTTGCTTGTAAATTAAGATTGAAAACTAAATCGATTTTCTTTACCAAAAACCTGTCAATTTGTTATTGATTGAAACTGAAGAATCAATGAGAGTAGTACAGATTAAGTACATATTATTTCATAAAATCCTTTCCTCACTCACATAAAATTTCACTCATTCTAGAGTTTACTTTCTTGTGAGAGTCAAAGCTAAGTTGTTCGAGCATAAAACCTCTTTCGTGTTCGAAATTTGAATAATAAAAAAAAAAGTGTTATCTGTCAGAATTGTTTTGGCGCCAAAATGTAAAATTGAAAAATATAATTATTGTAAATCCAAAAAGTCACATCTTATTTATTTCCTGCGGTATTTCTGCAATTTACTCCCACAAAGTCCAATTTAAAGAGTGATTAAATTGTCCTGTCTATTTATTTAAATATCTTTGATGTAACCAAACAGGCTGCGGCCATGCACTATTTATTTATTTTTTTAAATGCATTTCGGTCTGACTGTTGCGATTAATGGTGCACCTTTCCTTTTTTACTTTCGGGGTGGTCTTGCAGATTATTGTATCATTTAAATGACAGGAATGTTCAAATGAACTTTGAATGTCTTAACGAATTATTAACTGAAGAACATTGCTGCATTTAAAATTGAAGATCTTTAATTTGATTTCAAAAATATACAAGTGGCATTAGATTTTGATGCTGTTTTACTAGGTTTTCGTAGGCTAACTGCATCTTTTAGTTAGGTGCAAGTAAAAATATCTAAGAAAGTGGGATATTTATCGGGAATCAAGGTGATCTAAAATCCACCGGGTTAAAGACCAAGTCTAATAACAACCAATTAATACCTACATCTTACCACAGACAACTCCTAAAGATAGACTTTATTTAGCTAAACAATTTTATGCAAAGTCATGAACACAACTAGTAGTTTATCCACAAGACCACACATTTATCCATCTTTTCAAAGACACCTGTGTTTATCTGACTTAGTAAACCCATTCAACTTCACCATGATTCATGAACGAGGCTAATTTTAAGACGAACCGGTGTTCTTAATGTTTTTTTTTATGTTTCTGGTAGACGATTGACCGACGTAACCAGTCATTAATAATATCGAGACGTTATTAACTGGTTTATTTATGTAAATGGGCAGACGAACTCGTTAATTTGATAATTTTAAGATAAAAAAAACGACGGAGCTCAATGACCATAGAGAAAAAACATGACAGGTCTTTTGGCGGGAATGCGTTTTGTTTCAGCTGTTTTTGAAGTAATGTTGAAGTTGAACCCATAGATTATTATACTAAATATTGATTCATTAAGAATATCAGCATTTTAACCTGAATAAATTTTAGTAGACTGTTTATCTCGTACTCATTTCAAATATCATTTTTTTTATAAATGCACTTTAAGTTTAAAGATTTAACTTTTAAGATTTATGATCGTGTTCTTATTGTATGAGGTGTCAAAACAGAATCCGCTTATTAATTTTATTAATCCATAAAAATGTTTTAATTTAAAGGAAAAGGTAAAGGGAAACCCAAGTACCAAACGTACAAGGAAGTAGTATGAAATACCTATAGTTACTTAAATATGTCTCGAGCGGTTTCTTATTTATACCTTACAAACCACGTTAGTAAGCTTATCAAAAGGAAAAATCAATTCGATCGCAGTATTGCTTCGTCGCAGTATTGTTATAGTCGTGGTGGCCGAGTGGTCGAAGCGCGTCCTTCCGAACGGGAGGTCGCGGGTTAAATCCGGCCGGCTTGCACCTCTAATTCTAAATGTGAAAAAGATTTAAGTGCAATTTTTCACAAAACCACTGGCTAAAAACGGTGAAGGAAAAGATCGTGAGGAAACCTGCATGTCGGAAAAGGGTTCTAAAAATCCTTTGAAGATATGTGAAGTCCCCAATCCGCACTGGGCAAGCGTGGTGGACTATGCCTAATCCCTAGTCTGAGGAGACCTGAGCCCAACAGTGGGCAGTAATGGTTGGTACAGGTGCAGTATTGCTTAATGAAAAACAAAATGTGTTCAACTTCATCTATTACCTACAGGGAACACATTTACCACCACTGTCCTTATGAGGGCCCATAAAAATTTTCACAACTCTGAGAATATATCAGTTTTAAAGACTCTTAACCGTGGTTTTTTTCTTCCACAAAAGTGAACGAATAACGTGCGTATCAGTGATATAATAATTTGTGAATTTTAAAAAATGATCCTAGAATAACATTTCTCTATTTATGTTTTCAATAAGGCAATGACACATTTCATAAGAAATTAACGCAACAATCTATAAATACTTGAATGAACGTTATGAGTTCACACGAATACAATGTTGTTTGAAATCGATCTATTTTCAAACAATAATGAATAATTTCTCAACATTGGAACTAAATAGGAACTTATATGGCATCTATAGTAGATGCTTTCTGTATTTAATCTCGAAAAAAATACCTGTGCTTAAAAATTGGTAATTACATTTGTTTGGAAGGTAGATGAGAGGATTCAAAATTTTGAAATGCAATTTGAAATTAAAATAATAAATAAAGTAGTTAAGTTACCTAGCTAATCTACAAATTACGTCTTATAGGTTACTTACATTTAGTTTAATACAAAAAAGCGCGCCAAAAACAACGACGCCATGACAGTTTGTCGCCATTTTTTTTTGAAACACACTCCGTAATAGCATTATCGATTTCCCAGCACTAACATTGTAGCTAATAGTTACTATTTAAATCAATCGTTCACCGGTACCCGTCCAGACCGGGTTATTTGTAGAACACGATACTACGTCGAGTGCACAAGAACAGGCTATTGGAAAAGCATTGCCGTAACGCGTCCAGTTTCGTACGAAAGCTGTCGAACGATCTAGAAACTCCTTGGCTTTTACTGGAGCATTTAATTGCTTATGTGTCCTTCTTAGATATTTAAAAAGTATTGTATTGGTTACATTTCGGTACTTAACTACTCAACTGGGATCGGTAACCAAATTGGTTTGTTTACTTTTGCCAAGTCTGTGGCAGGAGCCAAAATTGAGCACAGTTCTAAAACTTGTTTTGTTTACATTTTTTAATCGTCTCATATTTTACGGAGATGATATATTTTCGATGAAAATGCAATACAGCGTCGTTTAGTGATAAAGATTTACAAAAATATAAGGTTTGATTAAAAAACAAAATTAAAAATTATTGGAAAAAAATGTTTTTAAAACGGGCCTCAAACACGGTATTGATTCCGAACGAAGTCCCCAGTTTCGCCATCTAGCGAATAGTAACGTTCCCAGTTGAGTGGTTAAAAGAGATTTTCACAATTGCGTCAGTAAGCCTGTTTCTTAGGACTTGCCTTTGAAAAAAACTGCTGCATTTGTTTCGTCACTTTTTTCTCAGGACGTTTGCTATTTTTGGGAACTGGTAGTATTGATTCGACTTTCAACACGTGGACTGTATGTCCACATCAAATTTAAAATATTTTAATCAAATTCTCTTTATCTATCTTAATAGTTCTTTAAACTTCACTATGTTTTATTTCCTTAGTTTCAACTAAGTCTGGTTGTGTAGTGAATGCATATTGTAGAGAGCCCTGCCAACATCGTGCCCGGCATAGACAAGTTGTGTGCAAATTAACTTCGGTTCACGCATCTTGAACGATGCAACGCCTTCGATTGTGACTAACATTCATGGAATGTGGTCAATTAATTATATTTAAGGAGGTAAAATGCTTGGTAGTTTAATAATTCTTAGGCCTACGGTTGTTAAACAACAGTTTTGCAATTAAAGATAAAAAAAATTGTGAGTTTGAGAGAAGTGAAATGGAAAAAAGCTAAAAAAGTAGGATAATTCATCTTAGATAAAAGTATTTATTGGGTATCAATGATAAATAAAGCAATTTAAGGTTCATACCAAATTAAGAAATCATAGAAAATTACCGATTAAAGTAAAAACTGAATAAAAACACTATAAACAATTTACACGCTATAATACCGCTAATAAAAAAATACTACAGACAGTAGTAAAATAGTATTTGATAGTAATGTTTAGTTCTAAATCAATTAGCAGGTCGACAAACTAAAATACACTAACGAGAATAGACTCACAATCAATTGGCAAACATTAGACGAACAGTGATGTTGTTACACTAGAACTGGTTGGTTTCATTCAAATTTATACGCTATATAAGGCTTTTTGAATTCGAAACTTTGTAAATAACGTGTCCTCTACTAAGTCTAGTCATAAACTTCTCGAATGCTAAGAAACCACTATTGCTATAACAATAAAAACTTGAGAGGTGTCATGGGACACCCGAATAGAACGAAGTTCCTTTCGATTAAAAGATATCTTATAAAATATATTTCCTTTCGTAACGCACGATAAGGAACATGTTTCAAAAGATTTTATCATAACGCCATCTAGCGATAATCATCTAAAACAAAAAAGTGTCGTGACAACTTTTCGTAAGATTTTTTTCCGTCTAGCCCCCTTTCGATAACGCGCGATAAGGAACTTCGTTCCAATAGTGGTTTACTCTCCGTCTATTTCTACCCACCCAATCCCACTGCTTTATGTCAGGATTTTGCTATTAATAAACCATATATTCCAGTTCTCGCTTTAGCCAGCAAGTACTATCTATGTGTTAAATTATTGCATAGACGTACCTACCATGTGGTTGGTAAACGACTCTTCGTATTTTGGAACGTTTTACTTTTTCATAAAAATCGTTCAACTGACTTACATCAATAATTTTCAAGCATTGTAATAGTGTCCATTGAAAACTTGTAAGAAATTTCGGAGAGAAATATTTCCGACTCCGACCTCCGTTTAGGAATAGTAAATAAGACAATGTAAATAAAGACTGAGTAAGAAGAATAATGCAATTGATTATATTACTCTGAGCATTATTAAACGCTAATCAGAAGCACGTGTTGATGCATTGCGTCCTTACAATGTGGTTTTAATCAATTAATTGAACCAAGCTTATCTTCAATAATAAAGGGCGAATGACGGGTAAATACATTAAAAATTTAACTAGCATTAAATAGCATAATCCACCACGTTTATCCAATGCGTATTGGGGACTTCACAAATCTTATTTCCAATCCTTGTTCAATATACAGGTTTTTTGATGATGTTTTCTTTCGCCATTTTCAGCCAGTGGTGTTTTTAAATTTCAGTTTTCTCTTTTTCAAATAAAATTTTTACTTCTCGTATGAAAGGCTTCAACTACTCGGCCACGACTTTCTGAGTACCTGAGCTCTTTATAAATCGGAATTTAGATACTAAAGTCGCAATTCCGAGGTATAATATGTTACGTTTTAGTCGCAGTAATTCCTCGTTGACCTAGTTTTAGCGCACGTGGTTAATTGTAGCCGATTGGTGGACGGTGGCGTGTTCGAACGACAACGACCTAGCCCGCTAATTGTACAGTTTACAATCCCTTGACTACAATTACATTAATCATAGTATTGTCTTGTGCATTCGATAATCTGCACATTTCTGAGAACTTAATAGGTTCCTACGCGTTTTCAATTTTGCAAAGTTCACTTGTAGCTCAAATCACCTTTTGCGTAGATTTGTCGACCTACAGCGAACATAGTAAATCTAAGTAAAAAGAATACGTTATATCAATTTTTTCATTCAAATTTAAAGAAAACGAACTTCATTACCCAAAAATTTTCTTTTACACTTACCACACTTACTTTTCAACTCTTTAACTTACCACACGTAGTTGCGGATAGTTGCAAATAATTACTGTAAGGATTATAAGTACGCCGGCCTGTAATTACGTGCAAGTCGCCTCTGGAACCTTACACGGTGCAGCTGCGCGTACATTATTATTCTATTGCTCACTCTCCTTAAAATGGAGACTGAACGAGATCAGGTCGCAAAGTTAAGGCTCTCTCACACTAGTATTAATATTAAATAGTTCTTACTAAAATTTTTTAAGGAAGGCGGCGCCAGATCGCAGTCATTGAGTCGCAGGTAAGTGCATCTTTTATTTGTGGAAGCAGTTCCTTGAGCTCTCCAACGTACGTTTGTTCGGTGACAGGCACCCTCCGCGATACAGGGTGTAAAGCCCACATAGGTTTGGGGCTATTTACACGCCCCACGCCTCCCCATTTTGATATTTGGACATTTTTAAAGTGCTAAGAACAAGCGACATAATACTGCTATCACGTAAATGGTGAGCGAACTACCCTCATTCTCGTTCGGTTTTGAATACCAATGGAACTGGAACTGAGACTGTTCACATAGTTTAAGAAAGTCAGGAATAAGTCATGCACTTGTACTATTGAAAGTTAACTAATAAAATATCAAACGACCACTTACTTCAAAATGACATAATGATACATCTCTATTATTAAGAAACAAATTATTTTATAAAACAGAAGAGTACTTAAAATGGCGTTAGTGATTTGTCTAAGTGCCTAACTTTTGATTTTTTTTTACAAATAAACTTTGAGAAATAAAAATATTACTTTCATGCATTTTCAACGGTCATGATCACGAGAAGACTGGATACTGCGGGTCGATTTAAGAGCAAACAAATCTGTCTACCCTCTTTCTCGTTCGCTTTTGGGTGGTACCACTGGAACTCGAACTCACATCACGACACACCACATGAAATATACCACATGAATGCATGAAAGTATAATAGAAAACCGCGGGTGTATATGAATAAGTTTATTTTAAAAAATTGTTCTCAAACTACATGTGTGCACCTTAACGAAACACAAAGGACTAATAAGTCAACGCTGCAATAGTTACTCAGCTAAATATAGCTCAGTATTACTTATTGAACTTTACAATAAGTAAGGGTAAAGTCCGAGCAATGTTTTGCTTAAGTTTACAAGCGTCTCAGTAGATTATGAAGAAACTAAATTATTGAAAAACTAGCTGGCGCACACAACTTCGTCTGCGTCACATAAGGAAATTTTCTCACCGTTTAAACCTTCCCTGGACTTGTACGAATATTTCAAGATTAAAATTAGCCAAATCGGTTCAGTCGTTCTCGAGTTTTAGCGAGACTAACGAACAGCAATTCATTTTTATATATAAGACTAGCTGACTCGCGCAACTTCGTCTGCGCCGAAAAAAAAAATGAGGGGTGGACTACCCCTAACATTTAGGGGATGAAAAATAGATGTTGGCCGATTCTCATAGGTACCGGATAAGCACAAAAAATTTCATCAAAATCGGTCGAGCCGTTTCGGAGGAGTTCAAGTTCGAACACCGTGACACGACAATTTTATATATTAGATTTAGCTTCTTAGATGACCATTTATCATCAGTTCACTCATCGGGCGTCTCATTTTACTGTTATGGACACTGCAAGTCTTCTTTCTATTTCCTAATGTTAAGGGCATTTTTCGAACCTTGTTTATAGAGAGATCAACCATAATATGCAGAAAATACCGAACAGTTTTAAGCAAACAAAAACGAATTTCTTAATTATTAATGAGATTATATAAAAAAAAGAAAACTCTCCAACAAACTCTTCATTGAGCACAGCAAAGAAAAACAACATACTTAAAAACCAAGTGAATTTCTTCCATGATAGGTAAACGAACCTGCGGACATTCAAGGAAGTGCTTACGTTTTATTTATTAAACAATCCAGCATCATGAATATGTTCCCGCAATCAGCACCTTGTTCTTGAATCTGGACACGTACTGTTCAGGAATTAACTCTACTCAATAGTTTCCTAGGCATACTCATGATTTTAACTTATACGAGGAAATAATACAACATTTATCCTACATGGTATAGTATAGTGATATACATACTGTATCTGTCGGAGATACCATCCATCATTGAATAATATATGGTAGATGATCATAGATTAGGTAGGCCACCTAATCTATGATCATCTATTTAGCTCGCCTATGTAACAAAAACAAAAAAAAAACAAAAAAAGGCTTTTATTTTAAAAAGATAATCTGAAAACCTATTACCTAATGGTATCCTGTTAATTAATACTATTTTTTTAGGCAAGCTAACGAGCCACCTAATTGTAAGTTGTTACTATAGCTTATGGACCTCTGCAATGTAAAGGAACATTGCGCTACCTACAACCACCCTAAATACAGAACTGTGTTGATGGAGTGCAAATTTAGTACCAGTTTCAGTCAGTTAAAACTAACGTGTTATACGCACAAGACCTATCTGTATTTACGATCGGATAGAAGCCATTGTTACATGCAACCTTCGTGCTGACCTCAGTGTTACAAGCACACTAATTCACACCTATTCGCTTACTATAATCACTAACTCACAGTGCGTGCAAAACCAGATGTAGTTGAGCTCTTTTATAGATGTTAGTAAAAGATTGTGATGTTGTTCTGCCTGATTCTATTGCTTGCCGTGTCCAAATTTACAAGTACATATATGTAGAGATTTTTCTATGTCATTGTAAACTACTAACAAATCCATAAAGTAGATACTTGAAGACCTAAGAGTTACAGATTTAGATTACAATGTTTTATTTTTGCCATACTATGATAAAGTTATTATAAATTAAAGGACAGCAGACAAGAGATAGAGCCCGAATTATAGAGGCTGCTTAAACTGTCTTACACGGTTTTTCAACACAGATTCATCTAACAAAAAAGCTTTATACACTCATAATTTAAGAACTCCCTAATAAATATCCCAATGAACCCGTTAAATAACAATCAAATTTGCGAAATGCAACTGCATTACACATTACGTCATCAGTTGCCAACGCTTCTGGCAGCAGTTTGATTACATTCAATTAATATGGTAGCTACTGGTCAAGGAACTTACGCGCCGGACAGTCTACGATACGACCACTACATCTTGAGATTTCAAACGTTATTTATAACCTTACTGGTTCCCTGCAGACGTTTTTCTGCGCGATTGCAGCGTCATCTACCGGGTCAGTGATTCTTATAAGTTTATCCAGATATTCAAATCCGTACAAACAGCATCTTAACATCCAAAAAATCTCACTAACGTGTTCTTGAGAATAAATCCAATGTACTGAGAGAAAAACAAAAGAATTTAACTGCACGAAGCATCAACTAAATATATCACAGATTATTCGCATTATTCAAGGCGATTCCAGTAAACAATTCACATAAGTACATATCCCTTCGGCGGCAATTACAATCCACAAATAACTCCACATCGCTACGCCATGTAATTTTAAATACATTTAAACAGAATCTCGTTTAAAAGCGGATTTACTGATGAAACGCTACACCTTATCATTATAGAGCATCTTCAATGTAAATTGATACGTGTGTGGCAACGAATCGGCCTTTTTATCCGGCTCGAAGGACCAATTACAAGATTTTTTTTTTCATCGTTAATATGCACGTCGTCGCATCTTGGGTGGCAGCCGAGCAGTCTAGCCCGGTCGGTCGTGATTACTATGCGTGCTGTGTGCCAGAGTGCGTGAACGGCAAATTACTAGAACTGACTCTAAGTGTACCCACAGTGCGTTCACTCCTTAGAAACAGGTAATCTAATGTATTATTAATCACTGCCTTATAGCTTAAACCGATCGTTTTTGTACACTTTCATTTTCAACTAAATCTCGTATTTCGGTTTGTAACGATGTCGACAGACTGGATTTGAGCCAATTTAATAACATTTTAAATGATTTTTGTCGTACGATCCGTGAATGATAATAAAAGTTGGATAGTTGCCTGACATTTACACTGTAAATTATTTAAATGTTAATTTCAATTTTATTTAAATTTATAGATTTAGTCTGTGAGTTTTCGTATTTTTTTTTTGATACGTCAGAATGTTGTCTGCATATTTATAGCCTATACTAGCTGCCAGGCGCAACTTCGTCTGCGTCAAAAAAAAAACAAAAATCCCGGGTATGAATCTAAACCATTCTCGAATCTCCACGAACACACACAAAAAATTTCATCAAAATCGGTCCAGTCGTTTAGGAGTTCAGTCACATACACACGTACACAAGAAATATATATTATAGCCTATATGTTTAATAAAGAATAGAAATATTTTTTCACGATTATCTGAATTAGTCTGCAAGCTCGTTTGTATAACTTACAACTAAAAGTGATCTACTAAAAAAATAACTATTATCATAATACTGTCACTTTTAAACAGTTTTTTCTATCACATTTAAAATAATTCACAATCTATAGTCAACCCGCACTGTAACTGTATAAGTGTAAAAAGTCGTAAATCCGAGGCACAGATAGTGTTGTCCGGACAAGGATCGTTCCTTACAGTACAGTGTTCGGTCGCTTTACTCTTCGTGATCGTAAATACGGTTCGTGATAACAAGACATAAAGACGTCCAACTCAGTCTGATTCATAGGTATCGTGTTGAAAAAAGATTTTAAATATGCCTTTCGGTTTCCAGCAGACAACTTACTTTTTAGACTTTAAACTCTGGATTATTTTTGCCAGACCTGTTTGGTATTGTTTGTTATGTTGATCAAAAATAGACGAATTTAAGAGTTATTGCAAATAATTGAAGCAGATTGCGGGTACAGTGGACTTATGCCCAAATGAGATCTCCGACCGGGCGAGGTAGTGTATGCCAGGCCGAAGCCCACTGTAGTAGATTTCAGATGTCGTATATATGCGAAGATTTCTGTAAATGTCGTAACCGCGATTCAGGATCTCGCGCGTTATTATTGGTCGCCACATAGATAGGTACCTACTCGTAGTTAGGTATGGTTTATTTCTCTCAAACATCATAATTTGTTACCGTAGTAATAAAAGACACAAGTCGGAAACACGAATGATAAATTCGAATTCAAAAGATTGATTAATTCAAGAACCGAATTCTTGGTTCATTCCAAATGGAACTAAGTCTTAAGATACATCACATTTCTGATCATCAGAGCCTCTATAATGCGGAATCTCGACCACTATTGAGGCTAACAAAATTGATTGCAAACCCCAAATCTTGCTCCACATAAATCCGTATAGGTATCACAACCATTAACTCCCAAAAGAAGGTCACCATTCGATCAACAAAAACAACAATTTGGATACATTAAAATTGTCGTAACTTTTTATGAACTATTAAACTACAATATATAATTACTCACGCACTATGTACCTACATACTTACCTACATTCCTATTCCCCTTCAAACGAATTAAAGTTCTCAATGTATAACGCAAATTTCTTGTTGATAGCTCCTCGAAGTGGTTAGGTAATTATGAACACGATTATAGATAAAGTGTAGTATAATTGTCGAGTAGCTCGACAGAGACGGATTGGTCGTTTCAAAGGGCTTTATAGGCTCTAAAAATAAAACGATTCAACTTGTTTTCTTCGACTTTTATAATGAATTTTTCGGATTATGTAGAAATTGTTAGAACACGGTTAAACCTACATATTGAAAAGCACTTTTAAATCCTTAAAATACACGTAATAATACGACAATATGCCAAGCGAAGACTAATAGTTGCTCTTTCAGCGAATTTAAAATATACAGCTTATGACACTCTCAAATAATGTATTTTCGGGTATTTGCCCACCTCTCACTCCTACGACTGTAACTCGTGTGTAGCCAGGATCCACAGCGGCGACCATCGTAATGACTCTGAGTAGTGAAGCCCAGGAACCCGAGGGAAAGCTAACTTGTCTTGTCGAATTTAATCAGAAGATAATAGAAGGAGTAGGAAAACATGAGTTTCGACTTCCCTTCTCGCAAAGCGGGAGACAATAAAATAACATCTCAAATAACGTATCTTCTTAATATACATAATATAGTAAAATAATTTTCAAAATCGGTTCAGTAAATTAAAAGATTACCCATTCTACGTCACAAACATCACCACATTCTCTTATTTTGAAATGAGTAAAAATTACAAGTGCCCAAGAGCCTGATTTCTGCATTTGGTCCTGCATAGTCAAGCTGCCTTATTTGATAGCCGCACTATATTTACTCTTTACGACAACTCGGTATTAATCGTCGGCCGCTCACTTTAGACTTAAGCTAACACCGGGTGACTGTAGCAGCGGACCAGCTAAGCTTGAATTACGCATTTCAGAACTTTATTTTAGCTTTAAATGGCGTAAAATTACTTATATCCATTCGATCGCAACTCTTTTAGTGTCTAGTCTGTCTGCCTTCAAAGGCATGCTTTGCACAATTGAAGAATTCGATTGCATTTCGACAAATTTTAGTCCCACATTGATAGTACAACCCTGGCATTCACTGGTATTTTAATTGGCCTTATTATATTTAAATTTTCCATGTCACCTGATAATGATTGAAAGAAAATTAATAGCTTTTTTTGAAAGTATTTCAAACATAATTCATGATTGAAATACTTAATACTTTCATGCATTTTCAACGGGTTTTTACCACGATATTTAATTAATTGAGTTGTCTCGATATTTGAGTGTGGTGTGTTGTGATGTTAGTTCGAGTTCCAGTGGTACTATCCAAAGGCGAACGAGTGCGAGGGTAGACAGATTTGTTTGCTCTTAAATCGACCCGCAGTATCCAGTCTTCTCGTGATCATGACGTTTGCAACAACGTTGAAATATCGAGACAACTCAATTAATTAAATATCGTGGTAAGAACCCGTTGAAAATGCAGGAAAGTATTATAGAAAACCGCGACTGTCTAAATAAGTTTTGAAATACTTAAATTTCTATGTGGATTCACATTTTAAAATGAAACTCTTTTCGAAATGCCAGTGGTCTACGTATTTTTCGGTTGATTGAAAGACGTATCTCGAGTTATCTGGTTCCTTAAGTGCAAGATAAAGGCCGGTGTCCACTCAGCGTTTACACGTAATCAATCCTTACAACACTTGGTTATCGAATGTTCTAGAACTTTGTTACACTTCCGACAACCTTAACTTATATAGTTTTTAAGTTCACACTGTATTGGACTTTAAAAAGGTTAAATAAATTGCGTCTTGTTGAATGTATGGATGGACTTATCCTTTAGTGAAACTGATTTACTTAACAAAGATCATCACTGAAGAAAGCAAATTGAATTTTAATATTCTTCTTGTTCTTCCTTTATTTATGGCTCCCGTCCAATGAAGATTCGCCATTCGATTTGATATTCTTGATACTGTGTAGAATTAAGATTCAGACTAGATCTGAGCCACAACATTCACTCTGTTTGCATCAACGTCTACCTGCCTATATTCATCGGGTTAGAAAACCTGCCGACATTGCAATATCCAGTGTGTGACAGCCAGAACTTATCACAATGGCAATCTTAAATGCAACTAGCCTCATATGTCGAAATAATTTCTAAATCATACCAACGGTTCCAGAGATTAAACTTTATAACATTAGTATCGATTCTAATTCGCCATCTTCTGTTCCAGATGCATCTAAGTTCAGTCCAGTTCGCGTGGGTGGCACTGGTAGCGCTTGCGGCTAGCGCGACGGGCGCAGTCCCCGCTTCGGCGCCGCACCACGTGGAGCGACGCTCGTTCTTCACCATCGAGTGCAAGGGGGTGTTCGACGCGGCCATATTCGCGCGCCTAGACCGAATCTGCGACGACTGCTTCAATCTGTTCAGGGAGCCGAGCCTCTATAATCTATGCAGGTTCGTAACAATCTTTACCATAGATTCAGGTTGTGCGCAAATGTGGCTGACTTTGGAGCATCTAGTGGATGTGAACACATTTGTGCAACGCCTTAATCTATGATTTCATTGTGACGTTTTTCATTAGCAGTTAGTTTAAGATAATGAATGTTCTAATCTTTTATTCCTTGGAACAGGAAACAGTGTTTCACGACAGATTACTTCAAGGGTTGCGTGGAGGTGCTACAGGAGAATGACCAATTAGAATTATTCAAGAAATATATAAAACAAATACACGGGGCCGACCCGGGAATTTAGGTACAATATGGTTTGAAAATTATCTATCCTTCGCACTTACTATCAACTTTCTTAGCTTATGGGAAAGCACGCTGGTATTTTAACAACTTTGACGCAGTTTTTCGCAGTCTGGTAACATTAGATTTGCAATGGTAACATTTTTATGTCACTTTTTAATTGTATTGCACTGAGTGGATTTTGACGGGAATTTTGACAAAATGGATGCCGTTATTAACGTAGGTTATAATTTTGTAGAATCATCGCGAATAACGCATCGATTTATTACACAAACTACGTGTTTTATTATTCAATAACTAAGCCATAAAAACTTAAAATTTTTGAAAACAAACCGAAGATTATTTATCAATTTTTCGACGAGATACGATGACGTATCACTGATTCACTGGCGCCAAGAAGACGTAGAAATTGATAGTGTACATTATCTTTGAATGGGGCTCAATCCACTGATCTCAATGGCTATACACTAAAGATCAGTGGGCTCAATCATATTAGTGTCATCTTTCAATAGATAACAGGTCATTATCGGATAGTAATGACATATTCATTCAATAAATAGTAACTTATGCCTTGGAAATTTGAAATTACGATACTGTGTGATTTGGCAGTATAATGGATTACAAGTAAAATTTTTACAAAAGTGAAAACGCAAAAAACAATTTTGTAAACCCTAATTTTCTTATCATGAGATTACCTTTAGAATATCTTCTTTCCAACAATAAAAATGGGTTTATAAATTATGGGAATTATATGATTGGAATTCAGAAAAATCTCCGTTTTTTGAAGTGGGTTATAAATTGCAAATTAGGTTTAACGCTAAACACCACCAGTAGTTTCTTCAGAAGTTTCAAAATTAGTTACGTAATTACGATAGTCCTTAAAATTGCTATAGTTTTGTCACTAATATTATAACTTTTTATATAATACTACCAAATGTTTATAACCGCATGTTTCGGCGATTTCTATATGCATGATTCTTTATTGTGTCAAACATAGATTTAAAACTATCTTAGAGACTAATCTAATTAATAGTGTTATAATTCTTATTTTTCCAAACTTTCCGCTTGTCTATCCCTTTCCTATCTTCGACCTTAAAGTTAAGGAAATAAAGTTGTTAATTGTATAATTATGTTTACAGGGCGGAATGCTTTACAACACCCGTCTTCAAGGGATGCATGGAGTCCTTGTACCTCTTCGACAAGAAAGAACAGATAGATCAGATGATTGATTTCGTCGGCAAACGCTAACGTAAACAGCCAACAATCGCGCCAACCGCTTGTCAAACATTTGACGTATAACCCGACCATGTCCGAACGTCCGGCCGCCATTTTGAAAAACAAGCAACGGGATACAACACTCCACCGCTTCGCGTAAAGCAGAGACAATTTACATGCCAATTATAAATTTTGACGTCTGCTTTCTATCCTCAACGTATTCTAGTCTATGTGCGACGTAAAGTAACGTTTACGCTCGCAACTAATTGTAATGTTATGTCATAAGTATTGTATAGGACATATTATGTATTTTATTATATGTGTTATTAAATATTGTAAGCTTTTCGAGGGAGAGTTAAGTACATTACGTCACCTCCTAGGTATTGTTAAAACAAAATTGAGACAGTCAACATTCTGGTATCGATGCTGGTCATCTTAATCTGTCTCGTTAAAAATCCGACTGAAATTCTTGTTTTTGTATTATATTTGAAACGCATTCCAAACTCAGTATTTTAAATTGTGCTATTTTTTTCTATGACATTATTCCCCTTTTTCTTGTGTAATGTGTAATTTGTAGTTTTATGTTATTACTTCGGCTTGTATATTTTAGTTTTAATACATCTTATTTAATTTCATTTTTCATTACCAGTGATTGTCAGACATGTTTTTGGAGTCATAGACAATGTTCAACTTTTCTTGAACGACTCAAAAGCGCAAACTGTCTTGACATGTAGTTTGAACGTTTTTCTAACGAATGAATTTATTACATAAAATTTAGTTAATAAGTAATTAAAGAGTTTTATTTTTGTATACATTGAAATCTGATTGTTACTTTTTATTTATTCATGTTTTATGTAATACAACTCCAGTGTGTTTTTTTATATCTTTCTTTTTACTTTAAGTTGCGGTTAATACTTATTCGAAGTGTATGTTAAATCATCATTGTTCTTCTCTGTTTTAGAATCTCATAAATTTAGTTTTCTTCATCTAGCGTTTCTTAATTGACATTATTACCCTGACAAATTGAAAATGTAATCATTGTGCCAATATCTACGATACTAGTTATTATTAGCTAATCACAATGTAACTTAGGAAAATTATATTTAAAAAAATGTATTTAAAATGTATGTTAATTTATATTAAAATTTTGTATTTGAAATTAAAAATTTTGAAAAAAAAAGTTACAAGAAACGCTACGGGTTCTATTGAAAATATATAATTCATTTTGAAGAATAATGTTTTTATTTATGTTCCCCGAATATCATCTTTACCTAAAAACCTGCCACATTCAAACTGCAATATCTCCTTATCAAATTTTTATGATTATGCTATTCTTAAGTCAAGCAAAAAGATTCAGTAACCCGGAGCCGGTCGTGGTGGCCGAGTGGTCGAAGCGCTTCCTTCCGTACGGGAGGTCGCGGGTTCAAATCCGGCCGGCTTGTACCTCTAAATCTAAATGTAAAACAGATTTATGTGCAATTTTTCACAACACCACTGGCTAAAAACGGTGAAGGAAAACATCGTGAGGAAACCTGCATATCGGAAAAGGGTTCTAATCAAATCCTTTGAAGATATGTGAAGTCCCCAAACCGCACTGGGCAAGCGTGGTGGACTATGCCTAATCCCTCTCCTGAGGAGACCTGAGCCCAACAGTGGGCAGTAATGGGTTGGTACAGAACCCGGAGCCGACCGATATATTGTCTATGGAACTGATAGACTGCGTAGCTTATCTATGGGTTCTGGGATTGGCGCCAATTTTGAGGGGTCGTGAAAAAAGATACGTTGGACTTGCTTTGGAATCAGATGCGTATTATTTTTATTATTTTCTATTATTAAGTAAAGGAGGTTCCTTGCATTAATGAATACTTTTTAAAAAGTAAAACCACTTCTGGTTCATAAAAATATATACATATAGATACAAATAATCATCTTTAATACAAAGTATGGATGCACTAAAGGAACCTTAAGGCGACACAATTTATTAAGGCGCAAGTCCGCGTACTAACTTTGACGTCAATTATCAGGCACGTATTGGCTATCATCATCATCATCATAAGCCTATAGACGTCCACTGCTGGACATAGGCCTCCCTCAAACCTCGCCACATCGACCGGTCCTGCGCCATCTGCACCCAGTGACCTCCCGCGATCTTGACCAGATCGTCGGTCCATCTTGTGGGGAGTCCAGAACTTTTCGTATTAGCTATCGAATATGTTTTAATGTACAATAGCACTATTTATGTGGTCACTATTTAGCACTTTTTAGTGACAATTTTTCGACATATTCATAAACATTAAATTCCATTTCGCGCGCAAGTTAGGTGACTTTGTGGAAACTTTGTGACGCAAACGAAATTGCGCTGATCAGCTAGTATTAGTAAATAAACAAGAATATTATCAAATTTTATATTTTTTTACATACAATCTACACAAATATTCTAGAAATTGATACGACACAGATCACAGTCATAGTTAAACGAAAATATTTTATATAATAAACTTGCCTATGTTCCAAAGAGCAGAATGAAATTACCTTTCAATATAATATTGTTTATACAGGGTGGAATTTTGATTCTCGGGTGAAGAAAGAGTATTTTCAAAAATTTTGAATATAATTATATTTGTTATGAAAAATAATGGAATGTTTCCTTTCAACAAATTCAGTAAAATCATTACTTTAGAGTACTTTATCTTGAGAAGGCATTTCAAAATACCACCCTGTATAATAGTAACATACATCTCTTTAATACTCAATTCTATCTTAGGGTCGTTTACCTTACAATTAAAAAAAAACAATGTGAAATATAGTAATGACGTCATAACTAACCAGTACTAAGATTTGTAAATAAACAGTAAACAATAGAGACGAACCCGAATGAGAATATGAAAGTAATGACGTCACGTTCTCTAATTTCATTATAACTCATCATTGGAACTCAAAACTGAATTATAATTGAAATAAACTTTTTAAAAATCATTTTAATCTGGACGTATATTTATATAGATGCTATTTTGAAAATAATAAGAGTTAAAAAAACATGTTAAATTCATTAAATTTAATAATATTCTACTCTTTAGAAACGCACATCAGTCTACGAAATATCACACAAAAATATAATTCTTAGCTTTTTTACGAAAATAATTATTACGATAAAAACAAATAAATCGAATTTCTATTATCCCCATATAAATTCACCTTTATTTGAAATCTAGAGAACGAAATATTAAAGAATTATGAATAGGGGTGTGCGAATATCGTTCGAATCTAATCGAATATTAATATTCGATACACATATACACGACACACATATAACTGATAATCGAATTTCGAATAGTATCGAATTTGACTACGACGATGCATCGGAAATAGGAAAAGTATTTGTATTTTGTAGGTATATCTTGAATAGGCTTGATGTCAGATTTTGTGAAGTTGATCGTGATATTATTTTTCGTGAAATTCGATACTATTCGAATTATTCGATTCGAAACGAATAGTTCGTAAGTTCGAATTATTCGCACACCCCTAATTATGAAGTGTCTTATTTTAGGAGAAATAGATTTTATTTTATACTATATTATGAATATTTACAGAAGATAATATAATGAAATACTATAGTAAAGTTATGTTTCATATCAATCACAGTGATCATATCAGAATATAAAAATACTACTATAGTATTTATTATTTGTAAATAGTAGAAAATACAGATATCTATGGCAACACCGAGGTATCAAAAAAAAAAATTTGGGCAATTCATTTTGTACAATACTATATATCTATTTTATGATATTTAAAATTAAATGAACTTATTAAAGACTCACATAAGAGTTTTAAATCGAAAGATAATTTCATAAAATGCTTCAAATTGTACTGTTTTGTACCAGTGTACATGTGTACTGGTACTTCTCAAGATCTAAAGATTGTGCAAAATTTCATCAAAATCGATTGAGAGGTTTATGCTAGAAATTGTAACAGACAGACAGTTACTTTCCCATTTATAATATTAGTAGGGATTTTCTACATATCGTATACGGGGTAAAACGACATTATATTGTATATAAATCATTATTAATATAAATATATGAATATTTGAAAGTAATGGCACTAAACTACATCATGTATCACAATTATTAATTATACACATATTATAACTAATAGTTGAAAATATATTACATTAATTGCGAAGTTAATTTTGTTTTAACAAGATTTTTATATGAGAAATGGAACGTACTGAAAAGTAATTTACGTAGCCAAATTCGTGTTAATTTTCATAAAAATATTTAACAAAAAAAAACTTGAGAGGTGACATGGGACACCCGAATAGAACGAAGTTCCTTTCGATTAAAAGATTTTAGATTAAAAGATTTTTTTCGAAGAGAACGTGTTTTAAAAGATTTTGATCACAGCGCCATCTAGAGATAATCATCTAAAACAAAAAAGTGTCGTGACAACTTTTTCGTAAGAATTTTTCCGTCTAGCCCCCTTTCACAACGCGCGATAAGGAACTTCGTTCCAAAACTTCAAGCTACATTGGTAACACTTTTAAATACTATTTCTATTAGTACCATCAATACAGGGTGATATAATTTCTCTATTTTCATACGAAATATAAATAAAAAAAACATTTAATATTGACCTAATATGGTTTTTGTACTATTTAACTATCAAAATGAGAGTTGCTAAGAAAGTGTGTCGTGGTGGCCGAGTGGTTGAAGCGCTTGCCTTCCGAACGGGAGGTCGCGGGTTCAAAACCTTGTACCTCTAAATCTTAATATGAAAAAGATTTATATGCAATTTTTCACAACACCACTGACTAAAAACGGTGAAGGTGAAAACATCGTGAGGAAACCTGCATGTCGGAAAAGGGTTCTAAAAATCCTTTGAAGATATGTGAAGTCCCCAATCCGCATTGGGCAAGCGTGGTGGACTATGCCTAATCCCTCTTCTGAGGAGACCTGAGCCCAACAATGGACAGTAATGGGTTGGTACAGAGCTTTTTTGTACTATTTAACTATCAAAATGAGAGTTGCTAAGAAAGTTCACATACCAACAAGTAGTATTGATTGAAAAAAAATTGACTAAATTTAACAAAGTATTGAACCCAATTTTTTCTAATTGCCACATTAGCAAACGAAGATTCGTGTTGCGATTGAGCGCTAAAGAAATAATTCACGGACAAATTTTAAATAAAAGGATATCTACACACAACCGGTCGTTTTAGATTATTAATAATCTATACTTTTAAGAATATCAGGCGACAAGAGTCAGTAACCCGGAGCCGACTCATATATTATCTATGGAAGTGATAGTTGGCGCGGAAGATCTCGGGGTTCTGAGATTGGCGCCAATTTTACCTAATTTTAACGATAAAGTAAAGGACGTTCATTGTATTCGGCAGGGTCCAGCTGAAAATCAGCGCTGCAGCTGTCCAGGCTGTAGCTTCGTGCTGAGCTGGTCGCCCTTTCAGTTACACCCTCGCACATAACCTTTTATTTCATTCTTTGTTTTAATTTTTTTTTTTTTATTACTTTTATATTTTTGTTTGATCTTAGTTATAATCTTTGTTAGTAATATATGTTCCTGTTATGTGTAAGTTGTGTTTCTGAATAAACGTATTTTCTTTCTTTCTTTCTATTCCATTAATGAATTCTTTATAAAAACTTAAACCACTTCTGGTTCATAATATACATATTTAGGCGATAGTATGCAACTGTCTACCTAACTTTATCGCGTACACACGAATATTCGCCGCAACACGCTAATTTCATTACTAAAACAAAACAAAAAATACAATAGTGATACCTTATTTAGACAGTTGGTCTTAAATATTAAAAATCGTCAAGACAGAAGTCGAAATGGTCCTCCATGACTTTGTACTGGTCGCATGAGAAACGCATGCATTTCGGGCATGTGTACACCTGCAATAAATAACATATGAAATTAGAACAATATTTAAAAAAATTGAAGGTTATTTTGTTAATTTACACTAAAAATTTGCTTTTTATTACTTGTCTATGGTTTGTGGGAAGAAGTTTTTTGTGTTTTTGGAATAAAGATGTAGATTAAAAAAATTGGTTGCCTGTAAAGTCGGTATACGGGCAAAAGTTTTATGTGACAACGACTCGGGCATGGTTAGCCCGCCTAAGAGCGAGAGAGACAGACATAAAAAGTGACGCGGCACGCGTGCCTCTCACTCGCTCTCATTGTGAGCGCATAACGTGAGCGGAGCGTAACGCAGTGAAGTGAAGTGTCACCCACGGCAAACCAATTTATAACACGTTGTCACGTCAAAATAGAATAAAGAGTTTGAAATTTTTAGATAGACAAGTAAGAAAACTTCAAACAGAACATAATTATTTCACACTCATCATTTTCATTATTATATTATTTCATTATAATATTAATTAATGATCATATTTAATGCACAACTTTTATTACATTGACACACCAATGCAAACTTCATTTCATACTTCAAAACAGATCAAACAATTAAATTTATTATAAAACAGACACTTTCATTTATTTTCAACGGGTTCTTACCACGATATTTAATTAATTGAGTTGTCTCGATATTTCGTTGTTGTTGCAAACGTCATGATCACGAGAAGACTGGATACTGCGGGTCGATTTAAAAGCAAACAATTAAAATTTGAGACAACTCAATTAATTAAATATCGTGGTAAGAACTCGTTGAAAATGCATGAAAGTATTATAGAAAACCGCGAGTGTCTTAATAATTTTAAAACAGACACTTTATATGGAGTCAAAAGTGTAATCTTTAACGTTAATTTTTATATGCCCATGCATTGTTATTTAAGCTAGAAATTTATTTCTCATAGATTCTAGATTTATTTGCATTTCTGATTAAATTAAAATATTAATTCGAAAATTAAGCGACAAAATTTAGGGATATGTACAGCTTTTATTATATTTTTTTAGATTAGACATAGACATTTCTTTATTTGTGATGGAAACAGTGGCACAAACAATACAAAAAAAAATAGTCATATAATATAAAGGTTTCCATCACAAACCAGTCGAGTCTCAGCTTAATGCTGGGTGTTAATTTATTATTCGATTTATAAATTAATGTATTATAAGAGAACTCTAAAGAAAAACTTTTTAAACGTATCATTTTAAATATAAATCACACAAATCATAGGTAAATAAAGCTTACAACATAAACATACAAACAATATCGTACCTGATTCGATGTTTGAAATATAACTGATATTTTAAAAATAAACAATACGACCACTAAGTTGTTTATTTATTTATTAATACAAATGCGATATTATAAAATTATAATAAAAAATTGGTTGCCTGTAAAGTCGGTATACGGGCGAAAGTTTTACGTGACAACGACTCGGGCATGGTTAGCCCGCCTAAGAGCGAGAGAGACAGACATTAAAAGTGACGCGGCACGCGTGCCTCTCACTAGCTCTCATTGTGAGCGCATAACGTGAGCGGAGCGTAACGCAGTGAAGTGAAGTGTCAACCGCGGCAAACCAATTTATAACTCGTTGTCACGTCAAAAAATAATTACAAATGCAAAATAAAAAACAAATGCAATAAAACAATAATGGAAAAGTACTAATTATATTCTACTACAATATAATATATTTTTCTAATACTTCTAGTATTGATAAATTTTGAAGAAGTTAATAGGTAAAAAGTTTCTGATTCTAAACCGAATATGAATAAAAAGCAGTATAGTTTTGAGTGCAGCTCTGTAAGGTATCATGACAGTTGTGACGTCATACCTTAGTCAATATTACGTTCTTGTAGCAAAGTTACAGTGGCGAAGTGTAAAATTCCTAAACAGGTAAGCTGGTATACAAGATTCTTACAAGATATATAAATTAATAAGATATATAATATTTAGTTTTCATTTAATTATAGTAAACTGCTCTGACAGAGTCCCTGGTGCTGTCTCTTTTTAGTCTATGGATATCGAAAGGGAACACGACATGAATAGGGTTATATTGAACCCACGCCACTGCGCAGTTATGACGTCACACTTTTCTAAGAATTATATTATAGAGCACCATAGTTTATGTTTACTGTGTAGTGACGTCACTACAACAGCTGTCGACCTATCTTTTTGAATAAATCTCTTTTAGGTATCATGATGTCACACTTATGTAAACATTACTACAACAGACAGCTGTCGACGTGGTGTTGTAGCAGCAGCATCGTTTTGAACGGTTTGTCGCAGACGGGACAGTCGAACCGCAGCGGGGGAGGGGAGGACTCCTTCGTAATCTCTTCGGATTCATTGAGCTTCTTCTTTTTACGAACCTTATTAATTGACCAATTATAATAATACATCTATATTTAAACTTTAAAATTAAACAAATGTAGTTAAATACACCATTGTATCCGAGGCGTAAAATTATCGACAATTAAATTGATTAAAAGTATATGTGATACTCGATGCTGAAACTTAATTTATAATAGATACACTTCTACGGGGCACAATGAAACAGTAATCAGTAATGCGCATTTTCTGAAAAAAAGTTTTTTTGAGTTAAATCCATTTAAATATTGATGTGCGATATGCGAGAAAGCTTTACACTAATAATTATCACAGATGAGCTTTCATAATCGTGATTATTGTCAAGAAAATCGATTAACTAATAATCGATTATAATATAATCGATAAACGAATAATCGATTAACAAAATCGATTACAATAAAATCACAAACAATAAAATCGATTATCGAATAAACGAATATATTAAAATCGATAAACGAATAATCGATTACAATAAAATCGATATCGTACTCACCATGTTTCCAGCATTAGTAGTAGGCGATGGTGCGGATGTCTGTCTGTTTGTTGTAGGAGCGGATCGCTTGGTTGTAGCTCTTTGGTATACACTTGGATTTAACTTGCGAACCTCTTCTAGCTGTTAAAAAGTAATTTAAAACGAATATTTAGGGGAGTAAAGAAATAAAATCTGCTTTGAAGACTGAACCAAATTTATTTGTAGTGTTTTTTTTTTAATGGTGTATTTTAGAAAAAATGCTTTTTAGTGCATCCACAGTGCTCTGATTTAATCTAAAAAAAAAATGATTAAAAAAACACGCAAAACAAAGGAATGACTTGGTGAGATATTTATTATACGTTGTTACCAGAATAGTCGAGATGCATTACGGGATGTATACCTGCGGCCGACACAAACAATAGAATATCGATTCCCACGAGAACAAAGGCGGTTTACTAATACTGTGTAGATTATTCTGGGCTATTTATTTGCAGTAAACATTTTTTTTGTAACGCCTCGAACTTTCGAAGCTTCCTGGCTCGCAATATAAATATCGGGGCGGTCCCTCGAGGAGGCAGTCTTTCATCAGATACAGTGCGATCAAGAACAAGTAACCAGTGCTAAGTGCTAAGTGACTGTGTGTGTTGCGATTAGTGTGTAAGTACACTGTGTGTGTAGTTGCAATAAAGTGAGTTAATATTGAGAGCGCATTGTTTGCATTTATCCCGTCCCCAAGCCCGTAACAATACTATGATATTATTGGAAATATTTTATAATAATACTTTGTATGGCTTTGAAAATATTAAAAATAATAATTCTAATTATGGGAATTGTTTATGTTTAGAATAAACTTCGTCTTACCTGTTGCGTTAATTCCTGATTTAATCGTTGACTTTTCCTGAGATCTGTTTGTAAGGTTTCCTTCTCGCTCGCCATTTTCTGACGAGACTCACGTTCCGCTTCGAAGTCACTCCTAATAATAATTGATATAGGTTTTACACAGGTATATGCATGATAATCTGTCAAAATATTAAAGTTAGAACAGATGTTTTTTTGAAAATTTACTTCATTTGTTTAAAGAATAATAGTGGATTATGTTAATAAGGGTTTTTTTTCGAGATGGAGGAAATCACCGGATTCAGTATGTGGGAGTTGAACCGCACTAAAACCTCCAACCGCTCACACTCAGCGTCCGAACCCCGGCTAAAAAAAATGCCCCAAAAAATATTATACCGAATAGTTCTTTTTTTAAATTAAGTAATATGACCATGCCGATATTTTGTAATAGTGTAGAAAAAAAAACAATAAACTTTGGGCGGTAGTACTTATCAAAATGTATCCTGTTTAGAATGTGATTTTTGTCCCGTGTATTATTACAATGTTCTATGATACAGGAGGTGACTAGCCGGATTAAGTCTTTAGCTGTTGGTGTAGGTCAGTACGGTAGGGTTGATCATGTACGAATTTACACATACTTTTGATTAGTTATAACTTATGATATATTATGCCTAGAAAACCCAGACTTGGTGGATGGCTTCTACATCAAGTATACTATTTGCTGTGAACGTATTGTTTTATCGGGTTTTAACACCCTGTATATAACCTACGCCACTTTCATCACTAACCTGTACAATTCAAGTTGTGCTTTCAAAAGTTCTATATCATCTTTTTCAGCTTTTAATTTATTAACTTCCGCTTCTAAAGCTTGTAGTTCCTGTCCTCTGGCGACCAGAGCTGAAGTCAACATCTCCATGTTTGGCGTATTGTGGTTCTAGAAAATAAAATTATAATCAGATCAGATAAAATTTCTAAAAAAGTACATCTAATGTATGTACTTTCTAAAAAAGAGTCATCGAAATCGGATCAACCAGAAAAAAATAAACGTCAAAAACGCACATTATATACTGATATCTTGTACATTAATTAGTTTCATACTTTTTTATTCATTTTCATTGCTAAACATAGCTTCAAAAGTAATTCTCGAATCTTGATCGATATTGAAAAAAAAATATTCGAGCCACAGACGACCATTTCGGCGTCCGACGGAGGCGGCGCGACGGGAAAGAGTGTCGTGGGCGTAACGCATCGCACCGTCCCTCATAACCCCGTGCTGGGTTCTGGCCTCAGCCGGGGTTCGGACGCTGAGTGTGAGCGGTTGAAGGTTTTAGTGCGGTTCAACTCCCACATATTAATATTACAATCCGGTGATTTACTCCAACTAAAAAAAAAACAGACGACCATTAACTTTCGTATCGTAATTCGTAACTCAAGTAATGTTAAGGTACAGTCCTTTTAATAAATCCGTCAAAAATAGTTTATCTTATAAAAAAAGTATTGTAACTAAATTAAAGAATATGTTAATATGTTGAAGCTAGGTTGAAAAACGTATTCTAAAAAGTAAAGCTAGTTTTAAGACTCACCGTTTGTTCTTTAGTCGAGTTTTCTAATATTTTACTGCAATCTTTAAATATTCCTTCGAATATAGACAGAGTTCCTCTTACTTGACCACTGAAACACAAAATGTATATGATATCAATGGACCAATCTTTACAAGCTTTATATTAACTTGCACTGGATGTAACTATGTCAGTTCGGGTGGAATCCTGTAAGACAAATTTGTCAAACTTCCCGGTTTCCAATTGCAATGCAATAATATAACAAAATGGCGCTGATCCGTTGATGGATTCGGAAGGTGGTCACAGGAACTCTTGTGCTAAATAAGACCTGTCGTGGTTGGGCTCATTTTACTTATCTTGGCTAGCACTCTACTGATACATGATATTCAGAATCTTAAAAGCTTGTATACAGGGTGGATCTGTAACTTTGGACAATCTGACATGGGGTAAATGACCTGTCGAAATAAAACTTAGAACCGCTTTTATTTTAGGAATTGGATTTTTATCATAGTATGAAAGTCCGCAACGTTAGTCGTACGTTTTCCATACAATGTCAGAAAAAAAAGTTTAACCGATCCAAAAATGATCCAAAAATGCGCTATGACTTGTCCTTCTTCACACGAGGCTTAAAGAAAGTCCTTAAAAGGTAGGCCGTAGATAGCGGCCCCGCAGTGTCCGTTGACATTGCAGAGGTGAGCAACGGTAACCGCTTACGATCAGGTAGCCCGTTAGCTCGTCTGCCTACAAGGCAATAAAAAAATAAAAAAAATAATAATAATAATTTGGTGCTAAGTTGTATCTCGATAAGTCATTCAGATTCACCCCACGTCAGATTGTCCAAAGTTACACATCCACCCTGTATAAAGTTTTCTTTAAAATAAATTATTTACACTCTTATCGCGTATACACGAATGTGATAATTTACATGAATATACTAGATATTAATCTACTAACGTGAAGGACACAAAGACACAGAATAAGCTCTGACGACACAGATATTACTCAACCACACACTCAAACAACCTCTCAATTACCACACACAGCAAACACACACATACAACCAACACGCAGAACTCGGAGATGTAGAATTATCTCTGAAGACTAAAACGAGCAGCAAACCCGTTTTTCCCGTGGGTCATGGGACGGGGTATTCTGAAAAAAAACCCGACCTAAGAGGTCGAGAACGCGAGCCGTTATTTAACTTACATATTACTAAGTACGTTGCTGTGTTGTTTTTCTAACTGTTGTTTCGCCTCGTTGAGACCAGATTTGAACTGTTCAGATGTGGTTCGTTCAAGTTTGTAATCGCACAGGCTGCCTAATAAACCTACTGTTTCTACTAAACTGTCGGATAACCTGAAAATATGGTAATTTATTTATTTCAATACATTTCAGTAATACATCTTTTGTGTGTGTGGAATAAATTTACTTTATTTTTCTTTCTTTCTTTCTAATATAATAATGAGAATTTATTTGCTATCATTATTAGATTCCAGTTTTCAAATTCGTGTGGGACTTTTTAGAGGAAAAAAGTAGGAATTGAGTGTTTTTCTGTATTTATTACTTAGGTTCCAGTATCCCCCTCAAGAAAAATTTTCAAGGAAAAATGGGATTCCCAAAGTGTGAACTTTGAGCAGAAAAATATAATGAAACTATTAACCCTTAAATGCAGGGTTTTTTTATTGCGGCCTGGAAAAATGTTTCCTGGTAGGTATTTAGTCACATACAACAAAAAAAATAATGAAAAAAATCTGGTATAAAAAAATTGGTATTTATTATGAAAAAATTAGACATCCTAAAAAGTGAAAAAAATTAGCTAATAGCCCAAATCCAAGAAAATAATAAGCATGCACATAATATGCAACAAACGCATAATGTAGACATTTGACAACATACACTTTTATAATTATTTTTATACAGATCTAATAAAATTTATAACAAAAATATGAAAAACCAATAACTTACCTAATAAAAGTTGAGAATATGTATTAAAATAACGTGAAACGTGATATGTATACATTTGGCAACAAGATGCATTTAAGGGATAAGAAGTACTGAAACTGAACTCACCCATAAATCAATACATTCAACAGCTCAGCGAGATGCTTCAACGTTCTATCGTAAAGTTTGACGTTAGAGTTGACATTACTGTCCGATGATTCAGACATGTTTAGAGAAATACGAGCCGGCTGGAATACCTGGTCAAATAAAATTAATTTTAAATAATTGTATTTAAAAAAAAAGATGATCCACTCAACTGGGAACTGTGTCAAAATTGGTTTGTTTACTTATGCCTAGTTTGTGACAGGAGACAAAATTGAACACGAGGTGACGTTCGGAATTTTGTTATAGTCTCCTATTTTACAGGGATAATATATTAATTTATTTTTTTCACGAACACAGGCGAGATGATAATGGATTGTAAACGTGCAAAAAAAAATTATTATAAAAATGAAAACGACCGACTTTCATTTCTCAAGCATAGCACAAAAACTACCAGTCAGATCTTTATCAAATTTATATGAGATAATGCTCAAAATGCCTACTTTCTAACAAAAAAGCATTATTGAAATCGGTTCATATAAAAAAGAAATACACGCAAAAACGCATAGAAAATTGTGAAATTTTGTCCGTGAATAATACACATTTTAAACACAGATTCATCTGACACCAGAATCATTCAAATCGGTCCACCCAAACTAAAGTTATCGAGAGACAAACATATAAAAAAACATACAGACTAATTCGGTACCTCCTCCTTTTTGGAAGTCGGTCAACAAAGATGTAATTCATTCACTCAGTCATTATTTCATTCATTCATTTTCATTGAAATCATTCTTTCATTTACATAATTTCCAGTTAATTATTCTCTCATTAATCCAATCATACAATGATTTTGTTTATTTTATAAAGTGCTATTTGATAATTATTATTATTTAAGTTACCGTAGTGGATGCCTCCTTCAATCTGTTTTGTAGATCTTGTATTTGTTCTTTGTAAATTTTGACAGTTTCGCAGACGCCAGATTTATGTTTGCTGAATTGCAACTGAAAAACAAAATTTTATTTTATTTTTGGCTATAGCTAACAAATATAGAAGTTTTTAACTTTTTTTTTCTTTTTTTTACAACTATGTTTTATTTCTTTTTTTTAAGTATGCTTTATTTTAAACTTATTCAGACACTCGCGGTTTTCTATACTGCTTTCATGCATTTTTAACGGGTTCTTATCACGATATTTAATTAATTGAGTTGTCTCGATATTTCAACGTTGTTGCAAACGTCATGATCACGAGAAGACTGGAGACAACTCAATTAATTAAATATCGTGGTAAGAACCCGTTCAAAATGCATGAAAGTATGCTTTATTTTTATTATATTAGTATTTATACTCTTTTCAGAAAACTTTTCTGTTTTGAAGCACTTTTTAACGCCTGTTAGTCACATACAAATCGTGACAGCATTACGAGTGCTGTTTGAACCCCTTTGTGATAAAGACGAAGTTTCGCGAGTCATCTAGTCTAAAATTTAATCATTATAATGAAAACATGAAACTATAACTTCCAATCTGCAATATTTTTTCAAATATGTTGATACCTGTACAACCTGACATTGGCAAGCCGTGCTTAGTAAAAGATGCGAAGTCCAAAAAAAGAAGAAAAAAAAATAAAATGAAAAGCTAATGTTTATTTATTTATAAATATTTACCTTAACATTTTCCAGATCCAAGATCTTTAGTTGTGAGTTTTTCAAATCGTTTTGCAGCGAAGACAGTTTATTTTCCAATTGTTGTATTATTGAATCGCGACGTTTCATTTCTTCTGACGACATGCTTGTCTGGAAATTAAAATGAATGAAAGAATGATTTGAGTTAATTAAAATATGTTATGGAGGCATAAAGTTAACGAGTTAATTTTTTTAATGAAATTCGCGTGTAGAATTTTGAAATATCGTAATACGAATATTCAAGATCAATGATCATAAAATTTGGTGATACGGTGAATGACGATTTAATGAAATACTTTATTTTCAACATTGATGAGGTACTCATTCTTGTTGACGTCAAAAGTTAAAAGCTACCACCAGTCCGGATATAATAATTATAGCCACCGTCCTGAGAAGAACTGGCAAGAAACTCAGCAGGCATGTCTTTTTTTTGACGTGACAACGTGTTATAAATTGGTTTGGGGGGTGACACTTCACTTCACTGCGTTACGCTCCGCTCACGTTATGCGCTCACAATGAGAGCGAGTGAGAGGCACGCGTGCCGCGTCACTTGTTATGTCTGTCTCTCTCGCTCTTAGGCGGGCTAACCATGCCCGAGTCGTTGTCACGTAAAACTTTCGCCCGTATACCGCCTTTACAGGCAACCAATTTTTTTTAAGTATTTGTACAGTATTATACAATTTTACATTAAATATAAAAAAAAAACGATTACGATAATGAAATGTCCTTGGGGAGCAACTCATTCCCACTTTGTGCAATCGTCCAGGTAATCATTGACCTTATAGTAGGCTTTCTTGCACAGACGTTCTTTAATAGTTTTCTTAAACCTTTGTATATGTGTGTACTAATTAAAGGAGTTATTGTATAAATAGAATTTGTCTCTAAAACCTGAACTAAATGAGTAGTGATGTTAATGAGTGAATGGAACAAGAAACGAATGATTTCATTCATGAATGAATGAGAGACTATTTTACTGACCGAATGATAAGTTGGCGACGACATGTGATTGAATTTTTTTTGTTTTAACTATCGGAATAATTACTTACATTGCTGTTAATTGATAACATCTGATTATTTAGTTCTCTGATAGTGTAATTTAATTTCTCTATTTGAAGTCCATATTCACTGTCTTTAGTTAGTAGTTGAAGCTGAAAATAAAATAAAAAATAGTGATTATTATGTGAATGTGTGACTTATCAATAGTGTTACGAGAATGTTCTAGAAACGTCCAGAAAAGTGTGCGAGTGAGATAGAGATATATAGTGCTATCTCTCTCACTCACACGAGACTGTTCGGAAATGTTCTAGAAAGTGTGCGAGTGAGATAGAGATATATAGTGCTATCTCTCTCACTCACACGAGACTGTTCGGAAATGTTCTAGAAAGTGTGCGAGTGAGATAGAGATATATAGTGCTATCTCTCTCACTCACACGAGACTGTTCGGGAATGTTCTAGAAAGTGTGCGAGTGAGATAGAGATATATAGTGCTATCTCTTTCACACCTTTCGAGACTAGTCGAGAAGCTTATAGAAGTGTTCGAGACCGTTCGAGAAGGTTCGAGGCTATTCGCGAAGTTTCTAGAACAACTTTCCAGACTAATCGAGAACTTTCTAGAGTGTGGTGTGTCGTGATGTGAGTTCGAGTTCCAGTGGTACCACCCAAAAGCGAACGAGTGCGAGGGTAGACAGATTTGTTTGCTCTTAAATCGACCCGCAGTATCCAGTCTTCTCGTGATCATGACGTTTGCAACAACAACGAAATATCGAGACAACTCAATTAATTAAATATCGCGGTAAGAACCCGTTGAAAATGCATGAAAGTAATATTTCGATGCACTAGTAGTTGAATGAAATTAAATATTTACCTCGAGATTTTTTACTTTTTCTTTCAAATCGTCCCGTTCCTTTGAAGTTGCGTCGACAATGTGTTCTAAAGACTCTTTTTGCCATGTCAACTTTTCATTGTCGACGATAACCTACAAATTACAATTAAAGAATATACATATTTAGTAGTAAAAATTTATTTCAGAAATATACGCATTTAAGAGCGATAAAATTAATATTCAAATAAGGAAACTTCATCGCTCATGGACCTCTGGACTGTTAGTGGACACTGATTAGGGGACTGCGCGACGGTAAAGAGTGCCGTAGTGCGTAATGCGTCGCGCTGATGTCAATTGATTACAATGTCAGAAAAAACAAGTTTATAAACTTATTTAGACACTCGCGGTTTTTTATAATACTTTCATGCATTTTGAACGGGTTCTTGCCACGATATAAATATCAAGACAACTCAATTAATTAAATATCGTGGTAAGAACCCGTTCAAAATGCATGAAAGTAAAAAAAGTTTAACCGATCCAAAACATAAAAATGGTGCTAAGTTGTATCTCAACGGGGACGGAGCGACAGGAAAGAGTGCCGAGAGCGTAACGCGTCGCGCCGTCCCTCCAAACCCCGTGCTGGGTTCTGGCCTCAGCCGGGGTTCGGACGCTGAGTGTGAGCGGTTGGAGGTTTTAGTGCGGTTCAACTCCCACATGCGGTGATTTCCGCCAACTGAAAAAAAAAAGTTGTTTCTCAACAGGTCATTCACCTCACTTCAGCTGGGACAAAGTTACAGTTCCACCCTGTATACTTACAAAAAATTGTAGTAAAGAAACAACTAAACCACATACCTGCCTCCTCTGTTTTTCGACTAAAGCAAGTTGCGCAGTTAATTTATTAATGGTGTCGTCATCGGGGGCCGAGACGAACTCCACAGCGGAAGGCGGACCGGACCTGAGGTCTCCGTTCAAGGATCTGTCTTTAGTGTTGTCGAAGCGTTGGATGTCGAGCTTCAGTCTTTTGTTTTCAAGACGGAGCTGGTTGGATGAGTTATGAATTATATCAGTTTGTTTCTTTTGTTATACAGGGTGATTTGTTAGACAGGGTACATATTGCAGGAGGGTGATGAGTACTCTGTTCTAATACGGAATATTACAAAAAATAGGTAAAATTACAAAATATTTTTTTCTCTTGTTTTAAATCTAAATTCGACAAAACTACCTCAAACATAAACAATTTCGGCTTAAAGAGTGTTGACTAACGACCTCTAGTGATCTCGCGCACCCCACACCTCCGCCACACCCATCAGCTGTCGAAAAACCAACATTTTGCAAGAATTTTAGATATTTTTAAGTTGCGATTACTAAGGCATTAAGCCATATTCTTTGGTAATAATATTTTTACTGGTCGTACATAACCATCAGCTACCATGACCTTCAATATGTACCCTCACTAGGAAATCACCCTGTATACAGGGTGTAAAAAGAGCAAAACGAAGACTGGCTGGTAGAAAATCGGGCAATCAGACGATTTTTTTTTCAATCTTAACATCCTACCCCTTCGTTTTCGGGAGTGGTCTTTATACACCCTGTAGATGTGTTATTTCAATTAGACCGCTTGCTTATTTAACTTGCTACTTTATGTGCATCTGTTGTAAATGAATCAAATTTGACTTTGACTGCAGAGAATAAAATTTCGATATTATTCGATTACATTTATTTCGATTCGTAGTAAACACGATCGAGTATTTATACTATAACTTTCACAAAAGCAGACTTAATACCAAAAAAATATATTTTATTTTCGTTTCAAAATTAACCGGAATCACTAAATGTAAAGGACAAATCGTGTTCTGTACTAAAATGTGTTCATTTTATTTCATCTCGCCACTGCTGGATGACCTCCCGCGACCCTGACTAACTCGTCCGTCCATTCCTGAGAAGTTCTATCTACGCTACGTCTACAGAACTTTCCAGAGCTTTTCGGCCCCATCGGCCATCCGTTTTTCGCAATCTGCCCTACCCATATAGGGTTGCCAGGTCCTCAGACGCAAAAGCCGGACAGACTTTTGAGTTTGTCCTGACATTTCGGTAAAAAATCCGAATATCTTGTTTTTTTTGTCCATTTTTTTTGTTAAAAGTGTAAAACTATTTTTTTTTTCCTAACATTCGGTCGAATAATCCGCACGCGTCACATTTTTGAAAAAAATTGGTGGTACTTAAAAAAAATGGAAATCCGGGATTTTCTGATTGCATTTTAATAAAACAAAAGTAAAATCAAGCTAATATTTCTTTATTATAAATCAGTTTCTAACTCTCTTAATCATCAGTCGTTATATTATAACAAAACAAAAATTATTTATTAATTTCGAAATTGAAAAAATCCTACCTAAATCCTAACAGGCCGGATGCCGCTTATTTTGGCGGGACAAGCAAGCAAAAATCCTACGTATGTCCTGCTTTATCCTAACACCTGGCAACCCTATACCCATATGATTTTACGTGAATAAAGATGTAAAATTCTCACCCTTTCGATCAATTCCTTCGTCTCCTCAAACTTCTCCCTATGAAGCTTCTGAGTGTTGATCATATCGTCTTGACAAGAAGCGATCATTCTGAACTGCTCTTTCATAGAATCGTTGTTCTGTTTCAAAGCCTCCTTCAAGATGACGTTCTCGTCAAGGATCTCGCCGAACTGTTTCTGAAGTTCTTCTGTACTCTTGTCTTCGGTCACCATGGTGCTGGCTATCATCATGCTTGCTGGTGAGGGCTGGAAGGAAGGTTAAAGGTGAATGATGGGTTTTATGTAAATGACGAGATTTAGACGAATTTATTTTACACAGGATCTCTTTTATAGTTTCGGTACACGATAAGGTTTGCAGAAGTTTTGATTTTAAAGGTACGTCATAGGTAGGTGACATTACAGAGGTCCATTAAAAACATGGAGCGCAATGACATGTCCCTCTTTAAACGAGGTTTAAGAAAAGTGGGTAGGTGATAGATAACGACCCCTCATTGCCCTGGCATTGCAGAGGTTCATGAGCGACGGTGACCGCTTACCATCAGGTGGGCCGTAGGCACGTTTATCTATTTCGCAATAAAAACATTCAGAAACTTAGTACAAGTACATACATAGGTACTTACAGCTCGATGAGGTATCGTCATTTTTATAATTTGGTATTTAGGTAAATCAGAGGAAAATAAACAATTATTAATTCACTTTAAATGAATGAGTAAATACAGTTAAGCCGAAATAACCATTAAAATCCAAGTCTACGTCACCAGCCGGGTCATTCCCTAACGCAAGTGCGATCAATTGCGCGATTATTGCTTTAAAATGACTTCATCGGTTGCTTAATGGGTAATTAGTAACGTGAAGCTGAAAAATAGCAATGAAAGTCGATGTTTCTGCCAAATAATCAATAATACAGAAACAAAATCAATGAAACGAAATAAATCTTTAAGCGCTGAACGATTCAGTGTAGAACAATTATTGCAGAATTATTGAGAATTATTGAGGACACATTGTGCGCAGAACTGATGGCCGATGGGGCCGAAAAGTTCTAGAGTGGCGACCACGAACTGGTAGGCGCAGCGTAGGCAGACCTCCCACAAGGTGGACCGATGACCTGGTCAGGACCGCGGGAGGTGGCTGGATGCGGACAGCGCAGGACCGATCGATGTGGCGAAATTTGGGGGAGGCCTATGTCCAGCAGTGGACGTCTACAGGCTGATGATGATGATGATGATTGAGAACTAGCTGACCCGCGTAATTTCGTCTGCGTCACTTTCAATTAAACGTCTATTATTCGATTTTTTGTCGTAAAAATCTTGAACTTCAACGAACATTGTAAAAAAGAATGATCCAAATTGGTCAAGGCGTTGTTGAGTTATGCGCTTACCAACAAATGCGATTCATTTTTGTTTTATAGATAGGAAATAAGTAAGCGGGACTTACCCCCGTCATTGGTTTAATCCACACAACTAATATGATTTCAATAGAAAGATAAGTAATAATACGTATTTAAAAGCTTAACACCGTGATTTAGTTATCTATCAAAAATAATACATTATCGTACTCAGTATTGAACAAAGTATTCCCCATTAAGGTACTTCTAAAAATACTTGTATTACGTGATGCAGTGATAATGATCTGACGTCACAGACTAATTTTATACCTGTTATATCATTAAGTTATTACCAAGTAAATATCCACGACAGATTTTAATATTTATTAAACTGTCTTAGTAATCATAGCTGCTTTTTAAAAGATAATTTCATCATCAACATGACGTAGACGTCCACAGCTGAACATAGGCCTCGTCCACGAAAAAAACGTAAATGAACGGATAATATCAATCTAAAATAAGTTTCAGATATGACAAATGCAAGGGAGTAAATGGATGTTGACATTGAATGATAATAATAGTATACCTACTAAATATAAGCATATTAGATAACCAGCAATTCAAGGAGAGAGTGCTAAGATGTATCTTGTACGAAAGTGTATTGAAATTTAAGAGAGGCTTACGAGACGTAAGTTATGTCCTTCTGTGGACGCCTACGGTGTGATGATCAATTTTTTTTTATTGTTTCATAGGTAGACGAGCTAACGGCCCACCTGATCGTAAGCGGTTACCGTCGCTCATGGACCTCTGCACTGTCAGGAGACACTGCGGGGCCGCTACCTACGGCCTACCCTTAAGGAAGAAGGACAAGTCAGGGCGCTCGGGAAACACCGAAGAGGGGATTCCATAGCCATCGAAACGAATTTAAGGAAAGCTTAAAAATTAACTACAAAAGTGTTTATGAAAAACTATACTACTATAATTTGCTATAAACAATCGCGATTATGTTCATTAGATAAATAAAATTCATTTAAAAAACTTTAAATACAAGCTTTTAAGATGCTGAATATCATCTATCAGTAGAGTGCTAGACCAAACACCAATAACCACCTTCCGAATCATCAGATCAGCGTCATTTTGCCATATTATTGCATTGTCACGCGATATACATCTGCGTGTAAAATGTCAGCTCAATCGGAAACCGCGAACTTTGTCAAATTTAGCTTGCAAGATTCCATCATAAAGATTGTAAAAATACTGAAATTTTGGAATGAATTAGTAAACGAAAAATCGGCTTATTTTAAGGTTTCTATGAGAAAGTTATTTATTATTTCTGTGACTATGACACCGCCATTTTGAATATTATAATGAAGTATTGTACAATTGAGTAAATACTAAACTTTAAGAAACATTATAATTTTTGCAATGTAATGCTTTCAAATTGAAATGTAGTTACATAAATGTAATTTTCTGTGTATTTACAGATATTACAAGAAATAATTATATAACAACAGATGTGAATTCGAAGATATTTCGCCTAATATTAATTAATTGAAACTGAAACCATTTGTAATCTCTTATTCCGGTCTCCCGCGATACTTGTCTGACCTAGGGCGGGGACCATTGTCAAAGATGTATCAGTTGTTTGTAAAATTCTGTTAATAAACAATTTTGTGTTTTTTTTTAATTGGTTCTGTGGATAAATTGAAGTCGTCAGGGACGATTAACTATGAAGAAGAAGGTAAGAAGTGCCCTTATAGCGCTAAAAAAACCGTGAACTTTTGATTCAGTCATCCAGAGAATTGCTGAAATGGCCAAAAAGACCATTTTTCAATTCTCCCTAGAAAATTCAATGGCCTACTTCCTACGATTTTCTACAGCTCAACCCAATGTTCAGTCTTATGATTATTCTTTACTGGTACGTTTCGAGGCTAATGGTATATTCTAAAAAGCCTAAATGAGTCAGTTTGTTCTACCTTCTTAGTCGTCCACACTTGGCAGTGTTCATGGTTGCAATTACAGTATTCTGCCTCATTCTAGGTTAGTAATTTCCTAAATACTTGTTGGGATATTATTGAAACCACAACATAATTATTATTTTGTTTATTGTATTTATGGAATACAATAAATTTATATAAAAAGTAAAAGAAAAATAAAATGCGACTAATCTCTACATGGATAGAAAGAAAAGTGAAATTTGACATAGAATTGAATTTAGTTTTCCATAGCGCGAGACAGTCATCGCGAAAACAAAAAAGTTTGAATACAAATAAAATATTAAAAGTTTTGTGTGTTCAATATGGGTTGAACAATACTTGTTAATAACTCAGCTTATAACAGTGAACAACTTCACATTTACAAAGACAAAAACTTTAACTAAGAATCAAAAAAACTTACTAATGAATGTCACGTCCGAATCTGAAAATATAACTGAACTGCATTCGACTACTGCAGCGACAAGATTCAAAGCAAATCCACGGTAAAGTCCCCTGAGCTGACGGTGACCAAACTATCTCTTAAATAAGTACTTATCGCTGCTTTTATCAATGACTTGGAATGATGAATACTAAATTAGGGGAAGCGGGAAGTAATTTACTATTAAATATGTTAATAATTATAATTTGTGTCTAAAATATTTATGCTTAGATCAGATTTTGATACGGTTTTTTTAATAGATAGATCGATTCAAAAGGAAGTTTTCTTTCTTTGTATAATAAATACATTACTTTATGTACTACAAAGGCATCGATGAGCTAACTTTAAGAGATGCTGAGCGTAACAAGCGCCAAGATTTGCCAGAACTATTACTTACACTCAGATCTAAACTTTACGACAGAATTCTTTAGGTTCAAATTAGCTGTACTTCCGCATTCCACTGTTTACGAGTATTATTATTCTACAATACAAAACACTAATAACAAAAACCACG
This sequence comes from Trilocha varians, assembly GCA_030269945.2. NCBI lineage: Eukaryota > Metazoa > Arthropoda > Insecta > Lepidoptera > Bombycidae > Trilocha > Trilocha varians. The sequence goes on along the minus strand of AP028270.1, from coordinate 9,322,208 downwards.
AGTTATAGAGTACACACAACTAATTTGCAGCCTGCCCTACACTTACACAATAGATAAACTAGGGTGCCCGAGTAAATAAGCCTTGTGTATCTTTTTTGTTCTACAGTAAAACAGATGTATACAATCCTTACGTCAAAAAAGTTTTTATTGGTAGCCCGATGGCTTGTAACACGTGTATAACAAGCGTATACAGTTGCGTTTATCTTTATTAGTAAGGCTGTAAGTGTAAGATTATTATTTTTTGATCGGTCGAATGCAATACACGTAACGTATTAAGATTATTTAAAATCTATTTACGTTAACCAGTCCTCCGACGTTATTGAAGCAAGCGACCAGAGACTTCATTAGACTTCATAAAGACGTGTAACTAATGAATCGAATATCAAAATCGACAGAGTAATTTATAGTCATATAGCAATACAATTTCTATAACATACGCACTAGGAGCAGGCTATACAATAATAAAAAATGCTCGACTAGTTGGGGACACTGCGGTGCCACTAGTTAAACCTATTTTTAATTTAAGGCAATCGCAGGATCCCCGTAGTGCCTCAGTTTCCTGAACCCCGGCTGAGGACAGAACCCTCCACGGGATTATACAGGACGGCACGACGCGCACTACGGCATTCTTTTATCTTTACTGTCGCGCCGCCCCCGGCAGCCACCAGCGACGCGGCTACCGGTTCTCTCGGTCGGTGAGCTTGCTATGAAGCAAAGCGCCTGCTGAGTGAGACATGACCCCAAATATCCCAAATAGTAGGAAAATCCACGAAAAAATCCCGGTATTAGGGACAACCTACGCAACATCAGCTAAAAGCGAATGACGTCATGGCTTATATTTATTACAGTAGTTCAACAATTGTTGCTAAAAATCTCACAAAGATTGTTTCATTTTTTATTAACACAAAATACTAGAAACTTATATAAAACGTGTCAAAACATTTATTGCATATTTTTCACACATTTTCATTCAATTTCACGGCATCAAAACATTTTAAATAAAATGTGGTATTTTTATGACGTAGTCAACTCAAAATGGCTGAAATTTTCATGATAATAATCTTAAAAAGTTATTTATCCCTTACTCCTCATTTTTTTTTTTCAGTTGGACGAAATCCCCGGATCCCCGCCCACCCCGCGGTTATGTGGGAGTTGAACCGCACTAAAACCTCCAACCGCTCATACTCAGCGTCCGAACCCCGGCTGAGGCCAGAACCCAGCACGGGGTTTGGAGGGATGGCGCGACGTGTTACGCGCTCGGCATTCTTTCCCATCGCTCTGTCCCCATCCCTTACTACTAATAAATGCACTTTATAAAGCACCTATAAATGTTAATTAGAGAGTAGTTGGATGTAAGTAGTAGTAATAAAATTCTACCAATACTTAATTTACATAACACCAATCTAAATGATGAAGGAAAAAATTTTGAGAAAGAAATTAAGATATGTGAAGTCCCTATTCCGCATTACGCAAGTGTGGACTACGCCTAATCCCGTTTCTGAGGAGATCTGAGCCCAGCTGAGGACAGTAATGGGTTGTTATAGTACAGTACTCAATTTAAATTATATACAACTCTACCTACTAATAATAATAATAAAGCCTTTTATTTCGTAACTTAAATGTAAAAAGACAAAGTAATTACAATATTAACTTAAAATTAAATAATAATAACTTAAGCTGGAACCCCTAATCGGGTATAGGCCTCCTCCATTTTGAGTTAAAATCCACTTCGTTTTTAGTTTTCGCATTTGGTGAGATCCATGACATACGGTTTGGTCTCGTTTTTGTAGACGGTGTTCATAATAGATAGTTTATGTTGGAGAGTGAATTCAACAAGCTTTACTCCTCGTTTGTTCCTTTTACCAAAGCCTTTTCTACCTAATTCTACCTACTACAATCATAAAAATACTCACACAATCTCCCAAGTTGAAGTGAGCCTTCCAAGCCATATTAGCTTCAGCCGGGAGATCTTTCATCGCCTCCTCAATTTGTGCATGATCCAAAGACATATCTCCGTTCTGTATCCCGTCACGTTTCAGGTCCATGCTGGAGCCCGGTGAAGTATCCAGGATTATAAAGGATTCATCGTCATGACTTTCCGGTTTAGATGACATTGTTTATCTGTTGGATTTGTTTTTATGAAATGAATAAAGGAGAATGTTTCTAAATTCGACCATATATTTTGACAATGTATTTATACCTACTATTATTTCTACTATTCTTGAAATAAGGAAGACAGTTTAATTTTTTTTTTAAATATTACTCAAGTGAAACCTGATAATATTACTTTTATTGCCAAATCAAAATATGTAGTTTCTGATAACAACAATAATATGTAATTAACTGTAATTAATATAGAATAAATAGTCATCATTTTGGCTTTATCTATACTCAAGTTGCTAAAGTATGATAAACACAAATAACTGTTTCCTTAGGTTTTTTGGTACTCGTTTTTAACTTTACAAAACATTTTGTTATTTGTATAATATAAATCATAGATCAGCTGATGGAATAGACCAATACATACATCATCATCCACATTAGAACTTTACAGAATCAATTCCATTCATATTACCTACTTATTGTCAATGATAAATACTTCTACAATACAACATTTCTGTTTGAAACACAAAAATAACAACAGTACAAGATAACCTTAATAAAAACAAAGTATTTTTAACTATTCGGTTTAAGACCTCCTGGGACTTGGACTTTCAAAAAAAAACCACAAACAAACAAAAAAGTTAAAATTATAAAAGTGAAAACCCACAGTAAAACCTGCGACCTCTTTAGTTTATTTTAAGTATCATGTTTACCCAAAAGATAACATAATTTTGATTAGTATTTAAGATCAAAAATATAGATTAACAAATTACCTTTGTAAACGGCGAAAGTTTCATCAGAACGGAGATAAAAAGTATTTATCAGTGGCGTAAATATGATTTTTACGCAGCACCGGCAAGTCACAGGACTGACGAATGAATGTTTCACAAACGCATATTATGTATTCACGTATTAATTAACACTTTACCATGTAATTCTATATGAGCGTGGTATTTACTTTTATTTTTGTAATGATAAAAATGAATAATTTTAGGAAATTGTTGTAATCTAGGGATGTGACGGTTTGAATCGGAGTAGGTCCATTGCGTTCCAAAAACAAATACTAGGATTGAATTTCAGCGTACAGCTACGCTACTTTTAAAACGTTTATAATTTTGTTCCTTCTAAAATTTACACCACGAATTCTGAGGCGACACATAGAATATTATTTATAACTGCACGAATTGACTTGCTAAATTTTTGACTTGAGGCATGGGAGCTTTATTTAAAGTAGTTCCTTATAATAAAAATGAAAACAATATTTTATGGTGCAAGACAAGGAAGATAAGGAGTAGATATTTTTTTTTAAGTGGTTTTTACGGTTTTAAGATTTTTAAAAGATTTTTAAGCCTTCATTTAAAACCAAAGCTTGAAATGCACCGGTGCGACACAATTTTTGAACTCGAATCAATTTATTCTACTGACCGATGCATACGCAAAACAGAAGTGCACACTGTAGATACGCTGTCTTAGTCCCACTCAATTCTTCCATCTGTGTTAGTCCACAAGTTAAATATCAAGTCTTGCATTGAACACCTCTATCTACTGGTGATTGTCATTGCCAGCTGTTTGTCAATGTTCATGTCAAACTTCTGTCAGATAACTATGATAGTTGTCATAAATGTCAAAATTATCATTATTTGTTAGTTGTTGAAGTGATTAGGTGTATTTTGATCGTGTTAAGTTTATTTAAGATTTCTGAAAGAAATGTCTAACGAAAACGCTTTAGATTTACATCACGTGCATCAGTGTTTCCAAAGAAGCCTCAAAGAGGAAGACGATGTAGTTATAGAGGCATACATTGACGGTTACAATGAACTAGTGAAGTAAGTTTATTTAGTCTCTTGTTGCCATATGGATCGTAATTTATCACGCTCTGAATATATTTGAGGTCCACAATGCAATTGTGTAAACATAAAACGAACAATAAGAATCTTTTAAACACGTAATAAAATCCAGACGTACAATTTTCAGACATGTCAAAATCTTCATCATATATTTTTGATTTGTATAGAAGTTAATTTTATTAATAAAATATTATTTTATACGTCGATTTTTATTGATTATCTCGACTGCCACATTGCTATGTTTTTAATTAAAGCTTAAATCTTTTATTTTGTCACTTTATCTTATCATTTCAATTAGTTAATACTTTCATGTTTATCTGTATGTAATCTGTTGATAATGACTGTAAAGTTGAGCTATGTTAGGATCTGAAATATAAATCCTCTTCATATATTTTGGGCTGTAAATTTTGTTTCATGTTGGCCTAAAAGCATATTCTCTGATGTTATTTATGACTAGCTTTTGCCCGCGACTTCGTTCGCGTGGACTTCAGGTTCGTCCCATCTAGCCCGTCTAGTTCGCGACGTCTATAATATCAGAATAACACATAGGCTAGTATAAGCTATATTGTGGTAAAGTTTCATTCAAACATACAAACTTTCGCGACATCTAGAATATAGTACTATTATACCGCAATTTTTTTTTTTACGACTTTAGAAACCTCAAAAATTGTAGCCTATGTGTTATTCTGATGTATAAGCTATATTGTGGTAAGTTTCATTCAAATCCATTCAGTAGTTTTTACGTGAAAGAGTAACAAACATCCATACAAACTTTCGCCTTTAAAATATATATTAGATAAAGACAACATTATCCAATATCAGTTTTTTCCTCCTGCGAATAACACTTGTTATTTCTATTCTTGTAACATACTAGGAAAAAAAATGTGATGCTTTATTTTTATCATCAAATTGAGGTGGGGTGTGCTTGCTTATCTGCCAAAGCATTAAAAAAATGTATGATAATACTGCAAATTGCAATTGCACTTTAAGTTTGTCAAGTAGAGAAGGTTGCATTTTGAGTCTTCCGTGGTAGATGTTAAGGATTACATTGAATAGTACAATTTATCACAAGATAGGATTTTAGCAAACATCTGTGTGATTGAGGTCTTATAGTCCATATTTACTGAGAACACATTACTCTCATCATTATAAATTTTATGAGCAAATAGGTATCCCTCTTCTGAGGAGACCTGAGACAGTGGGCAGTAATGGGTTGATACAGGCTACAGGCAGGTATCAAAAGTCTGCAAACTCCAAATGAATTTGCTGTATACAATTCCCCTATTACATTCCCCTAAAACGCATTCCCCTAAAAACAAATATCTCTTTCAGATTCCTAAACTTGATCGGCACAGTGTTTTCATTTGTTAGCAGTGATGTAAGAAGTAAAATAAAAGTAATGGAGAAACATCGCGAAGGAGAGAATGCGGTGTACTACGAGTCATTTAAGAAAATGATGAAATATGAAAAAGATACAAGTCTTCACGAAAAGAACGGTTTTGTTTCTGGATCGAGGACAATGCTTCGTTTGCATCGAGGATTGGGTGTGTAATTTTTTATTAAAATGGCTTAGGCAGCTCACTACCAAGTGGGAAAAAGAATCAATATTTCCAGTGTGCAGGGCTATTAACAATAGCAGAATCTACTCTGGATTCTATAAAACTTCATTACTTACACTATTAATAAACGGGTTCTTACCGCGATTACTTTTAACTGAGCGGTCCCGATATTTCAGCACTGTTCAAATCTGTTTACCCTCTTTCTCGTTCGTTTGCCTGCTCTTAAATGACCTACCTGCAGTTCCTCAGTCTTCCCGCGATCATGGCGCTTGAAACAGTGCTGAAATATCGGGACCGCTCAGTTAAAAATAATCGCGGTAAGAACCCGTTTATTAATAGTGTAAGTAATGTAGATAACCGCGAGTGTTTAAAGAAATCTATAAAACTTCATTCATACAATCATCAATTTCATAGCACTTTTAAGTCCCCAAGTGTGAAGTCCCCCAATGGTGACCTGAATGATTTGAATGAGACAATTTAAAAATAGTCTAGTCTAGTAGTCAATTCTAAATAGTCTAAACCAGCACTGATCATTAAAGGATAATTTGTCGTTTATATTTTCTTAAAGAGTATTTCTTTCAACCAGACTTCATAAGAATGTTTCTGCGGCGTCTCGGTGAAGCAGACGAAGCTATGAACACGTGCACGACTTGCCAGGGAACATACAATGAGACGCTCGCTGAGTTCCATCCGTGGTACATACGGAAGGCGGCGACATTGGCCATGCACGCTTTACCTGCGAGGCCGGATCTATTGAAAAAGGTAAATTATGTCAAATTATCTTTTACTGTTTGTGTTTATAAAAACATCTAAATTTGAACTATACAGGATGGGGATGGTGCGACGGGAAAGAGTGCCGATTGCGTAACGCGTCGTGCCGTCTCTCATAACCCCGTGCTGGGTTCTGGCCTCAGCCGGGGTTCGGAAATTGAGTGTGAGCTGTTGGACGTATTAGTGCTTCGGGCGATTTACGCCAACTCAAAAAAAAAAAAAACACTATACAGGATGGATCTTTGTGTCAGCTGATGAGGGGTAAACGACTGTAATTATCTGTGAATAATGGCTGTGAATAAAAGTGATTCAAACTTGAAATCATTAACCCCACTTCAGCTGGCACAAAGTTACTGATCCACCCTGTATATAATGTCGTCTATGTTGAATATCGAGATCAACTCAACCGATCTATCTCAAAAATTATTTTGCTAAAAAATCATATTTGATGATTCATAGACTATATAATATATATATTTTTAAATCTTTATTTGGGGTCTTTGTCAGTTTCTATATAATAATTAGAATGAGGTAAAAACTGCCTTTGTAGCTGTAAGTGTCTCCAGAGTAAACCAACAAGTCACAGTGTAATATTTAACCTGCACAAATTTCCACGAAAAATGCACAGTTGAATAAACTAAAAACTTGAATGTCCTCATTATGAAAATTGTTCAATGATTTTACTTGTGTTGCAAATAACAATCAGAGCAGCTAGCTACAGCCGACAAGGTCTAGGTCGGATTTATTTTTCAATCACTGTCCTACTTCTCAAAGTCCTATTTCTCAAAGTAGGCAATATAACAAAGATATACAGGGTGTTATAATCCGATGAAACAATATTTTCACAGCAAATAGTATACTTGATGTAGAAGCCATCCACCAACTTTGGGTTTTCTAGGCATAATATATCATAAGTTATAACTAATCAAAACTAAGTGTCAATTCGTTCAGGATCAACCCTACTGTACTGACCTACACCAACAGCTAAAGACTTAAGCCGGCTAGTCACCTCCTGTATCATAGAACATTGTAATAATACACGGGACAAAAATCACATTCTAAACAGGATACATTTTTTTTTGCAAGGAAAGCATACTAGTCTTCACCCACCTGATGATACGTGTTTATCTTACTACCGCACAAAGTTTATTGTTTTTTTTTCTACGTTATAACAAAATATCGGCATGATCATATTATTTAATTTAAAAAAAGAACTATTCGGTATAATATTGCTAGGGGCATAAAGACAAATCCACAAACTTTTGTTGAAATGTACAACGATTTATTTTAAAAGTATTCAATTCAACAGAACTCGTTATTTTGGAGAAGACATCACAATTCCAACTATTTAAAACAAGAAATTAGTTTTTAAATTGTATGAGCACTTCTGAAATTACGATAATTTATTAATAATAATACATTTTTTTTTTTAATACTTCCGACACATCTGTATGTGTTTATTCTATGCTAGTCCACGTGGACTGTCGTGGACTGAGTCGGTTGCGTCAAACGAAATTTCGGCTTTCACAAAAGACAATAATATGAAGCGCTCTCATTCTATTCGAACGGTCTTAGTTTTGTAAAATGCCGATTTTCTATGATTGGTTGATTAGAAAATGGTATCCGCCCATAAATAAATAAATATCTGCAAACAAATTTGAAAGTGGTTCCGTCGTATTTTTTTGTTTTATTTTTTGAAATTGGAATGAGTGAAATTAAAATAAATCATTCGATGATATTATGGGGTTCGAATAACGCTCGACGAAAAAATTGAATGAATATCACCCACCCTAAAATTTTTACAACAAAATAAAGTACTTTACACCAAAACATGTACCTACAGTACCTACTAGATTTTCATATGTAAGATGTGAATACAATTGTCAGTTAATAATATTATTCGTTAGCCACGCGAATTCATTTTCTATTAGTAGATTATTAGAGTACGGAACTCTAAAATTGCACCTTATGAAGTTTGCAGTACAAATTAAAACTAAAACTCAAAAATCAGTCAGTAAACTCTTGCATTTCGTCCAAAGTAGTTTATGATAATTTTATTCCTGCCCTGTAATTTTCAATTCAAAAAATATGTCATCACCATACTTGAATGCCGAGTATTACGACACGCTTTTAAGTGTTGGAGCTGCAGATGGAAGCTACCACGGCGGACGCGAACTTTACCGACAACGATACGTCGTCGGTAGACCGCCTTCCGAACAACGAAGACTTCCTTCTTATACGTGTTTTCGGAACTGTGTAGTGCTAAAATGTGCTTTACAAACCTATCTGTGTAGTGCTAAAATGTGCTTTACAAACCTATCTGTGTAGTGCTAAAATTCGTTTCATAAGTGACAGTGTAACAATAAACTTTCCATAACGTTTGTTTGACCATTCATAATTTCTTCATCAACTGACTGAAACTGGGGGCCTCTGAATAAATGGCATAAACTATCATTATGAGTACTGAAAATTTAAACGCGAACATCGAAACAATCGACGGACTTAATATCTCGATAATACGGTACATACTTTTACATAAATTTGTAGGTTAAATGTTAGTAGGCAATCTACTTTTTTGTAAAATTTTAATAAATTGTTATAATTTCTGTTTCTGTTTTATTTTCCACTTACTATGAATCGATAGGTAGGTAAGATTTAAAATTAAAGTACTGAAAGTTGGTACGGTGTGGTAGTTTTCACGATATGTTAGGTTATGCAAACACGGTTTCCTTTCTAATAAACTACTTATGATATTCTATTTCATTATCAACGCCTACTAATTGAACATAATTTGATTAGAACAAAACTTACTTATTTTATGTAATGAAGCGAAAGATACGGCTGCGGCCGTCGCTGAGTTCGATGACCTTGAGTGTCATTTGTAAATATTGCGCTACCATCGGATGCGCTTGTGTGCTCACGCACACACACAACACGCTAAATGTAGGTCAGGGTAGGGTTGTCAAAAATAATACAAAATAATATTTTTTTAACTTTGTATGGGAAAATAAAGTGATCGTCTCCGTTTCAAAAGTATGTGTATATGATTTGAAATGTGAAATAGATTAAGCCCTTAAAGTATTGTTTCATCAGATTATAACACCCTGTATAATTAGAGATGGGGCGAAATTCGTTTTACATTCGGTTTAACCGAACTTCGGCAGCTTGAATGACCTGTTGAAATAAAACTTAGAACCATTTTTATTTTAGGAATTGGATAAAAAAATGTTTCTTCATAGTATGGAAGGCAACGATAGTCGTACGTACGTTTTCCATACAATGTCAGAAAAAAAGTTTATCCAAGCCAAAAAATCAATATGATGCTATGTTGTATTTCGACAGGTCATTCACCCCACGTTAGATTGTCCAAAGTTACAGATCCACCCTGTATTTATTGCCGAATGTTCGGCATTTTAACCGAAAATCGGCCGAATGTTCAGCCGAAGTTCGTATTCGGTTCAAACCACATTCGGCCCATCCCTAGATATAATAGAATAGCACCTTGTAATTTAAATATGAAATTAAGGAACGTTCCCATTATTTCGTTATCTCCATCATTTCCATTACGAATAATTAATTGAGCACCACGCTAGTTTCGTTTTATGTTATAATCGAGACACGCAAATAAATTACAACATGTCTTAGGGTTCATCGGCCTTTAGTTTAACCCATACATCATTTGAAAAAAAAAACTTGAAAGGTGTCAAGGGACACCCGGATGGAACGAAGTTCCTTTCGATTAATTAGTGAGGGAATTGTAATAAAATTTTATTTTACTAACTAATTATTATAACTTAAATAAAATATTTTGACCACAGCGCCATCTAGCGATAATCATCTAAAACAAAAAAAGTGTCGTGACAACTTTTTCATAAGAATTTCCGTCTAGCCCCCTTTCGATAACGCGCGATAAGGAACTTCGTTCCAATTGGATAGTTTAGTTTCTTTGTTAAGGGAAAATTTGCATATTTATTATACAACTAATGAATTCTTATGGAAACTTGTGCCTTACTTAGTATGGAATATATGACTGAGCAAATGAATAATGTTATTTATTGAACACTTGACATTCTTATTAAGGTAATAATGGTTGTAAATGCATTGTTAAATATAATGCTAACAAGACGTTATTGTACAATACAAGCAAAATAAAATCACTTATAGCTTGGCTTGTAAAAAGTGGCTGTCCGAGTTCTTCGCACATAAGGAGGGTGGCTTCTACGAGGGGTGGTATTATGAAGTTGCCGTCTAGATGGAAACAGATTTTCGAACAAAACTGCGCATATTTGAACTAAATCCGATCACTGTAACACTTTTTATAAAGCATTGAATAAAGAGCAAAAAAGCGGAAGGGAGATATTTGACAACCTTTATATAAAAACGAATTGCTGTTCGTTAGTCTCGCTAAAACTCTAGAATGATTGAATATTATACGAGCTCACCCGCGCAACTTTACCTGCACCACAAGGAATAATTATTCCAGTTTTTACCTAATTTTAATTTAGGATTAAGAATTATCGAAATCGGTTCAGTAAATTTGAATAACAATCCTATGCAACGTCACAAACTCTTTATAATAATTAAATGTAGATTATAGAGAAAATAAAACGATCATTTTTATACTAACCTGATAACGTATCAGATCGTAATCAAATAACAATAAAACTACAACAACTTGAAAAACAAATGAATAAATCAACATGTAAATCGGTTAAGGGAGAAAACTTATACTGTAACAACCCATCACTGTCCACTGCTGGGCTCTGGTCTCCTTAGCAGACGGTTTATGTTTACCACTAGTTGAGCCGCGCAACTTCGTCTGTGTCACAGGGGGATACTATATAGCCTATAGCCTTCCTCGATAAATGAACTTTTCAACACTGAAAGAATTTTTGAAATCGGACCAGTAGTTCCTGAGATTAGCGCGTTCAAACAAACAAACAAACTCTTCAGCTTTATAATATTAAAGTATAGATAAGTATAAGTATAGGCAGACGAGACAACGGGCCTAATCGTAAGTACTTACCGTGGCCCATGAACCTCTGCATTGTCAGGGGACACTGAAAGAAACCTACGACCAACATTTAAGGACTTGGTCGAATATAAAACACTACTTTAGAAGTTTTCAACAATATCTATACATTATAAACAGTTGGGGCGGCGCGACGGGAAAGAGTGACGTGGGCGTAACGCGTCGCGCCGTCCCTCATAACCCCGTGCTGGGTTCTGGCCTCAGCCGGGGTGAGCCGCTGAGTGTGAGAGGTTGGAGGTTTTAATGTGGTTCAACTCCCACATACCGTGATTTCCTCCAACTAAAAAAAAAAACATTAAACAGTAATAATCTGACGTCATCGATGACGTTGCACCAAGGACTTTAATAATCGCGGAACACTTAAATAATTTGGTGTTTATTGGACTATCGCGTTTATTGATTCAATGATAACATCGAAATGATATTGAACTAATAAACAGATGTTTCTGATAATGGCGAGAAATTGATTTGTCCTACAAACGAAATTACGAATAGGAAACCAGAGAGAACGATCGAGTTTTGTTTTTCAACAATAATTAGATAACTTTTAATCTATAACTATTATTTTTTATGAGAAGTAACACTTTTTTTTTAAATCGAATGGATTGAGTACCTCGTTCTTTTGGGAAGTCGGTCAAAACTACTAGCTAACTCGCGCACCTTTGCGTGCGTAACAGTGTTTTAGTAGTATCTTATCCTGATTTGAGAATCCCTATTTTTTTTTTAAATAAATAGCCTTCCTCGATAAATGGACCATCCAACTGAAAGAATTACAAATCGGATAAGCGATTTCTGAGATTACTGCGTTCAAACAATTAAATAAAGTCATCACCATTCCCATAATAAAAGCGATTAATTTAATCTTACTACTATTTTTATAAGTATTATGTAGTAATAAACTTTATTTTCCCTTATCTCTAATACAATACTAATAATATATTTAAAACTAAAGTTAGGTAATTATGAAAAATAACTATACAATATTTCAAGAAGTTAAAGTTAAGTGCTATTTATAAGTACCTACAAAGACGTTAAATGAGTAAATTTGTTAGGCGTTAAAATTAAATTAAGCATTCATAAAAATTAAATAATTAAGTACTTATAAGGGCCGCCTTGCGCGGTGAAAGCCTCCTCCAGCTCATTCCAAGCGCTCCTATCTCTGGCCAGCCTTGACCACAGCGATGTTGTTCCTGCGATTTTCGTGATGTTATCTCTCCATCGTTTGGGTGATCTGCCTCTTCTTCTTGTTTTAAATATTGGATGCCAATTCGTCACAATTTTTGCCCAGCGATTTTCAGGTAGTCTCTGAGGTATAAGTATTATACTCTATTCAATTTGTTCAATTTCATTTTTTTAATGCTAAACAGCTTTTTTTAAGGTCAAAGCCAAAGTCTCATATTTCATTAAACGATTTACATTGTATTTTGATTCTTACAATACAGGGTATAATAATCTGACGTGGCGTGAATGAGGTCATTCACGCCACGTCACGTAGAAATAAAACTTAGAATCACTTTTATTTTAGGGATTGGATAAAAAAGAATCATCATAGTATGGTAGTCCGCAATTATAGTCGTACGTTATCCATACAATGTCAGAAAAAAAAGTTTAACCGAACCAAAAAATAAAAATGGTGCTAAGTTGTATTTCGACAGGTCACTCACCCCACGTCAGATTGTCCAAAGTTACAGATCCACCCTGTATATGGTGGACATTCAGCAGTAAAATTACATTTTAAAACAGTAAAGGAATCTTATTAAGTATATTTTTTCTCTATTTTTCCAGGTTTTCGGTACAGACGAGAGCTTAGCCGCTGCTCTAACAGTGTTACCGCAAACTCTATCTTCATGCGACGAGGTGTACAGGCGAGTAGAACAATTATACACTGACTTTGATTTCCACGGACTACCGTAAAACTTGCCAGCTCATTAAATAATTTATCTAAATTTAATGGTGACACACGGGCAAGTCAATTAGCGCTTTTTTCTTCTGTCTGTACCAACCCGTTACTACCCACTGTTGGACTGAAGTCTCCTCAGAAGAGGGATTAGGCATAGTCCACCACGCTTGCCCAGTGCGGATTGGGGCTTTTTAACAGACTGAAAATAAATGAGGTGTTTTTTATTGCAAGTCAGATAAGCTTACGACTCACCTGATTGGAAGCGGTTACTGTCGCTTATGAACCTCTGCAATGCCAGGGCAATGAGGGACCGTTATCAATCACCTACTTTTTACTTTTCTTAAACCTCGTCTAAAGAGATACATGACATAGCGCTGCGGGAACACCGCGGACGAGAGTCAATTGCAAATCGAAATGAAGGTCGAATTGATATTGACTTTATTTTACTATGTTCTTTAACTTTAGCTAGTTGTTACTCGCGATATTTTGCGCTGATGGAAGAAAACGTTATGGTAAAAACGTCGCTTATTTGCTAGGCCGTGTGTCACCACTCTTAGCGTTTTGCTAGTAAATTTTAAACCGGCTGTGTTGCAGTGTTTAAATATTTATTAATTTTGTTTTAAATTTTTGTAATTTATTAATATTTATAGGCTAATGTATTAAAATAATGTTGCATATACAATAGTTCTGAATCCTTTGAAAAATGGTGGAAAAGAAATAGTTCAATGGGACCACATAAAACATATATTAATGAAAGGAAAAAAAACAAACTAGTAGTAAAATCCATAAAAACAATAATAAATCTTTTCACTTTAGCAATCGGTAAAACTATAGCAATTTATCAATGTATACCGAATCCAGTGCAATATTCTTAGTATTAAATAATAATAATTAATGATGTCCGTGAGAAACCTAACAATGTATAGGAATTTCATAAAATTATTTTGTCAAAATTAAAGTAGATAGGTACTGTGATCTCACACTGCAGTTGAAAATTGTATTTAACATCTTATAATCAAGCAAATATTTATTAAATCTATTTTTTAATTATTATTATAATTACCAACTTTAGAATAGTGCTAAAAGAGGCTTCTGAACATTGGTTGAATAAAATATACAAGGAATCAAACATGTATTACTGAGTAAATCGAAAATAAATACTATTTATTAACTTTCATCTTTTGTGATTGATTAGAAAAACAATCCAAAGACAATGCAAACATTAACGGCCATTTTGAGTTAAAAATCCAATATGGCTGCTTTTATTCAATCAATGATTCCAATAATTTGCAACGGCTTTCAACTAATACATTTTTATGATAAGAAATGTTGACAGTATGTTTAATAAGTCTACGTTTCGTTTGCACAAAAAAAACACATTTATAAAACGATGAGAGGTTCGTAAGTGTGAGTTTGGTAAGCACATTTCGCATGAAAATTTACTACTCGTCGCCTCAGTGCTTGTTTGGCCAATCTGACATTTTTTACGAAAATTACTTTTTAATGCAGTATTATAAAGAATAAAATTTTAATCCGACTGGTAAAATATTTTTTTTAAATATTCAATTCTAAAACAATAATAATCTCATTTCAATTTTCTCAACACGGCACTTAACGAAAATTCCGTGCTTGTTTGCTGTCTCCTGTAAAATTTGCTCGAGTGCAGATTGGCCAAACAAGCACTGAGGCGACGTACTGTAATACTATTATTTTGTGGTATAATTGTAAGCTCAATTGCAACAATTGCTCATAACGTCGTTATGATTGTAGCTTTTGATATGATAAATTTAGTCGTTTTTCACGAAGCGTTTTCTAAATCACTAGAATTTTGACCATTTTGTATAAAAATAGAATAAGTTTTTTAAGAACGAAATATATTTTCTAATTTGCGCATTTAAACAACAAATTATGACGTCACACCGTGACGAAAATATTACTATCTCCATTAGGCCGATTTAAGTAATAGATGACAGTGAAAAATATGATTTATTGTGCTGTCATGAGGTTGAATTCGGAATGACAATACATCGAAAATTAGGCTTTATGGATAAACTAAATCCGCGATATCAGCCATAAACAATTTTATGTATCTTTATTTTAATTAAGTTTAAAGAAGTACGTATTTTTAAAATCTTACGTATAATAATGAAAAGCCATTTTGTATTAAATTATAAATAAATCGATATATTTTAAGTTTACCTTTAGTTTATTTATTATTTAAGTAACTAAATAATCATATAATGTTTTTCCTACTAGTCTAAAGATCAGATGTTTTATGTAATTAAATAATTTATAAACTTATACCAACACTGTTTTTTGCATTACTTTCATGCATAAAAAGCGAACGAGTGCGAGGGTAGACAGATTTGTTTGCTCTTGAATCTACCCGCATTATCCAGTCTTCTCGTGATCATGACGTTTGCAACAACGAAATATCGAGACCACTCAATTAGGCATGAAAGTAAATAATTTATGTCTTAGTACTTACAATATTTTATAATAAATTGTTTATTATATTAGATTATTAACCTTGTTACTGCGTGTAAATGGTTTAAGATTATCGGCTTTTTACACTGAATTTAATAATTCAGTTCAACACTGTCGAAACTTATAATTTTTTTTGACTAGAACATCTGAAAGCAACAGAGTGAAGTCAGTTGAAAGTATGCCAAGACATTAGAGGGTGCCGATGACAGATAGTTTCTTCATGATGTTATTTATGTGTTATAGTCATATTTAACAAGGCATAATAAATAATTAAATGTGTAAAAATATTCTACATTTTGTAAACAAAGTTACATTCCAACTATTAATCTATTGTAGATTTTATACTATTACGCAAATAAATTGTTTTAAAAGTGTTTTGTTTGGTTTTATTTTACTTAAACGACGTAATCGTTACGAAATCACATTATTTTAAATTATTGTCAATTGCAGGATTGGGATAGTTATTGGTTACCATAGACCACTGCAAAGAGAACAGACTGAAGTTATCACCTTTAAGTAGGGGTGTGCGAATATCGTTCGAATCATAATCGAAGTTAGACGAATATCCGAAAAATTTCGAATAATTCGAAAAGTTTCGAATATTCGTTGAATTTCGAATAGTATCGAATTTGACTACGACGATTCATCGGAAATAGGACAAGAATTTGTATTTAGTAGATAATATCTTTAATGGGCTAGATGTCTACAAAATAGTCGTAGTCGATTCGAGTTTCGAATCGAACATTCGTATTCGATTCGGAACGAATAATTCGTGAGTTCGAATTATTCACACACCCCTACCTTTAAGCTTTATTAAGGAACGACATTTCATACCCCGTAAGTTACCGCGAGTAATTCATTCAAGTCGTAGCCATAGTAAATAATTTATTTTATTAGAACATCGGGAGTCTTCTAACATCATTATTCAACATCTACTTCCAGCAAAACACCTTGAAAAAACACAATCCAAATCGGTTCATCCGTTTGAGAGCTACGATACCACACACAGATACACCAAATACATAACACCTTATTGGTTTTGGTCAGAACTGAAAAATGGTAATTTCACTATAATTTTAACATTGGAGTCGTAAAATTTCAATGAAACAAGGTAAAAAGATTGCAATATTTTATTTCCACTTTACACAAAGTAATGTAGATCTACAACAAATGTAACAAAATAAAACTATAAGCTTAATCATTTTACAAAGCGATTTTATACAAAATAAATATCTTACGCACATTATTCTATTTCAATTTAGGAATATTATTACAATTTGCAGGTATTCTTAAAATAAGGTTTTATTTTAATACTAAAAAAACATTATCCAGAATTCATATATTTTGTACAACAGCGAATGTCAATTCTCAGTCCATCTTATCTTTTTTAGTGTAATAATATTGTACTTTTTATGTACTTTTTCTTGAAAATTTAGTGTTTTTATTTGAAAAAATAATTCGAAATATTTAGTATTAAATGCCGTTCAACCATTATGCAGATCAAATCAATTTCATTTCAAGTCTCCAAATAATCTCACTATCACAAAATTAGGAATATATTCAAATTTATTTTCACTATTACTACTATTGGTATAAGCAAAAAATTATAGATATTAAGTGGGTTGCTACAATTCAAAACATTATGGTTACTCGTTAAACATTTAAAGAAATTGAGCCAATTTAGCATGTTACAAAATAAACAACTTTTATACAGGGTAAGTGTAAAAAAATAACATTTATTTTTCACAAGTCGTAAAGATAAGTAAAAATACTAAATACTATCACACAATTGTGTGTGCCAATGTTGTTTCTCTGTGTTCAACGTCCGCCTTTTGAAGCGTACAAAATTCACTGGTTGGCTACAAAAAATAATGAATAGTAGCGGTGCGCTCTGACTGACTCATAGAACGACGAGCGCAAAATTTACACTATAATTGAATGTAGATGGTTCTTCAGAAGCAGACTCGATTACAGTAAATCACCCTGTATATAGCCCTTTGGCAACTACAGTGTGTCTTAAGGTAGTTACGTTGGATTTTAATAGATTTTTTTTTATAATATCCAAATTTACCAGCTGCCAAAATACGGTCTTGTATGTTTTCCAATAGCATTAAATGCAACTTCAATCGTCAACGCGAACTTCAGTGCAGATGAGGACCAAATGCTATGTGCAGTTGTAATTTGGCAATTCAATAAGTTCTTTAATAAGTTAAATAACAACCTAGTTTTCGTAACCTGTAACGGAACCTTTTTTTATTTAAACTAAATAAATGTGTTGAAAAGCGCGATTCAAAAAATATGTTATAATATTCTCATTACCAATACGATTTTAAAATATAATTCACTCTTACGTCAAAATATAACATTTTATATGTTGAGGTCAGTCAAGCTTGAGGCGGTTCATCCAACGGATTGGCTGTTGGTAGCTCGTGATCTGCGGACGGTTGAGACGTTGACGGCGTTGATGATGTTGACGATGTTGATGACGTTGATGATGGTGATGAGCTTGCTGCGTCCGTTGCGTCTGCGGCGGTGCTTTCTCTGAGATAGAAAATAATTGGAAGTGAATGTTAATGAGAATATTTTGGCATATGTATCTGTACCAACCCATTACTGTCCACTGTTAGACTCAGGTCTCCTCAGAAGAGGGATTAGGCATAGTCCACCACGCTTGCCCAGTGCAGATTGGGGACTTCACATATCTTCAAAGGATTTTTAGAACCCTTTTCTGATATGCAGGTTTCCTCACGATGTTTTCCTTCACCGTTTTTAGCCAGTGGTGTTGTGAAAAATTGCACATAAATCTTTTTAACATTTAGATTTAGAGGTACAAGCCGGACGGATTTGAACCCGCGACCTCCCGTACGGAAGGAAGCGCTTCGACCACTACCCCACCACGACTATTAATCGGAACACTTTTAATAAACGCAATTATTTTAAAGCAAATTTTTGAATTTTTATTATAATACTAATTTTATGGGTTCTTGATGAGAAAAAATTGATACTAAATCATACTTTTCATTCGTTTCCAGATCTACTTTATGCTATGTAAATATATTTTAAAACTTAAAGTGTGTTCATCCTTCTTTTAATATATTTGCTTTTTAGATAGATAGAAAATTCTTTATTGTAACACCACATAGAAATACAATTATAGTGATTTTGTACAAATAGTACAGTGTGACAATTGGCGGCCATATCGCTTACAAGCGATCTCTTCCAGGCAACCGTGTACGGAGATAAACTTATTTAAAAATACAGAGCTTATTTTTTTTTTTTAAACTTACTTATGGAATCCATTCGTTTGACAAGTGTTGTAGGCTCCGCAATGTTGACATTTCAAGCCCACGACGTGAAACTTTACCGTTGAAAGCTGAAACAGTAATGAAGATTGAAAATTGTGTTTTTAAATTAAATTGTTGACTATTTCAATTTTGTACTGATTATTAATCAATTGATTACAAATTACTAATTGAGTTTTCAAAATTATTTATCTTAAGCTTACTTCAGTCTCATAGGGATAATTATTGGAACGAAGTTCCTTATCGCGCGTTATCGAAAGGGGGCTAGACGGAAAAAAATCTTACGAAAAGTTGTCACGACACTTTTTGTTTTAGATGCTTATCGCTAGATGGCGCTGTGATCAAAATCTTTTAAAACACGTTCCTTATCGCGCGTTACGTTAGGAAAAAAAATATAAGATATCTTTTAATCGAAAGGAACTTCGTTCTATTCGGGTGTCCCATGACACCTCTCAAGTTTTTTTTTCAGGGTTCAGTTACAGTTAGAAAGTATTGAAGTTAGAAATTAATGTGAAAAATAGTAAAATAACACACCTTATGACAATCTTTGCAGAGTATTGTAGCTTTGTAATCCGCGTATTCAGGAGGCATCGGTGTGGCCGCTACTTCTGAATCTAGGTAGTTCCACAACTGAAATACAACAATTACATTTTTTATCATTACAAGAGAAAAATGAATTTACTAATTGAAAATGGAGATCATCTTTAAATGGAACCATTGCTGTCATCCACGGTTTGTTTCAATTATTTTTTGCCACACAGCATCTGGTTAAGGAATGAATTTCCCTCTACAATGTTTCTCGAGAGCTATCCTCCACCTCCTCTTTCTGCATTAGGCTTAGTCATTAAAGATAGGTCATAGGTAGCGACCCTTGACAATGGGCTTGACTGGCCCGTAACCAGCCTAGAAGACAATAATAAATACTGACGTCATCCACAATGTCAAAGTTACCAACATAGACCTGACAATTGCGTCTTTGAAGTCGCAGCGCATGCAGACCTCCCACAAGATGGACCGACGACCTGGTCAGGATCGCGAGAAGCCACTGGATGCAGACAGCGCAGGACCGGTCGTGGCAAGAATTGGGGTACGTCTATAGGCTGATGAATATGAACTACTCACGTTGGACATGTCAATCATGCTAGTCTGGCACGTGGGGCAGGCGTAGTGTCCGGAGTGTAAGAGTTGCTCGAAGCAGGGCCGGTGCAGCAGGTGGCCGCAGTCCGGGATGTGGCACGGGATGCGCGACGTGTGGATGTCCTCGAGGCACACAGGGCAGTTCGAACGGGACACATTTTCTACGCACTGCGGAGTTCAAACATTTTACGCTGCTGATATCGAGTTCTTTATCGAAATGCCCACTTAAATTATTAGCACAGGATATGGTGTAATGCAATAAAAAGTGCGCAACGCGTAGCGCCATCGTGCATAACTCCGTGCTGGGTTCTGGCTTCAGCCGAAGTGTGAGCGGTTGGAGGTTTTAGAGCAGTTTAACACCTACATAACAAAAGGAAACCAAACCGGCGATAACCCCAAACTCAAAAAATATCAACAACTACTGCATTACTGATGCGTTAGGTCACGTGAGGTTATTACTCAATATCCGCTATTTATTAATAATTTTTGGGGATAATTAGTATTTAACTATTTATTTTTGTTTCAGTAAAAACACACCCTGTATATAGAAGCATAACCTTATGACTTAATGCTGCTATAATTTATACATAAATCTATACTCACCCTATGTCCGACCCTCTGTAACTGCACAGGCAGACACATATTGCATCGTTCACAATGGAAGAACCGATCCCGGCCGCCGACGCGACATATGCCGCATCCATCGCAATGATACTGTTTCTTATCTTCGTCGTCAAATAGATTGCAGATAAGACATGTGTACTGTAAAATACATATTATAAATTAATTGCAGAAGGAATGAAGTAACTGATATAGTTTGAAGAAGTCTTTAAAGAGGCTACAAGCACATTGTATGCTGAATTGATGGCCGATGGTGCTGAAAAGTTCTTCCAAAAGTCCTCTCCCACGGTTGGGGGAAGGCCAATGTCTAATAGTAGATGTCTATGGGCTGATGATGATGAGGAGTAAAGTAATCTGTGGTCTTTGTGTATTATTTTCTTGACCGATTAATGTTCAAGAACACTGGTCTGCTCTGAATTTTTTGTACAATGCAAGATATCATTGAGATAACTGCTAAGATTACCTTTAATTAACAAGAAAATATAAATGTATAAAGTAAATGTATACATAAATAAGTATAAAGAGAGTAAACTCCAGGTGTTCCATTTCAGTAAAATAAATAATAATCCAACAAAAAAAATTACTATTATATTACTCAAGTCAACACATACCTTTCCGAATCGTACACCACAGTTCTGACATTCCGGTTGTACTTTCTGTCTAGTATCACACTCAGTACAAATCAGCTCCGTGACAGTCTTCCTATTGAAGTAGTGCTGTTCGTTCTCATCGTGACAGTATCTACATATGTACACTTTATTGCAGCATGGGGTCTGTTGATTAAGGTAGATTTTTTTTGTAAAACAATAAATGGATTGTGAGTAAATCTTACTTGACATATTATGTGGTAGTTTGCATTAGGTATCTGTTTGTACATGGCTTCTTAGCTTGAATTATTGCGACAAAGAAAGTCTGTTAGTTATAGACCAATAATATTATATAATAAAGCGTATTATCTTAATTTCTGCTGTAGTTTATTTGAATTTAACAAACGTACCATTACTCTGACTAAGTTTCTTTAAATAACAATGTTGTTGTTAATCTGTTTGGTTTCCTGCGATACAGGCTTGACTTAGTGCGGGGACCATTGTCATAGATGGTAAGTTGTACATTGTATTTAGTAAAATAAACTATTTCATTTCATTTCATTAGGGAACATTTTGGGCAATAAAAAAGGATTTTTGGCACTATGACATGTCCTTCTTCAAATGAGGCTTAAGAAAATACCTATACAGTAAAGGGCAGGAAATAGCTTCGGCAAGGCATTAGCACCAGTAACCATCAGGTGGGCTGGGTGGGCAAACACTCATTTACCTCATGTTGCATATAAAAAAAAGAGTCACAAAAAAAATACTAGAAGATACATCATAAAATTATGACAATGAATATTCATAGTCCTTGAGTACAGTATGAACTATTTATTGATATAAGACAAACATAATACACTAAAAATAATTTCTTTCATCAGTTTTCTATACAAATTTTAAGACAGAAATGTCATATTTACATTAACACAAAGTCGTATTTGCAGTATGACTAATGAAAATTTCCCTTCATGTTTTATTTGCTTTGTTATGTATGAAAGAAAAATATTTATTTAATGGATACTTTCGTTAGATTTATTACTTCAATATTGTTTCAAAATCTCAGCTTAAACTTTTAATTTTAAAGTAGAAATTAAGGCCGTGTTCGTTGGGTTCTTGGGGTTCGTTGACATCACTTTTTTGTATTTTTGCATTTCACCTCACGAGGATTCTGCGCCGTGACATTTATATTTAGAAATTTAGAACGCGTGTTTTGAACCCGGCAATGTACATAGACGTAGTAAATACATTACTTCGCAATAAATATGGACTTACCACAAACTTCGCTCGTCGTTGGTAGTGAGCACAACCTGCTTTCTCCTTTTCTCCGTTTTGTTCTACAGAACTTTCGTCCTTAACACATTCTGTTTGTTCTTTCGACATTTTCAATGGTCTGCAACAACACACTTAACTTAAACAGTTCTTCAAGGACTAACAACGTAACTTTAAGCGAAACTATTGATTCCTGCAATTATTTATTTGAGAAAAACACTTCTGACATTTAGATTTTAGATCAATAGTTGAATTTTATTACGGAATTTACTCAAGTTTTTACCTTTTCCAAACTGAATATGCGGAAATGGGATGAATTGGGAATAAATTAGAACTGCAGATATTAGCTACAAAATTTAAATATTGAAAAATTTATTATTCAAAGACGCAAACATAACCTACCACCTGGAATACGCCAAAATTTTACCAAATTGACCAAATTGAGTAGGCTTGGGAAAAGTTTACATTTTCAACTAAAAATCGATTTCGTGAAATCATCGATAAAATGATTGATTTCGGAAATAATTGTTAAGTATATTTTTTTAGTTTGGGTTTTCGAAACTTCTACATTTTGGACATGCAATGAACATGTTTCTAAAAAGCAGATTTATATTGATTCACGTGTGATATTCTTTTTTGGGTTTTCTCATCTAAATCCTAAAGGGCTGAACGGATTACGCTATTTTTATTTGAGCACACTTATGTCCGAACCACGTGTGTTGGGACAATTCGTTTTTTCAACTCTAATGTTTTTGGAATAATGGCAGATTAATTTTGTTTGTGTGCTTTGAAAAAAACAATGAATACAATTATTCCCATACTACTCAATTGATTTATCAGAAATTTCAAATTTATGATTCAATCGAAAAATCGAAATACTTATACCCTTTCCCAACTCTTAAGCGTTGACAAGTGCCAACCTGACATTTTCTGACAAAGTTGTCTTAAACATGTCAAATGAACAAGCTTTATTGTTTTTTTTAGCACAATTGTAACAGATTCGAAAACATTCCACCTATTATATCTTTATTTTCTGAATTTCAAATCACTTTAAGTTACTCAGTCTCAGATGAATGGCTTACTCCCCTATAGATTGATTTACCTTTAGCTAAAATCCTAAAAAAAACCGTTCAACAATATAAAAACGGGAATATCCCTTAAATGCATCTTGTTGCCAAATGTATACATACCACGTTTCACGTTATTTTATTGAAGTCGCGTGGTATGTGTTTCCGAACGCACTTTGACGACCATATATAATAAATATATTGAGTGTCAAAAAAGAAATTATTAAACCATTTTTTTATACCAGATTTTTTTCATTATTTTTTATATTATATGTATCTAAATACCTACCAGGAAAAACATTTTTTCCAGGCCGCCACAAAAAAACATGCATTTAAGGGATATGTATAAAATAAAACCATGACTTTCATAATAGTTTTTTATTTAAATATACAACACGGTTTTAAAACTATTTAATCGAATAGGTCTATGTGATAGAACAATAATTAAATTCTGCAATTAATTTTACGCCGTTTTTCACGCTACGTTCGTTTTCGTTCATTCATTCAGTCTTTTAACTATAACAAAACGCTACATGGACCTTGTGTGTACAACAGTGTGTTTAAATAGGACATCTCAATATCTATTGCTTTTATAACCTCAATGCATGGAATTAAACAACTGGAAACAAGAATCATAGATTTAGCCAATTGAGTGCTGATTACCCCCAATTTATTAAGCACAATAACACATTTTTACACACTTCACGCTGTTTTTCATGTTGTTGTATCCAGACGTTCTGTTTTCTTGCCTCATCAACTATTTATTTTTTCAAACAAATTCTATGGCGTCTATTCACAAACCATTCATATTTGATCCAATAATCCAATTGCTGAATCATAAGTCATAAGTTCAAAAATAAGGTTTATAACAATAAAAATTGATAATAATATAGTTGGATTAATTGGATCAAACATTTGTAACCACTACCTTTTTTTACCAACGTTCTATACCAAGCATTTCGCGCCAAGATTTTGAAACTTATTCCTAGTAGAAATAGCATGTGAAAAATCTAGTCGAGTTTTAGTTATTGATAGATATGTTAGCTTCCATTTCCGTTGTGGACTATACGCGATTATTTTATTTTTCATTTTTTCTACTGATATAGTTTTCTAGATAAAATTCGTGTAAGTTTTTTATGAATAGATTAAGTAGAGAAAATAGACTCGGGAACCTCATTTGAATGGGATAAGGTTGAGCTAAATAAGAAGTAACTTCTAATAAGATTTTTTTCTTCTGCAAAATGTAGATTAGGTAGCATCTATCTCTTCTCAGTTTATAGCAGTAGCCTGCAGTCCATACAAACAAATACGTATTGCATACCCTAACTTATCAAATTGATTTAAAAAATAACACAGAAATGTGGTATATTTAATCGATATACGTATTTAAATCGTCAGAATTCATGTATGGCTGCACACAGTCCATTATATCGTCAATATTTTGCATATTGTCAATGCATTTAAATATGTTAAGCAGAATAAAACGTCAAAAGGATTTCAATAATTTAGATCCTAAGATTGACAATAATATTGTCAAGTTTGCTGGTTGCCTATAAAATAATCGCATACAGTAACCGCCATCGAAGATATCATAGTCCATGTCAAAACTCCTTAACAGTGCTAAGCATGATGCCGAAGTACAATTTATTTACTTAAAAATTTAATATTACCTATATTTACATATATTTAATCCTAATTTGCTTTCTAAATAGGCCGCAACGTGAAATTAAAAAAAGTTAGCATAATTTTGACAGTTGACATTAATGACAGTTGTAGTAATAAAAAAGCACAAGTGTTAGCTTCTTAAGATCCGCGTGTAATTAAAAATTTGAAATTACCCAAAAACATGAAGCAAATTCATAAAAAAAACATACAAATTTTGTACATTTCATTGCTTTTATCTACATAATAATAATTATCTTTTAAATAACCTTAACCTAACAAACATGTAACATGGTCGTGTTTTACTAATCGTGCGCCATTTTGTGAAATTATTTAGAACAAGATGGCGGCGATTTATGGGAACAGCTGATAAAGGCGGAAATTTTAAATATTGTTTATAAGAATTTTCAGATTGAATTAACAATATGGAAGAATTATTGCTACAAGTTTTTTAATTTAATTTTACACCCAAATGTCACGTGTAATTTATTTACTATTTAACAAGCACGTAGCCTTATAATGAGATAAATATAAAAAAATAAATTAAAAACTTATTCAGACACTCGCGGTTTTCTATAATACTTTCATGCATTTTCAACGGGTTCTTACCACGATATTTAATTAATTGAGTTGTCTCGATATTTCGTTGTTGTTGCAAACGTCATGATCACGAGAAGACTGGATACTGCGGGTCGATTTAAGAGCAAACAAATCTGTCTACCCTCGCACTCGTTCGCTTTTGGGTAGTACCACTGGAACTCGAACTCACTTCTCGACACAATTAATAATCTAATTAATTAATTCTAATTAAATATCGTGGTAAGAATCTGTTGAAAATGTATGAAAATAAATTAAAGTTTAGAAATTAAGTAATTTTCTCATTTTTTGTACATTTCGCCATAATTAACTACACAATTAATGCGTAAATTTGTTACAACTTTCCGTTAATTTTAATTTTCACAACCACGACTTCACATTTCAACAGAAAATCCTTTTTTATAGTCCGCATATAGATAAAATAATTTAATACACATGATAAAATGAAACATTTTATAATAATAATCTTTATAATATCACATACATATTAAGTTTATGATACATAAATTTAACTTTAAATTCGAAAATGTAAATGAGGGTACTTTGAAATCTCATTTGATTACCAAAATCACAGCAAATCAGTGAAATTTCATTGTCAATGATTTCATTTCATAGCCTAATGCTATTTTCTCACTGTCCTAAAATCACAGATTATCTGTGAAATATCAACTTAAATAAAATCTAGCGATACAAGATCCGGCTACGTGCCTGCACTAGAAGGGTAGCTGCGACGTAGGAATCACTACCTTAATGTAAATATAAATAGAGTCCATTTTACTAAAACGATTATCTAGTGTTGTCACTCTCTGTTGTTTTGTGTTGAGGTGATTTTGGCGCGTTTCGGTTTTTCAAAGGCGTGTTGTACTCCCAACCTTCTTCGGTTTTGGGAGTGAAGAGCTGTAAAGAAAAAAATGTGTTTTTTTAATGTGTTAAATTCTGACTTTACATTATTGTCTATGAGGTAACAATTAAATTAAGAAATTGGTATACCTGCAAGTTACATTTAATTAAGACTGTACACAATCCACAGCTAAACCTTCTCATCGAAACGTCGCTCCGATTGCCACATGTCGTTGCCCACGTATATTTTAAGACTACACGTGGCTGCCGTCAAGATGACGTCAAGCTACACGTAGTCTCTTGGCGAGGGTGGCGGCCCCCTCCCCCTCCCCCTACATACCTGCGTGTGCCACTTCTCCCCGGCGGCCTCCCTCTGCTTGACGGCGTCGCGCTGCGCCTGCTCGACGTGTCTCTTGGCGAGGGTGGCGGCCCCCTCCCCCTCCCCCTACATACCTGAGTGTGCCACTTCTCCCCGGCGGCCTCCCTCTGCTTGACGGCGTCGCGCTGGGCCTGCTCGACGTGTCTCTTGGCGAGGGTGGCGGCCCCCTCCCCCTCCCCCTACATACCTGCGTGTGCCACTTCTCCCCGGCGGCCTCCCTCTGCTTGACGGCGTCGCGCTGGGCCTGCTCGACGTGTCTCTTGGCGAGGGTGGCGGCCCCCTCCCCCTCCCCCTACATACCTGCGTGTGCCACTTCTCCCCGGCGGCCTCCCTCTGCTTGACGGCGTCGCGCTGGGCCTGCTCGACGTGTCTCTTGGCGAGGGTGGCGGCCCCCTCCCCCTCCCCCTACATACCTGCGTGTGCCACTTCTCCCCGGCGGCCTCCCTCTGCTTGACGGCGTCGCGCTGGGCCTGCTCGACGTGTCTCTTGGCGAGGGTGGCGGCCCCCTCCCCCTCCCCCTACATACCTGCGTGTGCCACTTCTCCCCGGCGGCCTCCCTCTGCTTGACGGCGTCGCGCTGGGCCTGCTCGACGTGTCTCTTGGCGAGGGTGGCGGCCCCCTCCCCCTCCCCCTACATACCTGCGTGTGCCACTTCTCCCCGGCGGCCTCCCTCTGCTTGACGGCGTCGCGCTGGGCCTGCTCGACGTGTCTCTTGGCGAGGGTGGCGGCCCCCTCCCCCTCCCCCTACATACCTGCGTGTGCCACTTCTCCCCGGCGGCCTCCCTCTGCTTGACGGCGTCGCGCTGGGCCTGCTCGACGTGTCTCTTGGCGAGGGTGGCGGCGTCGCAGTCGGCGGCCCGCAGCGCGCAGGTGACGTGTCTCCAGACGCGCCGGGACTCGTTGCTCTGCTGCCTGCTGACCGGCGCCACGCGTTTACGACGCGGCTTCATGTTGCTCACTTCGAATAACGTTTCTGATCTCTGGAATTTAAATATAGCTCATTGGGTAAAATGACTCCAAAGTACTGTCTATTATTACAGGATAATTTGAAATAGTGAATAGGCTATTACACACCAAGCTAATAAAACTATAAAATTATCATACTTCGATAGATTTACAATGGGTCTTATAAGACGACTCAGAGTCACTCAAAGAGCAATGGAAAGGGCTATGCTGGGTGTTTCTCTGCGCGATCAAATCAGAAATGAGGAGATCCGCAGAAGGACTAAAGTAACCGACATAGCCCGAAGAATTGCATCTTTGAAGTAGCAATGGGCAGGACACATTGTGCGAAGAACGGATGGCCGGTGGGGCCGAAAAGTTCTGGAGTGGCGGCCACGAACCGGTAGGCGCAATGTCGGCAGACCCCCCACAAGATGGACCGACGATTTGGTCAAGATTGCGGGAGGTCACTGTATGCAGATGGCGCAGGACCGGTCGATGTGGCGAAGTTTGGGGGAGGCCTATGTCCAGCAGTGGACGTCTATAGGCTGATGATGATGATAGATTTACGAAAAACTAAGTGATTTATGTTGATTTCTACTCATAAAAACGCAAAATATATTTTATATTCCAATTTTAAAATTCGTGTTTTTTATCTGTGCTTCGAATGTCAAAAACGCTATCCGCCATGATGGCTTGTAATATGACGTCACCTCTACAGTAAACCACTTAACAAATCGTAGTGTTTACACCGCTGTTTACTCTGTGAGTGACGCAAAAGTGACGTTAGAAGATGGCGGTGCAATTGGCGACGTTTTTGCGCCAAATTTGAAATTGGAATTTTGAATGGCAAATTTTAGCCTTATATGGCTAAAAAAAAAATTCTTATTTTTTTATAGGTTTTTATGAACAAAAGATTAAATTAAAATAGAAAAAAATGGGTTGGAATAGCCTATTGTACCGTAAATTCCAACTTGAAAAAATCGTCAAATGACAAATTGGTTAATTCCCAGTTGAGTGGTCAAATTGCAACGACCACACTTCAAAGCAACGCGCCACAAAAAAGGCTCTATTGTCTACCATAGACTCACCCCAGTATCAGTCCACCTGCCATCCATCCTAGTGTTCCACTCTCCCTGCGCGGTATAGAACGGTTTCTTCTCAGTCCCCGCGAATATCTCACAAGTCACTCTGTGTTTCTTGCCGCCGTAAAATGGTTTAGTTAAGAACTCAACGTTCGCTTTTTGAGCAGTTTGTACGCATTCTATAACCACAGAACCGCCTAATTCGATCCATGGTACTGTTAGTATTGACCTGCAATTATTGGAGATAAATAGTGAAATTAGAGACATCGTGAGGAAACCTGTCTAATTATAAGAAAGTCTCAAATAACAATAAGGATGTGTGGTGGACCAGACTCTTCTACTAAGGAGATTTCAGCCCAACCCAATTACAGTACTGTATTGAGTGATAATTTGGTAACTATAAGACCGAGAACCGACGTCCAGTATTTATTATTTATTTAGCCTATCATAATATTTTTGCGATAAAATTATGATATTCAATGCTATCTATACTATATAACACATATTATAAAGCTGAAGAGTTTGTTTGTTTGTTTGTTTGTTTGAACGCGCTAATCTCAGGAACTACTTGTCCGATTTCAAAAACTCTTTCAGTGTTGGAAAGTCCATTTATCGAGGAAGGTTATAGGCTATTTTATTTAAAAAAAAATAGCGATCCGTATGAAAATATCGAATAAGTAACACCAGGTGAATAATCGAAAACCTATTTATATGTACACTGCAAAAACTATTGACAATAGAACAAAATGATGTACTACAGGTTTTTAGGTCTTAGTAAGACAAACAAAAAAGTCCGCGAGAGCATATATCTAACTATCATAGTTTAGTCACAATAACCGCTTTTATTTATAAAAATAATATTTCGTCCCGAGATTGAATTTAACGTTAAATGAGTATCGTTACAATAACCCTTATCCAAATTAAGTATTATGTTATCAAGAGTATTAATGTAGAAGTAAATTACTTTTTGTTTTATTCCAAACGGACTTTTCGTTTAGAAGTTATCACGGGTAAATGCAATGAATATCTGGAATCACAGCGGACCGCGCAAACAATAACACAACGGCATTGCGAGTACTGTTTGAACCCCTTTGTAACGCAGACGAAGTTGAACGGATCAGCTAGTTCAATGATATTTTTACAACAAAAAATACCCCACCTGCCATATCCATTAGGAAAGGTAAGCGTGTACTCTTCACCCAGATCAATGAGAGTCACCGTTCCCTTGCCTATGTTATGTACTCCGATGGACAAGCCCAGGAACTTGCTCTTAGTCCAGACGTAGGCCTCGAACTGGATCCGTTTGTTGACGTGTTCCGCGTAGAAGGCCGAGATGGGGGGGTGATGTGACACTTGTTCCGCTACGAAGGAGAGCTGGTCTGGACTACACCAGGGTACTGGACCGTCGCCTACTTCTTGCTGAAGGATAAGGGAGTATTAGGTTTGATGAATACACGAAATAATGGTTGAAGTCAATTTTAATGTTAGCATCCGTAAAATTGTAGATTAGTGGTAAGATTTTATGAAATATGACCAATCATTGCTGAGATTGACATATTGTGCTACCAGAAGTGGGAATGACTTTACAAAATACAACACTTATTTTTGGAACAAATTACTCTTTTTTTCAGTATCATATCATAGTCATACAATACCATATGATATTGGCAAAAAATATTGACTTATTACAAAAATAAATGTTAAGTAAGTTTAAGTTGTATTACGATAGGTCATTCACCCTACTCCAACTGACACAAGTTACAGATCTACCCTGTTTTTTTTTATTGCTCGTTTATTGGACAGATAGATAGATAGTAGGGTGAATGACCTATCGTAATACAACTTAAACTTACTTAACATTTATTTTTGTAATAAGTCAATATTTATTTGCATACTGCAATGTCAGGGCAATGATGGGCCATCATCTATCACCTACCAATGCAGGACTTTTCTTAAGCCTCGTTTACTCTGACATGTCATTAACATAGATTACCTTATCATTTAAACTAGGGTTATCAACAGCCCCGTCCAGGTCCCAGTGACACCTGAACACCTCGCCCAGGATCGGGTTGTAAGGTTTCTTCGCGACCTGCGACTTGCGACCGGCGTGGTACGAACTGAGGTACCATCGCACCACTTGTACCATTCGCTCTTTAGACGTGGGTAGTTCCACTATTCTAGAATTAAGAGGAATTTTGGATAAATAAAAAAAACTTAAGAGGTGTCATGGGACACCCGAATAGAACGAAGTTCCTTTCGATTAAAAGATATCTTATATTTTTTTTTCCTAACGTAACGCGCGATAAGGAACGTGTTTTAAAAGATTTTGATCACAGCGCCATCTAGCGATAATCATCTAAAACCAAAATAAGGAAGGTGTTTTAAAAGATTTTGATCACAGCGCCATCTAGCGATAATCATCTAAAACAAAAAAACTTTTCGTAAGATTTTTTTCCGTCTAGCCCCCTTTCGATAACGCGCGATAAGGAACTTCGTTCCAATACATCACCTATGTTGTATTTTCTCTTATTATTATTTCTGCAATCATTGTAATCTTACTGTAAGTTTAAGAAAACTAACACAGGTATTTTATTATATGGATTTCAATGATTTTTTGTTATCAAAAATTTTTCATTTTCATTACCTTAAACTTGTTTATAGTTCTTTCAGGTAAAGTGAAAATCGCTTGATAGAGCACAGTGGCGTGCATGATTATATTACTCAGGGTATGCAGAAATCTAAATTTGCCTATTATTTTACGAATTTTTATTTTGTGGCGACCAATAATAGCAAGAATCTTCGCATATATACGACATCTGAAACCTATTACAGTGGGCTTCGACCTGACCGGGCATACACCTACCTCGCCCGGTCGGAGATCTCCCTTTGGCCATAAGTCCACTGAACCCACACATTATAAGATCAATCTTGTTTGACTTACACGCTGCATACAAGCATATAATAAGAATGAGTACTGTATTTCCAATAAATATACAGCATTTAACCGGTTTTCGTTGTTATTTTAAATCAATTTTGATCGGTTAGGGTATGCAATGCATGTTTGCATGTGTGCGCTGCACGCCACTGATAGAGCAGGCGAAGTAAATATGGCGGTGCAATACGGTTTGCATCACAATGCGACAAGAGTTGCACTTTTACCGTGGTTTCACAAACAACATATATTTGTTTTATAGGTTTTTTTATAACTGTTAATAATTATTATTTTTTTGTTGCACAGTTAAACCTAATGAAAATTAAGGGACAATCATTTTTTTTTAACAAAAAATAATAATAAAAAATGACAACAGAACAAAATCGTTTATTATTCAAAAAATGTAAAAAAATGCACTCACTTTATAAATTGATCCGGATGCGCGAACGAATCCGCGTACATTTCTAGTAGAGATCGCCTTTCTAATATAAACGTTGGGAGCACAACCTGAAACAAAATAAACATTTTAAAAAAACATCAGTATTATTACAAGAGAATATCGAGATATGTAGAAAAAAAAACTTGAGTGGTGTCATGGTACACCCGAATAGAACGAAGTTCCTTCGTTATCTTATGGTTCGATATCTTATAGTTTTTTTTCCTAACGTAACGGGCGATAAGGAACGTGTTTTAAAAGATTTTGATCACAGTGCCATCTAGCGATCATCTAAAACTTCAATCATCATCTAAAACAAAAAAAAGTGTCGTGACAACTTTTTCGGAAGAATTTCCGTCTAGCCCCCTTTCACAACGCGCGATAAGGAACTTCGTTCCAAAAATATTTTATAAAAATCAATACAATTTTGTGCCTAAAATGCAACACTACCTTCTCATTTGAATATCTGATACTTTTTTGTAGTATTGCAATTTCAACTTTATTTCATTGGCTTCGAGTGTTTATTTGAATGATAATTAAAATTACAGGGCGTAAAAATATGTACCTATAGTGTTTTGTTTTAAGGATGAAATATAGTAACATCACCTATAAGTATTGCTACAATGTCTCATCCAAAACAATTATATTTAAGGACTTCTCATGTTGTTGAAGCAAAGATTTCTTTTATTGCCATGTAGGCAGTCGAGCCAACGGCCCTGATCGTAAGTGGTTACCGTCGCTTATGAACCTCTGCAATGTCAGGGGACACTGAGGGGACGCTACCTACGACCTAACTTTAAGGACCCTACTCAAGCCTCGTTTGAAGAAGGCCAAGTCATAGCGCTCAGGGAATACCGAGGAGGGGAGTTCATTCCATAGCCGGATGGTGCGTGGCAAAAAAGTGTTCCTGAAACGAACCCTGGATGACGGTGGTTCCATATAGTAGGGATGAACTCCACCTCGACGCCGAGTGGTACGATGATAAAAGGAAAATGTTGGAATCATCTCAAAAATTCCTTATTCCTCGGAGCACTCCCCGTGGAACAACCGGTATAAACCCGAAGTCTCTACGCAGACCCAATGTTTGTTTAAGAAGTTTTATTGCTTTTGTACGAATTTTTTCCTTACGAAATTCTTACGAAAAAGTTGTCACGACACTTTTTTTGTTTTGGATGATTATCGCTAGATGGCGCTGTGATCAAAATCTTTTAAAACACTTTCCTTATCTTTTAATCGAAAGGAATTTCGTTCTATTTGGGTGTCCCATGACACCTCTCAAGCTTTTTTTTCAATGATTGAAGATATGGTCTTTACTTTTGATGAGATGCGAAGAGAGAAGCCAGTTTACTTTATGTAGCAATCAACGTTTCCCGCGCTCGATAACGAATTCCATCTCACAAGGAATGTGTGCACGTCAATAAAACAAATTGTTATCATTGAGTTTCCTTCAATTTGCGTCAGTTAGTTTATATTTTTGTACAAAACAAACGGAAAAAAATGCTAAAAATTCTAAAAAAAAACTTGAGAGGTGTCATGGGACACCCGAATAGAACGAAGTTCCTTTCGATTAAAAGATTTCTTATATTTTTCTTTCCTAACGTAACGCGCGATAAGGAACGTGTTTAAAAAGATTTTGATCACAGCGCCATCTAGCGATAATCATCTAAAACAAAAAAGTGTCGAGACAACTTTTCGTAAGATTTTTTCCGTTTAGCCCCTTTCGATAACGCGCGATAAGGGGTTGTCCATTAATCACGTGAGGCTTGAAAGGGGGGGGAGGGGTTTGATAAAAATCACGAAAATAACACAAGGGGGAGGGGGGGTGTAGTAAGATATCACGTGTATTTATTTTTTCGTCAAACGCGCGATTTTTAAACAAATATTAAGCGGCACGGCGCGAAATTTTTAAGATTCGTTGTAGGTACTAAAAATACACGTGATGTTGAGAAGGGGGAGGGGGGGTGGTCTTAAACCTCACTACGTATCACCGATGGGGGAAGGGGGGTTAAAAAATGCTAAAAAAAGATCACGTGATTAATGGACAACCCCTAAGGAACTTCGTTCCAATATTACACGTCTGTTTCGCCCAGTCCAAAACCCCAGAAAATGACATATAATCGTTTATAAAATGAAATGAAATTATTTATTCTCAACATAAATTATCATGCTTGTTGATCTCAAAATGCTATCACCAGTTCGGAAAAAATATCAGTTTATTTATAATAAAATTATACCTTTATTTATTTAACATTGGTTTAGTTTATATCTTCCTTATTACAATACTTTGTATATTATATTCTAACATGAGATCAGCAAAACACCACCTACGTGGTGTCTTTTCCCGTGTCAACATGTTCCTTGAAATGACTTTATGAATTTATGATATGATTTTGAGTGCTACAGCTGTATTTCTGTACTGACTGAACCGCGCAACTTTGGTAATAGGCATTTTTTACTTAATTTTAGAATCCTCACTAATCCTTACTAATATTATAAATATTACATACTATAAAATATTACATTACTTTGTATTTACATAACAATAATTTCTAGTACAATTGTAATTTCGATTGTTTTTTCTTGTTTTCGCTTTAGCCTTACTTGCGACTTTCTTAGATAAGTCTACTTATATGTAACCTTAATAATTGATAGGAACCATATTAGTTGCGCTGTATAAACTTATGAGTCACTTTAATTTGTGGAAACTTTGTTGGTCTCTGTATTATTATTATTCGTAAAATTATCTGTAACTTTATGACTGTTTGTTTATCAAATAAATAAATAAATGCGAAAGCGACTCTGTCTGTCTGTTACGATTTCCTGCTTAAACCTCTCAACCGTTTTTGATGAAATTTGGCACAGACCATCTTTAGATCCTGAGAAAGGACATAGGCTACCTGTTATTAAGGGATGAAGAAAAAAACGGATTTTAGAGTTCACGCAGACGAAGTTGCGAGGATAAGCTAGTAAATAATATAAGTCAAGATAATGCTATTTATCTGTAGTTCAATAATATTTACCTTAGTGAGATCCATGCCGATCTTGACCTGCGAGAGGAGATGCGTGACAACCGAGCCGTGGTTCTCCATCGATCCCAAATCGCTGTCCGATTCATCTTCATACAGAGCTGAAAGAAAACAATGTTTGTGTATTTGATATCTATCTTTTTCGGATATTTAATATTTACATTTTTATTACCATTTAGGCAGACGATTTAACGGGCCACCAGATCGTAAGTGAATGGTTGCCTGCGCTCATGATTTTGAACCTTAAGTGCAAGTCATCGAGATCAATATTTCTAAGACGTGCAAGTTTTTAATCAAGTTTACAGTGCAATTTATTACTCATAAAAGGTTAGTCGAGAAGGTAAATGAGAAAAGTAACCACTTAAAATTAGGTGGCTCGTTAGATCGTCGCCTACACGGCAACATAAAAAATCGAACAAGACAGGAAGGACAAGTCTTTGTGATAAAATTATAAACTAGAATGAACCGAAGGAACTATGTCAAACTTCTATTAAAATTAGAATGGGTTCCATTAAAGCTAGAAACGACTATATTCAAATCTTTACGAAATCTATTTGAATAAAGAAAAAATAGGGAATAATATGTTAATTTAATTAATAGTAAAATATTCCCGATATCACACAAAAAACCCTTTATTGTGACTCAAAAACTTTTCCAACCTTAATTGTTTATTAAACAAAGATTTTTTTTAAATTGCGAAATAGATAAACGAGCCTACGGCCCACCTGATGGTAAGCGGTCACTGTCGCTCATGAACCTCTGCAATGCCAGGGCAATGACGGGTTGTAATCTATCACCTACCTATACAGGACTTTTCTTAAGCCTCGTTTAAAGAGGGACATGTCATAGCGCTCCGGGAACACCGCGGACGGGAGTCCATTCCAAATCGGAATGGTACGGGGCAAAAATGATCTTCTGAACCTAACTGTGGAAGAGCGCAACGAATTCGTAAAATCATTCTCATTCAAAACTCAAATCATTTTTTCCTTAAGGACATCCTATTAATATCATTACATATTGTATGTTAATTCGTCCTTCACAAACGTCCGATATAATATTATTATATTTACGAGTGACTCACAAAAACTAAGGATATTCCCGGTGACGTCATCGGAAGACGACTCACTTTTAGGGAAAGTTTAAGTACTGGCAATACTCGTAAATGTCGTCGTAAATTTTTGTTGCGATAGTGTACTTTTTATTTGTAGTTTTTGTGTGTTTCAACAACTGATTGTTCGTTTTCGCTACATCATAATTTCTAATCAGAACACTGTTCTGATTAAGAACAATGAGATTTTCTTCTTTCTTTAAGGCAGGTAAGGACACACTCTACTAAATTTTCAAGTGAAGGGATCACAATAGATCATCTAGGTATATGTGTAAATTATTAGTGTAGATATTCCGTCGTGTTTTCACTACTTACCATCGTAATCGATCTCTCCATCTCTGGTGCGAGGTAGATCGACGGAGGCTGGCTGCGACGAGTCTTGCTCGGGCGTGCCTTCCGTCGGGCAATTCCTGCTTGCACTGCAACAAACATAACATGTTGTTTAGCTGATGTTGTAAATTAGGACTTATTTCGATCAACCTTGAAGTTATTGTTCTTTGAGCGACTTCCAAAAAGAAGCAGGTACTCAATTCGTCTGTAATTGGAACGAAGTTCCTTATTGCACGTTATCGAAAGGGGGCTAGACGGAAATTCTTATGAAAAGTTGTCACGACACTTTTTTGTTTTAGATGATTATCGCTAGATGGCGCTGTGATTAAAATCTTTTAAAACAATTCCTTATTTTGTTTTATATGATTAATGCTAGATGGCGCTGTGATCAAAATATTTTAAAAACAATTCCTTATTTTGTTTTATATGATTAATGCTAGATGGCGCTGTGATCAAAATATTTTATTTAAGTTATAATAATTAGTTAGTTTAAAACGTCTGTCTCTCTCTCTCGCTCTTATAAATGAAATTTTATTACAATTCCCTCACTAATTAATCGAAAGGAACTTCGGTCCATCCGGGTGTCCCTTGACATCTCTCAAGTTTTTTTTTTAATGTTTGTTGAATGAGATAAGGAAGAGCAAAACATGTCATGCTATAAAAAATATAGTACCTATACAATAAACGTGGTGTTCTAGATCTTTCGATCTAATTAATTAATGCAAATCAAAAATTAGCAGTTTGAGTTAATTACGTGTTTCATGAAACAGTAAGAAATTTCATAAATTAAACGTACTAATAGAGCCCTAGTTTCCATTCGTGTTAATCAATGAAATCGTCTGGTTTTTCTGTACTTTAGTTAAATAATACTAGTTTTATTAGTTCAACCCGTCAGATGTTTTTCTGTCAATATACCGAGCTAAGTGTATTCAAATGTATTATTCTAAAGGCTAAGCTGTACCTACAACTGTAAAGTTTCATTACAAATACTTAAGTAGTTTTATGTGAAAGCGTAACAAACATCCACACAATAACACATCAATACTCAAAAATTTTCGCATTTTATAATATTATTCGGTATGTATTGTTGATCTTGATTCCTTCAACAAACATACAACCAAATAGACATTGTTAAAAGCTCTGTACTGTACTGTGCCCACTGTTAGGCTCAGGTCTCCTCAGAAGAGGGATTAGGCATAGTCCACCACGCTTGCCCAGTGCGGATTGGGGACTTCACATATCTTCAAAGGATTTTTTTTAGAACCCTTTTCCGATATGCAGGTTTCCTCGTGATGTTTTCCTTCACCGTTTTTAGCCAGTGGTGTTGTGAAAAACTGCACATAAATCTTTTTCACGTTTAGATTTAGAGGTACAAGCCGGCCGGTTTTGAACCCGCGACCTCCCGTTCGGAAGGAAACGCTTCGACCACTCGGCCACCACGACTTCAAAGTTAAAAGCTCAAAGAAACTAAAAACAACTAGTGCCTACGTAATTAAACCTATGACACATTCTTAGCCTTCGAAATACCATTGTTAACGTCACGACTACGAAGAATTTTACGGAAAAACCTTCCAACTTTCCCCAGCACGTCAATCAAAACGAACCTTCAGTAAATACGAAATTATAAAAGATTTTATTTCTATATTCATTCACGGTCACGACTAGGCTTAAGCATCATCAGGCATTTGAAAAAAGAACCATTCAATTCGGTTCACACAGACACAAGTTACGAGATAACCAATATTTCAAAAAAGTCGGACGCCTTCACTCTGACTCTAATTCATCCCTTTAGAAGTTTGCAAAGAATGAAAAGAAGTTTTGCTACGTTTTTGATAAATAAGTATTATTTTTACATCATAAGTACACGTGCTTACGGCCCACTTGAAAGTAAGTTGTTACCGCCATAGACTCCAACAATCTGAGGCCTACGACCACTCAGAACTCTCTTCAAATCTCTTTTAAAAACATAAATAGTTGTAAAGAAAGATTCAGGCCACTACAACATTATTTCCATTTCCCATCAAGGTCGTGACTGGCCCTTGAACTTGCCCATACATTAGCCCGGCAAATGGGTCAACGCGTGATTTACACCTGCCTAATGCTGGCATTGAAAATAATCACGTTATTTTGTGAAGGATTAGGCTAACGAGGAGAAATGTGATTAAGGGATCTTTTCCGTACCCTAAGGCTAATCAACGATACTTTTTGCTGGCGAGGTCTTAACTTTTTGTTAAGTTACATTTTCAGCACTTATCTTTACGTGTTTGGAATTAGAATTTAGTTGGATTACTTTCTTTTTTAACGGCTTCTCTAAGCTTTATGACTTGTGTCCTTAAATGTGGTGTTTAGTTGGTGTTTAGTTTAGGTGTTTGGAGTACCTACAGCGGACTTATGGCCAAAGGGAGATCTCCGACCGGGCGAGGTAGTGTATGCCCGGTCAGGCCGAAGCCCACTGTAGTAGATTTCAGATGTCGTATATATGCGAAGATTTCTGCAAATGTCGTAACCGCGATTCGGGATCTCGCGCGTTATTATTGGTCGCCACATGGTGTAAAAAAAAGTTGGTACCAACTTTATGGTAGGTGATTCAACAGTTTTATCTTTGTAGAGGTCCAAGAGCGACCACCAACAGCTGGGTCGTAAGCTCGTTTATCTATCAAGTAATAATCCTGTATAACATAAATTTGTATAGATAGATTCTCTTGAATTTTCTCTTTAAAACCACATTTCCATATCTAAACACAACTGGCAGAAAAACGTATTAAAAGTTGTTAAATGAGAATCCAGATGAAAGGAATAAGGATAATACCAACACAAAAAACATCTGAAGATCAAATCTTTTCTAAAAATACCGTCGGTCCTACACAATTCAACGGATCATTCCACTGACCGAACATCCGGTCTCTAAACGAATCCTCTTACACCGTTTACACGTGAGCGTTACATCACAGAATACCTATAGCGTTTCCATATTGCCAACTTCCAATACGCGCAAATGACAACTGGTAGGCCAACTAACAAACGGTGTTTCACATAGTTTCAATGACTGCTAATGCATACAAAATCCCCGTTTACATGTTGGTCGGCCGTCACCGTCATTTGTTTTTTACGGGTTTTGGACGTTGGTGAGCCAAAACATAGAAGTTGAAAGCTATCGTCAATAATAATGCCTTGTATAATCAGCCTCTTTAGAGCATACTAGCTTTTGCCCGCGACTTCGTTCGCGTGGACTTCAGGTTCGTCCCATATTATCAAAAATTGTAGCCTATGTGTTATTCTGATGTAAAAGCTATATTGTGGTAAAGTTTCATTCAAATCCATTCAGTAGTTTTTACGTGAAAGAGTAACAAACATACATCCATACTTAGAAACTTTCGCCTTTATAATATATATTAGATCAACCAATAAAGTGAAATGCGGTAGCTCGAGAAGACAGCGACGTAAGTAATTTGTGAATTTTTGAAAAAGGAAATAAGTGCAACTTGCGCTCATGCGATGCATAAAATGAGCATGCACCCAAGCTGATAGTATCTACATAGTATTGATGTTGCGGTTTTTAGCTAGATCGTTCCTATTTCCTAGAACATTTCTTTCGGTAGAAACAGCAGAGAACTCAGTACATAGAAACAACACCGAGAAATATAGTTCTGACTATCGCTGTCTCGATCACATTTTGTCTCGTCTACTTTCTTAATTTGCGATCATGTCATAAGATACTATGTCTATGGTAAAGGTAAATTCTTTTCGCCGCTTCGTTCCACCAAATACGCTTCAAAACTCAGCCCTTTAAACAATTATCTTTAGCGTGACTGGTAATTACTCGTGCATTGGGAGCGAGTTTTCAACACGAATGTTACTTTATTGTGTTTCAATCATGATTCGTGCTGATTTCTAAATTACGTTTGTTCGATATAAAACTGTTGTAGTATAACACAGATGAATACGATATGATTATAAGTCCTTGAAAATAAGTCGACCTTCCGCTCATGAATTCAACTGAGTCAGAAATATAAAATCTAAATTCTAAAGTCTACTAAAATATATCGAAGTTGAAAACAAAGCAGATAGATCAGAACAAAGAGATATAAAACTTGTTTTATGATAGAACCCTGATGTTTGAGAATAACTTGATCAGAATTAAGCTGTAATACTGCTGAGTTTATAAAATCAGCGTTAACTACTTGTCCAAAGTATATTTTGTTTAAGAAGGTCAGAACAGATTTGCGTCATAAGCTTATAGTCCGGTCATTTTAGACAATTGAAATAAAGAAAATTCCGACAAAGCCAAATCTTTGTAGAAACCCTAGGTTTACCACAAGGAATAAAGTGTCAAAAGTCCCCATCAGTCCCATGTGAGCTTAGGGACTTATTGGGGGCCCAAGGTAAAATTTTTTGGTTTTTTGGATTTTTCTCGAAAACGGTAAGTTTTATCGAAAAAGTACCTCAGAGCAAAGTTGTAGATCTTAAAATTCTCCATAAAAATGGTCCCTATGATTTTTTCTCTAAGACCCACTATTTCCCAGATATTGCGCTTGTAAGAATCACGTTCTACATAGTATGCACACATATGCCACGTATATACATATTTAGGTACTCAATATGTTCAGTATTTACGTAGACATTATGGTCATACAGTTACGGTAGTATTTGATGGCTATAGTGACACAACAAAGAACATAAAAGCTGCAGAACAACGTCGTCGTGCTACAAAAACATCCTCAGGTACCGACATAATGTTTGACGAATTTATGACAGTTCCAGTTAATCAACAACATTTTTTTGCAAACATTAATAATAAATCTCGTTTTATTTCTATGTTGAGTAACAAATTAACAGCTGAAAATATTGCCGTGAAACAAACTCCGAATGACGCCGATGTCTTCATAATTGACACAGCAATAGAACAATTTAATGCAAGAAATACAACTATTGTAGTAGGTGAAGATGTTGATTTATTAGTACTACTCATTGCAAGGACTCCATCTGATAAAATTATTTACTTTTTAAAACCTGGGAAG
This sequence comes from Trilocha varians, assembly GCA_030269945.2. Lineage (NCBI taxonomy): Eukaryota > Metazoa > Arthropoda > Insecta > Lepidoptera > Bombycidae > Trilocha > Trilocha varians. The sequence continues at coordinate 9,280,171 of AP028270.1, read as the reverse complement.
GCGCAGCAACGGACAGAAACATATTCTTCTAAAAGTTTATCAGCTTATCCAAAATGCCAAAACTTTATTTTATTTTTACATGCGATAACCGGGTGCGATACTACGTCAGCAATGTTTAGAAGGGGCAGTATTAAAATTATTTTAAAAAAATGAATGGAATGACTGCGCAAAAGTATTTATAGAAATTAATTCTTCACCTCAAATACTAATTACTAAAGGAATTTGGTTTCTTCTTGCGGTTTATGGAGCTCCAAAAAAAATTGATTGCATAGATACGTACAGATATTTAACATTTGTAAAAAATACACGAAACAAAAAGCAAGTACAGCTTTCTTGTCTTCCTCCAACATAGGCATCTGCTACTCAACATTTGTTTCGAGTATACTATCAAGTTTAGACATGGCAAGGCAATGAACTGAACCCTGAAGACGGGTTGGAAATTGATAAATAATACTTTGGAACCGATTCGAACTTTACTGCCCCCTGCTCCAGAAAAACTTCTTAACACTATTTTTTGCAATTGCAAGAAAGGTTGTAGTGCCAAATGTGGCTGTAAAAAAGTAGGGTTGCAGTGTTCTCCAGCTTGTACCAATTGATTTTGATGAAGAGACAACTGATTCATCTTCATTTGAACAATTTCTAAGCGTTCATCAACAGAAAGGAGAAGAAGAAGAACAAGAAGAAATTGAAGAAAACATGATTGTTGAAGTTGAATATGAAGAGTATGAGTCAGATTAAAGTAATAAAAAAAGTTAGAACGACAGTTAAACTCAGTAATCCATATCAATAATCTACATACTATTAAATAATTATTGTTCCTGAAAATAACGTCATAAAGGTTCATGGAATAGGCCTACCCGGGATACCACGTTAAAAAAACGCGCCGAGTACACTACCTCACAGGTGGTGTGGAAATGTGTGCATATTATGTAGAACGTGATTCTTACAAGCGTAATATCTGGGAAATAGTGGGTCTTAGAGAAAAAATCATAGGGACAATTTTTATGGAGAATTTTAATATTTACAACTTCGCTCTGAGGTAGTTTTTCGATAAAACTTACCGTTTTCGAGAAAAATCCAAAAAACCTAAAATTTTTACTTGGGCCCCCAATAAGTCCCTAAGCTCGCATGGGACTGATGGGGACTTTTGACACTTTATTCCTTGTGGTAAACCTAAGGTCTCTACGAAGATTTGGCTTTGTCGGAATTTTCTTTATTTGATCACTATTTTTATGTCTAAAATGACCGGACTATTAATAGATTGTACGATTATGACGTAAAATCCGATATACCATAGAGAATCACAATTTGACCACAATGATAGGAAAAAACAGAATTTTCTAATCGTGATGAAAGTAAAGAAGATACCGAAAGAAGTAAAGTAGTTATAAAAAGAAGATATAGACTTAAGATTTCAGATTAGTGTACCAAATAAACTGTCAGGATTTTCGTACACATTAAGCCTATTTTTTTTCAAGTTGGAGGAAAATACCGGTATGTGGGAGTTGAACCGCACTAAAACCTCCAACCGCTCACACTCAGCGTCCGAACCCCGGCTGAGGCCAGAACCCACGGGGTTATGAGCGACGGCGCGATGCGTTACGCTCTTGGCACTCTTTCCCGTCGCGCTGCCCCCGGACGCAGAACCGGCAGCCGCCGGCGATACGGCCACTGGCTCTCTCGGTTGGCGGGCTTTCCGAAGCTCACACATTAAGTCTTAATGTTTCATTATCACCCAAACAGCGCTTCAGGTGGTCCCTAACTCTTTTACATGCTATAAAAAGTCCTTTATAGGTATAAAAAACAAAAGACAAACAGCATTACCACGAAAAAACAGCAATTTGAACGGTTTTTTGAAAGGGTCAAAACGATGCCTTAGGGATTTTCAATATAACATTTAGGGAACCATACAACCTCGAGAATATAAAGAGGGATGTAACAGTCGGGTTGTTTCCCGTTTAGTCTCCTCAGGATATTAAGGGATAGTGTTCTCATCCCTTTCCGGATCTCAAATCTTCTTCGGACTTGCTTATGTATTTTGGGGATAAAATGACAGTCAGGTTAAGATGTTCCAGAAAAACTTGGCAGTGTATGTCGAATATATTTACTTAATTGCCGTTTTATTATTGTAGGGAAGTCGTTTTTATTTCTATTTTGATTAAATGCCTTTGGAAATAACTAGGGACTCTTGATTGGTATAATATAAGCTTTATGGTGAATGGCATGTGGTAAGGCTAACAAAATAACAACTGTGTTATTATACCGAAACCCATCAGTGATGTTATCAATGGTGATTAAGCTGTCACAGGGCTACGATAGCTAACCTCAAACACCATTAAAACAAATAGGTTATATGCCCTTCAAATAGTCTACAACAGGTTAAGAACCCCGAACATTCAAGAAGGTATATTTATCACATAAAAAGAAATAAAATATCAATACAAAATATAAAAGCGTTCCAAGAAATATATGCAAATAACACCAGTATAAGGTCAAAAATGCTTTATTTGACCTTCGCATTTCCGATCAACAAAAGGATAAGAAAGACAACTGTCGAACTATCGATTGCAGGAGTCAACGACACTACTTTACAAGGTCAAAGTAAATGATGATTACCTGGTTCCAACAAAGGCTTCGGTAATACCAAAGTTCTTTAAGTAATAGTAACTCATTGAGTAATATATGATAGAAACAAAGAAATTGAACTCTGACAAGCTTGTATTTTTTATTGCATGACAGTTAAGCAAGCCTACACCCATCTCACCCAATCAGTGTTCGTATAAGGATCAGAGACTCTCATCTTATACATTGAGAGTTGAGACATACTGAACAGTTAATGAAGTCGTGGTGGCCGAGTGGTCGAAGCGCGTCCTTCCGTACGGGAGGTCGCGGGTTCAAAACCGGCCGGCTTGTACATCTAAATCTTAATATGAAAAAGATTTATGTGCAATTTTTCACAACACCACTGGCTAAAAACGGTGAAGGAAAACATCGTGAGGAAACCTGCATGTTGGAAAAGGGTTCTAAAAATCCTTTGAAGATATGTGAAGTCCCCAATCCGCATTAGGCAAGCGTGGTGGACTATGCCTAATCCCTCTTCTGAGGAGACCTGAGCTCAGCAGTGGGCAGTAATGGGCTGTTACAGTACAGTACAGTACAGCATGTAATTTTTTCATGTCCACATTATATTTTGTCGATAACGTCATAATATAAAATTTACTTGTGAACAACGGCAGCTGGTCGTCTGAGGGACAATGTCAGGGCTGATGCATTTATAGACGATCGATATAATTGTGACATTGTAATGAAATAATATACTATTACGTGCATAGGATAGAATTTTAAGAAGAGTTAGTAATACCATAGGAAAGTCAAAGGCACACGGCATTTTATCAGACACTTCACTTTTAGTTTTCTACTTTGCAGAGATGTACTTATTAGGGGTGTGCGAATAATTCGAACTCACGAATTATTCGTGCCGAATCGAATACGAATATTCGATTCGAAAGTCGAATCGAATAATTCGAACATTCGAATTATTCGAATTCGACTACGACGACTACGACTATTTTGTAGACATCTAGCCCATTAAAGATATTATCTACTAAATACAAATTATTGTCCTATTTCCGATGCATCGTCGTAGTCAAATTCGATACTATTCGAAATTCAACGAATATTCGAAACTTTTCGAATTATTCGAAATTTTTCGAATTATTCGAAATTTTTCGAATATTCGTCGAACTTCGAATAATTCGATTCGATTCGAAATTCGAATCGAATTATTCGAAATTCGAATCGAATTTTAATATTCGATTCGATTCGAACGATATTCGCACACCCCTAGTACTTATGTATTGAACATGGTATCAGCTAAAGTCCGTTGTCAAGTATGCTTGCATGTAAATTGTAGGTGATGAACGGAACTCGATGGAATTTTGATTAGATATTATAAATTTAGCTTGCCTGCTCTCCATGGTTGTATGTGAACTGAAGTTTATATTAAGAAAGCAATGCGAATTAAAATTTTAGAATTTCAAACTAATGATTTAGAAATTTCATCACGCGTGCTGCGTTTATTTGTAGAAATATCCGGCATAACAAGTCGTAACAAAAACTAACTGGCACGTGCTTCAAACGTTTGGACAATGTCCGCCAACATAGCCAAACATTTCGCATACAAGTAAAATAGATATTGGCGTAAAATAAACAATTTTTTTCAACAAAAAGATGATCGACACACGCCCCATATTGGAACCGATCCAAAACATGTAGATTGAATGAATACTAACTTACGGGTAAGTAAACACATCCATTGCCAAATTTCGTTGACGCCCCAGACGACAGAATAAACACTAACTTCACAGAAATAAAACTTCAGACAATCTAACTCACACTAAAGTACCTCTCAGTGCATTCCAAATGGTTTCAAACGAGTGCAGAAGGAGTATACAACATTTCAGAATCGTTCAAGAAAAAGTTAAATTTGTTGACACTATTAAAAGTGTCCATGGAACTGTCAAAAAGTTTTATTTCTGTCTCATAAATGTTCTGTGGTACGAGTATGAAAACTTATCAATAATAAGATGTCTGTTATGGAAATTTTGAGTAAATATAATTCATGTGTTCGGTCGATTGAAGGCACACTACGACGGCCAAGGAAAATATATCGGGATATATGCGATTTGGAAAAAAAGTAAGAAAAAGAGAAAATATGGTTATTCAAGAACATACAAACTTATACATTACAGGAATCACTTACTATTTAATAAAAATGAAAATTAAAGTTAAGTAATAATTATAGAAAACGATATAGGGATAGTAATGGATAATTGGAAGTTTCTGGAGAATTACGTCACAAGTCTCTGTTACATCAAGTCTATGTGCATAAACAATATTACTTTCAGATGTCTCAGTATATATATTTTTTACGGCTAAATAGAATACTCTACATCAGGATTCAAGATGACTATTTCTGATTTTAGCCTTCTCAAGTTAACAGCACTTAAACATAAAGTAAAAATTAAGATATCAAAACTTTTAAGTCATACCTACCGACTTCAATTCTAAAAGCAAACAATAAACTAAAGATCAGACTGTTCTTAATCAAAACAAACACTGTTCTGGATAAGATCAAGTAAACAGACACTGGCCAGCTGGGTCGTCAAGTGACGTCACGCCAAAATATTACAGACCATACGAAAGCTCCGGAAAACAGAGCACGCCGCGTTTAATATAAATGTATATTACTATTACATCAAAAGGTCGGACACAGTTGGGGGCCAGTAATTACTACGAAATACGGCATTGCGGCTCCCAAATTGGGTATAAGCCTAATAAAGATGTTTTGATCCTTCCTGCTGTGAGCCTTAGGATCATTTCGCCGTGTGTGTTACTATCTATCAATTATGAAATAATTTTTAATGAGCACAAAAATAAAAAACAAAAAGACACTAATATAACACAGAAAGTAATAATATTAAAAATTTGTGCCCATAGGGCCACAGCTCAGCATGTGCTGCAGGTAACAATAACTGCAGCGCTGGTTTTCAGCTGAAGCCCGCGAGACTCGCGAGCGTCTACATGGTTACACACATAATACATATTATCTAGCTTACATACTAAGTAACTTTCACATATCCTAAGCATACTTATTCGAAAACACAGTGAATCAGTGGTTTACAGATACTTAAAATGAAATGAAGAATCAGATTTGGTGCCTTTAGTGCAAGTATCAACGGTACCTTGCAAAAGGATGGTACATGCCTAAACTCTACATCTGTTTAGTATTATATTTATGCTCTAAATTATATGAGAATCCACATTACATCATCTGAAAGTAAAATTCATATTTCTTGGGACAGTAAAATATCCTCTATTCATGGCAAAGTTCTGTAAATTTCTATGACATATTCAAATGGGTCCCTTGTGTCTATGCGTTCCAATTTAGCTTATACCTTCTAAGTTATAGTCAGACCATTTACCGCTAACAACCATAAATTTATAGGTGTCACAGCGATTTCAAACTAACTTAAACGGACAAGTTATATTTAGTTATTGTTACAAATAACAAAGTGTATGAATAAGTACATAATAATATTTCTGCAGTCATATAAGGAAAACATGATTAATTATATACACATGTCGGCATACATGACCTCTGTAATTCACATTTAACGGCACCATAATCCAGCAAAAAGAAAAGGTCGTATTAAAACTAAGTACCTCCATAATCCCAGTTTTCATCAACCAACGAATACATCAAAGGCGAGTAAATTTAGCAGTCTGTTTCAAATTAGCTGTATAACAAATTATTAATGAAAGAAAAGAGTAAAGGTATCTATTTTCACCTTTGACATTATTCCTTGTTACATCTCCGAAATGTCAAGGATCTTGAACAGACGGGAGAAATGATTAAATTAGGTTATTTTTTACGTTGGAATAAATGAGTTTAAGAATTATACGGGGAATTAATGGATTATACGGGGTGATTTTTTAAAGAAGGTACATATTGCAAGAGGGTGATGAGTACTCTGTTCTAATACGGAATATTACAAAAAATAGGTAAAATTATTATTTTTTTTTAAATCTAAATTTGACAAAACTACCTCAAACATAAACGATTTCGGCTAAAAGAGTGTTGACTAACGACCTCTAGTGGTTTCGCGCACCCCACACCTCCGCCACACCAATCAGCTGTCGAAAAACCATCATTTTGCAAGAATTTTAGATAGAAGTTGCGATTACTAAGGCATTAAGCCATATTCTTTGGTAATAATATTTTTACTGGTCGTATATAACCATCAACTACCATGACCTTCAATATGTACCCTCACTAAGAAATCACCCTGTATTATTCGTGAGACTCGTTCCAGTCACACTTTTAGGTTCTTTGTTCATTGGACAGCATGCACTGTTTGGCACCGTCTTGATTATTTTTAAAGTATCGTTCGTTACGGTTATTCTTGTACCAGTTGAATCGCAACTTCGTCTGTGTTATTAAGGGCCTACCTCGATATATGGACTATCAAAAATTGAAATATTTTTTCAAGTTGGACAAGTGGAGACCTGAAACTCTTCAGCTCACCTCACCTCGTACTGTCTGTATAGAGACTACGAGGCTATTTTGAATTCATATCTGTGTCTTAGATATAAGGTAAGGTAAGGTAAGGTTAACATCAAGAAAGTTTATGTTTTAATACTATACGGATATGCTAATTTGTAACGATAAACATAAAATTACTGCAGTACGTGACGAAGAAGTAAACAATATCGATTAATTTGTAGTCAATTCAAACAATTATGACCAGTATTTCGATTGATACACGAACATTTTGACGAAAGCGTAGATCAACAAATCTATTTACAAAAACAACTTCTAAACTACGAATATTCTAGAAACTATAGCTCAGATCAATGAAGAAGATAAAATGGCTACAAAAGTTAAAGCGCCTTGATTTTATAGTGAAAATAAAAGGTGAATTATTTATAACAACAATAAAAAAAACTTGAGAGGTGTCATGGGACACCCGAATAGAACGAAGTTCCTTTCGATTAAAAGATATCTTCTATTTTTTGTTCTAACGTAACGCGCGATAAGGAACGTGTTTTAAAAGATTTTGATCACATCGCCATCTAGCGATAATCATCTAAAACAAAAAAAGTGTCGTGACAGCTTTTCGTAAGATTTTTTCCCGTCTAGCCCCCTTTCACAACACACGATAAGGAACTTCGTTCCAATATCTATGTTATAAATTACTTATAAGTTCTGTACTAGGAAGAAAACTAACCAAATCTTTTAGACCGTTCAAGTTATATTTTACCTCACAGTGACTCAGTCCACGAGCAACCATTTTTGACTTGCAAATGTTTTCTAAAGCTTGTTTTTAGATTATTTCGTGCGTCTAGACGTTTAAAAAGCAATTACAGTTTAGAGATAAGAAAAGAGTCACGTTTCGGAGTTTAGCTTAATGCTTAGTAGTTTCTAGTTAAGAAATAAGATAGTAGACTAGGAAAAATTAACATATTGGTACTTAGACATAGACGTTGCTTTATTTCCGGCGGAAACACACACACACATTGTAATACATATAACTAAATTAAGTAAAAAACAAAATACAAATTGAACACTTAAAAAAGGCTATTTTTAAGTGGAGTGGTCCTGTAGATTTTTTAGCAGGTGGTTAAGCTAATTAGCCGGCAAATTCATTACTGTCACTCATAGACCCCCGAAAGGTTAACAAGACATTTGGTTTGAACTTATTAACTTCAAATTAGTTAAAAAATTAAGAAAGAGAATATTAAAATTGAAAGAATCTATTGATTTATGTAGCAAAGATAAAGGATCCAATAAGTAGCCAACGAAAGATACCGTAAACAATATAAATCAAAATCTAAACAAAGATTTAATTCTAGAAGCTAAATATTAAGGTCACATTTAAAAACAAACAAAAACATGATCTTCAAACTATTAATAATATTCATCTCAAATATAATAAAAATTTGGATAAGGACGCCCTTCATCGCTCAACTTTGACATTTCAAGTCTTCAGTCCCCAGCCAAGAGGCTAAGGATAAAAGTAAAGGATGAAAGCCAAAATGTAGCGAATAAAAATAGACTCTAAGGATGTTGTATTTTAAGAACCATTTTCAGGTAATAGACTTCAAGAGTCTTTTATACTAGACCTTAGAAAAATTTCAGTGAGTGACGGCAACTTTAACGATCTGGTGGGTAATGAGTTACTGCATGGAAATCAATATATGCAAGTAGCGACCTTGTGGTATCCATGATATAACATTAATTCACTAAAATTATTCAGACACTCGCGGTTCTCTATAATACTTTCATGCATTTTCAACGGGTTCTTACCGCGATATTTAATTAATTGAGTTGTCTCGATATTTCAACGCCGTTGCAAACGTCATGATCACAAGAAGACTGGATACTGCGGGTCGATTTATGAGGAAACAAATATGTCTACCTTCTTTCTCGTTCGCTTTTGGGTGGTACCACTGGAACTCGAACTCACATCACGACACACCACACTCACTGTATCTTCAAGACTCTCTGAGCATGAACCCTTAGTGACTGTTGTGTTTAGCAATCAATCGAGACAACTCAATTAATTAAATATCGTTGTAAGAACCCGTTGAAAATGCATGAAAGTATTAATTCACTAACTATAGAAAACACATAGGATTTACCGAACAGGTCGGAGGCGTAGTTTGTGAAATAAAGGTACAATTTTCTTACTAACTCTTCCTTAAAGCGCTTGCACGTGTAACCAAAACAATATTGGAATCGGTCCAGTCTTCGATTTTATGTACACAGACTCCAATGATCTCTGTTCTACTTGCATATTGTAGTACAGTAGGTATGTACTGTGGTATGAGCAAAATTTGTAGCGGAATCATAAGATTATTCAATGAGTTGCGAAATATAAACAAGGAAATGAAATTGATTAATTCGCACTAGTTGGTATTGAAAAATGTAAATTTATAATGTTTATTTTAAATATATATAACCTTGACATCGATTTATTTATAAACAAGGGAAAGTGTTACGTCTATCATATATTAATTTTATTTTAGTATTTGCAATTAAAATGTAGAAGTATTCTTCTCTTTTGATCTTATTGGCTTAACTTTAATAATTTTCAGAATAATTATAATACCCAAAACTAATTATCATGTACTATCAGCCTCATTAGTGCACGCTCATTTTCAAAACCGTATCGCATGAGAGCAAGTTGCACTTTTTATCTTCAAAAACGTTCACTCATCACTAACGTCGCTGAATTTTTGTGCAAGCAAATTTCGGTTTTATCCCTACTAATATTATTAATGTGAAGGCAACTCTGTCTATCTGTCTGTTATCCTGTTTAAACCTCTCAAACCACTTTGATGAAATTAAAACCTGACATGAGCTACCTTTTAATTGAAAATGACGCAGACGAAGTTGCGCGGGTTCGCCACTAGTTAATATGCACTAATGAGGCTAATTGTACACAAGTGCGAATTCTTTTGTCAAGCAAAATTTATGTGAAAATTTACTTATGCCTTGTATATACTAAAGAGAAGCTAGTTAATATGATTCTCACCTTTCACTGTCTCGTCTTAGAGACCATCTCCTAGACGTGAGAGCTCGCAGCATTGTGAACTACACTTATATCACAGTACACTGTCACGTTATAGATAAGTTCAGGCAGTTTAGACACAACTTAAGGCACATTGTTTTTTATACACGAGCTGAAAAATTTTCAGTTTTTTATTGTAAAATGTTAGAAAACACAAAACTCGAAGACAATCTTAGTATTTTATCTAAATCCATAGAAAAGGCTTTGAGTACGCACGTATAGAAAATATTAATGAAACCAAAAGGTGAACATTATGCGACTAAACTAGATCCTTCCATATTATAAACCAGAAAAAAAACCATCCTTCCTAGTGACGCAGACCATTCTCGTGACCAGACTCGTGTCACCAAGTTATTAATTAAATTGTTCCGAATTTGGGATAACAATAGCAAAGTCTTTGGACAATCAACTATTTGAGAAGGTTTATAAAGTCTATTATTTATTAAGAGCCGGGAACAGGACTAGCCATTGTGGTACGGTAGGGCTTTGTTCAGAAGTGGACATTTACGGACTGTGAAAAGCGGGCATGGATTTTGGACACAAATCTTTATAATGACCAAAACAGTAGTTCAATCTATTTCAATTGATAAAATATTCCAATCAGGAGTAGCATTATCGATCTAGAATGTTTTAGCAGTCTATCTAATTAGATACAGGGACAGTTTACATAAGAAGATTTCTAGAAGAGATAAAAGCGTCTTCTGAAAAACAACTAGGAAACAAAGATGCATTTTTAAATTAAATCCAAGACGAAGATAATCCAAACGATATTTTTTAAACACATTCAGCTCTCAATCATGACAATACAATTGTTACGCTTCAAGAGCCACGTTCACTTTTTAGCTATTATCGAAAACGAGGGCAGCAATACAATGCTGTCGAAAATGCATCTTTAACTCTACATTGTAACGTACACAATCGATTGCGAGATTAAGCAATGAGTTATCAAAAATCAAGCGAAAGTTCGCAAATATATCGCGCGAAATTCAATGTCAAATGCACAAATATCCGAGAAAGTGGTTTCAGATGGATTAAGCGTGGGCGGATGCAAAAGATTGGAGTTTATATTTGGGATAAAAATGTACTATGAGATATAACGCAGGATATAAAGAACGTAAGATGAAACCATGAAACGTGTAATAGCTGAGATCAAGAAGAGACAGAAACCGATAAAGAAGAAGATGAATCAGGTGAGCCTACGGTATATTTGAAAGACGCAGTGCGGCTCAGAAGAGACTTACGAAACCTTGACAATTCAAATTTAGCTGCATCAATTCTTCAACACACTAAAAGTAAACTATCACGACTGTAGCTCAATGATAAATATTCCACTTTTGAAATAAAAAATAGTTTCTCTTTAGTCGTCACTCAGTTTCATATATTTCACAGGTAAGTTTCACGCGATCATACCATTAATAGATCGCACGTTATGACGTAAGCCATATGTGATGTTACGATATATCATGTTTTCATTTTTCACGTTATAAACATTTCTCGTGTGATGTATGGGAGCTGAATAGTGCTGGTAATGTATACTTCGGTTTCAATAGGCATTTGCTCTGGGAATGTTAAGTGGAGTAAGGAGCGAATGAAGAATTTGAATGTAGGTAGGTTAATTTAGAGCTTGTATATTGGGTTTTTCTGGAACGAAGTTCCTTATCGCGCGTTATCGAAATGAGGCTAGACGGAAATTCTGAGGAAAAAGTTGTCACGACACTTTTTTTGTTTTAGATGATTATCGCTAGATGGCGCTGTGATTAAAATCTTTCAAAACAATTCCTTATTTTGTTTTAATGATTCATTCTAGATGGCGCAGTGATCAAAATATTTTAATTAAGTTATAATAATGTAAAAGAGAGAGAGACAGACGTTTTAAACTTACTAATTATAACTTTAAAAAATAAAATTTTATTACAATTTTCCTTTAAAATTATATGAATATTTGGCAGTTTCGGATCTTCTTTGCATAGTTTAGCAAATCGGTTTGACTAATCCTGGTTGATTCACCGAGTTGATCACGATTCTCTGAAGTGAGGAAATGGTGAAAGATACTGGACTGCAATATACACTGTTAATGAACATGATTTTGTTTGTTAGCCTAAATAATAAATTGGGAGGTTAGGAACCTATCTGTAATCTTTGTGCATCTAAACCATTCTAAAGTAATCTTTCAAATAGCAACCAGCTGTGTTTTTACTCCAGGCTTAAGAATGTTAAGTGTCATCAAGTTTAAGTTAGCATCTTATGATTTTAATAATCTATATTGTTTAAAAAAAAATTAAACACCTAATTTCTGTACTGTAACAAACCATTACTGCCCACTGCTGAGCTCAGGTCTCCTCCGAAGAGGCGTTAGGCATAGTCCACCACGCTTGCCTAATGCGGATAGGGGACTTCACATATCTTCAAAGGATTTTTAGAACCCTTTTCCGATATGCAGGTTTTCTCACGATATTTTCCTTCACCGTTTTTAGCCAGTGGTGTTGTGAAAAATTGCACATAAATCTTTTTCATATTAAGATTTAGAGGTACAAGCCGGCCGGTTTTGAACCCGCGACCTCCCGTACGAAAAGCAAGCGCTTCAACCACTCGGCCACCACGACTATTGTCTATTATCTACTTGAAGTCATTTTATCTACTTTCTTTATCTATTGTTTTGTTCTGACTAGATATAGATATGTTTTAAAGTATGTTACATCGGCCATCATTCGTGTTCTAACTGTGTCATACTCATTAGTTAATTATGTTTATAGTAATGATTATGACGATAAAAATAATTCAAAAATAAACGCTTGTGCTTAATTAGTAAATCATTATATTTGTTTTGGGTGAATATAGATGATTCATTAGTCATTACGTATTTTTAATGAGAATTGAAGTTGTTTTATTTTCTAGTAGGTTTTTTTATTGCTTGATAGATAAACGAGCCTACGGCCCACCTGATGGTAAGCAGTCACCGTCGCTCATGAACCTCTGCAATGCCAGGGCAACGAGGGCCTGTTATCTATCGCCTACCGATACAGAACTTTTCTTAAACCTCGTTTAAAGAGGGACATGTTATAGCGCTCCGGGAACACCGCGGATGGGAGTCCATTCCAAATCGGACTGGTTCGGGGCAAAAATGATCTTCGGAAGCGAACCGTTGAAGTTAATTCGTTCACTGAGTTTTAATTAGTTTCAAACAAAATAACTATGCATTTTATAACCTATTCTATAAGCCTTCTTTTTATTTTTATATTGCAAGATAAATACTGGCCACACAAGTCCATACTAATAAAAGAGAAAACATTTTCAAAACATAAACAGTTCCAAACAAAAATCAGTCTTGTTAACTTTGTTATTAATATAGACGATATATCGACAGGTTTAGTAGGAAAATAGTTTATTTCCTAAAAACTGTATTATGCGTAATGTTTATAATAATATCTATTATTATTTGATTATGTATATCAATTGTTGGTATTTCATTAATCATCTAAAGCCGGTTCTTTATCTTTTAACCGGTTGACGAATGCGAATTGTTTTGGAAGAGTTTCTATGTTTGTCACGTAAACAAAATAGAATAGATCGGTAGTCAAATAATTTGAGGAACTACGGATGTTTTAGGCGATTCGTACACATATTTTTCTTTTTTTTTTTTATTGTCATGTAGGCAGACGAGCCAACGGGCCACCTGATCTTAAGTGGTTACCGTCGGTCATGAACCTCTGCAATGTCAGGGGACATTGAGGGGTCGCTACCTACGACCTAACTTTAAGGACCCTCCTCAAGCCTCGTTTGAAGAAGGACAAGTCATAGCGCTCTGGGAATACCGAAGAGGGGAGCTCATTCCATAGCCGGAATGAGCTATAGACAAATACTATTGTATAGAGATAGACAGACGTCTAGGTACAATCAATCTCATTGGGCCATATCAACCTCCTTGGGCCTCCTTTTTGGAAATTGGGCAATAAAAGCGAAATTCCACTTCCATGACAATGTAGCGACATTAGTGAATTGTAAATGTTTGTACTGTACTGTACCAACCCATTACTGCCCACTGTACGGTCTCCTCAGAAAGGGATTAGGCATAGTCCACCACGCTTGCCCAGTGCGGATTGGGGACTTCACATATCTTCAAAGGATTTTTAGAATCCTTTTCCGACATGCAGGTATCCTCACGATGTTTTCCTTCACCGTTTTAGCCAGTGGTGTTGTGAAAAATTGCACATAAATCTTTTTCACATTTAGATTTAGAGGTACAAGTCAGCCGTATTTGAACCCGCGACCTCCCGTTCGGAAGGAAGCGCTTCGACCACTCGGCCAACACGACGTAAATGTTTGTGATTGAAGGTAATCAGTTCAACTTGCACTCATGCAATACGATTCAAAAATAAGCATGTACTAATGAGGCTGATAGTACACTAGGAGTCATCGTACAATATGATCAGTTTTCGTGATAAGAAGCAATATGCCAAGAAAGTTTTCCTTGTCCAATCAGAATTTGAAATGAGGTTCGAAAAACAATTCTTATGGGAATGTCTCAGCAGTTCAACCTTGACTTTCCTGTGAGAGGAATTAAAGGAAATAAATGTGCTCGAGGCTTCGACTATAATTATTTTAGCTTTCAGTCCCAAAGCAATGAGAGTTTCAGCTCTTTAAATTTATGCTTTAATCCTACCGTTTAAGGTTGAAAATTCTCTGCAATGACCCTTGTTTATGGAGTAACGTTGTATTACGAGCCTTTTTCGACGAAATAGTAATCCTTTTCAATTCTGCAGGATCTTAAGTGGACACAGTCAAACTTCACATGAGAGAGGGAATTTCATAAAGTTACATAAACCCTTGAAGTATAAAAGTGGATGGAAAAGAGCAATTGAAATAAAAAAAATACGATGTTCTATCTACTGCACAATTGCGATTTGGCCTTCCATAGGCTCATGATTGACGTTAACCACTTACCAGGAAGCAGACTAGGTGTCCAGGATGACAGATGTTCATTTTAATACCAAATAAATTTCAAACAAATCTAAAATGAGACTAGTTTTCGTACTCAAGGAATTCAGAGACGTCAAAACGAAACAACATAGAATACAAACAATACAATACAATGTAAAGGAATAGAATCCTAACACAATGCCATTGAACACGTAATGTAAAGCCGTGAAAGTGAAAACCTATACAAATCTATATAGATGCGGTGTTAACTCGACCGGCATTCGGTCATCGGCCCCGTAATAATATCACTGGCACAACAACAAAAAAAGAAAAACTTTACAAAAAAGTTTTCATTTCAAATTTTGACAGTTGACGTTTATTTGGCGTTGAAACTTTTGCCGCAAAAAAAAAAACGTAAACACGACGTGCAAAAACAAAACACTACCATGCGCTTGACACGTACGTTATTTTGGCGGTTTCGCGGTTGCGACGTAAATAGTACTAGGCTAAAAGCCTAAGGTTTTTTGTTTATCAGTTTAATATTGATCGAGCGGCTCGGTAGCGACGCCTCGATGTCCGCGACGGAACGCGTTCCGCTGTGCACTGAAGTGCGGACCGGAGCGAACATAGAATAAACTAAATATAGATGGGTCTAATTGGATGGCAGACTATGTGTTATTCCCTAACGCAATTGTGATTGTACGATTATTGCTTTTAAATGGCTGGCTGATCGTTTGTTTAGTAGGTAATTGGTAGCGAGAACCAAAACTAGGAATGAAAGTCGGTGCCACATTTGCCAAATTATCGATAAAAAACAAACAAAATCACCAAAAATGGTAATTTAATATTTGATATATACGGCTTTAGGACGACGACGACGATTGGATGGTCCGATATAAGAAAATACTATCTCCAAAAAGTGAATATTGAGATACGATTAATGCTTTTATTGTACCTTATATTTTTACAGGAAAAAAACAATAACTGCTTTAACAACACTTCAGTTTTTAAGGAAAATATCCTTAAAAGTTAACACACGCACTTTATTACAAGGAAAATAAACGTTGAACATTTTTCTACACCCATAATTCGCAGTAAACCGATTCTAAAAGTTGTATCTTAGTGTCCTTTCTGTTATTCAACAGTTCTATGCGACTGAAGCGCATCGCGTCGGCGCATTAGCGTCTTAGCTACCGAATCGACTACAAACACTTCACTGTTTATAAATAAAATACTATTTTAATGCAACACACGAAACATTTTTTACGCTACATTTTTAAGTTAAATTTGAGTGAACCTTATTTTAAGGTCGTTAAGTGTCATATTAATTAACTGGATGTAACTATGTAAGTTCGGTAAATCTTGCAAGCTAAATTCGACAAATTTCCCGGTTTCCGATTGAGCTGACATTTTGCACGCAGATGTATATCGCGTGACAATGCAATAATATGACAAAATGGCGCTGATCTGATGATGGATTCGGAAGGTGGTCATGGGAACTCCTGTAATAAATAAGATAGAGCCGTCCTGTTTGGGCTTGTTTTACTTGTATTAGCTAGCACTCTACTGATACAGGATATTGACGATCTTAAAAAATGTTTTCTTTAAAATAGATTATTACGTTACATTTTCCAGTTAAATTTGGTGAACCTTATTTTCAGGTAGTTAAGTATCATTTTCGCTTGTTGTAGGTATAATCTATGCGTCACTTGACTGTGACTCAACTTGAGATCTTGTTCCCGAGGAAGAAAAGGATATGAATAATAGGGGTCGTTATTGCAAAGTCAGGGATTATTTCTGTTTTTTTATAATTAAACTTAACTGAGTTTTTACTTAACTTTTTAATTGAACAGATTATTAACGAAATCATTTGAGTTCATTTTGTTTAATAACTGTACCACAATTAAGTCATGCAAATCTTGTTTACAGAGAAAAGTTATTGGCTAAAAACGGTGAATGAAAACATCGCGAGGAATGCGTAATGGAAAAAGATTCCAAAATCCTTCAAAGACACGTAAAGTCCTAAATCCGCACTTGACAAGGATGGTGGACTATGCCAGATCCTTATACTGAAGACTAGAGACGAGCAGTGAGCAACAGTGGCGAGGACTTTACACAACTCTATTCCTTCCGGCTTCCCCTTTGTACTTGCTTGAAATACAGCACTGGAGTTTATCTTTCATCTTACGATAATTCAATGAAAACTAAATATACGTATTCTTTTACGAATATCTTTAGAAAATTGTCTCTTCACCACTAGTATGCAGTAGGGATCACGGGCGGCGCGACGGGAAAGAGTGCCACTGCCGAGTGCGTAACGCGTCGTGCCGTCCCTCATAACCCCGTGTTGGGGTCTGGCCTCAACCGGGGTTCGGACGCTGATATAGGCGCTATAATAAGGCGACTTCCTCCAACTCAAAAAAAAATGCAGTAGGATGTTGCACCCCACCAAATGATGGAAATCCCTCGCAAATTGTTTTGACAAAGGTAATTGAGATCCCCTCCACCCCCTCGTGACACTTCTTCGACCTCCCTTAAGATGTAACGTAATTTATGGATGGCCCCTTACCATCAGTTCTTAGGCTCGTACATGTCTTACAATAAAAAAACAATACAATACCTATTATTATTGACTGGACTAACACTCGTACGTGACCTACAACACGTTACGTTTACGTAACACTACGATAGTAGGTACATACGGACGACGTTGCAAATTTCATTATTGTCCGTGATATATCGATCCGAATCTTAAGGACGTATCTGGGTTCAAGGTCCTTACTAAAAAACATTTGTAACCCGACGAAAAAGGACGGGTTTCATCTGTCTCTTTATGGTGTCGTGGTGTGACTTTAATGATACAGTTTAATATAAGTATTTTTTTGCGCATTCCAGAAAAAAAAATCACGATATTGTTTTTTTGCTCGTAGGCAGACGAGCAAACATGCCACCGGATCGTAAGTGGTTACCGTCGCTCATGGACCTCTGCAACGTCAGGGACCACTGCGGGATCGCTACCTACCTTTAAGGACTTCAAGTCTCATTTGAAGAAGGACAAGTCATAACGCTAGGGAAACACCGAAGTGAGAATAAATATAAATACAAAGCTTTATTTAAAAATTTCAATTCAAATTTCTATAGAGGATTGTATTGAAACAGGACCATGTATCCGTTTTATCCGTTTCAGAAGGTTATCATTATCAACGTAATTAATTCAAATAAACAATCAGCTAAATAAAATAACGTAACTCGTGAGCTTATCTAATAACAAAAAGAGGAAAACAAGTTTATGAATTCACAAAACAAACTATAATATTTTTAGCACAAGTCAGATTTAGAACAATCATTATAGAGAACTGGAACAGACAGAGTTCGAAATATCTAAAATAATACGTGGAAACTGGACATAGTTATTGTAAAAATAGTAAAAATATCACTGATTGTTAGAGACTTCGATTAAGGTTTAAATTAAATAGTTATCATTCATTACAAAATTGTAAAAATGGTTGGATTGAGTAAAAGAGGATATAAGAATGTAATGTACAGAATAGAAATGAATGGAGAGATAAAACATTATTGCGCCGACCCCATTTGAATGGGGTAAAGTTGAGCTAAATAAAAATATAAGAAATAGATTATGATATTGAAAGGCGAGCTAGTAGCCACTAATTTGTGCAACTTCTAGGTATTAAATTAATTAACTTTATTGTACAGACGTTATTTAATAGTCTTCATAGAAGAATAATATTTATACAATAATTGTCGCAGGGGCAAGGTTCCCCACCTCCACTTGGAACCGCTGCGCTCTTCCACAGTTCGGTTCAGAAGATCATTTTTGCCCCGTACCATTCCGATTTGGAGTGGACTCCCGTCCCGTCTCGGAGCGCAATGACATGTCCCTCTTTAAACGAGGTTTAAGAAAAGTCCTTTATGGGTAGGTGATAGATAACGGTCCCTCATTGCCCTGGCATTGCAAAGGTTCATGAGCGACGGTGACCACTTACCATCAGATGGGCCGTAGACTCGTTTATCTATCTTGCAATAAAAAAAAACAATTTCGAAAAAAAATACAATTGTCAACAACGACGGTCAACCTTATTAACATTCAAAATTCGAAAAAAAAAACCACTTTTGCACAAAATATAAAACCTCTCGTGAATAAGATACGTATCCGAAAGAGTCACAGTTCAGTGTCCGATATTCCAGGACAGGTCATAACGTTCGTGACCTAAAACCGGTAATGGAGGTATATTACTCGGGGTTACCGGTTTTAGAAAAATGCAGGAAAATTCAAACATGAACTGATGGTGAATGAACATTGTGAAGTACGTACTTCTACTAAGAATATTCTCTATAATCATTTCAAAGATTATTTAATAATGTTATAAATTACTGACCAATGGTAGAAAAAATACCATGTATTAAAATATAATGAAAAAGGACGACTTTCAGGTAAACGAATAACCGACCCACCTGGTGGAAAGCAGTTACCATTAGACTCGATGTCGTAACTTAACACCTAATAATCTATAACTATTTCTTATTCAAGATTAACTTTAGGTACCCAGGCAAGCTCAAAATATAACTTGATTCTAATCCCACTTGTTTATCCAATAGTATTACATTAAGAGCCAAAACCAGCAAAATTATCGCTTTTTAAAAATCGGAAAATGCGTTTTTACTATGGCAGCACAGGATTCAGCCCGCATACAGTTACGGAAACGGGGTAATCGCAGCGATTTGAAACTCGAACGCAATGCTCGAGATATACGAATCAGGATAATGCGAGCAGGAAACGAAAGGGGTTTATTTGTGAAAAAATAATTGTTATTTTGAGGTAAAAAGGTTTTATGGTATTTTAAATAGTGAGAAAATGAAGTAAATGGTAACTACATATTAGTATTAACTTTTTAGAAGCTTTATAATATTAACTTGCACTGGATGAAGCTATGTAAGTTTGGGTGGTGGAATCTTACGAACTTCACGATAACCGATTGAGCTGAAATTTTGTACGCATATGTATCTCACATGACAATGTAATATAGTATCACGGAGCTGATCTGATGATGGATTCTGAAGGTAGCCATATGTTCTAAGCTACGAAATGCGACATGAATCAGAGTATTTCTCTGTTATTTGTCATTTCAAATTTATTTTTTGTATAGATTGTACTGAATATTATTTAAGAAAGTATGTGTTAAAATGAAGTTAGTCATATTTTGAAAAGGCATAACAATTTTCAAACGCTCTTAATGTAATTTTGTCCGAAATAAATGAAAACTCATAAACGTTTTTCGATGGTTATCTTAATTTGTTTTTATACGTTTAAAATAATCATCAGGTAATAGAATCGTTTTTAAATTGTGAATTGATCGTGTCCAGACCGAATTAAAGGGATCAGTGTACTGGTCATCGGTTTTCGATACAGAAAGGTATAATAAACTTAGATCGAAAAGATATCACACACGAAACTATACAGGGTGATTCTTTTATTAATGGTACTGTATTCTTATTCATAAAAATGAATCGCGAAATGTGTTGCGGACCAATTTGGCCTATTGTTTTTTTTAATGAAATTCGTTGAAGTTTTTACGGCGATGAAAATTCGAATAATTGTCGGGAAAAAAATTGTCGATATCGATTTGCAAGTGAATGTTATTTTAAAAGGTATAATCGTTGTTGTTGTATAGGTTTCAAGACGACGTCGCGGGCTGCAGTTAGTACGGAATATAAATAAAATAGGTCCAAAAAAAGTCTTAAATGCATAATTATAGTTTAACAACTTCGCATGATTTCATGCGCCATCGATCCCCACCACCAATGGCATGCAGTTCATAAAAACAAATATTAACTGCATACTATAACCTTTCAAATTTGATTGAAAATTTACAATTAAAATCGATTAAACGTTGTATATTTCATCAAAATACACTTCTCATTACTATTATTGGCGTATACTTAGCGAAAAAGTTAAATGAAATTGATTATAGGACGCAAATACGTGAAAAATTATTTACTTACATTTATGCATTCCCTGACTGAAAAAGGGTGCATAACACTCGCCACAGCCATTAGCTGGTAAGCGATAATCGTTTTGCGGGAAATTTGGATATTTTTAGTAGCCTTTCCTTTTTTTTTGGATGGGAGGAAATCGCCGGGCTTCCACTCGCCCCGCGAGTGGGGTATGTGGGAGTTGAACCGCATCAAAACTTCCCGCCGCTCATGCTCGACGTCCGATCCCCGGCCGGGACAAAACCCGGCACGAGGCTGGTAGCTCACGTATCGCCCCGTCATCCCCGGACGCCGAACATCATTGTAAACTTACTCTTATGAGTTCATAATTTTCAGGTCGAGAACGGCCATATTATTGTAGTTTTGTGTATTATTATGCACGTACATAATAATTGAATAAATATTCCTTTTGAATCACTCTATCTATTAAAATCCGCCTCAAAATCCGTGGAATAGTTAAGATACACCTATTAATTTTGTTTAATACTACTATTTTCACACTAACCTGGATCCGGACTGTATGGATGTGGCCGGTTCATCATCAGCGTCATAGAAATCGTCTTCACCTTCAGATGATGAGTAGGACGTATCTGGTACCAGGAGGGACATAGCTGGTCCTGTTGATAACATTCTATTAATAACAATTGTGGAAACCGCACCATATTTGGCCAGCTTACTTATGTCAAGTTTGTGGAAACATATTTTAAGGAGATAGTTTAATTTTGATCCAAATGTAATGCGTTGTCTATAGGAGATCGGAGAGTTATTACAGACCCATTACTGCCCACTGCTGGGCTCAGATCTCCTGCGAAGAGGGATTAAGCATGGTCCACCACGCTTGCCCAATGGGGATTTAGGACTACACATAATATTATGTTCAAAGGATTTTTAGATTCCTTTTTAATTATGCTGTTCACCTTCATCGTTTTTAGCCAGTAGTGTTATCAAAAATAACACATAAATCTTTTTCACATTAAGATTTAGAGGTACAGGCAGGTTTGAACCCGCGACCTCCCATACGGAAAGCAAGCGGTCCAACCACTCAGCCACCACGACTCAACTAACATGTTAGTTAGTGCTATTAGTGTAGAGCAGTGTAAATTCAAGAATAATTTAAGTTTTATTAACTTAATTATAAGAGCATACGTCTCACTTAAAATTTTAAGTTACTTTTCAACCTCTATAATTTTAAGGAAAAAGAAGCTACCTATCACCCAACATTAAAGCATCGCCCGAAATCCTCTAAAAAGCCCCATTTCAACTAGCAACATTCAGCAATAAATATGTAGATACGCGATTGCATGCTTTTGCACTTTTGATTCAGGCAGTGCATAATATCATCATATTGGAACGAAGTTCCTTATCGCGCGTTATCGAAAGGGGGCTAGATGGAAAAAAAAACTTACGAAAAGTTGTTACGACACTTTTTTGTTTTAAACGATTATCGCTAGATGTCGCTGTGATCAAAATCTTTTAAAACACGTTCCTTATTTTTGTTTTAGATGATTATCGCTAGATGGCGCTGTGATCAAAATCTTTTAAAACACGTTCCTTATAAAAAAATATAAGATATCTTTTAATCTAACGGAACTTCGTTCTATTCGGGTGTCCCATGACACCTCTCAAGTTTTTTTTTTTTTCAATTGTAAAGAGTAAGAATAAATAATTATCACTAAAATCCGTTGTTCATTTAATTAATAGGTATCTATAGATACTGAAAGAATTAATTTAATACATATAGGGATAGTCTCACACATATGAAGAGATACTAATAATACATACGTGCCGCATCTATGTCCTCTAATGGCGGCATATCGTGCATCGGTGTTGCCAACTCTCTGCATTCTGATCCGATTTCCACGCGAGGAGAGATTTCACCGCCTGAGAACAATAATCTGTGTTATCATCACTGGTTTTTTTTTTGTTTTAGCGTCCGAACCCCGGCTGAGGCCAGAACCAGTACAGGGTTATGCGGGGTGGCGCGATGCATTACGCACTGCGGTACTTTCCCGTCGCGACACCCCCTATCATCACTGATACTTAATTTATTACATACTTATTTTAAAAAAGGTAAAATATGTTTACCCTTCCATTGTATAAAACAGAAACGAAATTTTGAACCTTTTGTCCAGCAATGGACGTACGTGGACTGATGATACTGAAAATCTATACTATAATATTATAAAGCTGAAGAGTTTGTTTGTTTGAACGCGCTAATCTCAGGATCTACTGGTCCGATTTCAAAAATTCTTTCACTGCTGGAAAGTCCATTTATCGAGGAAGGTTTACACATTTAAAATTTTGTAAAACTTCTACATTTTACTTTGAAAAAAAAAAAAATGAAGCAATGAATACAGTCAACGCGGGCCGCGTAAGTAATGTCGCGACAACATTGCGAGTAAGTACTGTTTGAACCCCTTTGTGACGTAGACGAAGTTGCGTAACGCATAACCCCGTGCTGAGTTTTGATTTCATTCGAGGTTCGGACGCTGATTGTAAGCGGTTGGATGTTTTAGTGCGGTTCAACAACCCACAAAAAACCTTGTACTTACTCTGTTTGATTTGTGATGGATTAGGCGGTCCCTGATACACACCGTTCACTGGGTTCACCGTATTCTGAAACAAGAACTCAATTAATTACAATATTCTTTAATGATTTTACGATCTGTAACTTCAGCAAAGTATGTGATGGGTTATTAAGTTTTCCGATAAAATTATAGAAAAATTCTAAATGAAGCGAATATACAGGGTTGATTTGTAACTTTGGACAATCTGACATGGGGTGAATTCTGTACTAACCTATTACTGCCCACTGTTAGACTCAGGTCTCCTCAGAAGAGGGATTAGGCATAGTCCACCACGCTTGCCCAGTGCAGATTGGGGACTTCACATATCTTCAAAGGATTTTTAGAATCCTTTTCCGACATGCAGGTTTCCTCACAATGTTTTCCTGCACCGTGTTTAGCCAGTGGTGTTGTGAAAAATTGCACATAAATCTTTTTCACATTTAGATTTAGAAGTACAAGCCGGCCGGATTTGAACCCGCGACCTCCCGTTCGGAAGGAAGCGCTTCGACCACTACCCCACCACGACTTTAAATCATTTACACCACGTCAGATTCTCCAAAGTTACAGATCCACCCTGTATTGACGTTCTACAGACGAATCTAAACAAAGTATCGTGATAAAAACAAAGAAATAAAGTGGACGTGTAGTATCGCGAAAAATGTTACTCAGAGTAATAGTAAAAAAAAACTTTTTTAATTCGAACTCACCTTTGCAATTTGCAGCAACACTATGGAATGTTTTATGTTGTCCAACATGGCCTGTGCAAACAAAACACAATAATTATTATTAGGCATATCAGTAGTATTGTTCCTTAACGATACAGCCTATATAACCACTCAACTGGGAACGGCAACCAAATTGGTTTGTTTACTTTTGCCAAGTCTGTGGCAGGAGCCAAAATTGAGCACAGTTCTAAAACTTGTTTTGTTTACATTTTTTAATCGTCTCATATTTTACGAAGATGATATATTTTCGCTGAAAATGCAATACAGCGTTGTTTAGTAATAAAGATTTACAAAAATATAAGGTTTAATTAAAAATCAAATTAAAGAATTATTGGAAAAAAATGTTTTTAAAAAGTGGCTCAAACACGGTATTGATTCCGAACGAAGTCCTCAGTTTCGCCATCTAGCGAATAGTGACGTTCCCAGTTGAGTGGATAATTGAAGACTTGAAAAATTGCGGTTTTCAGTGCAGAACACGAAAGGTTTCACATTGAAAATATTTGTATTTTTATATGGCTTTGGTATACAGGGTGGATCTGTAACTTTGGACAATCTGACGTGGGATGAATAACTTTTCAAAGTACAACTTAGAACCGCTTTTTTTATAATTAAATAAAAAAAAATTTCAACATAGGATGGAAGTCTGCAACGATAGTCGTACGTTTTCCATACAATGTCAGAAAAAAAGTTTAGCCGATCCAACACATAAAAATGAGATCATTCACCCCACGTCAGATTGTCCAAAGTTACAGATCCACCCTGTATGTGCCTAAACCATATTTTGGATCATCATTATCACCATCAGCTCGTAGACGACCACTTTCATGTTTGACATAGGACTCCTAGACGATAAAGGGCCATCCATAAATTACGTCATGCTTTAAGGGGGTCAATGAGTGTGACAAGGGGCAAAGGGGGGGAGAGGGTTCTCAATTTTGTAACGTCACATTTTAAAACAATGAAATTCGTGTGACGTTATATCTGGATGGCTCTTAAAACGATTTTTGCTAAATGGTCGATCGTTAATTTTATAAAAATACAAATTTTATAAAAAGTAAATTACTTTTTGTTTTATTCCAATCGGACTTTTCGTTGAGAAGTTATGACGAGTATAAAACGCAAAAAAATATACCCAACGCGAACCGCGCAAATAACAACTTTGCGAGTACTGTTTGAACCCCTTTGTGACGCAGACGCAGTTGCGGGGGTCATCTTAGATATTAAACATTCATGGTCAAAACCTACAAAGTCTAAGAACCCGTTTAATATTTGTATAAATTATTTCTGTAAATACGCAACTTTGTTTTATAATTTATACTATGCCGTGATGTTGTCTTCACCAGAATAATAACCTACTTGACCCGAACACTGATTGTTATAATTCCATATACAGCGTGATCTTATTTTAAGTAATAAATAATCTTACTAACATTAGAATGATCTAGAATTATTTGTCCTTTACTCCTCTCTTGGGGATCAGATAACTCTGATACTCTTGTGTTCATTTTCTGTAACAAAAATACATTTGAGGTTATTACTTGTCCTTCTTCAAATGAGGTCTAAGAATTTTATTATACCTTGCATGATCTATGGCCAACGATAACCACTTCTCATCAAGTAGGCTGTTCGATCTACCTTGAATATACTTACTGATACGAACTTTATCATTTTCTATTCTTGTCCGCTTCTGCGATCCGCCTCCTAGATCGCCGTGCCTGTGTCTAGGAGCGAGCACACATCAACACCATCGCTCCTGTCGTCTGTACTATGATAGCTATAGCTAGGATAGAACTATACTCACAGATACGAGCTCTATCATGATCTGTAGATACGCGTCCGCTTCTGCGATCCGCCTCCTAGATCGCCGTGCCTGTGTCTAGGAGCGAGCACACATCAACACCATCGCTCCCGTCGTCTGTACTATGATAGCTATAGCTAGGACAGAACTATACTCACAGATACGAGCTCTATCATGATCTGTAGATACGCGTCCGCTTCTGCGATCCGCCTCCTAGATCGCCGTGCCTGTGTCTAGGAGCGAGCACACATCAACACCATCGCTCCCGTCGTCTGTACTATGATAGCTATAGCTAGGATAGAACTATACTCACAGATACGAGCTCTATCATGATCTGTAGATACGCGTCCGCTTCTGCGATCCGCCTCCTAGATCGCCGTGCCTGTGTCTAGGAGCGAGCACACATCAACACCATCGCTCCCGTCGTCTGTACTATGATAGCTATAGCTAGGACAGAACTATACTCACAGATACGAGCTCTATCATGATCTGTAGATACGCGTCCGCTTCTGCGATCCGCCTCCTAGATCGCCGTGCCTGTGTCTAGGAGCGAGCACACATCAACACCATCGCTCCCGTCGTCTGTACTATGATAGCTATAGCTAGGATAGAACTATACTCACAGATACGAGCTCTATCATGATCTGTAGATACGCGTCCGCTTCTGCGATCCGCCTCCTAGATCGCCGTGCCTGTGTCTAGGAGCGAGCACACATCAACACCATCGCTCCCGTCGTCTGTACTATGATAGCTATAGCTAGGATAGAACTATACTCACAGATACGAGCTCTATCATGATCTGTAGATACGCGTCCGCTTCTGCGATCCGCCTCCTAGATCGCCGTGCCTGTGTCTAGGAGCGAGCACACATCAACACCATCGCTCCCGTCGTCTGTACTATGATAGCTATAGCTAGGATAGAACTATACTCACAGATACGAGCTCTATCATGATCTGTAGATACGCGTCCGCTTCTGCGATCCGTCTCTCCAGATCGCCGTGCCTGTGTCTAGGAGCGGGCACACATCTCGACCATCGCTCCCGTCGTCCGTGTCTAGATATTGTGTCTTCTAACGCTCGCACCCATCGCTCCCTTTCTGCACCGTCTCTCGCCTGAAGAGTAATATTAATAATTAAATTATCATCTTGAACAAAAGGTGAAGCTATAATTAATGAAATAATATTTATATTACAAAAATGAATGTGGTGTCAGTGTCAGTGTCCCCTGACATTGCAGAGGTTCATGAGCGACGGTAACCACTTACTATCAGGTGGGCCGTTGGCTCGTCTGCCTACAAGGCAATAAAATAAAAAAAAATGAAAACGACAGACTTCTATTTCTCAAGCCTAGCACAAAAAATACGAGTCAGATCTTTATCAAATTTATATTAGATAATGCTCAACATGTCTGCTTTCTAATAAAAAAGAACCATCGAAATCGGTTCATATAAAAAAGAAATTCACCCAAAAACGCAAATCGTGAAATTTTGTCCGTTCCAAAATATAAATTTTTAAACACAGATCCAAAAATACTAGTTCGATCTTAAAAAAAATCAAATGGGACCTAAGTTGAACTATTCTTTCTTTTGACGCCAGAATCATTTAAATCGGTCCACCCAAACTAGAGTTATCGAGGGACTAACATAAAAAAAATACAGACGAATTGAGCACCTCCTCCTTTTTGGAAGTCGGTCAAAAATGTGATGCATTTGGTTTGTTTTTGCTATTTTATTTAACGATCCAATAGTCAATAAATAGATACATCTAAAAGTCACCTTTGTATGTTTTACCAGAAAAGAAAAACGCTTTTGCAATTCAATATACACTCTTTTGTGCATGAAGTTTAAATAAATAAATAAAAAAATATGACTTTGTCGTTGTTACGTACCAAGGATGGTTAAAGAAGCTATCGAGATTTCAAGACATAGCATTTTTAACAAGGGTGACGGCTTCAGATTATCTAGTATGTGGAATCCAGTGCTAAACACAACAGTCACTAAGGGTTTATGCTCAGAGAGTCTTGTAGATACAGTGAGTGTGGTGTGTCGAGAAGTGAGTTCGAGTTCCAGTGGTACTACCCAAAAGCGAACGAGAAAGAGGGTAGACAGATTTGTTTGCTCTTAAATCGACCCGCAGTATCCAGTCTTCTCGTGATCATGACGTTTGCAACAACGTTGAAATATCGAGACAACTCAATTAATTAAATATCGTGGTAAGGACCCGTTCAAAATGCATGAAAGTATTAAAGGATTTATTGCCAAATCTGGTAAATAGTACTCTTCGCGTTATTTTTTATTCGCAATTGATCAGGACCTTGTAGTTTTTTTTTACTAATTAGTTTAGAAGAGACATACTTATATTTTTATATTTGCATGGTAATAGATAAGTTAAAGTCCAAAGTATTTTTTAAAATTTAATTAAGAATATGAAACTCATCGCCTTTTTTCTCCTTTTCTTTGAGTCATCATTACCATTTCAGTAATTACGAATGTAATTAAAAATTATTTTATTATTTCCATATTGTTACATGTCAATTGGTTTTATACAGGGTGAGTCAAAATTGAAAATTTGATTAAAGTTATATTTGGTGTAGACTGTGTGTCAGATAATTACAAGATGAAAGGGACATTAGAGACGTATGAGGCTGTCGAATTTCTTAGCTGAATCCATACTAGGTGGACCAGTTTCAGATTACCAATCCTGCAGTCCATATATATACCAAGAACGTGATACACCATGAATCTTACTACCAGAGGTAGAATTTTGTTCAGAATCGCGGGTAGTCAGTGGATGCCGATAGCGTTCTACTAGTCTATCTTAAAGCCTATGTTCAACGAACGTCTACGGGCTGATGCTATGTTTTAAATTCAGTCCTGTTCACATCTGGACATAGTCTGCAATGTTTTCCAATGTTCGCTGTTGGTAGCGGTCTTCATCCAGCGTGTTTCTACGACCTTAATAAAGTCATCTGTCTACCTTGTAGCTGGTCGTCTTACAATGTCCCTGCATCGACGTTCACATCAACACAGTTGACATAAGGGATGTCAACTAACAGTATCAATTAGGGATGTAAAGAATGTTCGCGCATTCGCTAAAAACCATGTGAATGTTTTGACAACATTGAGGAGGCGTATCCTCTCAATTCCTCTGTGGATGTAGAAGGACTGTAACGGAACCAAAATATCTACCTGCCCTTTAAAATGAGCCCAAACTCGATGGGTCTTCGACTCTCCGTTACAAAGTTAATTGCTTGGCAAAAGGCTTTGCAACGGCTTTTTGTTTGAAAGGTCAACATTCGCATTCGCATTCGCGTATGTCCAAAAATCGACATTCGCAACATCCCTAGTATCAATATTATATTTTCTTACCTGAAAGTGGAAGGTCTTGTGGTCAACGGTGATTGTGAATGTGGAGTCATCTTCGTCATCGATCCCAATGACGGCAGCTCGAAGCCTCACGCATCCACGCCTGACGCCTCTCGTCATCTTTTCTTTTGACTGCAAATTATGAAGATCATTTATAATTAAATGAGTAAGAATTATAAAGGAAACTATCATAAGTAAACCTACATAAGGAATTCAAATCTTTTAAAGGTGTGTTGAAGTTCCTAGCTTAAGGTACACGTGGACTCACATGGTGAACTGGCCACACCATTGGACAGAAATTGGTTGATAAGTTAAATGTATATAAAAAAAAAACAACATCTATTAAAAATAAGTATAAAAACTAAATAAATTATTAGTTTATTAAAATCTGCAAGGCCAAAATACACTAGCTGTATATGTCTCTTTTGAATATACATAAATTGAAATAACAAATTACTGAATTCATTCGGTGCAAGTCCAAGGTTCAGAGACGTTTACAATGGAGTTACTGCGAAAATATTATAAAACTGTGCTTCATGATAGAGCTGGTAAGTGTATTAGTTTTTAAGATTGTTGTGATATTTTTTTTTATTGCCATGTAGGCAGACGAACCAACGGGCACCAGATCGTAAGTGGTTACCATCGCTCATGAACCTCTACAATGTCAGGGTGTCCCCTGAGGAGTCGCTGCCTACGACCTTACTTTAAGGACCCTCCTCAAGCCTCGTTTGAAGAAGGACAAGTTATAGCGCTCTATGAATACCGAAGAGGGGAGCTCATTCCATAGCCGGATGGTGCGTGGCAAAACCGTGTTCCTGAAACGGACCGTGGATGACCGCGGTGTTTCCATATAGTAAGGATGAACTCCACCTCGACGCCGGGTGGTACGGTAAAAGAAGGGAGATGTCGGAGTCATCTCAAATAATTGATTATATTGATATGTAAATTGTATACTATTTTAAACGTTTCACTAGAAAGGCTTACAGTGTACGTAAGATTCGAGTTTTAAGTCGAAACCGAGGGTGCAAAGGAAATTATTTTAATTAACTAAGATGACAGAAAGTCATTCGATACTGACATCTAAAAAGCGGTTGCTGTAGTAAAATTTACGGAAGTCCTGTCCAAAACTGGATGTGTACGAAAACAATGATGAAAATGGTATACTTAAATTGACTGTAAATCATTTACCAAAGTTTTTCGCGAATTCCAAGGTCAATGGAGCACATATTTGAATTACAATGAACGTTAATAAGTATAAATTTATTGGAACGAAGTTCCTTATCGAAAGGGGGCTAGACGGAAATAATTTTTTAAACAACTAATTTTTAAATTAAATAAGTCTTCATTAGCTAATAATTTCTAAGTAGCTTAGGAAATCTTAGGACTATAATAATTACTATGTATAAAGGTAGTGCGAGTGCGTTAAACACGAAGAAGGGGTTTGTGAGTACATTCGCAGGCAAATCAAATAAGCAAAATAATACCAGAAAGTGAGCAGGATATTAAACTTCTAAGGGAAACAAGGAAAATGTCAATACCAGTTATACGAGTTTAGCGGGTACTCCAAAATAACATCTGACATTTTACTTTATGTTATGTATTCGCCATCGGCATAAAACGAAGTTACAATCTACTTGGGAGCATTTTTGTTTATTTTTCCCTCCAGTCTTTGGAGAATCGAACAAATTGAAATCTTAATTTGTTTTCTGTTTACACAAGACATCAAGGAATGAAAATGAGTTTACTTCAGTAAATCATTTCGACATTATGTAAGAGAATTTTACGGAGAAACAATTTTTCGTAATGTTATTTAAATAGCTGTAGGTGTGTTATGGACCGTAGGCGTTACTGAAGCAAGGAATCAATTGCTTTTTGCTAAAATATTATTCCACCGATCGCCGGAAATTTTAAATCCTCACTACAACAAAAAAAACAGTTGAAACCTGGTCACATTCGGTACATAATTATGATGGTCATGATAGTTGATGGTTATATACAACCAAAGAATATGATACCTGTAAACCTTAGTTTATTGGAACGAAGTTCCTTATCGCGCGATATCGAAAGGGGGCTAGACGGATATTCTTATGAAAAAGTTGTCACGACACTTTTTTTGTTTTAGATGATTATCGCTAGATGGCGCTGTGATTAAAATCTTTTAAAACAATTACTTATTTTGTTTTAAATGATTAATGCTAGATGGCGCTGTGATCAAAATATTTTATTTAAGTTATAATAATTAGTTAGTTTAAAACGTCTCTCTCTCTTACAATTCCCTTACTAATTAATCGAAAGGAACTTCTCTAGTCACCTCTCAAGTTTTTTTAAACAAAGACATTCATTTCTAAATCACACATATTGTTAAACAGACTAAAACATAATTTCGTATTTGCGTGACCGAAACCATTCGCAGTAATAGAAACATCACGATCAATAACTTAATCAACATAAATAGTCCTTATATTGACAATAACTAGCATATTGTAAATAGAAAGTAAATAAAGAAAATACTCAATAAGTAACAGTCTTGAAATAAACAATATACCTACTTGCTGATGAAGACAAACTCATTAAGACTTTCGTGTAGGAAGATTTTTTTTTAATTTTCTCGTACTAAAGAGGTCAATGTTTTATACCAAAAAGTTGAAATGTTAGTTAAATCAGACACGAAAATTTGAGGTATATTTTAACAAAGTATCTTTGTGGCCAATATCGATAGGATTCAATCAGGATAATTAACTGATCGGTTTAAAAGCTTCTAAGCTTTGATATAAGACCATAATTTCCCAAGGTAATCCTTTTACGTCTAGACTAGCCACATTGACATCGTATATTAGTGATAAGAATAGAAGGAATATGTACACAAAGTATGGAGGCATTTGCGTGTTCACTAAAGCCAGCCGATACTCAGTTCGCCAGTATCGACTATAGGTTAAGAGTAAGGACTATGGCCAAAGCCGATCGCTAGATAAACATGAATTTGGAGCCACAGCCGGTACCGCTTTGCGTAATAACAGAACCTTTTAGCACATTACCAAATAAGTTAGCATAGATTATATCAAGGTACAAAGCACAGACTGGATCCAACGACCTGTCCCCCTACTCGCGACCCGAGGAAGCGTCGGGACCTTTCACCGATCTAAAACGGTTACAAAACTTACTCTAATAGAATTATACTCTTTTGTTCAATGTGGAGATAAAGTCTAGAATGATTTAGATTAATTTGTTGTGATGCAAATTGGAGCAATCAAGATTCGAGATGCTGCAACAATTAATTTAAAGCATTGTGTTTCAGACATTAGTCATACGTTGTTTTTAGTGACTATTACGAATGATACAAAAGATACACACTGAGTTGAGACAGTTGCGTAACATAGTTTCATTAAACTCCTGCTCCTGAGACACTCTAGGCCACGCCTCAGATTCATAATCAACGTAAGTCGAAAATTGTCGCTATCCAATCAGGCTCGCTCTTAGGGACCAATTAATCAGGACATGAGCTTTAATACATTGCATTCACAGAAAAAACTGCACTTTATAAAATAGACTCGTGCAAAGCAAACCCACACCCTTCGTGCATCAGACGCTTATAAAACAGAACCAGTTTACAATGAGCCTCCTTTCAAGTAATTTAACGCTTGCATGGTACATCACGATGCAATTCCACATTACCAAATCTGGGTCGATACGAATGTTCGGTCATCTATGTTACACCAAATTTACAGCCTTCGCGCTTTTTATAGACGATCGAGTGTTAAATTTAAGAGCCCTTCATTATATCATATTTACATCACTCAACTTTTCGTAGTAAACAAGTTGCAATATTGAGTTCATATTTGAAAGGGTTTGAGTAATGAGCGATGATTTTTAATTCGAATGATGAAAAATATTGTTTGTGCTTTATTAATATCATTGGTGATATTGCAACATTGCATAAGCATCAGGCTACGCTGCCAAGTCTTTTTATGATTACTTTTGTTCCCAGATGCGCGAGTCAAGGACTGGCTTTTCATGACGTCACCATGGCCGATCGTAGCAATCTTGACAACATATTTGATGCTGATCAAGTTTATTCTACCTATTTATATGAGAAACATGCAGCCTTACAAATTGAAAGGAATTATCAAATGGTACAACGTGATTATGATAGTTTCAAACATTATCGTTGCTTGGGGAGTAAGTAAATTTTGATAGAAAATTCTAGAATAGTTTTTTTGTACATGCTATAATTGTCACACCAAGGGTACCTTTTAGGGATGTTGCGAATGCCGGTTTTTGGACATTCGCGGATGCGAATGATGCCTTTTCAACAAAAAGTTCAAGTTTTTATTGACAAGTTGCCGCTGAACTTCTTTAAGTCATATTATTTTTATTCGTATTCAAAAATATGTACCTATATTATACCTAAAATAAATGTACTAGGAAGGGAGGGGATACTTTCTTCGCCGCCACCTAATAACTTAACGAAATCCCCCGCAAATTATCTTGAGAACGGAAGGTCGTAGGCCCAACGAGTTTGCGCTCATTTTAAAGGGCAAGTAGAGGCCTATATTTCTGCTCCATCAGAATCTCTCTACAAGCATGCAACATCTACGCCATTTTTGCCAAAACATTCGCATGTTTTTTTGCAAATGAAAATATTCAAAAACATGCGAATAATCGTTTACATCCCTAGTACCTTATAGTCTTCGTCCTGTACATGTTATATTTTTTTAAAAATATTATTTGATTAGGGGATGTTCACGGTGTTTAGGGATCTGTCTCAGTGCAGATGACATTTAAGAAATTGACCAGATCCAAGAATGAAAAACATAAAATACCGTGCGTGATATAAATACCGGACGCGGTAGCGACACGCGCGCATTTCATGCGATCTACAGACGATGCGATTGGACACATGTAACATTAGACCAGGCTATATTCTTACTAGTACATTTAGGCCATCAAAATATCTGTAGGCCAGTGTGCAAGAAAATATGACATATTTGTTGTATGGTTATGTCATTTTCGATGCAACTTTTACAGCCTTTATATTTTGTAGTTGAAAGAAGTTTGTAGTTGTAGTTGTAGAAATAATAAAGAAGTAAAATTAAATTCGACGTGATTTTTGGCCAAAGCCAAGATGTATGGGTTTCTTTTGACCTTAACCTTGTATTGGTCCTTCCTATTAGGATGGAAAACACCATGATTATCAGTATAGCGTTTAAAACAATCATTCCCTCCTCGCCTTCGCCTTACGCCTTGTACAGTAAGGAGTGAAAGATGTGCGAATTGACTCTATATTATAGATATAATATTTTGTAAAACTATTTTAAGCTGTACCTATCAGTTTGTAAATCACTTGGTGTTCTTTTGATACAATTAAAGTATATTCTATATTTGGCAAGCTTTAAATTGTTTTTCAGATTCGGTTTGGTTTGACAACTCGATCTCTACTAATAACTACACATCTCATCGTTGACAACATTGCCTTTCAGCTAGCAACATCAGGATGGACCACAACATATCACTTTGGGTGTCAACTAACGGATTACTCGACGAATCCTGAAGCAATGAGGATGCTGTCCTTTATGTGGTGGACTATGATCATCAAGATATCGGAACTGGTCGAGACTGTGTTCTTCATACTGAGAAAGAAGGACAACCAGGCCTCGTTCCTGCATGTATACCATCATATTGCCGCATTGACCTTGATATGGGTTGGAGTCAAGTATGTTGGAGGTAAGATCCTCCTGCTCTTACAAAAGGATTTTCTATGGTTTTTTCTACTAATCACTATGTAGTTTTTTTAGTAATATTCTATTAGACCTGTGATTGAATATAGAGGACTGATGATTTTAAATTCGAATTCAATCATAAATACCCTCATAAGTGTTTGAGCAATTAATATATTATTAACTTATTCAGACACTCGCGGTTTTCTATAATCCTTTCATGCATTTTCAACGGGTTCTTACAACGATATTTAATTAATTGAGTTGTCTCGATATTTCAACGTTGTTGCAAACGTCATGATCACGAGAAGACGGGTAAGAACCCGTTGAAAATGCATGAAAGTATTATAGAAAACCGCGAGTGTCTGAATAAGTTTATAATATATTTCTTACTGATTTAGTCAGAGACAGTTCTGGTAGAGCTTTCTTCTTGATTTATTTCATAATCAATCCTGCATATTACTGAACTATGATCTGCTTAGCAAAAATCATCTAATATTCGAGCAAACATATAAATATTTACGTAAATACATAACGTTTTATGATCGTGTTTATATTTCGACAGATTCGGCATGTCGTAAACAGATATTGAGTTATTTGAAATGTTCATCATTATTCTACACTGTCGGCGGGGTGACGAAACATAATATTATGAATTATGATATAACACTTCCTTTATTCGTGGATCGCGTGTGGAACAGTTCAAATTTGAATGCGTATCTTTCGTAACATATTCGCAATGTTGTTACCGTTAGAATTAATTTGGAATCTTTTAAGTCATCTATTTTGACGTTTGAAATGGTCGCGCCATTGCGTTGATCACGAAGTCGTGAATCTTCAGATTTGAATCATCATGGTCAGAGTATACTTTCCAGTACTGCTGCGAAGTACCGTCATATTGCGTACCTCACATATCTATAGAACTATCATAGAAATACTGATCTCCTGAGCTTACTTTCAGTGTGTATGCTTAAAAATGGCTACGAAAAAATGGCTGGACCAAATGTATAAAAAAAAATATCGATTATTCGTTTTATTGTTAATACAAATCGTCTTAATGATCCCGATAAAGAAAATCGGCAATAAAAAGATTCACAAGTACACATTACTCATTCACATACAAATACTACTCAGAAGATAATAGTAATACATAATACATATTTACAAATGTTAGTCTGAATAGCCTTTAATGAGGTCAGTCAAGCCATTCACCCGGGATCATACGAAAAATGAGGAAATGTATTAGACCAGCGACGTGGAGGCGGCGCGACGGGAAAGAGTGCCGAGCGCGTAATGCTTCGCGCCGTCCCTCCAAACCCCGTGCTGGGTTCTGACCTCAGCCGGGGTTCGGACGCTGAGTGTGAGCGGTTGGAGGTTTTAGTGCGGTTCAACTCCCACATACCACCGGATCCCCGCCCCGTGGGCTGGGATCCGGCACAAATACATCAGAATATTATTATAATCGCAAAGGACAATTTGTCTGACCATTTAAAAGAAGATTATCTGCAAAGAGCAAGTATGTTAAGACCTAATGAGAAAGACATGAGGTGAACAGATAATATGTCGTCTAGTAGTCAAATAACAAATTAATGAGACATGGTTTTCCTTATATAAATAAATAAATAAGGCGAACTGAAGCTAATGTCTTATCTAATAGTAAATTCAATAAATAAAATAAAATTGCCTCCATAAATTTATGTTAAGCTTCACTTCTCAAGACGCACTCGTATTTATTTCAATTACAAAAGTTTAAAACTCGTTCCAGAATCTGTGGATACAATATTGAAAACACAAAGTTTAACAAATGAATGGAAATCCTTCTGAGATTGAGATAATTTGTCCCCATCTCAAGCAATATCAACTTTAGTACGTTACAGTACTCGAAATCACCTAAAATTTAATTCTACTCCATAAGGACTTTTAAGTGCTTTCCTTGATTAAGTTTATAGCTAAACAATCCACATTCATCAAAGGTATGGGAAGTTATAGATTTCAGAACAAGGGATTCCTTTGCTAACAAATTCCGAAATTGGGTTTCTATAGGTTTGTTGATTACGTCTTTTGTCTGGGTGAAATGGAATTCTCTGTCAATGATAGGACGGGCTTGGTTGTAGAGGAACTATTTGTATTTAAATCTTATGTATTTTTGGACGTTTGAACCTTATCTGATGTGATTGTATTCAGCGATGCTACTTTAGGATAAGGATTCGACATTTTTTTAAAGTCTAGATGAAAGAAATAAGATTTAATGCTTTAACTGAAAGTTTATTAATTGAAAAAAGGTCACCGATGACGACTACGACCAGAAATTATGTTTTCTTCTTGATACCCATAATATTTAAATACACTAGTCTACACCAACAGACTCAAACCTTATAATAATATACCATTCAGTTTGTTACATTCTTTGCAATAGCAATGTTGTTTCCGATACCTATTTAGGTCAAAATAATAAAAGAAAACAACACTAAACTGTATCGCACTTTATTTGCTATTGATCTCACATTTTAGTTGAGTAGTTAAGAGAAGGGTTATTCTTTTTATTCGCCAAGATACATCTTCGACTTATATTTTCTTTGTCATTTTATCTGCTCATCTGCACCTACCGCTGAGAATTCTTTTCAAACCTCATTTGAAACGTATGCTCTTTAGGAAATCGATTAGCGAATGGCCAATCGTGAAATGTTAAATCACTTTGGATTTCGATAGCTGACCCACTCGAGTTAATGCGGATATAAATATTTTAAAATTGATTGTTAATCGATGTTTGGAATGAGTTGCTGATATTTCGGACCAAATAAAGATCGATTTCAGACAAAGATTGATTAAAAAGTTGTATATGAAATGCGGGGTGTCATTTGTAATTGTTTTAAAAATATCCAGCAAAACTAAAAAGGGGATTTATGTTACTTTTATTTTTGTAACTATTGTGAATTCTCAGATTCTGATTATGTGGACCATTGTGCTTGTTTTATATATTGGTACACCATGATATTTTAAGAATTGTAGGTCAAAACATTGATTCTAACTTTCGTTCATTGGCTTTGCAAATTTCTACCTACCTACACCACAATAACTTTCTATATTTCAACCATTACCAATCCTTTGAATTCACGACTAAGCTTTAGCTATATCTAGGTCATACAAAACTGAGGTACTGAATAAAAATGGCACGATCAGGCACGATTTCTGAGTACACAGCAAAATCAACTCATTCGCGTCACGAAGCTTTGTAAACAGGATGATATGAGGCCAATCAACAAACATATATACGATAGCACGCGATATAGGTGTGGTGAAATGTCCAATTCAAAAGTCATAACGCAAAAAGTTGTTATGGTGTACATATTGGGACGGAGCGACGGGAAAGCATGCCGATGGCGTAACGCGTCGCGCCGTCCCTCCAAACCCCGTGCTGGGTTCTGGCCTCAGCCGGGGTTCGGACGCTTAGTGTGAGCGGTTGGAGGTTTTAGTGCGGTTCAACTCCCACATACCCCGCCCGCGGGGCGGGCGGGGATCCGGTGACTTCCTCCAACTGAAAAAAAAAAAAAAAAAAAAAATGGTGTACATATTGGATTCAAAACAAATGACGGTGACGGTCGACCCATGTGTAGACTGAGTATGCATGCATTAGCCAGCATTAATTTTATGTGATGCATTTGTTGTCATGTAGGCAGACGACTTCTTTGGCATACCAGTTGTGACTTGCGTGCGTTGGAAGTCATTGAACCAATATGTAGATGCCCCACTAGGATAAATGGATGTGCTTAATAGATATGGGGGGTAAGATTGTCAAATTCAGTGAAATATGTGTGGTTCAAGTACTTGAAGTAGGTGAAGGTTAAGGAACAATTCTTCCTTTAGCAGTTTAGTATCGCACCACTGGAGTTGACGTCAATATTATGTTCGCTTTTTATGGTGCATAAAATATTATATGTAGAACCACTACTGGACGAGATCTCGTGCAAGTCGGGAAAAGAAACCTTATTCCAACGGTTGAACGGTAGATTTGAGAAAAAAAATAAGATAGATACTTAATTCTGTTAGTACCTACAACATACAACCTGGATCTAAAAGCCTAAAGGGGTTGTATAAAAACAAAAATGTAATAGCTAATGAAGGTAATAACATTGCTATATTTATAGTAGAGGAGCCCAAGCGGGGATTCCGGGATTTACTACAGCGCGGCAGATTAATATACAGGGGGTACCTTGTACCCGGTTAAGTACCTCCACAAAATATGAGGCCCATATCTAAGGCCGCCCGTGAAGGATACAGGATCAGATTAGTAAAAAAAAATTGATGATCAGAAATTCTCGAGCGCGTCAGATTAAGGTAGGGTGAGTTAATTACATCCTAAAAAGTGTATATTCCAATAATCTGACAATTTGAGAGTGACGTAAAAAAAGGAGACGGTAACAAAGTTGTAAAAAAAAAAGTCATCTCGACATTCTCGAGCGTAGCTAAATTTTTTTTTATTTTGAAGGAAATAATTCAAGAATAATAAAAAATATATAATCTGACGATTTCCGCAAGCCGAAATAACAAAAATCTTATATATATAAAAATGAATTGCTGTTCGTTAGTTTCGCTAAAACTCGAGAACGACTGAACCGATTTGGCTTATTTTAATCTTGAAATATTCGTATAAGTCCAGGGAAGGTTCGTTCGAGAGATATCGTGAACGATAGAAACCCGAAAAGTGTTTTTCGGGATTCCGAAATTTATCTCCGAAATTTGTGAGTCGATCAAAATTACTTATGAGGATGATAAAACTACGTCGAATGGTGCCAACCGCATTAAAATTGGTTGATCCATTCGAAAGTTATTGCAGTTTGAAAATTCCAAAAATAGTGTTCTATGAAACTTCTATCAGACTTTCGAGCTGGGAGAGCTCAAATGCATAGAAATATTATTTCTTTGAACTCAGGAATGGAATTAGCGGGAAGTTGCAGGGATGGCTTTAAAGTGAACCATTAACCTATTTTTTTTTTGTCAGATCAGGCGAATCCCTCTAGATAATCGTCAGATTATGAGACAGTACGTTTAGAACATAAAGATAAACCATATATATCTTAATCTGACGCGCTTGAGTATTTCAAAATGGCGATTTTTTTTTGCACATTACGAAAATGGCTGCGAGTTTGCGTCCCATCGAAATCGTCAGATTAGTGAATGAGAGCTTTTTTTTGGTGTACTTAACACTCCCTTAGAAAATCTGACGCGCTCGATATTTTTTTTTTTTTTTTCATTTTCAACCTTTAAATACAACCACCCGCATCACGCAAACGATCAGATTAACATACGTACGTTATTAAAAATACGTAGGGCATTGATGCTATCAATATCTGACGCGCTCGAGGATGTCCATGCAACAGTTTTTTTTTACATCTTTAAAAATCTATAGCCCCTTTCCCCACCGATGTAAAGGTATATGTCATATAACATTTTTTTCTTCTTATCATCTAAGCTTTGCATCCCAATAGGTCTCTTCAACGCTCGAGTAAATCCCCATTTAGCATCGTCGCCTCCTCTATTATTAGAACAAATATTATGTGAGATCCACATAATTGTATGACTACCGAGAAATACGAGTCCACAGCCCATTACTACTTAATTAGATAGCATGATTGCTTCGCGCCCAAAATAGCTTTAGTTACGGCATTACGTGGTGAAATAACAACAACTATCTCGGGAATACAAGTCACTACAGAAATAGTGTACTGACTGAAATGTTTATGGACAATTTTTAAAGGCTTTAATTTAACAGCTTAAGATAAAAAATAAAAATAAAACAATTACAACTAATTTATTTTTCACTACAAATCAGTCGTGACTCAGCATAGTGCTGAACATTGACACAGACCAACAGGATAAGTGCCAATATCCAGCGCTGGTTTTCAGTCCCAGCTGGCAGTTACAAACGTGAAGACAACTTATCTAAAAGTGCTTGCATGGACTATATCGAAGCTTATGAAACACAAGGAGGATATTTTTTTCCCAATCAAGAAATTGAAAATCAATTGATTGCTTAATCCATATTGTTGATGAATTCATTTAAATTGTTCAATCTTTAATCAAGGAATAATGACTCCAATTACACAAGATTGTGTTTTCAATAAACACATTATCTGTAATATGTATTTGAAACCGTAAAATTGTGTGTGGGCGTTTGACGAGTGTAATCAATGTAAACATTTGGAAAGGGTCTTAATAAACAAAGCTAGGAAGATTAAGACGCAATACAATTATAGCAT
This sequence comes from Trilocha varians, assembly GCA_030269945.2. Taxonomy (NCBI): domain Eukaryota; kingdom Metazoa; phylum Arthropoda; class Insecta; order Lepidoptera; family Bombycidae; genus Trilocha; species Trilocha varians. The sequence continues at coordinate 9,238,680 of AP028270.1, read as the reverse complement.
ATAAAATCTTGTACATTATATTGAATATCTTTAACCAGATCTTGATGTATGAACTAGTATTCGGGTATTTGTCCACCTCTCACTCCCACCACTGTAACTGCTGTATTAACTAGTATGGGAAAAGTTATTGATAAAGCTAAATGACCTAACATTGCATAAACATTACAGAGGTCAATGAGCAACGGTAAACACTTCAAATCAGGTGGCTCTAGCCTACATGGCAATAGAAAATGACAAAAGATTTAAAAGACACTCTTTATCTACAGCTTTTTGTACATCAATAATGATTAAATACGCATCAATGCCTTGTTCATACTTAACTTACTTAAAGTTTACTATGGAATATGGCTATGGAATGAGCTCTCCTCTTCGGTATTCCCAGAGCGCTATGACTTGTCCTTCTTCAAACGAGGCTTGAGGAGGGTCCTTTAGGGTTAGGTCGTCCCTCAATGCCCCTGACATTGCAGAGGTTCATGAGCGACGGTAACCACTTACAATCAGGTAGCCCGTTGGCTCGTCTGCCTACATGGCAATAAAAAAAAGACTATAAACTTTGCATTAGGCAATTATCTAAATTTTCTTACTTTATCAACCACAACAATTTCCAAGAAACAATTATTTTTAATTACGAAAGCAAAGGTAATTCCAATGTTTCCTTTGCAGGCCTGTAAAGAATTCCCGTTTCCTTCCCAATTAACATAAATGCGGAGTATCCAAGATTAGCACGAAACAAGTGGAATTTTAAACAGTTCCAAGCAATTTTATTTGATTTACTTGATAATATCATGCGCATTTTCTAATATACCGAGTGTTTTCAAATGACCTGACCTGAAGCCGTATATTACTAGACGCCAGCGAAGAAAATAAATTTAAACAATTACAGAACATTTGTTCTGTGTTTGCGTTATGGAGATTTTATTGTAATGTTGTTTTTCTTTATAAGGTTAATTGTAATTCAATCCGTGTTGGTCTAATTTACTTTGCAGTGTTTACACTTCTTTAAGCTTCTGTAGTGAGCGTCGGAATGTCTTAAGATATACTTCATCATCATTATCAACGGCCCGTAGACTGTTAGACAAAGATCACCTCCAAAACTCGTCACAATGACCAGTCCTGCTGTATCTGCATCCAGTGATAATTACTAAGAAAGTATTCTATGAGTGCAATAAAGGCATTTGACATTAAACGATTTTACCAGGACCATGGTACTAATTAAAAATAACATTTGAGGTACCTACAACATACTAAGTACACAACGACAAAAGTCAATTTTCATTTACTCTGAATCATTGCCAAGGGATCCTATTGGTCCTTCGAGCATTTCGATTTTGCACCGAAAAATAATTAAATCTTGAAAGCTTTGACCGTCGTAATTAAATTAGATCCCCATTCTTCAGAGGGTCTTGCCCGTTTGTTTTGACATTTCCACCGCTGAATATTTCAGACCGGCGTGCGCTGACCTTTAGCGGTTTTTATTTGAGGTAAGAGCATTAGTGAAACACCTTGAGGAAATAATTTTCATTAGTATTTTCTGGAGGAGCTTAAGGAATTGCGGGCGGGTAATTACCGTTAGTAATGAGAGAATTTGAAGATAATAAAGTACTACCCTTAGAACCTTTTGTATTAAAAGTGTTACCAGCAAGTGTGCGAATTTGTAGGTACAGGTAAAATTGTGTAGAAGGATAGAGCAAACTTCCCTAAATTGTTGGAATTTTGATTACAATTAACTGAACAAAAATTCACTTTTTTCTTTTCAACAAGATATTCCGTCTTGTGAGGGTAAAATATCGAGCTAGCTATTAAGTATTTTCTTTTACACTATCTTAGAACTGAACGTAACTGTTAGAACTTGTAAGATTTCCCTTAAAGGTCAACTTATTTTTAACTCATAACACAGTTACAGTATCTTACGAGACTATTGTAGAAACAGAACTAATGCACTGATACATTATTTATACTGAAAAACTTCCAACTCATTTAAAGCTATCCTAAGAAACAGTGGTCTTTAATCCTGACCAGTTACATTAATCCAAAATGGTCATTTCTAACTTGTATCTGGACATCAATGGTTTGGCTGTAGAAGTTGACAAATAGAGACTATTAACAACAATTGAATGGGTGTTATTTCGGTATGGTAGTCGGTAACGTCTTTGTCAAGGAACAATAGTTGTGGTTTAAAGGGCAAGGTTGTCTTGTACACAATGAGTCAGTTTTCTTGGGATTCAGTGGCTTTATTGGTTCTGAATTTAGTATTATTTGTAAAGATTTATATGCAGTTTAATATAACACTGGCTAAAATGTTGAAGGAAAACGGAATGAGGAAACTTGTGTTTGAGATGATCGATAAGAACATTGTATTGGAGTATCCAAACAATCTTTCAGAGAACTTGAGTCTCACCTGCAAATAAGTAGACCTGCGAAGATTATTCATATCACGTTTTCGACTTTTAAAATCTCCATACATGTTATATGCATTCTTAAAACATAGGACGCTATTAGTGACGTCACAAATAACTTTTACATAAATAGCATTTCATCAAACCTGAATACAGTAGTTCATAACATTCATAATGTAAATAAGGAAAAAACCTAACCTCCGCCCCGACATATCATCACATACGAAGACAAGTGTACCGAGCGAACGGTGAAAGTGGTCATCATTGAGTTACCAGTGCAAAATAGCCCGTAACCCCAAGACTTAGCGTGCAAATTCGAAGCACACACGATGATATCATAATATTTAACTGTTATTGTATAACAAGGCGTAAAACGAATGGATGAGCTGTTTGTGACGTGGGTTAAGATTTTGTAATATTGAATACTTTGTAACATAGATAAAACTTTCTTTGTTAGTGATATTTCATTCATGGCATTGAAGATATGAATGAACTGAAACTACTGTGTGAAATGTGGATTAAATGGCGATTTTTTAGACCTTTGACATCGCTCTTTACAGCTTTTTTTTCGTACAGAAACACAAAAATACCAATTTATACCAACAACCAAAGAATCTTCCTACCTTATTGAATTTCACCTCAAGATGCGAAGAAGATTATTAAAGAAACTGTTAGTATCTGAAAAACTTGTAAGTTCCTAAACCAAAGACTGCAAGTCCAGGAACACAGTGAAACAATCAAATCAACACTAAAGATCTCCCCGGCTTAAAGTATTCTTTCAAGATACAAGGAAATCATAGCTTTCGAAGTTAGAATGTTGTTCAAACAATCTCCACAGCATCGAATTTCAATGAAGCAATTTCATAACACCAAGACACTTAAGGTGAATCACTATTATTTGATATTTCACATGAAACAGAATACTATCAAGATTCTGTAACAGCGCATGTAACCAGTTATACCCATTTATGTGCCATTACTTTCACGGTATCGTGTGACGGCGAATCACGAACGAGTTTTCGAAGTAGGGTCAAGAATTTGTATGGTGAGACGACAGAGACATGAGAATACCTGGAAATTTTCAGTTTCTTGACATGATACACTCCTGAAACTGTTGTTGAGAGATCAGCTTTAGATCGAATTGGATTGAACTTAGGTTTAAATAAGACATTTTGACATGATGATAATACTAGTGCCCGACCGAAACTGGTTTTTTGGCCGAAACCGAAACCGAAACCGAACCTTCGGCTAGGCTCTTAGTTTCGGCCGAAACCGAAACCGAAACTCACAAATTTCACAGAAAATTTTTTGTTTTTGAAAATGTCCTTGACTTTAGTGCATATTTTATCATTCCTCCCAAAATTTGCTCTTCATTATGGGTTATCCAAAAATTATGTCACACGTAAAGGGGAAAGGGGAGGGTGTTTCAAAAATGTGACCAAGTCTGTCAAGGGGGAGAATATGTTTTGGCACCCCATGGGTATTTCAAAAATATGTCAAGTTGTGACAATGAGGAAGAAAGAGGTTGCAAAAATGTGATGTGTGACGAGGGGAAGAGAGAGGGATCATCAAAATGTAACCTAGTGTGACAAAGGGTTGGGAGGGGTTGTCTCTAAAATATGACCAATTGTGACAGATGGAGGGAGCGGTGTCTGAAAAATACGATAATCGACAGCAGTCGGCTTGCTTGGCGGACTATCCGAAGTATCGTGAGAGTGTCACGAAGACGACGTGACACCCTCACGCTGAATACCCGTCTGAGTCAAAACCAACCTAAGTCGGGGAGCGCGGTTTACCATTCCCCGGTTGCTATTACGAAAAGAGTGCAACACCGTCTCCTAGCGTCTTAGTAGGACCTGGTATTCTTAGGGGGCCAGATTACGGGACAGATCCCAAACCTGTTCCCTTGCCCGACGGTGGCGTGTTCTTGCGCGGAGAGAAGAGCTCTCGCTCACACGTCTTGAGATGGTGGACTCGCAGAAGTTGAGCCACGTCGTCCGGTAATGACAAGTCCTTCATGACACGGAGCAACTACTTCCAAGCGGGACAAACAGCGAGCGTATGCTCCGCCATGTCCAGGTCACACGCACAATGATAACAACTCGTCGTCGACTCCACTCGTATCCGATGCAAGTACTTACCAAAGCCGAAGTTATTATCTACCACAAATTAAAAGATTTTTATTTTTTATTAAATCTCGTTTCTAAAAGGACAAATCATAGCCCACGAGCAAGCCCTTGAATTCTTGAGATTGGGTTCATCGACTTTCCAAGCAACACACCATGTGGCAAGGAAGAAGGGGTAAAAAATCATGAAATGTATCGACGTAGTTTGTGGATAACCCTGAGCAACATTTAATTCTGAAATAATAAACTCTACATGATTCTTATTTTAGAGTATTAGGAATTGCTTAAAATCTCCATTTCAGAACCCCATTTATCCGTTATGAATCTGTTAATTGTTATCAAAAGTTTCGGTTTGGCCGAAACTTTCGGCCGTTTTTTGGCCGAAACCGAAACTAAGGCCGAAACTCGAATTTTGGCCGAAACTGGCCGAAACCGAAACCGAAACCGAAACTTTCGGTCGGGCACTAGATAATACATTGATATGTTTAAAATGTTAATGGTTTGAGGAGGGTCCTTAAAGTTAGGTCGCAGGTAGCGACCCCTCAGTGTCCCCTGACATTGCAGAGGTTCATCAGCGATGGTAACCACTTCCTATCAGGTGGGCCGTTGGCTCGTCTGCCTACATGGCAATTAAAAAACAAAAAAAAATTACGGGTGTTTTTAAACTTCAGCAAAATGGAGCTAATGATATATATTTAAATATTGTACATCGTTTTTTTTCTTACTGTCCAATAACAAAGATATCGTAGTTATTCGTCTTGCATCTAACCATATTGTAAACTTGAAACATGAGTAATCTATTCAAGTGATAATTAACTTGTGTTAATTAAAATTGAAGTTCATGCATTCAGGGTTGCCAGGTGTTAGGATAAAGCAGGATTTTTAATTGCTTGTCCGGCCAAAATAAGCGGCATCCGACCTGTTAGGATTTAGGTAGGATTTTTCAATTTCGAAATTCACGCGCGGATCGAGATTGAATCAAGACGAACGAGTAGCCGAGTTGACCCGAGAACAGCCGAGCGCTGTCGCGTCTGATTTTGCTTTTGTTTTATTAAAATGCAATTATAAAATCCCGGATTTCCATTTTTATTCGACCGAATTTTAGGAGAAAAAAATAGTTTTACACTTTTTATAAAAAAATGGACAAAAAAAACAAGATGTCCGGATTTTTTACCCAAATGACAGGACAAACTCACAAGTCAGTCCGGCTATTGCGTCTGAGGACCTGGCAACCCTACTAATGCATTCAGTATAATTAGTGGTTCGTTGCTAATTTTCATAGCATTTTGATAAACCATCTTTTCTGTGAATTCTGCACGCAATTAATTTTAATATCTTACGTAATTGGAATAAAGAAACATTAAACAGATTACGTTGAATAAATTATTCAAAAATTACTTTTTCAAAATGAGACCAAATTATTTTTCCTAGAGAAATAAAATTTCAGATAACCGCTATTACGTTTCGCGCTAATATTTTTAGGATCGCGCTGGTCGTGCATAATTTAATGTGTTGTTGAAGATTGACGGCATAGCATTCTTGAAACTTCGATACCGTTTTTTGTCATGCAAGCAGACTAAAAGGATCATACGATTTAGAAAAGATCACTGGCCATCGCAAGTGATTACAGTTACTGGACCCCGTAATATCGATAAAAAGAACAATAGAATCTCTCAGAACCGTCAGACGAATGGAAGTCTCGTCCGTAATAGTATCATCAGTATACGGTGATGTGTAGCTCTCGATAGTATGTACCAAGAAACACACTTTTTTTTGACCATTTTTTTCATTTTTTTAATTGCCATGTTGGCAGACGAGCCAACGGGCCACCTGATCGTAAGTGGTTACCGTCGCTCATGAACCTCTGCAATGTCAGGACATTGAGAACTTGGATCATGCTTAAACTGTTATTATATTTAAGGTAATAAGCGAAAATTGCTAGTACTTTTGAAAAGTTTTAAAATGAAAACTTTTCAAATCGCAAAATTACAGTATGAACCCTTATTCATTTTTGCTTATGGCTGACCAGCCTGCCCTCTGATTATCTTGAAACTTACTACTTCAACATTACCTTTGCATCGCCTAGTCCTCAGGCGCATGAATAACAATAAATACAAATCCAGGTGCCATAGATTAAGCTATAAGACCGTTATCTAAATACAACACTGTTAGTAGAAACTCGATACTTCTATCATTATTATCATCATCATCATCATCATCATCATCATGATCAGCCTATAGACGTCCACTGCTGGACATAGGCCTCCCCCAAACCTCGCCACATCGACCGGTCCTGCGCCATCTGCATCCAGTGACCTCCCGCGATCTTGACCAGATCGTCGGTCCATCTTGTGGGGGATCTACCAACATTGCTCCTACCGGTTCGTGGCCGCCACTTCAGAACTTTTCGGCCTCATCGGCCATCCGTTCTTCGCACAACGTGTCTTGCCCATTGCCACTTCAAAGATGCAATTCTTTCGGCTATGTCGGTTACTTTAGTCCTTCTGCGGATCTTCTCATTTCTGTTTTGATCACTTCTATATTATTCTAAAACTAAAATTTAAACAACCCCAAGTTTCGCGTCTCAGTATAACATAAGCCCAATTATATCTCTGCAGTACTCTCGGAAATAGAGTGAACCAGCTCGTGCAAATCTAGGTCAAGTTCAAGTATACGACCGGGACACAGCAAGATATTTATTTTTATGAAGCCATCCCTCCGAATTTGGGCGGATGCCACGGAATATGGAAGAATACTATATTACGGAGATTATTATTAAGAAAGTTGGCTATTTGGACGGATAACAAAAAATTAGAAATATTTGTATTGTTTAAGTGGTTTGTTTCGTAATTGCGTTTATTCTTAGTAACTTGAGATGCCTTCTCGAATATGATGTGCATCGTAAACGCAATGCTTCCCATAAATCGTTATAATGGAGACCATTTTGATTGACTGCATTTTGGAAATTATAATATAATTAAGCTTCCGAAATGAGTCAAGTTACATCCAAGGTACTATGGACATAGTTGAACACTAAAATTCAAGTGGCCTGTTCGCTTGTCTATCCACATAGCAAATTAATGTTGTTTAATTAATTTTATTTGTTACAGGAGGCATGGCTTCACTTCCACCGTTAATCAACAACTGTATTCATGTAGTAATGTATACCTACTATTTGATGTCGGTCGAAGGTAGTCCCGGTGTTAAAGCATTTCTTTCTAAATACAAGAAATGGTTGACTATAGTACAAATGGTGAGTTTTCTAAAATAGAACATCTTCTTGAGAATATTTGGAACTCTAGAACATTTGGAATGTTTCAATGCATCAGGGGAAAATTTAATTAAATTTAAATTAATTAAAAGAAAAAAAAATCAACCAATAATTCAGCAAACAAATGTATTGCAGGTAAATTAGATTATTCTTGATTCAATTTATAAATTGAACATTCAATGCACATAATTGTTAAGCTATGCTATGGAATGAGCTCCCCTCTTTGGTATTCCCAGAGTGCTATGACTTGTCCTTCTTCAAACGAGGCTTGAGGAGGGTCCGTAAAGTTAGGTTGTAGGTAGCGTACCCCTCAATGTCCCCTGACATTGCAGAGGTTCATGAGCGACGGTAACCACTTACGATCAGGTGGCCCGTTGGCTTGCCTGCCTACATGGCAATAAAAAAAACACACACACAGTGAGAAAATTTACAGGAATAATTTATTCAGTCTTATGCAAGGAAAAGAATGTGACAAGACCACTAGTCAATGACGTTCAAACAAACTCTTCAGCTTTAGAATATTAGTATAGATAGATGGACAGACAACATTGTATCCATGGTAGCCAGAAACTGTTCAGTGCTAACAATAGACTTACGTGGAATAAGATGGAAGCTTTGAACAATAATCTTAGAACATCTATTTCTTATTTTTATTATTTTGTAGTAGTATAAGAAGATGAAACTATAATAATATAGATGTTAAATTTAAGGTTATATTACAGGTACAATTTACAGCCATTCTTTTGCATGGTATGCAGGCCTTCCTACCGAGCTGTCCCGCACCTATTAACATAGCTCTAATGTTCTTACCTAACGTAGGTATAGTTTACTACATGTTCTATCAGTTCTTTAAAGAGAATTACGGAAAGAATAACAAAATGAAGTTGAATAGTGACAGAAAAACAAGTTGATGTGAATAATTTAGCTTTTAGTTTTAAATAAATTGGAATTGATATTTTCTTTTCTTGACTTTTTATTAGCACATTTTTATGATGGACCGACAATCTGGTCAAGAAGGTCACTGGATGCAGATGGCGCAGGACCGGTTTGGGGGAGGCCTATGTCCAGCAGTGGACGTCTATAGGCTGATGATGATGATGATGATATTTTAATTAAATTTTAAGAAGTATTACAGCAGGCAATCTATGTCACATGTACGGTTTCAATTATTTGAGTACTAACAATATGCTCTATAGCTGTAAAACAAGTTCATTAGCCGAAAAAAATCAAAAAATCCAAGGTATTTTATAACCAGTTTTGACACAAGATATTCAAATGTTACTCGAATAATCTGCTGTTTTACGATCGCTGCTATAAAAATAGGTGTTTATGTAAATATGTATTTAGCGGGAACTGCAATGAAAACATCGGTCGGAGCAGATAAAAATAAATGAAACGTCACTTACCGTGTAGTAAGAAAGTAGTCCCGCATTCTCGTCCAAAACGAACCAACGGTACTGCCAGCCCTTCATTACATTTGTCCATTTACTAAGAGAACCTTCCATCATGATCACGAGTCAATGTTATCAAACAAAAGTCATGAAAAGTTGAAAAAAACTGAAAATTTAACACTGCTGCACAACCTCCTCACCGTAAATAATCCATATGTTTGACAGCTGACAGTGACAGATGACAGTTCGGTTGCTGTCTGCGTGACATGTAAAGGGATGTGGCTGTTATTCAATCGTAACGATTTGTTCTTCAAACGGAATTAAATCGATGTAATAATTCTTAAATTAAATTTAAAGCTTAGATAAGATAAAAATCTGCTAAAAATATCAAATACATCCACACCTCGCAATTACCAATTGCGTTACTAGTTTTAATTTTTACTAATTCTTGTAATGTCTGTATTCGAATATGTGGTTTGTTTAAGTTTGGTAATAGGACAATGTTGATTAATCAAATTGTGAAATGATACTAAGAACTTAATTAGAGGAGAAATAAAAATCGTACCATTAAAAGGCAGTTACTTTATATTGTACAACCATTATCACTTTTCTATAAAATTACGACTAATTTAACATCGCGTTTTTAATTTAGTAATACTATAATATTAAACTATTTACAAAATTCGAACCACTTATCACATACTAAAATAATATAACTCAGTGTCTTTTTACTGATCTTCCGTGTTTTGTTTTACTATACCCTGATGAAATTGAAACTTTACTGTTTTCGTTGTCTATGCTAACGCCTGATAAATCTACAAATAATGGCACATTTTCCGAACCCTCAGCTGCGTTGTCATCTCTTCTATTGAAATTTTCTGGTATTCCATCACCCTCTATCGCTAAACTCTCAATGTCTTTGCTTAAAGAATTGTTTTCTGCAGCTTCTACAAAAGCATTAGATAGCTCTCCGCTTAGTTTATTGATGTTTCCTGATGCGATATCGTACATGTAGATTTCCTTATCTGCTGTAGGATCGTCTTTCCTATAAAGTAGAAGATAGGGAAATGTCAGTTCATGAGTTTTTAAAGTAAGTTATAATCTTACAAAAATTAAATGAAAGCAATTTAAATTTGGACACTCAGTAAATGTTCTGTTTATAAATACAATAGAATCGAATATTGGTTTGTTTTAGAAGTTAGTCAATTTTATAATGCTGCTTTGGTTGGGTATAAATTATTCTTATGTGTAAAATGCAAATAGTTACAATCGATAATTAATAACTAAATCGATGATTTGAGTTTGTGGAAGAAGAAGTGAAAAAATTACTTACGTTGTTACAAGAAGTACTATAGACTGTAAATCGCTAGCAGTCATTTTCTCCACCTTTAACCATTTTTCGAAATTGTCTTTTGTTGGTCGCTTTAATAAATCTTGTAAACTGTCTCCAGCTACAAATTTGATGCCTTTTAAATTATTTTCTGCAGCTCTTTCAGATCTACTATGATCTCCATTCAAAATTTCAGTTTCTACCGGAGCTAGCACAACAACCGACGTTATTTTTCTTCCCTTGAGTATATCTGGCAAAGGAAACTGATTTCCAGCAACTTTCAGTGGAAGATACCTATTGTATTTTTTATCATTCAATGCAACTGGATCTAATTGCGTGGCGTTCTCCTGTACATAATCGTCTGCTATTTTTTGACCTTCAGGGGTTTTTGGATCAAAATGTACAACTTTCATTTCAACTGCTTGTTTTGGTGGAGCGACGTAGCTCGCTATGTTCTCTGATGCAGCTTCTTCTTGGTCATCTTCCAAATCTTCATCAATTCTTGACTGAAACCGACTTCCGTCAGGTTTTACTACAATAGGTCGGGGTTCACTTGATGCGATTTGTTGGGCTCCTCCAGCGCTAAAGAAATTTGCTAATTGATCTGGAGGCAACGAGTCTAATGGAGTGTCACCTACTTTGTCGTAGTCCAACACACTAATGTCCGCATTATCTAAAATACCAGAAGATAGCAGTTGCTGGCGAAGATCATCAGGAACTTCATCAGGTAATTCTATAGATGGTTTCTTTTTCTTCTCATCTTTTTTAGGTTCAGGAGTTGAACTTACAGAGTTTACGGTTGATGAAACGTACTTTGGAGTTGAAGGCCCTATTTCGACCGTTCCAGATGTTGACTGATAATACTGTGGTGATGACGTGCTTGATACGTATGTAGATTGAGGACGAGATCTCTCTTGTATGTATTGGGATCGAGCTGAGGTACCTTCGAATTGTTGATTGTAGTTAATTTGCGATTGTTGATAGAACTGTTGATGCTGCTGTTGTTGTTCTTGACTTTTCAAAAGTTGGGCTTGAAGTCGTTGTATTTCTTCTTGTTGCTTTTTAACATTTTGAGCTAACTGTAATCTTACTTGTTCTTGTTCAGCGTCATACTTTTGCTGTTGTTGATGCTCTTGGGCATGTTGTTGTTGATGATGCTGTTGTAGCTGCTGTAGTTGATGATGTTGTTGTGCTTGATGTTGTTGTGCTTGATGTTGTTGTGCTTGATGTTGTTGTGCTTGATGTTGTTGTGCTTGATGTTGTTGTGCTTGATGTTGTTGTGCTTGATGTTGTTGGGCTTGATGTTGTTGTGCTTGATGTTCTTGTTGTTGTTGATATCTTTGTTGTTGCTGTTGTGCTTGTTGTTCATGTTGTTGTTTCTCTTGCTGTTGGTGATATTGAGCGTCGGGTTGACTTGGTGTTGGTGAAGGTTGGAAACTATTAAAGTTATCGAAACTTGGTGATGCTGTTGGTCCATTAACAGTTATGTGTTGTTCATACTTAGATATAGATGGTACTAATTCACCGCCATGTGGTACAAATTGATTGACAGTTTGTTGATGATCGGTGTTAGACTGTCCGTGGAAATTGGATTGATGTGGTGATGTGGGTCTTTCTGAAGGTCCGTGCGACTGTAGGAAAGGTCTTTCAGTAGGTGAAGTTTGGAACTGGAACTGTGGTTTTGAATCTTGTAATACGGGAAGTTGTTGATGGAAGTTGTATAATGTAGGTGAGGAGGGTTGAGGTAGGAATGAACTTGAAGAAGATGGTGATGGGGATATGTTTCCGAAATGACCTGGTGGTCTAGCTGATGGCTGAGGACCTTGATGGAAACTTAATGGTGGTTGACCTTGGTGAAAAGTCGGTCGGCTTTCAATTTGAGGCGGAGAAGGCTTTAAGTTGAAGAATGGAGAGCTACTTGGATTACTAGCCAAGGCTGTTTGACTAAGTACAGTATCAGTAAACTGTTTGTGTGGTTTTTGCTGAGGCAATTGTTGGTTGAGGGGAATCTTTGGTGGTCTTCTAAAATGCTCCTGGAAATGAGCAGGCGTCGGACTGGGGCTGGGTTGTATAAGATTGAAATTTTGTGTAGGCCGTGGCACTGTCAAAGACTGTTCTTTTTGTGAAGAAACTTGATCAGTAGTTATGGTGTGGTAGTTTTCTTGCAAATATTTGGCCTCATCAAAGAAATTGTTTGGCTTTGGTTGTGGTGGGTGGAAAGGTCTCTGAGGTCCTGAATGGAAACTTGGTGGACTCCTTGGAGGGCCATTAGCATGTAATCTTGTTCCAAATGATGGTGGACTGTTTGGACGTGATTGGAAGGCAGGATTTGGTCTATGATGTGTTGGAGGGAAAGCAGACGATACGGGACTTGTTGCTGCAGGTCTTTCGAATATTGGACCTGTTGGGCCGTTTGCAAAAGCTGCATTAGGAATCAATGAAGATGCAGATCCAAAAGGATTCCGGGAATTATGGGATTGTGACCGGAAAGTGGAAGCTGATGGATTTTGTTTTGGTAGTTGCTGTTCGGTTGGGAAGTATTGTGGTTGGAACTGTATCCGGCTTTGAGCTTGTGGCTCAGCTTTGTAAGTTGGTGCGCTTGGATTTGGTAGGTAAGCATTTGGTCTGGTAGCACTGTCAATGAACTGCGGTTTAGGAGGTGCTGATCTTTCTAAAGCGGGATGTGATTGATGTTGATGTTGAAGAGGTTGATTTGGAAAAGCTATAGCTGGTCTGGGAGCCGTTTCTTCGTGACCTTCGGCTTGGCTATCGCCTTCTCGTCTATCACTGTAATGGCGACCTTCATTTCCAAATGTTACTTTTACACTACTATCACTGTGATATACTTCAGATTCAGGCTTTATGATAGCTCTCAAAGTAGTTGTTTTAGGAGGAATATAAAGAGGTTCAGGAGTAACTGTGACGTATTCTTCATGGTGATCATCTTCATCATTTGTTGGAGGTGTAATTGCAGGAATTGGTTTCTCATAAATTACTTTATCTTTAGAATGGGGATCTTTACTATATTTTACGTAGAAAACATGCACTGGCTCTTTCTTTTTCTTCTGCACCGGTTGTGGTGGAGGTGGAGGTAATGTTTCGTTGGACTCTTTAATAATAATTTCTATGATCGGTTCTGGTGCTTCGTAATAATGAGGGTGGACATCGTGACTGTACAAAGGAGCTGTTGGCAATGTTCCATAAGGTGGTCCGTAACTTTCACCGGATTGGTCATCCACATTCAATATTTTAGACTGAGCATAAATTTCATTCTTATTTGCAACACCCTCATCTACATGGTCGAGATTTGGGTCGTAGAGAGGATCTTTTTGTGAGTATTGTACAACAGGTTCCATTTGTACTGCATAAGGTGGAAGTTTGCCTTTTGGAGCGCCATGTGATGATCTTTTATTGTTAGAGATGGATCTGAAGTGAGCCACTCGTGAGTGCGGGAGTACCAGTGAGTACTGTAGATTTTGAGGTGTTCGAATATTGTCAAGTTGCCGTTTTGGTTTCACTTTAGCTGTCATGTTCTTCGCCCATGTTAAACTGAGCACAGCCAAGGCTGTAACCTGAAACAAATAAGAGAAAATATTGTAGAAGTGTGTTCATTAAAATTAGATACAGTTATAGTATATATGCAAATTCATGGTCACATGAAACAAACGGAATATCAAATTTTAAATGTATTAATTTGCAATCAAAAAGAGTAGTTATAAAATATGTAAACAAATAGACATCTCGTTAGATAGTAATCATGTTATTTTGGTGGACGTGTGAATAGGAGAAAGTTCTATCAATTATGTTTGGGAAACAAAAGTTGAATGGATGTAAACAAATCGATGTATTTTAGATAACTGACCTGTTGAGTAATCGCTTATTGTTAGGTAGGTATATTTTGTATTCTCATTAAATGTCATTAAAAATAATAATACTGAGAACTTAAAAAAAAGTTGTGGATTCTTTATTTAATACCGATTGGTGATGATAAAAGCATATTGCAATAAGTAAGTTGAATTTTTCAGTAATTACAACACGTGCAATGATTTTCTTTCACGATGTCTATGATATTAGTTTACTTTACTAGTTCGCGTGAGTAATATGGTATATTTCTTAATACACGATAAAAAGTGAATCAATTTTAAAACAGACAAAAGTTCTAATCACACGTAACACAGAGAATTTCGAAAATTTCCATCCAGAACCTGTTTAACAGCATTCCAACAAAAATGAGAGTAGAACATTTGGTGTATGGTGGCCTCCAACTGGTTATGGTAGTACTTTTATTGTCTATCTAAACTGATACAGCCTCGTAATAATGGTCTTTGTAAGCTTCCGAATGACTGATGAACAAAAAATACAAAGGAATCATCAATTTTTTTATCTATTGTTAGAAGTTAGATACTTGATTAGGTTCAGTAATAATAATTATCATTGTTGTGTGATCAACAGCATAATATAATTATTAATTATTATTTCAAGCTTCATTTCTTTTCATTAGTTTCATTCAGCAAAAAAAATATATAACATTCTTTTGTCATTATGGTTTATCGTATTATGAAAACTTACAAATGCAAAATCTAACTACGAACCTGATATTTAAAAATATTTGTAAATGAATAGTTTTTAAAGTTTCCCATACATAGCGAATATCGCAAATACCACAGAGACAATTTAGAGACTTGAAATTCTCTTCGAGGTATTGCAGCAGCTGTTGAAGTCAAGGTCACTCAACTAGCATATTATTATGGATAGCATATAGTAGTATTTAACTACTTACTGAACATGATTTGATAAATATGATTCGCTGCGATATCGATAATTTGACAATCGTTAACGTTACAACATTATATCGCAATGGCAACATTAGTGAGAGGCAGCAAACAAGATGAACATAAAAACGAATTTATTATGATTATGTCGCCACAAAACATAATGTAATATGTGCACAATACATGTAAATTCACACTAAAGATAATGGTAAGGAACGTTGCAATAGAATTATGAAATTTTTTAACAGAATCCGCAAACGGACGCACTGAGAAGCATTGCACAAATGCATTTAATGTTGCAACACTACCGCGATGTTGCCAGATTACAAAATTGTGTGTGGTTTTTTACTTTTTTCTAATTATTGCTCGATTGTTTTATTACACCAATTTTAATTATATTTAATTAAAAGTGACTGTAGCTATGTGCAATTCTTTATACATTTTAAGATGGTTTTACATCGAAGTCTTTAAATTAACTGTTGCTAAAATATTGTCGATAAGAAGTGCGCACATTGAGGCGGGCCACAACGCAATGTCTCCTGTCGTGATATTTTTATACAAAAATTTACATGTAAAATATACCAAATTTTCGTTGCAGCCTACCTTAGCTTATGCGTACATTTAATCTGCCTGCGAAGGCAATTAAACTAAATTTACTAAATTAAATAGAAACCGCAAGTCCAAAACTTTTTGCCGTTTCGGTGAACATTAACTATTTTTCAGC
This sequence comes from Trilocha varians, assembly GCA_030269945.2. Taxonomy (NCBI): domain Eukaryota; kingdom Metazoa; phylum Arthropoda; class Insecta; order Lepidoptera; family Bombycidae; genus Trilocha; species Trilocha varians. Next base: position 9,222,670 of record AP028270.1, on the reverse strand, counting down.
AATATACCCTTATCTATTCAGATTGTTCATTATCTACGACGGCAAAAGTTGCACACTGCTCAAGCATAATTAAATTACTTATCTTAAGTTTTACAGCGTGTTAATTAAACAAACAATTAAAATTCCATAAAACGTATGGTCCTATTATATTGAAGAATAATTACTTATTTTGTTAATTCATCGTAATTGCGACTTATTAACCACTTGTCTGGGCACGTCATTTTTTTTTAGATAGCAGAGATGTTAAAAATTGATAGTGATTGTTATGGTCATCTCATTATTCTCATATCTAGTTAGTATCAAGACCTGTAAATGTAATAAAAAAACATTACGGAAAACAGCATTATAATTACACAAACATAAATATTATCCACATTTCTTTTAAACACACGATCACCGCAATCTGCAACAGTTTTCGCCGCAAAACACTGCGGTAGGCAGGAAGACGGCAATTTACCGTCCGTGGGAAAAGGGGGGGAAAACGGTCCGCGGTGAAAACATGATTACACTTTATCGAATACTGGGTGGTCTTGTTTACACCGTATCATCATTGTTCATAGTAATGATATATGATTACTTCATAATGTAGGTAGTTGATCGACAAGAGGTTGGGTGGGATTCGTTGCGACTCATTTTCATTTTAGTCTTGCATTAGAGATGTAAAGAATACTGCATAAGATTCAGTGTTTCCTGACATTGCAGAGGTTCATGAGCGGCGGTAACCACTTATGATCAGGTGGCCCATTGACTCGACTGCGGACTACGTGGCAATTAAAAAAAATTGCGAAAGCCACATTCTATTTAAATTAATTTCCTTTAAAAGTAAGTGGATCCTTGCATATTGGAGTAGGAAAACTCTCTGAATAATAATGAAAAGGACCTAATTCGCATTAGACAAGTGTAGGTTAGTATACCTGATTCCTTTATAGACAAAACCTGAGATCAGTAACAGTGGAAAGTAATATGTTGTTACAGTACAGTAAAAATTTTGCAAAAACGGAACTTTTGTTGTAGACATTGTGTGATAATACTATCCGCAATCGTGGATCAGTTATCCAATTACAATTCTGATCTTCAGAAATGAGACAGACAGAAGCAATAGATACTTAAGACTTGTTTAAATTTAATAGTAAATTACTGACCAACAGTATCAGTACAATTTAATATTAAATTAAGCAGTCATTTAAACAGTTATTGTTTTATGCGGCAACCCTGTTATAAAACGCAGGGTCAATAGCCGATTATTGAAAACTAATCACTGTTTACATTCCGTTTAAAATTGAATAATCCTTGTACAATTATTACGTAAACTTATTATAGTGTTATTTTTTTAATAGTAGATAGTAAACGCACGTATGCTTTCTTATTGCTTTGACAAATAAAAAACAAAAGAAGACGCAAAGAATAATTACAAATCGCGTATCTAGGTCATGTCTGAATGCCTCTTGAAGTAATTTTACTGATCATTTTATTTTGGTTTTATGCAACGAAGAATTTACCCTATGATAGCAATCGCCCATTTGTGGTATGGGTTCATAAAAATATATGTAATACGTTCTCACAGTTTAAAATTTATGTGAGAGGATCTTCACAAAAACCAATTTTACATATCAGATGTTCCCAATAATTGTTAAAAATACAATACTCGATTAAGCGATCCGATCGTGTGAATTCAAGCGAAAATGATCTTTATATAACCAATATCAGTTCCGAATTCTATCTAGAGATCTGAATAAGACTTTTTTAAGTCAACAAGAGCTATTTCCCCTTACAGAGATGTTTATCTGGGCCGTGCGAAAAAGTAACAGTTTTTATATCATATTTAACTTTGACTTTCGTTTTGAATGTCATCGCCGTTCTTATGTCCGCGGAATAGGGATGAGAATCGTCTGTGTCGATATTTTTCGAAAGATGTAATTTATTTTTGGCATCAATTGTTAGCATGTAGCTGTTGTTACATAGTATTATGTATGCACAAGTTTTTTGCTTTACACGCAGTACAAGGCTTTGTTTTGGCTGGGCTTGTGGGACAGGAAATGTTAAATAGACAGATCTGAAGACTGTGGGTAAGTATGATGGTATAGTGACCTACTTTGAGGATCCGGAAGTAACGGTACACAGTGGCTACAACTTTTAAGGAACAATAATATATTTCCTTTACCTGTTATAGCTATGTTCAATGTTGGTATGATTATCAATAGCTTCAAGCGTAGTTACAAGAAGTACAATAATTAGTGAGAGCACTGCGCCCTTAAATTTAATTAATTTGAACAATTACTCGTTTCTACTTAATATCTCACAGGTGCCGCTTACGATCAGGTATCCTGTTAGCTCGTTTGTCTCCATGGTAATAAAATAAAATTCTATATTCCCCAATCCTAAAGACCTTAAAAATAACTCAGAATCAGTTACAAAACCAGAATTTATTAAATGAGGGTTTCAGATTTCCAATTATAGATGGATAATCTTGAGTAACTTTTAATTGACTGTAATTTGGATAGTCGAGATAAGTTGCATCATTTAATGCACTTGATGCAACGTATCATAAAATGCTATTCATCCACAATTATTCTGTCACAATGTCAATCAAAGCCGTAGGAAGAGTGATAATTAGTAATTAAATAGTAATAAACTAGCCTTATACATTTATTTATGTGATTGAGCTTTTCATTTATCTATATCAAAAAATGTTTCAAATCAATTTGGAAATAACAATAATACTTGGTTATATGTCATTTTGCGCCTTATAAGAAGTCATAATAAACAGGGTGCATCTGTAATTAGACATATATGCCAGCGGAAGTAGGTTGAGTGCCCCGACATCAAATCAAATCAAAAAACATTTATTCTGTGCACACAAAAACTTAGATGGCTAAATTGCATTGATAGCCATATAAGTTCTGTTCGACATTTAAAAAGTCTCAAAAAGTCCACAGTAATAACAGTTTTAAACAATAACACTCATATTGTACACTTTCAAAAATAATAAACATACTTTGAGCCTATGTTTCTAATTGTTTAAGCGTCGAACAATGTTAAATTTGGACTGGCAGTTTCAGCACAATGCAATTCAGAAATCGCTTTACACAAACTCAGTAACGGCTATTAGGTTTGTTTTGTCGGCAATCGGTCGCGGTCGTGTCGCCAAATCGCCCGTGACTAATAAATTAGATCCGTTCTTTCTCCTCAGTGAGATAAACGATGATGTTGTTGACTATTGCTTCTGTGGGTTAACTTTTATTTAGTTAAACAGTTATTGAACACGAGTGGTTTAATTGCGTCTGCGACACATAAAATATCATGTGCTTGATTTAGCGATATGTATTATTAATCTACAGTCTACTCATTCTATTACTACCACAATAAAATGAAATAGTATTTAAAAAAGGTGTTAAAATATGCAATCATTCATAGATTTTCTTTTTTTCTGTGCTTACTGTTCAACACTGAAATGTTGTAGGTACTATGAAATGTATGTACTAAACGTAGGAAACAAGGATATTCTAAAGACGAGCCTGTTACTGATCTATTGTATCAAAAGTACTTAAAACTTCGTGTCACTTGTACAAACGGTAACTATTCGAAAAACCCTTACGCAAACCAATTGTTCGAAATTTCACTTTTTAAGCAGATGACAAGCACCAATAGAAATAACCGTACTACAGTATATTTTACAGTATAATGTAGCAGTTACGAGTCTTTGAACACAGTATTCTTCACTATAAACGACAATAGTCGACATAATGACGCCTATTAGACGAAATAAACACTTTTTCGTGTTACATAATAGTTCGTTTCACTGTTATTATGTTATGTTATATCGCATTCGTCACCGTGACGTTTACGGAGGCAATTTTGGCCATTTTATCGTAGTGAGACAGCCGATCAAATGTTTGAATTGAGACATTGATAGACACTTCGAAGGTATCGAAGATCGGATAATAATTTGACATAAGACGATGGTATTGATATGATAATCATTGGCTGGATCTATTGTTATCTTTATAAGTAGTATTGATGAGTGAACGCCTTAGCTTTACGAACGCCTTAACTTCTTAAAGTTAGTTCAGAACAAATCAGAATTTAAATATACGGTTCAGAAGACCTAGATTTATGAATATCAAATAAACAACCATTACAAAATTTTCAACAAATCATAATCCGAGTGTTACGCATTCACTTTGTGGTTAGAAATGATCTCTCGAATGTATATTTCAGGTAATAACATTAATATCACGAAACAGGTGGTTGCTCCAGTGCACCGCAGACGTTCTCATAATGGCGACTATTAGCCACAATAAACACTTTCAGAATTGCGTAACGGTCGCATCGCTGTTGTCATTGTATCGAGAGCGTATGTAATAACCGTGACTATTGTGAGAACGGCTAGGCTGTTTGTGGGATATCATTGACAATGATATGAGGTTGTTGATCTGATTGTCAGCGTGAGGTTGTATTTTTTTTCTATTCAGGGCCTACCTGTTGGTAAATAAGTATGTAAATATAGCAGACGGGTTTGTCTAAAAGATGTAAAATCTGCGTAAAAGCGTAGGAAAGAACTGTTGAGAGTTGCTTATTTATCTGCTGCTATCTTTTCATTGAGGCTTACAATTACCGGTAAAAGGCTATTGTCACCTCCTTCTACAAAATCAAAACACATTTAAACCTCTATGCCTTATTCAGGACTACAATTAAGCTTAAAGAATGATAAATTAGTAACTCAATATCGAATCAAAACTTCGAGTCAATATTTCAATTTAAACACAGTTCGATTATCGATTATTATCGAGACGTTGATAGCCCATCACTAATATAATCTCATGGTCCGTAAATGATAATCAAATTATTGCATCATGCTCATCACAATTGTGTATAGAAAGCAATCAACCTTCATCACGATCATCACATTATTTGCGTCTCACAAACGCACTTTAAATGTTTGAATTTGGTTTCACATTTTAAGTGGAAAGTTTTATTAAATTAAAGTGCCCGAGGCGATGGAGCGAAGTTGGATTATAATGGTTTTAAATTTATCCAATATTGACGCTTATTTACTGTGCAATTTCCCAACGTCTTAATCTGAATAATCGTACTTGTTGACGTGTTAAAAGTTCGGAAAAAATAGGCACCGTCCTGAGAAGAATAAGCGAAAGAAACTCAGCGATCATGTCTTGTTTGTTTATCTATCTTTAAATTTATATGAGCAAACGTTTCAGAACGAAAGTGTTAGCAAAATGAAACCAGTAATCGCATTCACAATAGAAGAACGGTAGTTTGACTTCCGATTCAGTTAACAATGTCGATTGACACGGTTGGAATCATGTCAATGTGTTGTTGTGTGCTAGTAATCTATTGATCAAGTTACGCGGCTTTGAGGACAAATAAACTGATGATAGGTAGTTACTGTCGTTTCTTTTCGTGTTATTTAAAGTTTTATGCTCAAGTTCTGGTGGAAATAAATTGCTGTTTTGAGGCAAGTCGCAGTTAACGGCACTTACACTCCAGCGTGCAAACTCTGTCTAGGATCAAAATCCATTATAGTAAGGCAAGGTGACGCGACGGACTATATTAAGGCCGGGAGCCTTACCTGGTCTAATGTTGTAACTAACTAGTTGTAACTATTCTTTAAAAGATTTTATTTCAGTTAAAAACAAGAGCGTATTGATGTCTGTGAATTTGTAACAAGAATAACAATTAATTTTAAACCTTATAATAATTAAGCCCCAAGAACCTTAAGAGAACCTTGATCGTAAATTTTACTACCAACTGTTGGCAACCCAAATAGCAGGGCTGCCAACTTAACGACACAAATTCAGGAATGCGGTAAAAGTAGCAAGTGAATTTCTCCGATTCTAACAGCAGAAAGACATTGTTTAATCGTCCTGCTGCGTCAGCTGAATATTGAGCGGCTGATTGACCTCGTCGTCGGAGAAAGTGTTGAACTTGATCTATGGGTCTGACAGTTGAACGACAATAGACGGTTGGTAGCTTGGTTGCTCGAGGTTGGTAGCAATGATTTCTTTTTTGATTTTTTGTTGGTAAATGGGACCCTAATGTTGGTTTACAAAATAAAGTTTGTATTTATTAGAAATATACGTAGAATAAATTTGCTATCTTTGTTTCTTCTTTCTAGAATGATGTTCCATTTTTTTTTGTTATTTACTTAAAAATGAACTAACCACGACAGAACGAAAGCTGAAAAAGCTCTATGAAAATCTAAATGTAGTAGAAAGTACCAATTTGAAATGTAAGAAAGTTACTGTTGGAATCAAAAATCAATGAAATCAAAATACTTTTTTAAGAAGATTAACTCACTACATTTTCAAATCATCCATTACATTCTTTACTCTAACCTAAAAATGTTCTATTCTCGATAGCGAGTGATTAAATCGATAATCGATAATCAAATAGGGAGCAGTAAGGCAGTGGACTGGTTGTACCGGAATTGTAGAAAGCTACCGACGCCCGCGCATCGTAATGAGAACGATTCTGATATCGAAAGTTTAGCGACTGTCATGATTTATTTAAAGATTCGAAGTGGTCAAGAGACTCAAGGTCGAAAGAAAATGGCGGATTTCCCGCTCCCACTTTTGCATATTTTGATGGTTAAATACATAATTTACTAGCTTTTACCCGCGACTTCGTTCGCGTGGACTTCAGGTTCGTCTCGTATTATCAAAAATTGTAGCTTATGTGTTATTCTGATGTATAAGCTATATTGTGGTAAAGTTTCATTCAAATCCATTCAGTAGTTTTTACGTGAAAGAGTAACAAACATCCATCCATACATACAAACTTTCGCCTTTATAATATTATTATGATTTAAAGAAAACTATTGTAATACAAGCTTAAGATCCTGATATCATGTAGCAGTAAAGAACAAGCTAATACAAGTAAAACGAGTCCAAACACTGCGGGTTTATCTTGTTTAGGACAAGAGTTCCTATGACCACCTTCAGATTCCATCGTCCGATCAGTGCCATTTTGTATTGTTATCTTTCATATTATTGCATTGTCACGCGATATACATCTGCGTGCAAAAGTCAGCTGAATCGGATACTGCGAAGTTTGTCAAATTTAGCTTGCAAGATTCCACCCAAATTAACACAGTTACATCCAGCAAGTTAATACAAATCTCGTAAAAATCTATTTGTTTTCTTTGTACAAAATTTCAATCTACTAGATAACTCTCAATGTTGTTAAACACGGTTTATAGAATCGTTCTATATCTGTCGCATTTTCACAGTTTTCACTGGAACTAGTTTAGTAGAAATCGTTCTAGAACCTTCGCAGGATGTAGCCAAGTTAATTTTATTTAATCGATGGATTTATAGAGTAGGTACTATAGTAATATCTACTATAAACCTGACGAGTATATCGATTTGATTGATTAGATAATAGATCCTCTAATATCAGTTGGGATTATTTATTGACTTTATAAATTATACTTAATACTTATATGTAGGTATGTTTCTGAACTCCTCCGTATTTATTTTATAGTGTAAGTTAGTCTAATCATCTTAATATTTATAATAATACTAGCTGACCCGCGCAACTTCGTCTGCGTTACAAAGGGGTTCAAACAGTACTCGCAATGCCGTCGACTCATTATTTTCGCGGCCCGCAATGCCTCACATATTCATTGCGTTTTATACTCGTGATAACTTCTAAACGAAAAGTCCGATTGGAATAAAACAAAAAGTAATTTACTTTAATTTGGATAAGGGTTAATACAACGATACTCATTTAACGTTAAATTCAATCTCGGAACGAAATATTAAATTTTAAAAACATAAAAGTGGTTATTGTGACTAAACTATGATAGTTAGATATATGCTGTCGCGGACTTTTTTATTTGTCTTACTAACACCTAAAAACCCGTAGTACATCATTTTGTTCTATTGTCAATAGTTTTTGCAGCGTACGCATAAATAGGTTTTCGATTTTTCACCTTTTGTTACATATTCGATATTTTCACGCGGATCCCTAATTTTTTTGAAAATAAAATATAGCCTATAACCTTCCTCGATAAATGGACTTTCCAACAGTGAAAGAATTTTTGAAATCGGACCAGTAGATCCTGAGATTAGCGCGTTCAAACAAACAAACAAACAAACTCTTCAGCTTTATAATATTAGTATAGATATTACTAGCTACCCCGCGAAACTTCGTCTGCGTCGGAAAATTAAAAAAAAAATTAGGGGTGGAGTACCTCTAACATTTAGGGGGATGAAAAATAGATGTTGACCGATTCTCATAGATACCGGATAAGGATCAAAATCGGTCAAGCCGTTTCGGAGGAGTATGGCAACGAAAACTGTTACACGATAATTTTATATATTAGATTCATAAAAAGGTTTTTTTTAAATTGATGACAATACAAGCAATATTAATTAAAATTGTTACAAACAGCAAAGTGTACCTATTCTTCTTTCTAATTGGTAAACAAAAATATACAGAACTTATGGTGTATGATAAGCTTTACTGAGCTATGTCTTTTCTTACATACTTACTTAGATACTTTAGTAGTTACTTAACAAACAAGTGAAGTTAAACTCTTCAACATTCAAAAACGTTCAAGTTTAAATTATAAAAAAGTTCCATAAAAAAATCTCCATCAAAAATTCCTAAAAAACTTCTTATGGTTTAAAAATGAAGCAATCACATTAAAAACTTTTTGATGATGACTTTCCCTAATAATTTTATGTCATTATATTACTAAATCTTACTTAAGATTGGATAGAGGTTCTTAAGCTAAACGTATTTACGGCCGTTCAATTTAGTAGAGGTTGGGACATACCGCTTTGGACATTATTAAAATTTAATCTTAATTTCTAAATGCATGAAGTTTTTGTAACTGTTGATGATAGATTAGGTTGGTATTTTTATGAACTTTAAACATGATTAAATAAACTTTAAAAGTGTAATTTTAAAGAGAAATATCTTCTAATAATAACATTTATAAAACATAGTATTCACTGATCACAATCTGCACTGTTTCGTGTTGATTTTTGTCCTTAAAGAGTATATTTTTTTAATTAAAATATTAAACAACAACTCATAAACAATAACAGCCTTAACAATACACATAGATATTATGTTATTACAAACATATTATCAGAATGAACCGACTATAGGTACGTAATTTGCAAATCATAGCAAACATCGTAGTCCATCTTGGTTACCAGTGTCCTACATTCAAAACGAGATTTCAAATGAAGGTTCTAGAATATCTTAATAAGTCATTAATATTCAGTCTTGAGATCAACTAAAGGCTTGAGAAAATCTCTACGTATTTTGTATTTAAGTGGGTGTACGGAGGCGAGTGTCGTAAATTAATAGATAAAGGTAAGTTGGTGTTAATTAACCACGTCTCCACACACACAGACCTTTACCATGGGGTCCATAAGTACATTTAGTATTATTACTTGAAATTAAAAAGAATTATTACTTAATACCTATTATTACTTGCTAACTGCCATGTTGTGCGTTGCTTGTTTCTAATTATTTTTAATACACTAATTTTTTATTCCAACCATCCCGCGGTTGCTCTGACGCAAGGTGTATGCATGCCGACACTTTCTTGGGTTCCCTCTTGCAGCGTGGAGAACTTGAAACTCTTATGGAGTCAGATTCTGGGCGAGATCCCGGTTCCAGCTCCCTGCTTGACGGCGACGGGTTTCTGGAGATAAAAACTCTTTCACATTCCCCGCCACCCTCTTCCGCGAGATGGTGGACTCACAGAAGTCGAGCGTCGAATACACTGAGATTGTCCTTAAATGTAGAGATGGTAATCTTAAGTTTCAAGTAATTTGAACCACTCAACTGAGTACTAATCAAAATTGACCTTTGTCTACTAGTGTCATCTATAGGTGACATTTGACAGCCAAAGATAAGTGGAAAAGGAAGTCATTTCACTTGAAAAATCTACAAAAGAAAAACAAACAACATGTAATCCGTCAAAAATTGTTAAGACACGCTCATTTGTGGTTTAAAATTTCCTCATCGTCCAAAAAAAAGTAAAAGTTATCATACGGTAATCTTTATTTTCACAGCCATAAGTACCAGTTTTCTTGAACATGATTATGAGATGTCCAATAACATCTTGAGGTTTGATAGTCTTTATTGTGATGGTAGTAAGGATGAGAATCGTTTGTCATGGGATGTCCGCTAATATGATTACGTATGTGAACTTTCTCTGAAGGTCATATGAAGCCGGAATAGGTGTGTTCGTTGCGAATAATATTTAGAAAAGTTTTCATAGTTTAGAATGTGTAGATAAGAATGTATTTTAAATAGTAAAATCTAATGTTCATCAGCTTTCTTTGGAGTTTGCTGGGAGACTAGAATACTTACCTACTAGAAATTTCTCGGGATCTAATGCTACCCTACTGCAAGTCATATTTCCTAGTAAAAAACTGAATATTAAAACAGGAATACGACCTCCATACTAAAAACTTTTCATTTAAGGGGGGAGCCTGCTTTAGAGGCTTAAAAAAATCGATATTTTTTTTTTTGCATAAATGTCTTCCCAAACTATCCAAGAATATGCCCCTAAAATTTCAAAAGCAAATTCAAATTATTTTCGGAGCTACAGAAGAAATAGTGAGCAAGCGTCAAGCAGGTACCTATACGAGCGGCCGGATCGCTCATTTCATTCATTGGAAAGTAAAAAGGCCAGAATAGCCCGCAGACTCTAACATCTGGGCTAAAACCAGTTATTTGAAGAGTCTGAAGGGCCATTTCATGGACCAAGAATCGCTGATTAGCATGTTATTTCGGTAAGTTCAAAAAATAAGATTTTTATATACAAAAACTTTGACGGGCGATTTCTCGGTTTTTCATTTTTATGATTTTCCCGAGTTGGCGGGAAAGATAGAAAAAAATCTAAACGTCCTATCGAAACGAGACAAAATTGGTTGTGTTCGGGATGAAATTCTCTTCTAGTTGAACCTAAAAAAACTTGAAAAAGTTATGATTAACCATTTTTTTAAACAATCTAAAGTGAATTTTTTTTTCCAAAAATATGATTTTTTTTTAAATTTGCGAAAAATAATTGAATTTATCACTATTTTTTTAAATTTTCTTGGTTTAACTAGAAGCTATACTATAGAAAATAATTTTTTTTTTGGTTTTTTAGTTTCAGATGAAAATTGCGACCTGCATCTTTCCCGCCGCACGACACATGCATACTCGAGGCGCCTCGGTGAAATGCTTGTACCACGCATAATATGACATATATTTTGATGAAAAAATTTGAGAAGACTCTTGAAATACATAATAATAAAACCTGAAAGTTTCGTTTCAATCACATATTTCTTTCCATCCCAAAAAAAATCTCTAAAAAATCGATTTTTTAAGCTTCTAAAGCAGGCTCCCCCCTTAAGGCGCAGTTCCTATACCAAAACTACGGAAAGTGTGACTGTGTTTTTTTTTTTTTAGTAGGTTGAAATTTCCATCTACCTCACAGGTGGGGTATATGGGAGGCAAACAGCACTAAAACATCCTACTGCTCACACTTAGCGTCCGAACCCCAGTTGAGAAAAGAACCTAGCACAGAGATACGCGGGACGACGCGACACGCTACGCACGACATCATTCTTTACCATCGCACCACCCCTATATGTGTCCATGTATTTATTAACTGGTTATCCTCATTCATTGTCGATGACAAAACCGATGAATAAATAAAAAAAACTTGAGAGGTGTCATGGGACACCCGAATAGAACGAAGTTCCTTTGAATTAAAAGATATCTTATTTATTTATTTCAGAATCACTAACAAGAGTACACTAATAATGCATACTTATCTAAATCAAATCTTATAATTTTTTTTGCGATAAGGAACGTGTTTTAAAAGATTTTGATCACAGCGCCATCTAGCGATAAACATCTATAACAAAAAAATTGTCGTGACAACTTTTTTTTCCGTCTAGCCCCCTTTCGATAACGCGCGATAAGGAACTTTGTTCCAAAATCTCAATTGTCACCACAGACAATACCACAAACAACAAACTTTAGACAGTGTTACGAATATTACGATTCAGTCATCACGATTTGTCGTGAACAATGGCACCTGCATTTAAAGCAAAGTCATTATGATATTAAATAATCGGAAAAAAGATGATTCAAAGCTATTATCAACTTAATATTTGCTTTATATTCTTATTAGAAGTTACCTAACTATACAGGGTGTCCCAGGAAGTAGTGATAATTGATTTGTAGTAATTACATGGGGTATTTCGGATAGGAGATGCTCTATCTCTGGACCTCTTATTCCACTACTTCCTGGGACACCCTGTATATTGGTAAAGACGGTAAATGCCGTAGTGAGTAACGCGTCGTGCCGCCCCGTATAACCCCGTACTGAGCTTCAGTCAGCATCTGCACCATTCAAAAGGTGAGACGTCCTTCGCTACGACCCACCCAATCGTTAAAAGCGGGGTGGATCTCCTCTACATGGCACCATTTTATTGTATTGTCAATTTGTCACGCGATATACGTGCAATGTTTTAGTTCAATCAGAAATTCGGAAGTTCGTCAAATTCAACTACCAAGATTCCACCCGAACTTATATAGTTACATCCAGTGCTAGTTAATATAAATGTTGTAATAAAAATTTAATGAAAACTTTAAATACAAGGTTAATGCTTTTAAGATCCTGGGTATAATGTAGCAGTAGAGTGCTAGCTAATACAAGTAAAACGAGCTCAAACACGACAGGTCTATCTTGTTTAGCACAAGAGTTCCTATAAGATCACATTCCGCATCCATCATCAGATCAGCGTTTTATCATATTATTACACATAATATGAATGCAAAGTTTTAGCTGAATCGGAAACCGGGAAGTTGATCTTATTCAACTCCCAAGATTCCACCAGAACTCACATACATAGTTACATCCAGTGCAAGTTGAAATAAAGCTTGTAAAAATAAAACCTATTTGGTGAAAAAATCGACAGTTGGCACTACTGTATCTAGATCATTCAACCCGCAAGTTCAAAGTCAAGGTGTTGTTCATTAGAGCATGACGGTTGGCCCTACCGTGAAGCCTCATTGAATCTATGCAGAGCAATTTCACGCTTCGAATGGGTTCGATGTTCTCAATTTAAATTTAAGGTGTTCGGAACTTTTTGTGATAAATTTAGAAGCTGTGAAATTTATAGTATAAATTAATAATTAAATTTTATAAATTAAAATATTATACCATTTTACTAGAAATATTTTAATCAATAGAATATAATATTTGCATTGATTTTAAATGCATCTATTTGATATTTATTTTATTAGTCTAAGTTTTAAATGAAGAACAGAGAAAGTGCGAGTAAAAATAAACTTTATCTAGTTCGTTTCGTTTGCCACCGAAGGAAATAGAAAAAAACGTGGAACGTTTCAGGGTTGACAAAGCTGTGATTTAAAAATCGAATTCATTTTTTATTTACTACATGCGTAATTACTAAAGTACACACTTTGTAACACAGTAATTTGTATTATATTTTTTTCTCTAAGATATACGATATTTATGTGCTACTTTGATTAAAGTTTAAAAGCTTACAGCATTTCTTTGCGAGATCGTAACGAACGAGCTATCGATCAAAATATTAAGTTTAAAATAAAAAAAAATTGCTTTACCTACAACTTATCTTCCATTTTTTACCTGTATAGGAATAGACTAACAGTCCATCCGGTGGTAAGTGTCTATGAAGTAGGTATCAATATAGTAGTATCATAATTATGACTCAAAATAACTCACAGTCAACCCTACTGGCTACCTGAGAACCAGAATTTAAACAGGTGGTTTATAAAAACTGTTCGGAAGTCAAACTTTTTTGTTTTGGGTAGATAACCCAAATAGTAGTAAGTTTTTTTTACTAAATTCACCTAATACTAGACATGGACATACTTTATTTGTGGTAAAAATGGTACAAAAGACGGAAAATTTAAAAACAATTACATTTCATGTTACATTTCCACCACAATCCAGCCGTGGCTCAAGGTATTGCTGTATATCGGCATAGATTATTTATATGTATTTATTTATTTTATTTATTTACACTCACACACATTTATAACATCTTTACATAACCAATACGACGTTCCAATTATAGGACCAATGCCAATATCCAGCGCTGGTTAGTGGTACTAATTAATTATACTTTAAATAGGGTAAAGTATCTTATGCATTTTCATATTATATATTTTTTTTATTTGTTGCAACCTAAAAAATCATAAAAAAGTACCTACTACCTATTTAAAGGATATTCCACATTCCATTTCTCATTATAACTTCTCTTTAAACAAAAAAACAAACCCGAAAAAAAAAATGGCCACAAGATAATATTCATGACACATAATTTCTAAACATTAATTTCAAACTCGTGTAATAGTTGTTACGTATTTAACTGACCATATATTCACAGATAAACAACTATATCAATTATCATTAATTACATTAGAAAGAACATATAAAAACATATATTCATATGAGCGTGTATAATGTCTATGAAATTAGTGTTTTTTTAGACAACAGATTTGTAGGTTACGTAAGTTAACACTATAGAGGTATTTGAAAGGTAAATGACCTTACGATCCTTCGCATATTTTAAAGATAATATTTAAATACAAGCTTTTAAGATCTTGGATATCTAGTAGCATTTAAGTGCTGGCTAAGACAAATAAAACGAGCCCAGACAGGTCTATCTTATTTATGAAGTTCCTATGGCTTCCTTCCGACTTCATCAGCAGAGAAGTTTGATAAGTACCTAACTATGTAACTTTAGGTGGAATCTTGCGAGGTGAATTTGACTAATTTCCCGGTATCCGATTGAGCTGAAATTTTGCATGCATGTGTATATCGCGCGACGATGCAATAATATATTTATTTTTTCAGTTGGAGGAAATCACCGGATTCGGATATGTGGGAGTTGAACCTCACTAAAACCTCCTCAGCGTTCGAAACCTAGTTATGGCCAGAACCCAGCACGGGGTTATGAGGGACGGCGCGACGCGTTAGACCCTCGGCACTCTTTCCCGTCGCGCCGCCCCCATCATCATTTACAACCTAATCATTCATCGGGACGTTCAAATAAAAAGATCTCAAAAAGTTTTTTGCTAATATCTCTGATTAGCGCAACATAAATTGCTGTTATCCAAATATTATTAATCTTAAAACAGTGACTATAAAATTTTATCTAAATATGAAACTGCAAGAAATCGTCGATGTCCACTCAAGTTCCGTCCGTGTTGTTGACACACTTTTCATAAATTCTTGTACTCTTACATAAGGAGGATGTGAACACGTCATGACGAGTATGTAGATACGTGTAATGGTCACTCATTTTATTGTAATACCCGTGAAAATGAAAAATTTAGGCTTAAATTGCCTTCAGACAAAATTTTTCGTGTCATTTTATAATAGGTCGTTATTGAATTTTAAGAACGCATGCTTTTTTTTTGGTAATTTAATTAAGTATGTAGTCTTCCTCGATAAATGGAATATTCAATATTTAAAACCTTTTTCAAATTGAGATTGAGTTCTTGAGATTCGCGCGCTCAAACTCTTCAGCTTTATATGTTAAAGTTCTATAGGTACTTCCTTACTCTTACTAACCATCTAAAATAATTTATGAGACTTGACCTTTTTTAACGAGTCAATGTAAAATTGAATTGTTTTAAACTCTTCTTAGAGTTAATTTTGCATGTGAAATGATCACGTTCCTCGGAAGCTATGCGCTTCTGTTAGATGACTTCTATATACAGGGTGTGAAATTAACGCAACAATACTTTTCCCTACAGCAGTTAAGTACAGAACTGGCCGAAAAATCTTTCTTATCGTACTTACTTACTTTAAGTATTTATTTATTTATAACAGAAGCACCAACTACATTCACACTTAACTCTACTTATACTAAAAATACATAGTTAACTCTTGGCCCGAGTGGAATGTAAAATAGAGGTGCATACAGCTTTCACAAAACTAGTATTAAATCAAAGTAACAAAAAAAAACTGAATTCAGAAAGTATCACAATTTATAGTCTATATTTAAAAAAAAGAAACATTTTTCTTTAATTTATATTCAATTCTTAAAAGTGAATATAAAAAGTGCATTGAGTTAAAGCTAAACTGCTTCCCCGAACAGTAAATTTGATTATTTCTATTCTTTCATTCTTTCAAGCGTACCTAACACTAAATAAACACACAGAAAAAGATGACAGAATTAAAATTGAAAGCACGTCTACCAAATATATATATATCTGTTATATTTAACTTGTTTCTTTTACGTGTGTAAACTAAAATAAAATATTTTTTACTTATTTATAATTTTTCACAAACCAAAATTCATAAAAAAAAACTCCAAAAGCACAAAAAACTGTCCACCAATTAACTCGAACTCGCGACTTTCTTTACATAATCGATCGCATCCACACTTCAATACTTTCACCAAACGACACTAAAATTAATAAATAAAAACGACAATACATACCCAAAACAACCACCTCATTGTATCCTTAAACACGCACTTTAAAATATATAAATAAAATAGATATTTTATTTTTTGTGTGACACACACTCGCGCTTTGGTGCGCGTTGTCCGAACGACTGAGAGTCTTCAATTTTGTACGAGAAGAAAGTGAACATTCAACAGCCTTGGTTATGTAAACGTTAGTGCATTATTGGACTGTCTGGTCGGAAGGGTCCAACAGGTTCTAAAATATTATGAAATTGAGTAAAGCCTTGGATTCCCTTTCCCTTTAAAAACAGCTTAATTGTCCTAAAATTCAAATTGCTTTAAATTGATGTAAAAAATATTTTTGTCGTCAAAAGTAAACCTACCACCAGTTCTAAACTATGCCGTTCTGAGAAGAACTGGCGAAATAACTGAGCTGGCATGTCTTCTCTAATTTAATTATTATATTTTACAAGCATGAATTACAAGATGTAGGTATTTATTTTAATTGACAAGTCTTTTTTTAGGCCTTTTATTTTCGTTTTTATACACAATGTTACGCAGGACAACAAAATTAAATGACTAAGGTTAAAAACCTTGCGCGACGGGAAAGAGCGTCGAGGGCGTAACGCGTCCCGCCGTCCCTCAAAACCCCGTGCTGGGTTCTGGCCTCAGCCGGGGTTCGGACGCTGAATGTGAGCGGTTGTGTGCGTAGGTTTTAATGCGGTTCAACTCCCACATACCCGGGGATCCAGTGATTTCCTCCAACTAAAAAAAAGGTTCGGCAGGGGTTAAAAATATGTGACAGAAACATAAATTACATACATTCATATTCTTCTACCCATTTTATTACTCCCAAGATCTGATACTCTTTAATTTGCAAGTAAAAACATTCATAAAACTACGCTGCTAATGGCACTTTTATTTCCGTTTAGTATTATAATGACTTTAGAATATGTATCTTAACGTGTGTAAAGAGAATTTTACAGAGTAATTACATTATGTGATGGGCCATTATGATATTATAGGTTATGTAAAGATTTTATGACAGTTTTGTCAGTGTAGAGTTGAAAAAACTTATAACATGTTTTTAAAATGTTTGTTTGTCATGGTGACTGAAGTTTATAGCTTGTCTTTCGTGTGGGAAGTTACGGGATCCATCGGGTCTGTAGCTCTTAATTCGTAATCTATAGGTAAGTGCATCAGAAAAGCTATGGTTTGAATGGCGAAGGAAAACAGTGAGAAAACCTACTATTGAATAAAGATATTTATGTTTTTACCGTTACACATATTATTATGTGTAATCCACAACCCGTGTGTGGCTACAGGGTACAGTTGGCCCAGGGTGATGGTAGGCTAATTCTTCCATTAAGAAGTCTTGAGTCCACTAATAATTGAACCTGATACATCCCTCTTTAATTAATAATTAATAATAATTATAATTGTTGGCTTTTTGGCTGGGTAAAGGCCTGATTCAGAGGGCGGTCGTTCTTGACACGGCACGTATTGTTAGGAGGTTCCTCTCTCTTGAGCCCTGACCACTGATGGCTTAGGTCGTAGACCCCGTCTCCAGTGGCCCTCTGTTTTTGTATTGTATTTTTAAATTTATTTTTGTATTTTTTTTTTAAATATACTGTAAAAAATAAGCAAATAAATGAATACTGAGATTACAATGGATAATATAATAATTTTAAATTTAATTTTATGAAATTTTGTTATTAATATGATCTATGATTGAAATAAATAAATAAAATAAAACATAGATCATACCAGCCGAGAGAGCGAACGAGATAGTGCCTCCAAGTGTCACTGGAAATATTTTACTCCCTCGCTCAATGTCTCGGTTCTTGTAATCTAGGAATAACAGTTTGATACTCAATTCATCATAATCCGTGACTTCACCTTCTTAGTAATGTAGTATGCGCTTAATAAAATCTTTCTCTCTTTCTTTTCTCTTGATACAGTTGAATCTTATACAGGGTGATTTGTTAGAGAGGGTACATATTGCAGGAGGGTGATGAGTACTCTGTTCTAATACGGAATATTACAAAAAATAGGTAAAATTACAAAATATTTTTTTTTTTTTTTAATCTATATTCGACAAAACTACCTCAAACATAAACAATTTCGGCTTAAAGAGTGTTGACTAACGACTTCTAGTGATCTCGCGCATCCCACACCTCCGCCACACCCATCAGCTGTCGAAAAACCAACATTTTGCAAGAATTTTAGATATTTTTAAGTTGCGATTACTAAGGCATTAAGCCATATTCTTTGGTAATAATATTTTTACTGGTCGTATGTAACCATCAGCTACCATGACCTTCAATATGTACCCTCACTAGGAAATCAACCTGTATACCTAGATTTCATCTTCCGTGTATCTCTTTTTTTCCAACACTTCCTCATTTTTTCGACATGAGTTGGTACAAAGGTTTTTTATATAATCAATTCATTAGAAAGTAAACGGACATTAAACACAAATAAACAGAAAACTTGTTTTCGTACAGAACACGCGGATTTCATTAATTATTGAAAACAGGTGCGTTAGATAAATAAAACGGAAGATATTAATAATATTCTAACATATTTTATCATGTTTAAGTCTTAAAGCCACTTAGCAAATTAGGTAAGTAATGGTAAGGATTAAATGCAAGAATGAATAATGAAAATATTTTTTTTTTTTTAGTTGTAGGAAATCACCGTATCGTATGTGGGACTTGAACCGCACTAAAACCTCCAACCGCTCACACTCAGCGTCCGAACCCCGACTGAGGCCAGAACATAGCACGGGGTTATGAGGGACGGCGCGACGCGTTACGCCCACGGCACTCTTTCCCGTCGCGCTTAAAGATAAACATAGAAAAAGCAGTACATGAAAAATCAACTTTTAAAACAACTTAACAAAAACAACTTTCCGTTTCCGAAACCTTCGCGCTGTGAATTATCTAAATGTTTTCAGTCCCATCTTGTCAGGCTTTGGATAGCCTGCCGACCGAGAGAGCCGGTGGCCACACATTACCTGTAGGGCTTTTGGTCCGGCGATTTCCGGCTACTCAAAAAATAATGCGCTTCTTAGTTCTGATGATCTGTAAAACTAGGCTTCAAGTATATTACTCTCAATCCTCCCATCTCTTCTTAAACCTAATTCATCTCTTACTATCTACTTTCTGCATTCGTTTTTGAACCCTTCTCCTCACAATTTGTAAGCCAACCAATCAATAAAGCTCATTAACTTACAATTTTTACATGTAGTCAAACTTAGTGATTACCTCGGTTGTCTATGAAAACATTCTCAAATGGTCATTTTTGACGGCTTCTATGCCTTTTACTAAACCTGAAGGCCAAACATCCTAATGATACAGTATTTAAGACACATCTTCAACAATCACAACTTACTGGTAGCCATGACATACATTTTACATGCATTATGATTTTACATCACGTAATGTATATTAGGTTTTTATCTATACTAATATTATAAAGCTGAAGAGTTTGTTTGTTTGTTTGTTTGTTTGTTTGAACGCGCTAATCTCAGAAACTACCGGTCTGATTTCAAAAATTCTTTCACTGTTGGAAAGTCCATTTATCGAGGAAGGTTATAGGCTATATTTTATTTTCAAAAAAAATAGGGATCCGCATGAAAATATCGAATATGTAACAAAAGGTGAAAAATCAAAAACCTATTTATGCGTACGCTGCAAAAACTATTGACAATAGAACAAATTGATGTACTACGGATTTTTAGGTCTTTTGAAGACAAACAAAAAAGTCCGCGACAGCATATATCTAAGTATCATAGTTTAGTCACAATAACCGCTTTTATGTTTATAAAAATAAAAAAATTGTCCGAAAAATTAATTTAACGTTAAATGAGTATCGTTATATTAACCCTTATCCAAACTAAGTATTATATTATCAAGAGTATTAATGTAGAAGTAAATTACTTTTTGTTTTATTCCAATCGGACTTTTCGTTTAGAAGTTATCACGAGTATAAAACTCAATTTTATTAATACACCCACAGCGGGCGGCGAAAATAATATCGCGACGACATAGCGAGTACTGTTTGAACCCCTTTGTAACGCAGACGAAGTTGCGCGGGTCAGCTAGTTAATATAATATAATGATTATGGACCGGACAATTGCTACAGTGATTTAAAGACAGTAATGTGCATGAACGTTCAGAGTTGGGAGATTTTTGGCCGTTTTGTAAATAAGTAATGTATTTAAATTGAATCTCCAAGATACAGGATTACCTAGTTTGGAGATAAATGTAATTCCTTACTGTTTATCACGTTTTTTGATCAATAAAGTTATTATTTATTTTATTAAGTCAAGTTTTCCTTCTAAATATCAAAAGGCGCAACTTCTGCAATGTCACGAATGGTGTTGTAAATGGGTTTTATTTATTTCGAATTTTTGTTTCTTTTTTTGAAAATGATTTGTCATAAAAACAAGATGACTTTTATACGTGAAAAAATGTACAGTATTAGTTTTTTTTTTAAGTGTGGAGGGACATTGTGAATTTGTAAATTAGTTTAACCACTCAACTGGGAACGTCACTATTCGCTAGATGGCGAAACTGGGGACTTCGTTCGGAATCAATACCGTGTTTGAGCCCCTTTTTAAAAACATTTTTTCCAATAATATTTAATTTTGAAAAAATGTACAGTTTTAGTTTGGTATTTATTGTGAAAGAGAAAACATGGAATATATATTTTATTTGACCAAGCTCCAGGGTATTATTATTATTTAAAGTGCACCTTGAGGGATTTCCAACAAATGGGGAATACAATTAGTGCAGAGCAAAGACATTCAACACCATGTAAGTATATTATTTGGCGCAGAGCAACGTGCATATTTGGGACATTACATCAAAAACTGCTAAAACGATCAGTGTTTTTTCACTGCATGCATATATTATACACATAAACCTCCCTCTTGAATCACTCTTGGTAGCTATTAAAAAAACCGCATCAAAATCCGTTGCGAAGTTTTAAAGATTTAAGTTAACTGTTTTTTTCTCGCAAGATAGATAAACGAGCCCACCTGATGGTAAGCGGATTTTTTTTTTTCAAGATAGATAAGCGAGCCTACGGCCCACCCGATGGTAAGCGGTCACCGTCGCTCATGAACCAGGCAAATGCCAGGCCAAAGAGGGGCCGCTATCTATCACCTACCCATACAGGACTTTTCTTAAACCTCGTTTAAAGAGGGACATATCATAGCGCTCCGGGAACACCGCGGACGGGAGTCCATTCCAAATCGGAATGGTACGGGGCAAAAATGATCTTCTGAACCGAACTGTGGAAGAGCGCAGCGGTTCCAAGTAAAGGTGGTGAACCTTGCCCCTGCAGCGTGTGGTGCAATGGTAAAAAAGGAGATGAAGGAATCATCTCAAAGAGTTCTTCGGAGCATTCTCCATGGACCAGACATAGAATAAAATGCCACCAGATATAGAATGCATAGAGAGGTTACCGTCGCTCACGAACCTCTGCAATCCCAGAGCATTGAGAGTCCGATATCTATCATACAGGACTTTTCTTAAACCTCGTTTGATGAGATTATGTATCACATGCGCTCCAGCGCGAAAAGTTCTGGAGTGGCGGCCACGTACCAGTAGGCGCAATGTTGGTAGACCCCCCACAAGATGGACCGACGATCTAGTCAAGATCGCGGGAGTTCACTGGATGCAGATGGCGCGAGGGCAGGGGGAGGCCTATGTCCAGCAGTGGACGTCTATAGGCTGATGATGATATTGCTCTCCGGGAACACATAGGAATATACGGACAGAGAAATCGACTTTGTTTTATACTAGGTATGAAAGTATATAGTGATGATTCAAAAGAGCAAATATTTCACTTTGTTTTTATTACATAATACGTGGTATTAAAAACCGCGTGGGTTATTGTAGTCGTAACCAAAAGTTAAAATATTTTAATAGGTAAATTATATTGTTTCTTAACGCGTTGCACCGATTCATAAATATTTATTAGACGTTATCGTTTCGTGAAGCAAACC
Source organism: Trilocha varians (assembly GCA_030269945.2). NCBI lineage: Eukaryota > Metazoa > Arthropoda > Insecta > Lepidoptera > Bombycidae > Trilocha > Trilocha varians. Next base: position 9,200,199 of record AP028270.1, on the reverse strand, counting down.
TTATTATAAAAAGTTTAGCAATTTAGTAAGATGATTATTACTTAGCACAGGGTCATGTGGGGTCATATGGAGATTAAATTAATTTTAGGTTAGTACAATGCGGTTTCGCTGTCTTTTTTATATCATTACGATAATATACAGCGCAAGATTCTTTGCTTGACTGAACTTGATAATGTTAGGAACAGAGCTAACAGGCTACCTTTTATTTTATTGCCTTGTAGGCAGACGAGCTAACGGGCCACATGATCGTAAGCGGTTACCGTTGCTCATAGACCTCTACAATGTCACCGGAAACTGCGGGGCCACTACCTACGGCCTACCTTTTAAGGACTTTCTTTAAGCCTCATTTGAAGAAGGACAACTCATAGCGCTCGGGAAACACCGAAGAGGGGAGCTCATTCCTAACTAACTATTACCTAAGTGGTTAATGTCGCTCATGGTCATATGCAATGTCAGGTGATATATCGGGGTCATTACTAACGACCTACATTAAGGACTCTCTTCAAGAATCGTTTGAAGAAGGACAGGAATTGTGTGTACCGCGTATGTGACTGTTACGACTAGCGTAGAAGAAAAACGGTGTGAAAAACCGACCGACAGAACTAGAGATGTGGCTTGAGAAGTTACATACAAATAGTCGATTTTTATATTTAGTTTTTTTTTTTTTTTTATTATTATTACTGATTACTTAATATGTTACTGTTTACTTATGGGATAAGTATTGAAAGTGAAGAATGTTGCTTGAGTTTTATTGGGGTGTAAGGTTTACCTATTTACATGTGTGTTGTTACTTAACTTTAATTTTTTTATTTTGATAACTTACCTTTGTCACGTCACTGCCAGCTGGGACTGAAAACCAGCGCTGGATATTGGCATTTGTCCTGCTGGTATGTGTCAATGTTCAGCTTTATGTTGAGTCACGGCTGATTTGTGGTGAAAGAGAAATTACTCGCAATTGTCTCTTATTTTTTGTGTTTTTTTTTTTTATCTTTGTATGTTTCTTTTTTTCCATCACAAATAAAGAATATCTATGTCTACAGAAATTACTTAGGTACCATTATCATCTACTTATTTTCCATTGTGGACTTCTTTGGTTTTTGAATTGGAGGAAATTTCTAATCTTCCCATCATAGGTAGGTAGGTACGGTTGAGTTCAACAGCATCCAAATCTACCGCTCACAATAAGCGTACAAACCCCCGGCTGAAACTATAATCCAGAACTAGGTTGTATGAGAGGTGACAGGTGTATGATATGTACTTATATTATATGGTCTATGTATCGCCATACCATTCCATCTACTTAAATAAGGCCTCTGCACATTCACTTAAATTCTCCTTCAGCTAAAGTCACACCTTTTTTGCCAGTCTTTTGACTTTATTTTGTCATTAGTGTTGTGTTTAGCTGCAAGTAAGATTCAAGATCAAGGTGTTGTCGTTACTAGAATTAAATCTACTTATAGAGAAGCTAAGTGATTACCACAGCTGAGAATATCACTATAATATTTTACTAAATTTGCATAGTGCAGTGAGTGAATGTACAACTTAGGCGAGTTAATCGTTGACGTTCACTTGCTTACGAAATAAGTGTGCCTACTCTGTATTCTGTGAGGTATAATACCGTTTTTCTTTACGTTTTAAGAAAAAAATCTTCGAAATTTTGGATATATAAATGTATAGATACAAAATAAGTGAATTCTTAATTTACACAATAACTGCATCTATGTGTATTTTGATCCATTTATTTGATTTTTTCCGAACACTAAGCATCGGGTTGACGTATCTTTGAATCTCGGAGTCAATTATACAGGGTGTTAAAATCCGATGAAACAATACTTTCACAGCAAGTAGTATACTTGATGTAGAAGCCATCCACCAAGTCTGGGTTTTCTAGGCATAATATATCATAAGTTATAACTAATCAAAACTACGAGTTAATTAGTGCAGGATCAACCCTACTGTACTGACCTACACCAACATCTAAATACTTAAGCCAGCTAGTCACCTCCTGTATCATAGAACATTGTAATAATATACGAGACAAAAATCACATTCTAAACAGGATACATGCGCCTGTGTGCTTGAAAATAGATTTAGCACGCTAGATGTAGGTCATGGTAGGGTTGTCAAAAAAAATACAAAATACTATTTTTTCAACTTTGTATGGGAAAATAAAGTAACTATCTCCGTTTCAAAAGTATGTGTATATGATTTGAAATGTGATATAGATTAAGCCCTTAAAGTATTGTTTCACCGGGCACCAACACCCTGTATATTGCAGTTATTTTGAAAACATATTTATTCTGCGATTAGTGTTGCGTTCAGCTGCAAGTAAAATTCAAGATTAAGGTATTGTCTTGACTAGAATTAAATCTACTCACAGAGAAGCTATGTGATTACCACAGTTGAGAATATCACTATAATATTTTAGTAAATTTGCATAGTTCAGTGAGTGAATGTACAACTTAGGCGAGTTAATCGTTGACGTTCACTTGCTTACGAAATAAGCGTGCCTACTCTGTATTCTCAAGTATTCTGTGAGGTATAATACCGTTTTTCTTTACGTTTTAAGAAAAAAATCTTCGAAATTTTGGATATATAAATGTATAGATACAAAATAAGTTAGTGATAGTGAATTCTTAACTTACACAATAACTGCATCTATGTGTAGTTTGATCCATTTATTTGATTTTATCCGAAAACTAAGTATCGGGTTGACGTATCTTTGAATCTCGGAGTCAATTATATTATTTACAAGAGGCCAGGTCCTATTCCGAATCTTTTGCAACAATTACCTAACTGTTTAAATGATTATAGCTGATTTCGATACTTAAAAGTCAAATATGCGCCAAACAGTGGAATATATTATTATCAGTGATATTGTGTGCGATTTCAATAGTATAAGGAAGAGAGAGGGAGAGAGACAAGAGCAAAAGAAAAGAAATAAAGTAGTGTGTGTGATTAGGTATTCCGACCCGTCACAAATATTATCATTGACGACAACTAAACATTTTAACTCAATGTTAATTCCTAATTAACCGGCTTTTAACCGTGTGCCACAAAACCAGTAAAACAGACGCATACTAATGTTAATGAAAAGAGGTTGCATTTTACATACATTTGAGGTACTTTTACATTACCTTATATAATATTTAATTACGCAATACATGTTTATTTGACCGAATGACTCTATAAACGGGATGTTTTCCGGATTTTGGAGGCGCTGGTAGGTAGTTTAATCAATAATTTATAATCTGTACATATCTTCTAATATATAAAATTGTCGTGTCACGGTGTTCGAACTTGAACTCCTCCGAAACGGCTCGACCGATTTTGATGAAATTTTTTGTGCTTATCCGGTACCTATGAGAATCGGCCAACATCTATTTTTCATCCCCTAAATGTTAGGGGAGTAGTCCACCCCTAATTTTTTTTTTCGGCGCAGACGAAGTTGCGCGAGTCAGCTAGTAATATATATATTTCTTGTGTACGTGTGTATGTGACTGAACTCCTCCTAAACGACTGGACCAATTTTGATGAAATTTTTCGTGGAGATTCGAGAATGGTTTAGATTCATACCCGGGATTTTTTTTTTTTTGACGCAAACGAAGTTGCTCCGGGCAGCTAGTTTATTAATATTATTGTATCTATTCTATCTATACATACTTATATTATAAAGCTGAAGAGTTTGTTTGTTTGTTTGAACGCGCTAATCTCAGGAACTACTGGTCCGATTTGAAAAATTCTTTCACTGTTGGAAAGTCCATTTATCGAGGCAGGCTATGTTGTATCCCTCTGTGACGCAGACGAAATTGCGCGGGTCACCTAGTTAATACCAAAAGTTATATTCAATTTCGTTAATAAAATACGTGTAAGTAATCTGTAAGGCCTTATTGTAATTAAATAAATAAGAAACTATTTCTCCTTAAAGAATCCGCAAATTCACAGCATGCTTCAATTTCACCCATATTCTTTCTTAACCATAACATTATATTATATCATTATATTATCATCTCTTATCATTTTATCTACTTTCTACTATCCAGGATCTGAGGTCGACATCTCATTAAAAATATAAATAGAAAATAATAGAAATCACTTAAAAACTCCGCTTTTAGATGCCTAGTCCGAAACGAAACCAAATTTTATTTATTTATGCAAAAGGAAACGACTTATACAGCCAACGGCACTTTCTCGAGATCCTTGACCGCGTTTTGGTTTAGAAGTATCGATTGTACAGTTAATTTTAAATCTGACAAGGTCAATTTAGATATGGTACTGATAGGGCTTTAGATTATAAAGAGCCAGTCTAGTCATGCAATTTGTCCGTACCATAAAGGAAGGTGGAGACGTGGTGGGGTAGTGGTTGAAGCGCTTCCTTCCGAACGGGAGGTCGCGTGTTCAAATCCGACCGGCTTGTACCTCTAAATCTAAATGTGAAAAAGATTTATGTGTCATTTTCCACAACACCACTGGCTAACAACGGTGAAGGAAAACATCGTGAGGAAACCTGCATGTCGGAAAAGGATTCTAAGAGTCCTTTGAAGATATGTGAAGTCCCCAATCCGCACTGGGCAAGCATGGTGGACTATGCCTAATCCGTCTTCTGAGGAGACCTGAGCCCAACAGTGGGCAGTAATGGGTTGGTACAGATAAAGGAAGGAATGTAGGTACTTGAACCGGTGACGCGAAGATTCGTAAGAAAAGCCTTTGTTACGAGCTTTATGTTAACTTGCATTGGATGTATTTAAGTTCGGGTTTTCCTCTAGTTCCATTATTATTGTAATTTTTTACCTTATATTTCCCCTTTTTTTCGCTTTTAAATACCATATTTTATCTACTCATTTTATTCAATGTAGTTTCTATCTCGTTTTATACATTTACAATATGTACTATTAAGCTTCATTGTACATTTAATAACACTATAAACAGTATATATTCTACTACTGCTGAAACTGGAAACCGAACAATATTTTGGCTTAGTATCTTTGAGTCCGTGTATTTGTCTCACTTGACATTGGCGAATCGTCCTCAGTCTTGCTGGACGAGGTCCAGGAGAAAAAAAAAGAAGAAGAAGAAGAAGAAGTTCGGATGGAATCTTGCGAGTTAATTTGTCAAACTTCTCGGTTTCCGATTGAGCTGACATTCTGCACGCAGATGTATATCGCGTGACACAACGCAATAATATGACGCTTATCTGATGATGGATTCGGAAGGCGATCATAGGAACTCTTGTGCTTAACAAGATAGCCCCGTAGTGTTTGGACTCGTTTTACTTGCGTTAGCTAGCACTCTACTGCTACATGGTATCCAAATCCTAAAGCATGTACTGAAATTTTTTTATTAGAATAAATTATTCATTCCTTAGACTTCTTTTATTGCCATGTAAGCAGAAAAACCAATGGCTTGATGTGTTCAAGACGTTTAAGTTAGATCAGTTTACCTACTTTTTAGGTAGCGCATGTGAGAGTCAAACCGCACTAAAACTATCGACTGTTTATATTTTAGGACATTGATTTGGATTTAGTCGAGTCCAACTTCCACAACTTACGTCAAAGTACCGCTATTCTATACAAGATGGACCTACGACCAGGTCAGGATCGCGGGAGGTCACTGAATGCAGACACCGCAGCACCGGTCGATGTGGCGAGGTTTGGGGAAGCAAATGTCCAACAGTGGACGTTTATAGGCTAATGTTATTGTGGCGACCAATAATAGCGCGCGAGATCCTGAATCGCGGTTACAACATTTGCAAAAATCTTCGCATGTATACGACATTTGAAATCTACTACAGTAAGCTTCGGCCTGACCGGGCATACACTACCTCGCCTGGTCGGAGATCTCCCTTTGGCCATAAGTCCACTGTACCCACAACTGTTGTGGTTTTCAAATGTCGTATATATGCGAAGATTTTTGCAAATGTTGTAACCGCGATTCAGGATCTCGCGCGCTATTATTGGTCGCCACACAGTTATCATCGACAGCAAAATAGATTACTATAGTCTACCAGCTGCAAATTTGTAAACAAGTTGTAATGAGTATAACGTCTATCAAGAACTAATCTCAGTAATTGGAAAGGAAGATGAATGTTTAACTAATTGTAATGATTGCGTGGTTGCATTGCTCGCTCATGTTGTAAACGTAATTATAACTTGCGCATCCTTTCACTAACCTATACACGACTTAGTGATAATCTTATAAGATACTAGCTGACACTTAAACTAAAAATGTAAACCTTGAATCCTAATCTATTAAAAAAACGCATCAAAAGTAGACATAGAGTGTAGGCAGACAACGGGAATATGTTCTATTCTACATTGTTGGAAATCCCTCAAGGTGCACTTTAAATAATAAAACTATGCAGCTTGGTCATACTATTTACAATAAAAGTCATCTTGTTTACATTTTGACAGATCATATTTAAAAATAATAAATATGATTCTAAATAAATAAAACCTATTTTCAACAACATACTTAACGAAATCTTCGGGTGAAAAAACTGATTACTAAACGAAGACCTGCAATCATAGAGATTCAAATAACCTAATTTGTTATTTTTTGTGTGTGTATCCAAAAATATACTTCAGACACGTAAATTATTCATATTACCTACTATTTAACCACAAACGAGCCAATAGCAATGATCTTCACTGTAATACCGTATTAAAGAAGCTGCGTGTTTATTATAAGGCCACAAAAATCATCTTAAAATAAGGTTGCAACACAAAATATTATTTTCATTACATCCTAATGACTTTAGTTTCAATTTTGAACACGATTTAACAGCTATTTATTGTATTTTCAACCTTGAACTGTCCGAACAAGAACTAAAACTCTAATAGCAAAGCTTTGACCTCCTTGTAAATCATTGCAATTGCTTATATGGACTAAAAATGCTTGATTTTTTTCTGAAACATTTTGAGAGAAAACAGTTTTATAGTTCTAATTTGGGAGTTGCTTATTTGGTGGCGCTATTTGCATCCACTGATAGACATAGGCCCGAACCTCGCCACAACGGCCGGCCCCGCTGCCTGCATTCAGTGACCTCCCGCGATCCTGACCAGGTCGTCGGTCCATTTTGTGGGAGGTCTATCCACGTTGACCCCAGAACTTTTCGGCTCTACCGGCCATTCGCTATAGGCCAATGATGATGATGAGCATCCAGGAACTTCCAACGGTCCTGACCAGGTCATTGGAGTACCTTGTGAAAAAAATGTCCTTTTAATCATCAGAGGAAGTCGTGCTGGAGACGTGGATGAAGTCTTCCGTCTGTGAGATCATGGGTTCAAACCGTTGGTTTGTACTTCTAAATTACTTCTTGAAAAATAGAAGGTAGTCATTTTGATTTTTGAAAAAAATATTGCATTATAAATTTCAGAACATTTTTTTTTGTTTTCACCACCAAAATTGGCTAAATAGCTTCAAACAGGTGGTTTTATCTCAAAGTTATGTCGTAACAGGTATTTAATTTTTCTCGTTTCGTAGTTAATCGCGATCTTATGAACGACTGACGATTCATACCTTCACTTAACAACCATATCGACGTTATGCAAAATGGAATCAAACATAAATACTTAACCGAAAAAAATATGTGGATACTCTGATAATAATATGTCAGTGGTTAATGGAATTCTGGGAATGGGGTGGGATTATTTTTCTACCACGAAAAAAAATATTTTGTGCACATTTTTGATTTCCATATTAATGCATTCTCACGCGATACACATATGGATGCAAAGTTTTAATTCAATCGGAAACCGGAAAATTTGTCAAATTCAACACCAGTTACATCCAGTGCAATATAAAGCTTGTAAAACATGGATCGATGTTTCCTTACATGTTTTCCGATTCGTCATTCCAGTAAAATATGTCTAGCACTGAAAAAAGCAGCAAAATTTATGTAGGTTGATAACAAGCGGACGGAGCGACGGGAAAGAGTGCCGAGCGCGTAACGCGTCGCGCCGTCCCTCCAAACCCCGTGCTGGGTTCTGGCCTCAGCCGGGGTTCGGACACTAAGTGTGACCGGTTGGAGGTTTTAGTGCGGTTCAACTCCCACATATGGTGATTTCCTCCAACTGAAAAAAAAGATTGATAACAATAAAGAGCTGTAAAATTCCTATTTAAGTATCTATATTTCTAGTAAAACCAGTTGGCAGAACAAAAGTAATTGTAAAACGAAAGTAAATATTATAGAACGATAAATGATAAATATAATTCGTTTGATTCCGTTCTGTAAGCCGACAACTAATTGTTTTAATGATATCAAATGAGAGGTCCACAGTAATTGTTTCATAACGATACGATTGTACGATATTGGTTCGGTGAAGGCTGTATCTTACGCCCTTTCTCTGATCACGATTCAATATTTGACAATGATCTAATTGGTAGGCACTAGTAGGCAGAGCTTTGAAAACTTTTTTGATTTATGCTTAATCAAAATAGTTTTTTTGCATAACACTTTCGCTGCAAAACCAACTGCCAACCAACTTTTTTGCCAACCTGCCGTTGGCTGTGACAAGAGGTGTTAGTGGCGCGCACCATGACCAGACATTAGGGTGACAATTGGTCTATAATTATTTAAATAAAAAAGTTTAAAAATAATGTTACACAACCTCCCTTAACAAGGTTATGCTCTTCGCACCGCAGGGAAATTGGAGGAGGGATAATTATAATTTAGGCATCGTTAGCGACTGTGTTATTTCCTCTTTATATTTACTAATAGTATATTTTATCTTACAGAAAATATACTTATTTGCATAAAAGACAACCTGTATACTTAGGTAGGTACTTACTCCGCTGGCTCATAGACCCAAAATGAGTCTTGACCTCCGATAAAAATTCTATAATATAATATGGTAAGTATTTAATAATATAATCATAAAGCCTTTATTTACAATCTAAAATTACAAAAGTTTACATTTCAAATTATACAAAATTTATAATAATTTAGCAATGACACTGATTTTGTTTAGACTGTTTGCTTCTCAGCATAGGCCTCCCCAAGAGCTCTCCCCACATTTCGGTCCCTCGCCTTTCTCATCCAAGTATTACCAGCAGTCTTCATTAAATCATCCTCCCATCTGAGGTATTGTCTTCCCTTTCTTCGTTTGTTGTATCTCGGACACCACTCCGTTATGTCTTTCGCCCATTTTTCAATTTTACTTCTTATGAGATGACCAGCCCATTTCCATGGTAAGTAGGTATACACTACAATAATTCATCAGTTGGATAATGCTCAATAAACTTTTCTTTCTATCTTCACCTGTATTGTAAAGGATACTTTTAGGTCCGTTAAAATGGCGCTGTAATCGGCAGAACTTCCATCAAAGTTACCTAGTCAAACTAATGACATTTATCAGTGTTTCTACATGGAATCCGTAAACGCGTGCCGAATAGAAAGGTGAACAGAGAAAGCGCTCGTCCTTGTAATAAATTCATTGAATTATAGTAGAAAATGTTGGCATAAATGTTGGACAATGTTGGCAGTTATTGCCAAGTATGGAACAAATCTGGCTATACGTATGCTCTACTATACAGTTAGTACATAATATTTGTTTACAAAAATTAAAACGACTTCCACTTTTCAAGAAAGCAAAAAAACTACCAGTCAGATCTTTATCAAATCCATGTGATAATATTATCTCCTAACTCTGCTGTCTAACAAAAAAGAACAATCGAAACTGGTTCATCTAGAAAATACACGCACAGCACATCGTGACAACTTATCTGTTGACAATGACCCGAGAGCTAGTACCAATTTTTGGGTAAGTATTTGAGGAAAGCTGAAAACTCTCCTGAATCTCCCCGCTACTCAACAGCCATATCTTCAGTTCCGAGTTGGGGTATATCAGAAGAACTATGAAAGAAAGAAAGAAAGCTTTAATCGACACTCAAATAAGAGATACAACATTACAATATAGCTTATTCGACTAGGTGTAAAGGTAAAACTAAATATTAAAAAAAAAAAAAAAATAACAGTTTAACTCTAGGAAAAAAACAAGAAGAATAACTAATTAAACCTAGAAAAACTTAATACTATAAATAACAAAAGGTAAATTGTACACAAACTACTTATTTATATTCATTGCGTTATTCATTTATGGACAAGTTTTCAGATTGCTTCAAATACTTACCCAAAAATTGGCACTAGCCAAGCCACTAGAAATATTCAATTTCATTAACTATTCTTCATATAATAATATTTCATTATCTCGCAACGATTAGAATGTATTGCAATGGTATTTAAACTTATAAAAAGTAAATAAAATTTTATGAAGAAACTGGAAGGTCATTGGATTGCTGTAATTCTGTGATACCGGATAACTTAGTCATTGCTTAATAATAATAGAATAAAAATATTGTGTGTTCATGATAAGTAATATACTTTTTATTACAAAATATTACCTCCTGGTTAAAACTATGACGAAAAACATCAAAATAAAGTCTTTTTTTAAATAAAAGTTTAACTATAAACTTATTCAGACACTCGCGGTTTTCTATAATACTTTCATGCATTTTCAACTGGTTTTCGGGATGTGAGTTCGAGTTCCAGTTTTTATTTTCCGTTCCGGTTACTACCCAAAAGCGAACGAGAAAGAGGGTAGACAGATTTGTTTGCTCTTAAATCGACCCGCAGTATCCAGTCTTCTCGTGATCATGATGTGCAACAACGTTGAAATATCGAGACAACTCAATTAATTAAATATCGTGGTAAGAACCCGTTGAAAATGCATGAAAGTAATATAAATTAATTTTTTTGTTTCAACGTTTGTGGTTATCTGCATCTCTCAAATTAATAGAAAACTTAAATTGTCGTAAGAATATTGTGAATTTTATGGCAATTTTTATTAAATGAGATACGGAATATAGGGTTCTCTCATTTAGTAAAAATCATAACAAGAACACGTTTAATCAAAAAAGTGAGGTTATAATTTTTTTTGCATTGCAGGCGATAGGTCCTACAATCCAAACCATTTACCATAAAGAACTCGTACACAAAATACAATAAAATACTTTCATTTTCACGCACTTACCAAATGGTGACCTTCAACAGTTACCATTTTACGAAACCCACATTGTTTTCTAAACTTCACACATAGACACAAACTAAGTGACCAAATACTGAGCAATCTTTTCAATCTCATAATTAAGTGAGCAATTTGTGAATAAGTTTGGATTTTAGGATAAATGATGCTGGCAAACTCCTCTCACTGATTAATGATTTAAAAAAAAATGATTACTTCTGCTTGACTTCAATTCTGTTTTAACTAGGTACCTATAGGAAGATATTCAATGCATGTTATACAAAAACATGCTTGAAAAAAATTTAAGCACAATTGGAAACCGAAAAGTTGATCAAATTCAACTTGCAAGATTCCACCCGCACTTACATAGTTAGGTACTGAAATGAAATGAAATACTTTATTTTCAACATTGATGATATGCTCGTTAATGTTGACGTCAAAATTTAAAAGCTACTACCAGTTCGGACACAAAAAATAATTATTATAGCCACCGTCATTAGAAGAACTGGCAAGAAACTCGCAGGCATGTCTTTTTTTAAATATTTTATCACATTACTCCTGCTTCAAATATGTTCCCTCGCGATGTTTACCTTCTTCGTTTTTAGTGGTCTTGTAATAAATTGCGCTTAAATGTTGTACTTATAGCCGGCCGGTTTTGAACCCGCGACCTCCCTTACGGAAGGCAAGCGCCACCATTCAGCTATTACAACTTCTACTAGTAGAGAAATAAAAGCTTTTAAAATAATACAACTGAATATTTGAGATCATTTGAGATACTTTAGCAATTGCAGCATAACTGCAGCACGTTTGCTGTCAAAATCCATTTATAATAGTTACACGAATGGCTTATCTCTTTTGTACAATCGTTTAGTCCTTATAATTCTACTCAAGGTTGTCTGGAAGAGATTATTTTAGGCGGTAAGAGGATAATATCTAGAATGTGGTGTAATTTTTATTAGCTAAAAGCATTTTAACTATTTTTTTTGTTTATTAACCTGTAGCCTGTACTGTAATGTACTGTACCAACCCATTACTGCCCACTGTTGGGCTCAGGTCTCCTCAGAAGAGGGATTAGGCATAGTCCACCACGCTTGCCTAGTGCGGATTGGGGACTTCACATATCTTCAAAGGATTTTTAGAATCCTTTTCCGACATGCAGGTTTCATCACGATGTTTTCCTTCACCGTATTTAGCCAGTGGTGTTGTGAAAAATTGCACATAAATCTTTTTTCACATTTAGATTTAGAGGTACAAGCCGGCCGGATTTGAACCCGCGACCTCCCGTTCGGAAGGAAGTGCTTCGACTACTCGGCCACCACGACTTTCGTAATAACCCCATCATTAGAAGTCAATTTAAATTACTACTAATAATGTATATAATATAAAATATTCCGTCGAATAACATTTCTTTTTACTGTCTACTTTTACTTGTATCGCTTCTATAAAATTCTAATTCAAAAACATATTTTTGGTACAGATCCATAATTTTTTTGAAAATATAATATGCTCTCCTCTGTAGGACTATCCAACGGTGAAAGAATTAAAATTTTTCAAATGGTACCAGCGGTTCCTGAGATCAGCGCTTTTAAACACACTCTTCAGCTTAGTATATTAAGTAACAGATGTAAGAAGATTACTTAGCATTAACTAATAATATAAGAGTCTTATTATGGTCGAATAGTTTAGCACAACTTGTTTTAGACATGTGTGGGATATGTGGAATGGTAAACACGTTCAAAATTATGGTAGGTGTAAGTAAACCGTTATTTTTTATTAAGCAGTACTTTAATAAACCTCTATTTAATTGAATACAAAAAAAAACGTTTCTTAGTTTGATTGTTATCTTTTTAGTAACCGTCATCATTCTCCACAAGACGTTCACTGCTGGACAAAGGCATCGTGAGAACATTTTGAATATCTTTTATAAAAAAAAGATATCATCAAAATGGGTTCTAAAATTACGAAGTTGTCCGAGAATCAACATAACAAAGCATAGACCTAAAGAGAAACCTATTTTTTTTAAATTTCGTTCTTTGTGCAAAAATATTACCAACTTTATCATTCATTCCGTTCATAAGTACCCTAAATAGAGGGTCATCGCCAATTAAAGCAACAAAATACTTTATAAGCAAAAGTCGTGCTTTCGCGCCAGTTATTCTAGGCTCGGAAGTGACCTGGATATTGCATCTGGTCGATGTGAAAGGAGTTACGACATGACCGGTCCGACAATAAGCTCAAATTAGGATGTTATCAAACATTGTCTTTATAATGATTTTAATCTATATTAATTAAAATATAATGCTCCCTTTTTTCAAAAACAATACGACCCACGGGATAGTTAGTAAGGTGTTATTTAGTTATCAAATTTCTTTTAACACTCACGGTTATCTACATCACTTACACTATTACTAAACGGGTTTGCTCCACGATTATTTTTAAATGAGCGATCCCTATATTTCAGCTCTGTTGCAAGCGCCATGATCCCGGGAAGACTGAGTAACTGCGGGTAGGTCATTTAACAGTAGACAAATCTGTCTACCCTCTTTCTCGTTCGTTTGCCGGTACCACTGGAACGTGAACTCACATTTCGACACACCACACTGACAGTATCAGCCGCCGTCTCAAAACCAGATTTTTTGACTTTATTTTCATCTATAGGGTGGAATTTTGAAACACCCCATCGGAAAAATGAAACTTATTATTTCGAGTACTACTCTATTAATTTAAATTTGCATTGCCACACAACACAACCATCTATAAATGACAATTGATGCCACATACGACTGGGTAAGCTCGTTAGCGTGCCCGCACACCTACAATAGTATTGTCAATACTACCGAGGGATGAGAAAAGATACTAAAAAAATAGTATGTTAAAGAAAGTGTTAATTAAAAGCACATTTTCAGATAAATAATACTTGAAAAATCTTAATTATATTTTAGGATCAAGTTCCAAAATTTTATAATGTTAAAAATATTAATTTTATATCGTAAGTTTACTATTCAGATGGTCTTATAATATATGCAATGAATTAATTAAAATTTTTTGCTATTTTTTTCTAACATTAATTTTTTATGACTTTTTAAATCCCATCTCTGCTTCTGTCACAAGTATTGACAATACTATTTTAGGTGTGCGAGCACGCTTAGATACACGAGTCTGAACGAGTCATGTAATAAAAAAAATATGCAAAACATAAGTGTAGAATTACATATACAGAAATACAACACTGCTCTACATTCGATAACGTTGATTACATTTAATATATCATAATACTTGTCATACTCTAATTATAAGTTCTTATTCAACTTATTTACGTAATTATGCATTTCATTGATATTTTCCTACGATACAGTGCGCCATGATACTTGTTTTTATTATGTACCTTTCTTATGGTTTACATAATAAATTAATATTTATCACATGTGGATAATACTATCTGTAATTTAACCATACGCGTATAAATGTAACTGTGGAAATTACATTACCTACTTATTTATTTAGGTACACCAACAGCAGACATAAACGACTTACATATATGAATTATATAATAATTGTTCTTATATGACTGCCTATTATAGATATACATTACACTGGTACAGTAAAATTAAAGAGAGTAGACATTGTATAGCTAATGCTAATCTTTAGTTTTTGTCTAGTATTTTTACTTTTAGTTTTCAAAATGGAAAAGAGAGATTTCATGTAGATTCTTCTTCTTCATTCAAAATTCCATAGAAGATTCATCTTTGGATGGATCTGGTTCTTTCCAGCTAACTTTTCGAATTATTAGTCTAGGTAGGACCTCTACCATACATGTATTATAGACATAAACCTTAATCTTGAATCGCTCTTTCTATTAAAAATCCGCTGCTATTGTGTGTCCCGCAATGAAATGAATTTTTAAAATGAAATGAAATTTATATTTTTTTACCATTATAGTTTACATTTGTGTTTTAAAACAGCAATAAAAACAACAAAAACTAATCAACTCAGATAACCCCATCTGATGGTACGCGGTTACTACCACTCTGGAGCCTCTGCAGTTGTAGCATTGGGAGACTTTTATCCATCAGGCGTCACCTACACAGAACCTTCATTTTATTACAAGCTTTTTATTAATGTACCTATGTAAGTTCGGGTGGAATCTTGCCAGTCAAATTTAACAAACTTTCCGCTGTCTGATTGTTCTGACATTTTGCCCGCAGGTGTATATGACAATGCAATAATATTATTATGACAAAATGGTGCTGATCTGATGATGGGTTCGGAAAGTGGTCATAGGAACTCCTGTAGTAAATAAGATAGACAGGTCGTGTTTGGGTTCATTTTACTTGTCTTGGCTAGCACTCTACTGATACATGACATTTAGGATCTTAAAAGCTTGTATTTAAAGTTTTCTTTCAACTTTAAATAAGAGGGACATGTCATAGCGTTCTGATTTGAAATGTTACATACATGTCAGACAGCGGGAAGCGATTTTGTTTTATACAAAGAGATTAAAGTAATAATATACATACATGATGTTGAATGTCTTTGGTTTCATACTATGTATTGAAAAGAGAGTATATGTATGAAATTTCGCAAAATAATATCAGTGGTAATGCAAGTCATCCCAACGTGCATCATTGCACAAAAAGCTAGATTTGACCTAGATTTTAATTCAGCATAACTTTTCATAATACATTCGCGAACATAGTGAGTCATTACGATTCATTTTGTAAGAGCTGTGTACAAAAATATTTTAAGAGTGAGTCATTAAGTCTTAATCAAAAACTTAGGATGATATAATCTAGATTGTTTTTGGACATTAATATTCATGGTAGGGTGAAGCTAAGGTGAAGCTAAGCTTGTTTAGCACACTAACATATTATTACACATACATCCGGCTATCCCTCTTCGGTATTCCCTGAGCGCTGACTTTTCCTTCTTCAAACGAGGCTTGAGGAGGGTCCTTAAAGTTAGGTCGTTGGTAGCGACCCTTCAGTGTCCCCTGACATTGCTGATGTTCATGAGCGACGGTTACCACTTACGATCAGGTAGCCCTTTGGCTGGTCTGCCTACATGGTAATAAAAAATAATAATAATATTACTTAAGTTCTATGGAACTACTCTGTTAATCATGATGTTGTCCTCATCTGATTATCAACAACTGTTTAAAGTAACTGTAGATTTTTATGAGTGCTATGTTTGCAGACGAGCTAACAGACCACTTGATTTTGATTTCTTATTTTCTGATTTAACGACGAACTTACATAGGTAATTATCAACCTATGGTATAATTAAAAAAAAAAACTATCTATTCATTTCATTCACGTTCAGTACTACACAGATTGCCTAATTTTTTTTTTCTTAAACTAGGTGAAGTGTTCTTATCACTCGACAAAGACACAAAACATTACGTTTTCAAATGTTGCGTATTACCAAGCAATCATCAGCTCCGTCAAAACGATCATCAATCATAAAAAGATTGGCGAGAACTTGTGAGAATTTAACAACTTACAAACTCCTTTTGTTGTTAACGGCCTAACACTGAAAAGAACCAGGGAAATCAATGTTTGCTATTAATATAAAGCTCGAAATTTGGTGATCTCTTATTACGATAAACTCAGTAACATGTATGGAAATAGATTGTTTTTGGATAGCTGAATTGTCGTGGAAGAACTACCTAATTTCTATCAAAGTATTTTTTTTGTAATTATAGGGTACAAATACAATAGACCGTATCTAAGTGGTTATCGTCGCTCATGAACCCTGTTTCTAATACGTTAAGTTTGCATTTTTGTAGATTAAGCAGTTCTGTTGTTTCATGATATATGTTTTCGCTGGCCGCAAAAGGTGTCTTTAAGTAGAGGTTGAATTAAATTTAGAGCTCAGTAAAGGAGTGAATTATGTATCAAAATTGAAAATATTAATTGAAACTAATTATTAAAAAATCAAACATCTTCATGCATTTTCAACGGGTTCTTACCATGAAAGTATTATAGAAAACCGTGAGTGTCTGAATAAGTTTGTAATCAAATATCTACCTAAATAACATCAATAGCCAAAACACCAAACGTACCTAAGACTCGTTTACCTGTCTTGAAATAAAAAAGAACATAACTCTAATACCCTAATATTAGGTACATTAAAACAGTTTCAAGAAGATTACATTCTTTTAAAAGCCATTTCCCTAGATCGGTTGCAAATTGCATGCGGTTTGCTACATTTTTACATAACATCATCCGAAGACTGACCAGTGTTTTCATTGCGTAATTTAATGTACCACTTCTCGCATGATACAGATTACATGTCCGAGCAAACTGAATGTATTTGAATGATGTATTCCATTTCGACATTCTCCTGTGAGAGTGGAAGCTATTGTTTTTGGAATTTACAAATTGCGTGTGTGAAACTGGACTTACCTGCGTAGGTGTGAAGGTTGGTACATGAGTTCACTTTGTGCAATATTTTTATGTCTAGATGAAGATAAGATTATGCACGACAAATGAGTATTTTTTTAAGATTTGGGGTGAATATATTATAGAATATATTAGGTGTAAACGAGGCTTGAAGAGAGTTCTCTACAAGTAGACCCTGACATTGCAGTCATTGCAGAGGTCCATGAGCGACGGTAACTCCTTCAATCACGTGGCCCGTTGGTCTAACCTATAATGTGAAAAGTTTTTGCAAAATTTCACAACACCACAGACTAAAAATGGTGAAGGAAAACATCGTGAAGAAACCTGCACATTGGAAAAGGATTTAAAAAATCCTTCGAATATATGCCAAGTCCCTAATCCACCTTGGGCAAGCATGGTGGACTATGACTAATCCCTCTGAGAAAACCTGAGCCCATCAGTGGTGAGTAATGGGTTGTTACAGTGCAGTTAGTCTAAACCGTGACAATTAAAAGATTATGTGATGAGCACGCAGTCGTAGTCATTAGATTTAATTTTGTTATGTTCATAAAAGATGTCACTATCAACTAAATCGGATTACATGCGACACTTTCTCTCGACCAGATTAGATCAGGAAGCCACACGTTAATAAAACAAAAATCAGCACATTACGTCAGAATCGTGGTTCGCCTTTTACCATTGTTGTTGTTCCGGTGTTCCGTTAATGGCTTAATTAGGAGTTAACCGGTCTTGATGTTGTATTTTGACCTAGATTAAGACTAATTACAGTTGCGACAGTTTTCAACTGATTCTGTGTGCTGCGAATTTAGTTCCGGTGTATTTGGTGACATTTTGAATCTTTGCATGAATAAAATCGACTGAATTCGTTTTTTTAATGCTAGATAAACGAGCTTACGGCCCTCCTGATGTAAGCGGTCACCGTCGCTCAAGAACCTCTGCAACCAGGGCGACGAGCCGTTATCTATCACCTACTTACAGGCTTTTTATTAAATCTCGTTTAGACATTTATGAAATCTCTTGAAACACTAATGTCTATCACTATCACTATCTAATATATAAAATTCTACCACCGAAACGGCTTGATCGATTTTGATGAAATTTTTTGTGCTTATCCGATATCTATGAGAATCGGCCAACATCTATTTTTCATCTCCCTAAATGTTAGGGGTAGTCCACCCCTAAATTTTTTAATTTATTTTTACTTTATTAAATGAAATCCAGTGTTAGTCTAAAGAAAAATCATGGTTTTTGATGGCAGTCGATACTGTCAGTGTGGTGTGTCGAGATGCGAGTTCGAGTTCCAGTGGTACCGGCAAACGAGCAAGAAAAACAGTAGGTAGAATTGTGTGCTTTTAATAGCCCGAGAGCTAGTTTCAATTTTTGGGTAGCTATTTGAGGCAAGCTGAAACTTCTTCTAAGTTGATATATTCAAACTCGGAATTGCAAAACTGGCTGATGAGTAGCGAGGCTAAACGGATCCCTACATTTTTAAAACGTATGCAGACGAGCCAACGGGCCACCTGATCGTAAGTGGTTACCGTTGCTCATGGACCTCTGCAATTCTTGTTATTTGCAAGTAATTAGCTAAAAATGTAATCAAATTTATTAGTATAGTAGAAACTGTTGATTTTTCTTAGTAGTAAGTTGACAACAATAAAACTATATCTACCCAATCATCATCATCAGCCTATAGACGTCCACTGCTGGACATAGGCCTCCCCCAAACCTCGCCACATCAACCGGTCCTGCGCCATCTGCATCCAGTGACCTCCCCCAAAGAATTGCATCTTTGAAGTGGCAATGGGCAGGACACATTGTGCGAAGAACGGATGGCCGATGCGGCCGAAAAGTTCTGGAGTGGCGGCCACGAACCGGTAGGCGCAATGTTGGTAGACCCCCCACAAAATGGACCGACGATCTGGTCAAGATCGCGGGAGGTCACTGGATGCAGATGGCGCAGGTCTACCCAATAAATTCTCATTATCTCCGTAAGGTACATAAATAAAGGATTTTGTCAACAAATAAAACAACAAAATATCACAATAAAAAATGTATTATATCTATACATAACATCGGACCATAACCATACAAACTGTACATGAAATATGCTATATAATGGCATATAATAATAATATAACATCACCGGATTATCAACATATATTATAATATAAAGATATATTATAATTTACCTTAAAAACATCATAACTTGTTAGTATAATATCCAAAATTACTAGATATTGGAGGAAAAGAGTATACAGGGTGATTTCCTATACGTGGTACATACTAATAGAGGTAAATGGACAGACGATACCTTATTCAAAAAAAAAATAAAAACAGGTGGTTACAATATGACCAAATTATCCACAAAAACATTTAAGTGCGGACACCGATATTCACTTATTACGCAATCTTAACTCCGGTCGTTGCCTTTAAAATAACCTACCCCGTCCCGGGAAATCCCCCGGAAGTAGCGGCTGTGTTGCATGTCGGCTCACCGCTCAGTCAAAGTGCATGAGCCGAGGTCAAAGTGCGTCAGCGCAGCAATTTTTGATCGCGTTGTTTTCGTGTTGTTTTGTGTTTTAGTGGTGTTGTGTCAAAATGTCTTTCAACAATAGTGAAATGTGGGACATGGTTCGCGCTTACTGCAGAGCCAATGATAGCGTACGAGGTGCTATAGCATTGAACAGAGTAAAAAACAATTTAAGAAGGCGTGCCGAACTCTGCATTGCTCAAAATGGAGATCATTTTGAGCACTTGCTTAGTGTAGTGTGAATGTGTGTAGTAAAAATGAAATAAAAATTAATGAAATTTAATGATACCTATTCAAAATGAAAAAAAAAAAAACGTGAAAAGAAACAAACGATGGACGCGGTCTTATCACTAAAGATGATCTCTTCCAGACAACCCGAATGTTCATCGATATTAAAGAGGTGAGCACTTTTGAATTAACCCCAGCGGCGGGCCCACTGAGCCGCTGAGATACTCACTTGACAACGCAGATGCAGTGACCATGTTTTTTTGAAAAATTAAGACAACTTTGGTCGTGGTTTACTGAGCTGAGAATTAATATTTTTATATTATAATAATTACATTGTTAACCTTTGATCTTCAACTTTTTTATCCCTGAATATGTACCACCATCATCAAGTCACCCTGTATACTGAGACCAAAACATAGATTATACATGCACAATAAAAATCGAATAATTTCATTTCAAAAACGAACATTTTAATCGATAGATAATCCGGTGACTACCATCGAGTTGGATTGCTAATTAAAAATCGATTATTCGTGGTTACAGTCCGATTTTTACATCAGTACGATTTTCGCCGAATCGATTTAAAATAATCGATAATTTCAAGCATTCCAACCAGATGTTTCATAGCAGAATTTCCTTTGTTACTAACTGATGTCCGAATAATCGATTTAGGCCAAATTAGAATCGATAATGGTGGTTATAGTAACATGACAAAAACTTGATTTTTGTCTTATGGAAAAAAAACCAAACAAAAATTCACTATCGTCTTATTAACCACTCAACTGGGATCGGCAACCAAATTGGTTTGTTTACTTTTGCCAAGTCTGTGGCAGGAGCCAAAATTGAACAAGTTCTAAAACTTGTTTTGTTTACATTTTTTAATCGTCTCATATTTTACGGAGATGATATATTTTCGCTGAAAATGCAATACAGCGTCATGTAGTAATAAAGATTTGCAAATATATAAGGTTTAATTTGAAATCAAAATTAAAAATTGTTGGAAAGAATGAATGAATAAAGGGGCTCAAGCACGGTATTGATTCCGAACGAAGTCCCCAGTTTCGCCATCTAGCGAATAGTGACGTTCCCAGTTGAGTGGTTATAAGTGTTAAATATTAGAAGACAGTCAAACTAAAACAAATACAGACCAGACACCCATTTACAAGAAAAAAAAGTGATTTACAACAATAAATAAAAATACAAAGGTCGAACACCTTTTAAATAATAAATTTAAAATGTATTCGGACATCAGAACTTTTCGTTATTATTTGTTAAGAATCCGTTTTATATGAAATCGTCGTAGTCATCATCGAAGTTTCCATATGTTTCGTATTGATTGAGGTGTGCCTGAAACAAAATAATAGGTTTTTTTACTGTTCCGGATATTAGTCCAAAACTAACAAAACAACTACTGCGCCTGAAAAAGAAAGACCTAAAAGCAGTAGTAGGAGCCATAACGGGACATGGACCGTTCAACAAACACCTTTTCACCCTAGGTATAACTGACAGCCCGCTATGCAGAGCCTGCATGGAGGAGGAAGAAACAGCTGCTCATGTGCTGCTGGAGTGCACAGGAGTCGCAAACTACCGGGCAATACACCTTCGCTCACCGAGGTTGCTAACCGAGGCGGTCCCCAGACCTAAGAAGCTGGCTGGCTTCCTAGAGGAGCTGGGTTGGAGTACATCCTAGTTTCATCACCCAGGCGCAATTCTGACGTCGGTTTGCGGAAAATAGCCCGCTCAACACTATCACTATCACTAGGTTTTTTTAAAATTAGATAAAATTTGCTACTTTGTACATTGCCCACTGCTGGGCGCAGGTCTCCTCGGTAGAAGGATCGGGCATAGTCTATTCGCTTATTTTGGAAGTTGAATACTTGAAAACCATATTATTAGTGGAACCGAGCAACTTCGTCTTCGTCACAAGACGGAATAATTAAGACAGTTTCTGTGTCCCAGATTTCATCACTAAGTCATCCATCAGTGTTTCTAAGCAAAGCTGGTTATGTGAGTTTGTGAAATACATTCTGTATCTAGATATACTTTTGTCAGTATTTCGTTCCCGTAGATCGAAAATTAATTGCGAGTCGCCGGTACAATCTTTTTCGTTCTGTCTGACTGACATCTCAAGAACTATGTGGAAATGAAAGTTAAGCATACTCGCCAATTAAAATGTGAAGTCTAAATTTATTTTGTTATTTTTCGTTCTACGAAGCAGATTTGCTTTATTTTTTAGCATTTTTTTACAATTTAATTTTGTAATTTTTTCGAACTTATTGTTAGTAACAATCACTTATGTATTTTAAATTAAATAATGAATGATAAGTCACGAACTTGACTGATGTACAAACTTATCTGTTTATCATGAATGTCAACTTATCAAGTTTTCTTATCTTTGAATATTACTGTATTGTGACAAAGCATCTATTCATTCACAAAATACTCCTTGAAATACTCAAAGAATGTCTACTATTAATATTATAAATGCGAAGGTAACTCTGTTACTCTTTCCCGCTTAAACCTCTCAACTGATTTTGATGAAATTTGGCACAGACTATCTTTAGACCCTGAGAAAGAACATAGGCTACCTTTTAATTGAAAGTTAATATTTATAAATGAGAAAGTAACTCTGTCTGTCTGTTACACATTTCCGCTTAAACCTCTCAACCGATTTTGATGAAATTTGGTACAGACAATGTTTAGAGAAAATCTTACTTTCTGAGAATGAACATAAACTATGCGGGCCCGTTAGTAGATTTTAATGTTACTTACATTGTCACCTTCCAGTTTTAGCTTGGCCTTGCCTTTGCCTTTAGTAGCCTTCTTAGTTTTGTCATTCTTTTCAGCTTTCTGTTTCTCAATATATAAATTGTCAACTGTTAACTTTATCCGTCTGATGTCTCCTGATGACACTGAAATTTAATAAAGACAAAATATAAATATTTAATTTACTTTTTTTTATTTCAATATTTTTAAAAATAAATTTAAAACATGTAAAGTAACTTAAAATTATAGAATGCTATGTAATGAATTTCTACAGTACAAATAATTTTAAGCAGAATTTAGTAAAATTATGAAATAAAATTAAGTCTTTTATCCACTCAACTGGGAACGTCACTATTCGCTAGATGACGAAACTGGGGACTTCGTTCGGAATCAATACCGTGTTGAGCCCCCTTTTAAAAACATTATTTTCCAAAAATTTATTAAACATTATATTTTTGTAAATATTTATTACTAAACGATGCTGAATTGCATTTTCAGCGAAAATATATCAACTCCATAAAATATGAGACGATAAAAAAATGAATGTTTTAGAACTATAGCTCAATTTTGGCTCCTGCCACAGACTTGGCATAAGTAAACAAACCAATTTGGTTGCTGATCCCAGTTGAGTGGTTAAGCTTAGCTGTTCATGTCATGTCATTTAAAAAACATTTATTGATAGAAGAATCATGAAAAGACTGATGAATAAGGTTTGCTCAATTTTAAATCTATCTTGCACGCCATTTCAATAATACTAGCATTGCACAATAAATCTTGTCACTATTACCAAAATATCAGTTACTAATTCATGATAAAAATGAATAAATAAAAACTTACTTTGCACTAAAATATTCTTGACTAGTTCATCAACAAAACCGGGAAACTCATCCTTGGCTTTGTAGAAGCTGAGCTTCTTTGTAAGGAGATCAGCAAATTCAGTGAACTCTTCTTTTGTAGTTGGGTGGAAATTGTCCAACTTTCCACTACTGCCTTCTGTTACGCCTATGGAATAAAAATAAGAAATAAATAAGAATATGGAATAAAGATAAGAGAATAAAATAAGAAGAGAAGAGAAGAAGATAATAAGTCAACATAATTTTGAGTGTAATTTGGTGTTCCTTAGTGAAGAAATCCTTCTTGTGTATCTTCAATCCAGAACCTAGGAAGTCATGATTTTACAAAGTCTCTAAAAGTACAATTCTGTACTGAACTCACAAAGGTTTGGTGTTGGCCAAAAGTGGTGTCCTTAATATTGCAAATTAAATTAGTAATTTTTTTTATAGTGTTTACACAAATTGCACAAATTTTGATGTATTTTTTTAAAATTTTCATGAACTTTAACTTCAAGTAAGATCACACAAAGATGGAGCTATTTTAGAAAAATGGAATATCTTTTTGTAAATATTTTTATTTTAAAACATACCAAATGTCTCCATGGCGAGCCGTAAGTCAGATTCCTCTTGCAGTTTCTGCTGTCGGAGTTTCTCTGCTAGTTTCTGTTCAGGAGTCATTTCTTCTAAAGCTTTCTCAGCAGCAAGACGCTCAGCCTTTTCGCGTTCCTGACGCTAATAATTAAAATGTTTTTTATTTGTGTATGTAGGTGAGCTATCTGATTTTGATCAGTTAGAGTTGCTTATGGACTTCTGCACTATCAAGGAACACTGCGGGGCGCTACCTATGGTCTAATTTTGATTTTCTGCAAGTCTCGTTTGAAGAAGGATAAGCGATTGGGAAAAACCTGATATTGTATAAGTTTTTATTATATATAGGAAAACTATTGACATTAGTGTTAAAATATGTTATTTAAATAAATATATGAATGAATTGCAGTTAATTACTAAAATTTACATATTACATTAATTGAAGTTAAGAATGTTATTAATTTTAATTAAAGTAGAATTTTATTCCTTGTAGATAACTTTATTATTTCATTCAATTACTTTTTTATTGCATGATAAATACACATGAATAAACTAGTTAAATTGGTTTTCAGTTGATATTGTAAGCACAAGTTTTGAAATACATTATTAATCTTGAAGAAGCATTGAATTAATGTATGATTGTTATCTGAAGTCTCCAAATACAACTTTGAGGATAATGGAGCCATGCTGTAGGTAGTATTGGACTGATAGTTTCTTTCGCTATACTTTATTCCATTTAGATGGAGTCAGCAAAATGTCTTCTCTCCACTTTCTTTCTTTACATACATCATCTGTCACATCGGAAACCATCATTTCATCCTTCACAGAATCAGACTATCTTTTATTAGTTTTTCATTAAATTTCTACTTATTAACAATGTGTATATTTTAAGATAATTTTAGCCTAGTTGGAACTGATAAATAATTTAACGATATGTTGCCATGTGACTTTATAATTTAGTTTAGAACTCAAGTTTATCTTGTATTAGTTTCAAGGTGACGATATGAATTAAATTTTGTAATTGTTTGACCTTTTAAATGGAATATGTTAAGTTTTTTCATAACAAAAAAAAGTACAAGTGCTTGACAACAATGATTTTATTGATGACTAAGTTTTGACCAATTATGGTGTTCTTATCAAGTCATTAAAGATGATTGTCATTAGGTATTTCCAAGTTAGATATCAGTAGCGAAAGTCAATATTTAGTCATTTTTGAGTAATTAGATGTTAAATAAAAACAAAATACCAGTATCATGTGGTATTTTTGAATGGTCTACATTAAAAAACTGTTAGTCACATATGTTCGTCTTTCTTACCTCTCGTTCGGCTATTTTGTCAATAGTTTTCTTTTTAGGTTTTGGTGGAGGAGCAGCACCCTCAGTTTTTTCCTCGTCCTTTTTTTCTTCTTCCTCATCCTCCCAACTTTCCTGCAAAATTCGTCTGACGTCAACACGTAGGCAGATTTAGGTTATGTAGTTTCTTCCGCAATTTATTCGCACAATAACTCATAAAACGTCGTAAACTTGGCACATATAACGTTACCTTCACATTGTCGTCTTCGTCCTCTCCTTCCCACTTGTTGGAGGCTGCCAACGTGGTCGGCAATTTGGGCTCAAAATTATCCGCATCTGGAAAGTACCACGAAGTGACATTACGAATAATTAACGTAGGTAACGAACTTGTTTATTTAACTACGTCGTAAAATACATACCCCACGACACGTCCATTTTCTAGGGCTCCAGATAGCACCAATATATTTTTTAACTTTTCACGTGAACACTAAAACCGGACAGCTATGTAACTTGCTGCGACAATGACTTTTATCACAAGATGTCTCCAGAATCGTTTTCTAGACAACAACAAAACTAAAACGTATTTCGTCAAACTGAAGACGATTTTCTGCTATGATTGTCACCGGATTGAAAAACAACGAACAAATGACATAACATTGGCGAAGCCCCAATAGACATGTAATCACAAAATGATTTAGAAAAGTAAGAATCCATTGCAGACGATAATTTCCGATTTACTAAAATTATTCAATATGGCCGCTCTGGAACCCGATTGTTTTTTACTTTGTAGTGGCCATTGGCTCTTGATTCGTATAGCCTATTTGGTTTGTATTAAAACAAAGAGAGTTTGCCATAGTTTGAATGAAAATAGTAATAAAAAATACTGAGATCATCGTGAATACATGGATGGTAGCAGTAAGAAAAAATTAAATGATTTTTACTTTTATTTTATACCTAGTCCAATTTAAAGTCAATTAAAGTACTTGTTGTCCAAATGCAATGAGTCGGCTTCATAACACTTTGGTAGGTTAAATTCATGACCTTATGGATTACTTAATGAGTTATTAGCAAAATGGCGAAAAAAAAAGTAGAATTATTTATTGAAATTAAAAATGAAAAAGAATTCCAATCAATTATAAAGCTCAATTCAGAGGCATTGATTTGTAAGTTTCTCATACCCATTTATGTGATGAGGAAAACCCATACTTTCACAGACTATTCATTAATAAATGAGACATACCTCGTTTAGAATCTGACTAACTAATAGTTACATAATTATAAGATGTCTATTTTTCTATGAAGGTGACTAATAAGAAATTTACTGTCATTTAAAACCTGTAGGTGCAGAGGTGTACAGTCAATTTGCAGGGTCCTGTACAGCGCTCGATAGGCTAATGACAAACATTAAATTCGACTGGAGTGATGGTAAAATTGTGCTCTTGAAGGTATTCCGATTTCTTACTTTGCCAAATTTTTAGTACATTTTATTTACAAATAGGAAGCATAATCTTTAAATATTACTAGGTTCCTTCAGATGAAGTGGAGCTACTAAAACGATTTCGTAATCATAGTGAACCTGTCTATCTATTCATTTATGTAAGTAATAGTAATTATTAAGTTTAAAAATGAAATTATAAACGAAATTCTTAATGTTTAAATACTAAATTTATTTATTTATTATCCGTAAAATAGCTGTTATGACTGAACTCGTTAGTCTATTAATATGACAATAATATTCGTCGCTATACTGGTTAGAATAAATATTATAACTACGAGTTTAGATTTGGCTGTATAGTTAGATTCCGTGGCTTGAAGGAAATTTTCAAACATTAAAAAAAAATGTGTTTCCCGCTTTTTTTTCAATAAATTAAATTAATAATCGATAAGTTAATTCTAAAAGTTTATTAATTATTATTGAATTCTAAAGAAGGTAACATAACAAAAGCATAAATTTTACAACACTTTCGTATTTTAATAAGTTGCAGGATTTTTTAATACAATATTGTTAAATAATTGAACTTTTACAGAAAAATAAAGTTACAAAAGTATTCCGTGGTGTTGACAACATAAAATTTGCGGAAGTGGCGAAAAAAGAGATTCTGCTTCACAAAAAGGAACGAGAAGGGCTTGGAATAGACAGAGTATATTATGAGATAAATGAACCATTACCAGATGAAGTTGTCAGTATTATTATTTTACGTTGATAATATGAAATATAATGATGTTAAAGTAGGAACGTAGTCATACGAACTCCAGTACTAAACAATATAGTGACTCATAGTGATAAGGCTCCTTTCACTTGTCTTATCTAGCCTGGCTTGAGTCTACATAATTTATTTATTTAGGTACACCAACAGCAGACATAAAAGACTGTTCTTATATGACTGCCTATTGTAGGTATACACGACATTTTTTTTTTTATAATAACATGGATTAAATACAAATATATTATGGAATAATCAATAAAAAAATATGCAGACATATTTAAAACTTACTAGTAAAACAAAACGACAAAAGAATAATAAAATATAATTAAAATAATAGGTAATGTTACATGGATGGTTGAAATGTTAAATGGACTTATAATGAGATAAAAAAGAAACGTGTTTAACTTAAGTTAATTATCGAATAAAAAACATAATAATTAATAACAGCTCTATTGCACCATATTACTATTACATTGTCACTCGTTACACACAAATTTTGGCTCAAAGGGAAACAAGAAAGTTGGTCAAATTTAACTTGCAACATTCCACCCAAGTCAACGTTTTTAGGTACACAGTTACATCCAGTGCAAGTTATTAAAGCTTTCAATTGAAAACATGTCAGTTGTTGCAACAAGATAATTTAATTTTGTTGAATGACACAATATAACATGTGCATTACACAGATGGCGCTAGTAGTAATCGACATTAGTTTATTGTGATGCTGGCTGACACGTGCAATTTCGACTACGTCACAAAGGGTCTGACCTATGATCTCTTGCGTCTGACTCAGTGTTATCACATCAAAAACATCTAAAATTATCAATGCTTCTCTACAATTAATTATAATAATACACATAAATCTTTGTTGCATTTTCCCAACTACATAATTGCAAATATTTTAATATAAAAAAACTACTGTTTCCTGTCCAGGTCCAGTATAGCAGGTAATCCTTTCCTGGATATTATGTAGCAGTAGAGTTCTTGCTAATACAAGTAAAACGAGTCCAAACACGACCTGTCTACCTTGTTTAGCACAAGAGTTCCTATGACTACCTTCCAAATCTATCATCAGATCAGCGCCATTTATTTTTTTATTTTCATATTATTTCATTGTCACGCGATAATATACATGTCCAAAATGTTAGTTCAATAGAAGACCGGGAAGATTGACAAAATTAGCTTGCAAGATTCCACCTGAACTTACATAATTACATCTAGTGCAAGTTAATATAAAGCGTGAAATAAACATATAAGCTGTTCTCAACCAGGAATGGTTTCGTGATTTATCCAATAAAGATCATCTCGAGATGTATTCCCAACTTGAACGCCGTGCAGCCAGACAGGCCACCAGAAAACGTTACAGAGCTGAACTAATGGTGCCACATCTAGGCATTATAAATTTTGTTCTATTCTGGCCGCATTGCAAACATGCTCACCCGGAGTTGTATGAGCAATGGGATCTGAATGGTTAGAAACAATAAAATACGTTTTTGGTGTATAATTTAGCCATTAGGCTGCGTTTCCACCAGAGATGTGCGAGGATGCATAGCGAGGGATGTCTTTGTAAAGAACCAATAGGATCGCTTCATTTACCTTGCCTCGGTCAGCACAGCTCTGGTGGAAACGGCTCAGCGGAGCTAGATTTTTGCGCATACAAAAGAAGCGCGGGATGTGTACGAGGGAAGTGTGCGAGGAATGTGTGTTGAGAAAGATGTGTTGCGAGGTTTGCGCATACTGTACCAGCCATTTATGTGTACTGTACACATAAATGCGCATTTTCACAGCTCCGCTACACATCCTCGTAGGCACATTATCATCGCACAGCTTTGGTGGAAACACCCACACATTTTCACAGCACAGCTAGACATCCTCGCACGACACATTTCCATCGCACATCTCTGGTGGAAACGCAGCCTTAAAATCCCCTGATGGGCTCAGGTCTTCTTATTAGAGGGGTCAGGCATAGTTAAACATCCTAGCTTAGTGTGGCTTGGAGACCTCACACATCAAAACTTTTATTCTTCCTCAAAATTTTGAAAAGCTATCCCACGACGTTTTACCACGCTGTTTTTTGCTAGTGGAGTTGTAATAAATTAAATAAAGGTAAGATTAAAAGAACAATGCGTTTGGCTAAGTAATATACAGGGTTATTTCTTAGTGAGGGTACATATTGAAGGTCATGGTAGCTGATGGTTATATACGACCAGTAAAAATATTATTACCAAAGAATATGGCTTAATGCCTTAGTAATCGCAACTTAAAAATATCTAAAATTCTTGCAAAATGATGGTTTTTCGACAGCTGATGGGTGTGGCGGAGGTGTGGGATGCGCGAGATCACTAGAGGTCGTTAGTCAACACTCTTTTAGCCGAAATTGTTTATGTTTGAGGTAGTTTTGTCGAATTTAGATTTAAAAAAAAATAATAATTTTACCTATTTTTTGTAATATTCCGTTTTAGAACAGAGTACTCATCACCCTCCTGCAATATGTATCTTCTTTAAAAAATCACCCTGTATAAGTGCATAAGTAGTACTGCTGTGTCGCGCACTAGTTTTTTGGTCACAGTTTAAGTAGAAATTAATCGAGTCTTTATTAGTTTTGTCTCACCTCGAGATATATTAATAAGTATTAATGATGCGGCTAGTAAAGTAGGTACAAATCTACGAGTATTATTTATACAAATTGATAAATTATTAGCTCGTGACAAGGTGACAGTGAGTTACCTACTGCTTATTTTGCGAAATAATTTTTTGCCCTTAAAAACGACTCTAGGTATAATAATGATTGGACGAGAAGAATTACAGCTAACTAAAGAAAAAGCAGAGGACATTCTTTATGAAGGAGATGCACCAATCAATGAGGCTTCAATGCATGCTTTGCTATCAGGCACGGCTTTGGCCATTTGCTTCCGTCTGCTGGATACTGACAAACATTTTGTTTGTGAGTTTTTTCGTATTATTTTTGGGATGTAAACTATTTTCGAAAGGTTTTTTTTATGTCTGGATAAATATCAGACATCAACAGCGAATATAAGAGTAGTCGTCAAAACTTGTAGGTACTGGCAGTATAGACGTTTTCGACACGTATTTTTTTTGAGTTTCAAACAATAATCCGGTGATGTATCGAATGGAGGAAGAAATTGTACTATTTAGCTCTATATATTTCCTGTTGAAAGAAAAAATATCGCCACCAAAACTTATGCCTAAAATTTTGTCTACCTAATTTCGCTCGTTCAGTGAACAGAGAAAACATTTCAGCTCTGGTTCGTAAAATTTTGTATCAAGATGTCAAAGAACATGGTGAATCAGAGAAAACGTACGCAACTCCTTTTGATCACTATAAAACTCACAGTCTAACGAAAGAAGCAGTGCTCTTGCAACGATGTGAAGAAAAGGCTAAAAAGAAGGTGACCCTGAGTTATAAAAGTTTTATGTAGAACTTTCAATTGAGTTATAAATCAATATTCCACTTAATAAAGTAACAAGAATGATTTCCTCTTCAAATAAATTTAAAGAAAGCTTCTACACATGCTCAGCACTTCAACTTTCAAAATTTTATGAGTGCGTACGAGTAAACGCTCTGGTCAAGCTCGCGGGAGGTCACTGGATGCAGATGGCGCAGGACCGGTCGATGTGGCGAAGTTTGGGGGAGGCCTATGTCCAGCAGTGGACGTCTATAGGCTGATGATGATGATGATGATGATGTACGAGTAAACGAGATTGTTGAGACTTTTTGATTATTGGGTTTCGCATCTCAATATTTCACTATCTCCTTTTATTTTAGACTGTAGCCAAGTCTCCAAACAGCCAAAACAATATCGATATATTTGTGGTTTTCAATTTCTACTCTTGGGTGGGAGTATTGATGAAAATGGTATCTATAGTAGATACTAGCTTAATACCCTCCAGTATAACTATTTTAGGAGGAAGCTAAAGAGAAAAAGACTAGAAGACTATCAGAGATGAGGCGTCTTGCTCTCCAATCCCTGCAAGATGCGATTGAGGCTAAAAGAGCCAAGAAGGAACAGAAAAAGTTGGAATTACTTAGAGCTGGTGTTAGTGGATTATTGATGTGTTTTGTTGGTTTCTGATAGGTCTCGAAATCTTTAGGCTATCTTTATTTTATTGGGAACTAATAAACTAGTAAAAGTTGATCAGTTCTGCACTAATTGAAACGTGTTAAATATATTAAATGGCGGAAATAGGCCGGATAGTGATCATTTTATCACTAAGCGCTAGGTATACAGAGTGAATATGTCTTTGTGGTATATTTATTTGAAGCTGAAATGGGCTAAATGTCACCTCCTTCTGTACCAGTCTCACTGCGGGTAGGTACAGTAAAAAGAAAACGTTTGTTTGAATTCAAAAACAAGAGACTACGGGTTGTATGTCGAAAGACATTCACCCTATTACGGATTCAAGAAGAATACTTATGATCAATGTAGGTACATTGACTTAGGTAATCGAAGTATATAATGTAATTTTCTTGATTTGGACCAATTTCTGCAAGGCTGTAACGATCTTTTTATATACCTACTAGCTGACTCGCGCAACTTCGTCTACGCCGAAAAAAAAAATTAGGGGTGGACTACCCCTAACATTTAGGGGATGAAAAATAGATGTTGGCCGATTCTCATAGGTACCGGATAAGCACAAAAAATTTCATCAAAATCGGTCGAGCCGTTTCGGAGGAGTTCAAGTTCGAACACCGTGACACGACAATTTTATATATTAGATTTCCCTGAATCCAGTTTGTCATATTCGTAGCACCCGTATTGTTTTGTCCATCATCAAACGAGGCTTAAGGGAAGTTCTTAAAGGTATGTCGTAAGTACCTAATGATCCCGCAGTGTCCCTTGACATTGCAGAGGTACATGAGCGATGGTAACCACTTATGGTATACTTAATCGTCACCTCAGTGCTTGGCCAATCTGCACTCGAGCAAATTTTACAGGAGACAGCAAACAAGCACGGAATTTTCGTTAAGTGCCGTGTTGAGAAAAAAATAGAAATGAGATTTTTATTGTTTTAGAATTGAATATTTTAAAAACATATTTTGCCAGTCGGATGGAAATTTTATTCTTTATAAAACTGCATTAAAAAGTAATTTTCGTAAAAAATGTCAGATTGGCCAAACAAGCACTGAGGCGACGTAATGTGCCCGTTGGCGCATCTGCCAATGTCGCAATAAAAATACAGATTAACCGTGATTTAATTGTAATGTAGGATTTACTTGGCCTTGAGAAACTTAAGGAACAACCAAGCGATGAAGATTTGAGCTTCGTTGAACCTCAGCCGGTAAGTTAACATTGTTGGTTAGCTTATTAACGAATAGTTTGGGTCGGTATAATGTTAATGAAGCTTTTCTTATTGAGATCAACAGCTCGTAGGGTCACTTAATTCAAAGGGCTTTTTAACTTAATTTTTTGTATCTTGTAGTACCTTTAGATTCCAGAAATCTATACTTTATTACAATCTAACCTTAAACTCTTTCGGTTATTACATAAATTGGATATTATAAAAAAGACGCAAAGCTGCGCGCTAAGAAGGTATATTTCGTCTGTTTCTCTGCGTAGAAGCTGATTTTTGAAATTAACTGTAGTGTTTTGTTTTGACTTTCAAAATGCACGTGCTAACCCATTTTGAACTAAATGGTTCAATTTGAAAAAGTAGACAGTAGTGGATATCGTAATATTATGTCAGATTCTAACTGCATTTTGGTTTATTGTATTTCTTATTCTGCATATCAAGGTTATAATAAGCTTGTATAAAATAGTGGTCCAAGAGCTGTGTGTGTGTGAGTGGCAAATTTTGTGTAGGTACCTATTTGAGGCAAGCTGAAAACCTGGTACATAGTTATATTTATATACTCAAACTCGGAAATGTAGACCTGGCTGCTGAGTACCATGTTTTCAGCTTGCCTCAAAAACCTATCTAAAATGCAAATTTGCCACTAGCTCTCGGGCAATAGCTGCTAACTTACGAACATGACTAGACTGGCCGAAATGTAATGACGTAGATTCATACATGAAGCACTCGTTTTAAAAACCCGTATTGATTAACAGTTAGAATCTCCAAGTGACACAGAAAGCTCTACTTCTAGTGGAGATGAAGAGTATTTTCCACCACCAGGGTTGCCTACACCAGGGTTTTATGCTCCGCCTAACGATATAGCTAAGACAAATGGATTGGCCATACTTTTTCCGAAGGTACTATTAACTGGAACTAATATTATTCCTTTAATGCGAATTGGTGACTTTACATGTCTAAAAGGATTTTAATCCATTCCCAATATACAGGTATCACGAAGTTTCCCTTACAGTTTTGACTAGTAGGGTTGTGACAAATCTTTGCCAGATTTCCAGGTCAAACTAGGTTCGAATCTGACCTCACACCATAATAATTATATTACGTCACAAAGTAATCATTCGATCTTTAAAAAATAACCATTTATCTAAAATAAGAATCATTCAAATCGGTCTACCCAAATTCAAGTTATGAGGTAGGTAACAAACGTAAAAAATATCTCCTATTAGAGGTCATCACCAACATCCAACACATGTAAAAATAAATGACGGTAATGGCCAACCCATATGTAGACGGGATGTTTGTATGCATTGGCCCAATATGAAAAACTGGTCAATGGATTTAGAAAACGCAGGACCGGCCGTTTGGGGCAGGCCTATGTCCAGCAGTGGACTTCTAAAGGCTGATGATGAATGACTGTTTGACAGTGGGCTTACCAGTTGTCACTAGTATGCATTGAAAGTTAGTGATTCAATAAGTAGATCCATTATAGGAGATACAAGTTTTATCTTTAGCATATTCTGTTAACTGGAAATTTAATTAGAAGATTTTTAACAGATAGTAGCAGAATACGTAACTCCTCAGTCAGAGTTCCTCCCTCCTCACGTACTTGTGATGTTGGAAATATGGAAGAGACACAAAGCCATTAAAGCTTTGACCAAATACAAAAAATATGTTATTCATGTTAGTATAATTCTTGAGTCTTTAACTAGTTTTTAATTTACGTTTACTTTACTTTATTCGTTCTTCAAATAAAAATTTTGTTATGTATTTTACTAAATTTAGTTTAATAATGAAATTAAATTGAAGTCAGCTGCAAGTTCGTATTTACCTACTCTAGATCTATTCAACCCCTTACAAATAATTGCAATACGCAAATTATTTTGAGAACGGAAAGTCATTGAAAGGGACTGGAAAATGGCTTTATTTTGACTCCGATTCTCTCTACGTCCCCACAACTTTTGCCAAAGTATTCGCATAATTTTCGCACTATTTTTTGTGAATACAATTTTCGATACATTCCATATTGTCAATACTTTTGAAATTACTATCAATTATATTCTATGTGTGCGGGCATAAGTATAAATAAAATTAATGTACAGGTCGGCATTTTTGAAGCAACTACGCCGTACGATGCTGTTCATATTGCATACAATGTAAAGGAATATGATGCCGACGTCGCTTCTGAGAACGCGTCAGTAAACAATATTATAAATATTTATTGTTTTATATAACGTTTAGCGACCTATATTAATATAAAGACTGCTTTTGTATAGAATAATTAAGAATAACGTATAAGTAAAGGAGATCTTATATGAGATGACATTTCTAAACAATCTAATCCGAAAGTGGTTTAAAAGTACCTAAGTAAAAATACCTAAGTTTCCAATGGAAAACATTTCGCACATCTAGATTTAAAGGGAGTTAACTAAAAATCTACCAAAACGAGCAAACTTTTTTTTGACGGAAACAAACTACCTCACTTCAATCTTTCCCTCAGCTGGATAGTTATACCAGTAATTTCCAAAATATATTTATTATTGCTCTGATACGTGTTTTAAGTCTGAGTTGACTCTCTTTGGATCAAGGCGGATCAACATAGACGATTCGTAGGTGCCTAACGCATCATCTTAATATTGTCCTTAATTTTGCTTGAGTTTTTGGGAAAGTTCGTTTTGGGGAACAGGCATATTCTTTTGACTTTTGAAGGGTTTTTAGATCACTTTCATGCATTATTAACGGGTTCTTACAACGATATTTAATTAACTGAATGATCTTGACATATCAACGTTATTGCAAACGTCATGATTACGAAAAGACGATACGGCGGGTAGATTTACGAGCAAACAAATCTGTCTACCCTCTTGTTCTCTTTTGGGTAGTACCACTGTTTTTAGATCTCTAAGTTCAGGTTTTACTAATAGGGACATCGAAAACGTGAAGCTAGCAGTAATGTTATCAATAGAGAGTGACATTCCATTGCTAATGCTGATGGACCTGAGTCCAGTACACGTCAGTCGTGACTCCGCAGCCGCCGAAGAGGAATGCGATGCCATGTTCCCCGTACACTACGCACCAGATAACAATGATCTTGTTGACTTTGAATAAAGTTTTTAATATCTTTGTGTTTTATTAACAAACTAGGGTAATTTTAAAAAAGGATACTTTAAAGGTTTGCATGAACCAATTTTGTTGAAAAAAGCTTAGTGAAATTACGAATAGCAGTTACCTAAAAATATTTTACAGTTAACATTGGATTGAGTTAGATTAGATTGGATCGAATTAGATCAGGTTAGATTAATTAGGTTATTACGAGGGATGTTACTACGCGCCACATAAAATCGATCTAATTGACTTTGAATAACGACTTCACTATGATTGCGTTTCTTTGTTTGTGTATTTTGAGAATTACAATAGGTAATTTAATTTAGAATTTTAAAAAAAGTTGTACAGTATAGTTTTTTGTTTGTTTGTTGTGCAATAAATTAGCCATTATATACAGTAAGTGGAAGTTAGTTACGACTTGCAAGAAACGAGATTCCATAGAATCGGAATAAAAGCTTTGCACTGATCTAAAATTTTACTAAAAACTAGGTAACGTACCAAGGACATAGGCTGTGTAATTTCGAAATAAGAAACATGCATGTAAGCGTAACGCGTCGCGTCGTCCCTCAGAACCCCGAGCTGGGATTTGGCCTCAGTCGGGGTTCGGACGCTTAGTGTCAGCGGTTTGAGGTTTTAGTGAGGTTCAACTCCCACATACCTGCCCCGGGTGGGGATCCGGTGATTTCCTCCAAAAAAAAAGCTGTACCAAGGTATTACATATTTTTTTTAATCAGAAAAATATCCTCATCGCAGATGAACTTGCGCGGGTCGACTAGTCTCGTAAAGAGGTTGCGTTAGCTTCGTATAGTTTATCTGCAGAATAAGATATCATAGAATTATGTAAGTAACATGACTCCTGTGCTGTTTGGCAATGTTTATTAGTACCTTACAATAAATTGAATTTATTTTGCATAGATAGAAATGCATACTTATTTATTTAAGTAAAGGGCAAAGAGAATTCTCAAAGCGCAAGGATTTTTTTATTGTAAGACAGACATACGAGCTAAAAGCATCCCTAGTAGGCTCCCTTTGCTCATGAACCTCTGCAATGCCAGGGCAATGAGGGAGTTGTCTATCACCTACTTATACAGAACTTTTATTAAACCTCGTTATCGTTCTTGTTTGTATGCTAATCGTTTGAGATTTTTTATTATTTCTATATTCATTTATTAGCTTATTTTTTACATTATATTTAAAAAAAAACATTTACCAAAAAAATAAATTTAAAAATACAATATAAAAAACAGAGGGCCACTGCAGGCGGAGTCTACGACCCAAGCCATCAGTGGTCAGGGCTTATGAGAGAGGAACCTCCTCACAATACGCGCCGTGTCAAGAACGACCGCCTTCTAAATCAGGCCCTTTACCCAGCCGGAGAGCGAAAGCTTCTCTAGATGACGGTCGAAGCTTTTCGCTATTAGACCGTGCAGAGATACAACGACCGGAACAATGATGGTCGATTCAACACGCCACATGTCGGTCACCTCGTGGGCCAGGTCCAAATATTTTAGCAGTTTTTCTTTTTCTGCCTTCACAAGGTTCTATTGTAGACCAGAATATTATTATAAGGTCAAGTTCTACTAAATTTTTAAAAAGGATTCTTTAAAATAAATCAAGGCAGGTTTTCAAAAATGGTTTTCTCTTTTATGTTACGGAACTCTGTTTAGGGGATTCCCCTGTTACAACAAAATGCTGTTGTAAGCGATAAATGATAACCCACATATTAAAATAAAATTGAGTGTCCGTTTGTATAGATAACAATGTAAAAACAACTTTTTTATATGAAGTTTTTCATTGAAAATCTATACTTATAAAGCTGAAGAGTTTGTTTATTTGAACGCGCTAATCTCAGGAACTTCTAGTTCGATTTCAAGAACTCGTCTATATGTTACTTTAATAAGTTACAATGCCGTTCCAACTTAAACTGCAGTTTTCCCAATTTTTACATTTAACAATACCGTTAAAAAAATATACCTAAGTCTCCTGAAAAATGTAATTGGGTATTTGAATTTTTTTTTTTAAATCATAAATGGAAAGTACATATTAAAATTAGTTATACTACATTTTTTTTTGTGCACTATATTTCAAAAGATAGTAATATTAAAGTAAAATTCAAAATTTTTGAATTCAGTGCCGAAAATACACGGACAGATCCCGAGCGTGTGTGACGTCATAATGTTAGTTTTCACTCTTCACTTGTCATTAGTATTTATACTAAATTCAAAGTTCGAACCTCAGAACTACTCAGAAGTTAACATTTTGACGTCACAGTCAATCACGGGGCGTTTAAAGTCACGTGATTTTTAATCAAATTGAAATTGCTTATAATTCATTGAAGAAAAAAAATTTACGTTTTTTTGTATTAAATATGAATATTATTAATAATAAAGTTTTAAAATACATAAAAAAAACAACTTTTTTTTTTTCAAATTCCCAATTGATAAAATATACAAAGTATCATTATTTATATAAACAATTATTTTTGCCCTTTGTACCTTTGATTTCGCAAACAAAACAAATAAGTAAGTTTCATAATCAAAAGTGCAAGTCAAATCATTTCAAATACCTATAAAAAATCACTGTTATTTAGTTAAATTGACATTGGACTTCTTATCAAGCAGAAAAAAATAAAATAGAGAGTAGCATAGGTAGATGGTTGAGCGTTTTTAAATATCTAAAAACGGAGTTTTTCTTATAGGACCGTAACTTTTTTAATATAAAGTATTTTTTTAATCGATTTAAAGTGCAAATAATGTTATTGGAACGAAGTTCCTTATCGCGCGTCTTCGAAAGGGGGCTAGACGGAAATTCTTATGAAAAAGTTGTCACGACACTTTTTTTGTGTTCTAGATGATTATCGCGATGATATTAGATGGCGCTGTGATCAAAATATTTTATTTCATATTTATATAATCGAAAATTCCCTCACTAATTAATTGAAAGGAACTTCGTTCCATCCGGGTGTCCCTTGTCACCTCTCAAGTTTTTTTATATAAATTAGTGTTGGCTTTATTTACGAGGTTTGAAGATGGTCTTAAAAGGTAGATCGTAGGTAGTGGCTCTGCAGTGTCCCATGTTGGAATGACATTGCAGTGGTCTATGGTAACCTCTTACGATCAGGTTAGTTTTTAGCTCGTTTACCTACATAGCAATAAAAAACTCTAGACTAATGTGTGCTGTAAAAGATAAGTAAAACGTAAAACATGAAAAGACTCATTTAGTACAGGAATTTCTATGGCTACAATCCACCTCTATTATCAGATCGGCTTCATGG
Source organism: Trilocha varians (assembly GCA_030269945.2). Lineage (NCBI taxonomy): Eukaryota > Metazoa > Arthropoda > Insecta > Lepidoptera > Bombycidae > Trilocha > Trilocha varians. The sequence goes on along the minus strand of AP028270.1, from coordinate 9,160,647 downwards.
TACCATATTATAGTATTTTCACGCGATATACGCAAACTGAGAAGAAGTAAAACTTTATTTGCAAGATTCGAGATTAAAAAGTTAAATACATAGTTACTTCCAGTTCAAGTTAAATACTTTTGTAACACTACAGTCTAACACTGAACGCATCCTTACTGAACGCAACGCGAAAATGTCAGCTTATTTCCACCAATGACTGCTCGACGCCCGCGCATGGCCAGTAAAAGACGTCTAGCTCGAACGGTTACCAGGGAGATAAAAATAATAAGATGGTAGTTTGACACGTTTTCCCTTTGTAAGTTTGTAATTTGATATAAAACATTGATTTGTTTATATTGGCGCCCAACGTGGGGCCGAGAATTAAAACGCCTGGGATACGGTTAACCCGCATTCGTGTGCATTTCCACGAATCGCGGAGAATTTACCAAAAACCGGCCAGAAATTAATCGTGACGCGAAGTCGGAAAAAAAATCATCGTCATCACCCGCGGCCGCTACAATGCCGCCGAAGAAGGCAGGACGAGCGGGCGGAAGAGGTGACAGATCTGATTCGGACACCGACACCGAGGGGAACGTAACGGCACAACAACAAGCTACGAACGTCGTCATGTCGGACGAGATGCTGCACACACTCGTCGCAACGATCACGCGGAGTCAGTCCGAGGCGAATCGCATACTCATCGACAGCATCCTAAGCAGGGAGCAGCCGCCACGGACATCGTCGCCGGTGTGCAGAGAGGACATCCACTGTGCGCCATTCGGCAACTTGTCGAAATGTACGGCGCGATTCAACGGCACGTCCAAGGATGCTGACGAGTTGGAGGCATTCATAGACGCGGTAGAAGTATACCGCGAGTGCACCAATGTCAGCGACGAGCACGCTCTGCGCGGGCTGCCCATGCTGCTGGTCGGCGAGGCCGCCGTCTGGTGGCAAGGCGTGAAGCAGTCCGTAGGTACGTGGAGCGACGCGCTGCGACGGATGCGGGGAATGTTCGGCGTACCGCGACCGGCGTACAAAATATTCCGCGATATTTTCGGCGCGGAGCAAGACAAAGAACGCGCCGACGTGTTTGTATGTAAATTGCGCGCATTGATATCCAAGTTACCATATTCAGTGCCGGAGCGTATGCAAGTAGACATGGTATATGGGCTACTAGACCGCAAGATACGGAAAAGAGTATCGCGCAATTCAGTGGAAGGGCTCGAACAGCTAATAACGGAGGCCAGGTATGTCGAGGAGTCATTGGCGGAGGTAAGTGTTTCAAAACCTGACTCTAATGTAGGAAGGGGTAGTTCTAATGTTAAGATTCGTGTCACACCCTCCAACCCAACCGAGACCTCGCACGACACTAAGCCCGAGGGTGACAACGAGAGCAAAAAACGAGTACGACCTAAATGCACTTACTGCAAACGTTTCGGTCATTCCGTAGATGATTGCCTTAGGAAGGGCAATAATGAGAGCAAAGCGGATGCGCCTAGGCTTATTACGAGTAGTAGCAGTTCACAGCTGCGTTGCTATGGATGTGGTCAGCTGGGAGTTGTGAGGTCTAAGTGTGAGAGATGTAAGGTGTTGCCTAGCACATCTCATTCTGAGTGTAATAATTTGAAATTTCAAAGTGCAAATATTGCGCATAGTGAGAACACAAGTCCATTAGTGACGGTGGACATCGGGGGACATCGTGGAGTCGCGATGCTTGACACTGGTGCCACTCACTGCATTGCGGGACCTTTACTGTACCAGCTGCTGGTCAAGGATGGCGTCGGATTCGTGACCACGTCGCGCACTATCGGTCTGGCAGATGGATCCGTTCAGGCGCGCACGGTACTTGAGGCAGAAACAGTGGTTTCTCTCAGAGGACACAAGGTACCTACTTATTTCATTGTTTTTCCGGGTGCCGACACCCGCACTCTCCTTGGAAGAGATTTCATAACCAACGCGAACATTCTACTAGACCTAACACTCAAAAGGTGGTGCTTCCGAAATGATACTAGCAACTGGTCCGACTTTATTACGGAGTATAACCTAGTAGAATCGGCTGAGACAGAACTTAAGAGGCTAGAAACTTCGAAACTACTGCTTAGGCAAGACGAAGGCACTATGCTCAATGCCGATGAGAAAGTGCGACTTAATGCTTTCCTAGTAAGGAGGGCAGCTCTTTTTGATAAGGAAGGGCCTCCTACTGAATATGCGAAACATCGCATAAAAGTTAACGCGAACCAAGAACCTATAGCGTCACCTGCTTACAGGTTATCCCCCAAGAAAAAGGCGTTACTGGAAGCAGAGCTGCAGAAGCTGCTGGATGCAGATATAATTGAGGAATGCGACTCTCCGTGGGCCTCCAACGTGGTCCTCGTGAGTAAGAAGGATGGAGGAGTACGACTTTGCGTGGATTACAGAAAGTTGAATGCCGTAACAGAACCTGACCGGTACCCACTCCCGAGGGTTGATGATATTCTCCATGCTGCTAAGAATACCAGTATTATGACTACCTGCGACCTGCGATCCGGATATTTCCAGGTTAGCGTAGAACCCGATGATCGAGATAAGACTGCTTTTGTTAGTCCACTAGGATGCTTCAGATTTAAGAGAATGCCCATGGGCTTACGTAACTCTGGATCCACATTCCAGCGTCTTATGGATAGATTCAAGGCTGGTAAGGAGCTCGCGGGCGTAAGTCTGCTCGTATATCTCGATGACATTATCATCCTATCTGAATCGTTCCCAAAGCACTTGGAAGACCTGGAAGCAGTGTTTGATCGTCTCGCCATGTATAATTTAAGAATAAACCGAGAGAAGTGCTGCTTCGCTCGCGAGTCTGTAAAATTTCTAGGCCACGTGATCGTACCGGGAGGAATCAAGGTTGATCCGGATAAGACTGCAGCGGTCGCCGAAATGCCACCTCCCACAGACGTCAAGCACGTGAAGGCTTTCGTGCAGATGACCAGCTGGTTCCGGCGATTTATACCGAATTTCGCCGAAGTCGCCAGACCGTTGACGGACCTCCTCAAAAAAGAGAGTAAGTGGGTGTGGTCGCCACGACAACAGGAAGCGTTTGAGCACCTCAAACAGCTGCTTGTGACGGCGCCTATACTTCGCCAGGCCGACGAGACAATTCCTTTCACGCTGAAAACCGATAGCAGTGCATATTGTCTCGGGGCAGTTCTTATGCAGGGAGAGGGTCCAGATGAGCGCCCCGTTGAGTATGCAAGCCGCTTGCTCAACGGAGCAGAAAGAAATTATAATACTACCGAGCGAGAGGCTTTGGCCGTAGTATGGGCTGTGACCAAGTACAGGGGGTACATAGAGGGGTCTGATGTCGTAGTGAAAAGCGATCACCAACCGCTGCGATGGCTTATGAGCCTGAAATCGCCAAGTGGCCGTTTGGCGCGATGGGCCCTCTTGTTACAAGACTTCAACCTCCGAATAGAGTATACACCTGGAAGGTCTAATACGGTAGCCGACGCTCTATCTCGCCCGCCGCGCGCCGAAGGAGAGGAATGCGAATTAGGATACACCGAAGTCGATATACCGTCGAGAAGCCCACGAGACGTTCGCGAGAACCAACTTAAAGACGCTGGACTGCGGAAAATCGTCGAGGACATGGAGTCAACCGACGATCCGTTCAGGGGGAGGGGCTGGTCGGATAAGGGCTTTCTAATGTCAGAAGGAATCCTTTACAGATATGGACCCGACGATTACGACGACGAATCCGCGTGTCTCGTCGTACCCGAGCACGAACGGGAGAACATTTTAAAAGATTACCACGACGCGCCGACGGCCGGACATTTCGGAGTGGAACGCACCCTCGACCGTGTGAAGGCAAAATACTACTGGCCGGGGATGAGGCAGTACATCACCGAGTACCTGAAGCGCTGTATACACTGTCAGCGGTACAAAGCGGAAAACAGGAAGCCTGCTGGGATGCTACAAACCCCCGCGACCAACCGCCGGTTTGAGGTAGTGGCCGTTGACCTCTTTGGACCGTTGCCGGAGACAGCCCAAGGTAACAAATGGATTTTAATACTGGAAGATACGTGCTCTCGATGGATAGAGCTGTTCACCCTGCAGAGCGCCACCAGCACGGAAGTAGCCAGAGTTTTGGTAGCAGAGGTTTTTCTCCGCTACGGAGTACCCAGACGAGTGTTGAGCGACAACGGCGTCCAGTTTGTGAGCGAGGTGATGCAGCAAGTGTGCCACGCATTCGGCATTACTCAGTCGCTGACGCCGGTGTACCACCCGCAGGCTAACCCGGTGGAGAGGAAAAACAGAGACCTCAAACCCCAACTCGCTATTCTAGTCGGAAAGGATCATGCTACCTGGGACGTTCATTTGCCCGCGATACGTTTCGCGATGAATTCTGCCGTGACGAGAAGCACCGGATTTTCACCAGCATACCTTACATTCGGAAGAGAGATACGAGCCCCAGCCGACGTGATTGCCGACATGCGCGCTATCGTAGAGAACGACAACGTGATCACTAATCTCACGCCCTACTTACGGCGGCTGTCAACCACTCTTTCCGAGGCCAGGGATGTCCACGAAAAGTTACAGGCTAGGCAAAAGCGATACGCCGACGAGGGCCGCAGCCCCGCGCCCGACTATTCGCCTGGAGACCTCGTACTACTCAAGACGCAAGGCGCCAACGACACCATACGTGGACAGACTGCGAAGCTCATACCTCGTAGGGATGGCCCTTACCGCGTGAAGGAAGCGGCGAGTAGTACCACCTACGTGCTCGAACGGCCCCGAGATGGACAAGTTTTAGGCAGATATCATGTCTCTCAGTTGACCCCATTCATTGGCGACGTAGCGCTTCCGCCAGTGAATGAAAAACGTAAACGTGGGAGGCCTAAGCGATCTTAGCTGACCTAGACGCGGGGGCGCTATGTCACGGTCAGAGGGGGAGGGTGTAACACTACAGTCTAACACTGAACGCATCCTTACTGAACGCAACGCGAAAATGTCAGCTTATTTCCACCAATGACTGCTCGACGCCCGCGCATGGCCAGTAAAAGACGTCTAGCTCGAACGGTTACCAGGGAGATAAAAATAATAAGATGGTAGTTTGACACGTTTTCCCTTTGTAAGTTTGTAATTTGATATAAAACATTGATTTGTTTATACTTTTTAAATAACTCAGGTAAATTTCTATTAACCACTCAACTGGGAACGTATTCGCTAGATGGCGAAACTGGGGACTTCGTTCGGAATCAATACCGTGTTTGAGCCCCTTTTTAAAAATATTTTTTTCCAATAATTTTTAATTTTGTTTTTTAATTAAACCTTATATTTTTGTAAATCATTATTACTAAACAACTGTATTGCATTTTCAGCGAAAATATACCATCTCCGTAAAATATGAGACGATTAAAAAATATAAACAAAACAAGTTTTAGAACTGTGCTCTATTTTGACTCCTGCCACAGACTTGGCAAAAGTAAACAAACCAATTTGGTTGCCGTTCCCAGTTGAGTGGTTAATTTAAATAGTAATTACAGATGCGTAATATCCGCCTGCCGTTTCTGAGTACCATAATCTGTGACAAATACTATGCCACTACAGGTCTTATTTCGCTGAACAAACAGAATACCAACAAAGTACCAAGCTTCACTAACTGTTCACATTTGGACTTTGAAACGACGCTGGTAACATTGTGTGCAGGTGAGAATTGTTTTATTTTATTTTTTTGTAGGCAGACGGACTACCTGATTGTAAGCGGTTACCGTTGCTCATGGACCTCTGCAATATCCGGAGACACTGCCCCGCTACCTACGGCCTACATTTAAGGACTTTCTTTTATAAAAATTAAGTGTGTCAAGCTTTTGTAGGTATAAAATCTTCACTTTTAGGCTGGACCACGCTTAATTCCTCTATAAAGGAGAGTAAGTTTCTCTTCGAATAAAATTTTCGTAGAATATTAATTGTTTTTTTTTGTGAGATTTGATGGTAATATGATGTTATTATTGCAATTATAAGTAAACCGGTCTACGCTCCTAATGGTAAGTGGTTACAGTTGCTTATGAATTAGTGTTATGTCAAGACACCACGAGGTACATAATTTGCTTTAGAGGAAATGTTTGAAGATTTGTATTTTAACTTAATATAATGGTAGTGTTTTAATCGTATTTAAAAGTGTATTTCTTCTAAAATAAATGTTGTAACTTGATTGTAATATGTAATGTTTGTTTTCAGAGTAAATCGAAGAGTTCCAATGATAAACAATATGGCTAAAGGTAAATTTTGGAATTTAATTTTTGAAAAAAATAAATAAATTAAATATCGTGGTAAAAACCCGTTCAAAAAAAAAAAATGCATGATAGTATTTTGAAAAAAATTCTGTTTCACATAAAACGTTATAATGAATTGTTTGTTTGCTTTTAAATAAATAATTAGTTTTAATGTAAACTGTATTGAACCTCTTAATCGGTATATTTTTAACTAATTGCATAATTAGATGCCGAATAATTAAACTATATAAAATCACAACAAACATAAAACCACGTGATAAATTTGAAGATCTTTTAAAGTGTTAATGTCCATTTTATATATATTTCAAACAAAAATTTGATATTTTAATACTTTATTTAGGATACAAAAAAATAAAAAAATCTCAGTTATCATCGGTAAATTATTTCGAATACGGTCTTGATTTTTTACTAGCGATTCTTGATGAGCGAGATCAATTGTACAAAACATAAAATATATATCGAAAAAGAAGATTTACAAGTCTAATTGTACTTTCTCTTTTGTACCTATTTATACTCTCACTAGCTGACCCGCGCAACTTCGTCTGCGTTACAAAGGGGTTCAAACAGTACTCGCAATGTCGTCGCGTTATTATTTGCGCGGCATATTCATTGCGTTTTATACTTGTGATAACTTCTAAACGAAAAGTCCGATTGGAATAAAACAAAAAGTGATTTACTTCTACATTAATACTCTTGATAATATAATACTTTATTTGGATAAGGATTAATATAACAATACTAATTTAACATTAAATTCATTCTTCGGACGAATTAATTTTTTTTTTGAACATAAAAGCAGTTGTTGTGACTAAACTATGATAGTTAGATATATGCTGTCGCGGACTTTTTTGTTTGTCTTCAAAAGACCTAAAAACCCGTGGTACATCATTTTGTTCTATTGTGAATAGTTTTTGCAGCGTACGCAAAAATAGGTTTAAGATATTTCACCTGGTCTTACAAATTCGATATTTTCATACGGATCCCTAATTTTTTTCAAAATAAAATATAGCCTATAACCTTCCTCGATAAATGGACATTCCAACAGTGAAAGAATTTTTGAAATCGGACCGGTAGTTTCTGAGATTAGCGCGTTCAAACAAACAAACAAACAAACAAACAAACAAACAAACTCTGCAGCTTTATAATATTGGTATAGATTTAACTTTATTACAAACTCATATTTTCATGTGTAAACAAGTAATAAATAAATACATTTAATAGTAGTCTAGGCCACACTTGAACCTCTTTATCACAGGAGACCGAAATAATAAAAATTCTTATTAGTGGGTAAAGCTTGCTCTTGCACATCATTTTAATTTCAGTATCAAATTCGTATGTACGAAAAGTAATCATAAGTAATAAAATTATATATTACAGGTTACCGTCTGTTCATTCTCCTGACCAGTCTCACACTAGTCGCTGGCCTCTGTCCCCCAGAAGCTATTCGAAGCTTAGGACAATGCGCCTTCAGGATCGATTGCATCGGCACCATCAAGGGCGTCCGTCTCCACAGCGAGTGCATGGAAGCGACCAACTTTCCAGTCACCGTGGACATGACATTGCATGACCCAATAGATGGTGACGAAGACGACCCACGTCTTCTAGGCTTGATCACCACTTTAAAAGTGATCGAAGAAGCGCCAATCACAAATCTGACTTATCTACAGCACGCGTACAGACTACAGATTCTGGATCTGTCATACAATCAAATTAAAACCATACATGGATCCCCGTTTTATACTCTCACCAACTTGGAGTCAGTAGACTTATCGAACAACAAGCTGTCTGTATTGAAAGATCTGTTTCGTTTCGAGATTCGCCGATCAAAACTGACCACGCTGTACCTCGCCCATAACAACATTGAAGATCTACCTAAAGATGTTTTCGATGAACTGGAATCTTTGGTTGATCTTGACCTCTCCTTCAATCGTATTTCCAACTTGACTGAAGAGCCGTTCAGCAATCTATCTAGCCTGGAAATCTTGAGACTGAACAACAACTCCATCAAGAATCTTAATGGTGCAGTTAATAATCTACAAAACCTTAAACATTTATACTTAAGAGGAAACCAAATTCAGCATATAGACGAAGAATCCCTCAAAATCATAATCCATTTAGAGACTTTCGACGTTTCTAGAAACCAATTAGAAAAAATTAATTCCATTATGTTTTCAAGACACTGGAACCACATTGGTGGACATTCTGTTTGCAAAATTATACTTTCTGAAAATCGTATTACTTCATTGCCCAACGCTTCTATGGAATTGACTCCAGCATTCTATGATACCAGGTCACGTCATAGAAATTCACGAGACCTAAGACGCTACAATGTCGACGTGCTGACAGAATTGGATCTATCGAACAACGAGATATCAGAAATAGCCTACAACGCGTTTCATTCCCTCTTACGAATGACATCCTTAGATCTTTCACGTAACCAGATTGTCGAGTTCAAGGTTAATGATGAAGATCTCCGGTTTGTAAGGTATCTGAATCTGAGCAGAAACAATATTATTCAGTTATACTTTGCAGGCTTCTCGTCTATGAAAAACCTCGAGAGCCTAGATCTTTCACACAATCAGCTCCATGAAGTCCCAGAAACCACATTTTCGAACAACTTCCACATTAGAATTTTAAATATTACTTCAAACCACATCAACGTTATTGAAAACCTGCATATCTCAAGATTCCACGACGGAGGAGTTCTGGATTTATCCTACAACAATTTAACTCAGTTCAGGATTCCTTACGGAGAAGGTGCAAGCTTGACTATTCTTAGATTACATACTAATAACATCTCAGATCCTAAATTGATTGATTTGACTCATCAGAACGACTTGAAAAATTTAGATCTGAGTCGCAACAAGATTTGCGAACTCAACGATACATCTCTACGCATTCCAGTCAGCTTAAACCATCTTGACGTAAGCCATAATGCGATCACTAGAGTCGGTCCATCGTCCTTCTACCGTGCTTCCCATTTGAGGAACCTTTGTCTGTCCCACAATCAATTAAAAACCATTGAATACGGCGCATTTTACGGACTCACTATGTTGCTAGACCTCGATTTATCGTACAACAAATTTGCGACCTTCAATTCTGAGTGGTTGTTGGATCTTAAAAGCTTGACTTCTTTGTCTCTGCGTAACAACTGGATGTACAATTTGGATTACAAGAGCTGGTACAGCCACAAATACCATCTCAACGTGTATATCGAGGGTAATAATTTGTCTTGTGAGTGGCTGAGTGAAGTTTTGCGTTTGTACAACAGCGGTTTCTTGAATATGCGGCCGACTGTGAAGATGCCAATAATTGTCAGTCACTCTATAGAGGGAATACCTTGCGTGGCTAAATCAACGTCAGGTTTGGGACGGCTCAATGATGGTTCAATGTCGAATGACGATCGCCTTCTCGTCACCAACCAGAAGATCCTCGAGGCTGTTAGGGAACAAAACAGCTTCATGCGTAGGTACGTGAGACTCATAGAAAAAACAACAAGTGCCAAACTATGAGTTATTCTAGTATTAAGTATTTTTCGTATTTTTGTAATCATTAACATTTTTAATGTCATTTTTTATTTTAACTCCAAAGGTATATTTTGTGTTCTTAATTTTATGTGTAATATAATTTTTACTTTGGCTTAATGGCAAAATATTAGGTTTTATTGGTGACACTACAAACAAAACAATAACATACATTTAAATGCTTTTCCATTGTATTCTTTTTTGTTAAAATAATAGAATAGTAACAGAAAAAATGTTTACGTCTTTCAAACATAATAATACTAAAAGAAAAAAATTAAACCAGTGAAATATTTACAATATCTTTAAGATTTATATTGACTTTTTTGTATTCTGTAGTTTTAAATATAATAAATAAAGACTTCGACTAAAATCTGTCTTTTAATAATACTATTTGGACCTGGCCCACGAGGTGACCGACATGTGGCGTGTTGAATCGACCATCATTGTTCCGATTGTTGTATTTGTGTACGGTCTAATAGCGAAAGGCTTCGACCGTCATCTTGAGAAGCTTTCGCTCCCCGGCTGGGTAAAGGGCCTGACTCAGAAGGCGGTCGTTCTTGACACGGCGCGTATTGTGAGGAGGTTCCTCTCTCTTGATCCCTGACCACTGATGGCTTGGGTCGTACCTAGCATGAAATAGCAGCATGGTTTTATTATTATCCACTCAACTGGAAACTGCATTAAAATTGGTTTATCTACTAATGGCAAATTTACTATAAACTACGAGCCATGTCCAGAACGACCGCCCTCTGAATCAGGTCATTTGCCGGTTTTATTCATTATTATTATTCGAGATTTATCGAGTTATTATATTTTCCTCTATTGCAAATGCAACATTGCTACATTGTATTCCTATTTAGATAACATATCAAAGTAAATTATTATACAAATGTTTATTGTAGACTTCTGATCGAATCCCGTCAAAACATCCGGCCTCAGAGCTTGTGATAAAATAGTGCGATCATTTCAATAGAATTCTGGTTCCGTACAATATTATTTATAACTGCTGCTGCCCGTTACGACTTCTGCGTGAATACTATTAATAGCTATTAAAAATAGGGGTTAAAAAAAGGTTAAAAATTTAGGTTAAATAATGAATAAATATAAATTTTAATAATGTTTTTACATACATGCAATTTTAAATGCCACGTTATAGAAAAAAAACTTGAAAGGTGTCATGGGACACCCGAATAGAATGAAGTTCCTTTCGATTAAAAGATATCTTATAATTTTAAGGTTTTGATCACAGCGCCATCAAGCGATAATCATCTGAAACAAAAATAAGGAACGTGTTATAACCACTCAACTGGGAACGTCAACATTCGCTAGATGGCGAAAGTGGGGACTTCGTTCGGAATCAATACCGTGTCTGAGCCCCTTTTTAAAAACATTTTTTTCAGTTATTTGTTAATTTTCGTTTATCTACCTTGCAATAAAAAAAAAAGATATTTAATTAAGCCGTATATTTTTGTAAATCTTTATTACTAAACGACGCTGTATTGCATTTTCAGCGAAAATATGTCATCTCCGTAAAATATGAGACGATTAAAAAATGTAAACAAAACAAGTTTTAGAACTGTGCTCAATTTTGGCTCCTGCCACAGACTTGGCAAAAGTAAACAAACCAATGTGGTTGCCGATCCCAGTTGAGTGGTTAAAAGATTTTGATCACAGCGCCATCTAGCGATAATCATCTAAAACTAAAAGTGTCGTGACAACTTTTCGTAAGATTTATTTCCATCTAGCCCCCTTTCACAAAGCGCGATAAGGAACTTCGTTCCAATAATGTGAAAACAAATGTTAAAGGATGAACAACACTTAACACTTAGGCGTACGAAAAATCGATAGTAACTGATTCTCAGATCTATTAAGTAGACATATAAACGTTCATGAAAATCGACCAAGTCGTTTAACTAATATTGTGACACGAGAATTTTATCTAGCGAAAATTGTCGAAGAGATGAGTCGTTATTATGAGTATTTATGAGTAAATTACCAAGGAACCCTAACATATTGATCTTTGTTCACAAAAATATTATAAACAGGATTATTATGATTATCGATAGAGTTACTTTAATGTGATTTACTAGAATATAATTGTATTATTATTCAGTCATTGTAAATTGCCAAGAACAGTGGTGATTACTAAACTATTTAGAATTAATTTTATTACAGTTTTTGCATTGTGTTTAAAAATGTAAATGTCGCAGTTGTTTTTAATGTTTGTAAAATATTATTAATTATTACTTACGTCTTTGACTACATCACTGAAAAAAATTACAAAAATGATTTATTTTAATAAATTTATTTTTTTGTGTAAGTATTATACATTTTATAATTCATATTAACTATAAATTTGATATTTTTTTTTTTTTTTTAATTTTTTAGTGTTAACATACAATACAACAAAGATTAACAAGAAAAGAAAATAACTTAACAATTATGTTGTCACCCACACCGTTAACCTCGGATTAACCTTATATATATTATAATGACAAAGAAAGTCTAATTAATTTGAATTTAAACAATTCAGACTTTAACCTTTAACAAGTATCCAAGTGTTATTCTTATAAAATAAGTAACAACCCATTACTGCCCACTGCTGAGCTCAGGTCTCCTCCGAAGAGGGGTTAGGCATATTCCACCACGCTTGCCTAATGCGGATTGGGGACTTCACGTATCTTCAAAGGATTTTTAGAACCCTTTTCCGATATGCAGGTTTCCTCACGATGTTTTCCTTCACCGTTTTTAGCCAGTGGTGTTGTGAAAAATTGCACATAAACCTTTTTCATATTAAGATTTAGAGGTACAAGCAGGCCGGTTTTGAACCCGCGACCTACGTTATGAGGTAACAAACATAAAAAAAAAATACAGACGAATTCAGTGCCAAAGGAGGACTTTTTGAAGTCTGTCAAAAAAAACACGCCTCCAATAATACAATATTGTTTTATTTTTGTTCGAGTATTATTATAACGCACAATTTCATCAGCGTCACTTTCAATTAAAAGGTAGCATATGTCAGGGTCTTTTTTTTTTTTTTTTTTTTTTTTTTATTTGGAGGAAATCACCGGATCCCCGTCCGCCCCGCGGGCGGGGTATGTGGGAGTTGAACCTCACTAAAACCTCCAACCGCTCACACTCAGCGTCCGAACCCCGGCTGAGGCCAGAACTCAGCACGGGGTTTGGAGGGACGGCACGACGCGTTACGCCATCGGCATGCTTTCCCGTCGCTCCGTCCCCGGACGCCGAACCGGTAGCCATCGGCGAATACGGCCACCGGCTCTCTCGGTCGGCGGGCTCTCCGAAGCCCGCCAAGATGGGACCGCGTGTCGCCCTCCCACGGAATACCCCGCTGGGTCAGAACCAGCGTGGGTCGGGGAGCGCGGTCTGCCATCCCCCGGATGCTCTAACGCTAAGGGCGTGTTGAGCGAGACACGGCACCTTCTTGGGTCCCCGCTCGCACTCACATGCGTTGGGGACACGAAACTCTTAGGGGGCCAGAATCCGGGCGAGATCCCGGTCTCGGCCCCCTGCTCGACGGCGGCGGGTTGGCAAGTTGAGAGCGGCGTAAAGCCTCTCTCTCGCAGCCCCCGCCACCTGCTTCTGCGAGATGGTGGACTCACAGAAGTCGAGCATCGCCTTCCAGGACTCGTCGCTCTCGAGCATCGACGCCGCGACGCCCGGGAGCGACAAGTTCGGACCTATTTGTTGGACCAGGACACAGCGCTGCCTCTCCCATGCGGGGCAGCGCGCGAGCGTATGCTCCGGCGTGTCCTGGTCACATATGTCAGGGTCTAAAGATAGTCTGTGCCAAATTTAATCAAAATCGGTTCAGAGGTTTAAGCGGGAAAGCGTAACAAACAGATAGAGTTTCTTTCGCATTTACAATATTAGTAAAGATTGTTTTCAAGTATCACTAGGAGAAACTGATTTTACAATAAAAATGTTTCAGATATAATCGCCCTGGTAGAATCGTCTCTATATACCGAGTCATGCAGTCACAATTTCAACGGAAAAACTTCTAGATTCGATGTTATTTGTCCCACTAATGATTTCAACTACGAGACGGAGGATTTTTCAAGATTTTACATAGATGAATTTATTTTGATGGGTACTGGTGAATTTGATGGTTATTTTGATCAAAGACTTCTTGAATATTATCCTTACACGTATAAAACGAATTCTCTTAATATTAACTTGACTTATACAAGTGATATAAGTATAAGGATTACCGTGCCATCGCGCACTGGCAGTGGAAGTGCATTAAACATAATACATGTTCTAAATATTAATAGACAAGATGTCATCATCACACCAAACTTCAATGAAATGAAAAATTTAGAGATATTGAATATGTCACATTGTTCTTTATCGAGTGCTCAACTTTGTAATATTGATAAACTACCATCATTGACGAAAATTGATTTATCTCATAATAATATAACTTCTATTGAAATTATCGAAGGATATTATCCATACACAAATTTACGCGACTTGAATTTATCATACAATAGTTTGGTTATTATTCCAAATTCGGTATTTAAACACTTTAAAGTTTTAGAATCATTAGACTTGTCACACAATTTACTTGATCATCTCTCTTCATCTACATTCGATGGTGTTTATAAATTAAAAACTTTGAGTCTAGCTGACAATAAATTACGTCATTTAAATACATCACTAATAAGATTTACTGAACTGCAAACACTTCGACTTGAAAATAACAAAATACAAAATATTACAGCTAAAGATTTCGAAAAACTTGTTAATTTGAGAATCCTAAATTTGAGCTCAAATTCGATAAAGTTTATAGAAAAAAGTGTATTTTGGCAAATATCCAATATCTTTAATTTAGATCTCAGTAATAACAAATTAGGAGTACTTGATAAAGAATTGTTTAAGAACGTTACGTCATTGAAAACTATTAATCTTTCTCATAATGTAATCAAGACTTTACCTGCACATCTTTTTAAAGGTAATAATATTTCAAACATAAATATTGTAATGAATCATTTGTCAGGACCTTTAATAAACGGCACCTTCGATGGTCTGAATTCCGTTTTTGAACTCCACTTGGATCACATGTATATCACTTCTATTGATAATGGAGCCTTCGTTGGATTAGACTCAGTTTCAATGTTATTCTTGAATGACAATAGAATAGAAACAATGGCTGAAAACGGCTTCAGGATTTTAAAAAAATTAGTCTATCTAGATTTATCAAACAATAGAATAAAAGAAATAGGACTTCCAAACTATGAGTTACTCAGTTTGGAAAGTCTAATATTGAGTAATAATTTAGTAACATCTATAACACGTGGTGATTTTGTGGAATTATCTTCACTTCTTTATTTAGATATATCAAACAATAATATTTCACAAATTCAATCACAATCATTCGCATATTTGAAGTCAGTAGTTGATTTAAAAATAGATCATAACGTTTTTGCCAGTTTAGAAAATTCTACTTTCAGAGGGTTGGATTCTTTACCAAAACTTGATTTGTCAAACGGCTTGTTGACTAATTTACAAAACTATTCATTTGTAGATATGTTTAAATTGGAAGAAGTTAATGTATCGCACAATAAAATAGAAGAATTGCAATACAACGTCTTCAGGGATGTGCAATCTAGTTCAATACAAATTCTCGATCTATCATATAACAACTTAGTAGAATTCAATTTGAATGCTACTCAGCTATCAAAATTATCAATATTGTTACTGAATAACAATCTTATAAAATCTGTAGATGATTGGACGTTTTTCGGTCTAATGAACCTCAAAACATTGAATCTTACATCCAATAGAATTAAGCATTTTTCTACGAACAGTCTAATCAATTTTAACGATCTGGAATATTTGGACGTTTCCTATAATGAGAAACTAATATTTGATTCAAGAGATGCGGGAAATATTCTGAATTTGAAAAAACTTTTCTTGAAAGGCTTAAAATCAGTGCTATTAATGAATAACTTAGGAAGTACAACTATAGTTGTCCTAGATATATCGTGTTCCAATGTCAAAAACGTTAAAGCTTTACATTTAGGTGAGAATAAATATTTAGATGATTTGAAATTGTATAAAAATAACATCAGCGAGATAGAAGTTGGAGCGTTTACGGGATTGAATTCTTTAAGATTCCTTGATTTGAGTTTTAATAAAATTAATTATATTCAACCCGGATCTTTCAAAAATAACACGTTGCTAGTTTCTCTAAATATCTCACATAATTTTCTTTCACAAATCTCTTATGGTATATTTCATGGGCATAACTTTTTGACATATTTAGATGTATCGTACAACGTATTGAATGATTTAAAAAGTGAAAGATTTTATCAATTAAAGAATCTTACAACACTTATTGCCGATCATAACAAAATAGGTTCAATAGATACTGCAGATTTCATTGGCACACGCTTGGAGACGTTAAGTATCGGTGGGAATCCATTGCCATGCGATTTGGTTATGAAACTTTTAAAAGAAAACACACCTTTCAAAGTGACAGCTTCGCAAAGAGATACTGAAAATGAAAATATTGATAGGATCACATGTAATGTCAATAAATATATTGAGACGGAGAAAATCACAGATAAAACTAACGCTGTAAATGATGACGCTCTTCTGAAATTAACAGACATTCTTCAAAGTATGAAACAATCGTCTGTAAATAAAACAAGAATTTTAGAGGAAACAGTGATAAGTAAAACAGCTGACATACTTTATAATGCTACAAACAAAACAAATGGATTATTAAATAATATATTAACGGCTGTCTCTGGTAATGTAATATTTAGAAATGCAAGTGCCATTGAAAATCTCAGAGCAGAACTATACACCAATGTTGAGGATAGATCAGACTCATCAGACTCTCCAGTGTTCAGTAATGTTTGTATTGCATTAATACTGTTGATTTTAGTGGTTTTCATCGTTTATGTTATGTATAAAGATAAGTTATTTTATAAGAGACGACAATCATTAAGCGCTCAAAATCTCGTAATGGAAAATTCAGATGTACTTTAATTATAAGTTTAAAATGTAGTAAGACTGTAATTTTTACTGTTGGAACGAAGTTCCTTATCGCGCGTTGTGAAAGGGGGCTAGACGGAAAAAATTCTTACGAAAAGTTGTCACGACACTTTTTTTGTTTTAGATGATTATCGCTAGATGTGATCAATATCTTTTAAAACACGTTCCTTATCGCGCGTTACGTTAGGAAAAAAATATATAAGATATCTTTTAATCGAAAGGAACTTCGTTCTATTCGGGTGTCCCATGTCACCTCTCAAGTTTTTTTATTTTGTAATATATCTTGTAAAATGTATTTCTTAATGATAAACATTTGTGCCATTTATCAAAATAGTACTATTAAAATATCATGAGGAAACCTGGAAATATAGAAATCACTTTTAAGCGTTAAGAGCGTAATTTGTACCTTCTAGGTATTCTAAAATTGTATATTTTTGACGTTTTGATTGGTATACTGTTTACACTGTACAATAAACTATTTTAATGAACCAGAAGTGGTTTTACTTTTTAAAAAGCATTAATTAATGGTATGCAAGGAACCTCCTTTATTTAATAATGGAAAATAATAAAATTATACGCATCTGAATCCAAAGCAAGTTCTTTCTTTTTTCACGACCTCCCAAAATTGCCAATCCCAGAACCCATAGATAAGCTACGCAGTCTATCAGTTCCATAGACAATATATGGGTCGGCTCCGGGTTACTGAATCTTTTCGCTTGACACTCTTAAGACTATATTCTCTCTCTCTTTCCCTCCCTTAGTGGATAAGAATTCAGATGATATAAATGTAATGAAAACTTATTAGTTTTACATAGTGAAAACCTTACCTCATTAGAGAATTTTAGACTCATCTGACATTATGAAAAATGACGGAAGAATAATAAATATATTTTAGTTTTCATTACATTAATTTTGGTTCAATATTGTGTAAATAAATAGCTTTAAATGTTTTTTTGTTATTGTAATTTACAGAAACGCAATTTAGTTGTTATTTATTTTAAGAAGATTATATTACCATTATATACATAATTATTATAAGAACGATGTCATGGGCTAAGGAGAGAAAGGAGCGGACCAAGGTTGAGGAGGCCTTTACTCATCGAGAGGTCCCTTTCATTTAGTTAAAATCGATAATTGATAGAAAGTAAAATAATTAGATTTTATAATCTTAATTGTAATTTGTTTTATGTAATTTAATGTAAATGTTAATTTGTTAATGTAAGGAAAATAAATGGCTTTATTATAATTATTACATACATAAGAATGACTTATTAACTAAAAAAAAAATAAAACAAGTATTCAAGTTTATTCATATTGTTGATTTAAGTAAAACGAGTCGTGATGTTGAAAATTATATCATAAATTTTTGCATCAAGAGAATATTGAATTGTTTTTCAATAAAATATAACTTTGATTAATTTAATTTAATTTTTCCCTTTTCTGTAAAAAGCTTTTTGCGCGAAGTATGAAACGGAGCTGATTATTTCTATAGATAATCATACAAAGTCATCGAATGATCCTGATGATGATGACATCTGGAAACAACGTCACGAACAACAGAATGAAGCCAATTGAAAGTACGCCAATCGCGCGTAACAACCTTATTATCTGGCGTTAGAAGGTGCCCATAACATTCAATTCGTTTAGCACACTAATAAAATATTACACACACATAAGTTCTTTTAAACTTCACTTTGTTATTCATGATGTTGATTCAGAATGACTTGTAGTTCGCACGCAGATTCCAGGTTTAATAATTCTAGGTATAAAGTATGTTAACTGAGGAGCTCCCGGGCACTGTGTAAAACGGAACATTTTGCTTAATATTGGCTAATAATAATTATAATACGAGGTGACTGACATGTGGCGTGTTGAATCGACCATCATTGTTCCGGTCATTTCTATCTGTGCACGGCCTAATAGCGAAAAGCTTCGACTGTCATCTAGAGAAGCTTTTGCTCCCCGGCTGGGTAAAGGGCCTGATTCAGAAGGCGGTCGTTCTTGACCCGGCACGTATTGTGAGGAGGTTCCTCACTCTTGAGCCCTGACCACTGATGGCTTGGGTCGTAGACCCCGTCTCCAGTGGCCCTCTGTTTTTTATATTGTATTTTTAAATTTATTTTCTTGTGATTGTTTTTTTTAAAATATAATGGAAAAAATGAGCAAATAAATGAATATGCAGATTATAATACCCAGGTATCCGACCCACACATACACATTTTTAAACACAGATCCAAAACTGCTTGTTCGAACTTAAAAATATTTAAATGGGAACCCATGACGACCATCACCTTTCATCTGATACCAGAATCATTCAAATAGATCCACCCAAAGTAAAGTATTAAAGGAATAATAATATTAAAGCCATTTATTTCCCTTACATTGACAAAAAAATTACATTTAACATTATTACATTATCATTAAACAAATAAACTAAAAAATTAAAACGAATGAATTATATTAAATGAAAGGGACCTCTCGATGAGTGAAGGCCTCCTCAACCTTGCTCTACTCATTTCTGTCCTGAACCCGTGACATCCAGTTTTGACCTGCAACCTGCACTATCTCATCCTGCCATCTCTCTGCGGGTCGTCCTCTTCTTCTCGTCCCATCTGGCCACGCCCAAGCAGTGACAGACTTAGTCCATCTTGAATCTAGCATTCGTGAAGTATATGACCTGCCCACCTCTACTTGAGTTTTTGACAGTATGTTAGTATTAAAGGAAAAAACATAAAAAATACAGACCAATTGAATACCTCTTCCTTTTTGGAAGTCGGTCAAAAATTAAGTGACTATACACTCTCAGATAACGGAGTCAACGCATCCTGTCAGCAATATAGATAATATATTCAGCATGAATTTGATTTTAAACAATGGGTTCCGTAGTACTTTCAATCAATTTACAGAATGAAAGTAGGCAATTAATCGGAGTTTTACAACTGGATATAAAATCCAACATCATATACAGGGTGGATCTGTAACTTTGGAAAATCTGACGTGGGGTGAATGACCCAAGCGTCAATTTTTTTTGGATCGGTTAAACCTTTTTTCCTTACATTGTATGGAAAACGTACGACTATCGTTGCGGACTTCCATACTATGATGAAATTGATACAATTCCTAAAATAAAAGTGGTTCAAGTTGTATTTCGACAGGTCATTCACCCCACGTCAGATTGTCCAAAGTTACAGATCCACCCTGTATCGACGGCAGCAAAGAACAAACAGATATCTACAAAATCGTTAGTTTCCAGGAGAGCGTTTTTTGTGAGAAAGTTTGATAACTTTTACTATAAGAATGCCAGGTTTTTCAAATTTGGAACGTGTAAATAAAATAATGTTTCGCAGCAGATAGCGACATATTTTAAATAAATTATTGTTTTTTTTTCGTATTACTGCAGATGTCTTTTTCTACATCGCATAGAAAAATAAATAAGATGAGTCAACTGCCATGTATTCGTTTCTACGTAAGACTTTTTCCTTAGAAAAGAAGTAAAAAGTGAAGAACGCATCCAGATCGCGAAATATAATTTCACACCATTTCCATCAACATCATACCAATCGAATAAAGAAGGTAAAGAACCTACAGTAAACGTTTTTTCTAACTGATATCTTTGTTTATACTAAGTGGCTTGCTAAATTGTACGACGCACACACGGTTATCTGGTAGATGTGCGGGTGTACTTCGTTTTTTTTCAAAAAAATAGTGTATATGTCTTTATTTACGCAACAAAAAACACATAAAAAAACACTTTTTGTTTGAAAAAAATTTTTACCAGATAAAATAAAGAATTCTGGATTCAAATATCCATAAAAGTTAAATTCGGCAAAATGCAGATGTCTTCTTGTTCTTTGCTGCCGTCGGTATAATGTGATGGAAACATTAGTCTAAAATGTACCCCTGACATTACAGAAGTCCATGAGCGACGGTAACCACTTACGTTCAGGTGTTTCTTTGGCTGGTCGTGATGTTGGCGTTTCAGTTAAAATGGCCGATGGCATTTAAATGTTATTTTTTTTTAAATCTTATTAATATGTCAATTCCGATTTGGAATGGACTCCCATCCGCGGTGTTCCCGGAGTGCTATGACATGTCCCTCTTTAAACGAGGCTTAAGAAAAGTCCTGTATCGGTAGGCGATAGATAACAGCCCCTCATTGCCCTGGCATTGCAGAGGTTCATGAGCGACGGTGACCGCTTACCATCAGGTGGGCCGTAGGCTCGTTTATCTATCAAGCAATAAAAAAAATAAACATGAGTTTCGACTTTCCTTCTCGCAAAAGCGGGAGACAATAAAATAAGATTGAAAAAGCATTACACCAGAATTGAGAAAAGCACCTCGGACATTGGTTTTATTAAATTTATTGGACCTATGCGGTGAGCTGTTATACTATTTAGGATACCAATAATAGTTATGGCAAAAACGTTTGAATGCACGTAAATTTGCGTTGGATGCTACAAGATCTGTGTAATAAACGACTCTAGACTACTTGTAAGGAATTTAACATAGTAACGCGTTCCATATGCCATAGATTGCACTCCCAGAGGATGTGATGGGCTGTCTGTTCATACTTTTGCTGAACAGTCGCAAAGCTTTGAATCTACCAATTTAAAAGAAGATAACTTTTGATTAAAAGTTATTTTGATTAAAAGTTATTTTCTTTTAAAAAAAAATATGTAAAACCA
This sequence comes from Trilocha varians, assembly GCA_030269945.2. Lineage (NCBI taxonomy): Eukaryota > Metazoa > Arthropoda > Insecta > Lepidoptera > Bombycidae > Trilocha > Trilocha varians. Next base: position 9,139,164 of record AP028270.1, on the reverse strand, counting down.
ATTCAGTGTTTTCAATTCATTTAATGTGTAGTTCTACATTATCATTAAATCTTCGAATATTTGTCTTGCCTATTCTAAATGTTTACTGCAGCAAAATACTGTAGTTGTTGTGTGATAGTTTTTACAATTCTGTCTACCTCATCAGTTGTCATTGAACACAAAGTTCACTTTTTATTTTCAGGGATTCCTAATCAAAGTGATGTGTTCGGCGAAAACAGCGCGCATTCATTCCGTATCAGCGTTTTGAGTAGATTGCACAATGTTTAAATGTATCAAATTATTTTAAACTTAATAATAGTTCAAATAATTAAATAATAGAAGTCAGTTGGCTCTGAGCATCGTGAAGACTCAGTGTTTTCAAAAATCATCTTAAAAAAGGTATTTAAATATTACACACATACTCACACACATGCAGAGACCTTCAAAACTTTTTAAATACGAGCTTTTAAGATCATGGTTATCATGTAGCAGAGTGCTAGCTAATACAAGTAAAACGCTCAAACACGACGGGTCCATCTTGTTTAGCACGAGAGTTCCGATGACCACCTTCCGAATCCATCATCAGATCAACGCTATTTTTTTAATATTATTGCATTGTCATGCGATTTACATTTTGAAAACCGGGAAGTTTGTCAAATTTAGCTTGCAAGATTCAAACCGCAATTACATAGTTACATCTTGTGCAAGTTAATAAGGGGTGGGCCATATGAAGTTTGCATTTTCCAAAAGTTCGACTGTCATGTTGACTGTGTGGCATGTTGCGCCATCCTGTTGAAACCAAATATCGTCCATGTCATACTCTTCAACTTTTGGAAACAAAAATTCGTTGAGCATGGCACGGTAGCGCTCGCCATTGACCGTAACGGCGGCTCCTTGCTCATTTTCGAATGATGCCGCCGGACCAAAACCCACACCAAACCGTAACTCTTTGTGGGTGCTTTGGCTTCTCAATGGTGACGTGTGGATTTTCCGACCCCCAGATGCGACTATTTTGCTTATTGACATAGCCTCCGAGGTGAAAATAGGCTTCATCTGAAAAGACGATTTTTCGGTAAAAATGCTCATCTTCGGCCATTCGATCTTCTGCCCATTGGGCGAACCGAAAACGTCCCATTTCGTAAATGTCAAACCTTTAACTAAATTATGAACACAAATTGAATGACATTTGATCTGTCATTCTCTAAATAAACAGTATTTCAAAATGCAAACGTTAGATTGCCCACCCATATAAAGCTTGTAATAATAATGTTATCACTAGGTACTTTATTTCTATTGATAGTCATTTTTAATATCTTACTTATTTCTCAAGTTTCTGTAGCTATTTGAAAATAAGTACTTGAGTGTACACTGTTTTTGGTTGTATTTCTTTTCTATGTGAACCGATTTTGTTGATTCTTGTTTGTTGGAAAGCTGACGCAATCATCAGATATATTCATGTCAATAAAAATATTATTTTGTTACAGATATCTTCTTCGTGTTATACAGTCATTTAATATGATTCGTCTCAAGAAAGAAATTGTAATACTCTTGTGTAAGTTGAAAAATAATAGTGTAATATTAACTACATAAAGAGCTATGACTTGTCCTTCTTCAAACGAAACTTGAGGAGAGTCCTTAAAGTTAGATCGTAGCTAGCCTCCTCAATGTCCCCTGACATTGCAGAGGTTCATGAGCGACGGTAACCACTTACGATCAGGTGGCCCGTTGGCTCGTCTGCCTACATGGCAATAAAAAATAATTGAAAGAAAAAATTAAAAAGAAAAAAATATAATACTCATTTAAGTGAAAACTGCCCTAAAATTGGTTTGTTTCCTTCTGCCAAGTTTGTGGCAGCTAAAACTGTTCTCAAAGAACTGTTCTCAATTTTCAAGGGTTTCTTTTGGCTAAATTTGGTTACCTAGATCCCAGTGGTCATGGCATCTATGAATAAAACTGCTCTACGACGCGTATTCTATACTGGTTGATAAATAAGAACTAGAGGTAGAACTTTGTATAGCAAGCCATTTCATAGTGTAAGTTATACAGGGTGATTTTTTAGTGAGGGTACATATTGAAGGTCATGATAGCTGATGGTTATATACGACCAGTAAAAATATGATTATCAAAGAATATGGTTTAATGCCTAAGTAATCGCAACTTAAAAATATCTAAAATTCTTGCAAAATGATGGTTTTTCGACAGCTGATGGGTGTGGCGGAGGTGTGGAGTGCGCGAGATCACTAGAGGTCGTTAGTCAACACTCTTTTAGCCGAAATTGTTTATGTTTGAGGTAGTTTTGTCGAATTTAGATTTTTCATAAAAATATCTTTTTTTTAATTTTACCTATTTTGTCATATTCCGTATTAGAACAGAGTACTCATCACCCTCCTGCAATATGTACCAACTTTAAAAAATCACCCTGTATAGGGTGGGATTTTAAAATGTCTAAGTGCAAACATTATTTAGAGTACTTGCATTTTAATTCCAAAATTCCACCTTGTATACAGGGTGTCCAAGACTATGTGACATTAATTGAAAGTAGAGCAGTGAATACGAATTTATTTATACAGGTGTTTATTTGTGAAAAATCAAAATTATTAACGAAGGGAGCAAAGGGCGGAAATTTTTTCATTTTGTTTTCATCCCACGGCATTTTCTTAAGATACTTTTTATTAGGAAGGATTATTTTGATAAAGATCGCGGGAGGTCACTGGATGCAGATGGTGCAGGAACAGTCGTTGTGGCGAAGTTAGAGGGATGCCTATGTCCAGCAGTGGACGTCTATAGGCTGATGATGATGATGATTATTAGTAATTAATTGTAATTTTCTTTCTATTGGCATAAAAAAACAGGTGTTATTTTTTTCCATTTTCTTAGTTCGTTTTCCAGACGAGCAAATTTATGAAAATTCTTTGAACGCATTATTATCAAATGTCAAAAATAAAACTAAATTTTCCTTTCAGAAAAATATTCTAACTTCAATACTTAATGTGTTGTAGCGTCTTGGGACACCCTGTATAATTGCAATAAATAGAATGTGTGTATTGGCTATGTCTATTGTTACAGATATGTCTCTGGCGGTATTACCATACGTTCAGCCTATATGTGACTACGAATTCGATGAGAATAGCTGCTCTTGCATGATTAGATCATATTATAATTGTAGATTACACGATTTTGTAATGGATTCAGTATACTTAAGTCGTCGTCTACCATCGAGGAAATGCCCCGGAGATAGGTTTGATGACGTATATCTGGATAGCTATAGTTCTAATATTGAATGGTGTCCTATTTTTCTTACTTTTCGAGATTTTGATGAAGATAAACCAGACATGATGGTACCGTCAGAAACAGAGTATACACAGATAAATCAATTTGTTAAATGGTTAAATATAAGTGCTAATAATCTTTTAACAACACCAAAATTTAGAGAAATGAGCCATCTTGAGTTATTGAATATATCGTATAATTTGTTGACAACTGCTCAACTTTCAAATATTAACGAACTGCCTGCTCTGACTAACATCGATCTGTCTCATAATAAAATAACTGATATCCAAATTATCGAAGGTCATCATCCGTATACAAACCTGCAGCGTTTAAATTTGTCGTATAACAGTTTGACACATATTCCAGAATCAGCGTTTGAACACCTTCGTTTATTAGAATCACTAGATTTGTCAAATAATTTAATCGATTTTTTATCATTTTCCACCTTCGATGGAATTAGGAAATTAAAGTTTTTGAATCTCGCTAACAATAAATTATCAGTTTTAAATAAGTCACTATTCAGATTTACCGAACTGGAAGTCCTCCAACTTCAGAATAACAGAATACAAGAAATTGCAGCAGATGATTTTGATAAACTTGTAAATTTACAAACTCTGAATTTGAGCTCGAATCTTGTGAGATCAATAGAGAAAAGTGCCTTTTGGAAAATGTGTAACATTTCTCTTATAGATCTCAGTAATAACAAATTAGAAGTAATTGATAAAGAACTTTTTAAGAACGTTACAACATTAACGTCCGTGAAACTTTCAAGTAATATAATCAAAAGTTTACCCACAGATCTGTTCAAAGGTAATAATATTTCAAATTTTGATATTACATCTAACAAATTATCAGGCTCTCTAAAAAAAGGTGCATTGAATGGATTAAAGTTGGTTTATATTCTGAGCTTGGGTCACATGCATATAAAATCCATTGAGAACTATGCTTTCTTTGGATTGGATACAATTTCCATTTTACTATTAAATGATAACGAAATAGAAAATTTGTCAGAAAATAGTTTTAAAAGTTTAAAAACTCTGGGGCACTTAGACTTATCTGACAATAAAATCAAACAGATAGACTTTGCTAAAGATGAATTACTAAGTTTAAATGAATTAATATTGTCGAACAACTTATTGACTTCAATAGACAGGAACAATTTCTTGGGATTAAATTCTCTCCGATTATTGGATTTATCCAACAATAATATATCACGGATAGACTCTAATTCTTTTGTGACATTGAATTCATTGATTTATTTTGGAATAGGAAGTAATCGTAACATAAAGACTTTGGAGCAAGGTGTTTTCAGCGGGTTGAGTTCTTTGCCGAAACTTGATATGTCTGGGGGATCATTAACTATTGTCAAAAACAATTCTTTTGAAGGCATGCTGGGTTTGAGAAATGTGAATATATCTCACAATAGAATCGAAGAGTTACAATATAATGTATTCAATGATACCGGTGCTATAAATACTCTGGATTTGTCGTATAACAAGCTGGTACACTTCACTTTGAATAATACTCAACTTACAAGTTTGTCGACATTATTACTCAATAACAATTTTATTGTTTCTATATCTGATGGGACTTTATTTGGACTATTAAGTCTGACAAAACTGGTTATTTCACATAACAAAATTGAACATTTCTTTACAAATAGTCTTGAAAGTCAAGCAGAGCTGCAAATATTAGACATTTCATTTAACGAAAAATTAATATTCGATGTGCGTTTTGTTGAACGTTTGTCGAATTTAAAAGAATTGATTGTTGCAGATTTATATTCAAACATATCATTGAATGGTTTAGACAGCAGTTTCATTACTGTCCTAGATATTTCACATTCTGGTATTGAAAATGTAACAGCATTACATTTAAGTGGATTAAAAAATTTGAATAACTTGAAATTGTACGAAAACAATATCAGTGCATTAGAAGTTGGTATGTTATCAGGATTAAAGGCGGTAAAATTTCTAGATTTGAGTTTCAACACAATTAATTATATACAGCCGGGATCTTTCAAAGACAACGTTTTGCTGGATACTTTAAACATATCACATAATTTACTGACAGCAATTCCATATGGAGTCTTCCATGGACTTACATCTTTGAACTACTTAGACGTATCGTACAATGCATTAGTTGATTTAAAACGTGAAAGATTTTTTCAACTGCGAAGTCTTAGTACACTTGTAGCCGATCATAACTTGATAAGTTCGATAAACGCTGATGATTTCATAGGCACACGCTTGGAGATTTTAAGTATTGGTGGAAATCCATTGCCATGTGACCTAGTCACAAAGGTAAAGAATGATAACTTACCTTTTACAGTGGCAACAATGAAAATAGACTTTGAGAATGAAAATATCGATGGGATCACATGTAATGTTAATAAACTCACTGAAATAATACCAACAGGTATAATTAACAGTAATGATTACGATAATGCAAATAATATATTATTGAGCATAAGAGAGATTCTTTTAAAAACACAACAAACTTTATCAACAAATAAGAAGTCTGATAATGCATCGGTGATTGTCAATAATGATTTCAGCGGAATTGAAAATATAACAAGTAAGGTAGAAAAAACAATTACAAAAACAATTGCTGATAACGGAAACAGGACTAATATTATACTAGAGAAAATACTTAAGGCTTTGTCAAATAGACCAAGAGCAGTGCTCAGTACTATACCGATTGTAAAGGGCAATTCCACAAACGAAAACATTGTACCGTACATAAACGATATAAAACAAAGCATTGAAGACGATCTCAATGAGAAACAAACAATTTTGAATGATATTAAAAAAGATATTGCGCTTTTACACTCACGTTTAGAAAACATAAGCTCAAATGAGATTTTAAAACAAGAGAAACTTATAAAAACAGAGGATAATCCGTCAATCACTGTTTCGATGTTTACAGAAGTGTGTGTAGGATTGATTTTGTTTATTTTACTGATTTTCTTTTTGTACATAATTTACAAAAAATCGTTTATTTTTAAGAAGCGTCTGTCGATAAGTACTCGCCAGCTTCCTGGTGCTATGGACAATTTAGATTTGTAACATTTGTGATTTTTAATAAATCAGGGTGGAATTTAAAAGATGGCACATATTGAAGAAATTGATTCTTAATTATCTAATATTATACTAATACATAAAGCTGAAGATTTTTTCTGTTTATTTGTATACCAGAAATAGCTGCCTCAATGGTCACGACCAGAAAAAAATTAAGTGTTGAATTAATTTGTCGATTGTCCATATTTTTTGATTGAGATTTAATAAGGCCTTAAACCATCACTATAATTAACGTGCAGAATTGTTCGAAAGTTTCTGCAAAGGGTCGCCACCATTAAAAAAAATCCCCTAACTGAACTCCACTTGGTCAAGGCCCATGGTTTTCATAACACCGAAACTTTCTTCAATAGTTTTGAGAATGTAGTTTGTACAAATAAAATAAAAATATAACCACAGTCTAACTCTGAACGCATCCTTACTGAACATTGGCAAGCAACGCGAATATTGGCGCCCAAAATATAAACTCTACAAAATTTTAATATAAATCTTAAAACTTAAAAGGGAATCGCAACTTTTTTATCCAAAACAACATCTCCTGTCAGAGGGGCTCGGTTCCTCTCATTGGCCATTCGCGGACGTCGAGCAGTCATTGGTGGATACTTACATTATCTTTTCACCTTCACCCACTTATAATTTTAGATTTAGAATACCATTGATCTATGTAATTATAAAAACGTTAATACATTGGAATTTGAAATGCTTTTCTTTATAAGTTTCTCTACATTTAGCCCATTTATGTGCCTGTTATTTTTTTATGGAGAATATGTAATTGCTATATTATGTATTGAAACCTGAAGTATGTTTAAGCGACTTTACCACATTAGATCCAGTAATTTTTAAAAGTGTAATTTAAGGGATCGATTTTGTTAACGTTAACGAATTAATGTAAATAATAAATATAATTGTATTTGAAATAAAGGAAACTGTTTTTTATTTTTTTCTGAATATTATTGACTTCTGATGACGGGACGCGTTCACGATCAGTGCTCACGTCGCGCCCCGTCCTCCCGGACCTTTACCCTAAAAAACACTAGTTTTTACATAGAGTTACAGCAAGTTAAGGTCTGATATAAGGACCAACAGCGATTCCTCATATGCAAAAAAAGGCTGACATACTTATTTGAAATTAATTCTAAAATATGACGCTGTATGACATTTTACTTTCATGCATTTTCAACGGGTTCCTACAACGATATTTAATTAATTGACTTATCTAGATACAGTAAGTGTGGTGTGTCGTGATGTGAGTTCGATTTGCAGTGGTACCCAAAAGCGAACGAGAAAAAGGGTAGACAGATTTGTTTGCTCTTAAATCGACCCGCAGTATCCAGTCTTCTCGTGATCATGACGTTTGCAACAAGGTTGAAATATCGAGACAACTCAATTAATTAAATATCGCGGTAAGAACCCATTGAAAATGCATGAAAGTATTATAGAAAACCGCGAGTGTCTGAATACGTGTATGCCATTTTTCGTCTTAGAGCTTCAAGAGGCAGAATATTTGACTCTGAAAACATGTCTGATTCCAATCATGTAATTAATGTGTTTTAGGTATTTTGAGGGTAACAGTATTTACGCTTTCCTGCGATATGCAGAATCCGCGTTAACGAAGTACACAATATTATTATCATTTCAAGTATAGAGAGTGGATTTGTTCCAACGGAAGTGGGATGACCTATCAAAACAAAACTTCGTCGCCTCAGTGCTTGTTTGGCCAATCTGCACTCGAGCAAATTTTCCAGGAGACAGCAAACAAGCACGGAATTTTTGTTAAGTGCCGTGTTGAGACAAAAATTTAAATGAGATTTTTATTGTTCTAGAATTGAATATATTAAAAAAATATTTTACCAGTCGAATGGAAATTTTATTCTTTATAATACTGCATTAAAAAGTCATTTTCGTAAAAAATGTCAGATTGGCCAAACAAGCCCTGAGGCGACGACTTGGAACCATTTTTATTTTTGGAATTGGTTAAACTTTATTTTTTTTACTTTCTGTTTATTTAAGCACCATATAATTATGATAATACAGAAAAAAAGCCGGTTTTAAAAGTTAAAGTGGTTTCGGAGATAGTAGTGAAGATGCTTACTCATTTCGTAAATTCGATTTTATATGCATCTATTTAGTAACTGAATGTTTTTCTAATTTTTATATATAAAAGTACTTCCGTGAGCGCCACTTGTGGTAAAAGCGAAGAACTATAATTCCCCATCATCTGAAGTATTTTGCTACATTTTCGTTAGATGGCACTGTATCAAATTATTCAATACTAATAGAAAGTAATAATTTTTCTTTTACAAAACTTTTAAGATCCTGGATATCATGTATCAGTAGATTGCTAGCCCAGACAAGAAAAATAAGCGCAAACACGACGGTTCTATCTTGTTTAACATAAGAGAATCTATGACGTGCAAAAAAAAGAATATCAGCCAACTGTTAGCTCTTAAGCTCGTTTCACCTAAGCAGTCACGATCCTGTCGTCTTACAGTAAACACAATTTCTGTTCATGACAAAAAATGCTAAAAAGCGTGCAGAAATAAAAGAAAAGATAATAACAATCTGTTATCGATTCGTAGACTGTAAATAGCGATTTGCTTAATATGTATACCGGAAAAATATTTAAGATTGACTATACTGTAACAGAGAGAACAATAGAGAGATTAGGTAAAGTCCATCACGCTTACCTAATGTAGATTTGGGATTTCACATAGTTTTCTACATAGAAAATCTCTTAACTTTAAGTGAGAATTCCATAAATTCCATAAATTCCATGATTTCATTTAAATACAATACCGTAAGAAATCTCAAAAGAGCCGCTCATTAAAATCGAATCGCTCGAGTAAAATCTCAAAAACCCACTTCCGGAGAAACCTTTGGAAGTAAGTTACACCCTCTTGACAAAAAACGTGTACACAACAGAACGAAGATGATTTTTATTCTGGAACGAAAGGAACAGACAATAATGATAATGGAATGTGTTAGATCAAATATTCCATGACCATGGTAGCAGGCAGGCATATAATTATTACATATGGAGTCAACATCATGAACAACAGTATACCAGTTCGTACGTCGCTCATAGACCTCTGTAATGTCAGAGGACACTGCAGCGCCGTTATTACGGACCTACCTTTAGGGACTCTCAACCCTTGTTTGAGGAAGAACAAGTCATATAGCCCGAGAGCTAGTGGCAAATTTTGAGCAAGTTCGTTTAGCACCGCTACTCAGCAGCCAGGTCTGCATTTCCGAGTTGGAGTATAGCAAAGAACTATGTACCAAGTTTTCAGATTGCCTCAAATACCTGCTCAAAATTTGCCACTATCTCTTGGACCAATAGCGCTCGGAAAACACCGAGGAGACGAGTTCATTCCACGGCCATAAAGAAACAGGATTCTAAAAACCCTGCGAAGATATGTCCTCAATCCGCATTGGGCTAGCTTGGTGGATCATGCCCGATGCCTCTTCTGAGGAGACCTAAACCTATTAGGCAGATTACTGCAATTAGGGCTGTTACAGTATGAAGCGCTCGTTTAGAAAAATTAAATGAGACACCTAATATTTACACTTATCCCTTGCGACACTATTTTGAAGCACTTTGCTTCTTCCCTAAGCTTAAGCGATGGTGAGGCTGAAGTTTTATAAGAGCGGGAATGAGATTATATACTCTTTTTGAACGACATCCAAAATGAAAGAAAGAACACTCAAATTGTCTGTTTTTTATGTCTGTTCCTTCATACCTTTAGTTTGGATGGACTGATTTTAATGATTCTGGTGTGACACGAAAGGTGATGGTCGTCATGTCCCGTTTATTTTTTTAATATCAAACAATTATTTTTGGATAAGATCGTGGGAAGTCACTGGATGTAGATGGCGCAGGACCGGTCGATGTCGCGAGGTTTGGGGGAGGCCTATGTCCAGCAGTGGACGTCTGTAGGCTGATGATGATGAATTATTATTTTTGGATCTGTGCATAAAATGTGTTTTTTTAACGGACAAGAATGATACGAGTATGCATCAATGATCAATCACCTTATCAAAGCTCTTGAACTTCTTGAAGTCCAAATTCACATTTGCGAAACATTCGACAAAGGTTTTGTTTTATTATCAACCAGATTTGTCATTATTTTTGGAACGAAGTTCCTTATCGCGCGTTGTGAAAGGGGGCTAGACGGAAAAAAATATTACGAAAACTTGTCACGACACTTTTTTTGTTCTAGATGATTATCGCTAGATGGCGCTGTGATCAAAATTTTTTAAAACACGTTCCTTATCGCGCGTTACGTTTGGAAAAAAATAATATAAGATATGTTTTAATCGAAAGGAACTTCGTTCTATTCGGGTGTCCCATGACACCTCTCAAGTTTTTTTTGATTAATATACATGTATTTTATTAGTATAAATTCCCTAACAGTAAAACCAAGGCCTTACCCCCTAATGGTATCTCGACTCCGAGTCACGTTCCGACTACATCGGGCCCCGTCTTATTTAATTAAAGAAAAATATAAATTAAAATATGTTTTAATGGCTTCCGAAGTTACTGCAGACTCAATGTAAATTAGAATTTTAATATAAAAGTATTTGAAATTACTCCTTTATTGTTCATTTATCTTATAACATATATTAGCGGGCCTGCGTAACTTCGTCTGCGTCACTTTCAATAAAAAGGTAGCCCATGTTCTTTCTCAGGGTCTAAAGATAAATAAAAAAAACTTGAGAGGTGTCATGGGACACCCGAATAGAACGAAGTTCCTTTCGATTAAAAGATATGTTATTTTTTTTCCCTAACGTAATGCGCGATAAGGAACGTGTTTTAAAAGATTTTGATCACAGCGCCATCTAGCGATAATCATCTAAAACAAAAAGTGTCGTGACAACTTTTCGTAAGATTTTTTTCCGTCTAGCCCTCTTTCGCAACGCGCGATAAGGAACTTCGTTCCAAAAACCCTTCTGTATATTTACTATTCTGTGACAAGACATGACAAATAGAACAGAACAATGGTACAATTAAAGGTCCCGCAAAAAGCTTACAACGCATCGCCCCACTAAAATTCGGTGCCTTTTCTCGTAACATTCTTTTATTGCAGCAAAAAACCGACAATTTATCATCGGGCCTTCTGTTTTGGTAGAAACAATGCCCTGACACTGTTAATTATGTTATATGAAACAAAAGACCGTGGACTAAGGGTTAGGAATGCTTGTCAAAGATATTTAAATACGTGAGAGAGTGTAGACGGGTCAAAGTCTGATGCAATTAGTATGAAATACTGGTTGAATGGTGTTTTTTTTTAAATTATGGGGAGTTCCGATGACCACCTTCCGAATCCATCATCAGATCAACGCTATTTTTTTAATATTATTGCATTGTCATGCGATTTACATTTTGGAAACCGGGAAGTTTGTCAAATTTAGCTTGCAAGATTCAAACCGCAATTACATAGTTACATCTTGTGCAAGTTAATAAGGGGTGGGCCATATGAAGTTTGCATTTTCCAAAAGTTCGACTGTCATGTTGGCTGTGGCATATTGCGCCATCCTGTTGAAACCAAATGTCGTCCATGTCATACTCTTCAACTTTTGGAAACAAAAATTCGTTGAGCATGGCACGGTAACGCTCGCCATTGACCGTAACGGCGGCTCCTTGCTCATTTTCGAATGATGCCGCCGGACCAAAACCCACACCAAACCGTAACTCTTTGTGGGTGCATTGGCTTCTCAATGGTGACGTGTGGATTTTCCGACCCCCAGATGCGACAATTTTGCTTATTGACATAGCCTCCGAGGTGAAAATGGGCTTCACCTGACACACACACACACATTTCTTACAGTTTGGACTGAAGACTCACCACTTTGGAAGTAACTGTTCAATATTTCCCAATTTTGTTCAAGCGTATAGCGTCCCATTTCGTAAATGTCAAACCTTTAACTAAATTATGAACACAAATTGAATGACATTCGAGCTGTCATTCTCTAAATAAACAGTAGTTCAAAATGCAAACGTTAGATCGCCCACCCTATATTTGACATTTGCAAATAACGTAACTTTCTATTATTAAAGTAAGGATATAAGACTAAAATAATTGTAAACAAAATGTAAAATAGTAGGTACCTAATTTGCCAAATTATTGTTTCACAATTTTAAGTTGCATTTAATTGTAATTGTAGCTGTCGATTTTTGTCAGATAAAGAAATATCGGAAATCAGTTTAGTTTTAACTTAAATATACAAGATGGATCTGTAACTTTGGACTATCTGAAGTGGGGAATGACCTGTCGAAATACAACATAGAACTACTTTTTTTTTAAATTGATCTGTACTTCTTCCATGTGACATTGAAAAAAAGTTTAACCGATTACAAAAATAAAAGTGGTTTTAGGTTGTATTTCGAAAGGTAATTCACCCCATTCCAGCTGGTCCACAGTTACAGATCCACCTTTTTTAGGGAAAAAAGAAATGGAAGCATTGAGACAGTGTCCTTTCTAGTTTATGCTTAATTTTTATTTGTACATTCTACAATTTGAAACATCTTTGTCAGTTCGTAAAAACATTACTGAAATTTCTTGTTGAAATTTTATTGTTCTGTGTAAATGAATTTGAAAATGTTTGAAAACTTTTGCTTTAGAAAGTGAATTTATATCTTGAAGATGAAAAAAAAACAAATTGATTATTTTAGTAAATTATTTTTGTAATATTTTCCGAAAACTGTAATTGGATATTACTTTATCCTAGGTAATTCCATAATAAATAACAAAGATAATAACTATGAAGTTTAAGGAGGCAATATTTTTTTTTTATAATTATCTCTACGGGTTATTTAATTAAATAGCTGAACTGTAGTACCCCTGACAAGGTTGAATTTTGTAAAATTACCATATAAGTAATTTTTTACCTAACGAAGCTAAACATTAGTTAAAGACAAATTTCATTGTATTAATTTGATTTTTTATGTCTACCTACTAGAAATTGCAGAACATTTTCATTTCATAATAGTATGGGAACCTTTTTTTTTTTCAGTTGGAGGAAATCACCGGGGTATGTGGGAGTTGAACCTCACTAAAACCTCCAACCGCTCACACTCAGTGTCCGAACCCCGGCTGAGGCCAGAACCCAGCCACGGTTCCACGGGGTTTGGAGAGACGGCGCGACGCGTTACGCGCTCGGCACTCTTTCCCGTCGCTCCGTCCGAGTATGGGAGCCTAACATAATTTTGTATTAATTCTTGCACAACACATGGAAATATACTTATCAATTTATATTATAAAAAAAAATAAGCTACTGAATCAGATATAACAACGAATAACTCGCTCGAGTAAACCCTCATTAAATAACAATATCTCCCCTACTATAATATAACCGTAGTTACACACTAGAGTACCTCAAAGTAAGTAAATTTGATACACAGGTAATCCAGTTAAGGTGTCCTAAAATTGGCACTATTCATAAAGAGCTGGGTTTAGTGTAACTGCGTTACAGGTAGTCGTTGGTATGTCAGAGGATATGTGAGATATACGACGAAGAAGGATGGTCAACATTTGCTAATTGAAATTAAAAATCATTTACTTAAATGTTAGTTAAAAACTTGAGAGGTTACATGGGACACCCGAACAGAACCAAGTTCCTTTCGATTAAAAGATATGTTATAAAAATATTTCCTTTCGTAACGCGCGATAAGGAACGTGTTTTAAAAGATTTTGATCACAGCGCCATATAGCGATAATCATCTAAAACAAAAATAAGGAACGTGTTTTAAAATATTTAGATCACAACGCCATCTAGCGATAACCATCTTAAACAAAGAAAGTGTCGTGACAACTTAAAAAGTGTTGTGACAACTTTTCGTAAGATTTTCTTCCGTCTAGCCCCCTTTCGATAACGCGCGATAAGGAACTTCGTTCCAAAACTTTTTAATTACAAGCTTTTAAGATCCTGGATATCATGTAGCAGTAGAATGTTAGCTAATACAAGTAAAACGCTCTAACACGAGTCTATCTTGTTTCACATGTCTTCCTCAAACTTCATCACAATCTGTACTATCTACATTTAGTGACTTCTCGATTACCTATCATGCAATATGCTCCACATTTGTGGTAACCGCTTACGTTCAGGTGGCCCGTTAACGTGTCTTCCTACTAAAATAAATAAAATTATGTAATTATTTATTTATTTGTACATTTTTTTTTGTGACGGGAGGAAATCGCCGGACTTCCACTCGCCCCGCGAGTGGGGTATGTGGGGGTTGAACCGCACTAAAACCTCCCGCCAATCACGCTCGACATCCGATTATTTGTACATAGAAAACTTACAGCCTAATATATGTTATTAATGTAGTACAATTGCAAGGTTTACAAGGCCAATTAGCAGTTTTCGCCTATCTTCTTCTTATATATAAAAATGAATTGCTGTTGGTTAGTCTCGCTAAAACTCGAGAACGACTGAAACGATTTGGCTTATTTTAATCTTGAAATATTCGTACAAGTCCAGGGAAGGTTTAAACGGTGAGAAAATTTCCTTATGTGACGCAGACGAAGTTGTGTGGGCCAGCTAGTCTTCTTCTTATATATAAAATTAATTGCTGTTCGTTAGTCTCGCTAAAACTCGAGAACGACTGAACCGATTTGGCTTATTTTAATCTTGAAATATTCGTAAAAGTCCAGGGGAGGTTTAAACGGTGAGAAATTTCCTTATGTGACGCAGACGAAATTGTGGGGGCCAGCTAGTCTTCTTATATATAAAAATGAATTGCTGTTCGTTAGTCTCGCTAAAACTCGAGAACGACAACAGATTTGGCTTATTTTCATCTTAAAATATTCGTAGGAGTCCAGGGAAGGTTTAAACGGTTAGAAAATTTCCTTATGTGACGCAAACGAAGTTGTGTGGGCCAGCTAGTCTTATATATAAAAATGAATTGCTGTTCGTTAGTCTCGCTAAAACTCGAGAACGACTGAACCGATTTGGCTTATTTTAATCTTGAAATATTCGTAAAAGTCCAGGGGAGGTTTAAACGGTGAGAAATTTCCTTATGTGACGCAGACGAAATTGTGGGGGCCAGCTAGTCTTCTTATATATAAAAATTAATTGCTGTTCGTTAGTCTCGCTAAAACTCGAGAACGACTGAACAGATTTGGCTTATTTTCATCTTAAAATATTCGTAGGAGTCCAGAGAAAGTTTAAACGGTTAGAAAATTTCCTTATGTGACGCAAACGAAGTTGTGTGGGCCAGCTAGTCTTCTTATATAAAAATGAATTGCTGTTCGTTAGTCTCGCTAAAACTCGAGAACGACTGAACCGATTTGGCTTATTTTAATCTTGAAATATTTGTAGAAGTCCAGGGAAGGTTTAGACGGTGAGAATATTTCCTTATGTGACGCAGACGAAGTTGTGTGGGCCAGCTAGTAAGTAATAAAATACATTAGATTGAGCGCTAAAAATAACCTTAATTTAACTTATGAACTACGAAATCACAAAAGTAAGTGATGTAAGAATATCTAAAAGATACTTTGCTTAATACTAAAATATAGTGTGATTGTTACAGATACACCAAAAATTGTTAGTGTCGGCAATGATATAGAACGTGTGGTGAAAAAGTCGTTACTCAATTGTCTTCCAATAACTTAAAATTTAAAAATCCTTTCTTTTCAGGGTTACTCAAATGAAATGAAATACTTTGAAATGAAATACTTTATTTTCAACATTGATGACGTACTCATTCTTGTTAACGTCAAAAGTTACAAGCTACCACCAGTTCGGACACAAAAAATAATAATTACAGCCATCGTCCTGAGAAGAACTGGCAAGAAAATCAGCGGGCATGTCTTTTTTTTTGTATAATGAGCATTTTTTTATATACAAAAAAAACGATACGAACGAAATAATTAAGCAACTGTCCTATTTGATGCCAAAAATAGTCACACTAACCAGCAGTGTGTACAACACCAAATACAGTTCTCGGGTCCCGTTTCACGGCACCATTTCTTCGGGTCCTGGACCCTTGTTACGACATCTACATGCCCGTTTCAATAGCTTACGTGACTACAAAGAGGTTGTCGCCATCTTTTTATTGATACACGTTTTCCTTAATGACCATCGACTTGTTTTCCGTTTATTAAAGTTTTGTTTTTGCGAGATAATGTTGATTTAGAAGATTTTATTTAACTTGTACCTTTGTACAAGTACGATGTAAGTTCTAACGGAGTTTGAATTTAACAAACTTCCTGGTTTCCGATTGAGCTGAAATTTTGTACATAGATGTATGTCGCGTCATAATGCAATGGAACTGATCTGATGATGGAGCCATAGGAACCCCTGCACGAATTAAGATCGACTCGTGTTTGGCCTTGTTTTGGCTGTTAATGCGATGATGTAAATGATAAGAGTGGACTGTACTTATAAGATGATTTAATGAATTTAAAATGGCTTCCGTGATGTGTGGGTCTGCGTGGGGTCTGTGTCCCCCAGCATCTGACGTAGTTTGAAGACGTAACATTGGCTATTGTCGTTTACATATTAAATTTCAAATTTAGTTCGTAAGATTTCGCCCGAACTTACATTGACATAGTTATATACAACTAGCTGACCCGCGCAACTTCGTCTGCGTTACAAAGGGGTTCTAACAGTACTCGCAACGCCGTCGAGTTATTATTTTCGTGGCTCGCTGTTGCACCCACATATTCATTGCGTTTTTATACTCGTAATAACTTCTAAACGAAAAGTCCGATTGGAATAAAACAAAAAGTTATTTACTTCTACATTAATACTCTTGATAACATAATACTTAATTTGGATAAGGGTTAATATAACGATACTCATTTAATGTTAAATTCAAACTTGGGACGAAATATTATTTTGCTAAACATAAAAGCGGTTATTGTGACTAAACTATGATAGTTAGATATATGCTCTTGCGGACTTTTTTGTTGGTCTTACAAAGACCTAAAAACCCGTAGTACATCATTTTGTTCTATTGTCAGTAGTTTTTGCAGCGTACGCATAAATAGGTTTTCGATTATTCGCCTTGTGTTACATATTCGATATTTTCATACGGATCCCAAATTTTTTTGAAAATAAAATATAGCCTATAACCTTCCTCGATAAATGGACTTTCCAACAGTGAAAGAATTTTTGAAATCGGACACGTAGATCCTGAGATTAGCGCGTTCAAACAAACAAACAAACTCTTTATAATATTAGTATAGATGAGAAGAATGCATGATATAAATACAGCCTCGCCGATGCCTCATCCCATTTTTTTTAGTTGAAGAATATGTGGAAGTTGAACCGCACTAAAACCTCCAACCGCTTACACTCAGGGCCTGAGCCCCGGCTGAAGACAGCACCCAGCACGGGATTATGCGAAGAGAGGCGACGCGTTTCCCGTCGTGAAAGGCTCAACCCGAAAGAATTTCCGCCTCAATGGTGTCTGTGTGCCTGTTCAGATGACTTTAAGGCAGCAGTTACACAACGACACCGACGTTCAGCTTGATGGTATGCACTGGAAGTACACTTGCTGATAGAGAGTTCAAAAATTTCACAGAATAATGTGTCATCTTGCATACCGTCAGTGTTTATAGAGGTGAAGTGCACTTCATTCCTCTCAATTTCGGAGAGAATGCATTCGTTAATTGTTACATCCTTATCACTTTTGGGCGTCAAAATGCCCGTTCGCACACCCAAGAATTCTGCTGATGTTGTATTACACACAGTGCCAGGTACGGTGGGACCTTGCACCGGTTTCAAGTCGTCCGCGGTGTTCCATATGGGACGGTCCGCGACCTCTCCTCTGCAATATCGGGTACGACTAAGTACTGAGAGGCACTCTCCTCTCGGAACTTAGCGTTATTTGTTACGCAGACGACACGTCGGTTGTAGCCCAGGGGGATGACTACAGAGAGTGCACGTCTTGCCACAGCGGGTGTGGTATAATTTGGAGGTTGGGCCTCGATGTGGCACTAAATAAACCCCAGGCCCTATGGTTTCACGGGTCTGGGGCGTCGCCACCGGTCGATGCCTACATTATAGTTGGAGTTATTCGGATCGGGGTCGGGGTGCTTAAGTACCTCGACCGGCTCGACTTCTGCGAGTCCACATCTCGGAAGAGAGCGGCAGGGCGTGTGAAACTGAGTTCTTTTCTCCACGCAGGAATCCGCCGTCATCGATCAGGGCGCTGGAACTGCAATTTCGCTCGGAATTTGCCTCCCTAAGAGATTCGGGTTCTCAACGCTACCCAGCGTGCGGGGTTCCAAGAAGGTGTCGTGTCTCGCTTAGCACGCACCTTGCGTTAAGGCAACCGTGGGTTGGAAGACCGCACTCTCCGATCCACACTGGTATGACCCAGCAGGATATCCCGTGGGAGTGTGAGACGCAGTCCCATATTTCTTGGCGGGCTTCGGAAAGTCCGCTGACCCTGAGAGCCGGTGGCTGTATCGCCGGTGGCTGCCGGTTCGGTGTTCGGGGGCGGCGCGAAGGAAAATTTATGCCGTAGTGCATAATGCGTCGTGCCGTCCCGCATTACCCCGTGCTAGGGTCTGGTTCAGCCAGGATTCAAACGCTGAGTGTGAGCGATTGGAGCTTTTAGTGCGGTTTAAGTACCACATATCCAAAGCGCAGCGCCACGATTTCCAGCGTTTAAAAAAAAAGTACACACAGTGAGTTTGTTTAAGCTGGATACAACTCTACCGACAGACTCAGAAGAACCACCTGTCCACCTCTCTCCTCGCCAAGGTTTAGAAAGAGAACGGAGTATTCTTGTGTACTTGTATTACCACTGGTCCGAGCTCTTATATTATAACACATCTACATTTGAACTTTTTCGATTTTTTTATATAAAAAGGCTATGTGTGAGTATAAAAATTAGCCAGTTCCTACATCCCACTTAAGTTTAATAAATACATTTATTTATTTGTCTTGCTAATCTCTGAAACGAATTAACTATACAATTTTTAAGAACAAAATGCCTAACGCCATCTATTACAATCGAAAAACACCACGTCGCCCACAATGCAATGACATAATCAAATTATTTATATCGAAAAAGTGCTTCTAGACGTAATTCGATATAATTCTCATAGATGGCGTTGCTTTAAAATCGTCTTTAAAATTGAAAATATCATTTTTTTTGGAGTTTATCTTTAAGCCATAAATCTCCGTATTCTGAAGTGCGACAGAATGATTGACATATTAGTTGGATGACAATTGTCAAATTGCAAATTGACTCGTTGACGTTAGGAACACACCTAAATTGCTTAGACAACAGTGAGTGATTATAATTTAATATGAACTTTATTGAATAGCAATAAAGTTCAAATTGACTCTACATATTATTTAAAAAAGGTTTGTATGGGAAATAGAAAAGGGCTGTTTTTAGGGTTTTCCCAGAAATTATTTGATTTTTTCTCGCCTTTTAAACCTTCCCTGAACTTCCACGAATATTTTAAGACTAAAATTAGCTGAATCGGTTCAGCCGTTCTCGAGTTTTAGCGAGACTAACGAACAGCAATTCATTTTTATATATATAGATGAAAGTTAATATAAAACTTGTAAAAATAAATTTGCCCACAAAAAACTTAGCTTATTCCGCACAAAAACACCTAAAAGCATCATTTAAATGTAATACAAGTTTGAACAATTCAAAATGTTGCGGTTCCCCGTGCAATTTCATTATAAGGCCTCGCTTAGCTGACAACTATTTGCTGGGGATAATGAGCACTGGCCGGTGGTTTTGTTAGATATTCTTCGGGCGATCGAGTTCTGTTGCATGATTTACATTGCGTAGTTTTATTTTAAAGTTTTAAAGGCTTAAGTGGTGTGGTAGCTGCGTCTCACAGGAACTCTTTTTTAACATTCCTTGATCTCCCTTTTTCTAGCGTCGGTAGTTTATCGGTTTTACTTGGAATCTATTTCATGTTATATGTTTATCTAGTTCAATGATCATTTTTATGTACTGTACTGATTTGGAATGAACTTTGTCCTGAGTGTTCCCGAATGACTTATCTCTCTTTAAGCAAGGTTTAAGAAAAAATCTGTGTAGTTTACAAGGTGGGATTCTTAATACTCTCAAAGAAACTACTCAAAGAATGGAAGTAGTAAAATTTTATTAGCACACCCGAAATCGAATCAAGATTCACAAAAATCTATGAGTGTGTTTCAATGAAGAATATTTTTTTTTTTTTAGTTGGAGGAAATCACATTTTGGTATGTGGGAGTTGAACCGCACTAAACCTCCAACCACTCACACTCAGCGTCCGAATCCCGGCTGAGGCCAGAACCCCGCACGGGGTTATGAGGAACGGCGCGACGCGTTACGCCCACGGCAGTCTTTCCCGTCGCGCTGCCCCCGCGTCACATAAGTAAAGTTTCTCACCGTTTAGAGTCTACTCTTTAGACCATCCCCAGACATCCACAATATTTCAAGACTTTAGCCAAATCGGTTTAGCCGTTCGAGTTTTAGCGAGACTAACAACAACTCATTTTTATATATGAGCTAAAGATAATATATAAATTTATAAATTATTTTTATTATATCTCAACTCAGCAATGTACGTTGTACAACTGAAAACTCTCATTGCGGAAACACAAGTTTGTGGCATCTACATAATTACCAGGGCACGGCAGGGGAAGGTTTTGAGTCCAACTCGCTACAGTGCTTAGGCTTTACTGTTTACACAACAGCTTGTGGTCAATAGGCACTAGACAGGTACATGTTGTGTTCTTTTTAATTTGGGTAAAGCTGAAAAGTTTGAAGGTAGACTTTTTATTGTTATTTTATTTATTTATTTAACAAAAATCCACAGCTACAATTATAATTAAATTTAACTTAAAATAATAAAACAAAAAATTTGCCAATTACGGAGAATTATGCAGACGAGTTTAAGCTACTTAATTGTTAGTTGTTGCTCATGGACTTGTGCAATGTCAGGAGACTGTGGGGCCGCTATCTACGATCTACCTTCGAGGCTAAAACTCATTGGAAGATGGACAAGTCTCTGGATATAACAATCGTGGTTTAGTAAATACTTGTTAAATAAGATATAACGGCGTAAATAGTGTGCTGAGGTGTAATGACGTTGTAAATAGTCGATCTTCATTTGGTTTTGTCAGGAATGACGTCACAATGTCCACTTGAACACTCGATGATCAACACTTTTGAATAAAAACTTCAAAATAGCGAGTTTTAACAGTTTATTATTTTTACATCAAGAGGTCCGTTCGCCTCGACAATTCAAACACGAATGAATAATAACAGCGGCCAATGCCTGTATTAATAGCAAGTCTCCACTTCCAACTACCCGCACAGTGAATGTTTGTGAATAGGTTGGTTTCCCTTGTTATCAACCCGTCAGATACAATAAATTTATATTCTAGCATTGAAATGAACGGATTTAAGTTTGAGTTTGACTGTTAACCAGAGACAGAGACACTAAGATGCTACGATCAATGTACTTCTAATGAATCTCTTTAATTTTAATCGTCATCTATAAGTTTTCGTATAACAATAGTAGAAGCAGGAAAGAAAAATATTTATCCTTCAAGTTACAGAACCTTACTAATACTTTTGAGTATTGGGTGGTTTATGTTTTGAGTGATTGTTTTGATACAATACCCGTACCGCGGACGGGAGTCGCATTCCGATTTGAAATGGACTCCCGTCCGCGGTGTTCCCGGAGCGCTATGACATGTCCCTCTTTAAACGAGGTTTAAGAAAAGTCCTGTATGGGTAGGTGTTAGATAACGACCTCTCTTTGCCCTGGCATCGCAGAGGTTCATGAGCGACGGTGACCGTTTACTATCGGGTGGGCCGTAGGCTCGTTTATCTATCTTGCAATAAAAAAATAAATAAAAAAAACAAGCCTGGTCAAGATCGCGGATGACCAGCCGTTGTGGCGAAGGGTGAGGTAGGCATATGTCCAGCAGTGGACGTCTATAGGCTGATGATGATGATGATAATGATGAAACACCAGTTAAAAATAACTAGAAATATTCTCATCTAGTTATATTATAGACCAAGATACCACTTCCAAGTCTCTCGGACTATAGTAAATCTCTAGTGAATCTTCTGCAAGGTACCAGCCGGTATATTTCCCTTTTTAAATGATGATATAAAGTTATGAATTTATGTCGGGCCCGAACGTCAAGGCAATTCTCTCTCAAGTGTTTGCCGTCTAAGGTTTTAGGGTTCCGTGAGTAAGTTATAAACGTTATGTAAACCATAATTTAGGGCTAATTGTTTCGTTATTAGAACTAGGGATTTCAAGAGATATAATAAGATAATCTTTAGTAGGATACTAAATATTTTAAATTTCTTTAAACACTCGCGGTTATCTACATCACTTACACTATTACTATGATTGAGTGGTACCGGCAAACGAACGAGAAAGAGGGTAGACAGATTTGTCTGCTCTTAAATGACCTACCCGCAGTTCTTCAGTCTTCCCGTGATCATGGCGCTTGAAACAGTGCCGAAATATCGGGATCGCTCAATTGAAAATAACCGTGGAAAGAACCCGTTTACTAAATATTTTACTTATTTTATGTAGAAAAGCTTGAAGAAAAGCCTAAAAGGTTAGTTGCAGGTAGGTAGATCAGGTAACCTGATCGTAAACGGTTACCGTCGCTCAAAGACCTCTGCTATGTCAGTAGACACTGCGAGGCTGCCTACACCCTTCTTTAAGGATTTTCTTCAAGCATTGTTTGAAGAAGGACGAGTTATAACGCTCTGGAATCAGTGGAAACACTGAAGTGGGGAATTCATTCCATAGCCGGAAATGAAAGGAGTGTATCCATCAATCCATGTTGATGATTTGAAGTTTAAAAAAAAAACCATTTTTGGACCAAAACTTTCAATGTAAGAAAACCTACCATCGTCAGTTTTCACAAAAATGGTTCAGCGAAACGAAAAGGGAGCCATGTTTACGGTTCAAGGGTTCCGTGTAGATAATTTATTTTATAATAGGGTCTACGGGGCGGGTGTGCAATTTAAACTGGTTTATGTTGCGGCTTGCACTGGTATTTTACTTTGTTTACCAAAATATTTTAATTAGATGCAAATTGTTATGCTTCGGCGATTTTTTTTCGTTGTAAATGTGTATTGTTGGAACGAAGTTCCGTATCGCGCGTTATCGAAAGGGGGCTAGACGAAAATTCTTATGAAAAGGTTGTCACGACACTTTTTTGTTTTAGATGATTATCGCTAGATGGCGCTGTGATTAAAATCTTTTAAAAAAATTCCTTATTTTGTTTTATATGATTAATGCTAGATATTTTATTTAAGTTATAATAATTAGTTAATTTAAAACGTCTGTTTCTCTCTTTCTTCTGAACTTCGTTCCATCCGGGTGTCCCTTAACACCTCTCAAGTCTTATTTTAATGAAATATAGATCATCATCATCATCATCAGTGGAGGTCAAATTGATCACTCCACCACGCTTGACCAATGCGGATTGGGGATTTCACGAAGTTTCAAAGGATTATGAAATTATTTTCAAATATTTATATGATTTCCTCAAGTTTTCTCTCACCATTTCTAGTAAGTGATGTTGTCATAAATCGCACATAAATCTTTTTCAAATTTAGAAGTACAAGCCAACCAGTTTTTGCAACCTCCCGTACATAAGACTTCTACCACTCAACCACGACGTTACAGTCAAATTTATTGACTAGATTCCAAGCCTTATTCTACGGAACCCTTGTTGTTTAAAGCGCTCCGCTACATCACGCTGTCCCGTTGATGTTAGATTTGAAAATATTGTTAATGTGCCGTATTTTTCAGGCGATGTTGTGACAACAAACAGCTTGAGAATTCACCCCGTATCGGGTTTATTTTGGGGCTCTTTATTTGAAATTCGGGGCTTGAAGAACATCACAACGGTAAAGGGAATTTTTGTTTTGTTTTTAAGTTGGAAGACTTGTGCTTTAGGTTAAAACATAAAAAAAAGCGTGCTTAATAAAACATACCATTTTCGTTCTTTTTTTTTGTGTCCTACGACTCAGTTGATGGCAAACTGACAATACCACCATCGCTTATGAACCTCTGCCAGCCAGCCATGAGGGTCGTCGTGCCGCGGGACACGACAGGACAGGGCCGGGCCTTGGGGGCACCGTTATCCGGGCTTAATCTCTCCGCCATTCTAGGCGGAGGAGTAGGTGTGCTGTGGCATTGATTGAAATCCCATCATGGCCTTATCCATGGACTGGCATCGGCGCGTCCATGCGCCTGTTCAGTCTGGTTCGATCACTTCGAGCCACTGCCGAATCTCTCCCATTCTGGGCAGTCTTCTGTTCCGAGGAACCTCTTCACTACTAGAACATAGATGAGGCAGATATAGTCTTACCGTAAAGTATTAATCCCAAACATTGTTTCAAAATTGTAGTACTAAGGAATTATAAAAAATTACATCGTGTACATAGCAGTGTTTAATTTCTATTTTATAGCTGTTATATAGCCTATGAAACTAACAAATAACGTATCTACTTATCAGTAAAATAAATTTCAAAATCGGTTTTATAGATCCAAAGATCTCCCTACAAAACATGACAATACCTCTATAATATTAGTACAAATAAAAAGTCCAGTAAATCTAGTCTAAAAGTCGCTGGCTCTCAAACTGCCTAACTACGCCCCTATAGGATTGAAGACTGATGACGGTAGCCGGTGTAACAGCGCTCATCCGACTCGGCTCGCTTTCAAATGATCATTTCGTTTGAAAGCCTCCCTTCCGACTCATTAGTTCGTTCTCGTGAATCTACTGTTTTACGTTCACTGAGTCCGACGGTTCTCAAAGTTTTGGATTAAGTATTTTAAAGTAGCCTTCAGTTAGTGTAAAAACTTAAGTGGATGCTAAAATATATTTGAGTTTGATTGCAACTGTTATTAGCTTTAGAAAGTAAAAATTGAAAGTAATGTTTCTTTTAAATTTATACATTTAAATTTACCGATTACAAAAATATAATTTGTTTTAAGTTATGCGATATATAAATTAGGTTATTGTAAACATACATTTTCTTTACAATAATCCGTAACTAGCTAAATTGTTGTTTTATAATTTTAAGTTTTATTGTATTTTGATTTATTGTATTTGTGCTGTGAATTTTTGTTAAATAAACAAATAGAAATAAAATAAAATGTAATTTTCGTCATTTTGTTGGTTGTGCCAGTATACGTAGAACCTGTTGCAAAGATCCCAAACCCTTCCAAATCTACAAAAATTGATTATATTTTAAAACATATCGAATCTTTTTAAAATTTATTTACGATTTTCGTCATAAAATTCGAACTGTTGTCATTAAAGTTTGAGAACCACCGTGAAAAGACTTTGAATACATCAATTGACATTTGCGTTTTAGAGGGGGTTGTTTAATATAGATGCGATTTGTATTTTAAATCTTATCAATACAATATATTATAAAATAAAGTCGTTTTCGCCTGTCTGTCCCTATGTATGCTTAGATCTTTAAAACTTCGTAACAGAATTTGTTTTTTTTTAATAGATAGAGTGATTATTTCGGATGTTTTTTAGGTATATTTTATTTTGAAAAAAATCGAGATCCGTATGAAAATATCGAATTTGTAACACAAGGTGGAGGAGAATTCTTTACGTATCAAGTCCTCGTACTTTTTTGGACATAAAAATAAATAAGCAAAGCAAAAAACTATAACTATGTAATATTTGAACTTAACTTCGACGAGATTTCCCTAAAACAATATCCAAGGTTTATACCTTGTACACACAGGATAACATAGCATGCCCATGTAAAGCCAGGTACCCATGTTTCGGGGTACAGGAATGCTGTACCCGGCTTTACGAGGATCTCGTTAAAACTTACAAGGTGCGGTAGCCCACGATGACTGGTTCAAGTTTCGAAGATGTTATTAATGTTATGTTAAGGGTGTTATTTTAGCAAGTGCAAATTAATAGGTGAGTCAGCACTTTAAGGGTTTTGATGGTCTGATATTTTTTAGTGGCGGCCATTTTGGATTTTTAATCTGTTTATACTATGGGTCTCGTTAAGCCCTTTTATATTTTTGCTACACATATTAATTGACATAACTACAACTTCTTAATATATAAATCATTTTTTATCAAAGTTATATGAGATTAAATAAGCCAAAGTGTCTGCTTTCTAACAAATAAAGAATCATTAAAATCGGTTTACCTAGAACAGAATAAATAAACAGAATGACACGCAAACACCATAATCGTGAAATTATTCCCGATCAAAATAAACACTTTTAAACACAGATATTTGAAATAGTTGATCAATTTTCACAAAAAAAAGATATGAGGTATTAAAATTATAAAAAAATACAAATGAATTCATGACCTCTTCTTTATAAAAAGTCGGTCAACGCTTCGATGCAAAAAAAAACGAAACGCTTAACAACCTTTTCTCTCATAACTATATCTAAGCATATAGCAATAAGTTTGTGTGAGCATCGTTGAAGATTAAAACAATTACGCTCCCGCTGGACGTCGGCACGTTAAACCGTAAGGCGTTACGTATTTTATAGAGCCATAACGTCGCAGATCCTAGCCGACTGGTCTTTAGGGGACTACAGTTCAAGTCATGAGACATACAGGGTGTTAAAATCCGATGAAACAATACTTTCACAGCAAATAGTATACTTGATGTAGAAGCCATCCACTAAGTCTAGGTTTTCTAGCCTAAAACTACGTGTAAATTTGGGCGTGATCAACCCAACCGTACTGACCTACACCAACAGCTAAAGACTTAAACCGGCTAGTCACCTCCTGTATCATAGAAGTTTGTAATAATACACGGGACAAATATCACATTCTAAACAGGATACCATTTTTTTTTGCAAGGAAAGCATACTAGTCTTCACCCACCTGATGATAAGTGTTTATCTTACTACCGCCCATAGTTTATTGTTTTTTTTTCTACATTATTACAAAATATCGGCATGGTCATATTACTGTACTGTAACAACCCATTACTGCCCACTGCTGAGCTCAGATCTCCTCCGAAGAGGGCATGGTCATATTATTTAATAAAAAAAAAGAACTATTCGGTATAATATTGTTAGGGCCATAAAGACAAATCTACAATAATATTACTTCAAGGGGTCCTAGTATACTTGTGCAAGCTACAAACTGACGGATATCGTTGCCTTATCTTTAAATCCTGAAAATGTTATTTTAAAAATTTACCAGAAATATAATAACTTGCACTGTTTCCGACAAACTTCACGGTTTCCGATTGAGCTTACATTTTGCTGAGATGACGTCAAATAACAAACGGCAGTTAATTTGTGTTATTTAACCGCTCACATTCTCGGAACTTTTTTTTTTATTGCTTAATAGATACACGAGCCTACGGCTCACCTGATGGTAAGCAGTTACCGTCGCTCATGGACCTCTGCAATGCCAGGGCAAAGAGCGGCCGTTATCTATCACCTACCCATACAGGACTTTTTTTAAACCTCGTTTAAAGAGAGTATGTCATAGCGCTCCGGAAACACCGTGGATGGGACTCCAGTCCAGATCGGAATGGTGCGGGGCAAAAAGGATCTTTTGAACCGGACTGTGGATGAACGCAGCGGTTCCAAGTAAAGTTCATGAACTTTATAAATAACGGACTTGTTTATTGTTTACCAAATGAAAATGTGGCTAAGTGTACACTTATTAAAAGCGATTTGGTTCTGTCATTCTTTATCAGTATAGGAGAAATTTGGAATTGGAATTGAAATAGAAAACTGAACTAATGTCAGTTTTTGAACCATTACAACTTGTCCTGATCGCTATTGAATCGCACCATACACTAAGACCCGCTAGTGCTATAGAAAATCGGTCTCTAAAATTGTATAACATAAGCGATGAATTTACTTGGATCGTTTTATTAGCTGACAGTATGCTCGATATACAGGGTGTCCCGAAAAACGATCAAAGTTAACTATTATATCGATGGATCCTACGTACTGGCCTAACCAACGAAAATCTTCTTAATTTTTGACTGACTTCCAAAAAGGTATAGGATGTTCAATTCGTCTGTCTTTTTTATGTTTATTACTGGATAACTTTAGTTTGGGTCCACCCACACCGATTTGGATATATTCTTCATATTAAGAATCTCTAAAGAATTTACTAATCCAAACACTCTTTTAATCTTATATAAGACCCTGGTGAGGTCTCAACTTGAATTTGCATCTACAGCTGGGAACCCTCTATATGATGTATATAAAGATCAGATTGAACGCATTCAGAATAAGTTTTTAAAACATTTTAAGTTTAGGTTTAATGATCGTTCACTACTGGAAGACTCACCGCTATTGCCATTAGTTAAGCGACGTGTTTTGCACGATCAGATGTTCTTGTTTAAAGTTCTAAACAGTTGTATCATCATCATCATCGTCATCAGCCTATAGACGTCCACTGCTGGACATAGGCCTCCCCCAAACCTCGCATCATCGACCGGTCCTTCGCCGTCTGCATCCAGTGACCTCCCGCGATCTTGACCAGATCGTCGGTTCATCTTGTGGGGGGTCTACCAACGTTGCGGTTACCGGTTCGTGGCCGCCACTCCAGAACTTTTCGGCCCCATCGGCCGTCTGTTCTTCGCACAATGTGTCCTGCCCATTGCCACTTCAAAGATGCAATTCTTTGGGCTATGTCGGTTACTTTAGTCCTTCTGCGGATCTCCTCATTTCTGATTTGATCGCGCAGAGAAACACCTAGCATAGCCCTTTCCATTGCTCTTTGAGTGACTCTGAGTCGTCTAATAAGTTATATAGATTCACAATATTTGTTACGTAATATTATTTTGAGATGTTCTACCCGAAACACGCGGAATTTATTTAGTATGCAAGAAATAGATTTATTATAAGATCATGTTCAACTTATCATCACTTTAAATAGTTAAGTTGATGTATTTGAGTCCTCAATACATACATTTAAAACAAATATTACTTTGTATTTACATAACAATAATTTCTAAGTACAATTGTTATTTTGATTGTTTTTTCTTGTTTTCGCTTTAACCTTACTTGCGACTTTCTTAGATAAATCTACTTATATGTAATCTTAATAATTGATAGGAACCATATTAGTTGCGCTGTATAAACTTATGAGTCACTTTAATTTGTGGAAACTTTGTTGGTCTCTGTATTATTAATATTCATAAAATTATCTGTAACTTAATGACTGTTTGTTTACCAAATAAATTAATAGATAATGTTGTCTACTCATTATATAAGCTGTTATTAGGGATAAAAATTGAACACTTTTGGATGCAATATTTATTATATAAAATACATGTTTCTTGTTACATCATTTTAATAATATCCTATAAACTAATGATTAAATTCTAAATAAGACTTAAAATAATAATATTATAGTATGAAACTGAGATGAAATACAATTAGAAGATAAAAAAGACACCAACAAAAAGCACCAAAATATAAAAAAATAAGCTTATTCAGACACTCGCGGTTTTCTATAATACTTTCATGCATTTTCAACGGGTTCTTGGTGTGTCGTGATGTGAGTTCGAGTTCCAGTGGTACCACCCAAAAGCGAACGAAAAAGAGGGTAGACAGATTTGTTTGCTCTTAAATCGACCCGAAGTATCCAGTCTTCTCGTGATCATGACGTTTGCAACAACGTTGAAATATCGAGACAACTCAATTAATTAAATATCGTGGTAAGAACCCGTTGAAAATGCATGAAAGTATTTTTTTAGTCATTTTAGCATTTTTTATATTTCGTTTTAGACCACAGTACTTACAAATCACCCTCCTTCAATATGTTATCATTAACAAATCACATTATAATAATATAAGAGTCCAAATTTAAAAAAAGAAAAATTAATGATTCATTTATAATTTTGCATCGTTACAAATTTGAATCAATTATATTATCAGAAAGTTCACTAGGTTTGAAACGTCTTTTCAAAAGTATTTGATCTTTGTATACTGTATATCCAAAGAAAACTACTAGTATTAACAGTATAAACGCGACACATACTTCTGTGAAAATCGAATTTGAGTCCTTTAAAGCATTATCCTGAATCTGCTTTTGGTAACTTGGACTCTTGTTTTCTTGGTGCAGCTGCATAATATCTTTCCTAATATCGTTTATAACGTCTTGTTTTAAATTTAATTCGTCTTGTATATTTTGCTTCATTTCAGTTATATATATTAATAGGTTTTCGTAAGTATCGTTACCTTTTACTTTGGGTATATTTATAACTGCTGATTTAAGATCGTTTGATGTGTGTTTTAAAAGTTTTTCAATTAAATCATTTGAACTGGCAATTGTTTTTGTAGCGTTATATATAATTTTGTTGCTATCTGACAAAGCTTTTTCTAATTTATCAGTATTCATTTCAATGCTGTTCTTGTCGTTATAATCGTTAACCGTATTTTTGTTTCCTTTCAAATTATTTTCTGCCATATTAAAAAGAATATCTCTTATGTTTAATATGAGATTACTGATATTTCCATTCATTTTATTTATGTCTGGTCTCACCGAAAATGTTTCAGTATATTTTTGAACATTGCATGAAATGCCGTCGATATTTTCATTTTCAATATCTTTTTTTGATGACGTCACTGTGAATGGTACTTTATCATCTTTTAAATTAACTATCACTTCGCATGGTATTGGATTTCCACCAATGCTTAATACCCTTAAAGGTGTTCCTATGAAATCTTCAACATTTACTGTACTGACTTTGTTATGATCTACTATAAGTGTAGTAAGTTTGTGGAGTTGATAAAATCTTTCACTTTTTAAATCAACCAAGTCATTGTACGAAATGTCTAAATAATTTAGAACAAGAAGACCATTAAAACTACCATATGGAATTTGTGTTAACAAGTTATGTGAAATATTAAGGTTCTTTAACAAAGAATTGTTTCTAAAAGCTCCAGGTTGAATATAGTCTATTTTGTTAAAACTCAAATCAAGGGATATTATGGAACGCAACTCCGAAAATGCTCCAGCTTCTAACTTGCTAATATTATTACCATAAACTTTTAGATTATTTAATCGCCTCAAATTATAAACATTTAAACATTTTGTCGTTTTTATATTTGAGTATGAAATATCTAGGGTATTTATAGTGCTATTTGCTATACCATCTAGTGACATATTGGAATTTGAACCCGAGAGGAACAGTTCTTTCAATTTTTTAGATTGTTTAACGTAACGCATATCGAATACTATTTGCTCATTAAAAGAAATGTCAAATGAATTGAGATTTTTTTGGTCCTTAAGACTATTAACAGAAAATTCCTTGATTTTATTATGTGAAAGTGATACTACTCTAAGACTGGACAGTCCAGCTAAAGTCATTTCAGATATTGTTTTTATGAAATTATTATTTAGCAACAATACTGACAAACTTAAAATGTGATCTTTATTTAAGTAAAATACAATCAATTTATTGTGAGACAAATCAAGCGTATGTATAGAACCAGTCTCATGAAATGAATTATATTGTAAATCTTCTATTAAATTGTGAGATATATTAACCACTACTAATTTTGACATACCTTTAAATGTGTTATTTTGTATTTTGGTTATTGAAGTGCCTGATATTTCAAATTCTGGCAATGAACTTAGCCCGTCTAAAGTACCCTCGCCTAAAGTACCTACGAGAGGATTATTATCTATTTGAAGAGTAATTAAAGAATTTAATGTTGAGAATGAATTAGGATATATAGTTGAAATATTATTGTTGGATACTTTTAAAACTGCAAGTGTATTTAATTCAAGAAAATTGTCTTGTGCTATTGAAGTCAAAAAGTTATTTCTTAAAATTAATGTTCGAAGAATCAAAAGCTCATCCTTTTTGAAGTCTATTTTCGTTATTTTGTTATTTGATAAATTTAATTTAACTAGATTCTTCAAATTCATAAAACTATTTTCAGTTAAAATTTCAATTTCGTTATCATTTAACAATAACGTTGATACAGTATCCAATCCGTAGAACGCATAGTCTTGAATAGAATTTATGTACATATGATTTAATGTCAAGTACTTAACTAACGACATTCCTCTGAAAGAACCTTTTGTTAATAAACCTCTCAAATCATTCATTTCAATTTTGAATATCGAAATATTATTATTCTTGAACATATCTATAGGTATAGTTGTGATTTTATTATTTGAAAGATCTACAAATTGTAATGTTGTCACATTTATGAAAAGCTGTTTATCGATCATTTCTAGTTCGTTATTACTGAGATCTATGTGAAATATATTTGACGTTTTCCAAAATACACTTTTCTCAATTGTTTTTATAGAATTTGACTTTAAATCGAGATGTTTTAGATTTACAAGTTTTTCGAAATCTTTTGTTATCAATACTTCTATCCTGTTATTCTGAAGTTGCAGTTTTTCGAGTTCAGTAAACCTAAATAGTGAAGAGTTTAAATGTGATAGTTTGTTGAAAGCGAGGTTCAAAGTGTTTAATTTTCTAAGACCTTCAAAAGCAACTTGTGACAAATGATCTATGAGATTATAAGATAGGTCCAATGATTGTAATTGTTGAAACTGTTCAAATGTTAAGTCTGGAATGCTTTCCACTAAATTATGAGACAAATTTAATTTCTGCAAATTAGTGTATGGATACGGGTAAATAACTTCGATGTTTGTTATAACATTATGAGATAAATCAAGATCAATTAGGGCTGGAAGTTCGTAAGTATTCGCGAGTTGTGCAGTTGCTAAAAAGTTTGATGACAGATCCAATGAAATCAAATTTTTCATATTTATTATCGCTGGTGTATATTTCAGATCGTTTTCTCTTAAATTTATTGATGAAATTATATTTAATATTTGTAAATTAGTATCAGTCGTTGGCACAATATTTTCAGTCATATCTTTGTTAGTTAAACGAATTGAACAGTACTCATAAGAATTATATGTTAATCCGGAGCACATTGGGCCCGAAATATTGAAATCTTTGTAAACGTAATTTATGTAATAATAGTTTATATCACAATTTAACGGTCCATTTATCTTTATACTACATTCACACGTGTATTCGTCGAACTCATAGTCACATGAATCAGCAAAGTGTAAAAGTGCTATTAGCAAGACATCTGTAACAAAAAAATCATTTAAATTACTATTTTTACCTTTATCATGTCTATTTCCTTGTGTTTCTTATTTAGGTACACAATAAAGAATATTCGCTCTATCTGTCTACATTTCTGGAGTATAATTATTTGTATTTACCACCATTTAGACTGGTGAATGTCGGAAAAGGGTTCTAAAAATCCTTTGAAGATATATGAAGTCCCCAATTCGCATTAGGCAAGCGTGGTGGACTATGCCTAACCCCTCTTCGGAGGAGACCTGAGCTCAGCAGTGGGCAGTAATGGGTTGTTACAGTACAGTACAGACTGGTGTCAATTGAGGTTTCGAATTGGTCAATTTGTACATTTAATTTGTAAAAGATTTATGTGCAATTTATCACGGCCAATAACGGTGTAGGGAAACATCATGAGGAAACTTGCATATTGGAAAAGGATTCTATAATTTATCGCAGATAAGTGACGTCCTCAATGTGTATTAGCAAAGTGGAGTGTCAGTGGACTATGCTTGATTCAATTGATAATAAACTTGAGCAATGGATTGTTTCTAGTCACTCGCTTGCATACTAGTTTAAAACTACTTAAAATTTCGTGTCGATGAAAGGTTTTTATTTGTTTAAAGATTTTAAGCAATTACTTACATGACCACAGTTCCTTTTTTAGGCGAGACATCGTTGGATGAAGAAAAAATCTGAAACAATTATTTTTTACAAAAATGAAAAAACCGACATTCAAGTAGGTATAGCACAAAAGTTACTAGAACAGAAAAGAAACTCTTTATTGAACACCTTTTTGTGGTGATCACACAAAAGAAATTACATTAAAAAAATACAGTAGATAGAGTACTGTAATAAAAATAATAGTGTTCGTAGTACTTGCTCTCGAACAAAACAAAGATTATCGAAGTAGGCTCATTCAACAAAAAGTTTAGGAACTGCAGTTTAAATTAAAGTTAATTTAATCAAAATAAAACTTAATTAATCAATTTAAATAAAAGTTTAATCAAACTACATTTTAAACAAATCTTTAAAAGTGATTGTCAAATGTAGACAAAATTTAAATTGAACACACGATAAGCATCACCTTTTACATGAAAAGAGAACCATTCAAACATTTTAAGGCAGTATATGAAAATAAATGCAGCTTCGGTACCATGTTACATTTTAAAGGTAAAAAAATCAGAGACTTACATTCGTATTAAAGTTTTTCTTCGTTACAATTACGTGAAAGGTACTAATTATAGTATAGTATATATAAATAATGTAAATCAAAGATAACGGTGCAATTATTTTCTATTTAAATTGTAAGTTATAATTTTAATTTGATACACTGTGCAAGTTCGTCGAAGTGCTGATGTAGTGTGTTGTATTGCTCAATAATTTTGTCAACCATGTCATTTTAATTAGGGTTCCTTTGGTGGAATCTCTTAAGTAATTCTCAATTTTGGAACTTTTTTTTTTTTCTGTTGGTGGAAATCACCGGATCCCCGTATCCAAGGTATGTGGGAGTTAACCGCACTAACACCTCCAACCGCTCACACTCAGCGTCCGAACCCCGAGTGAGGCCAGAACCCAGCACGGGGTTTGGAGGGAGGTTTGCGGGGGTTTGCGTTACGCGCTCGGCACTTTTTCCCGTCGCACCGTCCCCCAATATTTTTTTTTTGGAACTTAGGAATTTTTTGATCAATAGCGTGTATATGAACAAAATTGAACATGTTGTACATAAAACTCATCAAATTCGATTAAATTTTAACAATGACCAATTCAATGTGTTATGTGTAGTCGATATAAATTATATTTCACCGTTTTATTGTTTATATATATATTTAGATAAAATGTAGTTAAATTGATCGTAGGATGTAAATTACTTTCACAGAGTGGTATCTCAACGTTGTTGCAAACGTCATGATCACGAGAAGACTGGATACTGCGGTTAGATTTAAGAGCAACGAACACTTGGGTATCCGGCCATATTGGAATTAAAATAATTACATTTTTAGTTATATGTAGTCAGGACCTTTTTTTGATAATAAAGGGGTTGACTAAAACCCGTTGATTTTTCATTAAGGGTTAGAAAAACTACGGAACCATTTGTTTAAAATAATGTAGCGAATTTTATCAGTCCGGACCGGACGCGTTGTGTTAACTATCTGCAAGTAGGTATTATTATATTCAATTTTATTATAAGCAACTTTGTAAGTTGTCATAATGCAAAAGTATATGTAAAGTATATTATGATGTTATATTTTTAGTTAGGTCTATGTCCAGGGAGGCCGGCCTCGGAAGGTATCCCGGGATCTGGCCCCTTAAGAGTACCGGGTCCACCAACACCGGACCCGAGGGGTGCTGCGCTAGGCATCAGCGCGCACCCTATGTATCATCTACCGGGGGATGGCAAACCGTGCTTCCGGACCCGGGCTGGTCCCAACCCAGCCTGAGCCGAGGGAGACCTTTCATCACGCGGCCCCATCTCGGCGGGCTTTTGAGCCGGTGGTCGTTTCACCGACGGCTGCCGGTTCGACGTCCGGGGGTGACGGGTCGATACGTGAGCGACAATCGCGAACGCGTCCTGTCACCCCTACTAATCGGATGTCGAGCGCGATTGGTGGGAGGTTTTAGTGCGGTTCAACCCCCACATACCGCACTCGTGGGGCGAGTGGAAGTCCGGCGATTTTCTCCCGTCAAAAAAAAAATGGTCTATGTCCAGCTATCTATAGGCCAATGATGATTATTTTCAGTTTTTCTTATTAAATAACATTACCGAATAAGTCTTTATTTAGAAATATTTCCTCAAACCCCATGTACTCATTAACCTTAAAAACGCCACAGTTTCTATGTCTACATGAATCCCACTTGTGGTCTAGCTTCTGGTCTAATGAATAGCTCCAATTAGTGACAGAGCGTCATCTACGGCGCCATGAAAAGGTACAAAATGACAGCACTTTTTGCACAGAATACTTATAATACAGAAGTAAGAAAAAATCAAT
The DNA here is from genome assembly GCA_030269945.2 of Trilocha varians. Taxonomy (NCBI): domain Eukaryota; kingdom Metazoa; phylum Arthropoda; class Insecta; order Lepidoptera; family Bombycidae; genus Trilocha; species Trilocha varians. The sequence continues at coordinate 9,102,799 of AP028270.1, read as the reverse complement.
TGATTTACCGAAATAAATAATATCTTTAATAGAAACGACAGATGTGAATGTTTTTATAGCAGTTCTGGAACAAAGATATCCTGTGTTTTCAATAGAAAACAACAATAATCAATCACAAAACAATAATAATTGTTTTGTGATTTAACTTTTACAATTTTTTTGTTACTTTGATTGAATACTAGTTTTGTGAAAGCTGTATGCACCTCTATTTTACATTCCACTCGGGCCAAGAGTTAACTATGTATTTTTAGTATAAGTAGAGTTAAGTGTGAATGTGCTTCTGTTATAAAATAAATAAAAAAATAAAATCAGAATTTCTGAACTTAATACAGTTTTGAAATTATTAGAATACAAGTATCCTTTTATTTATTTAAATTACAGTTTACAATTCTAGATAGTATATTATATGCATGTATGAAATTCAGAAAAAGGTTAGGACTGATTTTGCAATTATTATTTTTTTTTATTGCCATGTAGGCAGACGAGCCAACGGCCCACCTGATGGGAAGTGGTTACCGTCGTTCATGAACCTCTGCAATGTCAGGGGAGACTGAGGGGTCGCTACCTACGACCTAACTTTAAGGACCCTCCTCAAGCCTCGTTTGAAGAAGGACAAGTCATAGCGCTCAGGGAATACCGATTTGCATTTGATAAATTTTAAATTGCTCTCCTGTAACGTCGTGATTTTGGAGATGTAAATATTTTTTTTAAATAAGTCGATTCATAGTTTCCATGCTGCGTGATCAAATCAGAAATGAGGAGATCCGCAGAAGGACTAAAGTAACCGACATAACCCCAAGAATTGCATCTTTGAAGTGGCAATGGGCAGGACCGAGGTGGGGCCGAAAAGTTCTGGAGTGTCGGCCACGAACCGATAGGCGCAATGTTGGTAGAGCCCCCACAAGCTGGACGACGACGATCTGGTCAAGATTGCGGGAGGTCACTGGATGCAGATGGCGCAGGACCGGTCGATGTGGCGAAGTTTGGGGGAGGCCTATGTCTAGCAGTGGACGTCTATAGGCTGATGATGACGATGACGATGATGATAGTTTCCATAGTATTTTGAAAAGATGATTTAAATTAAATGAACTTCTGATAGTATTCTGTGTTCATACGCAGTTTTTAACAAGCTACCACTTGTCTCGGTTTTACTCTAACGTTTTACATTCAGCTTAACATTCATGTGTTTGACGAAGTTGGAAATATAGAGGTATATAATATATAACGACGTAAACTTCATTTGGTTTTGTCAGGAATGACGTCACAATGTCCACTTGAACACTCCATGATCAAAACGAATCAAAACTTTAAAATAACGAGTTTTAACAGTTTATTACTTTTACATCCAGCGGTCCGTTCGCCTCGACAATTCAAACACGAATGAATAATAACAGCGACCAGCACCTGCATTTATATCAAGTCTCCACTTCCAACTACCCGCACGGTGAATAGGTTGGTTTCCCTTGTTATTACCCCGTCATATACATATATATATACTACTTAATATATTACTTTATATCATAAAATAAAATTAATACATGGCTATTATGTGCCCGAGAGCTTTTTTGTGACAGGAGGAAATTGCCAGACGAGCTAGTGGTAAATTTTGGATTGGTATTTGAGACAAGCTGAAAACTTGATACATAGTTCTCTTGATATACCCCACCTCGAAACTGCAAACCGGCTGCTGTGTAGCGGGTCGGTCAAAAATAGAGAAACGTACTAAAACTTCAAAAGTGTAAGCAAAGGTGTGAAAAAATACGAAAAAACTTTTTTACATCTCGTGCGCTGCGAAAACTATTGATTGTAAGCAAAATTATATAGAGGTCTTATTTATATCTAACAGTGCTGCCTGAATTCCTTTTTGACGCAGACGAACATGCGAGAATCGGCTATTCACAATCATTAATATTCAAAAATCACTATTACTAAATATTCTATTAATTTCTTTTTTTTCCAGACATCCTTATTTAGTGCTCAAATAACTGTATAATTCAAGGCACAATAACCAGAATGTTGCAAGTAAATTATTAAAAAGCACTTGACCCGGTTTCGGCCTAACTCGTAATCCCGTGCAGAGTCGGAAAGGGCTGGATTAAACTCGGTACGTTAGCTTTATGAAACAAAACGTATTTTTAATGAAGTTTTGCTCGTTACGTTTGCGATTTGTTAATGAGCTTTTCATTGATTCGATTGTGGAATTTATAACAGAAACATTTCTTTTTCTCAATTATTTTTTGCCAAACGCAGTGTTTTGTATAATACCAGGATGTTTTAGGCTTTTTTAATTAAAGTAAAACTTCACGTTTTTTGTGCAGAACTTCTATTGTCACCCTCGATTGCTTCGTATCCGGCTCGAAGGACCAATATGTTTTGTATAATACCAAGATGTTTTTGGATTTTTCTTATTAAAATAAAACTTCTCGCCTTTTATGCAGAACTTCTATTGTCACTCCTCGATTGCTTGGTATCCGGCTCGAAGGACCAATATGTTTTGTATAATACCAAGATGTTTTTGGATGTTTCTAATTAAAATAAAACCTCACGTCTTTTATGCAGAATTTATATTCAAGAATGTTTTTTTTTCTCTTTATTGGGGTAAACAAACAATTACACACTAAGTAAGAGTACAGAATATTGAGTTACATCTGAGTTAATAAATGTGGAATCAACATGGTTTACCACAGTTTAAGTTATATTAATTTGCTAAGTTGAACATGGTTGAGGCAACAACATTGCAGAAACATACAAAAAAAACCTTAAAACCGGAACAAACTGGAATAACCTATTCAGAGTTATTTAAATATTTAATTATCGATTCTTTAAATTCACTTGGACGTGTAGTTGTTATATCTACGGAGTTAAAGTAGTTGTTATATAAATAAGTTAACCGATATACAGGAGATCTTTTACCGGCATTAGTTCGACAGTGAGGTAATGCAAACAATTGACATATTTTACGGGAATGTGCTCTAGTAGGTACTTTCTAACATATCTTATTAATTATTAGATTACAATCATATTTATTATGAAGAATATCATATAGTGTTAAGGCGTGCAGTTGCTTTCGCCTTGCATCAAGTGATAACATATTATATTTTTGAAGTAATTGTTAATAATTCAATCGGTGATGATAGCACTTATAATGCATACAGCGTAAGAATTTCTTCTGTACGGATTCTATTCTGTCTATGTATGTAAAATAAAAGGGGTTCCAAATAGGCACAGCATAGTCAATGTTGCTAAGTAACCGTGATAACAAATTCATAGAGAATTGAGTCGATCACACAGTGTCAGAGGAGAGGAAGGCTTAAGAAGAAGAAGAGATGGTTGGATTATGTGAAAGAAGATATGAAAATTTGCGGCGTGAAAGACTTTTGCCAGAATAGGAATGAATGGAGAGATAAAACATATTGCACCGACCCCATTTGAATGGATAAGGTTGAGCTAAAGAGAGTTCATGTATATCATCTCATTAAGTCTGCCTGTACACACTTGTGCATTTAACAGAAAATAAATAAAGAACAGCTCAGCGAGCAATGGAAAGAGCTATGCTTGGGGTCTCACTGAAGGATAAGATCAAAAATGAAATTTTCCGACAGAGAACTAAAGTAACCGACATAGCTCTGCGAAACAGCAAGCTGAAGCGGCAATGGGCTGGGCACATATGTCGAAGAACTGATGCCCGATGGAGTAGACAGGTTCTAGAGTGCAGACCGCGTTGTGGTAACGTAGTGTTGGACGCCCCTCTGCTAGATGGAACGATGACCTAAGAAAGGTGGCTGGTAACAACTGGATGAGACGAATAGAAGATCGATCTCAGAGGCGTATTTTGGGAGAGGCCTATGTCCAACAGTGGACGAGTGTGGGCTGATGATGAAATAAAGAACAATTACAAAAGTGTAAAACACCAAAAATCTCGCCACAATGACCATAATTTATTTATTTATTTATTTAATTTTAAGGAAAACCAACAGCTGACACTCTGGGTACAAAACTAAAAATAAAAAACTAAAAACTAATTACAGGTTTTCACGAATAATTATAGAATAAGCTAATAACAAATACAAGTACATAGGTTAGCAAAAAGTACAAACAACAAAGCAATATTTATAGCGTGAACATTACTAGCAGTAACTACTGACTAGCGTACTAATGAACCAGGATGTCATTAAAATAGTATAAAATTAGTTGACTTTGTCCGATATTTAAACATCTCATATACCGTCGCTTCGGTTCAACTGTACAGTAAAAGTTATTCTACAACCAAAATAAGTGTCATAATTAATCGATAAACACAGTTTCTTCGTAAATCAAAACTCAAAATAGTTCGGTCCTAGTGAATACTAATAATTAAGGAAATTTTAAAATTCCAAAGTGCAAATCATCGATCAGCTGTTTGTTGTGTGTGGCGGTGATCTCGGTGTGCGCAGGCGATTCTCGCGGTTACGCGCAGCGCGTAAGACCCGATTTGCCGTGTATGTACAGCAGCTATAAATTATTATTTTCACTCTACTCACGGAATTACAAAATATTTAAGTAAACAATGAAATGCTGTGGATGCTTTAAGAACTTGAAGGAAACCAACAGTATAAAATGTACCGCCCTGGACTGTGGTAAGGGTTTCTGTCACCTTTGTATTAATACATCATCAATCCCGCACGAGCGAAAGAAGTCGTGGAAATGCCCTGACTGCACAGCAGCTCTGAGGAAAGGCGGTGATAACACACTTACACCTGTAAGATTCACCATTGATGCGCATAACGTAACCTTACGCAAAAAATCGGATTCCACACAAGACTTAACCGTGAGCGAGGTGCAGCAACTCACTGCCGAGGTTCGCTTGCTCACGAAGGAGATTTCGTCGCTGAAGGACAGACTGGAACAAGCAACACAATCCTTGAGCCGTTGCCATGAACGATTGGATGAATTTGGTACCGCTATTACCTCAAACAGCAACCGAATAATGAAATTAGAGGAAAGTGAAACCGAAGTAAAAACTTTGAAGTCAAAAGTCTCAGAACTTCAGATAGAACTGGGTAAACAGGAACAGTCTAATCTGCGTAATGAGTTGGAATTGTCTGGTATTCCCGAAACACCTAATGAAAACCTGCATCACATCGTCTTAGTGGCTGCGCGTAAAATTGGTGTAACATTGGAGGATAGTGACATCGACTGGGTAACCAGAGCCGGACCGCGTAGCTTGAATACCGTAGATCCCCGGGCTGGCAGACTTCCACGACCAGTCGTCGCTCGTCTTGTGCGACGAGCAACCCGTGATTTACTTCTGAAGAACGCTAGAACACGTAAAAACATCACCAGTGAAGACCTTGATATCCCTGGAAACTCACACAAAGTTTACTACAACGAAAGGCTCACAAAAGGTAATCGACTACTATTTTGGCAAGCAAGAAGCAAGACCAAACAACACGGCTACGCATACTGCTGGTGTTCCCAGGGCTCCATTTACATCCGCCAGCGGGAAGGAAAGGCAGCAATACTTATCGGTTCATACGCTGACATCGAACGTGTTTTTGGTACCCCAGCCAATGCTAATGTTCTGTAATAGTTATGAATTATTATCGTTGCATGTAAAGTTTCTGTTTTTAGCATTTACAAAACTAAAGAAAGGTAAAACAATTGTTATATATATTAGTGTTATAATTACTTATTTTACTTTAAAATATTTTTATTTTATTTTACTTATTTATTTTAATTAAAACTATATAATATAATATATATACATATCTACATTTTTATATATTTATTATTTCATAAATCTTACGTACTATTAAATTAATTACCTATTCTATTAATTCATGTCACAGTCGTTATTTTATTTTTTATTTATTTATTAAAAAATACTGTAATATTTTTTGTTATTGACCTGCTATGGATGATATTATAAGTAATGAAATAGACTCAATAAAAACTACTTGCCACGGACTGCATCGACTAGAGGATTGCTCAGAACTGTTTATTTCTAAATATAATTTCAAAATACTTACCTTTAATATTAGAAGCTTAAACAAGAATTTCGATAATTTTAGAATAGCCTTAATAAGATTAAAAATTGAATTTGATGTGCTAGTCTTGACCGAATGTTGGATAAATGACACATTTATAACACCGCAGTTACCTGGCTACTCGTCGTACTATACACAAAAAACAATAAATAAAAATGGTGGTGTGGTAATTTATATTAGAGAATGTTTTGATGTTTCTGTCAGCGAGCCTGATATTCTCGAGGCAAATTGTCTGCAAGTAAGTATTCCTAATGTGTTGACAGTCTTAGGAATCTACAGGTCACCATCATTTGCTAAGACAGATCATTTCATTTCCTCAATTGATACACACTTACATGAAATAGGGAATGATAGCCTGGTGATAGCCGGCGACATCAACATCAATATTTTGGAACACTCCAGTAATCAGGGACAAGTATACCTATGTACTCTGGCCGAACATGGCCTTCAGCCAGTGATCACACAACCCACAAGGATTAACTCATGTTTGGATCATATTTTCGTAAGATGTGCTGGATCGGCGGTCGGCGTGGTCTGTACGTCGGACATCACCGATCATCAATTGGTGATGGCAGGCATAGCGACTGCTAGGACGATACGTAAAAGCTACAGTCTTAAGATCAGGGTTTGTCAGGACATTGACGAGATTAAGAAAGATCTGTTAAAGATTGATTGGATTAAAATTTTAAAGGGTCTAAACTTAAATGACAGTGTTGAAGTTTTTACCAAGTGTTTGTTAAATATTGTTAAAAGTCACAGTAAAAATAAAGCTATACGTAGGTCTAAACGAAATATAAAGCCTTGGATAACTCCTGGTCTTATTCGCTGCATACGGCACCGCGACAGACTTCACGTTCGAGCTAAGAGGAACCCCAATGATCCAATCTTATCTATCACTTATAAACGCTACCGAAACTTTTGTAACAATCTGCTTCGGAAGTTAAAACGCGAATATGAGACTCAAGAAATCTCTAAAAATAAAAATAACCCTAAGAAATTGTGGAAAACAATTAAAAACATTTGCAATATCTCAACTAGTAAAAAAGATCCAACTGAACTTCTTTCTACTCATGATAATGTGAAGGCGCATAATGCTATTGAGGTCACGAACAGCCATTTTTCTACGGTTGGCAAAAAACTTGCTGACAACATCTTGAGTGAAATAAACGTCACCCAGACGTGTTTGGCTGCCCAAATTGAGCCAATTTCTGGCCCACTTAATTCATTATTTCTGGAACCCACAGATGTTTATGAAGTGGAAACTATTATTATGAAATCGCAAAACGATAAGGCACCCGGTATGGATGGGCTCAGCAATAAGTTGATCAAGGAAATCAAGGATGAAATTTTACTCCCTTTAGCACATATAATAAACCTTAGTCTCTCCACCGGAGAATTTCCAGCTGCCTGGAAGATTGCCATGGTCCATCCAATACACAAGTCGGGTCCACGTGGTTTACCAGACAACTATCGTCCAATCTCACTCCTCGGAGTCTTTTCCAAGATATTAGAGAAAATTGTGAATAAAAGATTGGTAAGTTTTTGTGAAACTCACAAAGTATTATTACCCCGACAATTTGGTTTCAGACACGGAAGATCAACAGAGGATGCCGTCTCCTTGTTGACGAAAACTGTTGCTTCTCATCTTGATTCGGGTAAGCCATGCATTGGCGTGTTCCTAGATCTGGCAAAAGCCTTTGACACGGTCTCTACTCCAATTCTGTTGCGGAAATTGGAACTCATAGGTGTCCGAGGCCTGGCTCTAAAATGGTTTGGTAGCTACTTAACCAGTAGGAAGCAGTGTGTTAGGATTGGTGATGTGTCGAGCAGTCTACAGGATGTCGGTTTTGGTGTACCCCAGGGTAGTATTCTTGGACCAACGTTGTTCAACATTTACATAAATGACATCCATCAAATAGCAAAGTCAAGACAAACGGAGATAATTTGCTACGCAGATGATACTGTCCTGCTGTTTCACGGTAATACATGGGCTGATGCTGTCATGATTGTAGAGGATGGTATGCGGGAGGTTAATTTATGGCTCCGGAAGAACCTACTTACACTCAATATAAAAAAGACAAAATATCTTTGTTTCCATAAAACTGCTGCCTCGTGTCCCGCGTATCTTACTGCGATTGTGCTGCATAAGGGTGACTGTGAGAGGCCAACATGTAACTGCACTCAAATCGAAAGGAGTAACGAAATAAAATACCTTGGTGTAATTCTGGACCAGAACCTTAACTTCAAGGCTCAGATCTCTGCAATCTCAGGACGAGTACGAAAACTCATATATATTATGAGACAACTTCGCTACTGTGCAGATCGCGAGACTCTTAAATTAGTCTATCAGTCGCTTTGTCAATCATTAATAACATACTGTATCGTTGCCTGGGGAGGTGCATCGAAGCAGGCTTTGATTCAGCTAGAGAGAGCCCAAAGAAGTGTACTCAAAGTTATGCTTCAAAAACCTCTCCGGTATCCTACTACTTTACTGCTTAAAGAAGCGGAGGTTTTAAGTGTTCGGAAAATGTATGTCTTAAGAACATGTCTGTCGGTACATAAAGAGGTCATCAATTCCGTCGGTTACAGAGAAATACTGAAGAAAAGAGTCTTTAAACTACCCGGTGTGCAGGTAAGATCAGCATTTGCTCGACGCTTCCACCCCTTCAATGGCACAAGTATCTATAATAAAGTGGTGACTTCTTGCGACATTAAGTCCGCTTCTGTCCGCATTGCCAAGCTTGCACTGACTGACTGGCTTGCAACCTTATCCTATGAGGATGTTGAAAAAATTGTTTCCTCAGACATGTAGAATGTAGAATTAGTTAATTGTTTGCTATGGTGATTACTTGTAGTTGCTTTATGTTACTCCTATAATTGCTATTCTGGCCATATTCTTATAAAATATTATAGGTATATTACTATATCCCCCATATATATATATATATTTATTTAATTATAAGCATGTTATTATTTGATTTAATATAACTTCTTCCATTTTTCTCTCCTTTCTTTATTCACACTTATTATTTATTCACGTAATATAAGCTCTTGTAGGTATAAGATACATTAATTAAAGTACATCCATCAATATATTTTATTTAAACAAATTTTTTGGTGCATTTTACTGTTTGCTACGTTACAACCTGAATCGGAGCTAATACTAATGGAAATTGTACGCGGTGCTCACGATACAGGCCTGCCCTAGTGTGAGCATCATAGTTAATCTGCTTTTGTCCTTCTATGGTTAGCATGATAATTTAGTGACGTAAGCACCTTATTACATTAGATTTGTTATAAGTAATTTTAAGTATGTTTTAAGGTTCATTTTTTAGTTTGTTATTTGCATGCTGACTTAAACTAATAAATTTTCATTTCATTTCATTTCATTTCATTTCATTTCATTTCATTTCATTTCATTTCATTTCATTTCATTTCATTTCATTTCATTTCATTTCATTTCATTTCATTTCATTTCATTTCATTTCATTTCATTTCATTTCATTTCATTTCATTTCATTTCATTTCATTTCATTTCATTTCATTTCATTTCATTTCATTTCATTTCATTTCATTTCATTTCATTTCATTTCATTTCATTTCATTTCATTTCATTTCATTTCATTTCATTTCATTTCATTTCATTTCATTTCATTTCATTTCATTTCATTTCATTTCATTTCATTTCATTTCATTTCATTTCATTTCATTTCATTTCATTTCATTTCATTTCATTTCATTTCATTTCATTTCATTTCATTTCATTTCATTTCATTTCATTTCATTTCATTTCATTTCATTTCATTTCATTTCATTTCATTTCATTTCATTTCATTTCATTTCATTTCATTTCATTTCATTTCATTTCATTTCATTTCATTTCATTTCATTTCATTTCATTTCATTTCATTTCATTTCATTTCATTTCATTTCATTTCATTTCATTTCATTTCATTTCATTTCATTTCATTTCATTTCATTTCATTTCATTTCATTTCATTTCATTTCATTTCATTTCATTTCATTTCATTTCATTTCATTTCATTTCATTTCATTTCATTTCATTTCATTTCATTTCATTTCATTTCATTTCATTTCATTTCATTTCATTTCATTTCATTTCATTTCATTTCATTTCATTTCATTTCATTTCATTTCATTTCATTTCATTTCATTTCATTTCATTTCATTTCATTTCATTTCATTTCATTTCATTTCATTTCATTTCATTTCATTTCATTTCATTTCATTTCATTTCATTTCATTTCATTTCATTTCATTTCATTTCATTTCATTTCATTTCATTTCATTTCATTTCATTTCATTTCATTTCATTTCATTTCATTTCATTTCATTTCATTTCATTTCATTTCATTTCATTTCATTTCATTTCATTTCATTTCATTTCATTTCATTTCATTTCATTTCATTTCATTTCATTTCATTTCATTTCATTTCATTTCATTTCATTTCATTTCATTTCATTTCATTTCATTTCATTTCATTTCATTTCATTTCATTTCATTTCATTTCATTTCATTTCATTTCATTTCATTTCATTTCATTTCATTTCATTTCATTTCATTTCATTTCATTTCATTTCATTTCATTTCATTTCATTTCATTTCATTTCATTTCATTTCATTTCATTTCATTTCATTTCATTTCATTTCATTTCATTTCATTTCATTTCATTTCATTTCATTTCATTTCATTTCATTTCATTTCATTTCATTTCATTTCATTTCATTTCATTTCATTTCATTTCATTTCATTTCATTTCATTTCATTTCATTTCATTTCATTTCATTTCATTTCATTTCATTTCATTTCATTTCATTTCATTTCATTTCATTTCATTTCATTTCATTTCATTTCATTTCATTTCATTTCATTTCATTTCATTTCATTTCATTTCATTTCATTTCATTTCATTTCATTTCATTTCATTTCATTTCATTTCATTTCATTTCATTTCATTTCATTTCATTTCATTTCATTTCATTTCATTTCATTTCATTTCATTTCATTTCATTTCATTTCATTTCATTTCATTTCATTTCATTTCATTTCATTTCATTTCATTTCATTTCATTTCATTTCATTTCATTTCATTTCATTTCATTTCATTTCATTTCATTTCATTTCATTTCATTTCATTTCATTTCATTTCATTTCATTTCATTTCATTTCATTTCATTTCATTTCATTTCATTTCATTTCATTTCATTTCATTTCATTTCATTTCATTTCATTTCATTTCATTTCATTTCATTTCATTTCATTTCATTTCATTTCATTTCATTTCATTTCATTTCATTTCATTTCATTTCATTTCATTTCATTTCATTTCATTTCATTTCATTTCATTTCATTTCATTTCATTTCATTTCATTTCATTTCATTTCATTTCATTTCATTTCATTTCATTTCATTTCATTTCATTTCATTTCATTTCATTTCATTTCATTTCATTTCATTTCATTTCATTTCATTTCATTTCATTTCATTTCATTTCATTTCATTTCATTTCATTTCATTTCATTTCATTTCATTTCATTTCATTTCATTTCATTTCATTTCATTTCATTTCATTTCATTTCATTTCATTTCATTTCATTTCATTTCATTTCATTTCATTTCATTTCATTTCATTTCATTTCATTTCATTTCATTTCATTTCATTTCATTTCATTTCATTTCATTTCATTTCATTTCATTTCATTTCATTTCATTTCATTTCATTTCATTTCATTTCATTTCATTTCATTTCATTTCATTTCATTTCATTTCATTTCATTTCATTTCATTTCATTTCATTTCATTTCATTTCATTTCATTTCATTTCATTTCATTTCATTTCATTTCATTTCATTTCATTTCATTTCATTTCATTTCATTTCATTTCATTTCATTTCATTTCATTTCATTTCATTTCATTTCATTTCATTTCATTTCATTTCATTTCATTTCATTTCATTTCATTTCATTTCATTTCATTTCATTTCATTTCATTTCATTTCATTTCATTTCATTTCATTTCATTTCATTTCATTTCATTTCATTTCATTTCATTTCATTTCATTTCATTTCATTTCATTTCATTTCATTTCATTTCATTTCATTTCATTTCATTTCATTTCATTTCATTTCATTTCATTTCATTTCATTTCATTTCATTTCATTTCATTTCATTTCATTTCATTTCATTTCATTTCATTTCATTTCATTTCATTTCATTTCATTTCATTTCATTTCATTTCATTTCATTTCATTTCATTTCATTTCATTTCATTTCATTTCATTTCATTTCATTTCATTTCATTTCATTTCATTTCATTTCATTTCATTTCATTTCATTTCATTTCATTTCATTTCATTTCATTTCATTTCATTTCATTTCATTTCATTTCATTTCATTTCATTTCATTTCATTTCATTTCATTTCATTTCATTTCATTTCATTTCATTTCATTTCATTTCATTTCATTTCATTTCATTTCATTTCATTTCATTTCATTTCATTTCATTTCATTTCATTTCATTTCATTTCATTTCATTTCATTTCATTTCATTTCATTTCATTTCATTTCATTTCATTTCATTTCATTTCATTTCATTTCATTTCATTTCATTTCATTTCATTTCATTTCATTTCATTTCATTTCATTTCATTTCATTTCATTTCATTTCATTTCATTTCATTTCATTTCATTTCATTTCATTTCATTTCATTTCATTTCATTTCATTTCATTTCATTTCATTTCATTTCATTTCATTTCATTTCATTTCATTTCATTTCATTTCATTTCATTTCATTTCATTTCATTTCATTTCATTTCATTTCATTTCATTTCATTTCATTTCATTTCATTTCATTTCATTTCATTTCATTTCATTTCATTTCATTTCATTTCATTTCATTTCATTTCATTTCATTTCATTTCATTTCATTTCATTTCATTTCATTTCATTTCATTTCATTTCATTTCATTTCATTTCATTTCATTTCATTTCATTTCATTTCATTTCATTTCATTTCATTTCATTTCATTTCATTTCATTTCATTTCATTTCATTTCATTTCATTTCATTTCATTTCATTTCATTTCATTTCATTTCATTTCATTTCATTTCATTTCATTTCATTTCATTTCATTTCATTTCATTTCATTTCGTTTCATTTCGTTTCATTTCGTTTCATTTCGTTTCATTTCGTTTCATTTCATTTCATTTCATTTCATTTCGTTTCATTTCGTTTCATTTCGTTTCATTTCGTTTCATTTCGTTTCATTTCGTTTCATTTCGTTTCATTTCGTTTCATTTCGTTTCATTTCGTTTCATTTCATTTCATTTCATTTCATTTCATTTCATTTCATTTCTCATCTAACGAATCGGATATTTGATTCTGACGTAAACAAATAAAGCATTTAGCTAAAACTCCACGGCATAATAAGCTTTAGTTTCTTTGAAATAAAGTTCAAATAAGTTTTTCTATTGAAGTAGCAATGTTTTGATGTTTGCAGACCATTCTACCTCCTCCTCCTCCTCCTCTTGATGAGACAAGTAGACTAAGTAGTTGAATATAGTGCAGAAGAAAGCGAATTTATCAACAATTTTTAATAGCGATAATTGTATGTAATGAAACAAAAAAATCTGATTTTTGAAGTTATATTGTGTAAAGATTTCTTGTTTTATTTAATGTTCATTTACACTTATCCACTCAACTGGGATCGGCAACCAAATTGGTTTGTTTACTTTTGCCAAGTCTGTGGCAGGAGCCAAAATTGAGCACAGTTCTAAAAGATTCCTGATGGTAAGCGTTCACCGTCGCTCTTGAGCCTCTGCAATGCAGAGCAATGAGGAGACGTCATTTATCACCGTGTAGGGACGCGATTGCATGCTTGCACTTTTGATATAATATATAACTGCAGTGCGTAGCGCGATTCTCCAGTCGTTCCGTTAAGAGCATAGCGTACACTCGCGTCCACATTATTGTAATCATATTCATTATTGTATATTGTAAAGAGTGACAATAAATAATGATTACTAGAATCAGTTGTTCATTTTAATTGAATGGTATCTACTAATTATATACACAAGTAATATATAAAGGGATACTCTTTCCGTTATTAAGAAATACCCTAAAACCTATACAGGACTTTCTAAAACCTCGTTTAAAGAGGGACATGTCCTATCACCGCGGACAGGAGTCTATTCCAAATTGTGAAATTGAAAATTGGAGATTGTGTTATTTTTCCAGCCTTATGATGCGTTTCCACATTGCCCGGCCAACGTCCAACTCTCATACAAAACAAATGACTGTGACGACCGACTAATATGAAAGTTGGACGCTGGCCGGCCAATGTGGAAACGCACCATTAGACGTGCTTAAATTGTAAGGTGCTTATGGACTCTTGCCATGTTAGTTGACACCGGGGGTGACAAAGCGATAACTATCTATCAATAATAAAATAACTTGAGAGGTGTCAAGGGACACCCGGGTGGAACGAAGTTCCTTTTGATTAATTAGTGAGGGAATTGTAATATTTTTTTTTTTTTTTAAGTTATAATAATTAGTTAGTTTAAAATAAAATATTTTGATCACAGCGCCATCTAGCATTAATCATATAGAACAAAATAAGGAATTGTTTTAAAAGACTTTAATCACAGCGCCATCTAGCATTAATCATATAGAACAAAATAAGGAATTGTTTTAAAAGACTTTAATCACAGCGCCATCTAGCGATAATCATCTAAAACAAAAAAGTGTCGTGACAACTTTTTCATAATAATTTCTGCCTAGTCCCCTTTCGATAACGCGACAAGGAACTTCGTTTCAAAAAAATCTAGCGTGGATTTTCATTATTACCCGCTTCCCTTATGAATGTATTCCTCACAACTGTTTTAGCTAATGAGTAACTAGCAGAGTTACCTGACAATCCACGTGGAACGTTGCACGACTATGATCTTGGATAATTTTACATCATGTGCATTATGATTTTCTGCTGTAAATTAATTAAGGCTCAAATAAAAAGTTATTTTTTTTAGTAACAAAACAAATAGTCAATCTCGATATTTTAGTGGGAAACAATTTAAATATTCTTTTTTTTAATTTCTGACCTTCTTTTAGACAGTGATTACTATTAAGTACTATCTTTAACACACACTTTTGAATGACATAATGCTGTAGTGCGTATCTCGTCATGCATCCCGCCGTGCTGGTTCCTCAGCCGGGGTTCAAACGCTGAGTGTGAGCGGTTGGAGCATTTAATGCGCTTCAATTCTCACATATCGCACTCTCGGGGCGGGTGACGTTTTGATCCAACGAGACAAGTCGATTTATATAATACTTTGAAATTTTCAATAATTCGTAAGCTTTCCTAAATATATTCTTAGTGTAGTTTATAGTATGTATGTATATAACAATATACAAAAGGAAGCCGATAGGAATGGACTTGTATACACACTTTGCCACAACATCCAACTGAAAAAAAACCTTAAACACAAAATGTCTAAAAATGAACCTTCCACCACAAAGCCCTATCACAATAAAAACACATTCAAAAGTCTCAACAACACGCCAAATTGAATGTATTTTTTCATCAAAAACGAGGGAAAACTCGAAGGGCCCTCGGGAAGGGAATCGCGGTATAAATAATTCAGAATTGGACAGATCATTCATAAACTACATTTATTATGACTGGAACAATGTGGCTTTTAATTTCAGTGATAAATTACGACTTCCTCGTAAATAACGACACGAAGACGATGTTACCGTCATAGAATCGACACAGATGTAGATGTGTCATTTAGAAAAATGTTTTTGTGCTGAAAAAACGTTCAGTTATAGGTACAACTAAAAGAACATGATATGTTATATTATTTTGACTGATTTTCCAAAAAGAGAAGGTTATCGGTGTTTTTTTTATATATTTGTGCCCGTACTACTTTAGTGTCGGTGGAAGTGTTATGTTTTCATATAAAAAGGGGGGGGGGTCTTCTTGGAGTCCCATTTTTTTTAAGTACTTTTGGAGCTATGGTTGATAAATGTACGTAGTTTTTTGTGAACATGATTTCACAATTTGGTTTTTGTATTTGCGTATATTTATTTTGTGGATGAACCAATTTCGATCTATTTTTTGTAGATAGCTGATATTTTGGAAAAAAAATCCTATAAATTTGACAGTTTTTAAACATAGGCCGCAGATAGCGGGGCTTACAAAGCTGTCTCATATTGCAAAGGTTATCATCTTACAATCAGGTGGCTTGTTATCTCGAAATAAAAAATGATCTAATACTCATGCTACTCTTACAAAATGGAAGTCAATTGATTGTCTCTTCTACATCGTCTACTCTTCGTCAACTCCGAAGCGGTTGTCACAGAGTAGCCATAGCATAATGACGTCAGATGAAAAGTAATTTGCGCGGTGACTCGGCTAGTGTTCAAGCCAGACTATAATTAACTGTTTCGTTTGAGATACGGCCCTTGATAAGCTGATGTTCGGTTTTTGGTATTGTTCTTGAAGGTCTCGAAATGTTGAATGGCCTTGTGTATCACCAATTTCCAATGCACGCAAATGACAACTGTTTCCATATTGGATCGCCAACTTCCAATTTTTACTTGGATTTGGACGTTGGTGAGTCAATATATAAATGCAGCATTGGACTAGCTGGCCAGTATAATATCATCATCGGTCTATCTATTTCAGAGATTACCCGCTAGATTTATCTTTATTTACCGTCGCTCAAGAACCTATACATTGTCAGGGGACAATGCCCCGCTAGCTTCCTACCGTTAAGGACTTTCTTCAAGCCTCGTTTGAAGAAGGACAAGTCATACTTTTTGTATGATATTCCGTGGAGCTGAAAAACTTACCGTTTGTCGTTCGGCCCGTCCGCGTAGCGAAGCTTTGATCGCCGTCGTTGGCGAAGTCCTCACAAATTCCGTGGAATATATCACACAGTCCAAAGGTTGCTGGTGAAGTCTTGGATGTGTAGTTTTTGCACTAACAGGAGTGTGAACCTTCGCGTCGGATAATAATTACAACGGTCGCAAATTCGGCTGTTGCTTGCGCCTTCAAACATGAAGTCTATTTTTTTCTTGTGTTCGCGGCAGCCGATGAGCGCGCAACTTATTAAGCTCCGGGTTACCGGAACTAACGGCCTGTTTCCAGTCCACGGAAATATAGTCCGATAAAACTATATCTTGTGTGTGTGTGCAGTATTGCAGCTCAGTATTACGACATAGGAAAGAAAACAAGAAAATCAAATTAAAAGCTAAACCCTGTGAATACGGCATCTGTTTCAGTACGGAACACTTTTTAAAAAATATCATATTATTATTAAAATAACAGCACATTTTAACCCTTAATTATCACGAGTCCATTATTTCGTCCAAATTAAGGGCAGTTATTCTCGGCTCGGTGTGTCAAGAAATGGGCAGCAATCAAAATAATTGCTACACTGTTATAACTGAAACATAGCTTTAGAATAATATAAATTTATAACGAAGGACGTGATTTTGTATCTACGAAAATAAATGTACATTTCATGTTTGATTTAAACACTTAAAATTTTGGGAATTTGGAGATTTTTTCAGTAACCGATGTAGCCCGAAGAATCGTGGTTTTGTATTGGCAATTGGTAGGACGCATTGTGTGGAAATCGGATGGTGCCGTATAGTTCTGGAGAGGCGGTCATGAACTGGCAGGTGGAGCGTGGGCAGACTCACAAGATGGACCATCTACCTGGTCAGAGTCACGGAAAGTCACAGGATATATATAAACAGCACTAAATCAGCCGTTGTTGCAAAGTTTGGGGTGATCTACGGGTTAACGATGATGATTTTTATATTATAACTAAGCTGTAGTTGGTAAGGTTTTTTGGAGAAATAATAGGCTATTACGCACCAAGCTAATAAAACTATAAAATAATCATAATTTGATAGATTTACGAAAAACTAAGTGATTAATGTTGATTTCTACTCATAAAAACGCAAAATATATTTTATATTCCAATTTTAAAATTCGTGTTTTTTTATCTGTGCTTCGAATGTCAAAAACGCTATCCGCCATGATGGCTTGTAATATGACGTCACCTCTACAGTAAAGCCCTGAGCAAATCGTAGTGTTTACACCGCTGTTTACTCTGTGAGTGACGCAAAAGTGATGTTAGAAGATGGCGGTGCATTTGGCAACGTTTTTGCGCCAAATTTGAAATTGAAATTTTTAATGGCAAATTTTAGCTTAATTTGGCTAAAAAAAACATTGGTCTATATTTTTTAAAGGTTTTTATTACCAAAAGATTAAATTAATATAGAAAAAAAAATGGGGTGGAATAGCCTATTATTGTATCTCAAAATATCTGTTTTGTAGATGCCTGATTGAGTATCAGTAGGTATCATTATCTATTTAAATAGTGAACTCTAATCTCAAGGGTCACAAGGAATCTTCACCAGATGCTGTCTATTTCTGTTCTGCTGCTCTCTCTTTCTGTTTACAATATCATCCATTGTGTCTCCCGACTTGTTCATAATTCTAATCAAATGTTTTAACATGGCTCGGTCTCCCGCGATACAGGTCTGACCTACTGCGGGGATCATTGTATTTGTTGTAATGTGTAAAAATCGGCTGGTTTGTGGTAAAAATGTAATAGGTATGATTATGTAAACTGTATTTTTTATCTTTTGTACCATTTTTACGTCGAATAAAGTATGTCTATGTCTATGTCTATGTCTATGTCTATGTCTATGTCTAAAAGTGTATTTTTGGACAATAAACTATTTCATTTCATCCAATAATCCATACCCTTAAATCCAGGTATTATTGGGGTATATCAATAGAACTATGTACCTACCAAGTTTTCAGCTTGCCTTAAATACCTGCTCAAAATTTGCCACTAGCTCGTGCTCGGGCCATAGACTGTTCTCGTTGTAAAGAAATCCTACGAGTGTCTGTTCGCACGTCTCCAGCAAAGTAATGAGCACTGTTATCCGCCGTACATATTTAAGACTCTGAATATATTCAGTTCGAGAGATTGTAAATATCTAGGAATCTGTGCAAAAACCGAGTCAGTAAATCTGTGCCTTAGGCTGAGATTATCTTCGTTTCTGTTATTTGGTTTTGTTGGTCCAAATTGGAAACCATGAAGAAACCTTGCATATAGGAGAAGGCTTAAAAATTGTGGGCGATTTGTGAAGTACCCAAACCAGATAAAGCAAAGAGTCCTGAGACCAGCTGTGGGCTCTCAGAATGGATTGATACAGTATATAAAGTAGGTAATCCAGCTTCTCTTGAACAATATTATTCAATAGGCACCAGTATACAGTACTGTACTGCATTGTACTGAACCCGCGACCTCCCGCACGAAAGGCAAGCGCTTCAACCACTCGGCCACCACGACTTATCACCTTATCTTATCCTGACTTATATCTATAACACTCTTTTTCGCTAAAAGTTACAAACCTAAACGCACCTTAGTCTACTTTGTACACAGAGATTAGCGTGTTCTGATGAATACTTTATCAGCCTGAGATTGACGTATGAAGGTTGGAACTTACGGAGTTCCTAATTTATTAGCGTCAGCATTAGTTGCTTCTTACGCCGAGATTGTGGCTGTCTTCTGGGATATCTTTGCGTGGCCAAACGTAACTTTTGTAATCTCCAAAGACGAATAATAGATGATTTGTGGTGATTTTTGGTGGAGAATGTTCTGGATTTGATGCTTGATTTGTTTTTAAAAAGGTTTCTTGTTTGGTAGTTTGGTCGGATTAGGATCTACGAGTGACTATTTTGTTTATCTATTGTGGACTGGTTAGGTTTTTTATTTGAATAGACCTGGTTGGGAATGGACATCCATGATGTTCCCGAAGCACTATGACATGTCCCTCATTTAACGAGGTTTAAGAAATGATACATGCATTTTCAACGGGTTCTTACCACGATATTTAATTAATTGAGTTGTCTCGATATTTCAACGTTGTTGCAAACGTCATGATCACGAGAAGACTGGATACTGAAGGTCGATTTAAGAGCAAAAAAATCTGTCTACCCTCTTTCTCGTTCGCTTTTGGGTAGTACCACTGGAACTCGAACTCACATCACGACACACCACACTCACTGTATCTACAAGACTCTCTGAGCATGAACCCTTAGTGACTGTTGTGTTTATCGAGACAACTCAATTAATTAAATATCGTGGTAAGAACCCGTTGAAAATGCATGAAAGTATTATAGAAAACCGCGAGTGTCTGAATAAGTTTAAGAAATGTCCTGTATAAGTAGATAATAGATAATATTCGCTCAATGCCCTATCAGTGCAGAGGTTCTAAAACGTATACTTAGCTGCTAGTATACTTGACAGAGGCAGCTAATGTTGCGCCTTAGTGTACACCATAATTCTTTCTAAAATTGGGTCATAGATTTTTTGAAAACGATAAACATAGTCAAAACATACAAATAAATTAAAAATAGCTCCTCAATTCACCAGAATGTTATGTTATATTATGTAATCGACTCCAAATATAACACAACACAGCGTTTAACACATAAAATAACTTTTGCCCGCGGAGTTCAAGCGATACATAACTGCAGCGCGGGCAATGTGGTAGGATTTCTTTATATTAACAAGAGGAGCGGGTTATTTATTTATTTTTTTATGTCATTTACCATCATCTGATCAAGGGGAGCTCATTCCATTGCCGGATTGTGCGTGACAAAAAATAATTCTTGAAACGGACCTAGGATGAATGCGGTGGATTCATATAGTAGAGATGAACTCCACCTCGACGCCGGTGCAGTGATAGAAAGATATGGGAATCATCTCGAACAATTCCAATTCCCCGTGGAACAATCCATACAATATGCAAAGAGTTCCTATGATCACCTTCTGAATCCATTATCAGAGCCGCTCCATTTTGTCATATTGCTTTACATCTGCGTGTAAAATGTCAGTTCAATCATACACCTGGAAGTTTGTCAAATTTACCTTACAATATTCCACACGAAGTTACATACAGTGCAAGTTAATATAAAGCTTATAAAAATATATCGACCTGCTTCGCTTATCCACTATATCAACACAACAAACCGCAAACGGCTTGTCTGTTCGTTGCAGAAATATATTATAGACTTTATTAAATTGTTAGCAGTGTGTTCGATATAAGTTAGAATTTAACGTCATCGCAACTCAGCGGTTTTCATATCACTTTGAATTTGAATTTAGAATTGAATACATGCATATTAATAGCATAATACTTTTTTTGAAATTCATCTGAATTGAAAATTTGTTGAAAGCGATATATTTCAAGTAACATTTTGTTAAATCTATCCCCATTTGCAGTATTTTCAATAAAATATATCATGAAACCACTGTATAATCTAAATAAAAAAAAGTATTTATATATTTCATAGCAAGGTTTTAAACTTATTCAGACACTCGCGGTCGCAAGAGCAAACAAATCTGTCTACCCTCTTTCTCGTTCGCTTTTGGGTAGTACCACTGGAACTCTTAAATCGACCCGCAGTATCCAGTCTTCTCGTGATCATGACGTTTGCAACAACGTTAAAATATCGAGACAACTCAATTAATTAAATATCGTGGTAAGAACCCGTTGAAAATGCATGAAAGTATTATAGCAAGGTTTTGTCCAGCAGTGGCTTATAGTCTGTTGTTGACAACGAAACCATCACACCAACTTGTTATATCAAAAACTTATTCAAACACTCGCAGTTTTCTATAATCATACCCACAGTAACTATATTAATTGCAGATACTGAATCTACTATCATGGATTTTGTATTTATGAAAAAGTCAGTAAAAATCGTCGCTGATGGACCTCTACAATGTCAAGAACTACTCTACCAACTACTCTTAAAAGTACCACTAATTCGTAACCCTACTTGGAATAAGGACAAATCATAGATTTTTCATCATTTTACCAAACCAATTTGTTAAAGCTAAAAGCATTGCAGCCAAAGAAGCAATCCATCATCTAAAGCTATAACACAATTGAAAATTTAAAAATTAAAATCTATTCAATATTTCAAGATCAAACATCAACTTTATTTATTAAAACTTAGAGAAAGCCCTTTGAGGGCCCTTCTCGGTAAAACCCATTATCTTGGGCTTCAAGTGTTTCAGTTACATTTGAAGATTTCATTCAGAATAAACATAAAAAGGGTTTTCGAGTGATTGAAATAACGTGAATACTGGACTTGATTAAAATGTTTTCGAAAATTTTGTAGTTCAGTTTGTACAAAATTGAATATTAGGTACAATCATATTTATGGTAATTTTATACTTGTACTGAACTGTGCATGTATCCTTGGCTTATTGCGTACTGTACATGTTGGCAAACGTACTCACTTTGGGTATGTGAGAGTCCAAACGCACTAAAACCTCTCATGTATATCATGAAAGATCTTGTGAAACAGTGATTAAAATTAGACAAATAGTAAAAAAATCACATTTTAATAGTAATTAAAACATTCACAGTTCAAAATTTCCAACCAAACAAAACATGCAAAAGTGCCTAAAAGGTGAGTTCGAAATGTAGGCATTGTTTTTTCCCTCAAAGTATCATGCATGTTAGTTTGTACACATGTCTACTACGGCATACCGCAGTCAACAATATACCGTTCCAATACTGTGACATCTGATGGCACCCTTACTACAAGTCTTCGGGAATATTATTTCGATTAAAATAAAGAAAGAAAAGTATTTGTGACATAATTGTATAATTTCCACGCAATTATATAATACACTAATTCATATCAGCCCATGCCAGTAATCTAAAATTGAGCTCAAGATAAAAATTGAGGGCTTTGATTTTTTTTTCAAACGTGACTTAAGAAAGGTAGGTAGTAACAGACCTCAAGTATTTCCTGATATTGTAGAGGTCTATGAGCGACGGTAACTATTTATGATTAGGTGACCCGTTGGCTAGCCTGTTCATAGCAAAAAACTAGAGTGATATGGATTGCAAATCTTAAAGTGCCAGCAAACACGCAGTAATAATGACAATAAAACACAAATATTTTTTTCATAAAGGCAGCAGTCAGTGAATACTGCTGAATAATGAAGCCACAGCGTCAACATTAAAGATCAGAACATAATAAGTTTAGTACCTGTCCTTGCTAAAACAGTGCTACCATGGTAATGAAATTGAAGTAAGAATACTGGAATTCCATATTGCTTCAACCAGTTGAATCTGTCTTTTTTTTTTCTTTTTTTTTATTGCCATGTAGGCAGACGAGCCAACGGCAACGGAGGAAGTGGCTACCGTCGCTCATGAACCTCTGCAATGTCAGGGGACACTGCGGGGTCGCTACCCTGGACCCAACCTCAAGACCCTCCTCAAGCCTCGTTTGAAGAAGGACAAGTCATAGCGCTCAGGGAATACCGAGGAGGGTAGCTCATTCCATAGCCAAGGAGGGGAGCTCATTCCATAGTCTACTAACTCGTTATCAACAATTTACTATCTCGAACAACGTGGTAGGGGCTATTCCCGTCACTCGCATTGAAAAGGGTACCTCGACATATGTCTGCCGTAAGCTACAGAGCCTTAATTAAAGGTTATTTCATTTCGTTGCGTTGGTACTCGCGACAGTGCGTCCCCATGAGAACAATTACTTTTTAATTAGGCACGATACGTACTTTAAACCACACGCCAGGTATCATTGGAATATGTTTTACACGAGTAATTTTAATGGATTATGTTTAGGTACTGCAAAATCCATTGAAGTCTTAGTTTCTTCTGTCTTAGGCTTTGTTTTGTTAGTCTATACCTCTTACTTTAACCCTTTCACGCTCATGGGAAATATTTTTCCCTTGTACAAAAATCGTTATTGATTATTATTGAATCGATATTTTTTTTAATGAATGTCTAACGTAGGTACGTTGTGTTAAAATGTTTCCCATGAAATTAAAAGGAAAATTAAATTTGTACACCCTACAATTTTTTTCTAGTGACATCTCTTACTTTACGGAATAACTTAAATATTGTGTAGTATTCGCATATTTAGTCTCAGCCATCTTATTGTCCTGAAAGGGTTAAAAAGTTGCATTGCATGCTGTTCATTACATTTATGACCAGCAGTAGATATCTAAGGACTGATGAGTTCTGTTGCAGTTTTCTCCCAAGGCTTTCTATTGAGACATTAGATGCAAACAGTACAAGAGCAGTAATTTTAGAAAATGTCCAGAACTAGACTTCCACTGGCTGATGATGAATATTATAGAACAAAGATAACAAAATCATAGTCGTCGATATTATAGTCGTGATGGCCGAGTGGTCGAAGCGCTTCCTTCCGAACGGGAGGTCGCGGGTTCAAATCCGGCCGGCTTGTACCTCTAAATCTAAATGTGAAAAAGATTTATGTGCAATTTTTCACAACATCACTGGCTAAAAACGGTGAAGGAAAACATCGTGAGGAAACCTGCATGTCGGAAAAGGATTCAAAAAATTCTTTGAAGATAAGTGAAATCCCCAATCCGCACTGGGCAAGCGTGGTGGACTATGCCTAATTCTTCTTCTGAGGAGACCTGAGCCCAACAGTGGGCAGTAATGGGTTGGTACAGATAACAAAAAGACCTGCCCAGAATTTTTTTCGGTAGTTATTCTCAGAACGGTGGTAGGTTGGAACTGGTGACAGATTCTCTATTACCAAAAATACGGATTGTCACATACTACACATGTAATATACGGAATGAGCTCCCCTCTTCGGTGTTTCCCGAGCGCTATAACTTGTCCTTCTTCAAACGAGGCTTGAAGAGAGTCCTTAAGGGTAGGCCGTAGGTAGCGGCCCCGCAATGTCTTCTGGCAATGCAGAGGTCCATGAGCGACGGTAACCGCTTACGATCAGGTGGGCCGTTAGCTCGTCTGCCTGCGTGGAAATAAATATATATATATATTTTATATATACAGGGTGATTTTTTAGAGAGGGTACATATTGCAGGAGGGTGATGAGTACTCTGTTCTAATACGGAATATTATAAAAAATAGGTAAAACTACAACATTTTTTTTTTTAATCTTAATTCGACAAAACTACCTCAAACAAACAATTTCGGCTTAAAGAGTGTTGACTAATGACCTCTAGGGATCTCGCACACCCCACACCTCCGCCACACCCATCAGCTGTCGATAAACCATCATTTTACAAGAATCTGAGATATTTTTAAGTTGCGATTACTAAGGCATTAAGCCATATTCTTTGGTAATAATATTTTTACTGGTCGTATATAACCATCAGCTACCATGACCTTCAATATGTACCCTCACTAGGAAATCACCCTGTATATATAGGACATTCAACCTGACACTATATTTGTCAAGTTTACAAGAAACAAGACAAATATAACACTGAACGACAAAAGGATAAAACGGCGGTATTCCTAAAAAGGTACACGGCTGAAATTTCCGAAGGGTTCCTTTAATAAAAGTCGCAAATAAAAGGTTTGCGGTTTGTGCCAGATGCTTGATAAGCATTTCCGTCTAATTTAATCCCCCTTTTTTCGTGTTACAATGTGCTATATTTAATGTAAGTTTGTGAATAAAACTTCTTTATTGGATTTCGAAGACAAACGGCCGGTGGTCATTTTTGACAAGTGTTTGTGTGTGACACCTTGTCACTACAAAGTCCTTCAAGTTGGGCTTTAGCCACTGGTTGCTTTAAGTCACATAGATCCCATCTTCAATGATAGTTTCAACAAAGTATTTAAGTAATAATCACCTGACATTGCAGAGGTTCATGAGCGACGGTAACCACTTACGATCAGGTGGCCCGTTGGCTCGTCTGCCTACAAGGCAATAAAATAAAAGATAGATACAGCAGCTGATGGAAGTCCAGCGATTTTCTCGTACTCATACAAAAGGTTTATTTGCATAACAGATAAACGAGCTTACGGCTCACCTGATGGTAAGCGGTCACCGTCGCTCATGAACCTCTACAATACCAGGGTAAGAGGGGCTGTTATCTATCACCTACCCATACAGGACTTTTCTTAAATCTCGTTTAAAGAGGGACATGTTATAACGCTCCGGGAACACCGCGGACTGGAGTCCATTCCAATTCGGAATGGTACTGGGCAAAAATGATCTTCTGATGTTTCATATTCTTTATTATTAGTACTCGTATAACGTTCCAAAGTATTCTAGAATTAAGTGCTTAATTTTGTTGGGCACACAATTAGATACGTCTTCATACATACATATAAGCTGATATTGCATTGTTGCATCAGCTCGCATACTAAGTTGGGTAGCGACAGCTGTGTAAGCGGAGACGCCTGAATAACTTAGTGTTTCAACAGAGAGTTATGAGAAACTTAGTGTGGATAATTACTGTGGTCAGTTTATTAAAGAAACAGCTATACTAGTCTTCTATAATATAAAAATGAATCGCAAAATATGTAGGTAAACGCATAACTCAACAGTGCTTGGACCAATTTGGCTAATATTTTTTTGAAATGTTCGTACGGGAAAAGTTAAGGACGTTACTGGCATCAGTAGTATTATATAGGTAATGTCGAGTTTGTGACGTTGTACGGTAATACTCTTGTCGTACGTTGTCCCTCATACCCCAGTGTTGGGCTCTGGCCCCAGCCGGGGTTCGGACGCTGAGTGTGAGCGGTTGAAGGTTTTAGTGCAGTGATTTCCTCTAACTAAAAAAAAAAAATACTTGTAATGTCTAAGGCTATGCAGGTTGGTTATATCTAACAATACTTTCGCAGCAAATAGCAAGGCTGAAGTAGAAACTGTTACGAGAAAAATAAAGTTATTCTTTCGAATTTCATTGTATAATGTACTGTACTGTACCAACCCATTACTGCCCACTGTTGGGCTCAGGTCTCCTCAGAAGAGGGATTAGGCATAGTCCATTGTATACGTATAATACAATTCGTATAATCCTACGTTTTGGCTTCAGCTTGTGTTCGGACGCTGAATGTGAACAGTTGGACGTTTTAGTGCGTTTCAACTCCCATACCGTACCCACGAGGTGGATATGAATCGGGCGGTTTCCTCCAACTATAATAAGGTACAAAATGAATATTATTCTTTGGTTTATCCACATTTATCACTACGTTTCAGTACGATAACATTTGTACCAGTCTGTTTGCGCGGCTCGTTCAACTGGAATCGTTAATATTGGATTTTTTATTTCAAATTCCATTTTCATTTATCAACATAATAGCCCGAGAGCTGATGCCAATTTTTGGAGAGGTATTTGAGGCAAGCTGAAAACTTGGTGCATAGTTCTTCTGATATACTTTAATTCGGAACTACTGACCTGGTTGCTGAGTAGGGGGGCTAAACAGACCGCTTTTAAATAAAAATAAATTTAGAAAGCCCCACTTAAATGACCTGTCTTTTGACGAATATTCTTTTTTTGTACTGAACATTCGAAATTTGTAATTTAGAAAATTCATGTTGCTCCAAATACATTTTCAAAAGTTTTTTCAAAACGTTTTTGCACGCACGTGTTAATGCAAACGCCGACTAAATGTTCTGGCTTTTTTATATTTTCTAAACGTAAAACTATAACATATTATATAAATTCCAATTAACCTCAAACACTTTTATTTCTTTAAAAAATGTGAGTTGTCACGGGGTGCCTGGCAGATGTGGAACATCGACATAAGTTTGTAAAAGTAATATGCAGAAAAGAACAGATTGCGATAGGCACTAAATATTTAATTTTCATAATGATAAAATAATATTTTTTTCCCACTGTCGATTTCAACGATTTCAACACTACGTACCTTGGGAAACAAAACTTGGGAAGGAAAACTTAGCAAAGATCTTTTGAATGGAATCATATTTGTTAAGTTGAAGTATACAAACTTCTAACTTTTTGAATGGAACTCAAACAATAGAATACCTGGCTGGCTTCTGGACAAAAATTCCATAACCGGAGATTTTCGTTTAAAGACAGACTTTTAACTCGGCTACATTAGCGACCTATGACGAATGTTCGTGTTAACACAAATATAGTGTCTTGAGGTTAGTAGGACTATGGCGTTGGCCATACTTTAGACTACATAAACTGCACAGATGCAAAGCTTTTAAAGAACATAAAAACCTGAATATACTAAGAGTGTATCTCAACTGTACATTTCATATTCCGATAAGTTTCTAGTGCGCTAAAACGACACGAATATTCGCCCGCTAATATGACCAAGCCATTATAAGAATCCAACAAATTGTAAAGAACGTTGAGAACTTAACAAAGGCACAAAAGCGCAGTCATAAAGCGCTGAAGCCGCTTTTATTTATCTTGATATTTTACAAGTTATTTTCTGTTAGGCCCATAGAATTATTACATCTAGAATCAACATCATTAATGAAGCCAGTTGAAGCGCGTAACAACTCGACTATCTGGCGTTAGAGGGTGCCGATGACAATTCGTTTAGCACACTAATAAAAATATACACACATAAGTTATTTAAAACTTCACTTTGTTTTTCATGATGTTGATTAAGAATCATCAGCCTATAGACGTCCACTGCTGGACATAGGCCTCCCCCAAACATCGCCACATCGACCGGTCCTGCGCTGTCCGCATCCAGCCACCTCCTGCGATCCACCTTGTTGGAGATCTGCCTATGCTGCGCCTACCAGTTTGTGGTCGCCACTCTAGAACTTTTCGGCCGGATTAAGATTGTCGTGTAGTTACCCGCGATCAGTGTACTTTAAATTGGCTTCATTCTGTTGATTCCAGATGTAATAATTCTATGGTTAAGCGCTTTTAAACTGCATCTCAGTATTTTGTTAGTTGAAGTGGTCCGGGAATCTTTTGTTGAGTTTGTTTGTCGTTTTTGTTTTGTTAACGTTATTGTATAGAATTTAGTTAGAGAAAAACTATTGTACTAGAAACATTTTTATTAAACTCTTTTTTTAACTTGCACTGGATGTAACTATGTACCCATGTAAGTTCAGTTGGAACCTTGCACGTTAAATTTGACTAACTTCCCAATTTTTGATTGAATTGAAATTTGGCACACATATTATATACTAGCTTTTGCCCGCGACTTCGTTCGCGTGGACTTCAGGTTCGTCCCGTCTAGCCCGTCTAGTTCGCGACGTCTATAATATAGTACTACTAGGTGACCCGCGCAACTTCGTCTGCGTTACAAAGGGGTTCAAAAATTGTACCCTATGCGTCTTTCTGATGTATAAGCTATATTGTGGTAAAGTTTCATTCAAATCCATTAAGTAGTTTTTAAGTGAAAGAGTAACAAACATCCATACATACAAACTTTCGCCTTTATAATATATATTAGATACAAGCTGATTTGATGATGGAGTCGGAAGGTAGCCCAAGAAATTTCCGTATTAAATTAGATAGATCCATCGTTTTTAGGCTCAGTTCACTTGCTTTAAAATAATTTTAATTTAGAAGATATTATTTAATACTTACTTTTCTTGATTGTAGCTTGGAACATGCTTGGAACTAAGTATTAAGAGACCTATTATGTTACGAATGTGTGGTAATTGCTAGGGATTTTCTGCGACCTCATATTTTTACAAATACATTTTCGCTAAAAGACATTTTTATAAAAGGTGCAAATAGTGAATAGCATTTTATTAGGGGGCAGTTAACTATATTTTTTGTAAGCCTTTGTACCTAGTAAACAATGATATGTATCCAATTTTAATTTTAATTTCAAAACTTACGCGATATATATTCTTAAATAATAATTGTATAAAAAAATTAAAACCACCAATTTCCATTGAAATCTTTTTTGTTAAAATTCACAATTTATAACAAACATCCAAAAGTACTTGTTCGATCTTAAAATGGTACCCCATGATAATCATCATCTAACATAAGAATCATTCAAATCGGTCCACCCAAACTAAAGTTATGAAGGAACAAACAAAAAAAAAATAAAGACGGATTGAGTACTTCCCTCTTCTGAGAAGACCTGAGCCCAACAGTGGGCAGTAATGGGTTGGTACAGACAGAGTACCTCCTCATTTTTGGAAGTCAGTAAAAAAAATAGCTAACGATCTACCAGATAGTAAACAATCACATTTATCTCATACTAGCTAACCCGCGCAACTTCGTCTGCGTTACAAAGGGGTTCAAACAGTACTCGCAATGCCGTCGCGTTATTATTTGCGCGGCCCGAAGTGCATCCACATATTCATTGCGTTTTATACTCGTGATAACTTCTAAACGAAAACTCCGATTGGAATGAAACAAAAAGTAATTTACTTCTACATTATTACTCTTGGTAACATAATACTTAATTTGGATAAGGGTTAATCATTTAACGTTAAATTCAATCTTGGGACGAATTAATAATTTTCATAAACATAAAAGTGGTTATTGTGACTAAACTATGATAAATTTCTTTAAACACTCGCGGTTATCTACATCACTCACATTATTACTAAACGGGTTCTTACCACGATTATTTTTAATTGAGAGGTCCCGATATTTCCCGTGATCACGGCGCTTGAAACAGTGCTGAAATATCGGGACCTCTCACTTAAAAATAAACTATGATAGTTAGATATATGCTGTACCGGACTTTTTTGTTTGTCTTGCAAAGAACTAAAAACCCGTAGTACATCATTTTGTTCTACTGTCAAGTAAGTTTTTGCAGCGTACGCATACATAGGTTTTCGATTATTCACCTTGTGTTACATATTCGATATTTTCATACGGATCCCTAATTTTTTTGAAAATATAATATATACAGGGTGTTAAAATCCGATGAAACAATACTTTCACAGCAAATAGTATACTTGATGTAGAAGCCATCCACCAAGTCTGGGTTTTCTAGGCATAATATATCATAAGTTATAACTAATCAAAACTACGTGTTAATTTTCTATTAGTAGGAGTTTATTATAGTACGGAACTCTAAAATTGCGATCGGATGCGCCTGTATGCGTGAAAATAGCATATAGATATAGCACGCTACATGTAGGTCAGGGTAGGGTTGTCAAAATTAATACAAAATAATAATTGTTCAACTTTGTATGGGAAAATAAAGTCATTATCTCCGTTTCAAAAGTATGTGTATATGATTTGAAATGTGATATAGATTAAGCCCTTAAAGTATTGTTTCACCGGGCAACAACACCCTGTATATTTATATATATATATAGTAGTATATATAATAGCCTTTGTTATTCGGGGATAATGTAGCTTTCTAAAGGTTAAAGAATTTTTGAAATTGGTCCAATAGTTTCGGAGCCTATTCATTACAAACAAACAAACAAATCTTTCCTCTTTATATTATTAGTATAGATATAGACAATTCCAGACGAAAATGTACAGATTTTTGATATAAAAGCCGAAAATACAGAATGAAATGCCGAAAAATCTCTCTCGAACATCGCCAATCCGAAAACTCAGACATGTGTCAATAACCATACGCGCTGAATCCAGAAATATATTACGTTTTCTATGAATATAAAATAATATGCTAATACGACAGATCCGCGTTCCGAATGAATGCCGTTTACAAATACGTTTTGACAATTACCCTGATGAGTTTTTGAGGATTTTACTTGTATTTAATAACACTATAAACAGTATATATTCTACCACTGCTGAAACTGGAATCCGAACCGAATTTTGGCTTAGTATATTTGAGTCCGTGTATTTGTCTCACTTGACATTGGCGAATCGTCCCCAGTCTTGGTGGACGAGGTCCAGGAGAAAAAAAAGAAGAAGAAGAAGAGGATTTTACAACCAATTTTTTTTTCATGATTTTACTAAAGATACTATTTTTATTGAAAACGACCGACTTCCATTTCTTACTATTCAGATCTTTATCGAAATTTAAATGAGACAATGTATCCAAAGTGATTGATTCCTAACAAAAAAGAATCGTCGAAATCGGTTCAAATAGAAAAGAAATGCATGAAACATTTCATTTGACACCCCAGTTATCCAAATCGGTCCACAGGCGAATTGAGTACCTCCTTCTTTTTGGAAAAAAATAAAAACTGGTTGTTCTGGATGAAGAAGCAAAATATGTAGAATAACACACATAAAATAGTAGCTCAAATCGCCAAAAAGAATCGTAACAATCGGTTCAACAAACCAAAGCTAACTTGAACACTTCCTGCTTCTGGGAGCTCATCAGAAATTCAAATTAAAAATACTTATCATCCAGTAATGGCATAGGTAAATAACCCGTATATCACGAGTGGGTTCTCAGACATGTGTTTAATTTGATTCAACACGCTCCCATTTGAGTAACAAGGGGGAAACGCTTGATAAATTATGAAAATTTACATCAAAGAGGTAAATTTTCTTCGTGCAAGTTTAAAATGAGAGTTCACTTCGAATTTCTAAGGGCGAGAATTGTTTGTTTATTTCTTTCGAGAGTTTTTGTGATTTGTTGCAGTTTGTTTGGAAAAAGATTTACAAAAGAACATTGTAATCTTAAAAGGCCTTACGTAAAAGCGTTGTCAAATCAATCTAATCTAATATATTATATTATAAAGGCGAAAGTTTATATGTATGGATGGATGTATGGATGTATGTTTGTTACTCTTTCACGTAAAAACTACTGAATGGATTTGAATGAAACTTTACCACAATATAGCTTATACATCAGAATAACACATGGGCTACAATTTTTGAACCCCTTTGTAACGCAGACGCAGTTGCGAGGGTCATCTAGTATCTTATATTATTAGTGATTTTAATTAAACTTATTTGCAAGTTTAAACTATGAATAATAATTAAGGTTTAAGGTCCTAACAAAAAAGAATCAACGAAATCAGTTCGTATAGAAAATAAATAAACTCTAACAGCAAATCATGAAATCTTGTTAGTTACATAAAACACAATAAAACATTACTCAAACACAAATGTAAAACTACTTGTTCGATGTTAAAAAATCGGACCTAACACCTTTCATCTGACACAAGAATCATCCAAACCGGTCCAGCTAAACAAAAGGCGAATTGAGTACCTCCTCTTTTTTGGAAGTCGGTAAAAACCGTCAATGATGCTTGAAAGTGAATTATAAATAATCTAAATATTTAAATTCAATTACCCATTCTCCTCTCGACAATGCGTATCATAGAATGCTATAAAGAGCTCTTTGAATAGACTGACATCTGAACGTATTCATGAAAGTAGAAAATACGTTACTATCTGCAATGAGATTCATACATATGTATTAGGCTATTCGGCTATAATCGTAGTGGACAGGGACGTATTTTAGGTACATTAATTGAGGTGAAATATGATAAGATTAAGATTAATAGTCGTGGTAGCCGAGTGGTCGAAGCGCTTCCTTCCGAACGGGAGGTAGCGGGTTCAAATGCCGGCCGGCTTGTACCTCTAAATCTAAATGTGAAAAAGATTTATGTGCAATTTTTCACAACACCACTGGCTAAAAACGGTGAAGGAAAACATCGTGAGGAAACGAAAAAGGGTTCTAAAAATCCTTTGAAGATATGTGAAGTCCCCAATCCGCATTAGGCAAGCGTGATGGACTATGCCTAACCCCTCTTCGGAGGAGACCTGAGCTCAGCAGTGGGCAGTAATGGGTTGTTAAAGTACAGAACAGTACAATGATAAGATTCGACTATCAAAATACAAATATTGTTTATCTATGCTTTAATAATACCCCGTACACATACCCCGACCGCGGGGCGGGCGGGGATCCGGTGATTTCCTCCAACTGAAAAAAAAAAAAAAAAAAAAAAAATGCTTTAATAATCAAAAAAAAAAAAAACAAAATTAAAAGAACTTACTGTGCAGTTCTCAATTGAAAGTGTTATAAAACGAATACCAAAAGAGATGTTTCCAAACGTCATGTAGGTATAACAGAAAGTAAACTCTAGTAGAAGATTTTGTATTACCTTGTAGGCAATTTAAACTAGAGCAAAAGCCAGTGAACCCAAGGTGTCTGGCAAGGGGTTGCCACCATGCTAAGTGTCTGGCAATAAATAATGTAATTTTAATAATATCCTGAAGGTAATACCAAAAATTCAGCCTTTATGATTTGACGAAGGTAGACCTCTATTTTGCCCACCATTCGTTTTTTTTTTCAGTTGGAGGAAATCACTGGATCTCCTTTTCTGATTACAAATTCACACCTCTGACAATTATCACGTGGTTTTTTTACTATCCCAAAAAATATAGTAAATCGGCCTACTTGCATGGCGCTTGTATACTTGCTTGGGACAGTTCATATAGATATCATCTTTGCAAAAATGAAATCAGAAGTCAAATTTGACCTTCCACATAACATTGCTAGTTTGTCGGCAAGTTTTTTTTTTGAGTTGGAGTAAATCACTGGATCCCACCCGCCCCGTGGGTGGGAAATGTGGGAGTTGAACCGCACTAAAACCTCCAACCGCTCGCACTCAGCGTCCGAACTCCGGCTGAGGCCAGAACCCAGCACGGGGTTTTGAGGGACGACGCGACACATTACGCTCTCGGCACACTTTCCCGTCGCACTGCCCCCACCCAACCTTTAGTACCGTATATCTTCCAAATTCACTACAGCTCAAACTCGATAATTGGCCATCGTTCATACCTGTGTTAGGAGCATGTGCTGACAAACTTTCAGCTTTTATAAAATACCGTATGCCTGGGGTTCACTGGCTCTTAGTATAACAATATGAGTAGTAAAATAAAACTTGAGAGGAGTCATGGGACACCCGAATAAAACGAAGTTCCTTTCGATTAAAAGATATCTTATAAAAAATATTTCCTTTCATAACGCCCGATAAGGAACGTGTTTTAAAAGATTTTGATCACAGCGCTATCTAGCGATAATCATCTAAAACAAAAAAAGTGTCGTGACAACTTTTCGTAAGAATTTTTTCCGTCTAGCCCCCTTTCACAACCCGCGATAAGGAACTTCGTTTCAATAATTGTAGATGCACAGTCTCATAGTTCCTCTAATGTTATAGAGATGAACCACCGCCTTGAATATTTAAAAAATGACCCCCAAAATTTTAACCTAATTCGACCCTGCTGTATCACATTAAATATTCAAATGCAAGCGATTGGCTGCAATATTAGGCAACCTGGCTGATACCTACAACTGTGACGAATACCTTAGCATTCCCACTATGACAAAACCAATTTATACCTCGCATGACGTGTGTGGACGTGTGGTATAAATCCGTGTCGATATTGGCTTGATATGGAATATTGGGACCAATATTTGATCAAAAGGGTTGTCAAGTCTTGGTAACCGAGGCAACGAATTGTTTAGCTTCTAAATTTTAGATTTCAATTAGTGGCTCACAATATACTGGCTAGTAACGATGAACACAGGAATCAAATTTAGCGAGTCGGGGGCGGCGCGACGGGAAAGAGTGTCTTGGGCGTAACGCGTTGCGCCGTCCCTCATAATCCCGTGCTGGGTTCTGGCCTCAGCCGGGGTTCGGACGCTGAGTGTGAGCGGTTGAAGGTTTTAGTGCGGTTCAACTCCCACATACCCCGCCTGCGGGGCGGGTGGAGATCCGGTGATTTCCTCCAACTAAAAAAAAAAAAAATTAGCGAGTCAAAGTATGTTTAGGTACTAGAAAAACTTTGATTGTGTGGTTTTATGAATCATTCAAATTGGTTCATCAAGAAAGAAAATGGATGCAAATACGCACAGCAAATCGTGAAATGATGTCCGTTAAAATACATTTTTCCAAGATCCAAAAGCACTTGATCGTTGAAGAAACATCCGAGTCGGTCCACACAAACAAAAAAAATGCAGTCGATTGAACCTTGTTCTTGATCAAAAATAATTTCCAGCAAATCGAAATGGCTATCGTCGGCTGCCTAACCACTTCCAAACGGCACACCGTCAAAAACGGCACGAAGCTCGGTGTGTACATGTTTGTAAAAATGTAAATTTTATTGCTTAAAAGGGAGCCCCAGTAACCGGGGACTACGAGAAATTGCTGGCGAAGCATTTCGAAAACACATATTGATGCTTTTATTCTTGTTGTTTATATTGCTGACATTGAAAATGTGCGGAAAAGAGGTCGATAAAATTATGTTTCTTATTGCGCGTTGTGAAAGGGGGCTAGACGGAAACAATTCTTACGAAAAGTTGTCACGATACTTTTTTGTTTTAGATGATTATCACTAGATGGCGCTGTGATCAAAGTCTTTTAAAACACGTTCCTTATCTGTTTTAGATGATTATCGCTAGATGGCGCTGTGATCAAAATCTTTTAAAACACGTTCCTTATAGCGCGTTACGTTAGAAAAAAAAAAGATATCTTTTAATCGAAAGGAACTTCGTTTCATCCGGGTGTCCCTTAACACCTCTCAAGTTTTTTTTTTAATTTGTTTCAAAGCTAACCTCAACTTGTATTAAGGAGCCAAAAAACGAGATAACTTTAAAGTGACGAAACTTAGTCTATAAAACTAACGATACGTCTCGATTTCACACACATGCAATCCTGATTCTGATGACACATAATAAAAAACTACGTCTTAAATCGCTCTGCCTACTGAAACAGCATCAAGATTTGTTGCGTACTTATTCTATTCTATTCTACTTATATAAATACAAGCATAATATGAACAAATAGGGTTATCTAAGTACTTTATTTTATGCCATGTGATGTGTGTTATTTTTTGGGGTTTCATGCTCAATTTCGACTGTGCACTCCACCTAGGTCGGTAAATTCCATACATGAAAGAGTTTTAGAATTTTTTCGTATCAAAGACCACTTCAACATCTTCAACCGGGATCCCAGATCAAAAAGCCAAAAATGTCTAATACAAAGTTGCCAAAAATTACCTTCAATTTAATCTTTTGCTCTCGTAATCCCCAGCAACGCTATGAATATTTGAAGTTGAGAGTGCAGTACGGGCATGCGCTGTGCGAAAGCGACCTCTGCTGACACCGAACATCAAAAAATTATCAATTCTATTTGAATTTGAAAGCCTTCTTTAATCAACCCTCGATTTCCTGACGAGTAAAATCCCTATGGACACATAATAAAATGAATAATGCTGTTGATGGATGTGAGTAAGTAGTTGACCCATGCGTCATAGGCATAATGTCAAGGAGTGGAAGCGTTTTGGTACTAGGCAACATTCATGGACATTTTTCTGAATAGAGGTATAGCAAATTAAATTGTAAGCCTCTGATGCAACTAAATGATTAATTTAGAAAAAAAATCAGCCATGTTCAGATCCCATGTTTAAGTCAACAGGCTAACTTATATTTAAGTAGTTAATGTCGCTCATGAAACTCTGCAATCTCAGGACACACTACGGCTACCTACGACATACTCTTGAAGACTCTCTTCAAGACTCGTTTCAAGATTGACCATCTTGAGTTAGGAGAGAGGGGGTCAGGGATCGCAGAGATTCATTCTTCATTAAGACCAGCAGATAAATATAACCTAAATCTCGCTTTAGGGAGTTTTACACTCACCACTATCCACTAGACGGCCATCTTTTCTTGTTCTCTTTTAAACCCAATTCACAACGTCCTTACAATTCTAAAATCTAAAAATATGCAAAAATAAATCACAATTCGCAAAACACATTCACACCGAAACGAACTTTAAGATGTAAATCAAGTAAGTTGAAATTGCAAACTTTAAAAGCGGGGCACGCTTCTTCCCTTGAGAGCGTGCACTCGGCGAGTTCGCGTATCAAAATTTCAATATCTTTTAGTCACGTTTGTACGTCATATGACTGGAATTGTAATTATTTTGAATATTTAAAATTGGTACGGGTTAGTTTTTTAGCATTGTTTTTTCAGGCTGTGAAATCGAACAACTAAAGTTCGCCCACTATTTTAGTAAAATTTAGGGGAAATAAAATAAATTTGTCGCCGTTGTTTTTCTTAAAAGTTCTGGAGTGGCGGCCACGAACTGGTAGGCGCAATGTTGGTAGACCCCCCACAAGATGGACCGACGATCTGGTCAAGATCGCGTGAGGTCACTGGATGCAGATGGGGGGAGGTTTGGGGGAGGCCTATGTCCAGCTGTGGCTGTCTATAGGCTGATGATGATGATGATGATGATGACGTTGTTTTTAGTCGATTTATTGGAAAAGGAATACTAATAAAGTTAACAATTATCGCTCACTTTTTAAGTATACTTTGGAGGTGAAAAGATATTAGTTTAAAAAATGTATTGACTATACTTTTGCCTTTGAAACACAATATTCTGAGTGTAAAGATTTAAGATTTTTGGAACGAAGTTCCTTATCGCGCGTTGTGAAAGGGCTAGACGGAAAAAATTCTTACGAAAAGTTGTCACGACACTTTTTTTGTTTTAGACGATTATCGCTAGATGGCGTTGTGATCAAAATCTTTTAATAAACGTTCCTTATCGCACGTTACGTTAGGAAAAAAAATATAAGATATCTTTTAATCGAAAGGAACTTCGTTCTATTCGAGTGTCCCATGTCACCTCTCAAGTTTATTTTATTTTCGACATTTGACGATTACTTTAATACAACGTTTTGATTATACTTAATTCGTTATTTTCAACAACGTCTACCCTTTTATCCTTTCTTTCCATTCGTATACGAACATTCGCACCGGTGTGAATGCAG
This sequence comes from Trilocha varians, assembly GCA_030269945.2. Classification (NCBI taxonomy): domain Eukaryota; kingdom Metazoa; phylum Arthropoda; class Insecta; order Lepidoptera; family Bombycidae; genus Trilocha; species Trilocha varians. The sequence continues at coordinate 9,064,255 of AP028270.1, read as the reverse complement.
CCGCGGTGGTCCATGTGCAACTACATCACTGTCCACGAAACGTGCCTCCTTATGCATCGTTAATCTTGTTTATTATACTATTTATTATACCGGTGGTCCGCCAAGATAGTTCTCTACTTGAATCAGACTTTTAAAACTGTCCGGATTATAATTTTTTGATTTAGAGATTGTCGTATTGCGGTTTCGGCAGTTTTAAATGGTTTTATTATAAGTATGCTTGTAGCAGTCTAAGTTAGGAATGTTTTGGTACTAAACTTTATCTTAAGCGACTTTTCTTAACCTCTATTTAAAGTAGGACGTGTCATATAATATGTTATGTTAAGCAGTTTTGCTGCAAGAGTGGGAAAAGTTATTACTTATTTCTCCAAATGAGGACCTATATATATTTCACTGGGACTGTACTTTGTGGTTGAAAACGGTGATGGAAAATACCGGGAGGAAACCTACATATAAGAAAAGCGATTTAAAAAAGATATGAGAATTTGAAGAGACCTTAGCCTATCAGTGAGCAGTAATGGGTTGTTACAATAAACTAGAAAGAAAGAAAAATATTTAATGTGAAAAATAAAAAAAAAATCTTTAAAAATTTTCACACGAAAAAGAAGCACTTATTTGCCACAAAAAAGGTACCCATCTCAGCTGAATGCTACAAGCAAGCAGAAAGCTCGCTGCAGCGCTGATTTTCAGATGGGCCCCGTGGGAGTGGCACAACAGAATAACAATATACACAACTTAATTATTATCTTCTGATAGAATAACTTAAGTAGGTAATACTAAACAAAAGGTAAACGTAACAATATAAAGAAAATAAAAAAAACAATAAAATAAAAATAATTTCTAATGCTGCTTTAATACTACAGATATATAGATAGTTGTAACACGGAAATACTTTAAACAGCATAAAATATAAAATTCAATGTCAATTCCTTTCGCATGCAAACATTCAAAGCACATGGGAGTTGGTTGAATATTTCGTCGTAAATTGACCACGCCTGCCGGGAAAAGTAGGGTTACCAAATTCCTGGGATTTCCGGGAATCACAAAACATTTTACTTTACGGTCCTGACCTTAGTTATTTAAACAAGGAATTTAGTTGTAACGTAGTTTACGAAAAAGGTTATGTAAAATTTTGGTCTATTTTTTCTATTAACTGATACAGACTAATAAGTCCTATATACTCGTATGATGGGTTACAAAAACTGGCGGCTCTATATAATAATATCTATCTACCTGTACCAACCCATTACTGCCCACTGTTGGGCTCAGATCTCCTCAGAAGAGGGATTAGGCATAGTCCACCACGCTTGCCCAGTGCGGATTGGGGACTTCACATATCTTCAAAGGATTTTTGAACCCTTTTCCAACATGCAGGTTTCCTCACGATGTTTTCCTTCATCGTTTTTAGCCAGTGGTGTTGTGAAAAATTGCACATAAATCTTTTTCACATTTTAGATTTAAAGGTACAAGCCGGCCAGATTTGAACCCGCGACCTCCCGTTCGGAAGGACGCGCTTCGAACACTCGGCCACCACGACTAATAATAATATACTTTCTCTTAATCTATAGTCTCAAAAAAAACAATTACAAAATGTGTGTGTGTACTCAACAACGTCAACAATCATTTAGACAATTTCTTTTTAAATGTTCGTTGTGGTTCAAGGATAGTTTTCACTGCAAGATTAATTTAAATAATTGACATTTAACTGAAAGTTAAGCAGGCGGAGTTTCGCGGGCCAGCAAGTTATAATCCAACATAAAAATTCAATTTTAAGCAAATCTTAGGATCTTAGACTATAAATACTTTAAGGTTATATAAACGTGTAAAAAATGGCGAGTAATCTAAGGTCTCGATCTATTTTTATTTATAACTACGTTTCGATTTTCGTAGGGTCTACTTTGCATATTATAATAGGTTTTCAAAATGTAAAGTAAGCGAGTTTTTGGAACTGTATACTGATATTGGAAACTCTAGAGCTTAAAATATATTTAAATTTAGTTGTAATTTGCTAGTCTGTTAGCTGACTTGAATTCAATGACTATTAGAACAATTGAAAAGATTATTGTTTATTTTACTAAAATCTTCGTATAAAAACGTTAAAATAAAACTGCCTGTGTAACTTTACTTCTTTGCACACATGTAAATTGTATTGTCAATATTTTTAGTTTTTTGGCATATACACCATTATTCACACAACTTTAAAATGTATTGCGGTAAGTTTAAAAAATTAATAATATGATATTTTGATTACCATGAAGGCAGACGGGATAACTGGTATTTCGACAGGTCATTCACCCCACATCAGATTGTCTAAAGTTACAAATCCACCCTGTATAAAACTTTGATGTCAAGTGTATTACGATAACTGATTTGAAACAACACCATAGGTATTATACAATAGCTACCAACAACCCTCAAACATACTACTATCCCTCAAACATATCAATATTCAATTAAATTAAAAATTGGTTGCCTGTAAAGTCGGTATACGGGCGAAAGTTTTACGTGACAACGACTCGGCCATGGTTAGCCGGCCTAAGAGCGAGAGAGACAGACATAAAAAGTGACGCGGCACGCGTGCCTCTCACTCGCTCTCATTGTGAGCGCATAACGTGAGCGGAGCGTAACGCAGTTTCTTGAAGTGTCACCCGGCAAACCAATTTATAAGACGTTGTCACGTCAAAAATTCACTAAACTGATTTGAAGCAACACTATATGCATTATACAATATCACCCAACTATCCCTCAAACATATCAATGTTCAATTAAATTAAAAATTCACTATCAGCTTCCCAAACCGCAAATAAATAATTTAATAAGCTCGGTATTGCCCGTTTGTAACCACAATATGTTAACCCGTAAATCGGGCATTGTCCGTGGTCGAAATGCCCCGAAGGCCGGCGAATGACAAGTTAATAACCCTAAATCAACGATCGACGCCCAATGTTTTCATTGGAGGGTTAATAACGGGCAAAATGAAAGTTTATTGTGCCCGAAGCGTTTTAGGGTTGAGTTATGGGTGGTTTATCATTCAAGTATTAAATATGTTATAAAGTAGCTGCGAGCGGGTTAAGCTTTGTTTAAAATATTTAATTTGAATGTAATATAATTGTACGGTACTGTAACAACCCATTACTGCCCACTGCTGAGCTCAGGTCTCCTCCGAAGAGGGGTTACGCATAGTCCACGACGCTTGCCTAGTGCGGATTGGGGAGACCTGAGCTCAGCAGTGGGCAGTAATGGGTTGTTACAGTACAGTAATTAATTGCTAAATGATTGTCATTGAATTGAAAGTAGATTTTTTTTTAAATAATTATCATCATCAGCCTGTAGACGTATTGTACGTGTTTTAAATTATTATTTTTATTCGTGGTTGTTTGACTACCATGCAGTTTACAAATGTCAATAAGTGGAATTGTAACAAAGTAACCAAGTGTATGCAAGTAAGTTCCGCAGATCAGCTAGAATTTAGAATAAGACAAGTCCAAGAAAGAAGTGAACCACTACTTCATTTCAGTTTTAAATTTCAAAAGGCAAGAATTAAAACTTCCTTGAATTTTACAATGAGACTTTTTAAACCTCAACCGTGGAATAATTAAACTATAAAAAAGCTGAATAAAATAGTCCATTGTTCTAATTGTGAGTTGTAGAAGTTAAAACAACTTCGGTCGTAAAATATGAAGTGGCTCGGAGTCGCTTGCTAAGTAAATACCGGAGTGTAAGATAAAAACTATTCCGTGCCTTAGTTTGTTAATTAATGTAGTGTTATTGCGGTGTAGTTGTGAATTTTGAATGCCTCAATGCTTTGCAAAGCTTCATGAGCGACGGCAACCTCTTAGGTGGGCCGTAGTAGGGGGCGGCGCGATGGGAAAGAGTGCCGTGGGCGTAACGCGTCGCGCCGTCCCTCATAATCCCCGTGTTGGGTTCTGGCCTCAGCCGGGGTTCGGACGCTGAGTGTGAGCGGTTGGAGGTTTTAGTGCGGTTCAACTCCCACATACCAACTAAAAAAAAAAAAGAAAGGTGGGCCGTATTGATTTTTTTTTGATTCATTAACTTTAGGTACAAATTTTTCAACTTTTATTCGACCAAGAATTTAAATAAATATAAAAGAGACTAGCTGGCTCACGCAACTTCATCTGCACCAGATAAGACGAAAAAAATTAAATTGTAAAAAATTTTATATCTCTGAGATTGAAGGCTTATTGGAATATTAATCCAAAAGTTTACTCAGATAAACCTGCGATAAATGTGTTAAAAAATGTAATGTCAAAAACTTATAGGGGACACCCGGGTTTGAACCGGGGACCTATCGATCTGCAGTCGATTGCTCTACCACTGAGCTATATCCCCGATGAGAGCTGGCGTGAAATTAAGGGTTATAAAAATGAAGGAATTACTATCACCTTCGAATGGAAGTATTTTGAAGCCTGGAGTACTCAGTGTTACTAACTTAGGGCTCTTAGCCCTAATGTTGGTGATCAAATCTTCGTCTAACGCTTTTTTTCAGTGATTTTAGTGTTCTTGGCGTTTTTTGTTTAAATGATATTTAACTAGATGCTCTTAGAGTACACGAAGAGTCATCATATGATTGATTTCACGTTTTAGATACATTTAATAGAGTAACACTAAAGAGTACACAAAACAGATTTTTTTACAAAGGTTATTACTTCCTTAACGCTATAACATGTCTTTCTTTAAAGCAAGTTTGTCAAAATTTCTGTATAGTAGGTAGGCCAACCACTTACCGTTAGGTGAGTCGTTTATATGTCGTGAAACAAAAAGGCCAGTACAAATGTCTTGAAAATGAAAATTTTTATGATGGCTATAGACGATGGGTAATGCCCCCCATGGTAGACCGATGTTCTGGTCAAGGCAAGGAAGTTACTTGATGCAGATATCGCAAGACCGGTGTTTGTGGCGAGGTTTGGGTAGGCCTATTTCCAACAGTAGACGCTAGAAGCTAGTTATAATTTGTGAGGTCGATGGCTAAAGATCACGTGGTTGAAGTCCGATGCGTTTTTCTGGGGCCAGATTAGTCCCGCCCTGGACTCCCCTATGGTCTACGCACTGCATGCAGCTCAAAACTGGGCTTTATCTGTCATAAATCTACAACGTGAGGAGTTGGTGATGACCCTCAGATATGAGGAATACGATTCTAGAAGGAAAAGGGTTTCCAACAGTGGACGACTACGGGCAGTTGATGAATGACCCCAATGCCCTGAAATTGCAGCTCATGAGCAATAGTATGTGGTTACTGTCTACTATCAGGTAAATGGTTTATCTATCATGTAATAAAAATGTCAATTAGATCATTGTTTGTTATGTTCTAACAAGATGATGTGTAATATATTGTTATGTCATATTATTGATGACTCATACTAGTCACGTATAGATATTGTGAAATTGTTATAGTCTTTCTCTTTCTTTCTTTTAAATCATTAGAAATTCTTTGTTTTATTACAACACGTATCGGGGATATAGCTCAGTGGTAGAGCAATCGACTGCAGATCGATAGGTCCCCGGTTCAAACCCGGGTGTCCCCTGTTCATTTTTTTAAATTGTTTTTTATGGCATATTTATCTCGGTTAACTTTTAGATTACTTTAACATTTATCTCTGATTTATTTACTGGAATTCTTCATAGCTATCTAAAATAAATATAAACTTAAAAGTGTGAAAGTTTTTTTTACTGCATGATAATAAATGAGCTTACCGCCCATCTGATGATAAGAGGTTACCGGTGCTCATGAGGCTCTAAGTCATGACATGATTACTAACTAATTATAACAACGATTTTTCTCAAAAATGCATTTTTTCGCCCAAAATTGTATCGGGGATATAGCTCAGTGGTAGAGCAATCGACTGCAGATCGATAGGTCCCCGGTTCAAACCCGGGTGTCCCCTTGTCTTTTTTAATCTTCGGTATATTGTATTTTTTAACTCAATCGTGAACCTTAGCCACATTTTTGTTTTAATCTTGATCTAACAGATAGCAGCAAGTGTTCGAAATATTTTATGTAGCGTGTGTAAATTATTTTCTCCGCTGATACAGTAAGAAGAAATACAGACTACTTACAAGATAGCTAGTGAGTAGTAACCGTCAGTCAAGATCTTGCAAAATTGCATCTAAACACTTAACACTGTATTGCATGTTTGGATGTATAACATGTTGGTGCCCTTTATAAATAAATAAAATAAACATTAAGATCCTGGCACTGGGTGTAACTATATATGTTACTATGTAAGTTCGGGTTTAATCTTGCAAGCTAAATTTGACAAACTTCCCGGTTTCCGATTGAGATGACATTTTGCACCTAGATGTATATCGCATACGTATGACAAAATGGCGCTGATCTGATGATGGATTCGGAGGGTGGTCATGCGAACTCTCGTGCTGAACAAGATAGACCCGTCGTGTTTGGGCTCGTTTTACTTGTATTAGCTAGCATTTTATTGCTACATGATATCCAGGACCTTTAAAGCTTGTTTTTAAAAAGTATTCAGAAATAAATTATTACCTAAACACTAAGAGGGACATGTCATGTTGAACGTTCGAAAAATGCAGTACATTTTGTTCGTACCTCTTAGCACAATCGGAACACTAGTACACACCACACGTAGTCGAGCAACCGGATTTAAGGCTTTGCTGTAATCTAGCGGAACCCTATTGTTTGCAACGTTTTGGTACGTGAGTGAGTATTGAAACAGAACCAGATTTAGTCTACTGGGTGGAATTTTGAATTTTGAAGCAATCAATATTCTGAATTGTGTTTAGCAACTATTTTTGAAACTATTGATACGGGAATTGAACCTGGGCATTTCAAAATAGCACACTGTTCAGTTTCTTTATCCATGATCACAATTAAGTAAATAACGCTAAAAGGGTATTTGCCCAGTTCAGACACTGTAACTTCTATGTAGCTAGGGCAGCGACGACCACCGTAGTTCTGTACCAACCCATTACTGTCCACTGTTGGGCTCAGGTCTTCTCAGAAGATGGATTAGGCATAGTCCACCACGCTTGCCCAGAACCCTTTTCCGATATGCAGGTTTCCTCACGATGTTTTCCTTTACCGTTTTTAGCCAGTGGTTTTGTGAAAAATTGCACATAAATCTTTTTCCACATTTAGATCTAGAGGTACAAGCCGGTCGGATTTGAACCCACGACCTCCCGAACGAAAGGAAGCGCTTCGACCACTCGGCCACCACGATTTCGACCACAAGACACCGTAGTTAATGAACAGTAGAGCCCAGGAATCCGAGGGAAAGAAAATATGTCTTGGGCCCTACAACAAATTTAATCTGGATATGATGGGAGTAAGAAATATGAGTTCCGATTTCCATTTTCAAAACAATTTAAGAGACATATCGCCAGAATCACCTGCAATTAATCTATTATTATTGGAAGGTTCGGAGGAGACGAGCAGCGGACCCATCAGGTCACTACGACCCTTGCAGATCTATTGTAACTATCCTCCTACGTTACTAATCTGCATCAAAGCCCAGCGTAAACTGAACTATGGTAGACGTAATCCTAGGGTAGACAACTCTAACATCTTCAGAGGCCAGAATATTCCCTGTTATTCTATAAGGATACAGCATCATGTTAACAAGTCCCCCTGTCTATACAATTACAAAAGCCCGCCATGTTTCATCCCGAGCACCGTTTCACGTACGACTGGCTCTAAACTTTTAGGTTGCGACATTTTTTTTATATTGTAACCACTTTGATAATCCTCGCTGTCACGTTTTTGGAACGAATGACAACGAGAATCGCATATAAATAGGTTTCGCGGGTTTCGTTGAGTTTAGTGAGGACTTTATTGTGTCTGTTACAGAAAATTTTGGAGTGGGTTGAATGTGTTGAAGGTAGTTTTTTTGTCAAGAAAGTGAATGAGGTATCTGACTGTCTGTGATTACCTTTGCTCGTGGACCTTGATAATTTATATGGTTGTCAAATATCTCCCTTTTGCTTTTTTGTTCTTTATTCACTGCTTTATAAAAAGTGTTACAGTGATCGGATTTAGCTCAAATATGCGCCATTTTGTTCGATAATCTGTTTCCATCAAGACGGCAACTTCATAATACCTCCCTCGTAGAAGCCCTTATTGCGAAGAACTCGGACAGCCACTTTTCACAAGCCTCTTTTGAGTTCAACTTTACACCACCAAGAACGTTCGCCATGGACAGGAACAGGTGAAATGGATCACATACGACAATATCAAGCGAAATCAGTCGTGGTCGAAGGTCGGTGAATCGTCCCAAACAGTGGCCAAGCCGGGATTGACGGCCAGGAAGGTTTTGCTGTGTGTTTGGTGGGACGACCAAATCAGGAGAAACTTTGGCTTTTTTACCTATAAGCCTACCTACTTTTAAGAAATCAATCATAGCACTCGAGAACATTGAGAAATGGAGCTGAGTGAAAAATTAAAGAGAGAACGAAGGCTCGTTTATGTGCAAAACAAAAGAAAATATTTCCTTCATCAGGGAGGATTAGTGAATGCAAAAAAGGTAGTCTAATCATTAAAAACAGAGATTTAAAAAGCGTAATGGCAGGTGGTAGGTAAAAGATTTATGTGCAATTTTTTACAACACCACTGGCTAAAAACGGTGAAGGAAAACATCGTGAGGAAACCTGCATGTCGGAAAAGGGTTCTAAAAATCCTTTGAAGATATGTGAAGTCCCCAATCCGCACTGGGCAAGCGTGGTGGACTATGCCTAATCCCTCTTCTGAGAAGACCTGAGCCCAACCAGTAATGGGTTGGTACAGTACAGGTGGTAGGTTTAAGTCTCGCTGTGTAGTCACTAAAGGTTCATGATAACTACTGTAACTAGTTAAAATAGTAAAAATATTTAATGATACTTTACAGTAGAACAAACTCGCTGAGTGCACTTTTCCCGTGGAATACCTAATTACGATTTACGGCGTGTGTTTTCTCAACTTTATTGCTACAAACTACGTCATGTTTTTAAATTATAACGCAAAAGATAATGTTTTGTTAAAGTACACGACTAAGCCTCATTTTTGAACAATTCAATGCACCGAGAATATATGTATCATCACTATTAGTTTAAAAGATATAAAAAAGTTTTTATTTATGTGCTCAGAATAAATGTTTTTTGATTTGATATCTTGCTATGACTAGTTCCTCTTCAGACAAGGCTTAGAGAGAGTCTTTACGAGTTGGTCGTAGGTACCTGTCCCCCAGTGGATCCTTGCATTGCAGAGGTCTATAAACGACTTTAAATCAGTGTGATAGTCTCTTACATGAATATAAAGGCCAAGATATACTATGAAACCTCCACTAACCAAGAAAGAAAGAAAGAAAAAACGTTTAATGGTTACACAGTACAGGATAACAACAACAGGAAACAAAGTAAAATAAAAATATAAAAGGAAAGCACAGTACTGTGTACCATAAGACTTCAACTCAGCACATGCTGTGGAGGTGCACCACAGCGCTGATTTTCAGTTGAAGCCATAGGTTCACGAACGTCATCACGGCGCCAGTTGTCATGACGTTTAAAATATTTACATTAATTACAATATATTTTTATTTTTGTATTGCAAGGTAGATAAACGAGCCGAGGTGGGCCATATCCACCTGATGGTAAGTGGTCACCGTCGCTCATGAACTTCTGCAATACCAGGGCAAAGAGGGGCCGTTATCTACCGCCTATCCATACAAGACTTTTCTTAAACCTCGTTTAAAGAGGGACATGTCATAGCGCTCCGGGAACACCGCGGACGGGAGTTCATTCCAAAATACAATAATAAAAAATAAAAGTGAAAGACATAAAAAAAAACCAACACATTCTTCTCATACCTCGTTTAAAGAATGTCTCGGAAAACGAGAAGATACCAGTACAAAGTCTCTATTTCTTATATTATACACGGTCTTTACTTCTTCGTAAGTATAAACTTTAAATAATAAACCTTTAGCACAACATCAAGTATTGTCAAGTTCAAAATAAAAACAGGATCTGTTTGTCATAAAGTTCAAATGGGAGTGACGCTCGGAAAAGGGTTCTAAAAATCCTTTGAAGATATGTGAAGTCCCCAATCCGCACTGGGCAAGCGTGGTGGACTATGCCTAATCCCTCTTCTGAGAAGACCTGAGCCCAACCAGTAATGGGTTGGTACAGTACAGGTGGTAGGTTTAAGTCTCGCTGTGTAGTCACTAAAGGTTCATGATAACTACTGTAACTAGTTAAAATAGTAAAAATATTTAATGATACTTTACAGTAGAACAAACTCGCTGAGTGCACTTTTCCCGTGGGATACCTAATTACGATTTACGGCGTGTGTTTTCTCAACTTTATTGCTACAAACTACGTCATGTTTTTAAATTATAACGCAAAAGATAATGTTTTGTTAAAGTACACGACTAAGCCTCATTTTTGAACAATTCAATGCACCGAGAATATATGTATCATCACTATTAGTTTAAAAGATATAAAAAAGTTTTTATTTATGTGCTCAGAATAAATGTTTTTTGATTTGATATCTTGCTATGACTAGTTCCTCTTCAGACAAGGCTTAGAGAGAGTCTTTACGAGTTGGTCGTAGGTACCTGTCCCCCAGTGGATCCTTGCATTGCAGAGGTCTATAAACGACTTTAAATCAGTGTGATAGTCTCTTACATGAATATAAAGGCCAAGATATACTATGAAACCTCCACTAACCAAGAAAGAAAGAAAGAAAAAACGTTTAATGGTTACACAGTACAGGATAACAACAACAGGAAACAAAGTAAAATAAAAATATAAAAGGAAAGCACAGTACTGTGTACCATAAGACTTCAACTCAGCACATGCTGTGGAGGTGCACCACAGCGCTGATTTTCAGTTGAAGCCATAGGTTCACGAACGTCATCACGGCGCCAGTTGTCATGACGTTTAAAATATTTACATTAATTACAATATATTTTTATTTTTTTATTGCAAGGTAGATAAACGAGCCGAGGTGGGCCATATCCACCTGATGGTAAGTGGTCACCGTCGCTCATGAACTTCTGCAATACCAGGGCAAAGAGGGGCCGTTATCTACCGCCTATCCATACAAGACTTTTCTTAAACCTCGTTTAAAGAGGGACATGTCATAGCGCTCCGGGAACACCGCGGACGGGAGTTCATTCCAAAATACAATAATAAAAAATAAAAGTGAAAGACATAAAAAAAAACCAACACATTCTTCTCATACCTCGTTTAAAGAATGTCTCGGAAAACGAGAAGATACCAGTACAAAGTCTCTATTTCTTATATTATACACGGTCTTTACTTCTTCGTAAGTATAAACTTTAAATAATAAACCTTTAGCACAACATCAAGTATTGTCAAGTTCAAAATAAAAACAGGATCTGTTTGTCATAAAGTTCAAATGGGAGTGACGCTCGCAATACGGGGTATCAGCATTTCGGCTGCATCCGATCCCGGGTCTTCACAACTAAATTTAATGTTTTCGACAAAGACATACAGTTATACTAGAAGATATATACAAGGTGACTATTTATCTGCATGCGCCTCTTTATTGTTTATACTATTATCATCGTACCACCCGGCGTCGAGGTGGAGTTCATGCCTACTATATGGAACCACCACGGTCATCCACGGTTTATTTCAGGAACACTTTTTTGTCACGCACCATCCGACTATGGAATGAGCTCCCCTCCTCGGTATTCCCTGAGTGCTATGACTTGTCCTTCTTCAAACGAGGCTTGAGGAGGTTAGGTCGTAGGTAGGGACCTCGTGTTGGCTCGTCTGCCTACATGGCAATAAAATAAAAAAAAAAACATGCTACTGTATTTTTGATTTTTTTAGTCACAATAGACGCGTTTTGTCTCCTTTTTTTTGTATTTTCAATCACAAAATTTTCGGGATTAAGAAGGGTCCCTTTTTCAATTGGATTCCCTAGTACTATAGTTATGTCGTGATAAACATGCTTCTGGTCTGTAGTACTATGTATATTGTTTCATTTATTTGTAATCATTGTTTGCATGCTGAGTAAAATTAATAATTTGAATGGACAGGACCATAGATTTATTTTACGAAGTCGTGAGTGAAAGAGATAGCAATGAAAATTACACGAGTGGAAAAGAGCCAACTCTATTTCTTGCAATGAGAAAATTTTGTATCTGTCAGTATCTCACAATACGCCACAATGAAATTCTCACGTAAGAACTTCTCATATCAGTTTTGTTATTAATTCAGTCACCTCGACTTGTATATTGTGCCAAATATTTTTTTATTAATTGGAATAAATTAAATATTTTAGCTGTCCATATAAGTAGATTTATTCAGGTCTAGTGTAGAATACGTTTTTGTTGTGATTGTAACATTAAAAAATAAATATATGACGGCGTAAATAGTGTGTTGAAGTGTAATGACGTTGTTATTAGTCGATCTTCGTTTGGTTTTGTCAGGAATGACGTCACAATGTTCACTTAACACTTGATGATCCATAATTTTGCATAAAAACTTCAAAAGAACGAGTTTTAACCGTTTATTACTTTTACATCAAGAGGTCCGTTCGCCTCGACAATTCAAACACGAATGAATAATAACAGCGGCCAACGCCTGTATTTATAACAAGTTTCCACTTCCAACTACCCGCACGGTGAATAGGTTGGTTTCCCTTGTTATCACCCCGTTATATAATTAAGATGAATAAAATAATGAAATGCAGTACTATTAATTTTATTGAAATTCAGAAATCATCTAGTATAAAGCACATCCAGTACAACACCACAGAATATATCAAAGCATTCAGCCATTACTAACTTGTTCTCTATTTCTTGACAAATAAAGTCCAAATTCGAATATAACGTTTTGTATCGAAGGCTTTTCGAGAACTGAAATATTGAATTACATTATCCTTTTCTTTGTCAGGTCAATTTCATGTTTCGCCATCGGGAAATGCAATGTTAACATGAAGTGTAGTGAAACAAATGCTCTGAAATGAACAAAGAATTTGTCTTTGGAAAGACATTTTATCTTTTATTCAAAGGATAACTATCTTTCTCAATGGATAACTATGAGGTTTATCTTTTGATTTATTGGTGTGGGAATAACTTTTTGGACGATTGTACAAAGTGGTAATGAGTTCATCGCCAAGGTCATTTCATTATCGTAATCGTTTTTTTTTTGTATATTTAATGTAAATTTGTGTAATACTGTACAAATATTTAAAAAAAAAAATGCTCTATATACAAAAAAAAAGACATGCCCACTGAGTTTCTTGCCAGTTTTTCTCAGGACGGTAGCGATAATTATTAGTTTTTGTGTCCGAACTGGTGGTAGCTTGTAACTTTTGACGTCAACAAGAATGAGTACGTCATCAATGTTGAAAATAAAGTATTTCATTTCAAAGTATTTCATTTTATATTAGTTTGTGTAGTAAAAGGAATACAGCGTGAGGAATGTGGGGACTTCACATAATATCTTGAAAGGGTTATTAAAGCTGTTTTACAATAATATTCTCTCGCGAAGTCTTCCTTCACCGTTAACAGCCAATTGTTTCGTCAAAATTACACTTAAATCTTTTTAAATAAGATTCAAATGTCCACAACATTACATTTTTAGTTTAAAGTCATACCAGTAATGAACCAGAATTTCTACAGCTTTCCTGCGAATAAGAAAAAATATTACAGAATTATTAACGAAAATATAAGGTTCAAGCAACGTAGGCATTTTCGTGGCGTCACCGACGCATTGTTCTAAAAACGTCCGCAAAATTTCCCGGCAAACTAATTACTCAGCGAGGCATGCTTCGTTCAGACACAAAATACGATGAACAGAAGGTACAATTATAATTTTATTACTTTTTATTGAATCGTTTGATAATATTGTGGCTTTCGAGAAGTAAATTACGTTGATTAAACTCGGTATTGAGTTAAACCTTATGTACTTATACTTACCTTAAACTTCATAGAATTTAATAACATTATATATAATAAATATTAGCATTGCCTACTGCTGAAGCAGGAAACCGAACAATACTTTGGCTTAGTGTCTTAAAGACCGTGTGATCTGTCTCACTTGACCGTCCCGAGTCTTGGACTCGTCCTCGTTCCAGAATAAAAAGAAGAAGAAGAAGAGATACCTTTTCTACACAATTTTTAATTTAGCTTGTTTCTCTATAGTGTGCAATAGGTAAAGTATGATATAGATGAATAAAATAAATTTAAGCAAAAATATTTGGTTAACAATTAAACTGCTTTGTTACGAAATAATGTAATGCGTACCTCTTATACATTTTATATTAAATCAGTGTCAATTAATTGCATTGCGTTGCGACCCACGTTACTGAGCGCGTACCTTTAGGGAGATGCTGATGTTCAATAACGAATGAACAAATCAGCAACGAATCGAATCAATTTTGTCATAATTTTTGACCAACTTATGAAATGGAGGGAATTATTAGGTTTTTTTTCAAAAATTCAAAATTCAAAATATTTATTATTTTACAACAAGCATACATAACACATCAAACAAACATGAAATAAATTACAAACTTACACTCTAATACTAAGTTCATGTTGTATCTACACTACTGTAGTTTGACAGTGGTACTCACACTAGGCAAGCCTGTATCGTGAGTACCAAATTTTTTAAAATTAAAGCAGACGTGATAAATCAAAGGTACCTATGTCGTTTGTAAAAATGACAGTTATAATGTGCCTTGTTAGAACTCCATGCTTCTGTTGTACCATTGCTTGTGTCACAAACCCGGTGACGTGACCCCGGCTCGAAATTCGCCTTGTTTACCTATTAGCGGCAGAAATTACGTTTGGAACTCGCCCCGACGCTCGACTGGTTCAGCCTTTGTACAAATGAGAACGTCATGTACTACGCTCACTTTTTCGGTAGTAATAGATTTTAATGAGGAAGGGCGGGAGATTTTTTGAATTTCGTATTTTGAATTTTTGTTATTTTTGTTTTTTTTTTGTGCCAGTCTTTGCGGCCATTTTGTTACGATTTGCTTGTTGTAGTATTGATGAATATATTTAAATTTATTTAATGTTGTTATTTTAGAATGTAGTGTGCCTATTTTGTGGCAGGAGGAAATCGCCGGACTTTCACCCGCCCCGCAGATGGGACATGTGGAAGTCGAACCGTACTATAACCTTCTACCGCTCACGCTCAACGACCGAACTCCGGCCGAGGACAGAACCCGGCCGGAGATTGGGCGACGCATTGCACGCCGAGGCTTACGTTTCGCGCCGTACGATAGTATGCTGTAAAATAAATTTAGACACACTTACATGATTTAAGAAAAACAAAATAATTAAGAATACCTCCTCTTTTGAACCTGGTTAGATAAAAGGCAAATTAAAGCGTGTACAACATACTGTTTAATAAGCACACGGAAGCCTCCACAAATTGTACGTTAATTATTAATATCAAAACATCTCATTCTGCGGATCCTGGGGTTAATGTCACACTTTATACACGAGATAATCGCTAAACAGAAGGTAATCTTCAAACAAATCTTGACAAATTTATGCTTTGCATCTCTCACTGACACAAAATACCAAATGTGTCAAATGAGTTTTGAATCTTCGCTTTGAGTGCAAAATAAAGTTTAGCGTTAGTATATTTTTTCGTTGTTACTCTGTACTGTGTAGCCATTAAAAGATTTTTCTTTCTTTCTTTCATTCTGTATGTTCCGTACTGAAACAGATATCGTGTTCACAGGTTTTTCTTTTTGCCTTTAATCCTATTTTCTTGTTATTGTTATTATTGGTCGTAATACTGCACACACACATAAGATATTGTTTTATCGGAGTATGGTTCCGTGGGCTGTAAACAGGCCGTTCGCTCAGGTAACCCGGAGCTTAGTGCGTCGCGGGCTCAATGGCTGCCGCGAACACAAATAAAATTAGTGAGGACTTCACCAACGACGGCGACCAAAGCTTCGCTTCGCAGACGGGCCGACCGAATAATTTTATTTTCAGTTAGAGAAAATCACTGGACCGGATCACCAACCGCTTCGCGGGTGGGATCTGTGGGAGTTGAACTGCACTAAAACCTCCAACCGCTCACTCACCGTCCGGACCCCGGCTGAGGCCAGAACGGGGTTATGAGGAACGGCGCGACGCGTTACTCCCTCGGCACTCTTTCCCGTCGCGCCGTTGCCTCATTCTGAATAAGTAGGTGATATATAACGTGTAGTTGATGCGAAAGTATGTAACCCCTTCTAATAATTTTTAAATAACTGACGGCCGATATAGTCTGGGAATGTGGGTAGCTTTTTACTACGGATTGTGTGATACTTAGTGAATATAAACACAAGAACGCACACATGCACTCTCATGGACACAAATACATACACATACACACATACACACACGTTACACATTACATAATTTTACTATTTGTTTATAATATTTTGTTTGATCTATCTCATTGTACCCCTAAGGACTAACTCAGTGTAAACAAAATGTAAATCCGTAATTGGCTATTTTTTTGTTTTATAATTTTAAGTTGAATTGAATTGTAATTGTAGCTGTGGATTTTTGTTAAATAAATAAATAACAACCCTCAATGGTCTGACATTGAAATTACATTAGATTCATCAGGTGGGTCGAAAGTTTGTCTGTCTTACAGAATCCTCTGTACACAATCTACTTCTGTATAAAACAAACTATGCTTTATCTCCCAAAACGAAAGTTTTCTTAATAAATTTTAAAAGGTACGTTATAAAGCTCTGGGAATGAGCTTCAGGAAAGCTGGCGGAAGGTCTTGATGTTTTCTAAGTATAGTATAATGGTTTTTGTTTTACGACTTGTTACAAATGTTTTAAAGTGGTAATAGCAGAGAATAAGTTCTTTAAACGAGGTTAGAAAAGTTAAAGGTAGGTCGTAGGTATGACCCTGACGTTGCAGAGGTCCATGAGCGACGGTCAAACTACCCGTTACTGCCCACTGTTGGGCTCAGGTCTCCTCTGAAGGGCATTAGGCATAGTCCACCACGTTTGCCTAGTGCGGATTGGGGACTTCACATATCTTCAAAGGATTTTTAGAACCCTTTTCCGACATGCAGGTTTCCTCACGATGTTTTCCTTCACCGTTTTTAGCCAGTGGTGTTGTGAAAAATTGCACATAAATCTTTGAGCGACGGTAACCGCTTAGAATTAGCCTGTTAGCTCGTCTGCTTGTCATGGCAAAAAACTGTATAAGAATTAGGATTTAGATAAATTTATTTTCTGATTACAAATTCACACCTCTGTCACGTAGTTTTTTTTACCATCCCAAAAAATATAGTAAATCTGCCTATTTGCATGGCGCTTGTTTAGTTGCTTGGGACAGATCATCTTTGCAAAAATGAAATCAGAAGTCAAATTTGACCTTCCACATTGCTAATTATCGGCAATTTTTTTTTGAGTTGGAGTAAATCACTGGATCCCACCCGCCCCGTGGGTGGGAAATGTGGGAGTCGAACCGCACTAATACCTCCAACCACTCACACTCAGCATCCAAACTCCGACTGAGGCTAGAGAGACACGGGGTTATGAGAGACGGCGCGACGCGTTACGCACTCGGCACACATTCCCGTCGCGTCGTCCCCAGTTTGTTAACATAGGAACTTCTAAATTTTAAACAATCCCATTTGAAACGCGAATCTCAGGAGAGTGATCTCAAATTGCTGTAATACATTATTTCAATAAGCCAAGCCTCCGGGAATAGATTGTATTACAAGCATTACAGCTAACTAATGTGTTTGTTTAAGGGAATTACTTTGTATTTAAGCTTTATGACTGACTTCTAAAATTAGGTATTCATAGTCGAGTGTTTTTTTGAACGACTTTGTAAAAGGAGATTGTTGAGTTGACTATTTTCTTTGTGTAATTTAAGTTTGGATGAGAAAAGAGGTAGTCGCCGTCAGGTTTTTTTTTATTGCCTTATAGGCAGACGAGCTAACGGGCCACCTGATCGTAAGCGGTTACCATTGCTCATGGACTTCTGCAATGTAAGCGGACACTGCAGGGCCCCTACCTTTTAAGGACTTTCTTCAATCCTCGTTTGAAGAAGGACAAGTCATAGCACTCGGGAAACACCGAAGAGGGGAGCTCATTCCATAGTCGGATGGTGCGTAGCAGAAAAGAGTTACCATTATTATTTTGTTTTATAAAATCTGATAAGTATGTTTGTAGCTTTGCTTAAAAAGTTCTTGATAATACTGTTTTTTGTAAACAATGTTTTACTAGATGTTGATGTTCATGCTTGGCATTCTGCATGTTTCTTTGCAATGTGAACCGTTTTCGATGTGTGTATTTTAATAAAAAGCATCTAATTTCGACGTGATTTCATGTAAAAATTTGATAACAATCATGTTATGTAACTTGTTTCTTAATTAGTATCGCACACATTCGCATTCATTCTCATTTAAAAAACTTGAGAGGTGTCATGGGACACCCGAAACGAAGTTCCTTTCGATTAAAAGATATCTTATATTCTTTTTCTTAACGTAACGCGCGATAAGGAACGTGTTTTAAAAGATTTTTATCACAGCGCCATCTAGCGATAATCAACTAAAACAAAAAAAGTGTCGTGACAACTTTTCGTAAGAATTTTTTCCGTCTAGCCCCCTTTCGATAACGCGCGATAAGGAACTTCGTTCCAATATTATATTTAATTCTCAACACTTTTGTGTAACAAAAATAACACAACATAATCATAAAAGTAAATAAACGCACTTTATCAATTAATATTAAATTGGGTCAAAATCTTATTTATAAAAAGACAAAGCAAAATTTCCTTTAACACAAAGCAATAAAGACGAAACTCGACCAGTCGACAATATTATTTACTTAGTAACTAATTATACATTTCAGAAGTTCGAATTCAAGATAAACAGATAGCCTTTTCGAACTTTACGACTTCACAAAGCTTAAATATTAAATTAGAAATTTTAAAGTTGGAATATTTTGAGATAAACACTCAGAACGATTTAATTTTACGAAATTTCGAACGCTTCGAGAGATTTTAAAGATGTTTACATTTGCGAACGTTTGCTTAAAGAGAATACATGAGTGTAAATTAAGAATATACAAGTAGGTGCCATTTAATAATGCAGTCAAAGCGAGAATAATTATTCAACAACTTTTTTACAAATATGACATCAAAAACTCATCTTAAAATATTATATTTAGAACATATCCAAAGTTTTTTTTTATTGCAAGTTAGATAAACGAGCCTACGGCCCACCTAATGGTAAGCGGTCACCGTCGCTCATGAACCTCTGCAATGCCAGGGCAAAGAGGGACCGTTATCTATCGCCTACCCATACAAGACTTTTCTTAAACCTCGCTTAAAGAGGGACATGTCATAGCGCTCCGGGAACACCGCGGGAGAGGGAGTCCATTCCAAATCGGAATGGTACGGGGCAAAAATGATTTATGTTTTGTAATAAAATAAAGATCATAAAAATCAGTTCATTAGGCAATCGTAAATCTTGTCGTCGTCGTCCCCGAAGCAAAACCGAAACTCTTACAGAGTCAGATTCTGCATGAGGTCCTGTTTTGGTTCTTTTTCGTAACTATGGAACAATAACAACTGTAATTTCATCAGGGGCCTGATTCAGCGCGGCGGTCGTTCTTGATACGGCGCGTATTGTGAGGAGGTTCCTTTCTCTTGAGCCCTGACCACTGATGGCTTGGGTCGTAGACTCCGCCTGCAGTGGCACTCTGTTTTTTATATTGTATTTTTAAATTTGATTGTTTTGTAAATTTATTTTAAAAATAGAATGTAAAAAATAAGTGAATAAATGAATATACAGACTGTAATTTAAAAACAAACAACTTTAATTTTCAATACCATGCACAATTCATGATGATTACCCATCAAGCACGCAACGGAATTTCACTCAACACAATTCTATAATGTTATTATTTTGTAGTTGTCTGACCGCGCGATGCTACGCTGAAAATAAATGATTATAATATTGGTTTATTCAATAATATTCAATTGTAGTTTTATTTCGTTGTTGAGTGAGAAATGAAGGATGTTCAGAATAACAGGAAAGAAAAACATCTCTCTGCTGTTTTTCTTGATGCGAAAAATCTTAACACCTCGTCGCCTCAATGCTTGTTTGGCCAATCTGACGTTTTTTACGAAAATTACTTTTTAATGCAGTATTATAAAGAATAAAATTTCCATCCGACTGGTAAAATATTTTTTTTAAATATTCAATTCTAAAACAATAAAAATCTAATTTCAATGTTTTTCTCAACACGGCACTTGGCCAAACAAGCACTGAGGCGACGACCTGCCCTCCGTGTGAGATGTGTGGGAGTCGAGACGCATAAAAATCTGAAGGCACAACGTAGCACGGGGTTATAAAGAAAGGAACGACACGTTACGCACTACTCACTAGTATACTTAGTACTTTACCGTTGCTCCGCTCTCCGATACCTACTTGGCGACGGTAACTTACCAACAGGTTGGTTGCAGGCTCGTTTCTTGCAACAAAAAAATAAACTTTAGTTATTGTGCGTAATTAAACACATTAATTAAAAGAATTTTAGCTGGTAAATGACCTGTATGTTAAAGAATTTTGTAGATATACGGTGTGAAGTAAGATTCGCTCCTCACCCAATAATGTGGTAGATAGCACTCCACTTACCTTAATATTATTGCAGTCTTCATATGTAGTCTCGTGGGATGATGTAGAAGGTGGCAATGATGAACAAACTTATTATCTTTGTAGTAATTCAATTAGTTATGTTTATTCGGAACGTCCGATTATATATTTTAAGCTTTTTTCGTCGTTATGTCAAATTGTCTACTTTTTCTTCTAAAAACGAGTAGGCCACGCTTTTACAATATGGCCGCGCCGGCAACTGTTACCGGCCAGTACCAAGCTTATACTTCACAAAATTGTCAACTCGAAAACGACCTTAATTGAAATCACAGTGCACAAACAATGACTAACACAATAATCCGTATTATAATATGATTATGCAACTTCAAACCGACGCGTATCACGGTTTGTTAAACGACAAATATTGAATCAAAATCGATACTAATTTCGTAACACGTAATTAAACTAATGAAACGTTATTGTGTACTAATGAACGTAAACGGAATATGTCGATATACAATGCTAATAGTTGTAGAGATGTTTACTATTAATATGAGAATATTTTACAAGCTTGCACTGGATGTAACTAAATACACATTTATTCACAAATACACTGTACCAACCCATTACTGCCCACTGTTGGGCTCAGGTCCCTTCAGAAGAGGAATTAGGCATAGTCCACCCCGCTTGCCCAGTGCGAATTGGAGACTTCACATATCTTCAAAGGATTTTTAGAATCCTTTTCCGACATGCAGGTTTCCTCACGATGTTTTCCTTCACCGTTTTTAGCCAGTGGTGTTGTGAAAATTGAACATAAATCTTTTTCTCATTTAGATTTAGAGGTACAAGCCGGCCGGTTTTGAACCCTCGACCTCCCGTTCGGAAGGAAGCGCTTCGACCACTCGGTCACCACGACTTCACACACTGTGTATTTATTTATTAAAGGATAAAACACAATCTACAAATTAACACTTACAGAGACATGATTACGTAAGTTTAACATTGACCACAAACTATGTAACTAACTAAGTTCGAGAGGAATCTGGCGAGTTAAATTTAACCAGCGTCCCAGTTTTCGATTGATTTAGATTCGCGTGACAATGCAGTAATATTGTACTATGGAGTTCATCTGATGATAGATTCGGAAGATTTCTATGGCTAGGAACTCCAGTACAAAACACGTGTTTGGGCTCGTTTTATTTGTCGAGGCTTAGGGAAGGAAGGTCCTTAAATTTAGGTCTTAGGTAGCGTCAGTGTCCCCTGACATTGCAGAGGCCTGTGAGCAACGGTTATCACTTACGTTGGTTCGACTGTTTATACAGCAATAAATAATTATCTCAATGTGCCGTGCCTACTTCGGTATAATATAGGTAAATAGGTAAATGTTATAAAGGTGCAGGTAAAATAAAAACTTGAGAGGTGTCAAGGGACACCCGGACGGAACGAAGTTCCTTTCGATTAATTAGTGAGGGAATTGTAACATTTTTTTTTTTTTTTAAGTTATAATAATTAGTTAGTTTAAAACGTCTGTCTTACAGTCTTACAGACGTTGTAAAGACGTTTTAAACTCACTAATTATTATAACTTAAATTAAATATTTTGATCACAGCGCCATCCAGCATTACTCATATAAAACAAAATAAGAAATTGTTTTGTAAAATATTTTGATCACAGCGCCATCTAGCATTAATCATAAAAAACAATTAATAATTTCCGTCTAGCCCCCTTTCGATAACGTGCGATAAGGAACTTCGTTCCAAAAAAATTTATTCCCAAAACCACTCCAGGAACATAATATACAAGCACGTTAAAACAACACCGTAAACTAAACCTATGGTCCGAATTCCTAATTAAGATCTCAAACAAACGACCAACATTTTACGCACAAAATATTCAAACTAAAAGCAGTTTTCAAACACTGATTAATGAATTCCAATTTATATTCAAATTCAATAGAAACTTACTAGAAGGTGGGTCCATAGGGCTTAAACCGCGGATGGGCTCAGGTTAGATAAAGCTTAGAACTAAATAGCCCATAAAATTTCACAGTCGCATCCCGGCATTTCAATTAAAACTTAAGTCTTCGATAGGTGGGGTAACCATGAGAAGCTAAGAGTTGCATCTTGCACTTTTGAAGATTTGTATTTTTCTAGTTATTTGTAACAAATGGATGTGTTTTTCTATAGATTTGTTAATAAACTTATTCAGACACTTAATTTTCTATAATACTTGAGCATGTGCTCGAATCGGGTCCCAATCACTGGATACAATTACATAATCCTCAGGTACTATCTTCTGAATTTCGTTACGTACCAAGAATGGTTAAAGAAGCTATCGAGATTTCAAGATGCACTTTTAACAAGGGTGACGGCTTCAGATTATCGAGTATGTGGAATCCAGTGCTAAACACAACAGTCACTAAGGGTTCATGCTCAGAGAGTCTTGTAGATACAGTGAGTGTGGTGTGTCGTGATGTGAGTTCGAGTTCCAGTGGTACTACCCAAAAGCGAACGAGTGGGAGGGTAGACAGATTTTTTTGCTCTTAAATCGACTCGCAGTATCCAGTTTTTTCGTGATCATGACGTTTGCAACAACGTTGAAATATCGAGACAACTCAATTAATTAAATATCGTGGTAAGAATCCGTTGAAAATGAAAGATTTGTTAATATTATTATATTGTAGAATTGACAATTAATTGAGATATTGAGCAACATGATCGTTATAGTTATCACAAGAGAGCTTTTTTTTATTGCATTATTTAATTGATACACGAGCCTACTACCCACCAGATGGCAAGCGGTTACCGTCGCTTTTGGGGTGTCGCGACGGGAAAGTGTGCCGCAGTGCGTAACGCGTCGCGCCACCCCGCATAACTCCGTGCTGGGTTCTGGCCTCAGCCGGGGTTCGGACGCTGAGCGGTTGGAGGTTTTAGTGCGGTTCAACTCCCACATACCCGCCCCGCGGGTGGGGATCCGGCGATTTCCTCCAACTAAAACAAAAAAAAAACCGTCGCTCTTGAACCTCTGCAATGCCAGGTGAATGAGAAGCCGCTATCTATCACCTACCGATACAGGACTTTTCTTCCATGGATAATTATGTTCACAGATAATAATATGACACTTAGTAGGTACTTACTTTGATCTTAATCATAATTTAGTTTCATACTTGATCTCAAACTTTCAATTCTACACTGATAATATATTTTGATAGCATTAATAATACTGAATAATGAACCAAAAAAAGAATAAGGACAATTAGTCATTCTATGTTTGTGAAAAAACGTGTTGAAAGAAACTGACACTCGGCGTCGAGGTGGAGTTCATCCCTACTATATGGAACCACCACGGTCATCCACGGTTCGTTTCAGGAACACTTTTTTGCCACGCACCATCCGGCTATGGAATGAGCTCCCCTCCTCGGTATTCCCAGAGCGCTATGACTTGTCCTTCTTAAAGCGAGGCTTGAGGAGGGTTCTTAAAGTTAGGTCGTAGATAGCGACCCCTCAGTGTCCCCTGACATTGCAGAGGTTCATGAGCGACGGTAACCACTTCCTATCAGGTGGGCCGTTGGCTCGTCTGCCTACATGGCAATAAAAAAAAAACTGAGTGCCATTAAACTCCATTAACGTTATCTAGTGAAAAACTACTGAATTTTCGACAATTTCTATATCGTTAAATCATGCATAACAATGTGAATTTTATACATAAAAAATATGATATTCTCACATGCTTTTATATGACATTGCGTGTTCACAAAAATTTGGCTAAAAATTGTCTGATTTACATTTTATACACGTATGGTTGGAATGGACTGAAAAAATGAATAAAACTACGCAATATTTTTGAGTTGAAATGTTCTGAATAAAAGTTAAAATATATTTTATTTTATAAGTGGAAAGAATGTTAAATACTAAATGGAATGTTCTCGATTTGTAGCGAAAGCTTTATATTTTAATAATCTGTTCGAAATCAGAATTTACTGGGTAAATACTAATTATTCTGTTTGATGTGATAACTTTGTTTCATATTAAGTTGTGTTTATTTATAACTATTAACATTAGGTACCTACTTCGGCGCGACGGGAAAGAGTGCCGAGCGCGTAACGCGTCGCGCCGTCCCTCATAACCCCGTGCTGGGTTCTGGCCTCAGCCGGACGCTGATTGTTAGCGGTTGGAGGTTTTAGTGCGGTTCAACTCCCACATAACCGGTGATTTCCTCCAACTGAAAAAAAAAGAAAGGTACCTGCTTATCTTCATACTTAATAAACTCAATTGAAATCAAAACAATATTTGTACAAAAAATATAAACAACCAAATTTTATTTTCAAGCCTCTTAATAACTTCCATTTTAAAAATCATTGAATTCGATCCACCCTCAAAAAAACACGTAAATACGCACAACAGAGTACAGTAAGTTATCATTAATTCTTATCCCCAATATATTATGCTATCTCCAAGAAATTTATAGGTACATCTACTTTAACTCAACATTATAAAAAATAACTCAATCAAATCAAGACCTTCAAAAATGCCGTGAACAAACAAAAAACAACAATCAAATACCTCCTTCAAAGCCCACACATTTCTCAAAGAACTCCACAGAGACTTACAAATCAATTGAAACAGGATAAAAATAACTGAATTTTATTTGCGAATCTAAAACGGGGTAGTATCTAAAACGCCTGTTTTATGGTGACCCTGGCGATAACAGGACTCTGATCTGCGGTCGGCCGTTAACTGGATCGGATGGTTTGGAGTCGAATCGATTCTAAATCTGATGGACATAGCTATGTGTGGCTACCGAAGTCCATGTAGCTGTTTTGATCAATGTTTAGAACACTAGTAACAGAAGAACTATAGTAGATGTTTTCATGCATTTTCAACGGGTTCTTACCACGATTTTTAATTAATTGAGTTGTCTCGATATTTCAATGTTGTTGCAAACGTCATGATCACGAGAAGACTGAATACTGCGGGTCGATTTAAGAGCAAACAAATCTGTCTACCCTCTTTCTCGTTCGCTTTTGGGTAGTACTACTGGAACTCGAACCCGTTGAAAATGCATGAAAGTATTATAGAAAACCGCGAGTGTCTGAATAAGTTTATTGTAGATGTATTAGGGCTAGTCGTAAAAGCTTTAAGTAAAATAGGGTCATCTAAATCAGTTTAATCAAACTGAATTTGAGATTCCACATAGTAAAATGCGTATCAATAAAGATATAAACTTATTTTTTTTCATAAGAAGTTTAAATAGACTTATTAATAATAACCTTCTTTTAATATAACTACCAACCATTTCCAACAAAATGTAAGAAAATTTAACTAGAAAATCTAGTCTAATAAGAAAAGGTCTCATTACAAAGAATGATGCAACACCTAAAAGAGTCTAACACGTTCGTTTTGACACGAGGTGTTATCGGCCCGCACCATGGCCAGACGTTAGGGCGTCACGAGGTCTATTAAACCCCACCTCCTTTAATAAAGTTACGCTCTTCGCACCGCAGGAAAGCTACAGGACGGTCATTTAGGCCCCGTTTAGCAGCGAATGTGTGAAGTCTGAAAATGTAGTGCTCTGAAAGACGAAATGTTCATAAATTTTGGTGAAGTTTTAGCGCTAAATTGTATGCTCTGATTCTCCTATTCAGTTATGTCTAATCGAAGATATTTGACAGAAATATTCAATTGAAATGATAATATAGAATGCTTTTACAAAAATTGCAATATATTATATTAAAATTGCATTTTTGGACGCGACGATTCAAACGTGCTCAAATAAAAGATTTTTATGGAAACATTTTTCATTGTTCGGCGTGAATTATTTTTCCAAGAAAAATAGTTTTCGCATTTTAGAAAACCTTTTCAATGTACTTTTGAGTCAATATGTTTTAACAATTCAGTTTTGTTACTGTATAGGATGAAGTGTTCTGTTATTTTCACTTATTACTTCGCAATTTCCTAGCTTTTATACTGGTCTATTGATGTATATTAAAAAGTAAATTTTAATAGTTTAGTAATACAAATCTTCTTGATGAACCATCAAATTAATTAATAAAATACTTGTTTTACACTTGTTTAAATTAATTACTAAGATTCTGAGAATTTATTTATTTATTTAATACTTTATTGTACACCAGGTAAAGAAAATTACAGTGACTTATAGTAGCTAAAAATAAGCACAAAAGGCGAGCTTAACTCAAAATTGAGTTTTCTTACAGCAAACCTATGAAAAAAATACAGATATGACATCGTACAGAGAGGTAGTGAAGTGTACTAAATAAACTATACGAATTAACTACATACAGATTAGCAGTCTAAGTACTGCCACTAAACACATACTGCTACACTGATCATCAATACAGACATAAAACATAACAAAACTAGTATGATGATGAGATGAATCATTGACAAAAAAAAACTTAAATTAGAGAACAGAAAGAAAATTAAAATTAAGTTAGAAAATGCTTTTTGGTTCTCTCCTTAAAGACGTCCAATGAACTACTAGCCCGTATGGAGTGTGGGAGAGCGTTATTAAAAAAAATAAAAGTCATTGTCTATAGAGCAAGATTGACAGTAAGTGGTAACCACACCCTATTCACAACTGATATTTTGAGGACTCGTCAACGAAATTTAAAGGAATTAAACTTCGTCATAAGTAGGTGGAAACAGTGTTGAAGTTTTAATTGAAACTCTCGAGTCTCGTCTCCGAGTTATTCCATTGTTTCCCTGCATTATTATAATAATTATAATTGTATTCCGAGGCTGTTACAAGTTCTGCAACCGCAGACGGTGCCACCCCTTAGTTAAGTTATGTATCTACTTATAATTATAAATGGGATATACTTACATATATTATGGTGGGATTTTAAATCGGTACATTATAAATACGAATTGTGAGCTGATCTATACGTGCTATCACATGTAATCTGATTAGAAATGATGATATTCTCATCATCATCATCATCAGCCTGTAGACGTCCACTGGTGGACATAGGCCTCCCCCAAACCTCACCACATCGATCGGTCCTGCGCTGTCCGCATCCAGCCACCTCCCGCGGTCCTGACCAGATCATCGGTCTGCCTACGTTGCGCCTACCAGTTCGTGGTCGCCACTCTAGAACTTTTCGACCCCATCGGCCATCAGTTCTGCGCACAATGTGTCCTGCCCATTGCCACTTCAAACATGCAATTCTTAATATTCTCAGCAGAACGAAAATAACGGACTATAGCTTGATAAATAGAGACTTTGAAATAGCATTAGACAGGGCACATTTTCCAAAATGGATTACTAATGTCCTGCAAAGTTTTTACGTGCCTGGACGCTATGAATAGTCTTTTATAAGATATAGCTATTTGGTTATTATAACGACAACTCACTATGACATGGTATAAAACATTTCTGCGTGGTAGGTGATGGGTAACGGCCCTTTAATGTCTTACTTTGCCTTTATTATGCCCAAAGTTGACAAAAATACACAGGTGTTATTGTTAAGACAATCGGAGAGACTTGATACACCTATGTCCTTCTGACGTCAAAGATAATAAAGGGTGGGCCATATAAAGTTTGCATTTTCCAAAATTTTGACTGTCATGTTGGATGGCGCAACATGTGTGGCATGTTGCGCCATCCTGTTGAAACCAAATGTCGTCCATGTCATACTCTTAAACTTTTGGAAACAAAAATTCGTTGAGCATGGCACGGTAACGCTCGCCATTGACCGTAACGGCGGCTCCTTGCTCATTTTCGAATGATGCCGCCGGACCAAAACCGACACCAAACCATTGTGGGTGCATTGGCTTCTCAATGTTGACGTGTAGATTTTCCGACCCCCAGATGTGACAATTTTGCTTATTGACATAGCCTCCGAGGTGAAAATGGGCTTCATCTGAAAAGACGATTTTTCGGTAAAAATGCTCATCTTCGGCCAAACGATCTTCTGCCCATTGGACGTACCGAAAACGTCCCATTTCGTAAATGTCAAACCTTTAACTAAATTATGAACACAAATTGAATGACATTTGAGCTGTCATTCTCTAAATAAACAGTAGTTAAAAATGCAAACGTTAGATTGCCCACCCTATATTAAAAAATACTCAAACAAATACTAAAAAGCACACAAGCATTACCTATTGCACATACAGCTAAGTTTAATCTCGGCAATCTGTCTGCCAATCCAAACGAATGGTATTGTCATAGTGAGCTCAAAGAAATACTTGCACGTTGCACGCTGCACCTTATTACACGGAAAACCTTTTCGTACCGAGATAAGAGTAGATGGAAGTGATTTGTTAGAATGTATCTTTTGTCTTGATATACGTCTTCATATAGCAGGATAATAGTTTAGTATAAAATGTATTTATGAGGATTTTGAGCGACTGCAGCGAATCAAATTAGAACATATTTTTTGTTGTTTTTATTTAACTCTGGGTTTGCGAAAATGAGTTTTTTTTTATTGCCTCGTAGACCGACGAGCCAACGGGCCACCTGATCGTAAGCGGTTACTGATAAAGATCATCAACGTTTTCTATGATACTATTTAAACAAATAAAAATAATGGAATCAAGGACAGTGAGATAATGTACCAAAAATTATTGACAGATTAGCCTAACTAGCTAGACTAGACTAACTAGAAGGATAGTTTTGTTTTAATGGACTGTGGATTCGAGTGCGACTGGGCTAAAAGAGAATGATTCCAACTGACATATCAACAGTGCTGAAATATCGGGACCTCTCAATTAAAAATAATCGTGGTAAGAGCCCGTTTAGTAATAATGTAAGTGATGTAGATAACCGCGAGTGTCTAAAGAAATTTATTACCTACTTCAATAATTTAGTCACATCTAGTACCAACTAAACATCAATGTACGAAGCCTTTACTTCAATCTGGCGTGAAAATCCAGGCTCTTTCTATTCTGTACAGGGCGTGCGCAGTTCCATCTAAGCTCTTTAGCGGCATCCACGTACTACATACCTGTTTTATAGTAAGCCCCGTCAATGTTATGTCTCAGGTATGCTGTAGAGATATATAGCTCGTTTTACAGCTGATTTAATCAGGATAAAGTAAAAAGATGGTATTTTCTGACTAGATTTTTAATGATTTAAGTTGGAATGGTTTTTGAGATTTTGCATTGTGGCGAGGTTTGGAGGAGGCCTATGTCCAGCAGTGGACGTCTATAGGCTGATGATGATAATGATTATTAAAAGTATTGATAAGAAAAAATTTCTTATAAACAAGTACACAATGTTTTATTAGAGTTAAATGGTTATTTATTTTATGATATACAGTGATTTACGGTCTATTATTTGAGTTGCATCGATATTTTTAAACTGTTTTAATGAACACTGAATACTGCGGGTCGATTTTAGCGCAATGACCCATCCACTTTCTCGTTCGTTTTTGGGTAGTTCCACTAGAACTCAATACAAAGGATGAACCTCTTTAAACGTGGTTTAAGAAAAGTCCTGTATGGGTAGGTTATAGATAACCATTGCCCTGACATTGCAGAGGTTTATGAGCGACGGTGACCACTTACCATCAGGTGGACCGTTTATCTATCTTGTAATAAAAAAAAAGAAATGATAATCATAATAATAGACTAGTCATTAAAAACAAAAATACTTGTTCGATCTTTAAGAAAAAAATTACGACCATCACTTTTCACCTGACACCAGAATCATTCAAATCAGTCCACCCAAACGAAAGTTATTGAGGAAAAAACAAACATACAGACCAATTGCGTACCTCCTCCATTTTGGAAGGCCGTCTAAAATTGTAAGTGCGCAAGCATATAAATGTAAACTATAAGTTAATTCTGACCTATTTTAGATACGAAACACATTTGCCAGCACAATGTTCCGAAGACGTCAGCTTCCCAGTTTCACACTTAGAACTTGATTTCATCAATACAATTCAATTTCAACTGGACACTAGTTAGATTCAGCTGAAACATGCGAACTAACCGAACTTAGGTAATTGGTTTAAAATAGTGATGTGGAATATATCGATAGTGTGTGTGTCGATTTTTTTTTTTTTAAAGGTGGCCAAGTGGTTGACGCTTCCGTACAGGTCATAAGTTCAAACCAGCTGAATTTTTCACAACACCGCTGATTAAAAATGGTGAAGGAAATTTTGAAACCTGCACATTGGAAAATTATTCTAAATATTCTTTAAAGATATGTGAAGTCCCAATCCGCATTGGGCAAGCATAGTGGACTAACAAACTTTTCTGAGGAGACCAAAGCCCAGCAACTAGTGGGCAGTCATGGATTGTTATAGTTATAGCTGTTCCCGACAGATGAGTAGATTGTTCTGTCAAATGCAGTGTCTCCTACTGCGCTTTAAATTGTCAGTTGAAGCTATCAACTGCTCACCGAATCGTTAATAGTTTTCAGTAATTAAATTAAATCATGTACAAGAACATTTTATGACAATAAATGTCATAATTATATGTTCATTCAGATATATATATATATATCTTTTTTAGTTGGAAGAAATCACCGGATCCCCGCCCGCACCGCAGGCGGGGTATGTGGGAGTTGAACCGCACTAAAACCTCTAACCGCTCACATTGAGCGTCCGAACCCCGGCTGAGGTCAGAACCCAGCACGAGGTTATGAGGGATGGCGCGACGCGTTACGCCCACAGCACTCTTTCCCGTCGCGCCGCCCCCTAATTTAGATATATACATAATTACAGTGAAGTTTAATATTTAAGAGGTGCTATCGTCACAAAAGTCCAAAATATCCAACAAATTTTCACATTCATACAATAAATAGGATTCGACATAAATAATTCGAACCACATTTTCCGCTCTCATAAAATACCTCATTATAGTAGACAGTGGATTTTAACATTTATAAAAATGTGAATAAAGTAGGATCAATAAAATAGGCGAAAATAAAGGAACACTTATTCAGACACTCGCTGTTTTCTATAATACTTTCATGCATTTTCAACGGTTGTTGCAAACGTCATGATCACGAGAAGACTGGATACTGCGGGTCGATTTAAGAGCAAACAAATCTGTCTACCCTCTTTCTCCTTCGCTTTTGGGTAGTCACTGTAGTAGTACAACAACGTTGAAATATCGAGACAACTCAATTAATTAAATATTGTGGTAAGAACCCGTTGAAAATGCATGAAAGTAAAATTACAACATTCAAAATCAATGCCTTAATTTCTGAGTTACAGTCGTGTAACTCAGGTTGACGAACCTATTAAAGTAATAAAGAAAATTCATAAGAAAATCGGTATAACTGAGTTTTATTACAAGGTGAACAAATCTACGGGTCACCTGATGGTAAGTGCTCTTATTGGCTAATGCTCAATAACCTCAGCAATACCGGGGAATTGGGAGGGTCATACCCATAACCCACCATATAGGCCTTAAACGAACGGTTTCTTTCTTAAAATGTATGAGATCGTGTAATAATAGAAAGGTACGACCTGCTGGTCAACTACGCTGTTTTCTTAGAAACTCTGATTTTTTTTTGCTGAACTGACGGGTCGCGGTTACCGTCGCTCATAGACTTCTGCGCTGCCAAAAAGACACTGAAGAACACTAAAGATATTAGTATAATAAACAGATTTAACATATGTCAATTATTTCTTTATATAAATGAAATCCAGCGTGAATTATCGAGGAATACAACAAGCGATGTCCAAAATTAGATAATTGATTCCGCATAGTGATGTAGTTTATCAATAATTGTATTGATTCCGGTTTTAATTTCAATTCGATATCGAGTTCATTGTTTGAGTAATTAATGGACTAATTGAATTAATTCGATTGTGCGCTCGTCAATTGTTTCATTATGTTATTAAATATAGGTTGATTAAACAGTAATTTATGTTTTTATGAGGCATTGAAAAGCTATAAAAATTGAATTCGTTTTTTTTTTATTAATTTTGTTGTAATTAGTATTGAAAGTATACTTAAAATGTGGGATACGAAAAATATATAAATGTGAACTTTTAATTTATTTATTTTGTTAACTTACGTTTGTTACGTCACTGCCAGCTGGGACTGAAAACCAGCGCAAGATATTGGCATTTGTCCTGCTGGTATGTGTCGATGTTCAGCATTATGCTGAGTCACAGCTGATTTGTGGTGAAAGAGAAATTACTCGCAATTGTCTCTAATTTTTTGTGTATTATTTTTTTTTATCTTTGTATGTTTCTTTTTTTTTCATCACAGATAAAGAATGTCTATGTCTATGTGATAAAAGTAGAAAATACAATAAACCTTTTATTTTTATTTTTTACTCAAGAAATCAGTTTAGTAATCTAATAGTGTTAATTGGTGTAGACTTATTTATCACTTGATATTTCAGAACTTAATTTCTACGATTCGAAACAAAATGATCTGAAAATAATTTTAAATAAAAAATAAAAAATCATTTATTGCCTCCTTAAATTTTAAATCTATTGTTTTTAAGACAAACTTTAAGTTATCGACATCGATACAATGTCCCATCACTACCTCATCGCCGACGTAGCCGTGGCCAAAATGACCTGACGTTTAATTTTAACTTAATTGATGTAATAGTTTCCGTGAGTACCAATTAAAGAGAAATTTTACTTTTAAACTATCATTTTCATAGTAATTATCAATTTCTGTTAAAATCTGATAAAATTTACAAATTTTTGAAGTATTTTACTTTCATCACTCATAATAGGTGATATGATCTTTGAAATATAATGCGACACTGAATAGTTTTCCAAGTATCAAGGATATTTAGTTAAGTTCTTAAACGTAGGTCTTATGTAGCGGCCCCTCAGTGTCTTTTAATATTATTGTAGAGGTCCATAAGTGACGGTCACCACTTACGATCAGGTGACTCGCTAGCTCATTCTACAAGGCAATGAAAAAAATAAAATATAATATTCCTTAGTAACCCTATAATCGCGGTTTAATTATTCTTTCCTAACCCCATCCACCTCTCGCAGAGGAATCCAAAAAAATACAATTCCAAATGAAAAAGCACTCCTCCGAAATTAAGCTCTTGTACAGAGCTTCCGCTACTTATATTACTTTCACAAACGGAGCTCGCTCAAAAACGGAATTGTTCGTGATTTGATTAATTTTCATCCAGATACTCCTCCGTTGACAGGGCTGTCGTGCCAACGATTTTTTCGGATGAAAAATCTTATTCGGCCTGTTTGAGTTGCTGTAGATGTGCTTTGGGTTGAGAAACGCCCCATGTGTTTTAGTTTGGATTTCTCGAGATTGTATCGTTTTAGGTTTGTTAGCTACGTTTGAAATATTAAAATTGATCTTAATATTTTTGGTGTATGTGGATTATGACATAGTCATTACGACTAATTTTCAATTCGGTTTTAAATTTAATGAATCAATTTTGTTCATTGTGTGATTTTAAACAAACCTTGAATGCAAAATCAATTTGATAGCAGAAACACTAATATAAGATCATTTGAGACTTAAGAAAACTTATTTGAAGTGAATCTATGGAAATAGTGACATCCCTATAAAATCCAGTATTTCAATTCAAATTACACACAAAAATTTTGATGACCCTATCCCATAAATAGATTAGATATTCTCTTGTCGAGTTCAAAATAAAAACAGTTTTATATTTTCCAAGAAAACCGCGGAGTGACCACTTTAATTAGATCCTTATTTTTGCATGAAAATTCGTGAAATTCTCTTTATATGCGAATTTTAATGGATCCAGTTGAGTTGGTGGTTTTACTAAAGGTCGTAGACAGAAGCCTCGGTATTTAATTAATGTAGGTAACATTCTTTTAGTAAAAATACGGGGAGAATGTTCGGGACGCATTCGGGTGAAACGGACAGAGCTAAATTAAAATTGTCCGTCAAAAAATGGAACTTATTTATTACTTTTTGTGGACGTACTAGTGATTTTAAACATTGTTTTTAGAGTTTTTAATTAATGTTAGAGCTTAAATAAACAGTCTGTTTTCGACAGCGTAGTCACTAAGGGTTCGTCTAATGGATGAAACAAAAGTTCCTATTGTGAGAATGTTGTTAAGTTATCTTACGGATCTATTGTAGTCAGAAAGTCTAATGTAAAGCACACATTCCCAGAGCGCTATGACTTGTCCTTCTTCAAACGAGGCTTGAGGAGGGTCCTTAAAGTTAGATCGTAGGTAGCGACCCATCAATATCCCTTGACATTGCAGAGGTTCATGAGCGACGGAAACCACTTACGATCAGGTGGCCCGTTGGCTCGTCTGCCTACATGGCAATAAAAAAAAATAACACGTTGCATGATCAACTAGTGGATCTTCATTTGGTCATCCATTGGATCTCAAGTGGTCAATGGCTACACGTGTAGCTTAAAGACTATGCTTAGGTTTTTCAGTAAATATCACGATTAATTTCATGATCTATGACTATAGGTTACATAGCTAACTATTAGATTTTGGTAAGTTGATCTAGTAGAGCTCACGTGGTACATTAGTGTTAGCTGCATAGTCAACCAACGATCTGAATTAAGTTAGGATTTGAAGTGGGCAAATCCTGGCTAAATTACCTTGTTGAAATCTCTCATGGTCTAAGAGTAATCAATAACCGTTTCGCAGTCTAGGTGCCTTGTAAATAATTAATTTTCATTATTTAATTTCCTCTAGATTCAATCCTGTACAACATTAACTAAGGTCACAAGATTACTGGAGCGTTTTCACCATATTAAAAGATTTTTTATTGAATGTAAGTGCTTAGCTGCGTTGCGGTTTCGATTCTTCAAAGCCCCTACTTCACACGAACTGTGAATACTCGTATTCCCACGCAGATCAAGGAGAATTAAACGAAAAAAATGCTGTGCTTAATGATATATGACGGGGTGATAACAAGGGAAACCAACCTATTCACAGTGCGGGTAGTTGGAAGTGGAGACTTGCTATAAATACATGCATTGGCCGCTGTTATTATTCATTCGTGTTCTGATTCACTCGCTATTTTGAAGTTTTTATTCAAAAGTGTTGATCATCGAGTATATATATATTTTTTTATTATTATTGCTTGATAGATAAGCGAGCCTACGGCCCACCTGATGGTAAGTGGTCACCGTCGCTCATGAACCTCTGCAATGCCAAAGCAATGAGGGTCTGTTATCTATCGCCTACCGATACAGGACTTTTCTTAAATCTCGTTAAGGGACATGTCATAGCGCTCCGGGAGCACCGTGCAAAGAAAACTTGTAAATACAAGCCAAGCTTTGAAGATCCTGGATATCATATCATATAGCCGTACAGTGCTAGCTAATACAAGAAACATGAGCAAGAAAGATAAGCGAGCAACGAGCTACCTTGTTAGTACACGTGTTCCTATGGCCACCTTCCGAATCTATCATCAGATCAGTGCCATTTTATTTTCACGCAATATATATCTGCAAAATGTCAGCTCAATCGGAAACCGGGAAGTTTTTCATATTTAGCTTGCAAGATTCCACTCGAACTTACATAGTTACATCCAGTGCAAGTTAACAAACATATATGACGGCGTAAATAGTGTGTTGAGGTGTAATGACGTTGTGAACAGATGATCATCATTTGGTTTTGTCAGGAATGACGTCACAATGTCCACTTGTACACTTGATGATCAATACTTTTGAATAAAAACTCCAAAATAACGAGTTTTAACAGTTTATTACCTTTACATCAAGATGTCCGTTCGCCTCGACAATTCAGACACGAATGAATAATAACAATAATAACATTGGCCAACGCCTGTATTTATAGCAAGTCTCCACTTCCAACTGCCCGCACTGTGAATAGGTTGGTTTCCCTTGTTATCACCCCGTCATATATGTTGCATAGAGATGGTGACTAAAATTTACTTAATAGCAGCAGTTTTTGTTTACAACTGGCCGTTAGTTATGATATTCTAAATAGTACAACAAAAGCCCACATTTTCCTGTTCTATATTACCCTTTTTGCAGCCTCGAGCAAAACCGATCCTTCCTTTACTTTTATTTTTCAAATAGGTCGTAAAGTTTACCCTAGAGAACTTTACACAAGGGACTTGCGATGTAGAGTGTTTTTTTTAGATTAGAATAAGTTAGTGATGGTAGTTGGAAAAAATAATCAAAAATTTAATTTTCTAAGCGATACAGTACCGAAATGTATTAAAAGCATTTCACTGCTAGGTTTAAGTGTCATCTATTAAGAAACAGAGAATGTTTACAATCACTTACATTATTACTAAACGGGTTCTTACCACGATTATTTTTAATTGAGCGGTCCCGATATTTCAGCACTGTTTCAAGCGCCATGATCACGGGAAGACTGAGGAACTGCGGGTAGGTTATTTAAGAGCAGACAAATCTGTCTACCCTCTTTCTCGTTCGTTTGCCGGTACCACTGGAACTCGAACTCACATTTCGACATACCGCACTGACAGTGTCGGCTGCCGTCTCAAAACTAGATTTTTTGGCATTATTTTCGTCTAACACTGGATTACAATACTTGCCTTAATAAAAGGCACTTCAGAGTTCAGATGCAGATATTTAAATTATCTTATGTATTATAAAATGAAGATATTATCAAATCATTTTTTATCACTTTGAATCTCTCTTTGGACTTTGAACTTTTTGGAAGTCAGAAGGCCTTAAGCCCTAGTAAAGCTAAACAAGATAATATGACAGAGACAACGTTAACGACCAATCCTATTGTTTATAGAAGTCCATGCTAGATGTTTTATTTTAACCTTCAGTACCATTTAAAAATAACTTTAATTTACATCACATAATATTCAGTAAAACTTCAACAAAAACTGTCTCAAAGAACAAATACAGTTTGAAATTTTCCCCGAGAATTCCGTTCTCGTCTGTTCACGTATTTGCTTTAGATTCTCAATTACAACCGTTTCCACGAGCGAATCCGATAATAAGTGTTCGGATAAAGATTGTTCCTTTTGTTTTTTACCAGGAAACCGTAAGCATAGTATACTAAAAAAATACAGAAGTTAATCATTTTATAGTTTAGTTTTAGTTCTGATTATTAGTATAGCAATATTGACTAAATACTCATGGTTGGTAGACGAAGTGTTGTACACTCATTTGATGGGAAGTTATCTTTGTATCTAAATTGCAAAGTCTAGGCACAATCTTGGTGGAGGAAGACCGTTATAAAGCGGTTTGTCACCCATATTTTCAACTTACTGGAAAAGTTTGGTATTTTTTTTGTTTTCAAACTATCATTTCTTTAAATATACTTCATACACATAGAACAGTTGTTCAAAAGCGGACTTAAAGCCTCGGACATTGTTTACAAATCGTCCTTAGGTGATGCAGAGAAACAGTACCTTTAACCCTTAAATGCATCTTGTTGCCAAATGTATACATACCACGTTTCACGTTATTTTATTGAAGTCGTGTGGTATGTGTTTCCGAACGCACTTTGACGACGATAATAAATATATTGAGTGTCAAAAGAAATAATGCAAGTTTCGGCGGCAAATCTATTTTTATGTTAAATGCCTACCAGGAAACATTTTTTCCAGGCCGCAATAAAAAACCATGCATGGGTTAAGGAATAGCTTACTATGGTGTACTCAAAATCGAACTGTTAATTACTAGGCCAAAATATCTTTTGAAGTTTATCATGGAAGACCGTAGTGGTTCAATTTGAAGTATCGGTGGCGGAGCGCGACGAAAGCATGCTACGCGTCGCGTCACCCCTTTCAATCTCGTGATAGGATCTGTCCTCAGCTAGGATTCGGACGCTGAGCTTCAGGAGAATTTAGTGTGGTTCGACTCCAGCAACTTCCTCCTATCCAAAAGTCTTAAATATAACCTAGAAATAATGAAATAGTTCAGTTTGAGTTCTGTATCATAGTATTCTGTGCCGTAAGTTTCAGATAGAAAAAACAGGGTAAATTCTCACCGGCTCAGTGGGTTATGAGTTTGAAATTTAGTTCGTAGGTAAAGTTTTACCCTAGTTCTTTTACCCTCAAGTTTTACCTTCTTTTTGTTTTTCTATTGAGATGTAACAGGATTTTTTGTGTTATTAAGTTATCAAAGTTTTTTTATATCACGGATGGCTGAGCAATAATGGATTCTAATTAGTTTCGGATATTTTTGATTCTGATTTGGACATTTAATTATTCAGGAAACAACGTTAATAACTAATTAAAAATACGCGAAGCTACATCTCTGAAGTATCAACAAACCTGACAAAAAGATATACAATTCATTTTTGAAATGTAAATATTCTACAAAATAAAAGTGATGTTTTAGGATCCCCTAAATGTAAAATTATAGTGATAATTTTATTTATTCAAAATAAACAAAAAAAACTTGTGAGGTGTCATGGGACACCCGAATAGAACGAAGTTCCTTTCGATTAAAAGATATCTTATAATGTTAAGATTTTGATCACTGCGCCATCTAGCGATAATCATCTAAAACAAAAATAAGGAACGTGTTTTAAAAGATTTTGATCACAGTGCAATCTAACGATAATCATCTAAAACTAAAAAAGTGTCGTGACAACTTTTCGTAAGATTTTTTTCCGTCTAGCCCCCTTTCGATAACGCGCGATAAGGAACTTCGTTCTAACAATATTCAGATAATAAGATATGAAACGACGTGAAAGATTACATCTCAAAGTAACGACAGTGGTTTAAAACTACTTTTAATTTTTCATTAAAATTTCCACAAACACTAAATTTAGTTTAATTATAATTAACAAGTTATCTAACAATTTAATTATGAACGTCTACGTGCTACGTCGTAGGCGGCTACGGCGTAGCACCGTAGCAGGAAGAGATGCCGGCAGTGAGATAACGAAATATCGGTTTTTGTCTAATGAATTTATTATAAAATCGTGCTTTATGTAATATTGTAGAGATTTTACTTTAATTAACTAGTGCTGGGAAATTCGGATTCGCATTTGGTTTCGGCCTTTCAAGCTGTCCCGAAAAAAAAATAATCGGACACATATTTCGAAAGTGACTTTAATCGTAGTTAGTAAGAAGCTAATGAAAATCTAAAGTACTCAATCATGATTATAAAAATATTATTAATATTATTATAAAAATTAACAAAGTGACGAAGCCGAAACTGGGATTGTAACCGAAATTATACTGTTACGAGCTGAAGTTCGGGATAAGTAATGAAACACGGTTTTATCCTTAGGAAGACTCAAATTTATTTAATGACAACTTTTACTAAAACTAGCACTTCACAAACACTTTTCGCACTTGCTTCACTTGTTCGCTTCGATCCGTTCACTTTCGTATTCCAAGTGGAACTGCCGTCGCTCCAAACTCGGCGACTATTTATATCCAGCGATACTGGCTTCTAGATTGTTCGCAATGCGTCTCGAATTGAGTGACACAGATAGAAGTATATATCTCTGTCTCACTCGCACATTATTCTAGAAGCTTCTGGAATAGTCCCGAATGGAGCGCCTAACAACGTTCCAGAAAGTTCTGGAAAGTTGTTCTAGAAACTTCGCGACTAGCCTCGAACCTTCTCGAACAGTCTCGAATACTGTTCTAGAAGCTTCTCGACTAGTCTCGAAGGGTGTGAAAGAGATAGCAACATATCTCTGTCGCGCTCACACACTTTTCTGGAGGTTTCTAGAACATTCTCGTAACAATACTAATTAATTTTTCGAGCGAAAACTTTAGGTTACTCGGACACTTTTTACACAAAAAAAAATAATTACAAAATTCAAAGAAAATTAATTTTCTAATGTTCTTTTTACAGCTTTCTTAGGTTTCAGTATCTCTTTGTGTGTGAAAAATCAACTTAATTTCAAAGCAAAATTCTTAAAATTCGAATATACTCTCAATGAACGAATGAAAGGCCCACTCAATTATAAGTGGTGCTCAATAGAGTGGTACTTAGCAAAGGTCTTTATAAAGTCATGCCAACTTTGGCGGCTTCTTTTTTAATAAGGAAGATGATATTTGTATTTGTTGATAGAAACGTTTTGACAATAATTCATAACTGTGTGTTTTAGATTAATGCTAAAATATTGTTTTTTTATTTTTGATAAAAAAAGTGTTCTTGTTAGTGTAAGCAGCAGTTTGAAATATGCTTGAAATTTCATTAAAATTTAGAGAACTTATTAGTTTTATTTAGGTCATCTAAAGTTTTCTTTCAATCTGAGAGGAAAGTAAAATTCTAATGTGAACTAGTAGACAACCCACGCGCCCGAAAGTTGTGCCTCTCAAGTGATAGTAACGACAATTTTTTTTTCTCTTTTTTTTATTGCCGGCAGATAAGTCAGCGGCCCACTTGATAAGAAGTGGTTACCGTCGCTCATGAACCTCTGCAATATCAGGGGACACTGAGGGGTCGAATCAGTTTTAACTTATATTATTTTAACTTAAATTATTATTACCGTTTTTCTATTGTTTATAATGGACTCATTGTATGTTTAGTCATCATTGTCTCACATTTATGTAGGTATCCTCAAGTTTTTTTGTGTGTATTTATTTGCATGCTGTGTTTACATCTAGTAGGTCATTCATATAATCATGTTCGTTATGTTAATTTATTTATTGTAACACCATTGTAATGACCAGGTTTGTAAACCAATAAAATAAAATAAAGTGAACGGAATGCGTTGAAATGTCTTCCAAAAACAACTAAGGGCCAATAAACTAAAAATTATATTTTGTACTTGATATTTCTCATAGTGCACGAAGTCAAAATTTTTATTTTAATGCTCATAATTGGAAGTCGTGGTGGCCCATGGCGCTTCCTTCCGAACGGGAGGTCGCGGGTTCAAATCCGGCCGGCTTGTACCTCTAAATCTGAATGTGAAAAAGATTTATGTGCAATTTTTCACAACACCACTGGCTAAAAACGGTGAAGGAAAACATCGTGAGGAAACCTGCATGTCGGAAAAGGGTTCTAAAAATCCTTTGAAGATATGTGAAGTCCCCAATCCGCACTGGGCAAGCGTGGTGGACTATGCCTAATCCCTCTTCTGAGGAGACCTGAACCCAACAGTGGGTAGCAATGGGTTGGTTACAGATACAGATACAGATACAGCTCATAATTGGAGAGCATTTTTAATTATACCGCAGCTACAAGGTGTATGATGATCTTGTTACTAACCGGTTGCATTGGAAATCTTTGAAGGAGGCCTATGTTCAGCATTGGACGTTTACAGGCTGATAATAATGATGATGATTTTTAATTACCAATTTCTAATTCACACTAATGATAACTAGTAGGCCAACTGCCGAACGTTTCACATAATTTAAATGCCTACAAAACACTCGTTTACATATTGGTCGGTCATCACCATCCACTGTTGGACGTTGGTGAACCAATATGAAAACGAACCGTACATTTCCAAATTGGAATGGCTGCCATTCAATCACACACACACGTACACAAAAATACGTATTAAAACGATACAAACAAAAAGCTGAATGAAACAATTAAAATATAAGTTCGGTATAAAATCAAGGTCACATTATCGATTTTAATAACTGCGCCCTGAAGTTGGCCGGGCGTAACCAACACTGGTTAATTGTGTTGATCGTTGTACATTTATAAAACTCGTCTCCTTCGCTTGGTACAGAACTATGAATAGTGCAAGTTATAAACAAATAGCGTGTGTGTTTAAATTGTCATTTGCAGTTACTTTTATTGAACACTCGCGGTTATCTACTTCACTTACACAATAATTACACGGGTATTCCCCGATTTTTGGAACGAAGTTCCTTATCGCGCGTTATCGATAGGGGGCTAGACGGAAATTCTTCTGAAAAAGTTGATACTTTTTTGTTTTAGATGATTATCGCTAGATGGCGCTGTGATAAAAATATTTTATTTAAGCTATAATAATTAGTTCCCAATTCCCTCACTAATTAATCGAAAGGAACTGGGTGTCCCTTGAAACCTCTCAAGTTTTTTATTAAATGAGTGATACCGATATTTCACACTGTTGCAAGCGCCATGATCACGGGAAGATTGTGTACTGCGGGTAGATGTCTTAAGCAGACAAATCTGATAGACAACTCTTACTCGTTACAACTGGAACTTGAACTGGATCGCTCATTTAATAAAAAAAACTTGAGAGGTGTCAAAGGACACCCGGATGGAACGAAGTTCCTTTCGATTAATTAGTGAGGGAATTGTAATAAAATTTTATTTTTTAAAGTTAATAGTCTCCTAATAAGAGAGAGAGAGAGACAGACGTTTTAAACTAACTAATTTTTATAACTTAAATAAAATATTTAGATCACAGCGCCACCTAGCATCTAGCGATAATCATCTAAAACAAAAAAAGTGTCGTGACAACTTTTTCAAAAGAATTTCCGTCTAGCCCCCTTTCGATAACGCGCGATAAGGAACTTCGTTCCAAAAATCGTGGTAAGAACCTGTTTAATAATTGTGTCAGAAATGTACTTATCAATTTCCCACGCGAATGCCTGAGCTGCAAAGGGAGCAATTCTTCACCACTTTTACGTTATTTTAATTTAGAAGAAGTATGACACTCAAAAATAGCTGTAACAACCTCTTACTGCCTACTGCTGGGCGCAAGTTTCGTCTGTAGAGGGATCCGGCAAAGTCCACCACGCTTGCCCAATGCGGATTGGGGACTTCACATATCTTCAAAGGATTTTGAAATCCTTTTCCAAAATGCAGGTTTCCTCACGATGTTTTCCGTCACCGTTTTTAGCCAGTGGTGTTGTGAAAAATTGCACATAAATCTTTTTCACATTTAGAATAAGTGGGATGGGAATGAGTAGCTCGTCAAGGTCATTTCATTATCGTAATCGTTTTTTTTTATATATTTAATGTAAAATTGTATAATACTGTTAAAATACTTAAAAAAAAATGCTCATTATACAAAAAAAAGACATGCCCGCTGAGTTTCTAAGCCAGTTCTTCTCAGGACGGTGGCTATAATTATTATTTTTTTGAGTCCGAACTGGTGGTAGCTTTTAACTTTTGACGTTAACAAGAATGAGTACGTCATCAATGTTGAAAATAAAGTATTTCATTTCAAAGTGTTTCATTTCATTTTAGATTTAGAGGTACAAGCCGGCCGGATTTGAACCCACGACCTCCCGTTCGGAAAGAAGCGCTTCGACCACTCGGCCACCACGATTTCGTTAAGCTAGCTAGTATACATTCTTATTT
This sequence comes from Trilocha varians, assembly GCA_030269945.2. Taxonomy (NCBI): domain Eukaryota; kingdom Metazoa; phylum Arthropoda; class Insecta; order Lepidoptera; family Bombycidae; genus Trilocha; species Trilocha varians. The sequence goes on along the minus strand of AP028270.1, from coordinate 9,020,578 downwards.
ATTTTTGTTTAATCCAAAAATGTTTCAATCTTTGTACCACATCCCAAAAGCGTTAATGGAGGCGGTCGTTAGCAACAGCCAAAGATTATCAGAGAAAATCTGTACGTAACGCGTTTACAATTTATTGTTAATAAAGAGAAAACCCATTTAAATGTTGACGTTGTATTAATGAAATGAAAGTCAAAGGAATTATGGAAGGTCGTGTTTTAAGATGGAGATTATGTTGATTTTGGTGATAATTTTTGTAATTGACTTTTAAAAGGTTTTTGTAGAGTAAATGCAGCAAGAAGAGTATGGATCGTATCAATTGGAGATTTGACTGAATTTGAGATGTGTCATCAAAATGAAATGTTAGGATTAATTTTCTGCTTAGTAAGTGGTGTGGTATATTTTATATCTTATACTGAACATATTATTAAGATTGATAACTCAGGTAAGATACATAAAATATCGATGGTAATAAGAAAGTAATTAAAAAACATTTAAAAAAAGGTGTTGTTGCTTCTTTCTTGTAGTGAGTGAATTTATGAATGAATGAATTCTTACACTATTACTAAACGGGTTCTTATCACGATTATTTTTGATTGAGCGGTCCCGATATTTCAGCACTGTTACATGGTCATTCGAGTTCCAGTGGTACCGGCAAACGAACGAGAAAGAGGGTAGACAGATTTGTCTGCTCTTAAATGACCTACCCGCAGTTCCTCAGTCTTCCTGTGATCATGACGCTTGAATCGTGGTAAGAAGCCGTTTAGTAATAGTGTAAGTGATGTACACAACCGCGAGTTTTTAAAGAAATTTATAAATGAATTCTTCTTTCATGTAGTTTATAGCAGAACGTTTTCATAATTTTTCCTGTAAACACTAAAGAATAGAAAAACCAAAATATTTACAAAAATCTCGGAAAATGTACACAAATAAAAGCTTTACAACTTATCTGATGCGAGATGTTTTCTAGATATAAAATAGTTTTTCATTGTATCTTGAGGGATTACTTCGAAAGCCTCATGTTTCTTTGGTAAAGTTTTGGCGTTATGAAATGAGGGTATATAAAGTAGAGGAAAGATATAAAAACTTGAGAAATTGCGTTGCTTCTCAAAGGATATCCCTTTATTTCTCCCAATTAGGCCGTTAATATTGGTAGTAGTTGTATGCATTTTTCTTAGTTCAGTTTTTTTAGTTCAGTGCACGATCGTTTTCGCGCCATTATTGAAAATTGTCATTGATCGTCCGAAAATTCTATATACTTTTTTACATCAGATGTAATTTAATATTATAATAATATCCAATTTGTTTATATTTAAAATAAAGTATCAATGTACTCAAATCGTACAATTATAGTCAAACATACACCATAAAAAATTTAACCGATCCTTAGAATAAGAGTGGTCTCCAGTTGTATTTCGACAGAATGTTCACCACAAGTCAACTCTGCTCAACAAATATAACGTGATTATGCATGGCTCCTAAAAGCGTAATTATGGTGATAATTATGTTTCCTAAACGCTATCAAAATATTAAGATAATGATAAAAAAAACGACGTGAAAGATTACATCTCAACAACACTGACTTAAAACTTGTAATATTTTAGTAAATTTATATATAGTAGAATAGTTGTTATTTAGTAACACTAAAGTAAGGTGAAAGAGAAGTCAATACAACTGGTTTCTAGGTTCTAAAATATTACTAATACTACAAGCTATTCTCAAGGGTAATAAATTGTATAATAAAAATGAACGAAGCGTAAATACGCTTCATTATATTTTTAAAGAGTCGATCCGAAAACGAAGATTGTAGTAAACGATAAAATGAATTTCATAGCTTTTGATTTCGACTTGCTGATATGAGTATAGTGTAAAAACGATAGATGTTTCATTGGGTATTTACTATTTATATTAAGCCAATCATTTCTTAAACTGACTGCATAAATAGTAAAATCATAATCAACTGTACTGTACTGTACTGTAACAACCCGTTACTGCCCCCTGCTGAGCTCAGGTCTCCTCTGAAGAGGGGTTAGGCATAGTCCACCACGCTTGCCTAATGCGGATTGGGAACTTCACATATCTTCAAAGGATTTTTAGAACCCTTTTCTGATATGCAGGTTTCCTCACGATGTTTTCCTTCACCGTTTTTAGCCAGTGGTGTTGTGAAAAATTGCACATACATTTTTTTCACATTAAGATTTAGAGGTACAAGCCGACCGGTTTTGAACCCGCGATCTCCCGTACGGAAGGCAAGCGCTTCAACCACTCGGCCACCACGACTATTTACTAATCGTAATCAACAAATTTTAATAAAAAAGTTGTACCGTTCTGACTTCAGATCTTCTGGCATCAGCCGCTACACATAGTAGGTAAATTCAAATAAAAATTCATTGACTTCAATCTTATTTGAAGGTTTTTGAAATATTGTGCAGTTTCTCCCAATATTTTCATCCAACTTTTTTGGCCAGTTGTGTTTTGAAAACTTATCTAAAAAATTAAACACATTTTTTTTATTACCTCGTAGACAGACGAGCTAGCGGCCCACCTGATCTTAGGCGGTTCATGAACCTCTGAATTACCAGAAGACTGCGGGGCCGCTAGCTACGACCTACCCTTAAGGAATTTCCTTAGTAACTGTAACTGTAACAACTCATTACTGCCCACTGCTGGGCTCAGGTCTTCTCCAAAGGGGGGTTAGGCATAGTCCACCACGCTTGCCCAATGTGGATTGGGGACTTCACATTTATCTTCTAAGGATTTGTAGAATCTTTTTCCTATATACAGGTTTCCTCAAGGACTTTCTTCAAGCCTACAAAAACATTTAACAGAATATTAATATTATGAAAGCTGTGTTTCTGTCTAGTATTGCACTGTGTTATACTTGATACGGGCACGCAGCGATCGAAGCTGCCGAGCGTGCATTATTTTCGGATAAACAATTTCGAATTTTCATAATGGTTTTCAGTTTTCATGAGTGATTATTTTTAAGTGGGCATGTTTAAATTTTAAAGAGATATGACGGTATTTTAATTATGTATTTATTGTATGGTTTTTTGAATTCGAGTAATGTTTGAAACAAGATAAGGCATCTGACACACATCTACGCGCGTCGTAAGCGAGGCGCAGTGTGCACTTCAGCGTATTGGAACGAAAAAATTCTTACGAAAAGTTGTCACTACACTTTTTTGTTTTAGATGATCATCGCTAGATGGCGCTGTGATCAAAATCTTTTAAAATACGTTCCTTATTTGTTTTAGATGATTATCGCTAGATGACGCTGTGATCAAAATCTTTTAAACACGTTCCTTATCGAGCGTAAAAAAAAATAGGAAAAAAAAATTATAAGAATCTTTTAATCGAAAGGAACTTCGTTCCATCCGAGTGTCCCTTGACACATCTCAAGTTTTTTTTTCATACAACTTGACAGTTTTTCATTAATTTTTGACATATTATACTACTGTATTAGTAGTAAGAATTGTAGATATTATCTTCATTACCCAACGAAATAAACATAAGTACATATTTTGAATTTCTAAATGTGTCCCTTTTCAGTGGTTAGAAACACAATTATGAAACTCCTTCGCAATTTGTTATGCAGAATACATCTGTTTCTATTTTTAACATCGGTTAACCGCAAGGGAATTGTTTTGAAAATGCTAACCAGTTTTAGAAATAAAATTATAAAATAAAATATTAAGGATGGTTTGTATTTTTTTTTATTGCCACGCAGGCAGACGATCTAACGGCCCACCTGATCGTAAGCGGTTACCGTCGCTCATGAACCTCTGCATTGCCAGAGACATTGCGGGCCGCTACCTACGGCCTACCCTTAAGGACTCTCTTCAAGCCTCGTTTGAAGAAGGACAAGTCATAGCGCTCGGGAAACACCGAAGAGGGGAGCTCATTCCATAGCCGGATGGTGCGTGGCAAAAAAGTATTCTTGAAACGGACCGTGGATGACCGCGGTGGTTCCAAATAATAGGGATGAACTCCACCTCGACGACGTGGTATTCTGTCACTTTAAACCTGATGAAGTATTTGTCAGAAGAGAAAGGGAATAGCGTGACCATATTAGGAATTATGTTCTGTCGTGCATTAAATACACCTAATATAAAGCATGTGAAAACCTAATTCAAATAAAATGCTCGCGAATTTATTCAGCCATAAATTAAATCATACGATAAAATTATCTTTTAAAACGTGGCCACTTACTGTGAGCCTTATAAAGAAATTCACTGTCGCGCAACGAGCAATGAAAAGGGCTAAGCTCGGTATCACACTGCATGATCGGGTTAGAAACGAGGATATTCGCAGAAGAATCCAAGTAACTGACATAGCCCAAAGAATAAGCAAGTTGAAGTGGCAGTGGGCGGGACACATAGCACGTAGAACCGATGCCCGTTGGAGCACGAAGGTTCTGGAGTGGCGCCGACGTCAAGGCAAGCGCAGTGTGGGACGATCAGCTGTAAAGTGGACAGATGATCTTGTTAAGATCGCAGGAACACGCAGGCCGCTACCAACCAGTCGCATTGGAAATCTTTGGGGGAGGCCTATGTCCAGCAGTGGACGTCTACAGGCTGAGAATGATGATGATGATCTTCTAAAAAATGTTATAAATATTTACCCACTGTTCAAACTATTTATAGACAGCTTGCGTCAACTTTTTCAGCCACCTAAAAATAAATAGTACGTAAACACACTTCTTAAATAATCTTTATACTACCAAAATCAAACGATGTAAGTCTTATCCGTAATCTCCCAGCAAACCGTCCCAAGTCTCCCTCGGATTCACTTAGCTTTCCAAGACCGTGAAATTTTACGATCTACCCCCAAAATTGAGGGGGTTGTACGTAAAATAAATTATGAACGTGAAACATGCAAAACATGAGTTTATGTTTGTATGGTACGCTAATTGTTTGGAAGTTTTAATGTTTCTTTGTTGTTGAATTAATGTTTAAAATTATAAATGAAAAAATTGGCGAATTTGTTTATTTTAGCACTTGAACTGGACTTCTGTTTCTGGGATTATTTTGCATGTAGATGAGCCAAAGGGCCAACTGATTGTAAGTGGTTAACATCATTTATTGACTTCTGCAATGTCAGGTATCTTTCAATCAATGTAATAATATTTAAACGTGACGGTCTCCTGCGATACAGGCCTAGCCTAGTGCAGGGACCATTGCTAAATTTTTCTGTACTTCGCATTTTGCTTGAAAATAAGTTATTTTGTATTTTGTATTTGTACTGAAGGTGCGAAATTTACGACCTACCTCAGACCTCCTCGTTATATTAAAAAATAAAAAAATATTGGAGTATTTATTTGTATTCAATGTCTGGATGGGAGTAAAATCAGTTTCTGAAATTTAAACTGTAAATCTCATAGTCACTACTTGTTGGACTGATATTAAAACTTTCACAAAACAAACAACACACAAATAACACGTTTACTGCCGAGAAAAAAAAAGCTAATTTCATTTCAAAGGCGTGTCGGTCAGCACTGACCGCGCTGGCAGCGAAAGTCTTAAATCAAATCAAAATACTTTCAGACATCAGAGTCCAGTGGATAGCAATAACAATTAAACTTATTCAGACACTCGCGGTTTTCTATAATACTTTCATGCAAAAAGTGGTACTACCAAAAGCGAACGAGAAAGAGAGTAGACAGATTTGTTTGCTCTTAAATCGACCCGCAGTATCCAGTCTTCTCGTGATCATGACGTTTGCAACAACGTTGAAATATCGAGACAACTCAATTAATTAAATATCGTGGTAAGAACCAGTTGAATATCCATGAAAGTTATAACAATTAAACTTAAAAAACTATGTGTTAGTGACAGTAAATCACAACCAAACAACACGAAAGTTGACAAATTGAATCCATCTCGTGCCATATTAAGGACACATAAAATAACACCATTGCAGAAAATACTCATAAGTTATTCACCTGTACATCGCGAACATATCAAACGGGATCAGCGTAACACATGTAACACATCACGCATGCTCTCTTAGCATACGTCGATCTAATAAACACGAAGGTACGCGATATATATCGTGATTCACGTGTCATGCATTCGGCGAAGCCTCAGGAAGTCAAGATTTTTTTATGAATAATTTATGGAACACCCTGTTTTTATCGTGCCAAGTCTCGCTCGTCATTGTTGCTTTTATAATATACGATACGATTTCTCGTTTACATTTTCATTTTAGGGGTCATTGCGTGTTTTTATTGCCTACTAGGTAGCCCACACAACTTCGTCTGCGTCACATAAGGAAATCTCACCGTTTAAACCTTCCCTGGACTTCTACGAATATTTCAAGATTAAAATAAGCCAAATCGGTTCAGTCGATCTCGAGTTTTAGCGAGACTAACGAACAGCAATTCATTTTTATATATAAGAGATGTATAAGTTACCGCCGATCTTTTTAGAGTATACAGTCCAAATAAATTTGCAGAAGCTGGAGCAAAAATAGTAAGATACACTTGTCAGTTAATTTTGCAATAAATGGGAGCATAGTGTTATTTAATTTTAAAAATAAATTGTTACTTTAGGATTGCATCTTGGAATTAATAGATTTCTCTTCACTATTTTTTGAGCATTCATATTTAAATCAAAGTTTGTGAAAATGGTTTGGAACTAAGGCTCATCTTTGGCAAGAGTGTTGAAATAAGTGTGTTTCTGAATTGACAAAGCTTAAATAATTTCGAACGTGAACTGAAAATGTAAAAGAATTTCATAAAATTATTAAATTCTTTCGATATAATATAATATAATTATTGAAGTAATTTTGAAGCAGCGATATGTCCACGATAAATCGTACCCGATATCGTATCGGATGTTATAAGTCGTTTTTCCCAGACGACTCGTGTTTGCCTAGCGAGGATTTTTCTCAAGGTGAACCGCCGTTGCCATGACAACGGAGCACTTACGTTTTTGTTATAAATTGTTATTGTGCTAAGGATTACGTCTATGCACATTAAAAATTACGGTTTTACCTAAAATATATTAAGGTTTTCTTTGGAAAACCTGTCGTATATTCTATTTAAGGTGATTTTGGCAAACGTGATTTTGATTTCAAATTAATTTCTATCTTTTGCTAGATATAGTGGTGGTCTTTATGCTAAAATTCAGCGTCAAGACTCTTGCTGAGGTCAAAACCAGGCACGGGGTTGTACGGGGTGACGCGACGCGTTACATAGTAAGACTCACGTAACACCGGGCAATTGTCTAGATAGGTACAACATTCTTCAGGAAATTGCCAATCTTTAAGCTTTATATCGCAACTTTCTTTTGAATTTAGAATGCAAATGGAAAACGGTAGGAATCGGATTATATGAAACCTACGCCAGTGGTAAGTAGCCATTAAAATCATTACGAAGTTTTATAGGGGCGGCGCGACGAGAAAGAGTGCCCTAGCGCGCAACGCGTCGTGCCGCACCTCATAACCCTGTGCTGGGTTCTGGCCTCAGCCGGGGTTCGGACGCTGAGTGTGAGCGGTTGGAGATTTTAGTGCGGTTCAACTCCCACATACCGGGATCCGGTGAATACCTGCAACTAAAAAAAAACGAAGTTTTATAAAAATATTAAACAAAATTATTATGAAAACAATAGTTTTAAGTTCTTAGAAATTGTTATAAATTAAACACTAAATTTAAACTATTCAATTATTTTAATACACGTACAAATTTGTCCTGTGAGCTACAGTTATTACCACACAACATTTACCTTTCTTAAAGTACAATACAAATAGAAAATACACACATGATATAATCAATATTTATCAAGAAATATTTGCACGAACGTCTAGGCTCTGAACCAGCGGTTACCAAACGATGGACCGCAGACTACCTCCAGACCGCTGAGTTACTTTTTGCTTATTGACTATCGTAATATTTCAAATGTTATAGTTACATTATAATTCTGCTTAATAGGTTTTAAAATTTATTTTTGTGTTATTTTTTTGTAGAACATTCAAAATAATTAAACCACTAGCAAACACAGTTGAAACTATAATCGAAAAAATGGTGTCCAAAATTATTTTATTACGTACCGTAGCACAAGTTACTTATACCTGTTTCTATTCTATGCCAATGAATATGAATTTTTTTATAAAAAATACATTTTTTATAAATGAAAGAAAATTTACATTGAATATTTATACAGGGTGTTGTTGCCCGGTGAAACAATACTTTAAGGGCTTAATCTATATCACATTTCAAATCATATACACATACTTTTGAAACTGAGATAGTTACTTTATTTTCCCATACAAAGTTGAAAAAATATTTTTTTGTATTATTTTTGACAACCCTACTGTGACCTACATTTAGCGTACTATATCTATATGCTATTTTCACGCACACAGGCGCATCCGATCGCAATTTTAGAGTTCTGTACTATAATAATCACCTACTAATAGAAAATTTATACTAGTTTTGATTAGTTATAACTTATGATATATTATGCCTAGAAAACCCAAAGTTGGTGGATGGCTTCTACATCAAGTATACTATTTGCTGTGAAAATATTGTTTCATCGGATTATAACACCCTGTATATGAAGATTTACATATCAGCAACTTAACTGCATAAGCAGTAAGAAAAGTAGTAGAAAGAAGTATTATTATGATAACATAATAATACTTCTTTCTGCTCATATTATAAATCATATTATAAACACGCTTATCAATCATCATCATTGCACGGAATTGTAATTTTATTTAATTTTGAAAATTGTTGGTATTTATTTTATTATTTTTTGTAATTTTGTAACAATGTTATCATGTTGTTTTTAATTTTGATTTTACACTGAATTTTATGTATTTAATGATTTATTGTTATTTTTTGACGTTCAAAAGCGCTTTTTTAAAGCCCACTTGAATAAATGAATTTAAATTTGAATTTGAATTGTATCTATGGTCAACTGTAACCGCTTACGACCATGAACTCCTTTACAAGGCAATAAGAAAAGACGTAATTTTATACGACGATAGCTGTCACTATCAAAGACCAAACCACACTCACCAATTTTTATGCGGCCCTCAACTAAAAATGTTTGGCGACATCTGTACTAGACTATCTTGGACTCCGTAATCCAAGGTTGTCTCTGATTTAAGGGGCATAAACGGAATCACCTATCAAAACAGCCTAGCTCTACCTGAAATGTTCCAATATTTTTTCTAGATATTTCTACGCATCGTACTTTCTCGAAATTCTTATAAATAAGTTAAAGGGTTTCTTTTTTGGTAATCTTTTTATAAAGAGCTATCAATAATAATAGTTTTTACTAAACGGGTTCTTACCACGATTACTTGAATTGAGAGTGATCATGTTTATTTTTAATGTGTGATCATGGCGCTTGAAACAGTGCTAAAATATCGAGACCTCTCAGTTAAAAATAATCGTGGTAAGAACCCGTTTAGTAATAGTGTAAGTGATGTAGATAACCGCGAGTGTTTAAAGAAATTTAAGATATTTTATATTATATGAATGTTTGAGAAAAATGGTTTTTTTTTTCAGTTGGAGGAAATCACCGGATCCCCATCCCGTATGTAGGAGTTGAACCGCACTAAAACCTCCAACCACTCACACTCAGCGTTCGAACCCCGGCTGAGGCCAGAACCCAGTACGGGGTTATGAGGGATGGCGCGACGCGTTACGCTCTCGACCCACTTTCCCGTCGCGCCGCCCCCTTGAGAATACTGTGATGTCTTGGTTACATATCCACCCTGTATAGAAGTAATTTGGTCTTGTGACGACCTAATCTCGTTCGGTAAGTGTATTGGCACGACGCCATTGTGCAAAAATGCCATTACGGCATAGGCTTTACGTGTTCCGGCATAACAATGGAATATGTTAATTCTTATCTTTAATTTAAGAGACTTTTTTTAAATTAAGAACGTAAATATTTGTTTTTAATTTTGTTATGAATATAATCAGTGTTTTTAATCAGATTTTTAAATTGCAAATTTAATGTTATCTCAATTTTTTATCGTTTTTTTTTCGATGGGAAAGCTTCTGATATTTTTGTTGTAAGGTTTTTTTGTAGCTTACGTTTTTGGAACGAAGTTCCTTATCGCGCGTTGTGAACGGGGGCAAGACGGAAAAAATCCTACGAAAAAGTTGTCACGACACTTTTTTGTTTTAGATGATTATCGCTAGATGGCGCTGTGATCAAAATCTTTTAAAACAATTCCTTATTTTGTTTTATATGATTAATGCTAGATGGCGCTGTGATCAAAATATTTTAAAACACGTTCCTTATGGCACGTTACGAAAGGAAATAATTTTTATGAGATACGTTCTAATCGAAAGGAACTTCGTTCCATCCGGGTGTCCCTTGACACCTCTCAAGTTTTTTTTTTTCGTTGGGTAAGCTTCTAATATTTTTGTTGTAAGGTTTTTTGTAGCTTATGTTTTTTATACTGGCAAGTACTCTCTACAAAATCTCTACAATGGTAATGTACAACGAAATCGTTATTTACCTTTTTTGTATTAATATAGAAATTTTCTTATACCTTGTTTGAAGAAGAACATGTCATAGCGCTTTGATTGTGAAAAGTCAAATAGATAAGTACATAACTTTAATTAAAAATTTACGTAGTTTTAATAACGGCCCCTAACTACCCTGATATTGCAAGGTTCATGAAAGACGGTAACTGTTTACCATCAAGGCCATAAGCTTGCTTATCTATGTTGCAATAAAAAAAGTTTTGAGACATTTCTAGAGCACACGAGCTAACGGGCAATCTGACCGTAAGCGGTTTCCGTCGCTCACGAACCTTTGCAATGTCAAGGAACGCTGCCAAATACCTAAACTGATAATAATATTAACAATATTAATACCTTGACCACTGATGGCTTCAGTCGTAGATTCCGCCTGCAGTGGCCCTCTGTTTTACATTGTATTTTTTTTTGTAAATATTTTTCGAAATATAAAAAAAAAAAGTAAATAAACGATTAACGAGAAGACAATATTAATATATACCTATACAGTTTAATCTTCTATACATATAATAAAATCGTAGAAAAGTCAACATTGCAAAATACACTCTCCCAAGTCTAACAACCGTTGAACATATTGATGGCGCGATTTAGAATCCATACATTTAGTCAGTCAGCTTTGTGCGCGATAAACTCGAAAACTGCTGCACCGATGTACTAGAAATTTGGCAAGAATATTGCTTAGAAGTCGGGTCAACACATAGGCTATATATTATAGTGCTATCATGTCCGAGGAACGGGATATAAAAATAATAAATTTCATTAAACATTTTTAGAGCAACGACATCTATCGGCATTCAAGCCAAATTACATGTGGAAGCATTTTTTATTAGTACGAGAGCTAGCAACGTCGGGAAAACAAACGCGCTAATCTCAGGAACTACTGAACCGATTTCAAAAATTCTTTCACTGTTGGAAAGTCCATTTATCGAGGAAGGTTATAGGTTATATTTTATTTTGAAAAAAATTAGGGATCCGTATGAAAATATCGAATTTGTAACACAAGGTATATAATAGAAAACCTATTTATGCGTACGCTGCAAAAACTATTGAGAATAGAAAAATATGATGTACTACGGGTTTTTAGGTCATAAGAAGATCTAAAAAAAAGTCCGCGAGAGCATATATCTAACTATCATAGTTTAGTCACAATAACCGCTATAAAAGCGGTTCACGAAAAAATAATAATCGTCCGAAGATAAAAATCGTTAAAGTAGTATCGTTATATTAATCCTTATCCAAATTAAGTATTATGTTATCAAGATTATTAATGTAGAAGTAAATTACTTTTTGTTTTATTCCAATCGGACTTTTCGTTGAGAAGTTATGACGGACTAAAACGCAAAAAAATATACCCAACGCGATCCGCGCAAATAACAACATTGCGAGTACTGTTTGAACCCCTTTGTGACGCAGACGAAGTTGCGGGAGTCATCTAGTAGTATAATACAATAAAAACCACAACCTCTAAGCAATAGCTATTATTCCAACATTCACGATTACATCTGGTTATATAATAATATTCGTAATAATAAAACTTTATGTTATTACAGCACGTATTGTGCGTAATGTCGAGCTGTATAGCTTATAGCAGAACAGAGTAATTGTTTAGTTACTTTTTATTTACTTGTTTGTGAAAGATAAGTATTATAAAGGGCAGCGGTGAAGAGTTAATTTCATATGTATTCATGAATATTTAGTTTAAATTATTTCGTAAGTTAAAAGAAAGTCCGCGGTGATATCTTTTACATCTACAGAGGGAAGCCGATGAGAATGGAGTTATAGTAAACCTTCGCCACTTTGCTACAGTGTGATTTTTTACATAAAATTTAGGTAGATGAGTTGATTTGTCACCTAATAGCTCAGTGACTTCCCGCGATCCTGACTCACTCCAGAAAATGTAGTACACTTCAAACTTACACCATTTTCGCGACGAATTTTAATAATATATAAATAGTTCGGCAATAAATATTGTACGGCACGTATTTAAGGCTCGATAAGGCTTTTCATCCGAACGTGAATAATTAAAACGCTTGTTACGGTGCGCGATCGGGCGTAAATCCTTTTAATTGGGATCTTTTCGGCAGCGAAGATAACAGGAAAGTACCGATAAATGTTTTACCGTGTACATTCTTTGGCGATTGTGTTTTGTTTTTGGGTTTTAAGCGTTGAGTAGCTATGTAGGAATTGTAATGTATAATGCCTCTTTCTTGACACTTATGCTAGAGTTTTTTTTGCTATGTTGCCCATACTAGGTGTTCCCGAAGCGTTTTTACATGTCTTTTTTTTCAACAAGGTTTAAGAAAAGTCTAATAATATAGCAGGTATTGTTCAGACTCATGAGTGACCCTAGCAACTTTTCATTAGGTGGGCCGTACGCTTATCTATCAAATGATAAAATGTAGGTAGACAAGTAGACCACCGGATTGTAAGTAGTTACATACATAATTATACCTTTAGGTACCTGTACCAACCCTTTACTGCCCACTGTCGGGCTCAGGTCTCCTCAGAAGAAGGATTAGGCATAGTTCACCACACTTGCCCAGTGCGGATTGGGGACTTCACATATCTTCAAAGGCTTTTTAGAATCCTTTTCCGACATGCAGGTTTCCTTACGATGTTTTCCTTCACCGTTTTTAGTCAGTGGTGTTGTGAAAAATTGCACATAAATCTTTTTCACATTTAGATTTAGAGGTACAAGCCGGATTTGAACCCGCGACCCCACGTTTGGAAGGAAGCGCTTCGACCACTCGGCCGCCACGACTTCCGACAGCGTAGATTAGCTATGTAGGAATTGCCTCTTTCTTGACTACTGATGAGCAAAGCAAGACTTGTCTTGTCCAAGACTGCAAGACTAAGACCAATTTTGCTCATCACTATTCTTGACACTTATGCTAGAGTTTTTTTAGTATGTTGCCCGTACTAGGTGTTCCCGAAGCGCTTTTACATGTCTCTCTTTAAACAAGGTTTAAGAAAAGTCTGATAATATAGCAGGTATTAGGCAGACCTATGAGCGACCCTAGCAACTTTTCATTAGGTGGGTCGTACGCTTATCTATCAAATGATAAAATGTAGGTAGACAAATAGGCCACTGGATTGTAAGTGGTTACATACACACTGTCATATACGACATAATTATACCTTTAAGAACCTGTACCAACCCTTTACTGCCTACTGTTGGGCTCAGGTCTCTTCAGAAGAAGGATTAGGCATAGTCCACCACGCTTGCCTAGTGCGGATTGGGGACTTCACATATCTTCAAAGGATTTTTAAAACCCTTTTTTCGAGGAAACCTGCATGGTTTCCTAACAATGTTTTCCTTCACCGTTTTTAGCCAGTGGTGTTGTGAAAAATTTCACATAAATCTTTTTCACATTTAGATTTAGAGGTACAAGCCGGATTTAACCCACGACCTCCCGTTCGGAAGGAAGCGCTTCGACCACTCGACCACCATGACTTCCACAACTTTTAAGTAAATAAATAAAAAAAAAAGACAAATTATCAATAAATTGAATAAAACATTTTGTAAATCAAAATTAAATTAACAAAACTCAGGTAAACGAAAGCAATAAATTCTTTTTCCTTACAAATCAAGATCCTACATGTTAGAACAATATCACCATCTGCGCTGCGAAGTTTGCCTTTAATTAACTTTTCGAATGATTAATCACTTGTAATATAACCATTTATAATTAACGTTTTCGAGTTTAACAAATTGCGTTGTACGACGGGTACCTACTCAAAGTTTTGGGTGTAGTTTCGGGATCTTTACCTGGAGGAAGGCCGCGATCTTTGACCCACTTGTGAAGGTGGTATCCATTATTAGTATTACATATATGTTGTAGTTTGTGTAAGGTAAAAATCAAACGACGTGTAAAATTAAAATAAAAAATAAAATAGCCTTTATTGACCCATTTTGAACATTACATTAAAATTAATTAAGATTAGATAGGATTATAAATTTAAAATCATTATTAGAAACTCAAGCTAAAACTCACTAAACTGAAGCCGCTCAGGCGTAAACGCCGAGCTTTGTCAATGGGTTGTCCATTTCTGGACAAAGGCCTCCTCCATGGAATTCCAGGTGTTTCTATCTGCAGTGTACGTGTATAATTAATTAGATATAAGCCCATACTAAAATTATGATAATCAATAATAATCTATTTCTTGAGGAAGGTTATCCATAGGAACTCCTGTACCTTCTAAACATGATGAGGCTTGAGGAGTGTCCTTAAAATTAGGTCATTGGTGACTTTTCAGTGTCCACCGACATTGCAGAGGTTCACGAGGGATGGTATCAACTTACGATCAGGTGGCCCTTTGGCTCGTCTGCCTACATAGCAATAAAAAAATGTGTTTCGAACGTGTGAGGGTAGAGTAATCATTAATTTTAAGATATTCTTAAATTAAAATACATATTATAAAGATTTCAATTAAATTATTATTCCACGTTTACATATTTACACAAAAAATACAACTTCCACTCCAAAAACAAACCTGCAACTTTACAATTTACAATAGTTTGTAAACTTTTTAAACTCAGTGCGCTGGATGCAGGCTTCGTGCCAGACCCTAATGAGATCACTGGCTAATTACCCAGCATTATAACATTATGTTTTATTAACTTTACACTAGAGAGAAACTACTGCAGCGTAAACGAGATGTAATCAGATAAAGTGATATAAACTGACTTAAATGTTCCTGGCAAATGTGTGATGAAGATTGAATTAAGGGATTGTCTATACTGTACTGTGACAACCCATTACTGCCATTCCCATTACTGTAAGGGGGGTTACCACGATTGCCCAATGCGGATTGGGGACTTCACATAATATCTTCGAAGGATTTTTAGAATCCTTTTCCGATTTGCAGGTTTCCTCACGATGCTTTCCTTCACCATTTTTAAACAGTGGTGTTGTGAAAAATGCACATAAATATTTTCACATTAAGATTTAGAGGTACAAGCCGGCCGGTTTGAAACCGGGACCTCCCGTACGGAAGGTCAGCGCACATACATCTATGTCTATACAAATAAAAGTAAAAAGGTAGTGTGTCTTTAAAATTAAAAATTATCGGTCGTTGGCGACCCAATATGGAAACGCGACATGAAACAAATGACGGTGACGGCCGACCAATACCTATGTAAACGGGGGTTTTGCATTGGCCGGCATTGAAACTATGTGAAACACTGTTTGAAAGTTCGCCTACCAGTTGTCATTTACAGTTTTTATAAAGACTATATGTCGCCTCAGTGCTTGTTTGGCCAATCTGCACTCGAGCAAATTTTACAGGAGACAGCAAACAAGCACGGAATTTTCGTTAAGTGCCGTGTTGAGAAAAAAATTGAAATGAGATTTTTATTGTTTTAGAATTGAATATTTTAAAAAAATATTTTACCAGTCGGATGGAAATTTTATTCTTTACTAGCTGGCCCACACACCTTCGTCTGCGTCACATAAGGAAATTTTCTCACCATTTAAACCTTCCCTGGACTTCTACGAATATTTCAAGATTAAAATAAGCGAAATCGGTTCAGTCGTTCTCGAGTTTTAGCGAGACTAACGAACAGCAATTCATTTTTATGTATAAGAAAGATAAATTAATACTGCTTTAAAAAGTCATTTTCGTAAATGTCAGATTGGCCAAACAAGCACTGAGGCGACGAGTTGTCATCTATACATATAATAAAAGGATAGAAAAGACAACATTGCAAAATACACTCCCCCAAGTCAAACAACCGTTGAACATTTTGATGGCGCGATTCAGAATCCATACATTTAGTTCTGTAAAAAAGTCAGCTTTGTCCGGGATAAACTCGAAAACTGCTGCACTGATGTACTTCAAATTTGGCAAGAATATTGCTTAGAAGTCGGGTCAACACATAGGCTATATATTATAGTGCTATCATGTCTGAAGAACGGGATATAAATATAATAAATTTCATTACACAATTTTAGAGCAACGACATCTATCGGCGTTCAAGTCAAATTTTATGTTGAATCATTTTTTTATTAGTACGAGAGCTAGCAACGTCGGGAAAACAAACATTTCAGTAAAGCCAGTTTTTATTTTTATATATGCTATCTCAG
The DNA here is from genome assembly GCA_030269945.2 of Trilocha varians. NCBI lineage: Eukaryota > Metazoa > Arthropoda > Insecta > Lepidoptera > Bombycidae > Trilocha > Trilocha varians. Next base: position 9,003,997 of record AP028270.1, on the reverse strand, counting down.
TATCTCTCATACTCTTTCACTTTTATATCAGTTGGCAAATTAATTTTGGTTTTTAGGTCCTTAAAAAGCTTCATTAAAAAATAATAGTTCAGAATTAGCGACTGGCACAGAAGTACAACAAAAAAATATCTGGCAATAATAAATTCATGTAGCAAGAAGTATAATAAAAATAAATTAAAGAAAAAAATGTCTTAAAATAATTTGAAAAATCGGTTTTTTATCCGTACTCTGCCGGCTACTATTAGAGTAGACAGTCCGTATCGATAAATACTCTGTCAAAAACATTGCTAGCTCTTATACCATTATTTAAATATGATTGTGTCATTTTTGGCACTGTCAATGGTTATTTTTTAATTGTCATAGATACAAGGAGTTCTGTTCCTTCTTAAAATTATGTCTTTAATTTGTTTCAGAGATTAGAAAGACCTATACATATAAATAATTTTAATTAAACAATTTTAGAGCAACGACATCTATTGGCCTTCAAGTCGAATTACATATGGAAGCATTTTTTTTGTTGATATAACTTACTTAAATTTGATTATGTCATTGTGGGACAATGTTTCCTATTTGCTAACTAGATGGCGTTGGCGTATAAATTTGAATTATTCTGAATCGCGCTATTATTTCGTACACCAAATGTCAAAACTGAGGTTACCTGCTTTGCTATAAGTTATCGTGTGGTTGGTCAATTTGTAATACTTAGCAATCATTAGATTATTATTTAGTTTACCCAGCAGAGTTACCAGGACGTACCTGACGATACGTACTTCTGCTCATGTATCGCAAGACCAGGACGGAATGCAAGAGTTGCAAGAGCAACCGTGGCTAAATAAAGAGGGAAGTGGATTCATGTACAATGTTGCGATTAACTACGCCACACGCGGAGATATTGGCATTTTAGAAGAAGTGTGCGCCCTCTGTCAAGCCCGCAAATGGAGAGTACGCTTAGAGTCTGCAAGACCCACCAGAACTGTTGAAACTCTTACTAAGCGGCGAACATCCAAAGTCCAGCCATTTTTTGAAAAACATCCGAGTCTACAATAGCGCCTTTCAGATGACTTCGTTTGGTGCAAATCAAATCGTTGAAACAGAGTTCAAGCCGACATTCAAGATTCAGAGACCAGTTCACCATCAAATTGGTTCGCTGCTACCCACAGATATTCCAAAATTTTTGCAAATTTATTTTGTGACTGATTTTGAAGAACAAGCAAACCTTCGAAGTAGATCCGTCCCCAATTTGGACGTGCTCAAGAATTCTCCGATGTCCTTCTAAGTCTTGGTGAAGGTACTCTACCAGAGGAGAGAGGTGGACAAGTGGTGCTTCCAATGTCAGAAGAACTCATTCGCTGTGTGTACAACGACATTAGGGTGCGTGAGCGAGCCATTTAGACACTCATATGTGTCTAAATGCATTCTTTCAGAAATTGAGGGAAATGAAGTGGTCTACAACTCTATAGATACTGTCGTCAAGCAAGATGTTGCCACACATTATCCTGTGCAATTTCTGAACTCTCTGTCAGCAAGTGGATTTCCAGCGCATACTATCAAGCTGAAGGTCGGTATCCCAATTATACTTCTTCGGAACCTATCTCCTCCGAAGTTGTGTAACGGGACCCGTCTTAATGTTATCATTCTCACTCCACAAACACACAATTGAGGCGGAAATTCTTACGGGCTCTGGCGTCGGCGAGGCCGTATTTGTAACACGCATTCCTCTCATATACCTCATAATTTTCCGTTCCAGTTCAAGTGCGTACAGTTCCCCGTGAGTGTTTGCTTTGCCATGACTATCAATAAGTCGCAGGGGCAGATACTGGGGGCAGCGGGTGTCGACCTCAGGACGGGCTACTTCTCACCCGGGCAGCTGTACGTCGCCTGCTCCCGCGTCACCAGTCCGGAATCTCTTTACATTTTGGCTGCGGAGAGTGAAACCACTAATGTGGTTTATCGAGAAGTTCTATAAGCATATTTTTTTTCCCTATTCCTTAATCTTTGTCTTAATCTTATCTTATATTTATTTTAATTTGATTATTTTCTACATCTGCTTCAGTCACAACTTTTGACTTATTGCAGCAAAATCACCTTAAAGTCATTTATTCGAATTGGGTCGAAATTAGCAAAAACAGCCTTATTTTGTAACTCTGCTTAGTGTAGATATGAAAAGTAAAGAAGAAACCAGTAAATGAATGTTATTTTAAAAGATATAATTATTGGTATATTATTATGGTGTAGTACATAGCATTCACGCAGACCACGTCGCGGGCAATAGCTAGTTTACAGATAAAGTCTATAGTCATGTAGTACTGTTGAAAAATTAACCATTCCATCACCAGAAATTTCATGCGTGCAGATTATTCAAAATGGCGGAAACTCATTGTTTACTAACACAAATTACGTTAGACGTAAATAATAACTCGAATAATCCGTTTGCCAAATTTATCTTCGCAATAAAACTAATAGGAAGTGACTCAGTGTAATTGATAACTTTGAGTTTTCGGGAACTCCGCGGATTGCTGGGTTGGCTTTTCGAGAAGGATTATTTAGCGTAGACGTGGCATTTTATGTTGGAAACTAACATTGCTTCTGAGAATCTCTAATCAAGTGGGGTTTTAGGCGATTGGCTTTTGTTTCGTTTTTGAGTTTTCAGGAACTCTGCGGATTGCTGGGTTGGCTTTTCGAGAAGGATTGTTTAGCGCAGAAGAGGTATTTCGTGTGGGAAAATAACTTTGCTTCTCAGAATTTAGAATGCCTGAATTTCGATTCAAGAGGGATTTTAGCGATTGGCTTTTGTTTTAACCGATACGCTTTACGTATTTTAAGTAGTTTACGATTCTGAAAATACTAGTTTTGAGCTTTTAGTTGATTTTTTTTTTATTTAAAAATTATACCTAAAAGTATCTTGATAAATTGTTATAGATCAAAATCTTGAGCTGTATCTTTCCCGCATCATCGCAGAATCATTGAACAACATCGAAATTTTTCATCTTTCTAAATCCGCGGTCACGTTCTCTTCTATATGCGGTTAAAACAAAACTACAAATACAATAATTATGACTGTAAATTGTGTATGTGTATGTTCATATTTCAAAATGTAAAAAAGACGGATAGGACAGACTATAATATTATACATTTCAGAAATGATTGTGGCGCTAAATACCGACTCCTAAAAAGGAGGAGTTATTTAATTCGTCAGAATTTTTTTACGATTTACTGTGAGTTTTTGCGTGTTTATATATATTTTTTTGGAACGAAGTTTCTTATCGCGCGTTGTGAATAATTGTCAAATGAATTTTTAAATAAATATTTAATATAAATTTACAATTAGTTATTAATGTTTTAGATTATTATCGCTAGATGGCCCTATGATCAAAATCTGTTGAAACACGTTCTTTATCGCGCGTTACGTTAAGAAAAAAAAATATATCTTTTAATCGAAAGGAACTTCGTTCTATTCGTGTGTCCCATGACACCTCTCAAGTTTTTTTATATACTGATTTCCATGATTGTGCTATGCTTGAAAAATGGAAGTCGGTTGTTTTCTTTTATCCATTAAAAATATTATATAAATGTCCCATCTACTTGTACGTATGCTATGAGAGATAGGTGCGCGTGTATTATCCACGGGCCCCGTTGATGACTAATAGCCACAGTTAATATTGCTTTCAAAGCGATCCCGAATTGTTACCGACGTCGTTTAGTTCCACTGATAATCAGGTACACTCGCGTAGAGGCTTTAAGGTCAACGTAAGATAATATACTAATAATTTATTTAAAGAATACTTTTCAAAGACTAGTTTTTAATATCCTGGATAGAATAGAATAGAGCACAGCAAAGTGCAATAATACAAGTAAAACGAGCCCTAACACGACGGATCTATCTTGTTTAGCATAAGAGTTCCTTTCGAATCCGTCATCAGATCAGCGCCATTTTATTAAAAGTACAAAATGCCAGCACATCGGTTAACTTTATAAGGGGTGGGCCATATAAAGTTTGCATTTCCAAAAGTTCGACTGTCATGTTGGCTGTGTGGCATGTTGCGCCATCTTGTTGAAACCAAATGTCGTCCATCTCATATTCTTCAACATTTGGAAACAAAAATTCGTTGAGCATGGCACGGTAACGCTCGCCGTTGACCGTAACGGCGGCTCATTTTCGAATGATGCCGCCGGACCAAAACCCACACCAAACCGTAACTCTTCGTGGGTGCATTGGCTTCTCAATGGTGACGTGTGGATTTTCCGACCCCCAGATGCGACAATTTTGCTTATTGACATAGCTTCCGAGGTGAAAATGGGCTTCATCTGAGACGATTTTTCGGTAAAAATGCTCATCTTCGGCCAAACGATCTTGTGCCCATTGGGCGAACCGAAAACGTCCCATTTCGTAAATGTCAAACTTTTAACTAAATTATGAACACAAATTGAATGACATTTGAGCTGTCATTCTCTAAATAAACAGTAGTTCAAAATGCAAACGTTAGATTGGCCCACCCTATAACTTTAACAAGAATGATATTTTATCTAAGATAAAAAGTTAAATTAATTTAATGTAGGTTATAAGCAGCGGCATCACAGTGTCCCTTGGCATTGCAGAGGTCCGTGAGCGACGGTAACGCCTTAAGATCAGATACTCCGTTAACTCTACCTACATGGCATTAAAAAAATTTAAAAAATAATACATCATCATCATCATCATCATTCTCAGCTTGTAGACGTCCACTGCTGGACATAGGCCTCCCCTTAAGATTTCCAATGCAACCGGTTGGTAGCGGCCTGCAACCAGCGTGTTTCTGCGATCTTAACAAGATCATCCGTCCACCTTGCAGCTGGTCGTCCTACACTGCTATTGCCTTGACGTGGGCGCCACTCCAAAAAATAATATACTAAAATAAAAATAAGAAAAATATTATTTATTTCACTTTACAACGTGACTGTACGTAAATCATTACACGGTTGTACCACAGTTGTAGTGAAATCATTTCGTGTACACCGCAGAATTGAAACTGAATCGAATTTTGGAATCGAGTGTACCTACTCATGTTCGATTTAAAGCTTTGTGGTTCGATTTCGAAATTCGATATTTAAAATACAAGGGCTTAAGTTTAATTATTAGTATGTAATTGCTATACAAAATATATTTTGAGAACCACTGGAAAACTATTTGTAATGAGCAAATTTTAATATGAGACATATTTCATAGTTGTAGTGACATTAATGTGAAATCTATGTATGTGTTTTTATTTTATTGCCATGTAGGCAGACGAGCCAACGGGCCACTTGATCGTAAGTGGTTACCATCGCTCATGAACCTCTGCAATGTCAGGGGACATTGAGGGGTCGCTACCTACGACCTAACTTTAAGAAGCCTCGTTTGAAGAAGGACAAGTCATATGTATGACAAGTTTGTATGACTAAGTGAAACAGTATAATTTTTGTTAGTATGCTGTATTGTAAGAACCCATTACTGCCCAGTGCTGGCTTCAGCAGAGGGATCAGGCATTGTCTCGATTATCTGTGTGCCTTTTAGGCCTCCCCCGTATCTTTCGAGTATGTTCGTGGTTTGGCGTCCTCTACTTTAATTCCCATCCCTGATGTATCATAGAGTCATTGGTTTAAACAGATTTCTTTGATGCGACGATTTCAACAATTACGTTTTTTTTTTATTGCCATGTAGGCAGACGAGCCAACGGCCCATCTGATAGGAAGTGGTTACGTCGCTCATGAGTCTCTGCAATGTCAGGAGACACTGAGGGGTCGCTACCTACGACCTAAATTTAAGAGCATAGATATGAAAAGAATCACGATTAGAACGTAAAATTGGCACCAACAAGATCAAATCATATTATTATCATAATTTTAATTATATTATCCCTCAGCTACCACAAAACCTTAATTAATTTATCATTAAACAAAAACCTGCAAACTAGCTATTTTTGTCCAGTAAGAATTCATTTCCACCAGTGTCAGTGGCAGTCGAACCGCACTTAAACCTCCTGCCGCTCACACTCAGCATCAGAACCCTGGCTACGGTAAAACTCATCTTAGAGCGACGTGACATATTACACGTTAAGGCCTATGTCGCGTTTCCACGTTGGCAAGCCAACTTCAAACTTTCATATTGAGCGGTCATCACCGTCATTTATTTTGTTTTTGTATAATAATGTGTTGGACGTTGTCGAGCCAATGTGGCAACGCGGCATCAAAAATCACTTAATCACTCATCTGTGACTGTTAAATGTCACGTACAAAAGCCAATTCTAAACAAACGCCAATTTTGGTTCTCAACTGAGTGGTTAAACTCAAAAATGGCAGATAAAGATTACCGGTCACTAGGCAACCGGCGCCGGATCGCACCAAGTCGGATAAACTGGATTATGACCGGCGAAAACCGGACGCTGCCGGATGAAACTGGATGAGACCCGACTAAAGTTTGAACGAATCTCCGTTGAAGCTGTTTTGATGATAAGTCGTTTTGTTCAGCATTATAAAAGTTATTTTTTTGTTTTTAAAATAAGGTTTTGGTAAGGGGTATTTTAGATATTAAATATCGGTCTTTTGAATTTACGGTATTCCCTGAGCGCTATGACTTGTCCTTCTTCAAACGAGGCTTGAGGAGCTTGTTTCGCAGTTAACGTTTTACTGGATCTTTTTGACGTAAGATATTGTACCAATTATGCTTCACAAATTTCCAACGATGCGTGTCCATATTATCAACTTCAAAATTTCACATTTGTCGGCCGTCACCGTCATTTTTTTTGTAAGTGTGTTGGACATGCGCAATCCAGTGTGAAAATGCATCAAAAGAGTTTTATCTAGTCAAAAAGAATTGCGATTATTCCGCACAGAAATAACATTTCTAAGAAATATACTAACATTTAAGATAAAACGAGGAATAAAGCGGTACATAGCGATCTCAGCTCATAAAATAAACACGATGTAACTCAATTCTCCTTCAAATTTCCCTCAAGATTTCTGAATTTCATATAGAATAACCTATGGATCGTTACAGCTTAGAAAGCTTCGCAGTGTTTCGCACTGGAGTTTTTAAACGCTGCCTTTTAAATGTTCTTAAAGTTTAAAAAAGTTTTACGAGAGCTTTATTGTGAGAAAAGTGGAATACTTAATATAAAAAGTACAATATGTAAAAATAAATAATATTTTCTCTCTTTTTACGCTTACACTACTTATATAAAATCTAGGCAATCATTCATTTTCAATGAGTGTATTGATTTGCAAAAAATGCAAATCCTTGGTATCTCCTCAGTCTCCCCAGTGCTATGGCATGTCCGTCTTATTAAGTTTGAGAAGATTCCTAAAGAGTAGGTCACAGGTAGCGGCCTCTGAATTTGCCATGAATGGCAGTAATAATTTACCATTCAGATCATTTTATTTTAGTCCATCACCCCAGTAGTAAATAACACATAGGAAAAACCTCTAATGGACTTAAAACGCGCAAACAAAACGCAGCGTTTTTTCAGCTCCAGTGTAGGATTTCTAATGTACGCCGCGCACGTGACTAGAGAGTTTAGTCGTTCAAGTAACCGATGTGGCACTGCACTATTTGATAATGTACTTGCAGCTAAACTCGGGCTGAGATTTGAGTGTCGGAGACGGAATGTGAAATGCACGAGAAATGTGTTTGAGAGAACTGTGATTATACAGTTGGATAGCAAATTGCAATATATTTTTGTTGCTATTGATCATATGAAAGGGTTGGTTTCTTTGAAGCTGATTCTGGCGTTAGTCATATTTTGTTTGATACAAAAAAATCTATAGAGCATATTTATTTCAGTACTATTGATTTTATAAAAGGAAAGGGGAAGAAGAGTCTTGAGGAAGTGTTACTGTTACTGAAATATTAGGAACTTTAAAAAAAGTAGTACTACTGAAACGGTAATTCCTGGGGAATGACATGCACAACCTTTACCACAACCATCGGTCAGTCGTCCCAAGTCCCAAACGAACAAGGAAGCCTGTAGACAGATTCCAGGCTTCGTAATTTATATTGTTATTATGGAATATCATTTAAGTTTTAAATTTAATTTAGTGGTTTATATTATGTATTTTTGATAATTTGTTCGTGGAATATTTAGGGTTATGGACTAGGTAATTGCGTCGGAGGTGTAATGTATATAGAGGTTTTACCTGCGGTAGAATGACGTCCCAAAAACGAGTCATGAATGTCAGACTGTGTCATTAGTAAAAAATATATTATTAAGTAACATATGGTAAACCCTGGTTTAATTTGGGAATTCAACAGTGTTCTACTTTTCAATATAATAATAATATACGATTACTCATGTATTAAAGATTTTAGTACTTAATACAATTATTTTTAACTACTTAACCGGTGTAATGTTGTCGTTCAGATTTTGTTGTGATAAACCACAGATATACACATTGTTAAAAAAATATAGCCTATACTCACAAATTACATAGCTTTAAACCAAAAAGAACTTTTGAAATCGGTTCAGTAAATCCAACGATTACCCTCTACAATGCCACAAACATTACGACATTACATCTTTATAACATTAGTTAAGAACGCAGCATACTCTTGAAAAAACAATATTTTAAGTAACAAAACTATAAACTCAAATAATAATCTATAGCAGACTAGAATATATATCAGTGCTTAAATTCAGTTAGAGAGGCGTATAAACCTCATAGTTGATGTGAAACGAATCAATTCAACTTAAACGAGCACAGTGTAAGTGTCAATGACAGTAATAGCAATTGGTTGTTAAGCTTTTACAAACATCATCACTTCTGTAGTAACCCATTACTGCCCACTGTTGGGCTCAGGTCTCCTCAGAAGAGGGATTAGGCATAGTCCACCACGCTTGTCCAGAGCGGCTTGGGGACTTCACATACCTTCAAAGGATTTTTAGAACCCTTTTCCGACATGCAGGTTTCCTCACGATGTTTTCCTTCACCGTTTTTAGACAGTGGTGTTGTGAAAAATTGCACATCATCACTTACACAATTACTAAAAGGGTTCTTTCTCACCACGATTTTAATTAAATAAGTGATCCCGATATTTCAACAGTTGCAAGCTCCATGGTAAAATATAAAATTTTAAAACTTCCCCTTTTACCAAGATTCTATGATCTGTAGACATAAGGGCTAACAAGTAATAGGTACTCTACCTAATCGTAAGTGCATTATCGTTGCTCATGTGAGGGACACTTTGCAAGAAAAGAAAATAAGAAAATCAAGATGACGCAAGTCTTCTTGTGGTATGTAAAATACAACAGGTTTTTTGTGAACAAGATACGATTTAAATTGCACGTTGGTATTCCTATCATCAAAAACTCAATTTATATCCATTTTTTACTCTCGTCATTTTGTATACTTGTATTTTTTTATGATTTTCTTAAATTATATTTGATTCTACAGCAATAACCGTAACAACTGTTTTTAACATTTATGTATAACGGCGTAAATAGTGTGTTGAGGTGTAATAACGTTGTAAATAGTCGATCTTCGTTTGGTTTTGTCAGGAATGACGTCACAATGTCCACATGAACACTTGATGATCAACACTTTTGAATAAAAACTTCAAAATAACTAGTTTTAACAGTTTATTACTTTTACATCAAGAGGTCCGTTCGCCTCGACAATTCAAACACGAATGGATAATAACAGCGGCCAACGCCTGTATTTATAGCAAGTCTCCACTTCCAACTACCCGCATGGTGAATAGGTTGGTTTCCCTTGTTATCACCCCGTCAATCATCAAGTGTTCACCACCTCAACACACTATTTACGCCGTTATGTATTTTTTGTGTAACAAAAATATTACTTGATCTAAGTCAGTTTAACCTACTGTTAATATCTGCACAATATCATTGGCAGACATCCAGGTATATGTGATAAATATCACTCGCTCAGCTCTCTTATGTAATTGCTCAGTACTCTGCAGAATTAGCGTCAATTGAAGATTAATAGCTCTTCTCTGTCGCCAGAATATTATGTCAAAATTACAGTTATTAAAGTTAAACTTAGCTTCAGATTTTGGTGAAGTGTTTTCCTTGTATAGGGTGGGCGATCTAACGTTTATATTTTGAACTACTGTTTATTTAGAGAATGACGGCTCAAATGTCATTCAATTTGTGTTCATAATTTAGTTAAAGGTTTGACATTTACGAAATGGGACGCTATACGCTTGAACAAAATCGGGAAATATTGAAAAGTTACTTCCAAAGTGGTGAGTCTTCAGTTCAAACTGTTAGAAATGTGTGTGTGTGTCAGATGAAGCCCATTTTCACCTCGGAGGCTATGTCAATAAGCAAAATTATCGCATCTGGGGGTCGGAAAATCCACACGTCACCATTGAGAAGCCAATGCACTCACAAAGAGTTACGGTTTGGTGTGAGTTTTGGTCCAGCGGCATCATTCCAAAATGAGCAAGGAGCCGCCGTTACGGTCAATGGCGAGCGTTACTGTGCCATGCTCAACGAATTTTTGTTTCTAAAAGTTGAAGAGAAGACATGGACGACATTTGGTTTCAACAGGATGGCGCAACATGCCACACAGCCAACATGACAGTCGAACTGTTGAAAAATGCAAACTTTATATGGCCCACCCCTTATTTATTGAAAATCTTGACTTTCAGATTATTGAGCTCATTATTCATATGACATGGATGTTTATTAGCCAAATTGTAAAATAAATTGTTATTATTTATTTCAAAGAAAACTTTTTAAATACAAGCTTTTAAGATTCTGGATATCATGTAGCAGTAGTGTTAGGAATACAAGTAAAACAAGCTCAATCACGACGGGTCTATCTTGTATAGCACAAGAGTTCGTATGACTACCTTCCGAATCCATCGTCAGATCAGCGCCATTTTTTCATATTATTGCAAGTTCGTCAAATTTTGCCTGCAAGATTCCATCCCAACTTACATTGTTACATCCAGTACAAGTATAAAGCTTGTAAAGTCTAATACTGTCAGTGAGAGAGAAGTAGAACGAATGAGAAAATAAAACTAAGAAAGTAAAAGTACTGAAAAATGTACAAAAGCAGATGCGGTGGAATATTCTAAATTCAAAATAAAGCGCGCGTACATCTATTCTCTATTAAATTTAAAAAAGTATCAAAAGAGGTTTACAACATTTACTGGTGAAAGTATTAATAGATGACGCTATCGTCAACAGTACTGTAGGCGACTGAATGTTAACATAGACATAGACATAGACATAGACATTCTTTATTTGCGAAGAAAAATAAACATACAAAGATACAAAAAACATCAAAAATAATACACAAAAAATAAGAGACAGTTGCGAGCAGTCTCTCCTTCACCACAAATCAGCTGTGACTCAGCATAAAGCTGAACATTGACACAAACCAGCAGGACAAATGCCAATATCCAGCGCTGGTTTACAAACAAACATTATAAAGGCAAAGGTACTAGCGACTAAAGCGCCACCTATAAATAGTTTTATTAAAATTGATTAAAACCTCTTTTGTAAAATACTTTTTAAATGTAAGATTTATGTTGGCGCGCTTTTTTTGAATTTCGAATTAGTGAACATTGACAAATACAGATTTCGTCTTATTTTTTCTCAACTTTTATTTTTTATCGTTTTTAATTGATTGTTTTTATTTTTCTTCTGCACTGGCAACGTTAGATTTCTTACAAGTACCTTTATTTTTAAATATTATAAAATACATTGTCGATTCTGTCGCCTACCAAAAGATTGTGAATTTAGTTCATCGTCAAAAGACAGGTGAAAAAAAGCTACAAATAACATTCTAAATTAAACATAAAACTTAGGACAACTTGTAACTTTACATCGTTAAAATACTTATTCGATATTGCAGATATAAAAGTCGTCGACAAAAAAATCGATTCCAAAACCATCAATCATTCGTTTCGATCAATTCGAGACATTTTGCATTCGATAACGTGTTTTTTATGCGAAATATCTTTATAGACTCTATTTTTTTATTTCTGGGTTCATAAAAACGTGATAAATGAAGTGGAAAACAGTCAGGGGAGTTAAAACACAATGTTTGAAGGAAGCCCCGGTGTCGTTTACATGAGGCGTGAGTCGGTGTACCTAGGTCCGTTCATACTTCACAATTTTCGGTGCTTTAATAGTATATGGGCAGAAGATCGTTTGGCCGAAGATGAGCATTTTTACCGAAAAATCGTCTTTTCAGGTGAAGCCCATTTTCACCTCGGAGGCTATGTCAATAAGCAAAATTGTCGCATCTGGGGGTCGGAAAATCCACACGTCACCATTGAGAAGCCCATGCACCCACAAAGAGTTACGGTTTGGTGTGGGTTTTGGTCCGGCGGCATCATTCGAAAATGAGCAAGGAGCCGCCGTTACGGTCAATGGCGAGCGTTACCGTGCCAAAAGTAGAAGAGTATGACATGAACGACATTTGGTTTCAACAGGATGGCACAACATGCCACACAGCCAACATGACAGTCGAACTTTTGGAAAATGCAAACTTTATATGGCCCACCCCTTATTATATTGTGTAGGTCGTAAGTGGCAGCCTTGCTGTATTCCCAGTCATTGCAGGAGTCCATGAGTGACGATAAACAATAACCATCGTAAGTTTGTCTACGAAGGATGTAATAATAATAAGCTGATCAAAGATTATGACGTGATTTCACTTTATTACAGAGTATACGAAAATTTTAATTTAAGGAATAAAGATTAACCTAATCGTACAAAATCATTTTGACTATCGTAGCCAATGAACAACATGAAAACAAGCATACACACATAACATAAAACTAATTCTACGAAGGTTACCTACTAAATATTTCTATTAAAGTTCAAAATTAAATATAATCAAGCTCAAATACCATCTTGCATACATTACAAACAACACAACCTATTGCAACGACAAATCGTCAACGATAAATCGTCAACGATTTTTAAAATCGTATCGTCTAACCTAGGCAGAATCCGCGTCGCACCAAACTAAAGGAGCTCCGTGCCTCGCAACCCGAGTGTGTACCTGATGAAAATTTAAAATGATCCTCGCCGTCTGCGAGAGGGAGAATAAAACAAGGTGTACTATGTCAGCTGCGGATAATACCGCTGAAAGATTAGCAGATACACCATTGTTTTTTACTTGTGCGTTTATTATTCAACGTTTAAAAGGTAATTTGTGGGTTGAAGATGTGAATAATTTAAATAGGGTAATAAAATATTAATAAAGAAGACTTTAATGTCTTTTATCAGTTTCTCTTCAATTAATGCAGAGGCAAAATCAATGGTAACCGCTTATCAAGTGGCTCTTTAGCTCGTCTGCCTCAATTCAATTCAAAATATATTCTCCTAATATCAAAACACATTTCTTAGTTGTAGAAACGTATCGCACTAATATCTCTTGCCACTCACCCCCGGTTAAAACCTTGCATAGTTGCGGTTGTGTGGGACGCGTCCGTCAATAAACTATACAACCATTACAATAAAAAAAACTTCAGAGGTGTCAAGGGATACCCGGATGAAACGAAGTTCCTTTCGATTAATTAGTGAGGGAATTGTAATAAAAAAAATATTTTTTTAAGTTATAATAATTAGTTAGTTTAAAACGTCTGTCTCTTATACATTTTGGATAAACTAACACACTTGTTCGGGCCTTCAATTATCAATCTATCTATAAGAGAGAGAGACAGACGTTTTAAAATATTTTGATCACAGCGCCATCTAAAACAAAAAAGTGTCGTGACAACTTTTTCATAAGAGTTTCCGTCTAGCCCCCTTTCGATAACGCGCGATAAGGAACTTCGTTCCAACAAGTACTCAAAACAACCGAAAATATCTACAATTAGTAAGCATTTTTTTTACCGTGACCGTAAGTGTGAAGTTTCTACAAAAACTTGGGACACGTACCCCATGACTCGGCGGATATGAAACAAGCTCGTAAAAGTTGAGCCACTAAACGCGGGAACAGATTATCGTTACGCGATGTGACGAAACGTCTCGAATCTCGCCACGCGTCGAACACATTGACACGTAACATCAATTTGAATATTACCATAGTAATATCGAATTTTCTTGAATAAACGATCACTTTTAAAATCAATTAAATAAATATATGCGTCGCATTGGTTGTTTTTGATACGATTCGATTTAAACTTGTCTCAAATTCATTGAACATGGTCCAGACCAACAACGACAAAGTGTAATCAATTAAAAATACGCTCATTGTAGTAAACGACATGCTGTAATTTTGTGAACTTACTCAAAGTTCATCATAATCAAAATATATTAGATCGTCCCACGCAATTTTGTCTGCATTTAAAAAGGGTTCAAGCAGCACAGTTAGATTTTAATAAGACTCACAAACACGTAGTATTTCATTTTGTTCTGTAATCAATTGTTTTGCAGCGCACACGATGTTAGAAAGTTATGATGTTTTTTTTTTTTCACACCTTGGCTTACATTATTTTAGTTTTAGTACGAAAATCTATTTTTTTTTTAAATAAAATCTAGCCTATGTTACTGTGGATAATGAATAGCTTTCGAATAGTGAAATATTTAAAAATACCGGTTCAGTAGTTTTTGTTCCTATTACACAACCAAAGATTTTTTTTTTATTGCTTGATAGATAAACGAGCCTACGGCCCACCTGATGGTAATCGGTCACCGTCGCTCATGAACCTCTGCAATGCCAGGGCAATGAGGGGCTGTTATCTATCGCCTACCGATACAGGACTTTTCTTAAACCTCGTTTAAAGAGGGACATGTCATAGCGCTCCGAGAACACTCTTGATAATATTAGTATAGAAGTACAGATAAGCGACACGTGCCGCCTTTCATCGCTTCACGTCGCGTATCAGCAATCTATTCCCGCCTTAAAACTTATGCTCAGTAATAACTGTGATATGTTTTTGACACCTGTCCGGAACGCAAATGGTGGGGAATCATGCGAGACGGTAATATTGCAAGAGGCTCGCCCGCTCTAATGGATTGATCGTACTAGGCGTTTGGTTCCGATTGTTTATTTCGGGAGTACCGGAATTCCAGGAATTACGTAAATTACAGCCGTCTCGGTGATTTAGCCTTTGAGTGTTATTTTTTAGACAAAGTATTTTCCTGGTAGAAGAACTAATTCTGTTTAATGATTGGTTTAGATTGTTTTTTATGGTAGGTATCAAATAAACTATGTTAAATTACTGTGGTTAATAAGAGCTGTAATTATATTGAGTGGTATATATACGCAGGGAGTATGATGGAATTGAACCGTTTTTTTTTTTATTGTCATGTAGGCAGACGAGCCAACGACCCACCTGATAGTAAGTGGTTACCGTCGCTCATGAACCTCTGCAATGTCAGGGGACACTGAGTGGTCGCTACCTACGACCTAACTTTAAGGACCCTCCTCAAGCCTCATTTGAAGAAGGACAAGTCATAGCGCTCAGGGAATACCGAGGAGGGGAGTTCATTCCATAGCCGGATGGTGCGTGGCAAAAAGGTGTTCCTGAAACGAACCGTGGATGACCGTGGTGGTTCCTTTATTATTTTATTTATTTATTTCATTTATTTATTATTTGTTTACACATGAAAATATGAGTTTGTAATAAAGTTAAATGAGAGTATAAATATAAAAGAGAAAGTACATTTTCTAACAATACCGTAACAACACTTTTATGTTACAAAACTATTATACAGATAATATGTTTCCATTGGCCCTCACACTAGGCCTGGCCTGTATCGTGAGGACCTGATAAGGTCATAATGTCAATCACAATATTAACCTAGTGTTTACACACAGTATTTGTACGACGTCATTAGCATTACGCACTACGGTATTCTTAAAAGTTGCAACGCGAACTGGTCTAATGATACAGTTACACATGCTAGTTAGTAGCATGCTTTTTAGTATGCTCATTAGCATACTTGTTTCAATCACTTGTCTCATCTGTCTGTCTTGTCTGTGCTCATTATTCGCAATGCTTCGATACACGTACCACTAAGTAGCAATTGTTCAAAAGTAGCAGGCTTTCGAAATGAAATGAAATGAAATTATTTATTCTCAACGTTAATGAAATTCTCATGCTTGTTGATGTCAATAGTCAACCACCAGTTCGGGTGTTTATTTCTTTTCAACTCAATAATTACAATTTTGACCTAAAACGAAAGCTTCATGCCTAATTAGTGCAGTCATCTAGAAAATCACTAACTGTATAATAAGATTTACTGCACAAACGATTTTTCACACCTTTTTTTCGTGTTATTAACTAGCATGTGTAACTGTACCTTTAGTGTCAATATTCCGAGATTACGAGTAAAATTAAACAATCTCTATAATTTAAGATAAACCGTTTTATAGAAATACTTTTATCTGTTTCTACTTCAATCGGCTACAGCATTCTAAGTACCTGTACCAACCCATTACTGCCCACTGTTGGGCTCAGGTCTCCTCAGAAGAGGGATTAGGCATACTCCACCACGCTTGCCCAGTGCGGATTGGGGACTTCATATATCTTCAAAAGATTTTTAGAACCCTTTTCCGACATGCAGGTTTCCTCACGATGTTTTCCTTCACCGTTTTTAGCCAGTGGTGTTGTGAAAAATTGCACATAAATCTTTTTCACATTTAGAAATTCATTCTAAGTATAAGAAATAATTTGAATCATCTACAATGAATATAAAATTTATCAATTACTGTATAGTCTCAAGGTGAATAATATAAAATATTGTTAAGGGAATAGCTATTGTTTTACGATTTTAATTTAGTATAACTAATGTGAGCCAGATTAATAGTAATGTGTATTTGATTGCTACGTGATTGGAATCTTAGTTTTTGTTCTGTGTATTTAGCGTTGATTGTTTTCGAATCGATTTTATATTAGACAGAAATTGTATTTGATTTTTTTCAATACGACTTTCTTATGTCCGTTATTCAAAAGGTTCATGCTGATTTTGTTGCCAGTTCTTCTCAGGACGGGTTTTTTTTCCGAAGTGGTAGTAGCTTTTAACGTCAACAAGAATGATAAATTCAGCAATGTTGAATATAAAGTTCTAATATTCCTCTACATTGGTTGCTGTGATAATATTACGTCTATGTTGACAGAAATGTGGTCACGATCTCACCGTAGTAACTGACTCAGAAATAATAACTTCTTTAAAAACATTTTAAATACAAGCCTTTAAGATGTTGGATATCATGTAGCAGTAGAGTAATTGCTAATACAAGTAAAACGAGCCCAAACACGATGGGTCTTGTTTGGGCTCTATCTTGTTTAATACAAGAGTTCCTATGATCACCTTCTGGGTCAGCGACATTTTGTCATATTATTGCATTGTCACGCGATATACATGTACATGCAAAATTTCAATTCAATCGGAAACCGAGAAGTTTGTCAAATTTGACTCGTAAGATTCCACCCGAACTTATATGTATGTAAGTACATAGTTCAAGTTAATAAAAAGCTTATAAAAATAGGTCCAAACAAATTAAACAAGCTAAGCTACAAATAAACCAATGACTTGCAAAAAACGAAGACAATAAAAGATTATTCCTGGCAAAAGTAAAGGAAAGGTGCGATAACAAATATTTACGTTCAGGTGATGATCCCCTGATACATAAATCATCATTACCCGGACATTATGCAAGCGAATCAATCATGGTACCCGGCTATGTAGAGTGATCGGTTAGAACCGACGAATCTGTAGATCAATCCGCATTTATACTTTTGTCGGCTTATACGTGAATGTTTTGGGGTGTACGAGTAATCTTTATGGTTTAAGATGCGATGATGAGTGAGGTACGCCTGTGTAGTAGCAGAAATAAGGGGTGGGCCATATAAAGTTTGAATTTTTCAAAAGTTCGACTGTCATGTTGGCTGTGTGGCATGTTGCGCCATCCTGTTGAAACCAAATGTCGTCCATGTCATACTCTTCAACTTTTGGCACGGTAACGCTCGCCATTGACCGTAACGGCGGCTCCTTGCTCATTTTCGAATGATGCCGCCGGACCAAAGCCCACACCAAACCGTAACTCTTTGTGGGTGCATTGGCTTCTCAATGGTGACGTGTGGGTTTTCAGATGGGACAATTTTGCTCATTGACATAGCCTCCGAGGTGAAAATGGGCTTCAACTGAAAAGACGATTTTTCGGTAAAAATTCTCATCTTCGGCCAAACGATCTTCTGCCGATTGGGCGAACCGAAAACGTCTCATTTCGTAAATGTCAAACCTTTAACTAAATTATGAACACAAATTGAATGACATTTGAGCTGTCATTCTCTAAATAAACAGTAGTTCAAAATGCAAACGTTAGATTGGCCCACCCTATATTAGGTTCGTAAATTGAGAAATCAATCATCAAGACTCATATTAATGTCGATACTGTGGCGGGAAATCATAAAATTAGATTTAAAACTTGCGATCGCCAATGTTCTATCATCAATGTTGTGTTTCTATATTGTCTTCTCAACTGTCACGGTTTCATTGCTGGCAATGCATTCAAAACCCTGTGTTCAGGCTTTAAATTCCTTTGCCTCCTTCCCGTCTAAAAGCCTCGGTCGCGCCAATAATCGAAACTACGGCTCGCGACAAAAGCGCCAGAGAGCGCCACACGTCAAGGAAAAAACAAAAACTAAAACGTCAGAGGGCGCTGTACGCGTAGACAACCGGATAGAACTTTACCGCCATCGCCGCGCGTGCATCAAATTTAAAACCAAACCAAAAAATAATAAACTAGTGAAAACAAGTTCTTCAGCCGTTTTAAAGAGTGTCGAGTGAAGTGTAAGATTTCCAACGCCAACAAGCCGACCGAGGTAAGTTTTTATCCACTTTCCACTCCCATAACCCTTTTTAAAGCCTGAAAATCAAACTTATAAAATTTTGTGTCGACCAGCTTACGACCATCGTTCAAGCTGCGACACCCTGTTTACAACATAAGAAATAGCTATTATTGTACTTATTTTGTTTTCATTTATAATATATTCGTATAATATATTCTGCGATCTAAAATTTAATGTTTTATTACGTCCTCTGCGTCCTCTGAAATACCAATAGTAACTGTAGTTGACTGATTCAGAAGGCAGTCGTTATTAAAACGACACGTATCCTTAGAAGGCTTCTTACTTTTGACCCCTAAACTCTGATGTGTTGGTCGTAGACCCTGCTTACGGTAACTACCTATTTGTTAAAATAATATTACATTTAATAAGTTAGTGTAATTTTTAGTTTTGTGATTTTAATGTAAAAAATAGATGCGTGTGCGGCGATTTTTTCTGTCTCTTGTACTATAGTCGCAGTTAGTATCTTTGATAAATATATTGGTTTCCGGAATCTATACTATTCTTTTGCTTGAAATTATGGTGGCCAAGGTTAAGCCTTTCACGTGGAAAAGCTCGAACAAGAGTTCAAATCCAAATTTATTTATTGCCTTGTAGGTAGTCTTTTTTTTTTATTTTAGTTGGAGGAAATTATCGGAGGGTAAGGGTATGTGGGAGGTGAACCTCATTAAAAGCTCCAACCGCTCACACACAGCGTCCGAACCCCGGCTGAGGCCAGAACCCAGCACAGAGTTATGAGGGTGGCGCGACGCTTGTAGGCAAACTAGCTAATGCGCCACCTGATCGTAAGCACCAGAAGTCTTTAACCAAGCGTGGTTGACTATGCACTGACAAAATCTGAAGCCCAGCTTTACCCAGAAATGTACAGTAAAGCATTCCTCACTGAAACCCAAAGTCTCATGTTTCTGTATAAACAAAAGCGTACATAAACAAAAACCCCAGAACTTCCCTCAGGAATGAAAGCGAAAAAATCAAGCAATAATCGCGCCACCTGAGCCCAGGTATTTAATTAATGCCCATACGTTTGGGAAACACTGGAATAACTTTCGGGACCGCGGGAACGAAAAAACATTACATATTGTTTGACTACAGAAAAATGTTTCTCACGTGTGTTGCAGGGAGAATGGAATGATTTTATTCCTGTTTTGTTTGATTAAGATATTTTTAGACACTTTCACTTTGATCACTGCAATCGATTTAAACGAGGTAGAAAAGTCTTGTATGGGTAGGCGATAGATAACGGCCCCTCTTTGCCCTGGCATTGCAGAGGTTCATGAGCGACGGTGACCGCTTACCATCAGGTGGGCCGTATGCTCGTTTATGTACCTTGCAATTAAAAAAAAAAATTTAGGCACTTTTGATTGACTTACTATTGTTACACATTTAAAATTTAAAGACGACATTGACTAATTAAATTATTTTTAGCACGTATTAGGAATGTAACGAATATCCGCATATTTTTTAATAATCGTACTATCCGCATCCGCAAAAAAATATGCGAATGTTTTGAAAAGTTAGGGGAACGTGGTGTGGATATAGAAGGAGTCTGACTGAGTCAAGGTAAAGGCCTATTTCTGATGTTAAAAATTAATGTCCATATTCGTATTTGCGAAGCGAAAGCGTGCTAGGGACGTTGCGAATGTTTAAAAACTACTTTTACTACTTACTACCTTTCATAGGTCTTATCATACATCAAAAATACTTTTTAAATCCGCTTGTCACTCGTGGACTCTGCATTGCTATTCTAAAGTCACTACTACCCTGTCTACAGTAAAAAAAAACTAAAATTTCAACGCTCCAAAAAACAATTTAAAATATACATAACCAAAATCTCAAGGACAAACTTCGTCTTTCCAAACACACATAGCCAGTTACGAAATTGCCAGAACGTCAAACATTTACAGCAACATATACATAATTAAATTTCGCTCAGACGTGCCTTCTCCATTGTATCAACGCTGCGACTCCATGATTTCACATAAGAGTGTTTGCTTTAGAAATTTGACCCTAAAATAAACAGTTCGAGGGTATAGCAATCGTTCGTATCAGTTTTCTTTACGTTTCCTGTATTTTGATGAGGCTTGATGAGAGTTAGGTTACAATTAGTAGATCCTTGATGTTTTTCTACATTGTAGAGAGATAAGTGATGGTAACTAACCTCCATTCCAACTAATTTCCATCTACCTTCGTACCATTGTTTCCTTATTATTTTAAACTTTTTAGCGTCAATACTTTCTTTACTACACAGTATAGTACAGTTTAGACCAGTCATTACTGGTTCAGTACGGACATCAGGATCATAGGATAGAAGATGATTTCGATTCACACAGCAGATAAGCAGTAGGTTTCAGCGTAGTTCGACTACATATAGGTACCCAGTTATGGTGGAAGTACGGTGACTTCATCCTACTTAAAAAGTCTGGAATTAGTCCACTACCTTCACCAGGACTCGAGGCAGTCAACCAACAACCACACCTTTTGCTATACCTACATTCAAAGTTATAAAACATTAAAAATGATTGGACACACCCTTACATCTACAAAAAACGTGAAGTTGAACAACTTTTTCATACGCGAAGATATTTTATTTACTTTTCATACTTTACGACTGACGTTTCCATTGAAACGGTGCTTTTTGAAAACTGCTAGGTTTGCATTCAACACGCTTCCTATTCGAAAATAACATTGAATATGGTTTGTAGAGTATTTTATAGCGTACGATACGATTAATCGTTGAGGTAATGGTGGTAGCATCTGTGGTGAAACTGAGAGAGACTTGTTTTATTTCTAAACAATGTGCGAAGTGCGGCGTGGTGGCCGAGTGGTCGAAGCGCTTCCTTCTGAACGGGAGGTTGCGGGTTCAAATCCGGCTTGTACCTCTAAATCTAAAATGTGAAAAAAGATTTATGTGCAATTTTTCACAACACCACTGGCTAAAATCGGTGAAGGAAAACATCGTGAGGAAACCTGCATGTCGGAAAAGGGTTCTAAAAATCCTTTGAAGATATGTGAAGTCCCGAATCCGCACTGGAAAAACGTGGTGAACTATGCCTAATCCCTCTTCGGAGGAGACCTGAGCCCAACAGTGGGCAGTAATGGGTGGGTACAGTACAGTACAGTGCGAAGTAAGTTTTACTTCATAAAAAGTTTCTGCTACCAAACAGAAAGTGCATTTCCACAACTCCGTTGACTCTTATATCATAGAAATTAAAGTGTTTGTTAAATTATAATTTTAGATCATTGTATTAACCAGTATTCAACTTTTAAATGCGATCAGGTGGCCCGTTGGCTCATACGCCTACAATGGCAAAAAAAATGATTATTGCAAAACAGACTAACGAGCTTACGGCCCATCTGATCTGTTACTCTATCTACAATATCAGGGTATTGAGCTGTTTTCTTTTATCTACTTATACAGGACTTTTCTAGAATTTTCTTAGTTTGACTGTGTTTTGAACTCGTGGAATTCAAACCTCATTTTTAAACCACTTATCGTTCACACTCGGTGATCCTCAGCTGAGGCCAGAATCCAGCACATAATTAGGCGGGACGGATCGACTGAACTTCGAAATTCTTTGGTGCAATAGTTTGTCTTCACCCAGTTTTAAATAAAAATCGTCTCCTATAAATACCATTAAATGTATACCTGTGTTCATTTTTTATACATAGATTTTTCAGTACGGCCAGTGTTTTTTTCGTGTTGAGTACTTGGGTTTGATCGGGGTCAGTTTGTGGTCTGGTTTTTCCATTGAGCCGATTTTAGGTTCAACGAGAGCAGAGTTGATAGATTGACCTATATAACCTTATAGGTGATTGTGCCTTGATTAATGGTTGCGAAATTCAAGTCTAGCCTTTGTGGTTTCTTGTGAATTGAATTTTGGATTTTTTTGTGGAAAGAGATTGTTAAAATAATCAGTGTATTGAAGGGATTAACTTGACTTGTTAGGTAACAAACGATTCTTGATTATCTTTTGTTTTAATGATGTCATTTAAAAATATAATTTAATACTTTCATGCATTTTCAACGGGTTCTTACCACGATATTTAATTAATTGAGTTGTCTCGATATTTCAACGTTGTTGCAAACGTCATGATCACGAGAAGACTGGATACTGCGGGTCGATTTAAGAGCAAACAAATCTTTCTATCCTCTTTCTCGTTCGCTTTTGGGTACCACTGGAACTCGAACCCACATCACGACACACCACACTCACTGTATCTACAAGACTCTCTGAGCATGAACTCTTAGTGACTGTTGTGTTTAGCACTGGATTCCACATACTCGATAATTTGAAACCGTCACCCCTGTTAAAAGTGCTGTCTTGAAATCTCGATAGCTTCTTTAACCATCCTTGGTACGTAACGACGTTCAGAAGATAGTACCTGAGGATTATGTAATTGTATCCAGTGATTGGAACCCGAGTCGAGCACATGCTCTGCGATCGCCGATTTATGCGGTTCATTGTTTTTAATCGCTCTGATGTGCTCTTTGAGTCTTGTAGAAATCGCACGTTATGTTTGGCCTATATACGACTTGTCACAGCTACGAATAAGTTTATAATATAATTTAAATTAAATAGTGAAAGGCTGATGAATGTCCAGCGAACAGTTGAGTAACAAAGTATATTTATAAAAATGTAATGCAGACGAAACTGTGGTGGCAATCTAGCTTCTAATCATACATTGTAACATCCTCTCTCAAATTTTATAATAAAAACTGCTCTCTTATTTCATCAATGCACCAAGTTTCAAATAGGTTTGACCGCTCGATTCCATTTAATTATTTCTATCACTTAGCAAATATAATCAGTTCTTAACAAAAGCAAATGTATTATTCCTTCCACCTGATATAAACCCGGCAATGTCCGCTGACGCTGCGCCTATTGCCCTAGAAACAAATGACACAGTATAAATAGACCACGAAGTAGGTAAACTATTCCAAAAACTATTTTTTACAGAATAAAATTTAGCAAAAGGATAGAGCCAGAAATTATTATTTATTTTTTTGAAATTGTTATGATTTTATGGACTTTGAAGACATCCTCTATTGGAGTTGAGAACAGTTTTAGTGATATAAGTGATTTGTTCAGGGGAATTTAATTACCTTGTCTCACGCCGCTTTTCAAAAGGATTGGTTTTGAGGCCTGACGTTGGCGTTGATGCTGGCGTTAATACCGAAACTTCAACACTTCAGCATATTAGTAGCAGACTTGGCTCCGCTAAAGGAACTATATTACAACCGAATCAAAGGCTATCAAGATGAGATGGTCCAACTGTACCCATGTGTACTGTGTAACGTCTGTCTAAAATAAAATAGACAGAAAAATGCAAGCTTATGACTAATAAAGAACCCCATCACAGATCAATGACGTAATATTATCCCTTCTGCAATCCCTGCACTGTTCAGATTGAAAATGAGTCTTTACCGGGGTCCGCTCGACCGACACTAATACAAACGACTCGATCGTTTAAGGTCAATGCACAGAGATCTCTCATTGTTTTATTTACGATTGATCGCTCGTTCAGGAAATCTGCGAGTGAATTTTTCAGGCCAAATGGCATCCTTAGCAATGCATAATTAATTGTCACTTTGCTTTCTCTGTATTGTGCAAAACCTATTGGAATAATATGCTTATTAAAATTGTTTCAAGATATGTAAAGTCTTCAAACCGCTACCAACCGTGGTGGAGTATGTCTCATACTGTACTGTACTGTACAATAACAACCCATTACTGCCCACTGCTGAGCTCAGGTCTCCTCCGAAGAGGGATTAGGCATAGTCCGCCACGCTTGCCTAATACGGATTGGGGACTTCACATATCTTCAAAGGATTTTTAGAACCCTTTTCCGATAAGCAGGTTTCCTCACGATTTTCCTTCACCGTTTTTAGCCAGTGGTGTTGTGAAAAATTGCACATAAATCTTTTTCTCATCTCTGTCTCATACCTCTACTGAGAATACCTGAACAAATCAGTATGCAGTGTGCAGCATTGAGTTGTTACAGTAGGTATATTACTTTGTTTTCTTAATTTTCAGACTTCTTGATCTTAAACAATCAAAGAAGACGGAAATACTCTTTAAGTAAAGATACTTTTGAGAATATCACAAAGTACAGCAATCACCTTTAGAACATAAATCTTAATGTAAACAAAAATCCTTTCATGCATTTTCAACGGGTTCTTACCACAATATTTAATTAATTCAGTTGTCGCGATATTTCAACGTTGTTGCAAACGTCAGTACTAAACACAAGAGTCACTAAGGGTTCATGCTCAGAGAGTCTTGTAGATACAGTGAGTGTGGTGTGTCGTGATGTGAGTTCGAGTCCCAGTTGTACTACCCAAAAGCGAACGAGAAAGAGGGTAGACAGATTCGTTTGCTCTTAAATCGACCCGCAGTATCCAGTCTTCTCGTGATCATGACGTTTGCAACAACGTTGATATATTGAGACAACTCAATTAATTAAATATCGTGGTAAGAACTTGTTGAAAATGCATGAAAGTATTATAGAAAACCGCGAGTGTCTGAATAAGTTTAAAATAAAAATCCTCTTTTAATCCTCAATTCAATTAATCTTTACATTTTGATGAGTTGAGCTAATCTGCTTTTCCAGTGCGGATTGAGACCTCACACATCTTCGAAGGATTTTGGAATCCCTTTCCAATATGCAGTTTTCCTCACGATGACTTCTTTCACCGTTTTTACTCAGTAGCGTTGTGAAATTGAACATAAATCTTTTTCAAATTGAGATTTAGAAGTACAGAGAGGTACGTGGGAATGAAGATTTCGTTTTAGGTCAAAATTGTAACAAAATTGTAACATTGAATTAAAAGGAGAAAAAAACTTGAGAGGTGTCATGGGACACCCCAATAGAACGAAGTTCCTTTCGATTAAAAGATATCTTATATTGATCCTTATATTTATCCTAACGTAACGCACGACAAGGAACGTGCTTTAAAAGATTTTGATCACAGCGCCATCTAGCGATAATCATCTAAAACAAAAAAGTGTCGTGACAACTTTTCGTAAGATCTTTTTCCGTCTAGCCCCCTTTCGATAACGCGCGATAAGGAACTTCGTTCTAATACAAAAAAGACATGCCCGCTGTTTCTTGCGAGTTCTTCTCAGGACGGTGGCTATTTCTTTTTTCCGAACTGGTGGTAGCCTTTTGACATCAACAAGTATGATAATTTTATTTACGTTGAGAATAATTTCATGTCACAGCTTTGAACCTGTTTTTGTACGGAAAACTAGCGCTTTAATCACTCGGCCACTATGATTTAAATAATTTAATGACATACTATTTAATAGTCGTGGTGGCCGAGTGGTCGAAGCGCTTCCTTCCGAACGGGAGGTCGCGGGTTCAAAACCGGCCGGCTTGTACCTCTAAATCTAAATATGAAAAAGATTTATGTGCATTTTTTTAGAACACCACTGGCTAAAAACGGTGAAGGAAAACTTCGTGAGGAAACCTGCATGTCGAAAAAGGATTCTAAAAATCCTTTGAAGATATGTGAAGTCCCCAACCCGCATTAGGCAAGCGTGGCGGACTATGCCTAACCCCTCTTCTGAGGAGACCTGAGCCCAACAGTGGGCAGTAATGGGTTGGTACAGTACTATTTAATATTTACCTATCTACCCTCAGTATATCAAAGTATTCGTGCATCTTTGTTCTACATGTGCGTGTATGTACGTTGCCCTCACCGCAGGAGGTCCACTAAAAAATGAAATACAACGTCGCAACCATCGTTAAGCTACCAAAATACTTTTAAAAGCTGTTGATTAAAACAATAGGAGTAATTCTTTAAAATATCATTCAAATAATAGTTTGTTGACATGAAAACATTATTTAGCAAAGTCGTGATTGAGCAGTTTTTTAATGTTTGTCCCTGCGTTACTTTAGATTGGCTGTACCGATTTAAATGATTCTTGTGTAAGACAAAAGGAATGGGTTTTTTTTAAAGATCGATCAAGTACTTTTTGATCTCTGTTTCAAAATTGTGTATTTTGAACGGAAAAGTTTGCACTACATATTTGCTTTTGACTGTTTTTCTTTTTAAATGAACCGCTTTCGATAGTTTTTTTTGTTGCTGTAAAGACACATGGACATTAACTTATTTAACTTTTTTTTTCAAGCTAGATAAACGAGCATACGGCCCACTTGATGGTAAGCGGTCACCGTCGCTCGTGAACCTCTGCAATGCCAGGGCAAAGAGGGGCTGTTATCTACCGCCTACCCATACAAGACTTTTCTTAAACCTCGTTTAAAGAGGGGCATGCCATATAACTTTAAATAATCTGACTGCTAGTTTTTGTACTATTGTTTAAAAATGGAAGACAGTCGTTTTGTTTTTTGTCATAAAAAAATTATTCTTACTAGCTATTGCCCGCGACGTCGTCTGCGTGAATGCTATGTACAGCACCATAATAATATACCAACAATTATATCTTTTAAAATATACTAAGCAGAGTAACAGAATAAGACTGTTTTTTTTTTAATTGAAGTGCAAAAAGTGCTAATTTCGAACCTCTTCGAATAAATGACTTTAAAGTGATTTTGCTGAATTAAGTCGAAAGTTGTGACTAAAGCAGATGTAGAAAATAATCAAATTAAGACAAATATAAGATAAGATGAGAAGATAGCGTAAAAAAACATGCTTATAGAACTTCTTGATAAACCACAATAGTGGTTTGGCTCTCCGCAGCCAAAATGTACGTAAGAATTTCCGCCTCAATTGTGTGTTTGTTGAGCGAGATGACTTTAAGGCGGATCCCGGTACACAACTTTGGAGGAGATAGGTTCCGAAGAAGCATAATCGGGACACCGACCTTCAGCTTGATAGCATGCGCCGGAAGTTCACTTGTTGACAGAGAATTCAAAAATTCCACAGTATGATGTGTGGCATCATCTTGCTCGACGACAGTATTTATAGAGTTGTAGACCACTTCATTTCCCTCAATTTCCGAGAGAATGCATTCTTTGATTGCTGCAGCCTGTTAATTTTTGGCTATCAAAATGGCTCGCTCACACAACCAAGAATTCTGCTGGTGGTGGCTGGTGGTATACGACTGATGTCATTGTACACACAGCGAATAAGTTATTCTAAGCTGGATACAAATCTATCGAGAGACATTGGAAGCAGCACTTGTGCACCTCTCTCCTCTGGTAGAGTACCTTCATCAAGACTTAGAAGGACATCGGAGAATTCTTGAGCACGTCCAAATTGGGGATGGATATACTTCGTAGGTTTGCTTGTTCTTCAAAATCACTCACAAAATAAATTTGCAAAAATTTTGGAATATCTGTAGGTAGCAGCAAACCAATTTGATGGTCAACTTGTCTCTTGATCTTGAATGTCGGCATGAATCCTGTTTCAACGATTTGATTTGCACCAAACGAAGTCATCTGCGAGGTGCTATTATAGGCTCGGATGTTTTTTAAAAAATGGCTGGACTTTGGATGTTCGCCGCTTAGTAAGAGTTTCAACAGTTTTGGAGGGTCTTGCATAGACTCCAAGCGTACCTTACCAGATGCACAACACATCCCATTGGGCTCCCCTCTTCATTTGCGGGCTTGACAGAGGGCGCACACTTCTTCTAAGATGCCAATATCTACGTGTGCGGCGTAGTTAATTGCAACATTGTACATGAATCCACTTCCTTCTTTATTTTTAGCCGCGGTTGCTCTTGTAACTTTGCATTCGGTCCCGGTCTTGCGATATATGAGCAGAAATATCGTCACGTACGTCATGGTAACTGCACTACGCTCTTCATGCTGCTCATCAGTCTCTAACGAACGTGAAAGAGCAGGCTGAGAGTGATCTCTCCTTAACTGAGTATCCTGTTCTTCAAGATCTTCGATAGACTGAGTTTCCGCAATGTGATCTCGAAGAGTAGCCAAACTAGCTTCACGCTCAACGGCGGTTTCTGGGATAAATTAGATCGTTTTCCAGGCATTTTAATTATTTTAAGTCGAAACTAAATAATAATATAATGATAGCTAAGTAGTTCAAATTGACCAACCACACGATAACTTATAGCAAAGCAGGTAACATCAGTTTTGACATTTGGTGTACGAAATAATAGCGCGATTCAGAATAATTGAAATTTATACGCCAACGCCATCTAGTTAGCAAATAGCAAACATTGTCCCACAATGACATAATCAAATTTAAATTATTTATATCAACAAAAAAAATGCTTCCATATGTAATTTGACTTGAAGGTCAATAGATGTCGTTGCTCTAAAATTGTTTAATTAAAATTATTTATATGTATAGGTCTTGCTAATCTCTGAAACGAATTAAAGACACAATTTTTAAGAAGGAACAGAACTCCTTGTATCTATGACATTTAAAAAATAACCATTGACAGTGCCAAAAATAACACAATGAAATTTAAATTATGGTATAAGAGCTAGCAACGTTTTTGACAGAGTATTTACCGATACGGACTGTCTAGTAGTAGCCGGTAGTGGTAGAGTACGGATAAAAACCGATTTTTCAAATTATTTTAAGACACTTTTTTCTTTAAATTATTTTTATTATACTTTTTGCTACCTGAATTTATTATTGCCAGATTTTTTTTTGTTGTTCTTCTGTGCTAGACGCTAATTTTGAATGATTTTTTTTTAATGAAGCTTTTTAAGCACCTAAAAACCTAAATTTAATTTGCCAACTGATATGATAGTGAAAGAGTATGAGAGATAGCATATATAAAAAAAACTGGCTTTACTGAAATGTTTGTTTTCCCGACGTTGCTAGCTCTCGTACTAATAAAAAAATGCTTCCACATGAAATTTGACTTGAACGCCGATAGATGTCGTTGCTCTAAAATTGTGTAATGAAATTTATTATATTTATATCCCGTTCCTCGGACATGATAGCACTATAATATATAGCCTATGTGTTGACCCGACTTCTAAGCAATATTCTTGCTAAATTTGAAGTACATCGGTGCAGCAGTTTTCGAGTTTATCCCGGACAAAGCTGACTTTTTTACAGAACTAAATGTATGGATTCTGAATCGCGCCATCAAAATGTTCACCGGTTGTTTGACTTGGGGGAGTGTTTTTTGCAATGTTGACTTTTCTATCCTTTTATTATATGTAATAATAGAAGATTGTATTATAAAGTTAAAAACCCATAAGTATAATAATTTCTAGTGCTCAAGACTAATTTAAAAGAACTAATAAATTAGGAAAAAAGTTTAATAAACTTATTCAGACATTCGCGGTTTTCTAGAATACTTTCATGCATTCGTGTTGTCATGCATTCGTTCGATTTCCAGTGGTACTACCCAAAAGCGAACGAGAAAGAGGGTAGACAGATTTGTTTGCTCTTGAATCGACCCGCAGTATCCAGTCTTCTCTTGATCATGACGTTTGCAACAACGTTGAAATATCGAGACAACTCAATTAATTAACTATCGCGGTAAGAACTCGTTGAAAATGCATGAAAAAAAAGTTTAACCTTAGTGTGTCTATGTACAAATCTCAAAAACTTAAATCAGAAAGAAATCAGTATTACAGTTTTTAAACCACCACAAGCAATCAAAGTAATATATTTAAAAAACTAGAATCAAATATTAAAACATATCTAATAATAATCGCTTCAAGCCATCTATATAACATTAGTATTAATGCTAAAACCAGACTAGCGCAAAGTTTAATATTCTAGCCTAAACTTAGTCCTAGACTTGGAAATTCGTCTAGTTTAGTCTCCTTTGAGAATAACTCGACACATCTTTGAAGCTAGTTTTTGGTAACATCAAATATGGAATAATATGTTTTTATGTATTAAATAGTATTCAATGGTTGTTGAAAAATGTATTATTAAAATGTCTAGGCATAAAATTATTATACAGGGTGATTTCCTAGTCAGGGTACATATTGAAGGTCATGGTAGCTGATGGTTATATACGACCAGTAAAAATATTATTACCAAAGAATATGGCTTAATGCCTTAGTAATCGCAACTTAAAAATATCTAAAATTCTTGCAAAATGATGGTTTTTCGACAGCTGATGGGTGTGGCGGAGATGTGGGTTGTGCGAGATCACTAGAGGTCATTAGTCAACACTCTTTGAGACGAAATTGTCGAAATTAGATTAAAAAAAAATGATATTTTATCTATTTTTTGTAATATTCCGTATATAAATAAATAAATTAGAACAGAGTACTCATCACCCTTTTGCAATATGTAACCTCTCTAAAAAATCACCCTGTAGAAAGAAAGCTTTACATAAACCTATCTGTCTGTCCGTATGTCACATTTTCCTGCTTAAACCTCTCAACGTATTTGGTGAAATTTCACAGAGACAATCTTTAGACCCTGAGAAACAACATACTACCTTTTAATTGAAAGTGACGCAGACGAAATTACGCGGGCCCGCTAATGAATTATAAAACCATAGTTACACTAACTCGAATGGCTTCGTTCTATTGAGTCTATTTATAGAGAAAAAAAAACTTGAGAGATGTCATGGGACACCCGAATAGAACGAAGTTCCTTTCGATTAAAAGATATCTTATAAAAAATATTTCCTTTCGTAACGCGCGATAAGGAACGTGTTTTAAAAGATTTTGATCACAGCGCCATCTAGCGATAATCATCTAAAACAAAATAAGGAACGTGTTTTAAAAGATTTTGATCACAGCGCCATCTAGCGATAATCATCTAAAACAAAGAAAGTGTCGTGACAACTTTTTCATAAGAATTTCCGTCTAGCCCTCTTTCGATAACGCGCGATAAGGAACTTCGTTCCGAAATGTGTAAATATTTTGTATTAAACTTATATGAGCCTACACTCCACCTGATGCTAAGTGATTACTAATTTTCATGACTGTTTTCGTAAACACATTGAATTAGTACACATTTTCATTTCTCCAATTGATACTAAGCTCTGGAGCACGAGCGATATGTAATCCTGTCAATTAAAAACTTCCATTAGGATTAAAAGTTGAACTGGAAATACGAGGAGATAGCTTAATCCTCACTTAATAGGATTAAAACAAGTCAAAGATAAATTTTATTTGAGAACAAATATTGTGTCGTTATTGGTATGTATTCTGTTGATGTTACTCATCGACCATTGACAATCATCCAAATTGGTTCACCTAGATAAAATTACTATGGTAATATAATTGGAACGAAGTTCTTTACCTCGCGTTATCGAAAGGGGGCTAGACGGAAAAGAATCTTACGAAAAGTTGTCACGACAATTTTTTTGTTTTAGATGATTATCGCTAGATGGCGCTGTAATCAAAATCTTTTAAAACACGTTCCTTATCGCGCGTTATGTTAGGAAAAAAAATATACGATATCTTTTAATCGAAAGGAACTAACATTGTCAAATAGTGTTTCACATAATTTCGATGCCGGCCAATGCATACAAAACCCCCGCTTACATGTTAGTCAGCAGTCATTAAGTGAGCCAATATGTACAAGTAGAGAAGAGTAATTTGTAAATAGATTTATTTCTGTATATTTTTTATTTTGTAGTTAAGACTGTATCTTGAATGTCATGTTACCAAAATAACATAGCGTGGGTTGAACACTTGACGTTTTCGCTTACGAAATATGTATGTAGTTGTTTAACTTAGTCAAAATATTTGATGGCTTTTGAACTTAGATATTTATTTTAAACTCTATTCTAGGGTCTGTGAAGTCTATTTTTTTTTTAATAGTGTGTGTCATGTGAGAGTTGAACCGCTCGAAAACTTTAAACTCATAATCATATCATAGTCAGCATCTGAAACCGTTTCAAATCACTACCTACAATTTCAATTATTATAATTATTGTTAATCTAATATATAAAATTGTCGTGTCACGGTGTTCGAACTTGAACTCCTCCGAAACGGCTCGACCGATTTTGATGAAATTTTTTGTGCTTATCCGGTACCTATGAGAATCGGCCAACATCTATTTTTCATCCCCTAAATGTTAGGTAGTCCACCCCTAATTTTTTTTTTCGGCGCAGACGAAGTTGCGCGAGTCAGCTAGTATTGTTTATATAAATATTGGTAAAATTGTTACAAAGTTAAGTTTTTACCTAGGATCGGGGCTGTGCGATGGAAAACTTTTAGACTGCCACAGTGCAGGACCAATTACAGTCAGCATTTACCGTTCTACCGTACCTATGTGTTCATGCTATAACGATATATGCCCGAGACTCGATATCTTCTGTGCATCGGTTCCACAAATAAAGAATTTCTTTGGTTTGTTCTAATAACGACGTACTTGGATTTGTTTTCTTTGTTCTCACTTTTTTATCATCATAATTTTTTGCGTTAACGTGTATAATTTTTGATTTGCATGCTGTGTCTATATCCAGCAGGTCATTCATATCACACAATAGAAATTAAGTTAGCTCCTAATGTCTAATGTTTGTAATGACCAGTTTTGTAGTCTATTAAAATTTTAAAAAAGGCCGTAGTGCGTAACGCAGCGTGCCGTATCTCATAACTGACACTGAGTGTAGACGATAGGAGGTTTTAGTGCAGTTCGACTCCTACGTACCCCACCTGTGGGTGGGTGGGTGGAAGAACGGCTATTTTCTTTCTATTAAAAAGCATTAGAACTATCAAATATCTCTCACTACCTACAATATTTTTCGTTGGTATTAGGTTGAAACGCTGGTAATAAACTTAATACACTTTGCATGCCGAGAAATATTTACACCCCGATTTGGCAACAATGGGTATTTAAGCTTGAAAGGGTGGTTTATGAACTGAAAAAAGGCTAATAACAGTTTTATAAGTAAGTAACGTTATTTTTGATTTATGGATAATTGGTTTAGGAAATGTAGGTTCGCAAAGGTTGTGACTTGTCCTTCTTTCAACGAGGTTTGAGTTCTATTTGGTAGGTCGTAGATGGCTGTCCTGCAGTGGCTAGATATTGTAGTTGTCCATGAGCTACGGTAACCGCATTCCATCAGATAGGTCGTCTACCTATGGTATAACAACAATCTAAGAAAAAGTGGCGGCGCGACGGGAAGGAGTGTCGAGCGCGTAACGCGTCGCGCCGTCCCTCCAAACCTCCAATGGGTTCTGGCCTCAGCCGGGGTTCGGACGCTGAGTGTGAGCGGTTGGAGGTTTTAGTGCGGTTCAACTCCCACATACCCCGCCCGCGGGGGTATATATTTACCCCAATTTATATATATAACAAAGAAGAAAAAGGTGGGTTGGTTTGTCCACTCATCACTCCAACACTTTTGTGCCTCATTGAGTTTAATAATTGAATTATTTTGTATTCAGCAATTAGAACACAAAATAATTGAATTTCTTCAAAGAGGCAATTTGTCAATATATTATTCTCATGTATTTGTTTTCTGTATTGACTCGCAAGCAAAGCCAATGAGTCACCTAATTTTGAGAGGTTACAATCACTTATAGACCACTATGATTTCAGGCTATATTGGTTATTAGATGGCCACTTTCAGACCTTATGATAGTATTACTGTATAGCCTGATTATATGGCTATCACATGGTATGGCCTACTCTCTGATAAAAGAGCTTCGTTGTTGATCTGCTGAAGTCGTGGTGGCCGAGTGGTCGAAGCGCGTCCTTCCGTACGGGAGGTCGCCGGTTCGGCTTGTACCTCTAAATCTAAATGTGAAAAAGATTTATGTGCAATTTTTCACAACACCACTGGCTAAAAACGGTGAAGGAAAACATCGTGAGGAAACCTGCATGTCGGAAAAGGGTTCTAAAAATCCTTTGAAGATATGTGAAGCCCCCAATCCGCACTGGGCAAGCGTGGTGGACTATGCCTAATCCCTCTTCTGAGGAGACCTGAGCCCAACAGTGGGCAGTAATGGGTTGGTACAGGTACAGGTACAGGTTGATCTTCTTATTTATTATTATATAGAGTTATTTTCCTCTTCTGATTAGGACTATTACCAGAGTTAGTGATCACTTTGCTTCAGGTGGTCCTGCTTATCTCAATTTAAGCTTATGAATGCCAATCCCAAAAACAACAATTAAGATCATTATCAATCAATGCTTTTAGTAAATTACTTCGTTCGATCACGGGAAGACACTCTGACGGATTACCCGTTCGAGATATTTCAGGACATTCAAATACCACCCGTAATGGTAAAGCTTTAAGGTTGGTTTCCGTGTGGAGTAGAGGAGAGTGGAATAATTAAAAATGAAATTTTATTAAACCCCTTTTAAGTAATACACAATTTGAAATAGACTTTAAATGGAGGAACCAGATTACTCGTTGCTTGAGAGATAGTCTTAGAAATTGAGCCTTTCCCGATGTTTTGTTTGATAGCTTAATGATTTATTAGAGAACAGGTGTGGTATTATCGTAAATCGCAATGCTCATGTGTGGCAAACCAATGACGTCTATTAAGACGTTACTATGCTCAATGTACTGTAATGTTCTGTAATAATCCAATATTGCACCCAGATGGGGCTTTGGAAATGCACGTCTTGAATGTTTAGTTCTGCTTAGTCGCATTTTTTAAGAGTTCTTCATCAGATTATAGTCCGACATTTCTAAATAATTTTGAAGTAAGTTCTTTCTATAATTTCTTTATTAACTTGTAGCATCATGCTCCATTTCAAAACCTTTACAAAGTTCATCAATAAAACTATGTGAACTACAACCAAACATCTCCAAACAATGAACGATCAGAGCCCACCTGATTTATCACGGTAAATGCCTATTCAAAAGTTTCTTTCGAAACACTCTCATTAATTGCTTTCTGTAGTTTCGAACCGAAATCAAATCGGGGCTCGGGCTGAAGATGGACCCGCAAAAACTGCTCCAAACTGCCGAGTTACCCCATTAGGTCTATAAACAAGATTGATCTGCCGATCGTGCGGCTACGGTGACCGTTATCTCGGATAGGACTGCGGATAGTTATTCAGCTATGATATTGAATGCTATAGGTAGAGAATTTCATGGTACAGTGTCATTTAGGAAGAAAAGGTCTGGATGCTAAAGTATGTAATTTGAACACGTTTCGTAGACCGATGACCTAATCAGTGTCAAAGTCGGCGAATTGGTCATAAGGTATGATGGTCGGCTGGTCTATATACAGTTGAAGACGTTTACCACTTAATGACAACAATGACAATGTTAAGAGGACCCAGTTCAACTGTTCTTAGAAAATCGTTGTCATTAAGAGCGCTTCATTTTCTGACCAGAAATCATCACCATCAAAAAACTGCGCAATTTCGGGTCTTAAGCTCCTCCTCATCAGTTCCTCGAAATTTAATTTACCTGGTCATTTAAACGTACACTTGATTAATATATTTTGGTTCTTTAGAATTTTATTCACTATAAATTAGATTTAAAATCGCTTAGCACCAGCACTGCGCAACAAACCTAAGGACAAAGTGTTATCCGTTCATAGCAACTTCAGTAACAGTCTCGAGAACGGTCTCATGGACACTAATCGTCGTGGACTTGCTTGCTGGATCCTTAATGGATTTTAGAGTGATGAGGATATGGTAGCTGATCAATGTGATGATGAATATTCATGTGATTCAGAATGAAGATTGAGAATGATAGAACTTATGCATCAACATGTAATTCTTTATATTAAGCCAAATAGTAACTGATCATGAATCTTTACGGGACACAGCGAAGTCACTATCTGTGCCTTCTTTTTTGGACAATAGGAAATCGTACTGTTACCGCCCCACAGGTGGGCTATACGGGAGTCAAGCTGCACTAAAACCTCCTGTCACTCACGTTAGGTCGAACCCCGGCTGAGGACAGATCCCAGCACGAGATAGGGCGTGGTGACGCGAAGCGTAGCACGCCAAGGATTAAGAGTCACCCTCAACCTATCTGAGACTTACATAGGACTCTCTTCAAGCTCTTGAAGAAGGACAGTCATGGCGCTCGCAAAACACCAAAGCGTAAAGTTTATTCCATGGTCAGAAAAACTGAAACGAACTGTGTGTGACCATTATTATATTTAAAAAAGATCAAAAAAAAAAGTCGTGGTGGTCGAGGCGCTTCCTTCCGTACGGGAGGTTGCGGGTTCAAATCTGGCCGGTTTGTACCTCTAAATCTAAATGTGAAAAGATTTATGTGCAATTGTTCACAACACCACTGACTATAAACGGTGAAGGAAAACATCGTGAGGAAACCTGCATATCGGAAAAGGGTTCTAAAAATCCTTTGAAGATATGTGAAGTCCCCAATCCACACTGGGCAAGCGTGGTGTACTATGCCTCATCCGTCTTCTGAGGAGACCTGAGCCCAACAGTGGGCAGTAATGGGTTGGTACAATACAATACAATACAACCTCATCTAAAGCTGAGTAGTGTGATTATAGAAAAATGATGGTATCATCTCAATGTATTCACCAAAACATCCTCAAGATTTCTTCGTATCACCTACTTTAATACTTATATAACCTATAATCCAGGATTTTCTTCGCTCCAACGTACAAAACAAACACGCTTCGTGTAAGACTCTGAATAAATAATACATAACACTATGTTCTTAAAAGCAAACGAAATTTTACCATTTCACACGTGCAGGGGAGGCTATACAAGAAATAGTAATTTTACAGAAGTAAATTTTCAAATAAAAGAGGCTTAAGAAAAGTCCTGTATAAGTAGGTGATTGATAACGGCTCGTCATTGCAGATGTTCATGACGGTAATCACTTTCCATCAGGTGGGCCGTAAGCTCGACCACTGTAATGACTGAGCAGTGAAGCCCAGGAACTCGAGGAAAAGCTAACTTGTTTTGGGCCCCGTAACGAACTTGATCAGAAGATAATGTGAGTAGGAACCATAAGTTTCGATATCTCTTCTCGCAAAGCGGGAGACAATAAAAAAATGAAAATACATGACACCAGAACTGTATGTAATGATTAAAAAATACAAATAAAAATACTTCTGTAAAGTATTCTAGGACGATACCATAAAAAATGTAATAAAATCGATCGCACAAACTCGCGTCCAAATTGGGTTACTTAAAAATCTATGTGTTTATGTACAATGTTTTTATGGCCGAGGGTGGACACGTGGGAAAAATTTGTTACGACCTTGTCCTTCTTAACCATTGAACTGGGACATAACCAAAATGGTTTTCTATTTATGTGAGAGTTATTTATATATTGTTTCATTTTATGGAGATAGTGCGTTGTTGCTCAAAATTTAATATTGAGTTACATTATATTGAGTTTGAGACAACATGTAATAAATTTATTTTGAAAGTATTTTTCAAATCACATAATGAAAACTATTTAATAGAGAATTTTACACTCATCTGACATTATGAAAAATGACGGAAGAATGAAAGATATATTCTAGTTTTCATTAGATTAATTTTTATTCAACTACTAGCTGGCCCACACAACTTCGTCTGCGTCACATAAGGAAATTTTCTCATCGTTTAAACCTTCCCTGTACTTCTACGAATATTTGAAGATTAAAATAAGCCAAATCGGTTTAGTCGTTCTCGAGTTTTAGCGAGACTAACGAACAGCAAATCATCTTTTAATATATAAAATTGTCGTGTCACGGTGTTCGAACTTGAACTCCTCCGAAACGGCTCGACCGATTTTGATGAAATTTTTTGTGCTTATCCGGTACCTATGAGAATCGGCCAACATCTATTTTTCATCCCCTAAATGTTAGGGGTAGTCCAGCCCTAATTTTTTTTTTCGGCGCAGACGAAGTTGCGCGAGTCAGCTAGTTTTTATATATAAGATTGTGTAAATAAATATCTTTAAATGTTTTTTTGCTATTGTAATTTACAGAAACGCAATTTAGTTATTATTTATTTCAAGAAGATTATATTACCATTATATGTATACACAACGTCACTAGCTGGTAAACTCCTGCTCTTACAAATCGGTCAAAAAACCAAAAAGATTCATAAAATACATGATAAATTGAGGTCACGGTTCCCCTCGGATATGATATAGGAATCAGTATATAAACGGGATATGACGTAACTTTGTTCCTAACTATGTTACGGACACTACGAAACTTCCGTAAACTAGATTTAGAAACCGTCACGAGTTAGGAATCTTTTTGAGGAGTTAAAGAAATTTGATTTTCTGTATCCGATTTTTTTGTGAATAAAAAATATATGCGTTTGCTGTCAGTGACGCAGACAAAAATAACTAAGCAAGTTTTCTTTTATTAAACTTTAATGCACACTTTGGGACATGTACGGAGATAATGCCTACGACATTTTCTACCAGTGAACCAAAAGTGGTGTAGAGAAACACTATTGTAAGATTTTTCACAACAAATAAACCTTTCGAGTCTCAAATTGAATTTTCAATTAGCAAATCCATAATATCCCCCCACGACCTACCTAAAGAAAGCGCTCCAACAACCACACGGCCACCACGACTGTTAATTACTCGCTATTCTTTCTTTATTGCACGCTAAACAAGCTTACGGCCCATCTGATGGTAAGCGGTCACCGTCGCTCATGAACCTCTACAATACCAGGGCAATGAGGGGCTGTTATCTATAACCTACCCATACAGGACTTTTCTAAAACCTCGTTTAAAAGGGACATGTCATAGCGCTCTATTCGACTAAAATAGGTAATATCCTAATGCGAACTGGGCTTTAACCTCCTTTTTTTGTTACCGCTTACCTCATTGAAGTCATGTAGATCTATAAGTTTAATCGCTTTAATTGGTAATAGGCTCCGTGAATTTACGAGAGCCCATTTTAATGTATAGGGCGGAGATCCGCTAACGGCTTACGCGGTCCGCCTACTGATCCCGATTACAAGATGATCCAGTTAACGTTTTTTTTGATATTTTATACTGTTGTGTTTGTCATGAGTTTATAAATTTACCTGCAACTTCGTCTGTGTCACAAACTGGAGGGTTTTGAAAGCTTTTACGATGTAAGTGCAAAGAAATGAGTTATTATGGAATCATATTTAAAATCTGTTACATTATCAGTGTTTACTATATTATGCATGTATTTTATACATAAACTAGCGACCCGCCCTGGCTTCGCACGGGTGCAAAGCTGGTACAAAATTAAATACACTACAGAAAAACTATGAACGTTGTATATAAAAACATAGCGGCCCGCTCCGACTCAATAAAAATGGTTAATGTGGGTTATCCCTAAAAGATAAACATATACCATCACGGACTTTTTTGTAGACCTTTGTATGGTGTACAATACTGTAGTACATGAATTTAATTTAACTCGTAGGGTTTAGACAGCGTTTTTGCTAAATTGCTAAATAAGCCCAAAAAAATAGGTTAATTTACGACATCACGTTAGAAACCTCTAAAATTAGCAGTATATTATTATGATGCATGTATTATACATGTAAACCTTCCTCTTGAATTACTCTATATATTGGAAAAAACCACATCAAAATTCGTTGCGTAGTTTTAAAGATTTAAGCGCACATAGGGATATAGGGACAGAAAAGGCGACTTTGTTTTATACTATGTAGTGATTTTCCTCTTGAATCACTCTATTTATTTGAAAAGGTGTAGCAAAATCCATTGCGTAGTTTTTAGACTTTAAGCATACATATGAAGAGACAGACACCACTTTCTTTTATATTGATAGTGATATGTCGCAACGGATAATAAGCAATACGAAAACAAAACGAGTCATAATTGAGCACTTACCATAGTTTCACCTTCGGTTGACGCGTAAACGAGCTAACGGACCACCTGATCGTAAGCGGTTACCGTCGCTCATGGACCTCTGCATTGCCAAAAGACACTGCGGGCCGCTACCTACGGCCCACCCTTAACGAATCTCTTAAAGTCCGCCATTTATGTGCATAAAGTTTAATAAACTTTAATAAATAAATATCTATACATATAATAAAATGATAGAAAAGTCAACACTTCAAAATACACTCCCCCAAGGTCAAGCAGCCGATGCACATAACCATACCGCGCTTCAAAATCGATACATTTAGTCGATAAAAAAGTCAGCTTTGTCCGGGGTAAACTAGAAAACTACTGCACGGATTTACTTCAAATTTGGCAAGAATATTGCTTAGAGGTTGGGTCAACACATAGGCTATATATTATCGTACTATCATCTCCGAGGAACAGGATATAAATATAATAATAAATAACACATTTTTTTTTTCTTCTTTTTTTTTTTTTAATATAATGTATAAAATAAGCTAATAAATGGATATGGAGATATAATATATTAATAATAATATATTAATATTTCGCTCCCCGGTTGGGTAAAGGGCCTGATTCAGAAGGCGGTCGTTCTTGACACGACACGTATTGTGAGGAGGTTCCTCTCTCTTGAGCCCTGACCACTGATGGCTTGGGTCGTAGACCCCGTCTCCAGTGGCCCTCTGTTTTTTATATTGTATTTTTAAATTTATTTTTTTGTGATTGTTTTTTTAAAAATATAGTGTAAAAAATGAGCAAATAAATGAATACTGTATATAATAACACATTTTAAATTTCATTCTCCGTTGTCTCCGAGCAACGCCTCTCCAATTAAAGCCCCAGTCTTCTACATAATTTGGCAAATATCGTTACATAAACATATTTCCCATCTCAAAGTACTAATTGCTTGTTGTCCTCGTGAGTAATTTATGCCGGCAGCCTCCGAAGCCTCTCTACTTGTTGATTTATGCCCTTAGTTTACCGAGCGGGTTTAGCATTTATGTAAGTATTAATGTTAAAATTCATTATAGCTTCAAGGTGTGTTTGGTGCTATTGTAAGAGATAATTTTTTGAGAAGTATAATGTAAAAAAAACATTGTTTTTGATTCTAAAATAGCAAAGACTTGTCTGATTTTTTTTTTATGAATAGTGGACTAACTTCGACTGTGATAAAATGACGTTTTAAATCGATGTGAGTGCAGAAAAATATAGTTTTTATTATAAACAACTCAAAAACCAAAACTCTCTCTCAAAACTCTGACTCAAAAACCTGTCATCGTTTCTTTACTATTACGTATTCATTAGATATGTAAACCCATTGAATCACTCTACCCATCAAAAGTAGCTACATCAAAATCCGTTTTATACTTATAAAAATTTAAGCATACATGCATACAGATAGCGTGGAGAGACTTTTAAACTATTGCCTGTGAAAATTATAACTTTCAATAAATCAATCTCCCATATTCACCCGGAAAATCTGCTTCAAAAATACAGTATATACCTCTATAGTTTCGACGCTGAGTAAAGTTTAACATAAAACCGATGACCTGAAAATCTTTGTTGGAACAAACTCCAGTAGACTGGATATTAAATTTCATTCAGAAAACCACAAACGTGTTTCAGATATTACGAAATTGCTTTGTTAAGGCACAAACGAAGATTTTGTAAAGGTATAATAATAAGATTTATGTATATCAATAAAAAACAAAGGATTTGATAATCTGTAGCATTTTTTTATTGCCTC
This sequence comes from Trilocha varians, assembly GCA_030269945.2. Lineage (NCBI taxonomy): Eukaryota > Metazoa > Arthropoda > Insecta > Lepidoptera > Bombycidae > Trilocha > Trilocha varians. Next base: position 8,961,836 of record AP028270.1, on the reverse strand, counting down.
GTTGGCAGACGGCTCACCTGATCGTAAGCGGTTACCGTTCCTCATGGACCTCTGCATTGTCAGGGGACACTGCGGGGCCGCTACCTACGGCCTACCCTTAAGGACTCTCTTTAAGCCTCGATTGTCAGATCTCGAAAACCGGGAATCGAACACGGGACCCGTGAGTTTAGTAGCCACGGTTACTCAACACTAGACCAACGAGCTTATCGTGAGATTATTGGTATAAAACTCAGTCAAATGTCACGTGAATCGTAAACTCTTCATACAGCGTAAAATCATCATGAAAAATAATCCTCTTAGTTTAAACTTTGTACTTTTTTGTTAATCTGGATTATTTCAGGTAAAAACGAATATTAAAATTGGATGTATGGAATCATTGGTCGACGAACCGTTGATAAGAGGATTTTGTTAAATATAACTATTTGATATAAAAAAGTATTTTTTATAATTTTATTTTTCAGTATTTATAATTTCATGGGTGCTATTTGATATGACGGCGTAAATAGTGTGCTGAGGTGTAATGACGTAATTAGTCGATCTTAGTTTTGTTTTGTCAGGAATGACGTCACAATGTCCACTTGAACACTCGATGATCAACACTTTTGAATAAAAACTTCAAAACAACGAGTTTTAACAGTTTATTACTTTACATCAAGAGGTCCGTTCGCCTCGACAATTCAGACACGAATGAATAATAACAGCGGCCAACGCTTGTATTTATAGCGAGTCTCCACTTCCAACTACCCGCACGGTGAATAGGTGGGTTTCCCTTGTTACCACCCCGTTAGATATAAAAAAGTATTTTTTATTATTTTATTTTTCAGTATTTATAATTTCACGGGTGCTACATAGATCTAAGTATGTTCGGTTCTATATGTTACTTCGTTACCCGCAAGGCCAACCTTGATAGGTACAAAGTTGAATCTCTAATGCCGTGTTTCCATATTGGCTCACCAACGTCCAACGCATGTAAAAACAAATGAAGGTGACGTCCGAATAACTAAACAAAATAATGTGTACCTACTATACTTTCTGATCTGTGACTATGTGAAACATCAAATGACAGTTTTTGAGGCAATAAAAAAACTATCAGCTTGTGCCAAAAAATCCTAGGTTAAAACTATGTTTTCAAATATAAAATTTATTATTAACAAAAATAATCTCTTAAAAGTAGGTGTTACTATCAAAATAAAACAATTCTCAATTAATTCTATTTTGATTTTTAATTCTATTAGTTTTAAGGTTAAACTCTTAAACTTAAAAATATAAACAATACAATTTAACACACAATTTAGTTGAAAATTCTTTTTTCCCCGGCTTTACGTTCCAGAAAAAAAACTCTCATTCCGTCGACAAACTAAGTTATCCTGACACCAATTTCGCGACGTAAAGTGAAATTTTCTTTAGTGAATTTTAGAAAAGTTAACTGAGTTCTAAAGGAGCTATCCCTTGAAGTGTGCTTTTACTTTGTTTCGAGAATATTCTCAACAAGATTGGCTTTCGTACCAAGTTTAGGTCAGGGACGCATTATTCTTATTCGCGTGGTTATCTTAAAATAAACTTATTCAGACACTCGCGGTTTTCTATAAACGGGTTGTTACCACGATATTTAATTAATTGAGTTGTCTTGATATTTCAACGTTGTTGCAAACGTCATGATCACGAGAAGACTGGATACTGCGGGTCGCACACATCAATTACACATCAATTACAAATTACAGTTCTGTTATTTTAATTAACTACCTAAATGCACTAAAAATAAAGTTTATATTTCACCAGCAAAATAGCTCTAACAAAAGGACAATCTCTATTTAAATTAAAATGGTCTATTCGTTAACAAAATAAATTAGACTTGCAGTGAACTTTCGAGATATATTGAGCTTTCAAAGTGCAGATTAAGCTTCAGGTCTCGCAACCAAATTGAATTTCTGAAGAAACTATTTAGTCTCAGGTCTTCACATGTTTTAGTTTGTAAATGAATTTTCATTATGTGGTGTGGTTGTTTTGTGGAATAATAGATTTCAATACGATAGAAAATTGTTTATTGGAACATAAATTTAGTTAATTAAGAAGTATTGAATTAAATCACTTTGATTGGATAATTAATTAGAATGAAAGTTAAAAAATGGGACAAATTATTTTTTTTAATATACTTCTGATGATATAGGTGTTATGTCCGATATTCGTCTATGACAATTTTTAATCTGTAATCATAATTGTATTTTTTTTTAATATCCCAGTCTGTTTGTTCTGTATTTTTCTTTTAATTGCTATTGTTGTTTTATTTTTTTTTACTTGTTAACTTTTAAATCGTCTTATTTTTCATTTTTTAATTGTATTTAATTTTTACTTTTGAATATTTTTTTTATTGTATGGTCTTTGACGGCTAATTTAAAATAGGCATACAGTCGGCACCTATAATTGTGTTAGCATTAAATTTATACTGGAAGTATCTTAATATATCTGTACTAGCTGCCCCACGCAACTTCGTCTGCGTCGAAAAAAGAAAAAAAAAAATAGGGGTGGACTACCCCTAACATTTAGGGGGATGAAAAAAAATTTCAATAAAATCGGTCAAGCCGTTTCGGAGGAGTTCAAGTTCGAACACCGTGACACGAGAATTTTATATATTAGATTGCATGTCACCCGAAGTGTATAACATGTTGGTGCCCTTTATAAATAAATAAATAAATAGATGCTGCAAAAATAATTTAATTTGTCATTTATGATGATCTTAAATCTTAAACTTGACTTATAATAGCATAGCTGATAATACTCCAATAAATGATAACAAAATAAATTAGTAGTAAAAACCTTATTTAATTTATAGAAATAAATAAAATTGGGGTGTCTGTTTGTAGTATTAAAAAGCTTTCTACTACATGTACATACCAAACTATATATTGCTTTTTTTTATTGCCATGTAGGCAGACGAGCCAACGGGCCACCTGATCGTAAGTGGTTACCGTCGCTCATGAACCTCTACAATGTCAAGGGACATTGAGGGGTCGCTACCTACGACCTAACTTTAAGGACCCTCATCCAGCCTCGTTTGAAGAAGGACAAGTCATAGCGCTTTGGGAATACCGAAGAGGGGAGCTCATTCCATAGCCGTTTTTAAATATTTAGTCTGCTATTTGTACCGGCTAATCTCTGGAAAGGCTGGACCGATTTGGATGGGACTTTCACTGGCAGATAGCTTATGTAAGGAGGAGTAACTTAAGTTTTTATTTTAGGAAATTCCTGTCAATAATTCCTATGTGACGCAGACGAAATTGCGAAGATCAGCTAGTGTTATATAAATTCACTAACTACTTGACGCCGGTTCAGCATACTGTAGAAACGTAATACCTCTTTTTTCCGTTTCAGTTTCAATAAAAATAAAACATTGAACTACTTTCAGAAGCACATTTTTTCAACTTTCATCATTAAACTTTAAGCTCCGAAGTTTTTTAGTTGGCAGCGTTTTATCGCACGAAAATGTGAAGTATTTACGATTTATTGCGTGAAAATTACTACTATTTATTGTGTCTCAGTAATTACTAATTCGTCTGCGTCACAAAAGGAGAAATTAGAAAGTGATATAGGTGTAGAAAAATGTGTTTTATTCCCCAAAACATAGGCAAGCATAGATTATGCCTAATCTCTCTTCTGAGAATACTTGACAAGTCTGTCTGTCCGGCAATGGGCAGACAGAGTTGTTACAGTACAGTACACTTTATTCATGACATCACCCACACAAATATGGGGGCGGCGCGATGGGAAAGAGTGCCGAGAGCGTAACGCGTCACACCGTCCCTTATAACCCCGCGCTGGGTTCTGGCCTCAGCCGGGGTTCGGATGCTGAGTGTGAGCGGTAGGAGGTTTTATTGAGGTTCAACTCCCACATACCCCACCCGCTGAATTCCTCCAACTGAAAAAAAAAACCACACAAACACCTTCAAAATTACCAGTGTTTCTCTACTACATTATACCTATGTTATAGTTATAAATCTTCTCCTTGAATAGTTCTTTGGAAGATTAATTAATATTTAAAACCATTTTTAGTAAATTACAAAACCTAAGTGAGGTTCTTTGATCAAAAATCTCTCTAAAATCTATCGTGATTTTAAAACGTTCAGTAAACTATCCTGTCAAAGTCAGTCCGGTCAAAAAACAAGAATTCAAAGTGATATTCCCTGGAGCTCCATTTGGCGTGCCGAAAAAACTACGTTTGAGGAAGACCGGTTAAATTGGACCAGTCGTTCTGAAATTAAAAAAGTTTTCATTCAATGTTGCTATTAAAATGGTAGAAATTTAAATGTATTTGCAATTGGAACTGTACAAACATAATCTTTGTTAATACTTTCATGGATTTTCAACGGGTTCTTACCACGATATTTCATTAATTGAGTTGTCTCGATATTTCAACGTTGTTGCAAACGTCATGATCACGAGAAGACTGGATACTGCGGGTCGATTTAAGAGCAAACAAATCACTGGATACAATTACATAATCCTCAGGTACTATCTTCTGAACGTGGTAAGAACCCATTGAAAATGCATGAAAGTATTATAAAAAACGAGTGTCTGAATAAGTTTATAGTCTTTGTTTCCTGTATCTTTGTTTACAAGGTTTTTCGGTATGTTCCAATTGCATCTTTTAACAGTGACATTTTAAAAGGATGGTTATTAAGCAGTAGCGAACTTATATTATATTTTGAACAGGGTACAGGCAGAAGTGTATATCTGACTTAATTTTACAAATGTAGGTACATCTTTCGACCAATTTTATCACATTTTAGTTAGTAACACGAAATAATAGTCATTGGTAATCAGATCTTGATAAAATCAAAGGGGTCAAACACTTTTGGAGCTATGTTTAAACATGTACTTTTTAGTAAGAAAAACTTTACAATCTACACATTATTTCTACTTTCTATGTAATGGTATAATAATTGCATCTCTGAAGTGGCAATGAGCAGGACACATTGTGCGAAGAACGGATGGCCGATGGGGCCGAAAAGTTCTGGAGTGGCGGCCACGTACCGGTCGGCGCAATGTTGGTAGACAAGATGGACCGACGATCTGGTCAAGATTGCGGGAGGTCACTGAATCCAGATGGCGCAGGACCGGTCGATGTGGCGAGGTTTGGGGGAGGCCTATGTCCAGCAGTGGACGTCTGTAGGCTGATGATGATGATGATGATGTAATGGTCGGTTACTCATCACACTTTTTAAAACTTACCTTGAGAGAGACATGTGATAGCGTTTCTCGAAGACAATTCGAAAGCTAGATGCGTGCCTAAAACCAAGTCTGTCTCAGGATCGTCATAAAAGATTTCTTCATTATCTAACATTATTAAATCCAGACCTTATTAGGGCAGTTCATTGTTCATAAGCTCAGCAATTCCAGACATACGCGTGTTTTTAATGTACCTAATCCGAGACAATGTCAGACTTTCCTGGAAATAATTGAATAATATATTTCGTCTAATTACGTCTTTCCGGATTTTCCCTGGGATTTTTGTCTTTATTCCTGTTCTTTATGTTTATTGTAATATCATTGTGAAATTAAGTGTGTTTGATAAAATTTCATGTATGGTAGTTCCATCGTCACACGAGGCTTGAAGAGAGTCCTTAAATGTACTAAGAAGTCTATGAACAACAGTATCCACTTACGGTCAGGTGAAATTACTCTTGTTATTTCGCCTGTCCTGAAAAAACTACATAGATTGGGTATTCAAATCGGCTAAAAAATAACTAGAAAAGTAATCATACTTTATAAATACATGTAAAATACAGCATTGCAGTTGCAATCAAGCTAAAAAACTTGTAAAAAAGTTTTTACTGGGTCTTTCTTATCAAGAGACTGAAATGTTCATTCGTACTGGTTTGTGACTTTTCATCTTGCGCGCACTTTTCTACTTAACGCTCTTCTTCAAAATACTCATAAACACGTAGGTACACACTCACACACACACACACTCACAACACCTACAAACACTACATACACAGACTACTCACCGTTTTGCTATTCAAATTAATAATAACCTATGTTTTGTCTCACTATCCACTAAGAAGTTATTTTCTGTTTTTCAAGATTGTAATTTGGTATCGATACAAACGGTTAATTCTACTGATAAATGTATTTGTAAGATCTCCACGAGACAAGCTTAACCTAGTGTGGAGATCTAATGGTTCATTGTATATTACACTGTAAATATTTGGCTGAATAAATATTTTTAATCTTAATCTTAAATAAGAACATCTGAGTATGCATGTATGTGTGGTTGTTTGTTAGTTAAAAATGGTAAGGTTGTGTAGCTTGTACCTACGTCAGAATAACACATAGCCTACATTTGGATTCGGTATAGTAATTGGGAGAACAACTTCTGGTAGAATCAAGCTTATGTTCATAATATGTAATCCTAATGAATATTTTTTCACTTTGTACACTTAATTGAAGCTTATGAACTGATATTATTTGGCAGCCACGATATATTCTGGAATGCTTCTCCATCACACACTGAATCAGCTATCATGAACACGATGTACAGAAGTTATCCATGTAGTACGTTTTTTTGTTTTTTTTGTTTTTATGTTTTTTTTTCACCTATACAGCCTATTTATTAATTAAATTTTAAATTGTCATGTATAGGTCTGAATTTTTCTTTTCTTTTATTTTAATTAATTGTAGTATTTATTTGTTTTTATTGTTTAGTAATTAAGTGTCTGCCTTCGTTCTAAAGGTTCTGCCTGAAAACCAGTGCTGTATTAATCGCAGCAATATGATGAGGCAGATTCCTTTTGGACACACAAACTAAGTTATTTATTTTTGTTTTTAAGTGTGTTATGTGTGTTTAATAAAAATATTTTCTTTCTTTCTGGATCAGAACAAACGGAGGCAGAACTGGAACGTCAACGTCAGTACCTTTTGTTATTAAAAGTGTGTCAATGTAACAATATTATTGTAGTACAAGATAATCTTTTTTCTTTTGTCTTTTATACCGCTCTTATTATTTCTTTGGTATTTCTTTTTTGGTATTAGCAGGTAAATTAGAAATCAGATGGGCCTACCACATGGGCATCGTTTATCGTTGCTCATGAATTTCAGCAATATCGGTACACGGAGATGTTTAAAGGAGCATATGACCTTGACTTCTGCACTTTACCAATACTCTATAACACATTCCACAATGAAAAATCGTACCGCAAACCCGAAAAATTTCAAAACTGTTTCGCTAAAAAGTACCTTTGAAAATAGAATGCCAGCCGGTACCGTTGCTATAAAAACGTACGAGAAAACCCCGTAACACCCCCGATATAAAATATGAAAGACTGAGCGGAATTCTCCGGGCACCCGACCGCGTTCGGCGATCTCCGCCCCGGTTCGGGCGAAGTCGGTTGCCGTAGCGGCAGTTCCCTTTCAGCCCCCGTAGCGCGTTTACGTAGCGCTGTTTTATCAGTGATTTGCGGTGCATGTGATATTTGTATTGAATACTGTGTTTTTTACATGTGTGACGTCAGATCATGTGTTGTGTTTTCGTGTGTTGGCTGTCGGGCTCTTTGATGTCGCAAAAATGGTAAGTTTTTTTTGGTATGTCGCATTGGTGTTGCCGTGATTTTTGAGATGTGTTGGAGCTGTGGGTTCGTAGGTTTAACACCTTGTGGAAGGTGCTTAATATTTGACAATTAAATTTGGTAAAAAATTGTATAAGTATGTTTTATTTGTTGTGGTAAATTTAGTTCAGAAAGGCGTCGAAAAGAATTTAGTATTTAAAAGTGCTCCTTTTAATATAGCGTCTAAATGGGCCTACAACTATGTAGTTCAACAATTTTTTGAAGGGGTAAATACAAATTGACAACCTGTCTCATAGTAAATAATACCACAAGCCAGGACAAGCCATTATTTTGACGGAAAAGGAAAAAAAAGCTGTTATTAATACTACCAATCAATCACATTTAATTTAGCTAAAAATTTCACTTGTTTTATTTTTATTTTTCGAGGGTACTTTTATCTTTCAAATGAGTTTCAGAATTCCTTGATTTCTATGGGTAATAGTACTCGCTATTTACTAGATGTGACATTTACTCACACTACTACACTTTTTTTTTGCTCGTGTAACATATTATTATTGGCATCATTCTAACTGCCCATATAAACAATTAATTAATATTGTGATTGATATTATTACCCTATCAGGTCTTCACGATACAGGCCAGGCCTAGTGTGAGGGCCACTGGAAACATATTATTTGTATAATAGTTTTGTAAATGAAAGTGATGTTACGGTATTGTTACAAAATGTACTTTCTTTTTTGTATTTATACTCTCATTTAACTTTATTACAAACTCATATTTTCACTAAAAAAAAAAAAACTTGTTTACCCGCCATTGTAAATACATTAAAAGGATCACGAAATACCTACATTTTTTTTTTCAAATATAGACCTACGACATCGTAGGGATCGTAGGGTGTTCCCAGAGGTCTGTCACATTTCTTTATGTACTTTACGTTTTATTTTTGGTTCATCTTTGTGTCTGTGGAATTACTTTTCTTTTTTTTCTCTAAAACTTTAAACCAAATTTAATGTCTACCTTTTTTTGATCGACACACTTGATGGTAAGTTACCACAAAAACCTTTGCCACGCTATGTTATAGCTATCTTGAAAGGCCTAATAGGCAATGCTATTGATCAAGTCATGAAATTTGGTCTAGAATTTATTTAGAAGACCTAACCTCACAATAAGAACAGACCTTAAAAAACTGTTCACAATGCATGAAATTCCGTTTAAATTTATAGTTTATAATTGTTAAGAAGGCCTTGGTCCACATTTTGTAAAAGCGTTACGGCATCGTTTATTGTAAAGGCAAAATGTCTAGATTTTTAGCCTTTACAGGCTTTGATAATATGGACAGGCGTTTAGACGTAAAGGCTTGAAATTCTGTCTAGTATCCTAGACCTAACTGATAAGGTTTGGACCCTTAAAAGTTTGAAATTTTGATATGAAATAGATCTCTTTGCATCTAATAATTATGAGTTGGCAGTGTTACTATTTAAATTATTTTCAATTTTACTGTGCCCTTACTGCCTACTGCTGGTCTCAGGTCTTCTCAATAGAGTACGCTTGGCCAATGCGGATTGTGGACTTCACATATCTTCAAACCTGACATGTTCAAGATCTGTATCACGGGAGACCGTAACGGTAATCAAAGGGGACCTGAGTCCAGCAGTGGGCAGTAATTGGTTTGTACAGTACAGTACAGTACAGTGATACAGGTCTGACCTAGAGTAAAGACGATTGTTAGTCGTATCAATTATTGGTGTTTTTTTTTTGATAAAAAGTCAAGTTTCGTTTATTTCTGATCAGTTAGGATTCCAAATAAAATGCCTAGCACTGCAATCAATTTATGTTTTAGTCAGGATATCCATCAACTTTTCTAGCTCTTCTTTTATTGAAGGCTTTTAAATTTTCCGAACGTATGGATATCAATGTTAGACGGATGGTTTTGCTGTGTGATATATAATGCTGTTTTTTCATATTGGCTCGCCAACTTCCGAATGAAAACTGGTAGGCCAACTGTCAAACGGTGTTTTACATAGTTTCAATGACAACCAATAGCCGGTGCATCGGTACTGGTCGCGACAACTGTGAGTTTCGGTGCTGGCCACAGTGCGGGTAGGACACTTAAATCGAGTGCGGTTCGACCCTTGATTTTTACCCTACCGTCGCGACTTCGTGAGCGTGCCCAGTCCCTGCTGCTGCCCCGGGACCGCCGTTTTCGACGATTCCGGACAGCGGAGCAAGGGAGCCGGCGACACAGGTGAGTGGAGACACTTTTATTCTTTAATTAAGTGCATTTACGGGTGGTAGTCTTCACCCTGTTGTAGCTGTGTCCCTATTTTATCGTTCCATGATAAAATTAGGGACTCGAGCGCCACATTGAGAGTTGCCTGACTGTGTCAACCCCCTTAACCCCCCCTGCAGGGGGGGTGAGGCTAGCGAAAGACCCGCACTTGCGCTGCTAGGAGGTTCGAGCCCTCCCCTAGTTATAATTTAATTTTATTTAGTTATAATTAGGTGTAAGTTAGTGTAGGAACCTCATGGGACCCGCCTAACGATAAGTGGTAGCCGAAATCATGCCCGGGGGGGACTCACCCCCCCTTGTTAGCACCCCCGGCCCGTCCCGCGATGCTCGCGGTGGACGTAAAACGAAGAGGGTCGTTGTACAACGAGACCTCTTCACAAACCGTATTCGGGGAGTGGTTCCCGAAGCTCAACCGGGTTCGCCGGACCCGGTAGTCGATCCTCCCGTTCCTCGGGCAGGGCCCTCCTCTGAGAGTCAGGGGGTAGGGGGCATCGGTTCGGGGGAAACTGTGTTTTCCTTGCCGACCGATGCGTCTATGCCAGCCAGGCCTCAGAGGAGGGCCAGGTCCGGTTCGGATCCGGTCCCGGAGGACAAACGTCCTCGCACAGGCCCTTCCTCAATTTCCCTCGAGGTGGAGAGGGGATTGAGGGAAGTATTTGGATACTCCGGCAGTGATTACGAGTCGGACGTATCATCAACATCATCGTCATCATCGAGGGGGCGGGGCCTCGCGCAGCCTTGCGTGCCGTCTCACCCCTCGACCACACAGATATCGACCTCTGGGAGCAGGCCAACGCCCGCGGTGCGTAGGCTTCGTACTCCGCCAGCCTCTCCAACACCTCCTACGTTTTCGCCGATTTCCGGCGGAGCGCCGGCGCAGCTGTCATCGTCGGCTGCCGGACAGCAGGTAGGTGTAGGTCTAATGGACTCGACCCGTTACGCGGAGATCGGTGGAGGCCCTGGCACAGGGTATGCGGACGCGGCTAGGCAGCCTGCGTCTCCGCGCCCGTCTTCATTGACGGCTCCACCGGCTCCGCGCCCCCAACCACAACCCGTGCGGCGAGCTGCCGCTACAACGGCGACAGCACCGGCCGCCAGTACAGCCCTACCCGGTTCTAATAGAACCGGAAGGGGGGACCTCGACCTGCGTCGTCATCCCCCAATAGAAGTGCAGTCGCTCCCCGACTGGCCGCGGCACTTCGCGATTCTAAGGGAGCGACTAGGAGCTGCCCCGAATGGCAGAGCCACCCCTGCGGGTGGCTTTAAATTCATACCTGAGTCTGTCCGGGAGTTCCGGGTGATCCAGGCGTACCTTACGGAGGCCTCCCGGGAGACAGCGATCTCCTGGAACTGCTGGTCCCTCCCGGAGGATATACCCTCCAAGGCAGCCATCCGTGGACTCCCGGGCAACACGGACCCAAAGATTGTGTCCGATGCTCTAGCGGAGCTCGGATTCCCGGCGCGGTACGCCAGGGTGGTCCTGGCCAAGAGGGGTCGACCCTCCAGCGTATTTTACGCGGAGTTAGACCACCTCTCCAGGGAGGACCTCGCCCGGTTATACAGCGTAGAGGAGCTCCTCTACCTGCCGGGGGTGGTGATTGAGGCTTGGAGGCCTAAGAAGGGACCTGCGCAGTGTCATCGCTGCCAGGCCTTCGGGCACTCCAGCGTCAATTGCCACCGAGCAGTCCGCTGTGTACGATGTGCTGGTGAGCACATCGTGGCGGACTGCCCGAGGCCTCGGGACGCCACACCGACCTGCGCCAACTGTGGCAAAGGCCACGCCGCCAATGACCGGCGTTGTCCGGTCTTCGTGCGGAGGGCGCGGGCCACCGGTGCGGTGATCCCACCACGTGTGCCTGAGCCACCGCAAAACCGGGACCCCCGCTTGAGGTCACAACCTCAAGTACAGCCGCGTCAGCGGCCACAGCCCACGCCCCGGTCAACACCGGGCACTTCAGCACCCGGGCAACAGCCCGAGGGTGCAACAAAACGATGGAAGGGCAAGGGGAAGGGAAAATCTTCCCGAACCGACTCAGACTCCTTCGGTCCCTGCAAACCCCCAGGCGACCTCGCTCATGGCGGAAGCGAATGCTCCCCGTGAGCAAAGGCCGCCAAGACCCAGACCCCGCGAGAGGGTGACGGCCGTTGCTACTTCGGCGACGCTTCCCTTGACTTCCTCGGCACCCACCACCCAGGTGGCGGCGCCGTCGGGGAAGAAAAGGAAGAAGAAGAAAAAAAAAAAAGAAGTCGAAGAGCAGCCAACCTGCGGCGGTGGGTACGCGAGCTGCCCAGGAGCAGCCCGTGGCCGCTACATCGGTCCCTTTGCCTCCTCGGCCACCACGTGCCGGAGAGAGGCCTGTGTTGGAGGCTGTAGCCCCTCCACAGTCACTCCAACACGAACCCATGGAGGTAGGGTCTGTGCAGACTCCGACGGGGGCTCCGTCGTCTGCCACCCCACCCCTCCGCACGACGGTCCAGCCTCGAGCCCACCCACGGCCTCAACAGCGCGACGGAGGGATAGCCCCAGGGCATCCCTTCTCCGCCGCAATGCTGTTGGAGCTGTGGGAGAGAGTGTCGGAGGCGATCCGCGAATTTATTCGCGCGATCGCTTCCCTCATAGCCCCCCTCGGGGGACTAATATCGGGATTCGGCCCATTCGTCCCGCAGCATGGATAGGGAGGAGCTGCGGGCCATATATTGGAATCCCGGGGGGGTCCTCCCTAACAGGCTGGACCTCATCCGTTTAGCCCAGGAGTACAGACCGCATGTCTTGCTCCTGGGAGAAACCAAACTTAGACCGACTACGAGGTTTGTAGTGCCTAACTACATCGTGTACCGAAGGGACGAACTGACCCCTGATGGGTTGCCGTTCAGGGGAACGGCGGCTCTCGTCAGGAGGGATGTCGTGCACGATGAGTTAGAGCTACTGAGCTTCACCGACACCAGAACGGTGGGGGTGCGAGTGCAGGTATCGGGGGTCGAACTGCGGATTTATGCCGCGTATCGTCCCCCGGGCTACTACCTCGAGCCGGCAGACATTAGACGGGTCCTGGACTATGACCGTCAACCGACATTGATTCTGGGAGACCTCAACGCAAAACATACTGCGTGGGGCTCTCGGACTATATCGATGGCGGGGAGGCGGTTGATCGATGATGCCGAAAGGGGGGACTACTGTGTGGTCGGCCCCAATGAACCAACGCACATCCCGTACACGGCGAGTCATCGTCCGGATGTTCTGGATGTGTGCGTTCACAAGGGGTTACGGTGCCCGATTAATATCGAGGTACTGTACGACATGGGTACCGCTCACCTGCCGATCTTGGTCACGGTGAGTTTGGGGATCACCCGTGCCGCGGCCCCCCCCTTGAGGCCTAGGGTCGACTGGGAGGCTTTTCAGTCTTCGCTAGTCGACCAATCACCGTTCCAGGATCTGTCTACCCCTGATGACGTCGATGACGCGGCCGTCCGCCTCACTGATTTCATCAGGGGAGCCATAGACCAAGCGACGGCTATGGTGCCCAGCAGCGGGCCCAGATGCAAACTCCCGGCGTCGATTGAGGCGTTGATACGTCGCAAACGACGTCTACGGAAGCTCTGGGCGACCACCAGGTGTCCCAGGGTCAAGCGCGAGCTCAATGCGTTGGAGGAGGAGGTGAAGACGAAGGTCCGTGCCTTCCGGGGCGAATCCTGGGAGGAGCACGTGAGGGAGGCTGGTGACGACCGCACCATGACCTCGCTTCACAGGATCTGTCGTCGCCTCTCCTCCAAACCTAGCCCTGTTTATCCACTCGTGGATGACCAGGGCCTAAGGTGCTTTACGCCGCAGGCTCGCGCCGAAGTCCTGGCTGGCTCGCTGGAAAGGCAGTTCACTCCGAACGCCTCGGTCCCGGAGATGGCTCACTTCCACCGTGTCTTGGAAGAGGGGGTTACCGAATCCCTAGACCCTCGTCTCCCGATGCCAGCGCTTGAGGAGGATCAACTGATCACACCTCGCGAGGTGTATCAGACGATCAAGACCCTCAAGCGCCGTAAGGCTCCCGGGGACGATGGCATCCCTCCCATGGCACTACTATCTATCCCTTCCAACGTTCTGGCAAATCTGTCAGAACTCTTCAATTCCATTCTCCGCACGGGTCACTACCCACGGACCTGGAAAGTGGGTAAGATCATCGTCTTGCCCAAGCCCGGCAAAGACAGGCGTCAAGCTTCCAGCTACAGGCCCATCACCCTGCTCTCGCACGTCGGCAAGTTGTTTGAGCGGTTGCTCCTGAGGAGGATATCTCCGCATATCCACCTCAGACCGGAGCAGTTCGGTTTCAGAGCAGACCACTCGACGACTCTACAGCTAGTCCGTGTATTGCATCACCTTGCGGACCAACGTAACTCCGACCGGTACACGGTCGCAGTCTTTCTCGACATCGAGAAGGCCTTCGACCGGGTATGGCACGGGGGGTTGGTCAGCAAGTTGCAATCCACCGGCCTACCTCATGCCTACTGGCGACTGCTGGGGTCTTGGCTGGAGGGGAGATCCTTCTTTGTCGCGGTCGAGGGGTGCAAGTCGTCTGTGCGCCCCATAACGGCCGGGGTACCACAGGGTAGTGTCCTGTCCCCGATCCTATACGCCCTCTATACCAACGACATTCCCACCCTGGAGGGGCATCTCCGTTGGTGGGAGGAGGATGTGAAACTGGCCCTCTTCGCAGACGACTCGGCCTATTTTGCATCCTCCAGAAGTGTTAAACTTGCCATCTCCAGGATGCAGAGGCTCCTGGATGTTCTGCCTCCATGGTTGGACCGGTGGAGAGTCTCGGTCAACGCGGGTAAAACCCAGGCCCTACTCTGCGGTCCGACCCGCATCAGAGTCGTCCCCCGTCTCAGTCTTCGTGGTGTGGATGTTGAGTTTAGACCCACTGTTCGATATCTCGGGTGCGAGATAGACCGTTCGCTTCGCGCGAAGCCCCAGGTTGATCACGCGATTGGCCTGGCTCGCGCGGCGCGGTTTGTCTTGCGACCGATTCTCGCGTCCGCGTTGCCGATCAGAACTAAGCTCACTATCTACAAGACTTATATCCGTCCACGTATTACGTACGCTGCTGAGGCTTGGTATCACCTCGCACCGCCGTCCCAGCGGAAAAGGTTGCAGGCCCAGCAGAATCTCTCCCTCCGAGTCATCGTCGGAGCAGGCCGTTACGTCCGTAATGACGTAATTGCCCGGGACCTTGAGGTGGAGTCGCTCGAGGAGTTCATCGTCCGGCTCGCCCGTAACATGTACGAGCGGGCCGACCGAGGACCCCACGAGCATCTCCGCAACATAGCTCCCTTGCACGCCAGGCCGCCTGAAGGTGCGGCGTTACCAATGGAGCTGCTGGGTCCCCCGAGATTCCTCGGAGTTAACTACCCTACGGCGTAACAACGTTGTAGGATATAGGCGATCCCCTCTACGTGACTGAGATTTTGTATCGTCCGTCCCGACTGTTATCTGCCCTAAGATGGAGCCCACGGGGGCTACCATCACCCTCCCGGCAGGGAGGTGCGACCCCGCTCCCCGTTAGGGAGCTGTTCCCCCTTCAGGGGACCCCCCACGCTTTAGTGGGGGCTTGTTTTTGTTTTATTTTTATTGTAAGCCCCCTTAAGGGGCTTGTATACCCCCCTCAGGGGTTTGGGTCGCCCAGACTAGGTCTGGGGACCTCTTATTGAGGTCTGGGGTCGCGGAACGGAGCCACGGACTTGTCCGGGACTCCGCCCCGCGTCTCCGGGTCCCACTCCCCTTTTGGGAGTACATCTTCTATTTAGATGTATTGTCACTTCGCTTAACGGCGGAGTGACAAAAATTTTTTGCAAACCTTTCTCTCCCCTTATGGGAATAATCAATCCCCCTTATGGGGATGGGACCTCCAATCGGAGGGCCCCTTTGTGCTGCAGACTTTGGTCTGTGGTCCCGTTCCCCCTCAGGAAACGGCCGACCTCTGCGCGGGCCCTTCCCTACCCACGTTTCGTGGTGTTGTCGTGGGAGGGAGGGGCCCGCAGGGGCTGGACGGGGCCTCAAACCCTTTTGTATATATTTTCATCTTTCATTTTTCATTTCCCATTCTGTAGAATAGTGTTTAGTGTTTAATTTCTGTTTTAATTTTGATTTGTTTTAATATTTTAATTTTTGCTCTAATTTCTGTTTTGTATAGCTTTCAAATCCATTTTATTTTTGTTTTTGTTTGTTTTTCTCTCAAACCATCCCTTGTTTTGTATAGCATTTACCTGTGTTTAGAGTATAAGTTTCACCTTTGTAAATATGAAATAAAGGGTTTCTCCCACCCCCACAAAAGGGAAAAACATAGTAGGGCAAATATTGATGATTGGATTAAATCGTTGTTGATCGGCACTCACTTCTTCGACCTCTTTTGCCTTCTTGGTTGCATGGCTTCGACATGAAGACAGCCCAGAATGGGCAGGACTTCGGCCGGAGCTGGTGGCAGCAAAGAAGATCACAAACTTCACCAGTCCATGGGAACACCCCAGAAAGGGGAAAACCAGCAGCAACACCACACAAACAACCTCACCTCCGCCCAGAGTGGCGGAGAGAATGAGCCCGGGCAGCGGGGTTGCCCCAAGGCCCGTCCGTGTCCCCCTGACGGGGGACACGAAGACCCCCATGGCTGGCTGGACAACCAATGTATACTGAACCCCTTTTACGTATTGGTCGGCCCGGGCCGTCACCTTCAATTGTTTTTACGTGTGTTAGACGTTGGTGAGCCAATATGGAAACGCGACATAATAAAAATCGAATATAAAGTCAAAACGAGGTTTCTTGGTCTTTTTAGGTCTCATTAAAAAAAAAACAGTAATTAAATGCAGAAAAACACCTTATAATTAGGGGTGTGCGAATATCGTTCGAATCGAATCGAATCGAATATTAAAATTCGATTCGAAATTCGAACCCAATAATTCGAATCTTCGAATTATTCGAAGTTCAACGAATATTCGAAAAAATTCGAATAATTCGAAAAGTTTCGAATATTCGTTGAATTTCGAATAGTATCGAATTTGACTACGACGATGCATCGGAAATAGGACAATAATTTGTATTTAGTAGATAAAATCTTTAATGGGCTAGATGTCTACAAAATAGTCGTAGTCATCGTAGTCGAATTCGATACTATTCGAAATTCGAATTATTCGATTCGGAACGAATAATTCGTGAGTTCGAATTATTCGCACACCCCTAGTTATAATCTATACTAATATTATAAAGCTGAAGAGTTTGTTTGTTTGAACGCGCTGATCTTAGGATCTACTGGTCCGATCTCAAAAATTATTTCACCGTCCAACCAGCCGCGATCTTGACCAGGTTTAGCGCATACAAAGAAAATATTCATCCCTAGCATTACCTACAGGTGTGTGTCATGAGAGTGACCACTTACTATCAGATGTGCCATAAGCTTGTTTATCTATAACAATCTTTATAACAAGTAATTTGAATACCGTCAACGGTTACCATCGCTTTTCACTTCTGCATTTCCAAACACATACCATTACCCGTACACATACACATACCCCGTACCATTCCGATTTGGAATGGACTCCCGTCCGCGGTGTTCCCGGAGCGCTATGACATATCCCACTTTAAACGAGGTTTAAGAAAAGTCCTGTATGGGTAGGTGATAGATAACGGCTCCTCTTTGCCCTGGCATTGCAGAGGTTCATGAGCGACGGTGACCTACCATCGGCTGGGCCGTAGGCTCGTTTATCTATCTTGCAATAAAAAAAAAACACAGACGCTGTCGCTTTTAAAAACCTAACTTACTTTACTTTTTAATAAGCGAAACAGAATATTCAAGTCATAGATTTGTACGAACAGACCCAAATTAGAATTTTACGATACCGTGCGAAGCTTAATTTTACGCCTACTGATCTACAAGGCAATGTAATAAAATATGAAAATATCCGAAAAACAATACACGAAATAATAGACTAAACCTTTTGTAGTATAAACGGTGAATTTACATATAAGAAACGTATTTCAACTGGACCGTACAAAAATTAATCGGAGCGTGAAAATTACACGGATTTCTGAGTAGGTAAATATAGGATTCAAAATGTCCTTTACCGAGGTTTATTTGTCTATTTGATTACACGAGTAGTATTTTTGACCGAATTCCCAAAAGAGGTACTAAATTCGCGTGTATTTTTTATGTTTGTTAACTTAGTTTTGTTTGGGTTAAATGGAAATCAGACACTGGACATGATCTCATATTAATTTGATAAAGATCTAGTTATTTTTTGTGTAATTATTGAAAAATGGAAGTCGGCTGGAGTTTTCGTTTTTGTAATAAAATAAATAAATAGTATTAGTTAAAATAAACTTAGTAAAATGACAAAAGATGAGAAACAAAAAATATTATGTCGTTAGATATTTTACAGGGGTCGTCGTTTCGGACCGATTTTCACAAAGAACTAAAATTAAATTGGTTTCTCCATATGGAAGGTACGATACAAACACACGTATTGACCGCATTGAGTTGCTTTTGGACAACAAACCGTTAGCATACCTACATCCCGCCGACCGAGAGAGCCGGTGGCCGTATTCGCCGGCGGCTACCGGTTCGGCGTCCGGGGACGGAGCGACGGAAAAGAGTGCCGAGCGCGTAACGCATCGCGCCGACCCTCCAAACCCCGTGCTGGGTTCTGGCCTCAGCCGGGGTTCGGACGCTGAGTGTGAGCGGTTGGAGGTTTTAGTGCGGTTCAACTCCCACATACGCTCCCGGATCCGGTGATTACCTCCAACTGAAAAAAAAAAGAAAAAAAAAGCATACCTACATAATAAAATAAAGATGCGTGAAAAATTATTTTTTATTACCTAACCAGCATCAAATTCAATTTTGTAATCTTAAACTCACTAATACGATATACGCAATAAGAATAAGCAAAAAAAACGCATACAATAGAAAAATTCAGTGTTGAAATAAAATACATTGCAACTAATATTTTACACGTATTATTTTATTACTCTATCAATCATGTTTTTACATACATTATTCTCAAAGTATAGCATGAGAAATGGCTTACGAGAGACCTAAGTGACGATAACTTCTAAAATATTAAATTGATCGGTCCCTGTGAGTAATGTTCTACATCTGTATTATTCAAAATAAATGTAAGAAAAGTTAGTTTTTTTGATATCTTGAGTATAACTTTGAAATATGTTTGGAAACGAATTAATTTTTAAGTACTGTCTGGCACTTTTTTGTTGATTATTTATTTATCAGTTTTTATTGGCATTTGGGTTTAAAGATCTTTATTAGCTCACAAGAACAATGTTCACTTATAATGAGCATACAAATTTTAACTTAAGTCTAATAACACACTTTAACTGGCACGAACTTACTAAAATTACACAATGTTTTTACTATCTTATTCTATTACCTACTAAATTAATAAAAATACACAACAAATAAAACACTATACTATGGATTTTGCAGACACTTTTTGACAAATAAAGTATTAAGAAAACTAGTCAACGGATAAACCAAGAACAGTGAAGCGGTCGGTTTACTTTTTATTTAGCCCTGTTTGTCGACATGTCTACTGTATGTACTGTAACAACCCATTACTGCCCATCGTTGAGATTACTCCTCAGTAAATCAAGCATAGTTCCATCTCTACGCTTCTCCAAGACGCGATTTTGAAACCCTTTTCTAATATTCAGGTTTCATCCACCTTTTTCCGATGATGTATAACTTTTTAAAATGAAGCTTGAGAGATATAAGCTGGTAGGTTTGAATCAGCGACCTCCAGTTTGAAGGGCAAGTACAATTCTGTTTCGTATTAGGGTACAATAGGAGTGATATATTATATGACAAGATTTAACCTGTCTCAAATTCATAGCAAAAAATTGATAACAGTAGTAGACAGTAGGTACTTGGACTATGTTTTTTTACAAGAAAAACAAGCTTACGGCTCTCTTAATGAAAAGGGGTTACCGTCGCCCATGAACCTCTGCAATACCAGGGCATTAAGGATCCATTACCCGTATTACAGGACTTTTAATCTTCGTTTAAAGAGGGACATGTCCTATCACTTTGAAAACACTAAGGACTTTTTCAACACAGTAACGAAATTTAGACCAATAAAGCCTAACTAACAAGTCAGTGATGAAAATTTATGTACCCAATGAATATTTATATCATTGATTATGGAAGTCTAAATGGTCCTAAACTAACAATCGTCCCGTTTCAATTGAATACAGTTTAATTGCTGTATTTCTGGTCCTGGGGCTGTTTTATAGGCTTAATACTGTAAATATTAAGGTAAATTAACGTTTTTTGACGTCTACAAATTGTCGGGTTATTGTAAAAGCTGTAATAGAAATACAAAAGCCACTATTGAGCTCTTTCTCAAGTTTAATTAATTTATACTACGTTAGTGCGAAGCCGTTTGAAGCAAAAAAGGATAATCAAAATGGGTGAAACAAAAAAAGAAACGCAAAAACATACAGTCATAAAATCTTTTTCACGAAAAACTACATTACGTAGCACAGAAAAACAAAATCATGCAAATCGGTTCATCCATAGTCAAGTTATGTGGAACATAAAAAAAAACAGTCAATTTGACAACCTGCTTTTGGAAGTCGGTCAAAAAAAATGTATTCAAAACGTCAAACTTCTCTCGGCATAAAATACAGAATTGTACATTAAGTTTGATAAATAAAATTCCACTTAAATGTCTTGTATATTTTGAGGATTGTAAAACAAAATCGTTGTATTTCTTACATCTGCTGCCCTTATTTTGGAGCGAAAACCGCCGAGCCGAAGTCAATTCAAATTAAACAGACTGTATCGACGGCAGGAACTTGTTAAAACTTGGACGAACTTTGTTGTTCTTATTTGAGTATCTTTTAAAATTTAATATTGAAAATGTCTACAAATGTTTAAATTGTATTTTGTTACTATTTTTGTGTTTGTGGTAATAATCTAAAGAGGTAATGTGACGTTTGTGCCATTGCAGCAACCTTTGGACCTACCGAAACGATTTTGAAATATTGTAATCTTTTCAAAATCCTAATAATATTTTGATATTACTTTTGTCAACAATATGTTCCTTATAATATTTGCTGATGCAGCAACTTCGTACGCGTCTCAAACGAGGATTAAGACAACATTTAGTAAGCACAGACTTACAGATGCTCTTGAACAAGCTCTGCGACTTCAGTGGAAATGGGCTGGTCACTTGTCAAGATATACAGATAAGAGATGGTCCCTACAAACTACCAAATGGACAGGGCCTACTGGAAATAGAAGCAAAGGCAGACCACTTAAACGTTGGACTGATGATATAAAAGACTTAGTAGATTTCAATGGGTCCAGCTGAAAATCAGCGCTACAGCTCTCATAGCTGTAGCTGTATGCTGAGCTGGTCGCCCCTCCAGTGCACACCTTGAGCACAGTTTCTTTTATTTTATTTATGTTTTGTGTTTTTCCTTTTTTTACGTAGTGTTTAAGTGTGTACTGAATTAAAGTATTTTCTTTCTTTCTTTCTTTCTTTAGGCAAAGACTGGACGACTTTTTCCCAAAATAGAGACAACTGGAAGGAATTAGATGAGGCTTTTACCCGAAAGGGGTTCGTGTAAAGGAAGAACTATAAATATTTTACAACAAACAACTATTAAGGATAATTATAAACTAACCTAGTTTAAGTAATCTACTAACACTTTGAAATGTTACATACTTTATACAGAAATAAAAAAGCTTATTATTATTAGTAAGCACAGACAAAATGTGCTCATTTAAACATGTCTTCAAAAACCTCTACAACATATGCATGTATAATACAAACAAATATTCCTTTTGAAAGCCGCATTAATATATATTGAATAGTTTTAAAGATTAAAGCATACATAGGGTCAGACATAGAGCATGAAGTGACTTTGTTTTGCACTATTATGATGTGTAATATTGGATTTCACACATAATTAAATCGTCTGCCTACATGGCAATTAAAAAAAAAACTTGAGAAGTGTCAAGGGACACCCGGATGGAACAAAGTTCCTTTCGGTTAATTAGTGTAGGGAATTGTAATAAAATTGTATTTTTTTAAGTTATAATAAGTTTTAAACTAACAAATTATTATAACTTAAATAGAATATTTTGATCACAGCGCCATCTAGCGATAATCATCTAAAACAAAAAAAAGTGTCGTGACAACTTTTTCATATGAATTTCCGTCTAGCCCCCTTTCGATAACGCGCGATAATGAACTTCGTTCCAATAATAATGAAAATAAATGTTTTTTTTTTAAATATAAAGTAAAAAATAAGCAAATAAATGAATACTGAGATAAAATATTGTCTATTTTTTAGGCAGGTAAGCCAATTATCAAAACATTTTTGAAATTTTATAAATACTTTTGACATTACTATTGCTAACAGCAAAGAGTGTTAACAGTCTATTTTCTTCTCACATGTGACAAAAACTCAATTTTAATTTACACTACGCATGACTCCGGTTCCCCAATTTCGTTGACAGCTCCTTGACACGCCACAAGATGGAATATGAAGGTAATATGGCAACAAAGGTATATGTAGGAAGTATGTGACCTCATACTGATAAACGGGAAAATATTGAGGGAAACTTCGCGATATTACAATGAAATAATAGAATATGATCGACGAGCCGACGGAAAAGCTGGTTGTAAGTGGCGACTTTCGTTCTTGGACTTCTGAAATGTCATGGGACATAGCGGAACAACCTACATTTAAATACTAAATTAAAGAATTACATTTAAACCTAGCTTACAATCACCTAGGTTTACCTTTAAAACAATCTTTAAGACATAGACATTCTTTAATTGTGATGAAAAAAGAAACATACAAAGATAAAAATAATAATAATACGCAAAAAAATAAAAGACAATTGTGAGTCATTTCTCCTTCACCACAAATCAGCTGTGACTCAGCATAATGCTGAACATTGACACATATCAGTAGGACAAATGCCAATATCCAGCCCTGGTTTTCAGTCTCAGCTGGCAGTGACGTAACAAAAGTAAGTTAAAAAAGTAAGTAAATTAAAATCTACGTAACACACATGTAAATATACTTCACACCCCAATAAAACTCAAGCAACATTCTTCACTTTCAATACTTTTCCCACAAGTAAACAGTAACATAGGTAATTAATACAGTAAAAAAAAAACTATCAATCCCAAATCCTAAAAACTATAAAAATCGACTATTTGTACTTATTCATTAAAACAACCTTTAAAACGACTTCTTAAACTACCTGTAAAACTATCTTTGACGCTAGCTTTAAAACTACTGTAGAATAAGGAGGCACAAAATTGTATTGAATACGAAAATTTTGTGAAATTACCGCGATCTGTTAATAAGCTAGCTTTTGGAAAGAAGTTCCATATCGCGCGTTATCGAAAGGGGGCTAGACGGAAATTCTTATGAAAAAGTTGTCACGACACTTTTTTTATTTTAGATGATTATCGCTAGATGGCGCTGTGATTAAAATCTTTCAAAACAATTCCTTATTTTGCTTATATGATTAATGCTAGATGGCGCTGTGATCAAAATATTTTATTTAATTTATAATAATTAGTTAGTTTAAACTAAAAAAAAAAATATATTACAACTCCCTTACTAATTAATCGAAATGAACTTCGTTCCATCCCGGTGTCCCTTGACACCTCTCAAGATTTTTTTTTAAGTTATGACGTAAGGTCTTCTGATTTTTAGAGTATTTTTATGTAAGATACAAATATTCATTTAAACTTCTCATGGCCAACCCTTCAATTAAAACTATATTTCCAGTGTCAAATTTAACATGCATTACGTTATAGTCAAGTCTATTCAACACAAAAATATTACATCTCTACGAAAAACTAGCTTCATGATTTGCAGCCCGCGATTTGGCAACCCCTGGTCTAGACATATGTTTTACTTATCAGTCAAACTTCTTAATACAGCTGTCAAAAGATATTGGAAACCGAAACTCGTATGATTTATACGTGTGTTTTGCTATTCAAAGTAAATGTATTACTGCCAATTACGTTCTACATTCAAAACTGAATTGTGGTGTGATTTTCTTAAGAATAATAATTACCATTAACGTTCTACATTCAAAACTGTATTGAGTGATTTTCTTAAGAAAAATAACTCAATTGAAATTGAAGAATTTCTCAAGCTTTATATTAACTTGCAATGGATGTGACTATGTAAGTTCAGGTGGAATCTTGCAAGCTAAATTTGACATTTTGCACGCAGATGTACCTATATCGCGTGACATTGCAATAATTTAACAAAAAAGCGCTGATTAATTGATCATACGAGCTCTTGTGCTAAACAAGATGGACCCGTTGTGTTTGTGCTCGTTTTACTTCTATTAGCTAGCACTCTACTGATACATGATATCTAGGATCTTAAAAGCTTGTATTTAAATTGTTTTCTTTGAAATAAATTACCATAACCATTGATAAAAAGATGGCGTAGTGACGTTATATATGACATGTATCTGTCGGTACAGTATCGTAGTTGATATATTTTTTTGCATACTACATATTTATAGCAGAATAAATAAGCTTCAATATTGTTTCAACAACTAATAAAATAACAAGTAAAACACAACAGAACCCGAATGAACATGTTTACTAGACCTTCGGGTTACATAACCGTAACTATAACTCAAACTCGGCCAGTAACTTTAACTTAGTTCTCATTAATAAGGTATTGTTACAAAACTAATAAGCTATGGAAACTTGCGGGCTCGGTACAAATTGTCGATGTTATATTGTTTTAATAATATATTAATACGGTGCTTAATCTGTGCACGGTCTAATAGCGAAAAGCTTCGACCGACATCTAGAGAAGCTTTCGCTCCCCGGCTGGGTAAAGGGCTTGATTCAGAAGGCGGTCGTTCTTGACACGGCGCGTATTGTGAGGAGGTTCCTCTCTCTTGAGCCCTGACCACTGATGGCTTGGGTCGTAGACCTCGTCTTCAGTGGGTCTCTGTTTTTTATATTGTATTTTTAAATTTATTTCCTTTGTTAATTTTTTTAAAAATATAATGTAAAAAATAAGTGTAAATAAATATATAGATATTAATACTATTATTGTATAATAACTAAGTGACCCGCGCACTTCGTCTGCGTCACAGAGGTATATCCTATAGCCTTCCTCGATAAATGAACTTTCTAACAGTGAAAGAATTTTTCAAATCGGACCAGAAGTTCCTGAGATTAGCGCGTTCAAACAAACAAACTCTGCAGCTTTATAATATTAAATATTAGTATAGAATAGTATAGATAAATAAATAATACTATTTGAGCCACACCGTGACGGAAAGGAAGGTACCACTCGTATTTGAATGCGGAAAAAAACGCAGTTACTCATTAAAAACTTCTTTATTTAATACTTTATTGTACACCAAGTAAAGAAAATTACAGTGACTTATATGTAGTAACTAATAAATAAGCACAAAAGGCGAGCTTAACTCAAAAATGAGTTTTCTTACAGCAAACCTATGAAAAAACAGATATGACATCGTACAGAGAGGTAGTGAAGTGTACTAAATAAACTATACGAATTAACTACATACAGATTAGCAGTCTAAGTACTGCCACTATATTACAATACAAATATATATATAACGGGGTGATAACAAGGGAAACCAACCTATTCACCGTGCGGGTAGTTGGAAGTGGAGACTCGCTATAAATACAGGCGTTGGCCGCTGTTATCATTCATTCGTGTTTGAATTGTCGAGGCGAATGGACCTCTTGATATAAAAGTAATAAACTGTTAAAACTCGTTATTTGGAGTTTTTATTATTATATCATTATATATAGTATTGATCATCAAGTGCTCAAGTGGACATTGTGACGACATTCCTGACAAAACCAAATGAAGATCGACTAATTACAACGTCATTACACCTCAACACACTATTTGCCCCGTCATATATATTAAGAATAACAAATAATTTCATAAAACAGGCACTACATTTTTATTTTTATAACTTTAAACGAACATACCGTGGAAACTAGAACTACAAAGCATTTCCTCAAACCGCGTTTAACTGAGAAAGTGCAAAGTCCTACTTTGAAGTCTTGGAATAACTCGAGTTCCGTGAAATATCTGCACTTACCACACTTTGGCATGGATTATATTATTTAAATGAGGTAAGAATTTCGTGAGTGTAAAAATTGGTGTAGACGCGGTAAGATAAGTTGAATGAAGTTTTGTGTTCCAAAATGGCGGCTCGACTCATAGTAATAGGTATGTGTGTATGTAGATGTAGGTAAAAACGGTGAAGGAAAACATCGTGAGGAAACCTGCATATCGAAAAAGGGTTTTAAAAATCTTTGAAGATATGTGAAGTCCCCAATCCGCACTGGGCAAGCGTGGTGGATTATACCTAATCCCTCTTCTGAAAAGACCTGAGCCCAACAGTGGGAAGTAATGGGTTGATACAGACAGATGTAGGTATAGATATAAATATTTATTTTTAAACTGAGTAATACAATTAAGATACCACATATACTATTCTGCTAAATGAATTTAGGATTTTATATAAATCAAATATATTTTTGTCTTTTTATTGTATTATCATACCTGTTATGAATATAACAGTATATGTAATCAAAATATTAATTTCATTTTCATAAAAAACAATATTTTTAAAAATACTTTTAAATTGCTGTATTTTTAGGTTCAATCTTCACATATTATTATCACAATATTTTCATAAAAGAACAAAAAATTTAAAATTATATTACATTCCAATAATATATGAAACATTTGAGTATCAAATTATGATCCATAAAAAAACAATTTTACCAACAAAATTAACTACAAAATTTTGCTTATTAAAATTCCAAAAGCGTAACGTTTTTAGAGTTGAAAAGTTTCTTTGAAAAATTTACATTTATTTGCCGAAGTAAATCGTCGCGAGAGTATTTACTCACATTTGCATATCACATAAAAACCAAAGTGTTTATTTTAGCGAAAAAATGTCACTCAGACACGTGCAATGAATATAATATTATATGTAAATTTATCAAGTGTTTTAGATGGGTTTCATTATTCAAAAGCTCTTAAGGTTTTTTTAGAAATTATTGTATAAGTAGCTCATCGAAAGGGGGCTAGACGGAAATTCTTACGAAAAGTTGTCACGACACTTTTTTTGTTTTAGATGATTATCGCTAGATGCGCTGTGATCAAAATCTTTTAAAACACGTTCCTTATTTGTTTTAGATAATTATCGCTAGATGGCACTGTAATCAAAATCTTTTAAAACACGTTCCTAATCGCGCGTTACGTTAGGAAAAAAAAAAAAAATCTTTTAATCGAAAGGAACTTCGTTCTATTCGGGTGTCCCATGACACCTCTCAAGTTTTACCTTTACTTTTACTGTAGTGTCGATACATTTAGTAAACTCGTCGTTTATCGCGATTCTCATTTGTTTTTCTAAACCCATTTATAGATTGAAACAACAATTTTTAAAATACTCTAATGACAATCTAATACTGAAATTTTGGACACGATTTTCTATTCGTTCATGTATGACCCTTGTTATCACCTAACAAGGGAAACCAACCTATTCACAGTGCGGGTAGTTGGAAGTGGACAATTGCTATAAATACAGGCGTTGGCATTATTATTCATTAGTGTTTGAATCGAGGCAAACGGACCTCTTGATGTAAAAGTAATAACCTGTTAAAACTCGTCATTTTGAAGTTTTATTCAAAAGTATTGATCATCAAGTGTTCAAGTGGTCATTGTGACGACATTCCTGATAAAACCAAACAAAGATTATTACAACGTTATTACACCCCAACACACTATTTACGCCGTTAAGTATTGTAAAGCCAAGTTAAAGTATCACATTTAATACGTATCTGATGAATTTATCTGCCTTATTAGCTTTTGACAAGTACCTTTGACCTTTGCACTAGTCTAACTATTAATTTCGTTTTTCATACAGTCATGGTATTCTCTGTATGAGGTAGACCAGAGTCCTAAATATCGGTTTCTCAACAAATGACCCTTTTAAAATTTAAAAACTTAAACCCAAACCTCAGTTGTTTATAGTCAAATTATACCACAAATTAAGCATCATTAAAGTTGTCGCTTGCATCTTTATTTATTTACCCTTCAAAAGTTAACGTGTAAAGTTACAACCTTTTAATTACCCACGGAAGGTGTTTACGACCCATATAACATCGATAACACTTAAAGCTCCTATAAAAATACTCGCATACAATATATCCAAAATGTACTTCAAAAAGCCGTTAACACAACAACCTTCGTTCTTAAGGCACTTCTCCAAATAAAGAATCGCCCTAACTGTGGAGGTTTTACAACCGTTTTCGAGATCATCCCGCTGGTCCAAACACTTGTCTATAAGGTCCTCAATAAAATGTTAAAAATTAATTTCCCTCTCAAAAAACGTTCATAACATTTTTTATAACAAAATTCAAATAAAGCTTTTTATGAGAATCACCCAATTTGACATGCATTACTCTAGTCAAGTCTTTTTGCCCTAAGCTAATAAATTATTCAACTTTATGTCTTATGCTGTTTGCGTTGAGGTCCTTATTCGCCTGTCCCGGGACGCGAGTTGACAATGTTAGGCTCTTTACATACCAACTGAATAAAGATCTCGACAGCCATTGAAAAATTTATGTTGACGTCACAGAACACCAAGAAATGAATGTGATAAATGTATTTTTAAATGTTCACAACAGTTCGGAAGGGCATGAAGCCACTCAAATGATTCTTGCGTGAAAATCAGGTTGGGGATAAATTATTTTTTTGTTTGCGTATTCTGACAAGTGGGTCACAGGAATGATAAAGTGATCTTTTTGTTTGGCGTCTTGTCTCTTTTTAACCTTATTTTAGTGGGAACAATATAGGAGCTGTAATTCAAATAGTTTGTGTTGGGTACACATGACCTTATTGTGAGCGTGTTGTTAAACTTGATGGATTGTTTTACTCATAATTTTGTAGAACATCCTGTTAAATACTTTTTTTTTTATTTTTGGTTTTCTGGCCCAAATTCTTTCTTTGCGGATGACTCTACCAAAGTCACGTAGATAGAATATCACGAGCAGGAATAGAAATAAAGTAAAAGAGATGACAAACGATTAACTAAAATGTAATTTTTGTGAATATTTGTAAATATTTTAGAGTTTGATGTTATTCGAATGGATAAAGTGGCTAACGTATATACAACTTTAGGATTGGGAAAAGTTAAGAGATAGTTCATATTGAGAGGGAGTGGTATGTTACATTTGGCTAATAAAAGGTAAAGTGGTTGGCAAAGTTAAATACTTGATTGTAGTTTTCATGTGTTCTGAAATTTTAAATAAAGTATCACATAATATAAGACGAGTTTGGAAAGACAAGTGAAATAAATAGATGTTCTATTTCAACTTGTCTATCTTTGAAGGGTTTCGCGATGTTTTCTTTACCGTTTTTAGCTACTGATGTCCTGAAAAATTTCACATAAATATTACCTTTTGCGAATTTAATTAGTTTATAACGATCAATTATCGTAGCTATATCTTCACATCTCAGATATAAAATATTTTTATTACTTCTACTGACAACCTCAACCTTATTGAATGTAGTCGTCGCGTTTCTCAAAAGTCTTCTGTACAAGTCTTTATCGAGTAAATCCCATCGCGCCGAAGTACTGACATTCAATAAATGGAACTGGTAACTACAAGTGACATGCACAAGGTGCCGGCTCTTGGCAAATCCTAGTGATCGATGAGCTCGATAATACAAAAATGTGCATTTTCATTGCGTTTTTTATTAACTGGTGTAGCGGTGATTCGGACTGAAAGAAGCAATCTGTCTTGAGGTGGAACTTAATGTCATTTTAAATTTGGTTGTACTATGACTTGGGGATTTGCTAGATACAGGAGACCTTAATCCTTTAGTGTTTGAAATAAATCATCATCATCCCGTAAACGTCCATAGCTGGATATATGCCTCCCCCAAACCTCGCCACAACGACCAGTCCCTGCGCATTCTGTATCTAATTTCCCTCAACCTCAACTAAATCTGCTGATTACTGAACCAAATCTATTTCATTATAGCAAAAAATATGATGAACGACTGCTAATAAGCCTAAAGGCCTAACGACAAAATGGTGTTTTTTTCAGCCTATTGCTACGAGTTCGTCACAGATCAATAAACTTAAATTTAAGATTGATTGCCCTGATATCGAGAACTTAACTTTTTTCAGATCTTTGGGCATAAATCATGTTACACTTTGATTTAGTGGAGAAAATAATAAGTGTCGTGGTTGATTGATTTTTACAAGCTTTATATTAGTTTGCACTGCATGTAACTATGTAAGTTCGGGTGGAGTGGTTTCTGATTGAGTTGTCATTTTGACCATGCAATGATTTGACAAAATGGCGCTGATCTGATGATTCGGAAGATGGTCATAGGAACTCTTGTGCTAAACAAAATAGACCCGTCGTGTTTGGGCTCGTTTTACTTGTATTAGCTAGCACTCTACTGCTACATGATATCCAGGATCTTAAAAGTTTGTATTTAAAAAGTTTACTTTTAAATCAAATATATTTTTTATTTATTCTTCATGTACAAAAAAGTAGTAGAATGGCGGACTTAATGCCTGAGGAATCTACCGATCAACCAAGGGTGCAGAAAAATAACAAGTGCACACATGAGCTTAAAACATGAAAATTAATAGATACAATTTACGTAGTAACCTATTACTTTTGGAACGAAGTTCCTTATCGCGCGTTATCGAAAGGGGACTAGGCGGAAACTCTTATGAAAAGTTGTCACGACACTTTTTTTGTTTTAGATGATTATTGCTAGATGGCGCTGTGATTAAAATCTTTTAAAACAATTCTTTAAAATATTTTATAAAACAACTCCTTCTTTTGTTTTATATGATTAATGCTAGATGGTGCTGTGATATTTAAGTTATAATAATTAAACTAACTAATTATTATAACTTAAAAAAAATATTTTTTATAACAATTCCCTCACTAATTAATCGAAAGGAACTTCGTTCCATCCGGGTGTCCCTTGACACCTCTCAAGCTTTTTTGTTTTTATTGCGTTATTTATCTCAGCTTGGTTAAGATAAATAGCACAAAATGAATGTGTACTGTATTGCGTTTACGTTGTCTCTTTAGTTGATCAGAAAATCGTGTCTGTAAAAGTAGGTTATGAATGCATTACTGAGGCAAACTTTGAGAATTGACTTACGTGCAGGTATTTTATGTTTCACTACTTTTAACAGCAATTGTGACAAAAACGAAACGCGAAACTTTTTCAAATAAAAACTTTCAATGATGGATGCCGCTGCTGAAACATGTTTGTAATTATCATTTTTTTGATTGATGACTGTTGCCTGGCCTTTGCGGGTATCTCGCGTGCCGTAGTTAGGTGATAAAGTATTTTATTTTAGTATCTGTTAATTAAATATACATCATAATATTTACGTGGCAGATAGACATTTTTGTAGCACTGTGAATTTTAGTAAGTCTTTTCTTGAAAAAAAGTAATTTTGTGTTATAATAATAGTAAAAGCGACGAGTCAACTATCAACTATGTTGTTTTTTTGTGGCTTAATTTGCAACTGTACTATCGCAACTTTTTACTATTTTGACATTAAAAATAATCACTTAACTGATGATGATGATGATTTATAACAGCGCAAACAAAAACCGCTCTATAAAAAGTCCATCGTCACTTTGACTGTTAAATCTGTCAAAAAACTTAAATCTGTTAAGCTGTTAAATTTTTCAAAATCGAAACAGCACAGATAATGATCCGGAAACAATTTAAACAACCGACCAATAACGAGGAACAATTTAAACGAAAAATATTCAATACGTTCAATCAAAAGGCATGCATAATAATGAGCTCGAATTGAATTCAATCCGGCTCGGATAGTCGTCATATTGCGGGCACCACGTTGGGCGCCATTTTAATTGCAACCATAGACTTGGATCACTAACTTTTGTTTGTGGTATGAAAATATTTTCGTGTCATATGAAGGGTGAAATGGAAATGTTTTGTACTTGTTTTATACTGTTGATTAATTATTTTTTCGAATAGCGATAAAAGTTTAGAATGAGCAATTGATCGTTCCAAAACTTTTTTATTGATCATGCAAATGACTTTAAGATCCACGTGGTACTAAAAGGTTATTATCGTTTAGGATAAACAAAGACTGAACAAAATTTGTAAGAAAACAATATAATTAAGGACAAAAAACAACTTAAAACGTGATCTAGTTTAGTTCCATTTGGAAATGAAACTTTAATGCCCGCGCCTAATGAGGTAAGAAAATGGAAATCTTTCTACCTTTGATTTTTATGATAATTACGCTCATAAAATATTCCAATAAAAGCAATCTCCTTGGAATGGTTTCGCATTTTCCTACGAAACTATTTCACTTTTACTTTGTAACTTTGAATAATGTTTTTTATTGGGTTCTGAGAGTTTTCAGAAATAATTTAGTAAATGTTATTTAATATAGATGTTGTTAGCAGAAAGTTTTTAAGGATATCAAAGGTGGTGGTCATGCAGTGATCCAGAGATCCCAGAGGTCCATAAGTGATGATAATCATTTACGATCAGCCCATTGACCTTATCTTGTTTCACCTATATAAAAAACCTTGTCGTGATTCATGTTTTTTTTTATTGCCCCATAAGCGGTTACCGTCACTCATAGATTGCCAAAAGACACTGCGAGGTCGCTATCTACGACCCATCCTTAAGGACTCTCTTCAAGCCTCATTTGAAGAAGGTATCATAGACCTTACCTAAAGGAACTTATGCTTAAAATAGCCAAAATCAACCTATAAACTAAAAGGAGCAATATGATCCCAAATTCTCCATTCTATTCATAATCCCTTTAGGATTCTTGAAATATGCATTTGAATTGAACAAACTTGGGGTTCGATTAATATTCATACACGCTGTGAAATTGAAACGGTGGATTTAATTAGAGGTTATTTGAATATATCTGAACCTGCATACATATTGTTTTCTGTGAAGGTAACAGTGGACCTTCCGGTTTATAATTATTATTAGTTTATTCAGGGTGTAACGAAGCCTTTGTTGGGTATATGGGAGGAGAAACTAAATGTGACGTTACTACAAAGGGTTTTGTATGGTGTTAAGAACTTTTTGGATATTGATTAGTGTAAAATAACTTTCGGTTAGTAATAAATTTCTTTAAACACTCGCGGTTATCTATATCACTTACACTATTTGTTTCAACTTCATAAAATTCAAATTGCTGCAAAATTGTGTACTTTAAATGTGAAATTCGAATTTCGAACAAGGGCAACATTTTTGTTGTTCTATGCGCGTGTATCCATAAATCGGTGACCGCAAGAAGAAAAAAAAAAAGACTCTCGTCGTCGGCCATTACGCGCCATATTCAAATATCGTACGGAGCACATTTTTCGAACGTAATCTTTACCAAAACGATTAATTTAATGAAATTCATCAAGACCATCTTACAAGTTGTATTTTGTGTTAATATATCGGCCAGTGTATTATTCAAATATTGCGGTCACTACGAGTGGAGCCAGGCTGTAAAAACATTAAAACGTTATTGTGTCGCGGTCACCACGTCGTGGAGAACCAGGAGCCGTCATCGTAATTCATCCAGGTACGTGCGCATTATATGTTACGGATTTGGATTTCCACACGAACGTACATTTAATTAAGCGGCGATAGTCATATTATTCTATAATAATTGATTTTCGACCCTGTGTTCGAGAACGGGTCTCAGTACGCTCTTTCTCCAACATATTTTTGGTGCCGAAACCCGGGACGGTAAACCTAGTGCATACATAATACATAATATTGGTATTTTCTTAATGCATTCATTGATATAAATTGTAACATTCGTTGGGTAAACTTATATTTATATAGGTTGACAACTTAAATTCGAGTGCCCCGTGCTTCCGAATTATCATAACAATTTCATAGAATCGTCAAAAATACGATAGGATTATTTCTTTATTTCAAGATCATATAAACAATCAAATATTAATCTGTGTTTATATAATTTATCGGCTTGGAATAATTTAGTATCCTTAAATATTCTTTTTTCTAACGAATTTAAACGAAACAAAATCCTTCTCATCGAGTTATTGTCTGCGGTAGTCAAGCGGTCAGTGTTTAGTGTATTGTTGTCTTTACTTTGAATTTAAAAGATTTTTTTTTTATTTTTTTTTTATTGCAACAACAATTATCGATTAACTATGTCATTCTGTACTAAGTCAAAACGGAAATCTATTCAAGGTAAATCGAAATCGGTTGAGGAAGCCTTTTCATTAAGTGATTTGCCATCATTGCGTAGGAAACGTACAATTATTTTCAACCGCGTTGCTAAAGCGTTAGAGGTAGGCTCTTCGGCTTTGCTCGACCTTTCGAATCGTGAATTGTTCCTTTCGCACTATGATGATGTAAAAACCAATGCGAATAAATTTGAAGAATTGCATTTTTTCATTATTGACCTGTCTGATCGATCCGACGAAGATCAGAATATACAAGAAACGTTTGATGAAATGTATTTTAAAATAAAGTCAATTTATCGTAACTTAACAAAAGGAGAATCTGAATTTTCGAACTCATCTAACCTTGTGAACGAACGGTCAAATATAAAATTACCAAAAATTTCTTTACCTACCTTTTCAGGTGACATAAAAAAATGGCCTGAATTTATAGATAAATATAATTCGTTAATTCACAATTGCACTTCGCTCACTGATACCGACCGTTTTCACTACCTTGTATCTTCATTACGCGACGACGCTTCTAGCGTAATTCGAAGGTTTCCTGTCAATAAAGAACATTATCAAGACGCATATGACTGCTTAGTTTCTCGTTATCAAAACGAGCGTGAACTTGCCTTTACTTGTTGGCGGGATATTTTAAACATTAACTTGAAACTCAATAACGCTCACGAATTTCGTCGCTCGCTTGACTCTATCGAAGAGAACTTATGTATTCTGAAGCGATTGAATCTACCAGTTAATCAATGGGAGTTTATCTTAAATTATCACGTTCTCTCTAAGTTAGACTCTAAGATACGTTGTGAATATGAACAACAGCAACCAAGCGGTGTCATATCTAATTATAACGAACTTACGATTTTTTTAAAACAAAAGTGCGATGCCCTCAAAAGAGATACTCATTTTACCGATTCAATAAAATCTACTTCTACTACTTCGAAAGATAATTATACTTCAAATAACAGTCATTTCACGCCTAAACGTATTTATTCATCTCATGCTCTGTTCGCATCGACTTCAGATCACAAGGATGGTCCTATTAATGTTGCTAGGATTGGGTTTAAGTGTTCTTATTGTAGTGAACCACATAGTATAACGCACTGCAAAGACTTTTTATTAAAAACTGTTGACGAACGTAGGGATATAGCCACATCAAAGCAGTGGTGTTACAACTGTTTGAAAGCATCGCATCAGATCAAAAACTGTAATTCTATATGGCACGTGAGCCAAAAATGCAAACGTAAACATCACACTTTATTGCACAATGATGAAAATAAATCAACGCAATCGAACTCCAGTTTGATAACTAATAGCGACAATACGTTTTCTACCTCTAACACTACTGTTTTGTTGGCTACAGCTTTAATACAACTAATGAATTCCGACGGGCATTTTTTAAATTTCCGCGCTTTGTTTGACACTGGAAGTCAAAATAATTTTATAACTGAACGTGCGGCTCAATCGTTAAACGTTGAAACTTTACCAACATCGAACCATGTTAGTGGTTTAGGTGGAGTGACTGCAGCAATAAAAGGTCATATAAATTGCATTCTAGGCACCGGTGATCAACCCCTGTTCAAATTAAATTTACAAACAATTCAAAACATTTGTGGCGATCAGCCAATCGCCAAGCTAAATCGTGCTAGCGCAACACAACTAAACGATATGAAATTAGCTGATCCTGGGTTTGATATACCTGGACCAATCGATGTGTTGCTGGGTGCTGACGTTTTTGCAGAGTGTGTTCTACCGGAAAGAATAAAGGGCACGTCATCACAACCCCCAGCGTTTAATTCAATATTTGGATGGTTATTGTTGGGTCGGGCTCCTTTAGCTACCAACTCTCTACTAACAGTGCAGCCAGGTACAGATGGGGATCTCAGCAATCTTGTGCAGCGTTTTTGGGAAATCGATAGTCCTCCTCAATCCGTAACATTGTCTCCAGACGACCAATTATGTGAGAAAAAATTTAAAACTGAACACTCTCGTGATGATTCTGGTCGATATATGGTGAAACTTCCTTTCAAAGCTGATAGTGAGCCTGTCTTCTTCGGTATTCGTGACATAGCGTTGAGACGATTTCACGCGATGGAACGACGTTTAGGTCGCGATCCAGAACTGCATAAACAATATTCCGAATTTATGGCCGATTATCTTGACAAAGGTCACATGAGCTTGGTGCCAATGGAAGATATTGGAAACGGTAAATATTACATACCCCACCACTGTGTAATCAGGCCAGAAAGTCACACTACAAAACTTCGTGTAGTTTTTGACGCCTCGGCGCAGGATTCAAATCATATTTCTCTCAATGATACATTGTTAAAGGGAGCCAAGTTACAAGCTAACATAAACGAAATACTTCTCCGCTTTCGTGAAAGCTCTATAGTGTTCATGGCAGACATTCAACAGATGTTTCGTCAAATCTTAGTCGATCCCTGTCATCGTGATTATCAACGTATTCTGTGGAGATTTAATGAGAATTCTCCTATCCAAGAATATAGATTAAACACCGTCACTTATGGTACAGCATCTGCACCATTTCAAGCTTGCAGAGTAATTCAACAGCTTGTACATGACGAAGGTAGCGCGTATCCTATAGCAAAAGAGATATTGTCATCAGGAGTGGGGATCTATGTTGATGACATCGTGTCTGGAAAAAACACGCTGGCTGACGCACTTTCGGCTAAGTCTGAAATCGTTGACTTAATGAAATTGGGTCAATTTCATTTACGTAAGTGGGCCAGTAATAATTCTCAAGTTTTGGCTGATATACCACAAGAAGATCGCCTCTTGGATCCAATTTCCCTAGACGAAGTGACAACTCCGACACTTAAAGTTCTCGGGCTAAAGTGGGATCCTGTCTCTGATTGTTTCCTATTCGACGTAACTACTTCTGATCGACCTTGCACTAAGCGTACAATTCTCAGTGAAATCGCAAAGGTATTTGATCCACTAGGATTTTTGTCTCCCCTCACAGTAAAAATTAAATGCCTGATTCAACAGTTATGGATAGCAGGTATCGGTTGGGATGACAGGCCTCCATCAAATATTGTTGAGTTATGGAATAATTATCAGTCAGAACTTCATTTAATAAAAGGTTTAAAGATCCCGCGACGTCTCACTGTTAATGACGCTACGTCATATGAGGTTCACGGTTTTTGTGATAGCTCCGAGCTTGCTTATGGAGCGACATTGTATATGAAAATTACTAACAAACATGATGAAGTTCATATTATTCCTATCGTTTCCAAGGCTCGCGTAGCTCCTATAAAGCAGCTATCTCTACCACGCTTGGAATTGTGTGCAGCTGTACTGCTAGCAAACTTGTACGACTTCTTTAAAAATACCTATAAGGTATCTACGGGACAGTCTCTCAATGTTTATTTTTGGTGCGACTCCACCATTGTGTTGTCTTGGTTACACTCTCATTCTTCTCGATGGGCAACTTTCGTAGCAAATCGTGTTAGTCTAATCCAGGATAAAACTCCGGTTGAATGGTGGCATCATATCTCATCCGCGGATAATCCTGCAGATGTTTGTTCACGAGGTCAACTTCCTAAAGATTTAATGCAGAGCGGTTTATGGTGGGTAGGACCTTTGTGGTTACCTTTGAAAACGTATCCAAAACTAGATTCAGAAATGGGACATACAGATCCGCTTGCACTCAGTGAAATTAAACGTTCTGCACCAATAGCTTTACTAGTTCAAAATTTACCACAATCGTTACAAAATGATGACACCTTCCTCGACATACTATTGAACAAATTCTCGTCGATAGAAAAGATCATTCGAATTGTATCATACTGTAATCGTTTTATAAAAGGAGCAAAAAAACAGACTTTAGGTACAAATACTTATATAACTTCAAAGGAACGTCAAGAATCATTGTTAATTATTGTCAAATTTGTTCAACTTAAATCATTTCACGATAAAATTTTGAAATTAAATTCTGGCCAAATCCTTCCTAAACCGTTTCGCAAATTAAACCCATTTCTCGATGAACGCGGTGTTCTTAGAGTAGGTGGACGTATCCGTCACGCGGGATTAAGTTTTGAGCAAAAGCATCCAGCCCTACTACCCTCAGATTCTCCTTTGACAATGAAATTTATTGAATCCATCCATCGAACACATTGCCACGCCGGAATAAATACAACTCATTATTTATTACTTCAACAATTTTGGATCATATCGGCCAAACGAAAGATAAGACACTGTCTCTCAAAATGCATTCGTTGTTACCGCGTGAAACCTCAGCCACTTCAACCATATATGAGTGATTTACCTAAATACCGTGTCAATCAAGTCAAACCATTTTCCATCGTAGGTGTCGACTACGGTGGACCATTTCGAATTAAGTTAGGTACCCATCGTGGTGCAAAAATCGATAAAGCCTATCTTTGTCTTTTCGTATGCCTGACAACGAAGGCAGTGCACCTAGAAGTAGTATCAAGTCTTTCGTCAGAAGGATTCATCGCCGCACTGCGACGTTTTGTAGCGCGTCGAGGTAGATGCAACATTATCCATGCGGATTGCGGAACGAACTTTGTGGGGGCGCGAAATTTCTTCTCATCTCTCATGGAGAACGCTGCAGGAACACAACAAATCGAATTTAAATTTAACGTTCCTTCTGCACCACATTTCGGAGGTGTTTGGGAAATACAAATTAAAGCCGCAAAGACACATTTATATCGCATAGTTGGTGACCAAGTGTTAACCTTCGAAGAATTAACTACCCTCTTTAGTCAAATCGAAGCAGTCCTTAATTCTCGCCCATTATGCCCACTGAGTTCTGATCCGAACGATATGAACGTTCTAACTCCTGGTCATTTCTTAACCTTAGAACCACTGACTACCGTTCCAGACAATGATCTATTAGATATCAACATTAACCGTCTTAATAGATGGCAACTTATCCAATCCTTTCAACAAAACTTTTGGTTACGTTGGAAAAACGAATATTTACACGGTTTAATTCAAAGAGCAAAATGGACAGAAATGTCCAAACCATTACAAATCGATACAATGGTCCTTATTAAGTGGAACGTCAGTGAAACACGGGGTTCAGAGAATGACTGTTTATTGAAGCATTTGCAACTACCGACACCTTACATATACTAAACACTACATTTTTCCCCCTTTTAAATCTAACACTTATTACCTATACTAGAACTAAATTAACCTATTTTAACAACTTGTCTATGCGTACTAGTTTAACACGATAAACACAATAAGATAAACTTATACACAAATTACGAACTAAATATCTAGATCCTTAGGTCACCACTTTTTTTTGTGCTCGATTGTGAGCTCTCACGGCTCGCGCGGACTTGCACGGTGGTGAAGGAGTCGGAGAGCGGCCTGGCTCCACGTCACCCTCGGATGCGCGAGCTGAAGGCTCCTCAATACGATTTTCATCGTCGTTCTCCGACCTCTCCCCCACCGCATCTTCAAACGTACTGTCGTCATCACTATGTCTAGGCATACCGGTGTTTTCAATTGGACTAGGTACTTCCTTATTAAAATTCGGATTAGACAACGATAACCTACTTTTTCTGGTATTACTTATTTTCAACGGTATTATTTGGTCTTGATGTCTCCGCCATTGCATATTTGACCCTACACTAACTTTATACGACACGGGACCTGTCTTTTGCGCGATGTTGCCTTCAACCCATTTGGGTGTTTTTTCGGAGTAGCTACGGACTAGGACCGAATACCCAGGACTCATGTCCTTCTGTTGACCCCCCTTATAATCTATCTGTTTCTGTTGTGCGGTTCGGACTACTTCTGATACGTCTGGCCGTAGTGCATCGAGACGCCCGCGTAATCTACGCCCGAATAAAGCGACTGCCGGTGCTACATTCGTAGTTGCATGTTCCACATTACGATATTGAAATAAAAATTTCGATAAAGCTTTAGAGATATTTTCTCCTTCAAACACAGCTCTTTTGATAACTTTTTTAATGGTCTTAACCGCATTTTCTGCGGCCCCGTTCCCTTGTGGTCTATACGGCGCAGAAGTTACGTGTTTAATACAATTTTTTAAACAATAATTTTTAAAATTAAAAGACAAAAAGGGAGGACCATTATCGGTGACAAGCTGTGCTGGTAAACCGAATCTCGCGAACACTGATCGTAATGCCGTTATCGTAGACTCAGCGTCTGTTTGTAACATTGTCATTACCTCTATCCACTTAGAATACGCATCAATTAAAATCAAATATTTCTTTCCTGCATACTCCGCGAAATCAGCATGAATTCGTTGCCAAGGCCTCAGGGGAAACTCCCAAGGATGTAGCGAGGCGTGCGGAGGTGCATCTCGTACTACCCGACATGCCACACAGGCACTACACAACTTCTCGATTTCCACATCTAACGTAGGCCAGTAAACATAGTTACGTGCTAAATTCTTCATTTTACTGACACCCATATGACCCTCATGGATTTCCTCTAAGACCCTGGCATGCAGTGAAGAAGGTACAATCAATCGGTATTTAAATACTAAACAATTCAAGTCTAAAATTATGTCATCACTACGCGCAAAAAAAGGTTTTTCTAAATCATTTTTTGGTGTCGATGGCCACCCGAACAAAACATAACCTTTTATTTTAGATAACAACTTATCTTTTTCAGTTTCCGTCCCGATTTCTTTGAAACTTACAGGCATAGCATCTTCAACTAACGCAACATAACTAATATTTATAGTATTTAATTGACGCGACTCGTGTGGCAGTGGTAGTCGGGACAAAGCGTCTGCCGGAGCATTATCTTTCGAATGAACGAACTGTACCGAGAAATCATACGCTGCTAAACGGGCAGCCCACCTCTGTAAACGGCTCGCTGCTGTTTGAGGGATGCCCCCTTTCTTCCCAAAGATATAACTTAGTGGCTGGTGGTCTGTGCGTAGTAGAAATTTCCGCCCGTATAAGTACTGGTGATGTTTGGTAATACCGAAAAAGATTGCTAGCGCTTCTTTATCTAGTTGACTGTAATTTTTTTCAGTCGCATTTAAAGTCCGAGATACACAACTGACCGGTCGCTCACTACCGTCCTCATACAC
This sequence comes from Trilocha varians, assembly GCA_030269945.2. NCBI lineage: Eukaryota > Metazoa > Arthropoda > Insecta > Lepidoptera > Bombycidae > Trilocha > Trilocha varians. The sequence goes on along the minus strand of AP028270.1, from coordinate 8,920,615 downwards.
GTGTGCCAGCACGGCGCCTAGCCCGTACGCGCTGCTATCCACCGACAGTACTAGAGGCCGCCCCTCTTCGTAATGTGCTAGCACTTTACTACTCGTCAGTACTTTCCTGGCTGCCGTAAATGCGTCATTACATTCAGAATTCCAGTCCCATTTTATTCCCTTTTTCGATAACTCATATAAAGGATGTAACATGATGCTGAGGTTTGTTATAAATTTGCCATAATAATTTAATATGCCTAAAAAACTTTTTAATTGTGTGATATCTTTCGGTGTAGGAAATTCTTTTATTGCGTCAAGTTTCATAGGATCGGGACGTAAACCGTTTTTATCAATTATAAAACCTAAATATTTCACACATGGTTGCAGAAAAACACATTTACTTAATTTTACAGTAAAGCCCATTTTACGTAAACGCTCTAAAACGGCCCGTAAATTATTCAAATGAGTATGTCTATCTGGCCCTGTTACACACACATCGTCCAAGAACACTACTGTATTTGGAATGCCGCGTAAAGTTTCTTCCATTATTTTTTGAAACTTCTCGGGGATACATGAGAGTCCGAAAGGAGTGCGCCGATACGCGAATGTGCCGATTTGCGTAGTAATGGTCGTGTACTGTTGCGAATCTTTTGATAAATAAAGTTGTTGATAACTATTCTTTAAATCTAATTTTGAGAACTCCTGCCCACCGCTGAGCGTAGCGAACAGCTCCTCAATGCGTGGGAGAGGATATGGTTCGCGTTTTAATTTAGGGTTGACCGTTATTTTATAATCGCCGCAAATTCGTATATCTCCGCACTCCTTTATTACAGGTACAATAGGCGTGCCATACTCAGCTGACTCGACGCGATAAATAGTGCCCTCTCTTTCTAGCCTTCTTAACTCATGTTCGACGCGCGCGCGCAACGCTAGCGGCACGGGTCGTGCACGTATATATACAGGTGTATTATCAGTCATTTCTAATTTAATGGTTTTTCTACAAGTCCCTAACTTTTCAGTAAATACTTCCGGGAATTCTGTCGTTAGTCGATCCACAAATAGCTCATTGGGAAAATTGTCTTGGAGTTTATGTAAATTTAAGCGGATATTTTTAATTCCCAGCGATCGCATCCATTCTCTGCCCAATAAGGGTCGACCACCCTTCTTAATTACATGTAGTTTACATTTATCTGCAGAGAATGAACCGAGAACTATATCAACCTCTATGAAACCCAATGAGTGCATTTTTGAACCGACATAACTACGTATGCTTAGATTATCAGGATACAAAATTTTATTTTGAAACTTATCATTAAACAGTTCTTCACTAATAGTTGATATCCGACTTCCAGTATCCACTTCAAAATTAAAGGGATATGTGTCCACTAATATAGAAACAACGTATGGTTTATCACTGGAACCGTCTACATGAATATTGTAAAAATCTTCACTTTCGCTATCACTTACGTAATTTTGTCGGGCGCTAAACCGCCCCTTATTGCGCACTGATTTACACATCACTTTTAAATGCCCGCGCGCTCCGCACTCATCACAATTATAATTAGCGAACCGACACTTATCCGCTCGATGCGCCTTCCCGCACCGCCAACAGCGCGAGGAGCCGCCGCCGCCGCCGCCGCCAGCCGGCCGGGGCGCAGCCGGCCTGCCACCGCTGCCTCGGAATCCTTGCCTCACGTTCGCCTGATGCAGGCCGTCGCCCGCCATGGTTGCGCCGCTCGCGCCTGCGACCGCTGCTGCCGCGCCCGATGTCACCGCGCTCGTCTCCGCATGTCGCTCAGCTGCTTCCAGCGCCAGAGCCAACTCCACCGCTTTTCTGTAGTCGATGTTCCTTTCCGCAAATATCCGTGATCGCATTACTTCGTTACATAGCCCAGAAACGAATTGGTCTCGCAAATTTTCTTCTAAATTATTCTTGAAGTTACAAGTTGTCGCGAGATGTTTCAAGTTATGTAGGTAGTCGGTCAGCGATTCGCCGATTTGTTGTCTTCGTAATCGAAAAACGTGACGTTCGGCGATTTCTGAGCGATGAGGTTCCAAATGTTCGGATAGTAATTTCACCAATTCGTCAAAAGTTTTAGATTCAGGATGATCCGGTGAACACAAATCACACATAAGCGAGTATGTACTTTCGCCGACCGCAGTAATTAACAACGACACCCACAGTTCTGGCTTTATTTCGTTTAACAATATAAATTGTTTTACGCGTCGGATATACGCAGGCCATTGCTTAGAATTTATTTCAAAAGGTTCTAACTTTCCAATCGGCATTATTATTTCGATTTTGCACTGAATAATAAATATAGCACGCGAATAAAACTGGTTCGACTCGTCGCCAATGGAACGTCAGTGAAACACGGGGTTCAGAGAATGACTGTTTATTGAAGCATTTGCAACTACCGACACCTTACATATACTAAACACTACATTAAGGATGATAATCGTACACCGTTACATTGGTCACTCGGGAGAGTTGTCGATCTGCATCCCGGAGCTGATAACGAAATCCGCGTAGCCACGGTCAAGACAGCGAACAATAGTCTCATTAAGAGACCGCTGGTTAAACTCTGCCCACTTCCAATTTCATCTTAGCTCTAAACTGTAATAGTTTAAGCTAAAATTTAATTGTATATATTGTATAGTATCGTATTTTTTTTTTATATATTAACGTCTACTCTACCTAATTGAATCGACACTATCGTATCGCTGTTATTGCGTACTTCTAATTGAGAAAATACCAATAGTATTTTGGCCGGCGGGATGTTTCAACTTCATAAAATTCAAATTGCTGCAAAATTGTGTACTTTAAATGTGAAATTCGAATTTCGAACAAGGGCAACATTTTTGTTGTTCTATGCGCGTGTATCCATAAATCGGTGACCGCAAGAAGAAAAAAAAAAAAGACTCTCGTCGTCGGCCATTACGCGCCATATTCAAATATCGTACGGAGCACATTTTTCGAACGTAATCTTTACCAAAACGATTAATTTAATGAAATTCATCAAGACCATCTTACAAGTTGTATTTTGTGTTAATATATCGGCCAGTGTATTATTCAAATATTGCGGTCACTACGAGTGGAGCCAGGCTGTAAAAACATTAAAACGTTATTGTGTCGCGGTCACCACGTCGTGGAGAACCAGGAGCCGTCATCGTAATTCATCCAGGTACGTGCGCATTATATGTTACGGATTTGGATTTCCACACGAACGTACATTTAATTAAGCGGCGATAGTCATATTATTCTATAATAATTGATTTTCGACCCTGTGTTCGAGAACGGGTCTCAGTACGCTCTTTCTCCAACACTATTACCAAACGGGTTCTTATCACGATTTTTTTCGGCTGTAGTATTGGCTGCCGTCGCAAAACTAGATATTTTGGTACTGTCAGTGTGGTATGTCGAAATGTGAGTTCGAGTTCCAGTGGTACCGGCAAACGAACGAGAAAGAGGGTAGACAGATTTGTCTGCTCTTAAGTGACCCGCAGTCCCGTGATCATGGCGCTTGAAACAGTGCCGAAATATCGGGATCGCTCAATTGAAAATAGTCGTGGTAGGAACCCGTTTAGTAATAGTGTAAGTGATTTCGGTTAGTAATTTTTAATGTAAGGACTCATTATTGCCTACCATGCCTAGTTCGAGGTTAGGGCTTCAAATTGTTTCATATTGTATTAACCTTCTCAAATAAATAGATTACTTCACGATGTTTCCCTTCACGATTTAGCTAGTAGTGTTAGAATAATTTACACATTATAATATTGGAACGAAGTTCCTTATCGCGTGTTATTGAAAGGGGGCTAGACGAAAAAAAATCCTACGAAAAGTTGTCACGACACTTTTTTTGTTTTAGATTACTATCGCTAGATGGAGCTGTGATAAAAATCTTTTAAAACACGTTCCTTATCGCGCGTTACGTTAGGAAAAAAAAATAAGATATCTTATATCTGTATCAGTTTTTGAATTAATTGGTGTTTTTTGGTACAATAAAGTATATTCTAATTATAATTCTTATCTTTTAATCGAAAGGAACTTCGTTCTATTCGGGTGTCCCATGACACCTCCCACACAGACCACAAAGGTTTACACTTAAACTAACCAACCGAATAAAACCCAATCGGCCACTACGACTTCAATTCTGTCATAAAAATATCTAGCTAAAGCTTATAATGTATCTATCCACTTTACTTTGACTTCTCAACTTTTTCTGTACTTACCAAACAATTCAAAAATACATCTCTACAGTTTTCTATATTCATTTCTTGCTCGACCGCACTTTGGTAAGGCCGAATCGACTATTTCATATATGTGTAATCCCCAGAGTAACTACAATTGATCGATCGAGATAATAAGGTATAATCCATTTTCCCGTATCCCTAAGTCCTAATAAAATTGGGAATACGGGGAAACAAGTTACGTTGGTAAATAAATACTCTATTCATAATTTCTTGGGAACAATCTGTGATGTTTGCTCATCTACTTTTGCTGTTTGGAGGTTATCTTGCTCTTTTGCTAGTTCTTTGATTAGAATTATTTAGTGTATACTTATAAAGAGATAATTTGGTGATGCTTGTGAAGTTTTAGGATGTTATATTTGGATATTCTGACCCGTCTTCGCTGCTTTATTTGTGAGCTTCATAGGTCACAATAATTATATAATTATTGGAACGAAATTCCTTATCGCGCGTTGTGAAAGGGGCTAGACGGAAAAAATTCTTACGAAAAGTTGTCACGACACTTTTTTTGTTTTAAATCATTATCGCTAGATGGCGCTGTGATCAAAATCTTTTAAAACACGTTCCTTATTTTGTGTTAGATGATTATCGCTAGATGGCGCTGTGATCAACTTCGTTCCATCCGGGTGTCCCTTGACACCTCTCAAGTTTTTAATTTCTTGCAATGTGATCGTATCGAAGGCGATTTATAACATAAACTGGTAATTTCGACCCCTTATATAACGCAGACTACGTTCTTACGGCCAGATAATGCCACATAAAGTAAATTTAAATTTATTAATATTACTGACATGATTATGGTTTTATTCATGTTGTCCGACAGTCTGAGTATAGGTATCGTCACTATTGATTACTAATGTGTCCAAATGTCGTTAGAACTGGATCAATGTAGTAGAATTAATGATGTTTTAGGTTATTTACAGAACTGATAAACAACACTACTGTCACTACTCTACCTTATAACGTAACATAATAATGGTTTGTTTAGTTTAAAATAAAATAAAAATAGCCTTTATTACTGAGTTACATACACACATATACAGGGTGATTTTTTAGAGAGGGTACATATTGCAGGAGGGTGATGAGTACTCTGTTCTAATACGGAATGTTACAAAAAATAGGTAAAATTACAAAATATTTTTTTTTTAAATCTAAATCTGACAAAACTACCTAAAACATAAACAATTTTGGCTTAAAGAGTGTTGACTAATGACCTCTAGTGATCACGCGCACCCCACACCTCCGCCACACCCATCAGCTGTCGAAAAACCATCATTTTGCAAGAATTTTAGATATTTTTAAGTTGCGATTACTAAGGCATTAAGCCATATTCTTTGGTTATAATATTTTTACTGGTCGTATATAACCATCAGCTACCATGACCTTCAATATATACCCTCACTTGGAAATCAGCCTGTATATACATAAAATTCGTCTTCACAAAAAGTCACGTGTCTCAATGTGCCTTTTAGCATAGGCTTCCTTCAATTCCTTTCAATGCTTCCTGTCCACTATGTGGACCAGTTATAGCTTACTCTTCGCCAATTCGCCAATTCGCTGTCTTCTTAATATTGTCCTCCCATCTACAAGGAGGCCGATCTCTGTCCCTAGGAGTCCCTAGGTCCCATGTCTTGTTTATCTATTGATAAAATATCAAATATAACTTCATATTCTTCTTAGAGATCAACAACAAAATCAATAATACCTATTTTTATATTTGTTACATAAAATTTCATAAATACCTTCCACTTGACTACAAATGGACAGAATGTTGGACTTTTTCATTATTTGAATAAATTGTGGCCTGAAAATACTTTCAATGGGAGTAAAGTTAAAACATATTCTTATTGTTACAATGTTAAATGTAGAAATACTTTTCAAGATACTTCTGAACTTTGAGGAAGCTTCGTTAAAAGAAATATTTCCCGGGAATGAACAGAATTTCTTTTTGTTGTTTTTTTTTCCAATGAAATATAGATTTTTTAGGAATCACCCACGTGTAAGGACAGTGAGTCGGATGGTTCGTAGGTTGTTTTAAGTAGGTTATAAAAATTGATTAATTAATATGTCTAAATTGTGGAATATTTTTGTGACGAATACCCAAGACTCAAATTAATTTAAAGGTCGTGGTCAAATACTTGACGATGTTTAACAGTAGAGTAAATGAAGCCTCAAAATTAGTGTGACTCCGTGGAATAGGAAGAGGTTAGCTGAAAGACGATGAGTGATGAGATAACACGTATAGTTTAAAATAAGGTAACCTATTAGGCGATAGTAAAAATATTTTACTATAGAGAGAGGTTAATTACGCCACTAGGATCTTCGCTACGATTTTGGCCGATGTCTTTAAATTTTTAAATCCTATACTATTATAAAGGCGAAAGTTTGTAAGTATGAATGTATGGATGTTTGTTACTCTTTCACGTAAAAACTACTGAATGGATTTGAATGAAACTTTACCACAATATAGCTTATACATCAGAATAACACATGATTAGGGCTCTGCAGTGCTTAGTTACCGTATTTCTTACTTATTACTAGACTAGACGGGACGAACCTGAAGTCCACGCGAACGAAATCGCGGGCAAAAGCTAGTATATATATATATATATATATATACTAATTGGTGAAATAAAAATTCATGAAGTGTTAGTAACTTATGGTCTCAAAAAATAAACAGGCAAGGATATTACAAACTCACCTAAATCTTTTTAAACACGATTATTTCTAAACTCCCAACAAAAAGAATTCCATTTCAAAATCCGTCATTCTTTCCCGAAATTTGTTTAAGAGTTACGAAAACGAATCGTCACTCCCAAGTATTATAATCCAATCAAAAAATTACAATGAATATTTCATATTCCGCGATTGCATTACATTTAACTGTTCCAATCTTCAGGAACCTCGTCAAATCACGCGGGGCCTAACAAAGGCCCAAGAATACTGCTGAATAAATCTTTTTGCTTCCAAACTCGCAACAATTGAAACAAAAAGTAAATTATGGCGGGGTCCGGGCCACCGGGCAGGGGAATTATGAAAAATGTTCGAGATCTTATTATTATATTATATATGCTGACGGAACCCGACTAACTCGATTTGTAAGAAAGATTTTTTTTCATTGTCCTTTAAATCGTTTTGGTTCTTTCGAGTGATTCGTTTGAAAATTTAAGGTGCGATTCTGGTTCAATATTTGTTTGATTCGAGTTTTCAATGCGGGTTGAACAAGGCACGATTTGTTCTTTTATTCTTTGTTTTAGTCCTTAATCAGCTATTAGGGTTATATTTCTTTAAATTTAATTATTTTTTAGTATATCGTCGCCTCAGTGCTTGTTTGGCCAATCTGACATTTTTTACGAAAATGACTTTTTAATGCAGTATTATAAAGAATACAATTTCCATCCGACTGGTAATATATTTTTTTAAATATTCAATTCTAAAACAATAAAAATCTCATTTAATTTTTTTTCTCAACACCGCACTTAACGAGAATTCCGTGCTTGTTTGCTGTCTCCTGTAAAATTTGCTCGAGTGCAGAAAGGCCAAACAAGCACTGAGGCGACGATATGGCATATTGGACTAGTATCTGTATCAACATATTACTGTTTGCTACACTCGCTTGATTTTAATAGGAGATTTTACAATCTATTCATATAGTTTGTTACAGAATGCATGTAAATTTCGCCTATGGTTTAGAGACACAGATTTTCCGGATTTGATTCTTGCAACTTCCCCAATGATAGACAAGCAATCTAATGTACCAATGTGTTCACTATGACTTATTTGGTATCTAACATCAAAATCATTATGAGCAAGTACTGCTCACTGCTGAGCTCAGGTCTCCTCCGAAGATCGGTTAGGCATAGTCCACCACGCTTGCCTAATGCGGATTGGGGACTTCACATATCTTCAAAGGATTTTTAGAACCCTTTTCCGATGTGCAGGTTTCCTCACGATGTTTTCCTTCTCCGTTTTTAGCCAGTGGTGTTGTGTAAAATTGCACATAAATCTTTTTCATATTAAGATTTAGAGGTAGAAGCCGGTCGGTTTTGAACCCGCGACCTCCCGTACGGAAAGCAAGCGCTTCAACCACTCGGCCACCACGAGCAAGTAAAATGTAATAATTATTGATTCTAAAACTCACAGACTATAGACTGACTAGAATTATCAACTTGTTTTTTGAATTCCTCAAAATGGAGATACTTTATATCTCTTTCATGTCTTAAGCAATTCTCTTAGATGCAATACTTTGTAACGACAACAATTTTACTGAAATGCATTGAAATGAAAAAATACGGGAAACAGGCAATTTAAATAATGTGATTCTCGATGTTTCCTGACCGAGGCTTGTAAAGAATGCGTAATGGTCGGCGGTGGGAACGGAAGGGCATTGCGTGGAATTGAATTTTGTAATTTCTGTGTGACCGGAAGAATTCGAATAATTTTGTGGCTAACGGTTTTATTGACAAACAAGCTTACGTGGTGACTGTTATATAGGGTGGGCAATCTAACGTTTGCATTTTGAACTACTGTTTATTTAGAGAATGACAGCTCAAATCTCATTCAATTTGTGTTTATAATTTTAGTTAAAGGTTTGAAATTTACGAAATGGGACTTTTCAGTTCGCCCAATGGGCAAAATATCGTTTAGCCGAAGATGAGCATTTTTACCGAAAAATCGTCTTTTTAGATGAAGCCCATTTTCACCTCGAAGGCAAGGAGCCGCCGTTACGGTCAATGGCGAGCGTTACCGTGCCATGCTCAACGAATTTTTGTTTCCAAAAGTTGAAGAGTATGACTGGACGACATTTGGTTTCAACAGAATGGCGCAACATGCCACACAGCCAACATGACAGTCGAACTTTTGGAAAATGCAAACTTAATATGGCCACCCCTTATTTAAAGCTATAACTGTTTGAGGTCGACTTTCCTCAGTAGAGGTTTCACGACATCATAATACACCAAGCACTTTTGAGGTTGCTTCACTTTTTATATTCGGTGGGTTTAAGCCTTCATAGGCTGTTTTTTAGGCAATAGCCGCAGCTGGTGGAAAGCTGACGGAAACCAGTAGTCGCCGCCTCTCATGGACCCCTATAATATCAGAAACACTGTCAGATTGCACTCGCTGCCCCATAATGCCTCATACGACGAACAGTGAAGACGGTTTCGAATTTCCAAAATTGCGTAATTTATAAACGGTTTTTTTAATAAGTTTTTCCGCTGATGTTTTTCTTCTTTGCTTTTAGTCAGCGATGTAACAAGCTACATAATTTTTATAAATAAAGAGCTAGAGGTTTGGATTCGAACGAAAATGGATGGTACATGATAATATAATATGATATAAATATAATCACCTTAATATTTATGCATTGCGTAACATTCAGCGGTGCTTCCAAGCGCGGCGCAGTTAAATCATCCTTTACTCACGGAACTATAACATCGGGAAACAACATCATGGATAACAGAGTGAAGCCAAGTAATAATATGATAGATTTCGTGTTACTAAAAATAACTGTATGATATTCCGTGGAGCTGAAAAACTTACCGTTCGTCGGTCGGCCCGTCCGCGAAGCGAAGCTTTGGTCCCCGTCGTTGGTGAAGTCCTCACAAATTCCGTCGAATATATCACACAGTCCAAAGGTCGCTGGTGAAGTCTTGGGTGTGTAGTTTTTGCATTAACAGGAATGTGAACCTTTGCGTCGGATAATAATTACAACGTTCGCAAGTTCGACTGTTGCTTGCGCGTTCAAACATGAACTCTTTTTTTTATTTGTGTTCGCGGCAGCCAATGATCGCGCGACGCACTAAGCTCCGGGTTACCGGAACGAACGGCCTGATTCCAGCCCACGGAAACATACTCCGATAAAACTATATCTTGTGTGTATGTGCAATATTACAGCTAAGTATTACGACATAAGAAAGAAAACAAGAAAATCAAATTCTCTGTTCCGGAACAATAACAATTTATTAGTATGACGTGCATTTAAACACAAATTGAATTATAATAAAGAACTTTACAAATTAAAATATCTACCATTACCAAGTTTTAAACAAGGAGTGTATCATTAAATTAGAATTACTATGTCAGTTATGCAAACATTTTAAGTCATATTGTTTGACTCTAGATTGCAAGAGAGATATATAAAAGCATTGTTTTTACAGAGCAAGAATTTAACTACTTTCAATAATAGACTAAGACTAGACTAAGTCGTGGTGGCCGAGAAGTCGTGGTGGCCGAGTGGTCGAAGCGCGTCCTACCGAACGGGAGGTTGCGGGTTCAAATCCGGCTCGTACCTCTAAATCTAAATGTAAAAATGATTTATGTGCAATTTTTCACAACACCACTGGCTAAAAACCGTGAAGGAAAACATCGTGAGGAAACCTGCATGTAGGAAAAAGGTTCTAAAAATCCTTTGAAGATATGTGAAGTACCCAATCCGCACTGGGCAAGCGTGGTGGACTATGCCTAATCCCTCTTCTGAGGAGACCTGAGCCCAACTGTGGGCAGTAATGGGTTGGTACAGGTAATAATAGACTCCGTTATTTTGTGTGTACCTGTCTAAAGGAGAGAGCATACTACTAGTAGTTTCTTCGTAGATTTTTTCATTGCAAAATATTCTTATATAAACAAGCCTACAGTCCACCTGATGGTAAGTGGTTTTCATTGCATATGAATATCTAATATGCCAACGCATACTAGAGCTGTAACTAATCGCGATGATTTGAATGAGCTCCCCTCTTCGGTAATCCCAGAGCGCTATGACTTGTCCTTCTTCAAACGAGGCTTGAGGAGGATCCTTAAAGTTAGGTCGTAGGTAGCGTCCCCTAGATGTCCCCTGACATTTCAGAGGTTCATGTGCGACGGTAACCACTTACGATCAGATGGCCCGTTGGCTCGTCTGCCTACATGGCAATAAAAAAAAATTCTCAAACATTTTAACTTAGCAATGTTCATTCCTGAGGTTTTAGTTCTCTGCCTTTCCCTTTACTTAATTAACGATGTTTGCTTTGTTCCCGAGATATTCCGGTGCTGCAGCGGATTCTGCATGAAGAATGGGTTTCGCTTCACTTAATATTATAACTATGTCGTTTTACTTCATTGTTGAAACAATATTTTAATTGGTATGTAGGTTTTATTGAACTTCTAAAAAGAAGCATTTGAATAGAATGTAACTATTATGTTTTGTTTTTATAGCGTCTTAAACAGAGGTTATATTGGAATTGGCTGTTTTTATTTTATACTAGCTGATCCTCGCAACTTCGTTGTTCATAAAATAGAGAGGGTGTGCAAATGTTGTCAAGCTTTTGCGATGTATGTAGAATGATTTATGATAACGGCCTCCCAATTCCCAAGCATTACAGAGGCTCATGAGGATATGTGAGATGGTAAGTGGTTACCATCGAGGGCGGTGCGACGAGAAAGAGTGCTGAGTGCGTAACGCGTTGCGCCGTCCCTCATAACCCCTTGCTGGGTGCTGACCTCACCCGGGTTCGGACGCTGACTGTGAGCGGTATGAGGTTTTAGTGCGGTTCACTCCCACATATCCTCGTAATTTCGACCGGTAATTTCCTCGAACGCAAAAAAAAAGTTGTGACCATCGCTCAAGGAATCCAGTATTGTTAAAGAACATGTCACCCATGACCTACCTATTGGGGTTCAGTTCAGAAACACAATGAAAACTTCTTGGTTCACAATAACAGTTTATTCATCTTCCAAAATCAGTATAATCATCCTCCAAAATCAGTGTAATCATCCTCCAAAACTCAGTCACAATTACTCCCAACTCTGTTCACTTTGAAATCACGTCGACTACTGTATTTAAACGATAGTTCACACGCCTTTTATACTTTCTTGAGAAATAAATCAGATGGCGCCACTAGTATTTTCGTTTTCATAAAAATGTAAATTGTAATAAAATTAAAAGAATTTAACAACACTCTTCTAAAATGATTCATCACAACCGGAAGTCTTTCCTTTAAATCGATGTAATACCCGCTTCTACAAACAATTAAATGGAATTAGAGACAAGTCACCTAACATACCGTATATTACTTTTCGGAAATATCAGATATTTCTTTTTTCTCTCTATATTTCTATCTACAACATATTGCGTGACTACCAGACCAGAAAGATTCCAAGAATAGATTCGCAGTAAATATTCATATTATGAAAAATAGATCGTTATTACAGATAATTTATCGTTCCCTTAAATAAAGAAACATTGTCGAAAACATCACAAAAAATTTCGACAAACAAAAACAATTTCTACCTTCGATATCGTTAAAACCAATTGTGTTTACATTCGCCTTTCCATTAGAGATAGCCTTTTAAATAACATCACTGGATATTTTTTATTTGCCAGTTCAAGGTTTGCTTATATTACAAGCGAAGCGTTAAATTGTAGCTCTTGTGAAATTTTGTCTTTATTTTAGGAGTTCTGGAAATTTTTGGCCATGCTTTTCTATATATTTTTTTTTTATTTAAGGGACAACAAACAGCTACAACATTTTATTTATTTAATAATAAAATTAAACTAAAGCATTACAATGTCGCAGCCCACAACGCTGTCCACGGATAAATATCTTAAATATTAAGGAATTAATTACAGTATGTATCGCCAGAGAAACAATGTTAAAATATTACAATCATATTGAGCTTTAGTGTTTGAAATACAATATTGCTGCTTAGCGTTTAAAACAATAACTAATATTAAGAAAATAATAAAATTATATTACGGATTATGCAGTTTAAACTCTTCGGATTTAATTGATTGAGCTTTTTCAGTGTTTTGACGTAATTAAATTTGGAGACTGGTAGTTTTTTACTGCATGATTGATCACTAAAATCAGTCCAAAGATGTCCACTACAGGTCTGGGCATTAGCTTAATCTAATTTTAGCTTAATGACTTTTTTCGGGTATTTGCCCACCTCTCACTCCCACCACTGTAACTCCCGTGTAGCCAGAATCTACAGCGGCGACCATCGTAATGACTCTGAGCAGTGAAGCCCAGGAACCCAAGGGAAAGCTAACTTGTCTTGGGTCCCGCAACGAATTTAATCAGAAGATAATTTATAATGTCTGTCTTTTCGCTGTTTTTATCCATTGTTTTAGTGAGTCTCCGATTAAGTTAGTTAATTGAAGGACCGGTCAATATAACGCCGCTACCAAGTTCTCTATATAGGTACGTTTTCCTTTTAAATGTAACTAAATATAACTTTTATAAGAGTACTGAATAAAAAAAACCTATTTCGAAGCAATCCAACATGTGTAATGTGTCTCAATGGAGCATATATTTCAATTTGAGGTTGATTATCGAAACTGTAACTGTGTCGTGATGTGAGTTCGAGTTCCAGTGGTACTACCCAAAAGCGAACGAGAAAGAGGGTAGACCGATTTGTTTGCTCTTAAATCGACCCGCAGTATCCAGTCTTCTCGTGATCATGACGTTTGCAACAGCGTTGAAATATCGAGACAACTCAATTAATTAAATATCGTGGTAAGAACCCGTTGAAAATGCATAAATGTATTATAGAAAACCGCGAGTGTCTGAATAAGTTTATAACTGTAATTTCAATTCAAAAGCCTTTATTTCCAACCTTAATAACATTAACAAATAAAACTTATAACTAACTTATCCTAAATTGCATCGGATGTGCCCGCTGCTGTGGTCGGTGTGTCCTGTGACACGTAGACCTCTTCCAGACTCTTCCATTTCTCTCTATCCCTCGCTTCTCTGGTCCATGTTTAACTGTAATAGCTGTAATAACTGTAATAGAAACTACTAAAAGTATAGCACGTATCTATCTCACCTCTGATTCAAAGAACCGCTACAGTACGCTACTTAAAACGCTTTTTACAACTCTAGTGTCCTTACCCTTAAGTATTACGTTCAAAGCAATTTCAAAGGTTCCGTACACATGGTCTCAAAGTTTAATTGAAAAAAGGTTTTCCTAACGAACTTAAGTCTTATTTTTGACCTTAATAATTATCTCTGTTTATAACTTTTGAATGTGTGGTGTCGTTAAGGAGTTAATGTACTGAACAGAAAATTCCACGAGTTTTGGAGAAGTTTGGGGGCGAGAAGCGTCATTTGGTGACCCTTTTGAGAAATTGCTAAAAGGTACATTAGTTTATGAATGTTATTACCGTTTTATATTGTCCCTTTTTAATGTGGAAAGTTGGATTAAACGGTTCCTTTTGTAATTTTGGGGCAAATAAGTAGGTAATTGGGTGGAAAAGAATAAGGTTTTTGCTTGATGGTTTCATTGTACAGGTAGTTATATTGACACAAATATCTAGAATATGGTAAGAACCGTGGCTACGTAAATTATTTATTAAAAAAATACGATATGGGTCATTCGTTTTAGAGCCTTCTTATTTGACTTTAATTCTTCATTATATCTTTTTTTCTCATTTTTCATTCACTACCAAACAGTTTTGCACCAAACAGAGTAATATTGCCATTGTGCAAAGATTCCAAAACAAAGTACTGAGAGAAGCAGTAGGGGCTCCCTGGTACATCCGAAATAGTGACCTCCACCGGGACCTACACATGGAGGTTGTTACTAGCATCATAAGGAATTGCACAGAAGCCCACGAACGGAGGCTTCACCATCATGTCAACGTAGAAGCAATACAGCTTCTTGACATCACAGACATTAAAAGAAGACTCAAAAGAACGAAACCGTTCGAGTTAGTAATAATACAATTAGTGTACAAAATCAGTGAAGTGTAGGTAATAATAAAGACCACATGAACATTGTGTCTACACCTTAATAATAGAGACAATAACACTCCGCTGTCCTTAGCGAACGAGAATTGGCGGACGCTAAAGGTAATGAGTGTGACGGATCGCACGGACGTATGGAAGAGCAAGGAACTACACGGACGGTTCTACCGGGCCCTTATGAGCCCCGATGTAGATCAGTTAGCCTCTGTATCTTGGCTACGGTACAGTAACCTCTTCGGAGAGACTGAAGGTTTTGTCTTTGCAATTATGGACGAAGTTATCATGACGAACAACTACCGTAAATATATTCTAAAGGATGGGACGGTCGACATTTGTCGGGCATGTCACCGTCCGGGAGAGTCTATTAGACATATCGTTTCCGGTTGTTCTCGTCTTGCTAACGGCGAGTACTTGCACAGGCATAACCAGGTAGCTAAGATTATCCACCAACAACTTGCTCTGAAATACGACCTTGTTGAAGCCGCTGTACCTTATTACCAGTATTGGCCACAGCCGGTTCTCGATAATGGTCATGTAACGCTCTACTGGGACCGATCTATTATCACTGACAGGACTATTGTTGCCAATAAACCTGACATAGTGATAATAGATCGGGACGCGCATCGGGCAGTGCTGATCGATGTCACCATTCCGCATGACGAGAACCTTGTGAAGGCAGAAAAAGAAAAACAGCTAAAATATTTGGACCTGGCCCACGAGGTGACCGACATGTGGCGTGTTGAATCGACCATCATTGTTCCGATCGTTGTATCTGTGCACGGTCTAATAGCGAAAAGCTTCGACCGTCATCTTGAGAAGCTTTCGCTCCCCAGCTGGGTAAAGGGCTTGATTCAGAAGGCGGTCGTTCTTGACACGACACGTATTGTGAGGAGGTTCCTCTCTTTTGAGCCCTGACCACTGATGGCTTGGGTCGTAGACCTCGTCTTCAGTGGGCCTCTGTTTTTTATATTGTATTTTTAAATTTTATTCCTTTGTTACTTTTTTTTAAAATATAATGTAAAAAATAAGTGTAAATAAATGAATACAGAGACAATAAGAAAAGTGCCAATGGACACATTCTTAGCATAAAGTTATATAGTAATTTAGGTTAAAACAAAATTGCTTATTAGTCTGAATTAGACTAGATTGTAATTATAATAGTGTGCGTTATAAAATTACGCATACTAGGAAAACAAAAAAAAAATATTTCATTCAGATATTTCTGCAAGATAGTCTTAAAAGTAAGACTATAGATGATGGCTCAGTTATGTTAGTGCAATATTAATTTCATTAGTGTCGATAACCTCTGATCTTTTTGTAGGAAAATGAAGCATGAAGATCTTGAGCATGACTGGGGTCCTTGACTCATCGCTTCACAAAAATATTATAATCAGAAAAATGTAATTAATACCACAAGCAAAACAATTAACAAAGCCTCACCCAAAACCCAATCAAATTAAACTAAAACAATTTCAAAAAGGGAACTGAAAAGATCACACAACCTTTTATATTTCTCGTAACTCTTATATTATTCGCCCTTAACCCAAATATTTCTAACCCTACCCTCAGTAATGTCGTGGCAAAGGCTGGTGATTTATCTAACATTCAGCCTACATTATATCCTAGTTAGAATAATCTGATATGGCGAGAAGTCATATCGGATAACCGCCTTAGTAAAAGTACATTAGGTTTTGGAAAGGTACGAATTTTATAAAAGGCATTTAATATCGTTTTAGTTTTTACATGAGCTATAATATATAGGATGGAATTTTCAAATTCCTCCTCCAGAGATCGAATTTTGCTGAAAAAAACATTATTTCGTTCTTGGAAATAAAAATAAGCATTATTTTTTTTAATTCCTTTGCCGAGAATCCGAAGCCACTAAAATTTTTATTCTCGAAGCAATAATTCTTGTACTATGGTCATATAATATTCAAGCGTAGCCAGATATTTCATAGAAACTGTTTTTTTGTGTCGCCAATACACACCTCGCGTGATATTTAAAAGTAATTTATTTTAAAGCAATGTTTACTTCAAAATTCCTTTAAATAGGTATGCACAGAGTTAAACTTTTAAATATAAATCTGCAGCTACAAATATAATAAAACTAGCACTAAGAAAGTGCACTTTAGTAATCTCAATATAATTCAGTTTAAACCTAACTTCTGAGTGACTTTAATATGCTAAAAGTTATTCATGTGATTTGAACCAAAGAAGAACTCTCTTTATGGCCAAGTTTTATGTTAGAACTACTTTTAGTGAGTACCATTCACACAAACACCAGCTTTGGAATGATTGTGTGTGTTTATCACGTGACAATGCAATAATATGGCACCATGAAGCTGATCTTATGATGGAATCAGATGATAGGAACTCCTATACTAAACAAGATAAACCCGTCGTGTTAGGACTTGTTTAATTTTTCTTAGTTAATATTTAATACAGTAGTTATTTAGTATTATTAAAAGCGGATATTTTAAGTGACGTAAAAATAGAAATCTTTATTTGCTATAGCATGAGTACAAATAGGATCTTATAAAATAATTGAAAAGTTCTGAATCATGTTTTGTCACAGAGTGACGTACAAATTTTTGAAACAATTTAACACAATAATACAAAAAAAATAAAACAATGATTTTATATATTATCATTTAGATATTTTTCAATATTGTAGTATAGAAACCCTAAGTAGATTTTTAATTTTAACCTTAAATAAATCAGTTTCTAAGTCTTTCCAGCTTTTTGGTAATTTATTGAATATGAGTGGATGTATTTAAAATAATTTATGGAATTTCGTATCGTTGAGAGGAGATACCTAGTTTTTGTTAAGTTTACCTACCTTACGTGCCATTGCAATAAAAAATAAATAAAAAGAAATGAGAAGCCCGATTCCAAATGAATATTTACAAACATAGTTTCAGATTGTTTAAAACATATGTTAC
The DNA here is from genome assembly GCA_030269945.2 of Trilocha varians. Lineage (NCBI taxonomy): Eukaryota > Metazoa > Arthropoda > Insecta > Lepidoptera > Bombycidae > Trilocha > Trilocha varians. Next base: position 8,902,716 of record AP028270.1, on the reverse strand, counting down.
AATACCTTAGTACCTTATTTATTTTCTCGTCGATCACAACCATGTAAAAACAAAATAAAATCAACCAAAAATATTTAAGTTATACTTGTATTATATTTCACATTCAACGTTACGGAAATTGAAGTACCCTTTGAAAGCGTGAAAAGAGGATCCCGTTTTCTTATTTGAGGCGTCTTTCAAAGGAAAAATCCTATTAAACGTTTTTATCTTTAAAGAACTTAAAGATTGCTCAGTATTTCTTTTGTGACCTAATCAATTCGATCTTGGAAATATTTAAGTGGAATTGAGTTTATTGAACCTTATTTAATCATCATTTCGACGATGCATCGGAAATAGGACAAGAATTTGTATTTAGTAGATAATATCTTTAATGGGCTAGATGTCTACAAAATAGTTATAGTCGTCGTAGTCAAATTCGATACTATTCGAAATTCAACGAATATTCGAAACTTTTCGAATTATTCTAAATTTTTCGAATAATTCGAAGATTCGGATCATTCGAATTTTAATATTCGATTCGATTCGAACGATATTCGCACACCCCTACTCTAAACCTATGTGGGCCTTATACCCTGGGTCGCGAAAGTGTGCCCATCATCGACCAAGACTACATCGGAGAGCTCAAGGGAACTATTTTACTAAGAAACTAGTGCACTAACCTGTGAAGCAAGACCTTGTTTCCAGTGCTGCCTTCCTGCAGTAGTATCGGCAGCTCCTTCACCAATGGCACACTCTTGCGACAGTCGACAAGGAATATTATTTATAAACTTATTCAGACACTCGCGGTTTTCTATAATACTTTCATGCATTTTCAACGGGTTCTTGCCACGATATATATTTCAACGTTGTTGCAAACGTCATGATCACGAGAAGACTGGATACTGCGGGTCGATTTAAGGGCAAACAAATCTGTTTACCCTCTTTCTCGTTCGCTTTTGGGTAGTACCACTGGAATTCGAACTCACTTCTCGACACACCACACTCACTTTATCTACAAGACTCTCTGAGCATGAACCCTTAGTGACTGTTGTGTTTAGCACTTCCTAGACTAGATTCCACGTGACGGCTTCAGATTATCGATTATGTGGAATCCATGTCGTGGTAAGAACCCGTTGAAAATGCATGAGAATATTATTTAAATTTATAGTTTGAAATCATATTCACACCTAAGAGAGGTTTATGAGCAAACCAGTGTCTAACACAAACTATTCGAAAAACAACTTCTGAATTCTAAAACGTATATGGAAAAACCCAGCTTCGAAATCATAGCATTGCTTTCACAATATTCGTTTTTATGGTCTCACTTTATGAGTATTCCTTTAATGGAACCCATGAGAGCTTTATGGTACCAAGTTTTATTGCTTATCTACATCCGTTGTTGGGACGCATTGATTTTCGCTGCCTTCAGAGTTTTTGTAACATAAAACTTGTAATAATTGATATATGTGACAATAACTTGTTTGCTGTTTTTTATTTTGTGTTTACTTATTGCCTCGCCGACTTCCAATGGACGAAAATGACAACTGGTAGGCTAATTGTCAAACTGGTGTTTACATATTGGCTTGCCAACTTCCAATGGACGCAAATGACAACTTGAAAGCCAACTGCCAAAGGGGTTTTCATATAGCTAAGATGCTGGCAAATGGTACCAAAACACCCGTTTTGTCGCGTATTCATATTGGCTTAGCAACGTTCAACAAATGACAGTGACGGCCGACCAACTAAACAAATATGAGATATACCGTTTGACAGTTTGTCTGTATCCATTTAGCTTATTCAACAGTAACATTTTATAAGGGATCTTACAAGGAGCCATTTGTCTCTGTAGTTACAGGTTAATTAGTCTGGATGTCATGTTTTTCTATAAATAATTTACGATTGATAGTAATTGATGACACATATCGCAAAATTGCTTAATACGCATTATATAAGTATAACATTATATAAGTATCACATCTAAAACAACTTTCATAAGAACTAGCTTTTTTAACCTTCAAATAATTCCCATCTAAACTTTAACACTTAAGTTCCATCCAAACAAAGCTAATTTTAAAGTATATCCAATTCAAAGATTCCAGTACGCCTTGCACCATAATGCACGATCTAGAAACATTAGGGTTTCATAGCTGGCTTGCGGCCAGTTTAATATCTATAAACATTCGGACAAGACAAATGTTTACTAATGGCTTAGACACAGAATTATTAAATACAGAAGTAATCATTGTTTGTACCGTTTGCGGTGCGTTTTCACATTGGTCGGTCAACTTCCAACTTTCATACTAATCGGCCGTCACCGTCATTTGTTTTGTACTGTGTTGGACGTTGGCCGGCCAATGTGGAAACGCACCATAAACATTATGACAGCTGGTAGGCCAACTGTCTAAATGGTGTTTCACATAGTCAACGGCCAATGCATACAAAACCCCCGTTTACATAAAAGTCGGCAGTCACCGTCATTTACGTTTAGTCACCGTAATGTGAGCATACTGAACTTTATTCACGACTCTATGTAAGGTCAAAGAAATATTACAGATATAGATTTTTTTTTTTTGTGAGATTGAGGTCACCAGACTCAAAAGCCGCCCCCGCCCCGTAGGTGGAATAATATGTGGAAGTTGAACTGCACTAAAACCTCTAAATATCGAAACCTCCAGGACCGTCCGCAATACGGTACTCTTTTCAATCGAATAGATTATACAGTGTTAGATTTATTTCTGTACAAAACAATATTTTGTGGCTTAGTCCCAAGCGCATAATACGTTAGTTATGCTTGTTTCGGAGTAATACCTTTTCGTTGAATACGTTGGTGTTTTAGTACTTTCAAGAATTCAATTAAAATAATTTCTAGAATATCAAAACCTATTTATGACTCAACTACTGCTGGAATCTAATTTTCTAGAAGTCCATTGAAAAAATCTAATCCTGCCAGTGAGAGTAATAAAGAACGAATCATAAAATAAAACTAAGAAAATTTAATTAAAATTTGTGAAAAAATGTACAAAACGTCTGTATTCAGCAATGGAATGTTCCAAATTCAAATAAGCGCGCGAACGAAATTCTCTATTACAATTCAAAAAGTATTTACATAAAAGAGGTTTAAATTGTATTTATTTAAACTATTTATAGCTGGCGCTATCGTCGACATGATTTTGTTCTTTACTAGAATAATATAAAATATGAATTATTGTTTCTGTCGCCTACATCCATCGTGTACTGTACTGAACTGTACTGTAACAACCCATTACTGCCCACTGCTGAGCTCAGGTCTCTTCCGACGAGGGGTTAGTCATTGTCCACCACGCCTGCCCAATGCGGATTGGGGACTTCATCCATCATGTATCCGGTATAAACCTACTCCTATATGCTGGTTTTCTTACCATGTGTATAACCTGTAACTTATAATTACAGAATTCCAGTAGGCTATTTTTGTCAACTTTTGTAGCAACACCTCAGTGCCACCTTGCATTGATTCCTTTTTTTTGTATAACCACGAAGCAAGTTTAAAGAGATGACGAATATACTGAGAGGTTAAATTTCTGTAAAAGTCGCTGCTGTAGGTCCACAAAAATCACCAACAAACTCCGCAACTTTTGACCGCTTAAATCCTTTTACAAACAACATATTAACTAAACTCGCAACCATATACTACAGAGAAACAAATAAATTTACAACACGTACAAATGAGTCGGTAACAGAATTAAAAAGTTTTCTCTGCGATTTTGTTTGGAACCGCCAGATGAAGTTAAAATCGGATTACACGGTAACAACGTTGTTTTTAAACATTTTGATCCTACGGTCAGTTTCACACACGTACATTATTACATTAGTTTATTTGAACCTGAATTTGATACTGATAAGTATTATAGTGAAGACTTTATGATATTTTGGAGCGTTATGTACAGGGTGGATCTGTAACTTTGAGTTTGAGATACAATATAGCATCATTTTTAGGATCGGTTAAACTTTTTTCCTGACATTGTATGGAAAACGTACGACTATCGTTGCGGACTTCCATACTATGACGATTTTTTTTTATTATTCCTAAATTAAAAGTGGTTCTAAGTTTTATTTCAACAGGTCATTGCAAGTTTGGATCCACCCTGTATATCTTAATTACTATATTTGAATTTATTGAGGAGAATAACATGCCGATTTATTTAATATAATCAAAAAGTACCTAAAAAGTACGTTAAATCTGGCTCGAAGGACCACAAATTTATAGACGATAGAAATAAAACAACACAGCAATTGAAATGAACTAGTTCAACATTACTCATTACTGTATTTTTTTTAGTTTGTTTTCTTATTGCCTCGTAGGCAGACGAATTAAATTCGATTTTTTTTAATCAACTTTTTAAATTTAAAACCGTAAAGTACATATTATAGTAGCAAGAAAGCCTATTATTGTAGACTAGCCAATGATCTACCATAAATAGACTGTCCAAGGTTGAAATAATTTCGGGGTTTCAAGTCGGACCAGTGTTTCCTTAGCGCATTCAAACAAACATTTCAGCCTTATAATATTAGTAGATATTACAACTACATAATGTGATTTCGACACAGGAAGGATTCTTCTCAGAACGTAAAGTACAATTACATTACATCGAAATTCTGTACTACGCAACACAACCACTGAACCTACCCGATTCCTTTAACGACCAATTACCGGTTAAAAAGCCGAATCGTCAACTACCTCATAATGGTGTGTAAAACTTACTCATACAAAATAAAAACCCATAAATGAGCCCGTAAAAAGGTTATAAGCGTTCGTGACTGTTAACAATTCGATGCCGGATCGACGAGCCTTTAAATAATGAAGCTAAAATGGTTTAAAGTAATTGGCCTGATGTTAGGGAACTGTTTTGCTATGGATACCGTTGTTGGAAGGTTAAGTAAGTAAGTACTGTTTAGTTAATTTGGAGGCAGAATCCTGTAGACATGACTTGTCCTTCGAGGCTTGAGGAGGGTCCTTAAAGTTAGGTCGTAGGTAGCGACCCCTCAATGTCCCCTGACATTGCAGAGGTCCATGAGCGACGGTAACCACTTACGATCAGGTGGCCCGTTGGCTCGTCTGCCTACAGGGCAATAAAAAAAAACATAAGGCTCCCCCAAACTTCGGCATAATGACCGGTCCTGTGCATTTTACATCCAGTGACTTTGCATGGGTTTGACCAGTTGGTTCGGATGCTAAGTGTGAGCGATAGGAGGCTCTCTTACGGGCTTAAATTCCACATGTCCTAAGAACATATTTTTAAGCCTCTGTTCTTTCGTCTCTACAGACAATGTGATTAAAATAAGTATATAAACACCATGTGTGGGTATTTATGTGTTTCTGTTACTGCAGTAGTGTATCTTGTGTTCAAAAAGTGTTCAAAGGACGCCTCAAAATTCATTACTATTTAACTTATTTTACCAATTATCAAACTGTCATGACTACCCAGTTCTTATCACCTAAATAAGCCACAACTGTCACAAAATTTGTATAAGCTTCATTTATTTCGATGTATAAACATGACCAAGTTATTTCACGTACAAATATAAGTTATCCTAAGAATGACGCAACAAAAGGCGCCTAGGTCCATCACGTCAAAGCAATCGTGAGAAATGTATATTGTACAGACGGCAAAAAAATACACGATGAAAAAGAGCTTGTCCGTTTTTTTGCGGTCGGTACGTCGACTACCTTAACTCGTAAATAATACATGAGCGACGTACATTTGTCACTAAGTGTAAGATATAAGAGTGAAATGGATAAATTGAATGGTTCGGATGAGTCCTTTGAAAGGCTCTTGGGAATGACCAGAAATGTACAAATGAAAATATGCTTTTAGTCGCTGCATTTACGTGCCAATTTAGCGGATGATTTATGGGAGGATTTGGGGTGAAATTAATGGATATAAATAGCTAAAATTGGTGTGCTTGATTTGTGGTGTTCAGATCAATAATGTTACATTGATTGCTATGATTTAGAAGTACTGTTCTGACGGAGCTTAGGCCAGCGTATTCCATAAGGCTTGTAAGGAAACTACATACCTTCAAAGGACTTTTAAGCGTTCTTCCAATGTGTAGATTTTCTTGTGATATTTTCTCTTTTAAACTGGTGGTGAAACTACAATTCTTTTCAAATGAAGATTTAAAGGTACCGCATGGAAGACAGGCAATCTAGCTCTCGGCCACAGAACCACTTTAATTTTGATCAAGTTGTATAAGAGTAGTTTTCATTTATTGCTCTTGTAAAATAGCACGTATTTTCAAAGACGTAACGAATAAATCTCAACGTGCAGTAATACGTTCTTTTCATATGTCTATCACAAATCCCCGAGGTTTCTTTTAGAACTACCGTCACAAGACACTTGTAATTCCCCCGAGTTGGCTCGTTAACTCGACACGGAAACTTTTACGGGCATTAAATAATAAAATATTTTTATGAGTATTTTTATTTTTCTTGGTTAAATAGGGTTGTCACAAATATTTGGGAGATTAGACTTACGTTTCTTTGAAATTTCAAAGCAAGGTACCTGGATGAAATTTATTGTTATATTTCTGACTTGATCTTCTTTAAATCCTGGTCTAAACTACATGGTCTAATATACATACATTATAAAGTTGTACATGGAAAACTGACTTCCATTACCGTACTAAAGCAACTCATTACTCATGCTGGGATGAATCTCTTCAGCTATCGACGGCAGCAAAGAACAAACAGATATCTACAAAATCGTTAGTTTCCAGGAGAACGTTTTTTGTGAGAAAGTTTGATAACTTTTACTATAAGAATGCCAGGTTTTTCAAATTTTGAATGTGTAAATAAAATAATGTTTCGCAGCAGATAGCGACATATTTTAAATAAATTATTGTTTTTTTTTCGTATTACTGCAGATGTCTTTTTCTACATCGCATAGAAAAATAAATAAGATGAGTCAACTGCCATGTATTCGTTTCTACGTCCTTAGAAAAGAAGTAGAAAGTGAAGAACGCATCCAGATCGCGAAATCTAATTTCACACCATTTCCATCAACATCATACCAATCGAATAAAGAATGTAAAGAACCTACAGCAAACGTTTTTTCTAACTGATATCTTTGTTTATACTAAGTGGCTTGCTAAATTGTACGACGCACACACGGTTATCCGGTAGATGTGCGGGTGTACTTCGTTTTTTTTCAAAAAAATAGTGTATATGTCTTTATTTACGCAACAAAAAACACATAAAAATACACTTTTTGTTTGAAAAAAAAAATTTTACCAGATAAAATAAAGAATTCTGGATTCAAATATCCAAAAAAGTTAAATTCGATAAAATGCAGATGTCTTCTTGTTCTTTGCTGCCGTCGCTATAGTTCATCACCTACTCGTAACTACCCATTGTGGACTACAGATTCACTACTACTACAGAAGATCACCTCATGAAAGTTTTGTCACGATGTTGTCCTTCGTCTGATTGAAATTCATTGATTGTTTCAATTTACTATTAGAAATTAATAGTAAAGGTGACAACCCTAACTAGCTCTGTTGACTCCTTCCGGTGTTATGTGGTCGCGGTTGTTTATGACGTATGTTTTCCAAGTTAAAGCAATCGTATTAAAATGATTGAATGGTATTTATGTTCCATATTTCACTTAGCTGATTTTTACTATTGTATTTTCATTTATTACACCGCAAAACTGGTCATTGTAAGGGCCATATAAAGTTTGCATTTTCCAAAAGTTCGACTACCATGTTGGCTGTGTGGCATGTTGCGGCATCCTGTTGAAACCAAATGTCGTCCATGTCATACTTTTCAACTTTTGGAAACAAAAATTCGTTGAGCATAGCACGGTAACGCTCGCCATTGACCGTAACGGCGGCTCCTTGCTCATTTTCGAATGATGCCGCCGGACAAAAACCCACACCAAATCGTAACTCTTTGTGGGTGCATTGGCTTCTCAATGGTGACGTGTGGATTCTCCGACCCCCAGATGCGGTGATGCTTCATCTGAAAAGACGATTTTTCGGTAAAAATGCTCATCTTCGGCGAAACGATCTTTTGCCCATTGGGCGAACCGAAAACGTCCCATTTCGTAAATGTCAAACCTTTAACTAAATTATGAACACAAATTGAATGACATTTGAGCTATCATTCTCTAAGTAAACAGTAGTTCAAAATGCAAACGTTAGATTGGCCCAACCATTATGAAATATAGTGTTGTGGGTATTTCGGGTATTTGCCTACCTCTCACTCCCACCACTGTAACTCTTGTGTAACCAGGATCCACAGCGGCGACCATCGTAATGGCTCTGAACAGTGAAGCCCAAAAACCCGAGAGAAAGCCAACTGGTCTCGGGCCCCATGACTAATTTGATTAGAATATAATAGATGTAGTAGGAAACATGATTGCTTTGGGTGTCGATCCGGGGGAATCTCTCAGGTTTTAGTTGGGTACTTAGAGTCTTTATTTTTTTATTTTATTGCCACATAGAGTCACATGATTCATGGTCAAAGTCGCTTATGGATCTCTGTAAGGGAACACTGCGAGGTCGCCTACGAATTACCTTAAGGACTCTCTCCAAGCTTCGTAATTTATTGGAACGAAGTTTCTTATCGCGCGTCATCGAAAGGGGGCTAGACGGAAATTCTTATGAAAAAGTTGTCACGACACTTTTTTTGTTTTAGATGATTATCGTTAGATGGCGCTGTGATTAAAATCTTTTAAAACAATTCCTTATTTTGTTTTATATGATTAATGCTACATGGCGCTGTGATCAAAATATTTTATTTCAGTTATAATAATTAGTTACTTGAAAACGTCTGTCTCTCTGTCTTCTGAACTTCGTTCCATCCGGGTGTCCCTTGACACCTCTCAAGTTTTTTTTAGTTTTGAATGTTATATAGTCGTAATTCCTGTCATGAGTAAACTTGAATATATTTTCTTTCTTTCTCCAACATTAACAATCTATCACCCAATTGTATACCTTTCAGCCGAATCATGACGTAAATATGCAAAAGTCGGAGTGTTTTTAAAGCCATTCAATAAAGTGAACGCAAGCCGGCTGCAACGATAGCACGGTTGACTTCACCTGAAAGAGATACCTTTCATATATTCGCTTTTCAATACGTAAACAAGTTTATCAGGTTTCGTCTCCTAAAGTGCTAAAGAGACGAAAAAGAGATTTTTGGACGCTTTATTGATTTCTGGAGAAAGTTTACTTTGTAGATTGATTTTTTTCTAACAAAATATATGAAGGACTATGGTTGTCTTTGCATTTTTAATTACCATTTAGGCAGACGAGCTAACGTACTTGATCGTAAGTGGTTACCGTCGCTGATGGACCTCTGCAATGTCAATTTTCACTGATTTATTTCAATAAATTACAAGAAGTAACTAAAGGGATAAGAAAACACTATTTATAAAAAAAACCTTACAAATAAATCTCGGATTATATAATTTAAACTCGTTACGAAACCTTTCTCACCAACAAATTTTAAGTAACCGAGTTTATGTTCGTTTCCCAAAAAGTTAAATAATTGAAAAAAAGACGTTTTTTACGGTTTCTTGAGAATGTTTGGTATATTTCTATAATTCTATTAATAAATTTTGTGTTTGTTGTGGAAGCCAAAGTAGGTCAATACGTGGTAGATTGCTTTGAAATAAAAAAGTCGGCAATAATCGTTAAGCAGTTGATTATTTGTCTATACTTATTTATATTATAAAGAGGAAAGATTTGATTGTTTGTTTGTCTTGAATAGGCTCCAAAACTACTTGTCCGATTTCGAAAATCCTTTCAGTTTTGGAAAGTTTATTTAGCGAGGAAGACAATACGATATATTGTTTCCCTTTGTGACGCAGACGAAGTTGCGCGGGTCAGCTAGTATTATATTTAAAAAGGGCCATTACAATATCATACACACAGCGAAGTTATCTAATCCTATTTGTAAAGATTTTCTTACAGAAGAAAGGAAGGAAGATTTTCTTAAGATTCTGTTATTCAAAATGTCCTAGCTGTAAAAACTATTCTTAAATTTCAACAGACATTTTAAAAAATGACCAATTTAGTCCAAGTTTCATTTTGCGATTTGATGAATTTTTTTTTTTTCCAATTCCTAAAATAAAAGTGGTTCTATGTTGTATTTCAACAGATCATTCACCCCACGTCAGATTTTCCAAAGAACAATGTATATCATACAAACATCCATTTTCAAACCATGATAATAAACTAATCTTCCAATTTCATACATTCGGTTACAATAATACTTTAGCTAACGGAAGTTAAACTATAATTATCCTGAAAGTGTCGAGTTCTGAACATTACAGTGCCGTAATTTTCCCTAATTTGACTTAATAACATATTGAATTTACTTATAACTTATGTGATGTCTTTGTTAGAATGTAATTGCTATACATTTCCTTTTTTTTTTAATTTTTTCATACTCTAAATGGCTGCAGAGGCGTGAGCGACGGTAATTATATATCATTAGGTTGATAGTAGGCTCGTTAATGCAAGTATTAATACAGACTTTTTTGAGTTGGAGGGAAACGCTGGATATGTGAGAGTTAAACCGCACTAAAATCTCCAACCGCTCACACTCAGCGTCCAAACCTCGGCTGAGGCCAGAACTCAGCACGGGGTTATGCGTCCGGCACGACGCGTTGCGTATTATGGCATTCTTTACTGTCGCACCGCCCCTGCAATAGAGCCTTAATAAAGACGATAAAATTATTTTTATGAAAACTGAGAAAATAAAAACTTGAGAGGTGTCATGAGACACCCGAATAGAACGAAGTTCCTTCCGATTAAAACATATCTTATATTTTTTTTTCCTAACGTAACGCGCGATAAAGAACGTGTTTTAAAAGATTTTGATCACAGCGCCATCTAGCGATAATCATCTAAAACAAAAAAAGTGTCATGACAACTTTTCGTAAGAATTTTTTCCGTCTAGCCCCCTTTCACAACGCACGATAAGGAACTTCGTTCTAAAAATGAAATAAAATGCAGCACCATACGGAAAAGTGTCGTTTTTTTCTAGACAGCTCACTTTTTGTCACTGTTTTTGACACACACTGTCCAAATCAGTTTACACAATACAGCAGTGCTACAATTATTATTATGATAAAATAATTCAAAATACTAAAACCTTGTGCATATTTTAAAAAATGAACTGAAAGTTGTATTTTATTATTGCTATAAGTAACACGCCAACTTTAATTATTTTATTTTTTGTTCCAGGTAATGCTTAAACAGCTTTTTTTATGGAACTGACTGGTGTTAATTACTTCCTCATTACACTGACATCGCCTTGGGTACTCTATTAAATGTATTATTAATAGATTAATTAATAATTTATTTGAAGATGTAATTAAAGTATAAGCTACTGAGAGAACTTTTCTAATTTCCTGACTTGAGTTTCAACTAAATAGTTATGAAATCAGAAATGAAATTATCCGACAGAGAACAAAAGTAACCGGCATAGTTCAGCGAATCGGCTGCAATGGCAATGGGCTGGCCACATATGCCAAAGAACTGATGCTCGATGGAATAGACGGGTTCTGGAATGGAGACCACGATGTAGTAACTAGTGAACTTCGTATAGAACGCTCGCCTGCTAAATAGAGGGACGACTTAAGAAAGGTGGTTGGCAACAACTGGATGAGACGAGCAGAAGATCGGGCTCAGTCACATATTTTGGGAGAGTCCTATGTCCAGCATTGGACGAATGTAGCCAGATAAATTACTAATAAGCTATTTTTATCATCCATTTAAACCTTTGCATTTTTTTTTAAATAACTTTATCTTATTATTATAGACGATGAATCATTATTTTAGCAGATAACTGTTAATACAAGTGCACAGATAAATGACGCATCTATGTCTTATACAAGAATTTACAAAAAAGACTGAGCTATGACACGACGTGATATAGAAAACAGACTATAAAAGCGAACATTGTACCGTCCAACTAAAGCATTTTTTATTATTATTGCACAATAGATAAACATATTAAAACTAACCAAATACTTAGCCTTAAATGTTTATTGTTTCACTATTCCCTCCTTTTTTCACTTTATTTACTTTATAACACTCGTTGACATCGCAATATATCCTAAATGTTATGTAACATTGTCTCGTTAAAATAAAGGTACTTACATATATGCCACAGCCCCACACAAAACGTTTATAACAAAGGACAAATTTGGTTATGAAACACTACAGGAATCCGGCTCACATTCTTGCGCACGACATTCTTTGAAACTATTCCAAGGTAAATATTATGAGAATATTTGAAACTTGACATGCAAAGGCGGAGTTCTAAATCCCGAAGCACCGACTTCGATAATTTATGAGAAAGACTCGAGCGTTTTAGTCACAGGGGAAGTCTAAATTTCACATTGAATTTTTACTGTATTCTGAAGTGAATCTTGTACCTAAAAGTTGTTTTCTGAGATGGTTTTTGAAATTTCTTAGAAAACTTATGGACACTTAAAAGACGATAAAGGAACGGACGGGCAAAGGACAGATAAAGTATACAGTTAATATAGTGAGAATTAACTAACGTCAATTTTCAGAAGAACATAACTTAAACCTCGAGAAAGATAAGTCTTGGGTCTTAGAAAATACTGAGAATGTATTTGAAAGTCAAAATATAAATACGAAATATTATGCGTACCTTTTAATTTTCATGACAGTAACTAAAATCCTATTCAACGAAACGGTGATCAAAATGTATCATAATGCTAGAATAATTGTTTTTTCTCAGAATAAAGCTTTTTTATTATCTGAATTCGTACAAAGAATTATATTTTTTCCAAAGTTAGTATTAAGCTTTTAATAAAAGTATTCATGTCACGATTAACGCTAGAAAAACACTAAAAAAGGCTTTTGAAACCGCAATAAACAGCTACCCCGATATAACGCCTCTAATATCCACAATAGTAATACATCACAGATGTCCACTAAGACACAAAGAATTTTATACTAACAAAACACAAATAGAGCCGAATCGTGTACGTTTTACGAATATATTCATACTACATCAGATAAACATTTTTTTCTTTTCTGTTCTGATCTGATAAACTGCCCGTTTTGGGCATTTCCTGTAAACTGATCAGTCCTTTGTCTTGTTTCTGTTTGGATCGTGTTTTGTTTAGAAATGCTTTGTTTATTTCGGGCAAGCTTGTTAAGAACGTTTCAGTAGACGTGATTACGATCTATGGTAATGCGATAGGGAGATCGAAGATCGAGAAATTCCTTTTTGAGCGACATCAGGGACGTTCGGAATTTAAGCGTATGCCTTTTGGTTTGAAAAATGCGCTTTGTTTTTGCTTTTTTGATTGGTTTTCGATTAGACAAAAGTAACTTGAGAGAAAATTGTTTTATTCTAAAGGACTTCAGAATAAGCGAATGTTATATAATTTTCATTGCTTTCGTAACGAATAATTCTAACAATACCCTTCGTATTAGTGTAACTGACAGCTGAAATCGAATTTTATAAACCTACTACAAAAATTGTCAGAGAGCTTATAAAATGACATGGATAATATCAATGACACAGCCGTATAAAAAAGATAATTTAGAGCCTCCTTCAAACCCTGTATAAAAGAGGATACGTCTGAGTTCAGGAAACGCAGGAGGGAGCCAGAGGACTACAATACTGAAAAGGGAAGCTCATTCCAAAACCGGATGAGACGTGCCAGAAATATCACTAGAAGGGAATTTCGTTAGTTATTTTAATATCTTTCTATTACTACCTCTACTCGGTCAGTATAATAACTGATGACGATTACAATTCTTGAATGGGAAAACTATTTAGTGTTCAGAATTGGTTTCTTATTGACTTACAACGAAAATGTAATTTCTGTGTTTTAAAATTAAAATGATTTTTTTTATTGCAAGATAGATAAACGAGCCTACGGCCCACCCGATAGTAAGCAGTCACCGTCGCTCATGAACCTCTGCAATGCCAGGGCAAAGAGGGGCCGTTATCTATCACATAAATGAATGAAATAAAAATTAAAATCAAATCTTAAATGTTCTGTGTTATAGAGATAGTAGCGCACGCTAAGCGCAAAATGAGACGCTGTTTATGAACATACCTAGCGTAATAGAGGGTAAGAAGGACCTACAAAAAATACTATCTATTGAAGCAAAACTATAATAATAGTTCCAGATACCGCCAAAATCATACCCAACAGAAAATAAACATTAAATAATTCGATACACTTAATGGAATCTACTGATAATCGCAGAATAAATACAATTTCCGTCTCAACAATGCTCCAGTCAACCCTCGCATGAAATCCAGAGGCGATGTATCATTTTATAAGGGCTCTTCATGCCGTCCTTCGCATATTTCCTGCTAAGGTCCCTTTGGTATCTTCGTTAATATATATACATCGCATTACGTAAATATATTTCGCGAGGAAATCATTTTCTTAAGTTGTTTCTGAGGCTTAATGTGGTGATTTGAATTGGACATTATTATAATGTAAGATATGTTTTGTATAAAGCCTTAGTAAACACAACTCAAGTTCTTGCAAAACGATTGTTGCTCGACAGCCGATGATGGTGATGATGTGGTTGAGGTGTAGGGTGCGCGAGATCACTTGATCACTGTTGAACTGTTTTTATTGGAACGAAGTTCCTTGTCGCGCGTTATCAAAAGGGGGCTAGACAGAAAAAAATCTTACGAAAAGTTGTCACGACACTTTTTTAGTTGTCACGGCCCTTTTTTTGTTTTAGATGATTATCGCTAGATGGCACTGTGATCAAAATATTTTATTTAAGTTATTATGTTTTGTTAGTTGTTGAGCCGAGGGAGACCCTCCAACACACGGCCCCATCTCGGCGGACTGTAAGGTCCGTCCACCGAGTGAGCCGGTGGTCGTTTCACCGACGGCTGCTGGTTCGACGTCCGGGGGTGACGGGGCGATACGTAAGCGACAATCGCGAACGCGTCCTGTCACCCCTACTACATCGGATGTCGAGCGTGAGAGGCGGGAGGTTTTGGTGCGGTTCGACACCCACATACCCCACTCGCGGGGCGAGTGGAAGTCCGGCGATTTCCTCCCGTCCAAAAAAAAAAAAAGAAGATGGCACTGTGATCAAAATCTTTTAAAACACGTTCCTTATCGCGCGTTACGTTAGGAAAAAAAAAATATAAGATATCTTTTAATCGAAAGGAACTTCGTTCTATTCGGGTGTCCCATGACACCTCTCAAGTTTTTTGAACCCTGTTGTTCGTAATTATAGTTTGGAAAGTTTAATCTAATTTAGATTTTTACCGATTTTTTTTTTGTAACGTTATCTATTTTTTTAATATTCCGTATTAGAATCGAGTACTTAAGACGCTCCTTCAATATTAACCACCATTAAAGATCTCCCTGTATAACAAAAAGATAAAAACATTTGAAATGTAAAGTGCCCAACCTGCATGCCCGAGTAGAGTGCTCTGTACCGATCAAACTAGTAACTGACTGAAATTGGAAAACGTAGACGAAACAAAAAAAAATGAAATACAAGCTAACACCAGTTCGGACACAAAAAAATAATAATCGTAGCCACCGTCCTGAGAAGAACTGGCAAGAAACTCAGCGGGCATGTCTTTTTGCTTTTATGATCATATATTGTTTTCAAGTATTTTAACAGTATTATACAATTTTATATTAAATATATAAAAAAAAAAAAATCGATAATGTTAATGGAATGAATCTTTAACTGTCCCGAACAAAACCAGATGGGATTTATGCAAAACTTCTATGACCCCTGAACGTTCTCGAAATCTTTCGAAACAAGTTTTAAAATACAAAACTATTAATATCTACTTTAATAAAGTTTCTAAGAAGATGATCAAAACTAATACAATTTGAAACAAAAGTTTTATTCTAACAGCAGTCTGTGACACAAAATTAATATCAAAAGGACGACAAATCCACAACTAGCTCTAATTAACTTTCAGTACACTTTATTCCAACTCAGTACTATGTCATAGAAAAGATAACTAAACAGAATTAAGAAGATACTCAATTTTATATCTTAAGTCATGCTTTGAAAACTTCCATTTTCATCTTTATAAGAAGTTTTGTGCAATTATGGCATGTACACATTCTATACTTAATTTTAAGTTATTTTTGAAAAAAAAATTTGAGCGCTATGATTTGACTCATCATGATCAGTCTGTGGACATCCCTCAAACCTTGCCATAACGATCGGTCCTGCCCTGTCCATATAAAGTCTGTATCTGTACCAACCCATTACTGACCAACGCTGGGCTCAGGTCTCTTCAGAAGAGGGATTAGGCATAGTCCACCACGCTTGCCTAGTGCGGATTGGGGATTTCACATATCTTCAAAGGATTTTTAGAACCCTTTTCCGACATGCAGGTTTCCTCACGATATTTTCCATCACCGTTTTTAGCCAGTGGTGTTGTGAAAAATTGCACATAAATCTTTTTCACATTTAGATTTAGAGGTACAAGCCGGCTGGATTTGAACCCGCGACCTCCCGTACGGAGGGACGCGCTTCGACCACTCGTCCACCACGACTTCTATCCATATAAAGTGGATTTATAGAGAGAATAGATCCTCGTTTATCAATTTCATGTATTAAAAAAAACTTGACAGGTGTCAAGGGACACCCGGATGGAACGAAGTTCCTTTCGATTAATTAGTGAGGGAATTGTAATAAAATTTTATTTTTTTAAGTTATAATAATTAGTTTAAAACGTTTGTCTCTCTCTCTCTCTCTTATACTAATCATTATAACATAAATAAAATATTTTGATCACAGCGCCATCTAGCATTACTCATATAAAACAAAATAAGAAATTGTTTTAAAAGATTTTAATCACAGCGCCATCTAGCGATAATCATCTAAAACAAAAAAAGTGCCGTGACAACTTTTTCATAAGAATTTCCGTCTAGCCCCCTTTCGATAACGCGCGATAAGGAACTTCGTTCCAAAAATACAGATACAATTACAGTACTGATAGTAATGTCACTCTTAAGTCTTATTCCACCTAAATCTTTCCTTGACTAATAGAGCCACAAACGTTTATTAAGTCCGATAAATCTATTAACTTCTGTTAATATTGTTTGCTATGACGAAGTTCTGTACAATAATAAAATTAGTAGTTCTGGCAGATCTTTATTAATCAAATTATGTTCTGAGACGCGTTCTATTCTTGATCCTAAGTTATTTTTGGGAAAGTTGCCAAATTAAGGCGATCTATCATAAAAGAAGCATGATATTATAGCCAGATTAAAATTGACTAATTTAGTCCAAGTTTTTGAGATTATCTCTGTTTAGTAGTAAAAATAGTTTATGGAATAGAAATGGGGGTGTCGCGACGGGAAAGTGTGCCGCAGTGCGTAACGCGTCGCGCCACCCCGCATAACCCCGTGCTGGGTTCTGGCCTCAGCCGGGGTTCGGACGCTGAGTGTGAGCGGTTGGAGATTTTAGTGAGGTTCAACTCCCACATACCCCGGGGATCCGGCGATTTCCTCCAACTAAAACAAAAAAAAATGGAATAGAAATAGAAAAAAAAAAATTTGGATTATCTACTGACTGCATTAAGTATAAAGAAGTGTAACGTTACTTGTCACGATTTTTAATTAATGGTGATCCCGATATTTCGACGTTGTTGCAAACGTCATGATGACGAGAAGATTGGATACTTTGGGTACATTCTGGAAGTCCGCAACGATAGTCGTACGTACACCATACAATGCAAGAAAAGTTTTGAGCTATTCCCAAAATAATAGTAGTTTAAAGTTGTATTCAGACGAGTCATTCACCCAACTATAGCTGTTATAAAGTCACAGGTCCACGCTTTAGTATAATCATACTTTAAAATAATTTCAGCACACAAATAAAACTCTTCACAACAAAACATACAACGTCTACAGTAACTTATTTTACAGTTCGTAACAAAGATCTGGTTTTAATTTCATTCTGTTCAGAAACAAAAGAATGTCAAGTGAATTAATTAATAAATAGAATTTAATTTACGGTCGCCAGGGGGCGCTGTGGACGAGACACACTAATTAGCTTGCTAGTAGTCGAGGGCTGTCACTTTATTGTTTAAGATTTGTAATAGTATGATTGTAAGAGCTTCTTTGTATGATATTATTTATTTGGTGTTGGTTTTGTCTTGATGAACCGATTTGGGTGCTTTATCTTTTACATAAGTTTAGAATCCGCATAGTCAGTAGTAGGCTTAATAGAAAATGGATGTCTTAGTAAATTTCGGAATAAAATTGTCTACTTTGTTTATTAATTCTTACGAAGTATGAACGTCAAGATTACCTACTTAAGAGGAGGACATATTCTCTGTTGGTTATTGTTCCCTATAGTATACATAAGTTATTGGTTGATTTTGTAGGTTATCCAGCTTTCCAGAAATTTCCATTTTTCTATTCATTTTGTAGGCATTGTATCTTTCTCTTTTCAAGGGTGAAAATGCTCAGATTATATTTTTGGTGGAAGGGTTTTTTGTACTTAGATCTTCTGACCATAAAATGACGTAACAATGGGAGTTCTAAAACATTCCTCCACCTTTGAAGGAGTAAATTTGATTCACCCAGAAAGAAAATACATTTAGTCATCTTTTTTAATGGAGGTTCAAATTAAATGCTTAAAGTTAACAGTGCAAATAGAATTATAATTAGTGACGATAGCTTGCATGTTACATAATTTGTAACTGCATTCAACATTAACCTTTAATCCAACAGTCAAAAGATCCATTTAACTTTGAGTTCAAGAATTTTACGACCGGCATATTCTCGCGCGAAAGCCATTCCGTGTAATTATTTTATTTTCTTTATAATTTTAATGCGGCAGTCGCGAGCTTTAATAATATATTCCAAGACTAATGAGTCGAAATTGTTCTGACGGCATAAGTATTGATTTTATTTCAAAGATGTCAAGGATCTGGTGCCGAAGAACCTTTTTGATTTTGAATATTTCGATTTCAATTATATTTTTGAAATGTTCTTCCTTCAAATGGATCCGATAGGAATCGATGTATATAGAACCCTCGCCACTATTATCTCCTTTACTCCTAATGCTTAGTAGATTTTTGAGTATCTATAGATACGTTAAAGACTAGTTTCTATCAAAAGTAAAACTTATGTATGTAAGGGGTGGGCCATATAAAGTTTGCATTTTCCAAAAGTTCGATTGTCATGTTGGCTGTGTGGCATGTTGCAACATCCTGTTGAAACCAAATGTCGTCCATGTCATACTCTTCAACTTTTGGAAACAAAAATTCGTTTAAGCATGGCACGGTAACGCTTGCAATTGACCGTAACGGCGGCTCCTTGCTCATTTTCGAATGATGCCGCCGGACCAAAACCCACACCAAACAGTAACTTTTTGTGGGTGCATTGGCTTCTCAATGGTGACGTGTGGATTTTCCGACCCCCAGATGCGACAATTTTGCTTATAGACATTGCCTCCGAGGTGAAAATGGGCTTCATCTGAATCCGATTTTTCGGTAAAAATGCTCATCTTCGGCCAAACAATCTGTCCATTGGGCAAACCGAAAACGTCCCATTTCGTAAATGTCAAACCTTTAACTAAATTATGAACACAAATTGAATGACATTTGAACTGTCACTCTCTAAATAAACAGTAGTTCAAAATGCAAACGTTAGATTGCCCACCCTATATCTCAGTTATATCTCACTACTCACAACATAGTTAAACACATGATTTACTGATATTATATTCGTACTTACCACTTCTGTGTACAACCATCGACCATTTGTATTTAGATTTACTTCTGCATATATATGTTTGTGACAATGGTTTTTTACGGGGTCGACACTAACTCACACACCTGCTAACACCACTCCCACCACCCCGACAATTACCTTAATAAAGTCATTATAAGGACTACTTATCCCGATCTCTATTATTTGAGTTCATTATTTGGAATTGGTCGTAATAAGCGTTCAAACGTAAAATGTTATATTGAGTTTTGAAGTGTTTTATAACTTTTATTGTTTAGATTATTTTTATTGTTTGACTAGTTATATGAATTTCACTTACTGTTTAATTATAGTAGTAATCATGATTAGTAATAAATGACAGTGCCTATAGAAATCGACTAGTAAAGCGATTTTTCCAACTCGCAAGTATTACATCAACATTGCCCCCGCCCTTGAAAACGTTGAAGGAAATTCCGTCAATTCAACATACCTTCAACTTATTATCTTCGAACCCTCAACTTATTTGATAAATTCCATAACCCTTCACTGCTCGGGTCATAAAGTACCCGTTTCAGAAAAAAAATGAAACGTCAACCCTAAACTCAGTATTGGGCACATGTGTGATCGTTGCGTGTACCGGCTGGCCCCGGTCGTAAAATCGACCTGCTTTATCCATACCGTAATGAGTTCTAGTATACTAATGAATATTCCAGCGGCTGACTTTCAATCTACGAGGGCAGTTACGGGTTAGATTAAAGTTCCGAATATTCAGATTTGGGGGACTTTATTTAATCGGAAATGTTTTTGATGGTAGTAAGTTTTTGTTTCAAGTTAGTTTGAAAGAAATCTGCAGCCTTCATTTAAAGTAAATAAATAGAATATAGCAATATTGGTAGTATATTCTTAAACCCTATAGATAAATCGCTTACAACATGATAAAAGAAATATACATATTTTTCTTAGCAAAGTCTACGTACCGCTTCTACGGAAGTCATTAATGTCAAAAATAGAGTCATAACTCACTTTAGCGTGGCGGGAAAGAAAAAATAGTATCTTCAAGAACCTGAATTTCTTAGAAATCCTAACAAAGCGAATTTATAAAATTAGATAACAGAAGTAAGAAAGAGTGAGTACCATCTACCATCAGGTATAGTTGACACCTTCAATCTCAATGTTTATTTTTTGACACGTACAAAACTGGTTTGGAATGGACTCCTCGCTTTTGGCTTTTCCCAAGCGTTCTGCAGTATTAACTTAGATTCGTTTATCTACCTACATCGCGCTCAATGTTTGGTGTGGTTGATATCCAGCAAAACAGCATTTAGCTGAGTCTCGACTGGTTTGTCGTGGAAACTTTTTTGTGTTGTTTGTTACGGTGTTTTCATTATAAAGAAATAAAATGTCTATCTATGTAAATAACTTCATAATAATTAAAACATATCGCTTCAGTTTTAATATATTCAAAGTTCGAAACATAATGAATATTGATCCGGTCTATTAACATTCTCAAGAGGGTTTCATGTTAGAAAAATCAGCTCATTCCTACATTTTAATCTCAATTTTCATGAATATGAATTTCGATCAAGTTCTTGAACCACGAAATCTAAGGGTTTGAGGTCGAGGGCGTGAAATTTCATAAAATATGTTTATTGCTTACAAAATTATACTGTAGTTTTTCAAATAGATTTCTGTACTACGGTATTTTTCTGGGTATTTGCCCACCTCTCACTCCCACCACTGAAACTCGTGTGTGTCCAGAATCTACAGTGGTTACCACCGCAATGACTCCGAGCAGTGAAGCCCAGGATCCCGAAGGAAAGCTAACTTGTTTTGGGCCTCGCAACGAATTTAATCAGAAGATGATAGAAGGAGTAAGAAACATGAGTCCCGACTTCCCTTCTCTCAAAATGTATGATGACAGAATTGAGAAAAGCACCACGAACATTGATTTACTATTAAAAAACTTCTGCATAAGTAAGAGGTTCTTCTACTTTTTAGGGTTCCGTACTCAAAGGGTAAAAACGGGACCCTACCACTACTTTGCTGTCCATCCGTCGCTGTATCTCAAGAACGGTGATAGCTAGACAGTTAAAATTTTCACAGATGACGTACTTCTTTGCCTCTATAGCAACACATAAAAAAAATATTTAAGAGGTACTCCCACTCAACAAACTTCATTGGTGTCAAATGTGATAAAATATTTTGTAATTTGTTCCTGTTAAGTATAATGAATTAAAATAAAATAATTTGCGTGATTAGGGTCGTCCTTTCGTGAGCGAATTACACTCGCACTTGGCGGGTTTTGAAAATAACAAGTGAATGTTTTAGTCGTTAGTCGTGGTGGCCGAGTGGTTGAAGATAGTCGTGGTGGCCGAGTGGTTGAAGCGCTTGCCTTCCGTACGGGAGGCCGCGGGTTCAAAACCGGCCGGCTTGTACCTCTAAATCTTAATATGAAAAAGATTTATGTGCAATTTTTCACAACACCACTGGCTAAAAACGGTGAAGGAAAACATTGTGAGGAAACCTGCATATCGGAAAAGGGTTCTAATAATCCTTTGAAGATATGTGAAGTCCCCAATCCGCTTTAGGCAAGCGTGGTGGACTATGCCTAACCCCTCTTCGGAGGAGACCTGAGCTCAGCAGTGGGCAGTAATGGGTTGTTACAGAATGTTTTAAACTAAAACTACAATTGCCGCAAGTTCTTAAATAAATTTATATTCTTGTCAAACGTTATAAAAATCACTTCTATCCAATTCTAAGAACCTAATTATTCTGTTTGATATAAAGCTTTCAACTCTCGTTCAATTTCACATGCGGGGGCGATGTCTATAATACATGAAGGTGTTGTTACTGTTATATTGCTATCCTTTTCATACGATACCCGGGGGAAAGGGATGGAGCTATATGCTTCTGTATAAGGTGTGATTGATATCATCAGCCCAATGAATTGTGCAGGGCAGATTGTTGAAAAAATATACAGGGTGGATCTGTAACTTTGGACAATCTCACGTGGGTTGAATGACCTGATGAAATAAAAGTTAGAACCACTTTTATTTCAGGAATTGGGTAAAAATATAGTATGGAAGTCCGCAACGATAGTCGCACGTTTTCCATACAATATCAAAAAAAAAAATTAACCGATCCAAAAAATAAAAATGGTGCTAAGTTGTGCAAAGTTACAGATCCACCCTGTATATTGATTTTAAGACTATTGTCAATTTTTTATAATTTTTAACGGACATCGCGCTAACGGACATCGTGATAGCTGGATACTGTTACTCATGGATTTGTGCAATGTCAGGGGACATTGTGAGGCTGCTTTCAATAACCTAGGAGGCCTTTGTTTTACCTCGTTTGAAGAAGGACAAGTCATTGGTAGAAATTGTAGGTTTTTTTGTACCGTAGTTTGGGTTAAAGGATATAATATTATAGTTTCGGGATTTTTTTAAATATTGTACAAAAAAAATCCATTTATTGACTCTATTCCTCTGAATCAGATAGTGCTAATAGAATCAATTTCCAATACCTAACGCGATATTTTTTTGGGGTCGTGAAAAACTGTTCAATCACGGCGTAATAGCATTGAAAAAACATTTAATAATAACAGCTTAAGATTGAATTTGAAATTAATACAAGCTTCAATGAAAAACTTACTAGAATGAATGCGAAAATACGCGTCAAAAGTACTAAGTAATCAACGTAACTTTCCAGAAAATTCTTGTATATTTTTACTACAATAAACAGCTTAGTAACGCTTGGCAGTTTCGTCTAAAGTTCTACGTAAACATCGCTCGAGTACTAATTAAATTTGAGACTTAAGTCTTTGTAGTTAAAATGCATTATGCTAAACTTCTACCAAAACTTTTAGGCTAAATTAATAACTGTCAGATTAATATTCTCGGTGGAAGGTTAAAAGTGATTAAAGCGTTATCAAAGCAAGTTTTAGTTAAGTAATTATCCTTAATTTGTTGGTTAAAATTGATTAAAAACTATTTTTTTAATTAGTGGGTGTCAACAGGAAGTTAGTTGTCGCCTACTAGGTTACAAAAGACTTCAATAATAAGGGGAGCTTAAATACTTTAATAATAAAATGCTTAAAGATACTAACTAGCTTTATAGATACTAAAAATTCATGCATTTAAATCAAACAGTATCACAAAATGATAAATTCATTGATTAATTTTAATTATTAATCGAACATTCCACCCATCTCATAATAAGCTTATAAAACTTGTAAATGTTAAGTTAAATTAATAATAAAATAAAGTAAGATGGCTTGGACCGTAGACTCTGTCTCCAGTGGCCCTCTATTTTATATTATTGTATTTTTTTATTATCATAATAATATTATAAAGGCGAACGTTTGTATGTATGGATGTATGTTTGTTACTATTTCACGTAAAAACTACTGAATGGATTTGAATGAAACTTTACCACAATATAGCTTATACATCAGAATAGCACATAGGCTACAATTTTTGAACCCCTTTGTAACGCAGACGAAGTTGCGCGGGTCACCTAGTAATAAAATAAAGTGAGATGGCTTGGACCGTAGACCCTGTCTCCAGTGGCCCTCTATTTTTTATATTGTATTTTTATTTTTTATTATAATGTAAAAAATAAGCGAATAAATGAATATGGAGAAAATAAAGTAACTAGTAAAGTAACTAGTAGTAAATTTGTATAAATAACTCATAGTTTTCGCTTCATATAATACGATAATTGGTTTGATTAAAAAGCCTAAGAAAACTGACTAAACTCCCACATTATCAGACGAGCTAAAAAAGCAAATATAAAATGAGAATTTCAAACAATTTTGGGCTTCATTAAAAGTTTTCTAATATCGTTTATGACTTCTAATGATGTGGTACGGTTTTAAGAATAGAATTTTAAGAAAATACTTGATAAGTTTAATTAAAAATATCTGATTACTTTACTTATTATTTCGCTCAGTTTGCGATGTAATTAAATTATTCTCGAGTAGGTTTTAATTTTAAGTTTCAATTAGATTTTGTTAGTTTCGATTTACACTTAAAATAATGAGCTGATGATGTGAGTTTATAATGAAAAAGAAACTTGAGAGGTGTCAAGGGACACCCGATATCTTATTTTTTTTTCTGATGATTATCGCATCTAGCGATAATCATCTAAAACAAATAACTAACGTGTTTTAAAAGATTTTCATGCATTTTCAACGGGTTCTTACCACGATATAAAACCGCGAGTGTCTGAATAAGTTTAAAAGATTTTGATCACAGCGCCATCTAGCGATAATCATCTAAAACAAAAAAAGTGTCGTGACAACTTTTCGTAAGATTTTTTTCCGTCTAGCCCTCTTTCGATAACGCGCGATAAGGAACTTCGTTTCAATAACTACGATTAACCAGACTTAAAGTTTGACTCAAAAATTATCAACTGTAATATATCGGCACTGTGCTATACTGTATCAACCCATTATTGCCCACAGCTGGGATCAGGTCTCCTTAGTAGAGGCATCAGATATAGTCCACCGCGCTTGCATAATATGGATATGGTCATTTGTCTTCGAAGGGTTTTTAATCCTGATATTTTCATCAACCATTTTTAGCCAGTAGTAATTTAAGTAATGGCTTACTTTAAAAAAAAAAAGAATAGTTATAGGTACTAGCTGGCCAGGTTGACACAATTTCAATGGATGGAGACGAAATCTTACAGAAGACTTTGTTCTCTCAAGTGACTCTAGCACGGTGGGTCTACGGCATTTCATTGATTTCAATTATTTTCTAGACTATTTTCTAGTCCAAAAACCGACATTCGCAACAATTATAAATTTCTTAAATTGCTATAACTGTTTTGTTGACGATGTTGAGGTTATAACTCCATGGGAATAACCTCGAAATAATTAAACTTTACATAGTGAGGTTGTGTTGTGGTTATATGAGTTTAGGTTTATTTACATTGTTGGTCAGTTCAGAATTCAAGGCACTTTGATGCAAGCCGCCGGCGAACTAATTTTCGGTAGTAAATTTTACTTGTGTGTTCATTTGAGCAGGGTGTTAAAGCTTATTGTACATATTTATTTCTTACTAGCGGGCCTGCGCAACTTCGACTGCGTCGCTTTCAATTAAAAGGTATGTTCTTTCTCAGGGTCTAAAAATTGTCTGTGTATTTCATCAAAATCGGTTGAGAGGTTTAAGCGGGAAAGCGTAACAGACAGACAGAGTTACTTTCGCATTTATAATATTAAGTGTTGAAAAAGTCATGGTGGCCGAGTGGTTTAATCGCTTGCCTTTCGTACAGGAGATCGCGGGTTCAACTTTAGCCGGATTGTGTAGCTAAATCTTAATGTGAAAAAGGTTTACATGCAATTTTTACAACACCACTGGCTAAAAACGGTGAAGGAAAACATCATAAAGAAACCTGCATATTGGAAAAGGATTATGACTTGTCCTTCTTCAACCGAGGCATGAGGAGGGTCCTTAAAGTTAGGTCGTAGGTAGTGACCCCTCAATGTCCCCTGACATTGCAGAGGTTCATGAGAGATGGTAACCACTTACTATCACGTGGGCCGTTGGCTCATCAGTCTACATGGCAATAAAAAAAAATTAAAATCCTTCGAAACAAAATGAGACACGTTTAATTCTGGTGTTTGCTTGGTGGTTTAATCACAATAATTATATTGTTATCTAGTTCGGTTTTGATCTAAAACTCACTTTAGTACAGATACCCTTATTCTAAAGTTCAAGAATTAGCATTAAAATTTGTCTGCATTCATTAAAAGTTATTTGTTTGTAAATTAAAATTAAACTTCTCTCACTCATTTAGATCTAGATTTACTACATTAAATTCTGTACAAATATCTCGCTTTTAAGCATAGACAAGTTTCCCAAAACTCCAGTGTGAATTTCCGGTGTTGGCATTACTTATCAAAGGCTAGAAATTAAGTTAAACTAACTAGTATACGGAGTGATAAAGTCATTCGAAGTTAGTACGGAGGTGTTTCGTCTTTGATACTTGATGGAACTGACAGTTTGTTTAACTTTAGTTTTAGTTTGTGCTATTTTATGTCTCTTTTAAAAGGTTTAATTTATCTTGCAATACATGTACAATCAGCCTTAGTGCAAAAACGAATGACAGTGGTGAAGAACTAATCGGAAAATAAAGCTAAGAAATTGACTTGAAAATGTAGTAATTACGTTGTTGAGTACTGTACTGTACTGTAACAACCCATTACTGCCCACTGTTGGGCTCAGGTCTCCTCCGAAGAGGGGTTAGGCATAGTCCACCACGCTTGCCTAATGCGGATTGGGGACTTCACATATCTTTAAAGGATTTTTAGAACCCTTTTCCGATATGCAGGTTTCCTCACGATGTTTTTCTTCACCGTTTTAGCCAGTGGTGTTGTGAAAAATTGCACATAAATCTTTTTTCATATTAAGATTTAGAGGTACAAGCCGGCCGGTTTTGAACCCGCGACCTCCCGTACGGAAGGCAAGCGCTTCAACCACTCGGCCACCACGACCATTTTTGAGTAGAATCCAATTAATTGTTCATTATCTATTTCAACCATTAAAGCAGAAGTCACTTTTTATTGAGGATAGATAAACGAGCTGCACAATATTTGTGAATGTTTGTTATCAAAAAAGGGAATAAGTGTACCTTACGCTCATATGATACGGTTTTGAAAATAAGCTTGCACTACTGAGCCGGATAAACTAAGCAAGATAGGCACATCGTATTTGGGCTCGTTTTACTTGTCTTGGAAATTTGTTGGAGCATATTTATTTTATATACAGCCTATTTAGTTGTGTTTGGCATGACGGGTGTGTTGCCGTTGCCATGAAAAAGGAAGAGCGAGGATTGCCGCCAAAAATGTAAAATGAAAAAAAAATATATTAATCGCAATCCGAATTTAATTACATATCAATCTTGATAATTTGAATCCGCAACAAAATTTGAGATGAAGATGAAAGAATACGTTGATAGGGTGGGAAATGAAGAAACACAATCATCATTTTTTAATAATTTATTTTTAAATAACCTAACATTACTCACATAAAATTTGGTGTCTTATAAATAAAATCAATTTGACTATTACATTTAGAGACTTTTTAAGTCTTATTCTATAAATAATAATTGCACTATTATATTATAATTTATAATCTAAAGTATAATTCTTTGAAAGACAAATTTGAAATATTAAAAACTTGTCCTTTTTCAAACGAGGCTTGACGAGGGCCCTTAAAGTTAGGTCGTAGGTAGCGACCCCTCAGTGTCCCCTGACATTGCAGAGGTTCATGAGCGACGGTAACCACTTACTATCAGGTGGGCCGTTGGCTCGTCAGCCTACATGGCAATAAAAAAAAATACTATGATTAATTTTACAAACATACATCAATATTAAAATTAAATTAATAATTAAAGT
Organism: Trilocha varians; assembly: GCA_030269945.2. NCBI lineage: Eukaryota > Metazoa > Arthropoda > Insecta > Lepidoptera > Bombycidae > Trilocha > Trilocha varians. Next base: position 8,874,624 of record AP028270.1, on the reverse strand, counting down.
TTATATAACAGACAAATATTACTCGTAAAAGAGTGTTATTATAACTACAGTAATTTAACTTCATTTTATAGTAAAACTAAATATGGTTTTTGTAAATTCGGTTACGACCCATTACTATTTAAAATGGCTAGATAGTACAATAACCACTTATTTTTATTATGTAACAGCTTTATAATGAGCTTTTAAATATTAATGAAACACGTCTGTTAATAACGAATTTGAATTATTTTAACTCATATTTGAATGCATTACTTCATTCATATTATATTCATACAAAAAAAAAATGCTCATTATACAAAAAAAAGACATGCCCGCTGAGTTTCTTGCCAGTTCTTCTCAGGACGGTGGCTATAATTATTATTTTTTGTGTCCGAACTGGTGGTAGCTTGTTACTTTTGACGTCAACAATAATGAGTACGTCATCAATGTTGAAAATAAAGTATTTCATTTCATTTCATTAATATAATACTAGCTACCCCGCGCAACTTTGTCTGCGTCAAATAGGAATTGTTCCCGGGAATTTTCCAAAACAAAAGTACGCCTAAGTTATTCCTGATTACATAAGCTATCTGCCAGTAAAAGACCTGTCCAAATCAGTCTAGCCGTTCCAGAGATTACCCGGAACAGGCAGACAGACAGATAGATAGGCAGATAAAAAATTAAAATGTATACAGGGTGATTTCTTAGTGAGGGTACATATTGAAGGTCATGGTAGCTGATGGTTATATACGACCAGTAAAAATATTATTACCAAAGAATATGGCTTAATGCCTTAGTAATCGCAACTTAAAAATACATATCTAAAATTCTTTCAAAATGATGGTATTTCGACAGCTGATGGGTGTGGCGGAGGTGTGGGGTGCGCGAGATCACTAGAGGTCGTTAGTCAACACTCTTTTAGCCGAAATTGTTTATGTTTGAGGTAGTTTTGTCGAATTTAGATTTAAAATTTAAAAAAAAATGTCATTTTACCTATTTTTTGTAATATTCCGTTTTAGAACAGAGTACTCATCACTCTCCTGCAATATGTACCTTCTTTATAAAATCACCCTGTATTTCGGTATGTGTACCAAATAAACATTCATATGCATGTAATAGAAAGTACAAACAGACACTCCAATTTTATTTATATGTATAGATAATATAATAATATATTAAGTATTAGAAATTCGGAAATTTAAATTCCTTTTTTTCGATCTTATTTCACTTAAGATTTTCCTTAAAACGAGTAGAAGTCGTATAATATACTTTTAATGAATGAATTTGTAACTTATAATGAGACTATTGGCTCCACAAATAATCATGTATGAAACACAAGTATGTGGGTCATGTGTGGTGCCAAATAATGAAGACCCATGAGCATAGTTTGTGCCAAAATTAAATCCAGTGGGATTATTCATCTTCATTTACAACTATATTTATTTGAAGTTGTTTTTTATCATTTTTGATCAACTTTTAGTTTTTGAAGAGGATTGTCTTTGAGGTTAGTTGGTACTCGTAGTGGCGGCGCGACGGGAAAGAGTGCCGAGAGCGTAACACGTCGCGTCGTCTCTCATAACCCCGTGCTGGGTTCTGGCCTCAGCCGGGGTTCGGATGCTGAGTGTAAGCGGTTGGAGGTTTTAGTGCAGTTCAACTAACACATATCGGTGATTTCCTCCAACTGAAAAAAAAAATTGGTTTTCGTAGAGAATACGTTTTTGAGTTAAGTTCGCTTTTGTTCAAATTCTGTATGTTTATATAAAAAAGTATTTGAATGTACAATAAAGAATAAGACAATTTTATGATATTCCTACTGATAATAATGCCGCTTCTATGTGAAAAAATTGTTTACTGAGACAATTTTTGGACTATGGAATATAAAAATAAAATGTGAAAAAAGCAGTTTAAAAAGCTTTACTTAATACTTTGAAAGAAGAAAGAAAGAAAGAATAGGTATACCTACTTTTTGATACCTTATTTCTTTCTCATACCTTTATATTCACATACAATTATGCCTATTAAATTTAACGCCATTATAATCCACATATTTAAAAAAGAATCTTGATCCATTAAAGGTATTAAACTGTAAAAATCAATAGAGCCCGTCAGATAGTCATTTATAAGGACTAAATACAAATCCTTCAACAGGATTACTCTGTTTTTTGGTACGAGAATATCAAGTAAGGTAACCCTTTGATCCTTATAATCCTTTTGACACAGAATAATAAAGCAGAAGTAATGCTTATATATACTGAAATTTATTCTAATCTACATTAATATTATAAGCGGAAAACTTTGTTTGGTTGTAATGAATAATATCAAAAACTACTGGATTGTTTTTAAAAATTATTTCACCATTCGAAGCAACATTATCTACGAGTAACATAGGCTAGATTTTGTTTTGCATAAAAATAGAGATCCGTATTAAAACTTTAATAATGTAAGCAAGGTGTGAAAAAAAATACCCAAAAACTTACATTGTTTGTGCGAAAACTATTGAGTATAAAACAAAATGATGTACAGCGGGTTTGTTCTTATTAATATCTTAATAAATAACATCACATTACTACTAAAAATTATTCATATTCAAAATCACACATATTTATACCATCATCAGAGTAAATATTCTTAAAATTTTCTTTTTTGATCAAAAGAGGTGTTACTTCAATCAAGCGCCCTCAATGTTAAGCGGCAGACGATCTCGCAGTGTCCCTAATTGTGCAGTCCATGTACGGTAGACCACGTAAGATGAAGTATACTGTCAGCTTGAGAAAAAAAAACCTAAATAATCGAGTAACGCTTGAAAAATGTCCTTAAAGGTCATAGGTAGTGGCCTCGCAGTGTCTCCTGACATTGTAGACGAGATGGTAATGGTAAAATCAAGGACTCACAAGGACCACAACTTTGATTTGTGACAATAATTTCATTTTCTTCTTCATAAAGCAATTTGACGATACAATAATTTGTATCAAGTAGATACTTCCTTCTTACTTCTTCTTAGAAGGCAGGAATAATGATAAGATGGTGACAACTGAAAAAGAAACACAATATTAAATATTTTAATACATTATCCCTACTAATATTATAAATGCTAAAGTAAATCTGTCTGTCTGTCTGGCTGTTTACTGAGATATTGTTAGAATTATTTATAAAATTTGAAATGTTGGAACGAAGTTCCTTATCGCGCGTTATCGAAAGGGGGCTAGACGGAAACTCTTATGAAAAAGTTGGCACGACACTTTTTTTGTTTTAGATGACTATCGCTAGATGGTGCTGTGATTAAAATCTTTTAAAACAATTCCTTATTTTGTTTTATATGATTAATGCTAGATGGCGCTGTGATCAAAATATTTTATTTAAATTATAATAATTAGTCTCTTTCTTTAAGAGAGAGAGACAGATGTTATAAACTATCTAAATATTATAACTTAAAAAAATACAATTTTATTACAGTTCCCTCACTAATTAATCGAAAGGAACTTCGTTCCATCCGGGTGTCCCTTGACACCTCTCAAGTTTTTTCTTGATTTTAATATTAATATCTGACAAAAATAACTAATAATAATGGCTTAAACTACATTACAGCTCGAACAAAGCCTAGCTTTTTCAATTACGACCTACTTCAAACTTTCTCGTTAAAACCTTGGTCTAGAAAAGTTAGTACGTAATTTCAAAAGCCTTCTAATCAACAACTAGAAAACGCTCTTAAAAGCTAATTGCTGAAATATGTTGAATCACTTAATAACTTGGTACACGAACACTTTAAACTCAATGAAAACTTATTCTTTACTTATACTTATTTATAATTTATAACTTATACTTATTTATGATTAAATTTGTATGCAAAATTTTTGATGTCAAATTATTTTATCTTAAAAATTCTTTTAATTTAATAATGACTTTAATTAAATATAATAAACTTAAAACTTTATACTACTTTTAAAGGTTTTATGTTGAATTCTGGTTCAGATATTTTAACATTCAATTTCCATTGCGCTTATATAGAATTGTTTCTCGTTTATTTTTTGCGCGTCAGAGATATTCTTTTATCACGTTTCTATATTAGCTCACCAACGTCCAACACACGTAAAAACAAATGACGGTGACGGCCGACCAACATGTAAATGGTTTTGTATGCATTGGCCGGTACTGAAACTATGTGACCTTTTGACAGTTGGCCTACCAGTTCGTCGCCTCAGTGCTTGTTTGGCCAATCTGACATTTTTTACGAAAATTACTTTTAATGCAGTATTATTAAGAAAAAAATTTCCATCCGACTGGTAAAATATTGTTTTAAAATATTCAATTCTAAAACAATAAAAATCTCATTTCAATTTTTTTCTCAACACGGCACTTAACGAAAATTCCGTGCTTGTTTGCTGTCTCCTGTAAAATTTGCTCGAGTGCAGATTGGCCAAACAAGCACTGAGGCGACGAGTTGTCATTTGCACACAGAAGTTGGTAAGCAAATATGGAAACGCTGCATTAGATTACCCACAGACTTGACATTATTTCAATGTGTCCCTGATATTGCAGAGGTCCATGGGCGACAGTAACTCTTTACTTCGTTCTTTAAAACGACTTTGTATCCATGAGTTGTGCATGTGAGGTAATCAAAGCGATTTGTTCAAAGCGTTATGTCAAACTCGTACAAAAATAGTTCCAACCTGAGATCGTTGCAGAGTCAAAATGGGCCTTAACACCACGTAATCCTAATCCCTCTTCTGAGGAGACCTGAGCCCAACATTTAGGAGTAATGGGTTGGTACAGTACCCAGTGGCGTGCATGCATATTTAAGTCAGGGTATGCAGAAATATCAATCTAAGTAATTTTCCTCATAATTATGTCCTATAATCAATTTAATTTAACTTTTACGCTAAATGTGTGCCAATTATAGTAATGAAAAGTGTATTTTGATTAAACATACAACGTTTAATCGTTTTTTGTTACAATTTTTTAAAACTAATTTGAAATGGTAGGGTATGCAGTGCGTATTTGCTTGTATGAACTGCACGCCGCTGACTGTACCACGTAATACGATAAATTTTATACTCACATAATATTAAGCCCGTCATTGTAGAGTACGGAACCACGCATCCCATATCGAGGAGTATAGGAAATGTGATATTTGCTGCTAAAGTGCCTATTCGCCCGGCCAACATCATTAGAGATATTGCTAAGGTTCTGTAACATAGAAATAAGAAGGTTGAAATCATTTTAACACTTTCACTGCGGTGGGTACAAAATCGGCCTTAACCCTTAAATGGACAATGTTGTTTTTAAACAACATACTAAACATCACAGATAAAATTGACCTTCTTTAAATTTTTTGTTAATTTTGACAACTAGTTCTTATTTCTGAACGAATTTTGTAATAATTTTTTTATGTACATATAGTAAATTCATGTCTAGATTTTTGTACTCATTTTTTCCTAGACAGTACAGTAATACATGTCTATTACACAAATATATTTTTTTAAAACGTAAAACAAAAATCGTCCATTTAAGGGTTAAAAGAATTGCTGAAAATCATTTAATAACACACTGTATTTAAAAATATATTTTTAAGAATTCTTTAAAATTTATGCTATGTTCGTAAAAAGCTTAAAATCTGCCTTAGCTTCCAGCATCTGGAGTCGTGGTGGCCGAGTGGTCGAAGCGCTTCCTTTCGAACAGGAGGTCGCGGGTTCTAGTCCGGCCGACTTGTGCCTCTAAATCTAAATGTGAAAAAGATTTATGTGCAATTTTTCACTACACCACTGGCTAAAAACGGTGAAGGAAAACATCGTGAGGAAACTTGCATATCGGACAAGGGTTCTAAAAATCCTTTGAAGATATGTGAAGTCCCCAATCCGCACTGAGCAAGCGTGGTGGACTATGCCTAATCCCTCTTCTGAGGAGACCTAAGCTCAGCAGTGGGCAGTAATGGGTTGGTACCATATCATTACAAATATTATAGAACTTTGGTCTTATTTTGTCACACAAAAAATAAAAAGCTTATTAAAAAGCTAATTTATACATACATTACATAAAAATATCAACTAGCTAGCTATAATGCGACCATTAAGATCATTAAAAGAGGACTAACTAATCCTGGATTCCCTAGTCAAAATAGATCAACACAAATATCGAATTTCACTGCCGCAGCGAAAGTGTTAAGTACACGATATGATATCGTACAGTCATTCAAAAGGATAATATATCATGAGATTTCAACCCGAATATTTGAAGGTACATCAATAACAGCTTTACACGTTTAACGCAGATAGAGTTTCTAACGTTCTAGTTAAGGTACGATGAAGGACACTAAAGTATTTGATGATATCTGTAATAATGTAAGATAAATGAGCCCTCTAAGTGTAATGATATTATTATTATAGTCTGTATCCATTTCAAAGGAAAGAACACTTCATCACTTACACTACTACTAAACGGATTCTTACCACGATTATTTTTAATTGAGCGGTCCCGATATTTCAGCACTGTTTCAAGCGCCATGATCACGGGAAGACTGAGGAACTGCGGGTATTTAAGAGCAGACAAATGTGTCTTCCCTTTTTCTCGTTCGTTTGCCGGTACGGTTTCAGGACCGCTCAGTTAAAAATAATCGTGGTAAGAACCCGTTTAGTAGTAGTGTAAGTGATGAAGATAACCGCGAGTGTTTAAAGAAATTTACTTTCTTATCATGTCTTAATTTTGATCAACTCCCAAAAAAGAAGGATGTTTGGTGTTAACAATTTTTTTTTGTTTACCCGCATAATTTTAGTTTGAGTGAACCAATCCAGACGATTATTGTTCAATATGGAGGATGATGATCGTAATGATGGGATGCCATTAAATTATTTTTAAGATCTATACTTAAGAAATATACTTTTGGATCTATGTTTCAAATTATAGCTTATTAACGAAGAAAATTTGACGATGGGCTGAACATGTTTGCATATATTTCATTTCTGGTTGAACCGATTTCGATGTTTCTTTTTCGTTAGAAAGAAAATACTCGTGATATAATCTCACATAAAGTTAACAAAGATCTAACTAGTTTTGTGCAAATGCTTCAAAAGTGAAAGTCCTGTTTTTCAAATAATAGTATCAATACGCTTTTCGAAAATATCTTTACATGCTTAAAAGTAATATTATCTCAATATTCAGGTCTATTGTGAATGTGGATTGACAATAGCTATATAGGTCCATTGTCTCGCAAGGTCGGGGCGACGGATAAGATGATATCACTCTTCAAATTGAATTCAATGGAAGCATTCCACCTCACTGGAGCCACCACAACTTGTTTCCGACATTCATCTGAGTTTGTATGTTGTCTATTGATTTTGTGTGTGTTATTTAGTGTATTTTTGATATATGGTTAAGATATACGCATAGATTTATCTGTACAATTGTATCTCCGATTCCGATTTAGAATGGACTCCCATCCGCGGTGTTCCCGGAGCGCTATGACATGTCCCTCTATAAACGAGGTTTAAGAAAAGTCCTGTATCGGTAGGCGATAGATAACAGCCCCTCATTGCCCTGGCATTGCAGAGGTTCATGAGCGACGGTGACCGCTTACCATCAGATGGGCCGTAGGCTCGTTTATCTATCACGCAAAAAAATAAAAATTAAAAAAAATATCTGCGATAGCCCGAGAGCTAGTGCCAATTTTTGGGTGGGTATTTGAGACAAGCTGAAAACTTGGTCGATAGTTCTCCTGATAACTCAGAAATGCAAACGTGAACGAACTCCTACATTTTTAAAATAAGCTTAAATGTCTGGATTTTTGATGATGATTTTTTCACACATACTTTTCTCTCCACTACTTTCGCTTGTAGTATTAAAGGTTTTTGTTAAGAGAAATAAAAACAACTATTTAACGTTAAATCTTATATATAAAAATGAATTGCTGTTCGTTAGTCTCGCTAAAACTCGAGAACGACTGAACCGATTTGGCTTATTTTAATCTTGAAAAATTCGTAGAAGTCCAGGGAAGATTTAAACGTTGAGAAAATTTCCTTATGTGACAGACGAAGTTGTGTGGGCCAGCTAGTCTTATATATAAAAATGAATTGCTGTTCGTTAGTCTCGCTAAAACTCGAGAACGACTGAACCGATTTGGCTTATTTTAATCTTGAAAAATTCGTAGAAGTCCAGGGAAGATTTAAACGGTGAGAAAATTTCCTTATGTGACAGACGAAGTTGTGTGGGCCAGCTAGTCTTATATATAAAAATGAATTGCTGTTCGTTAGTCTCGCTAAAACTCGAGAACGACTGAACCGATTTGGCTTATTTTAATCTTGAAAAATTCGTAGAAGTCCAGGGAAGGTTTGAACGGTGAGAAAATTTCCTTATGTGACACAGACGAAGTTGTGTGGGCCAGCTAGTCTTATATATAAAAATTAATTGCTGTTCTTTAGTCTCGCTAAAACTCGAGAACGACTGAACCGATTTGGCTTATTTTAATCTTGAAATATTCGTAGAAGTCCAGGGAAGGTTTAAACAGTGAAAAATACCCGAGATTTTTTTTGTGTGACGCAGACGAAGTTGCGCGGGCCAGCTAGTCTTGTATAAAATTATCCTATCAAGTTAAACTATAGAAATCTATAGATTACCTAGTTACCTATAATAATAGCTTAAATGCTTGAGATAAATAGTAGTCTTAAGAAGGCTAACTGTAAAACGCGAAAATCAGATTTATTATTCCAAACAAATAAATTTGCTGAAAACATTAGTATTTTGTGAAACTAAACCATATTTATTGGTCAGTAAGATATGTTTTCGCAAATCAGAATTTCAAAACAACATTACTTATTTGAAAATGTTTAATGAAGCTTTCAGTCCCATCATTGTTCTGTAAATACTATCCACCCTCGTCTCTGGTTTAGCAAACAGTCATTTTACTTAACACTTTCGCTGCGGGAGAGGTTTTTTGTCAAGTTTTAGAAGTACAATTGGGATCAAGACAGGACATATTTATATTAATAACGGTGGTGGGTAAAGTGGGCTACAAACTTATTCAGACACTCGCGGTTTTCTATAATACTTTCATGCATTTTCAACGGGTTCAGAGAGTCTTGTAGATACAGTGAGTGTGGTGTGTCGTGATGTGAGTTCGAGTTCCAGTGGTACTGCTGGTTTGCTCTTAAATCAACCCGCAGTATCCAGTCTTCTCGTGATCATGACGTTTGCAACAACGTTGAAATATCAAGACAACTCAATTAATTAAATATCGTGGTAAGAACCCGTTGAAAATGCATGAAAGTATTAAGTAATAGAGTTCCTAAATAGTGACATTCCCTTTCAATTGTTTTTGCACTATCAAAGCTACTAGCAAAGTTAGCTAAGCTTTTGCATTCAAACATCACATGTAAGGGAAACTAGTTATGGCCGGTCGTTTTATACCTCTTTTGGACTCGGCGCACTGAACGTGTTATCGAGGGGTCACGGCCCAGTACGTTTGCCAAGTACTTAAAACACCCTCTGTCTGATACAGGTTGACTCCGTTTCTAGAAACTTATTCAACACGAATTATAGTTTTGGAAACGGTTTTTTGGTATAAAGGGTATCATAAAATTGAAGATGGCTAGTACAGTTGGATTCTGAAGAAGAAGAAATTTTTAAACACAGATTATTTAATTAATTCTCAAATTTTGCACATTAAAATAAATATGGAAATTAAGACTTGATAAAAGCCGCGGGTTCGAAACCGGCCGGCTTGTACCTCTAAATTTTAATGTGAAAAAGATTTATATGTAATTCTTCACAACACGACAACTAAAAGCGGTGAAGGAAAACATCGTGAGGAAACCTGTATATTGGAACAACATCTAAAAATACTTGGAAGATGGTATGGAAATAATGGGTTACAGTACATTATAATAATATGTCAAAACATATACACGTTTACATACCTTATAGTTGTAGGAAACAATTCCACAGTCATAGCCTGGTTCAAGCTCATCAAGACTTGAGTGACAGCTGTCCCAATAGCGAAGAGTGACACTATAGCTGCCTTCGAGTTAGCCCACTGTATGCCCAATGTTATAGCGACACATATAACACCAGCTATCACTATCAGTGGCTTCTTTCCAACTTTGTTGATCAGCATACCGCTGACGAAATAGGGCAGTACACAGACGCACCCAACGATAATGCTGTTGATGTAGGTTTCTGCTCCACTTGGCGTCTAAAAGAGGAATTAATTATAATAGTTGAAGTAGAAACCGTAAAAGGGAATGTAGAAGGTAGTGTAGGACCAGATGTTTTTATATTACTTATAACTATATTTTATTATTGAAATGAAATGAAATACTTTATTTTCAACATTGATGACGTACTCATTCTTGTTGACGTCAAAAGTTAAAAGCTACCACCAGTTCGGACACAAAAAATAAAAATTATAGCCACCGTCCTGAGAAGAACTGGCAAGAAACTCAGCGGGCATGTCTTTTTTTTTGTATAATAGACACATTGACATTGGACCGCACGCCGCAGGGTAGGTATAGAGTGGAACGCTGGGATATGTTATTCTTTTAAAGAGGTTTAAAAAAGTCTGGTCTGAGTAGGGGGTGATATGCAATAGTCCTCTAACGTCCGGGCATTGCAGAGGCTTATGACCGATGTGACCTAAAAGTTTGGTAGTGGCGACCATGAACCGGTAGGAGCATCTTAGACAGACCTAATACAAGGTGAACCGACGGGAGGTCACTGGATGCAGACAACTCATGACCGGCCGTTGTATGTCCAGCAGTAGACGTCTATAGACTGATAACGGTGATGATGATGAGCGATACTAACCACTTACGAATGGTACTTTGTATGATGAGGCTTAATCAGATGAAAAAGAGTCAATTCTAAAACTTTATGATGCCTGATTTTCTAAAACCAATCCAATAATAGATACATATTATTAAGACTAACATGCGATACGCACAATAACCAAAATTGATGATTTTGTATAATCACCAGGAAATAAGAAAATACATTTCAGCATTTAATACCTCTAAGTTAAATTAAATATATTCACAAAAAGCACTTTTCAAAATAAAATCGTAAAACAAGATAATAAAAGAGTAATTCGCTATCTTAATCCCAGGATCGAGAAATGTTTCCAAGTCTAAAGCTCGCCCAATCAATCTTGGTAACTCTGTTTCTAATGTCAACAGTTTAAAACTTTAGATAGAACCATTACAAGAGGCAGCTCTTCGTCCTTTGAGATAACCTTTCCGAAAAGGCTGTTTTAGGTTCCAATATTTTATTACTAATATAATAGTGTTATAAAAATCTATTAAGGTACTTTCACGATCTAAAAAAAAATCCTTCTTTAAATTAAGAAAATGAATATTGGATTTGAAATTGGAGTTCGTAATGCAGTGTTCCCTGACATTGTTCATGAGCGACAGTAACCACTTACGATCCGGTGGCTCGTTGGCTACTCTATCTATAATAATATATTATTGCCTATGTGTTAACCCGATTTCTCAGGAATATTCATGCCAAATTTGAAGTAAATCCGTGCAGTAGTTTTCTAGTTAACCCTAAACAAAGCTGATTTGTTTCTATACTAAATGTATTCTGACTCTCGCCACCATTATGTGAAACGTTTGATAATCTTGTGGCGAGTGTTTTTACAGTTTTGACTTTTCTATCATTTTTTCTATCTTAATATGACACAATAATAAAAATAGTATACTCAGTATCTATTCATTAATAGAGTAGCATTATATGATAACTACTAAACCGTACTTTTTCTCTTTTTCACCCCAGGGCCAAAGGCAACGACATGGTGGCAAATTGAACTATCTTGCAGATTACATCAAACACTTGCTATTTTAACCAGAGTAAATATAAAAAGATGAATCTCTCCTGGTGTAGCAACCAGTTTATTATTATCGTTATCCACTTACGATCAAGTGTCCTCATTGCTCATTTATTTCCAAGCTTTATATTAACTTGCTCTGGATGTAACTATGCACTAATGTACCTATGTAAGTTCGGGTGGAATTTTGCGAGCTGAATTTGACAAATTTCCCATTTTCGAAGGCTCTGACATTTTGCACGCAAATATGTATCGCGTGACAATACTATAATATGACATAATGGTGCTGATCTGATGATGGATTCGGAAGGTGGAACTCTTAGGCTAAATAAGATAGACCCGTCGTGTCGTCGTTTTACTTGTATTAGTTAGCAGTCTACTGCTACATAATATCCAGAATCTTAAAAGCTTGTATTTAAAGTTTTCTTTAAAATAAATTATGTCATTTTGACCATTACTGAAAGGGTTCAACCACGATTATTTTTAATTGAGCGATCCCGATATTTCAGCACTGTTTCAAGCGCCATGATCACGGGAAGACTAAGGTACTGCGGGTAGGTCCTTTAAGAGCAGACAAATCTGTCTACCCTCTTTCCCGGTACCACTGGAACTCGAACTCGCATTCCGACATACCACACTGACAGTATCGGCTGCCGTCTCAAAACTAGATTTTTTGGCTTTATTTTCGTCTAACATTGGACCGCTCAATTAAAAATAATCATGGTAAGGACCCGTTTAGTAATAGTGTAAGTGATGTAGATAACCGCGAGTGTTTAAAGAAATTTATGTCACTTTGAGTACAAAATCAGAAAACTATACTTTTATCAAAATATTACACACATTTTACGATCACAATTGATCGCTACTAAAGCTCTTAATAAAAAATTCGTTTCTATTCAAAAATCCAAGGTTAAAAGTAATATGTTTTCGCAATAATACGATAAACCTCAATACATTTGATATAAGCTTTATATTTGTGATTCTATTCCAATTTCAGTACTAAATATGGAGATTGGTTTTGTATTATAAAATTGAATATTTTGCTTATTGTGTTCTGAATTGAGATGTTTGTAAAATTTTATGGCCGTTTAATTTCGAAGTAGGTACTTGCTGGTGTTTGAAAATGAATGAGATTTTTTTAGAATTACTTGTTATTTTTTTCGATTGTTTTTATTGACTGACTTTTAAAAGAAGGTTATTATGTGCATTACAATTTTTGCAATGAAAACAATGCTACTCACGAAAAATCAGCTTGTTAGTAACGATGTAAAAATTGTACCACCGAACCTGTACTATTAATCGAGAACACAGATTTTCTGTTTAAATAAACATTGTGAAAAAAAAAACTATATTTTACAAACTTACAAACCACAATCCTCTTTAGCAATCATCAATAACATACCATAGACAAAAGAATAAAATAAGGAACGAATAAAACCGCCCCAGGAGAATAAATATTTAACCAACTTCAATAAACGAAACACACAAAGAAGACTTATTAAAGCTCCCTAAAATAAAACCAGAACAAATACAAAGATACAACGATAAATAATGTAAAAGATTATCTTCTACACAAACGTCTTTAGGATACACACTAGCTCAACGCAACGTTAAGCTACGTATCTCAAACGTGATAATAGTATTCTCCGTGTACATTGCCTTGAGAAGGTTTGTCAACGTTAACGTTTCTAAGATAGATAACTAATGCGAATACAGAGCTATATGAAAATCGATGCGAAATTAACTTTATCAGACGGCTGAATTTTGCGTGTGTTTATTTAAGAAATGTAGGTCTTTTTTATTATTAAATCAATAAAATAAAAATAAATAAAATAACCTTTATTGACCCATTTCGAACATTACATTAAAATTAATTAAGATTAGATAGGATTATAAATTTAAAATCATTATTAGAAATTCAAACTAAAACTCACTAAACTGAAGCTGCTCAGGCGTTAACGCCGAGCTTTGTCAATGGGTTGTCCATTTCTGGACAAAAGCCTCCTCCATGGAATTCCAGGTGTTTCTATCTGCAGCAAGTCTATTACCAACAGGTAAATAAGGAACTGATAGAAAATGATTAGCGCAGGGCCGCCACCTACGACCCACCCAAATATACTCTTCTTAAACCTCATTGGCCTACAGATCTTCACAATTCCAGGATACCGTAAAGCCGTTAGGTACTCTCTGTAGAGCATTCATCTAAAATCTAGCGTAAAGCATAATTACATTTTTGATAAACGAGCCTACGGCCCACCTGATGATAAGCGATCACCATCGCTCATAAACCTCTGCAATGCCAGGGCAATGAGGGGCTGTTATCTATCGCCTACCGATACAGGACTTTTCTTAAACCTCGTTTAAAGATTTGACTTTTGATATTTGACTTTAGGTCACGTTTTTCACGTGATGTATCATCTAGTGACAATACTCGATTTTTATTAAAGTAATACACATCGCGTGACGTCGTGTATGTGTTGTATGTCTCTTTTATACCATTACGGAAATTATAACCATATATTAATAGAAATGTTTTCGTATTTCAATATCCATGTTATCTTACATCTCTGTAATCCAATGTTAGTTCTATTATGTAATTTTGTTAATGCATGATAAATTGTATTGTTATAATGTTATATTACGAATGTCAATATTGATGAAGATATCTTATCCTATGCGGTATTGTATTATTTGTTGTGACTTCTTTTGTAGATTAAGTAATTTAGTTGAGTAGATGGTTAAACAGTTTTTTTTTTCAGTTCGGGGAAATCATCGTGTGTCGGAGTTGAACCGCACTAAAACCTCCAACCGCTCACACTGAGCGTCTGAACCCCGGCTGAGGTCAGAACCCAGCACGGGGTTACGAGGGACGGCGCGACGCGTTACGCTCTCGGCACTCTTGTCAAACAGTGAAGAAAATTTGTAGTTGATGTTGTTGTTTCTGTTTCTCATAGACCAAGATGTACAATGGCCGATACTCTTACTAAATTTTATTTAAAAACGTTTTAAATTTGAATCTGACAGTTCTTTATCAGACCTATCTGATAGTTCGTAACCTCTTACATGCTTTGAGGGGCTGGCACATATCTCCGATCATAAAGAATCGTTTCAGTAAATTATTGTTTAATTCTTGAGTAAAGAAGGTTTTTTGCCGATAAATGTGGTTACAACCTAATAATTAGAGGTTAACCTCGAAAATACCTCGGAATTGGGGGCCAATACCCATCACCCACTATCCTATACTTTTTTACAAAAACCTCGTACAAAAACTTACCACAACACACACATCGCTAGCTGTGACATTAGACACAGCCGCCTTCAAATCCGTCGTATAAGCGTCTAACATGTGACAGAAACTGGTATTTGACCCGCTGCTGTAATGTTCGACAATCGTCGACAGCTGGGGGAACCATAAGCGAAGTACGTTGTATCTGGAAAGGGCAAAATGGCGGTGATTTTTTTGTATTTCTGGATTTTTTTGGCGAAAACAGATTTATTTATACACATTTTGTATGTGACAAACTTAGTGCCGTAAGATATATTTCTAAAAAAAGAAAAAGTGACCGATGGTTTCAATTATTTTTTTTTTATCTTTCTCATAAAGGTACATTTGAGAAAGATGAAAACGTTTTTGTGACTTAATAGGACAGTAATGTTGACTGTTGTTTTGTAAAAAATTGTGTGTAATTTTTTCAATTATTACAAACAATATTAATTTGAATTAATTAGCAATACCTAAAAAATATTTGTGAAAGATTTTTTGAATGAACTTTAAAAACTGAGTTAACGTTTTTTACTAAAATTTTAAACGGTTTTTACAAATACTACGATGTTATTTTTGTATTCTTTCCTTTTGGATACTTTATATAATCTAAAATAAATATTACTTAGCTAAGATTGATTACAATTTAAACACTCGTGGATTTTCCTTTTCGCTATTTTTAGATGAACTTTTACAAAATTTAAGAAATGTTAGGATTGTAATTTAAATTTCAAAATAGTTTTCATGAAAAGATTAAAATATGGTTTTCTTTGTGCTGACTAATTTTAGATAAACTTTTTACAAAATGAATGTTGCAAGTTGGATTTCATTATGATTGAAATACATTGAATTTACATTTTTTCCAGCTACTTTTGGATTGGTAATTATTCAAATTTTTGTTTGAAAACGTAACGATGACGTGTTTGTTATTTTTTTTTTTTAATAAGTTATTTTTCTGTTTGTTAATCTTCAAGCAAGGGTAGGCCGTAGGTAGCGGTGGCCCCGTAGTGTTTTATGGCAATGAGCGACGGTAACCGCTTACGATCAGGTGGGTCGTCAGCTCGTCTGCCTACGACGCAATAATAAAAAGTACAACTGCTTGTTCTAAATTTTATTTCGGCAGGACATTCACTCCACGTCTGCTAGCATTACAGACCCAGGATGGGTCTATTGGAGGGGTATATTGGAGATAATTGTCAAATATCTATTAACAATACAACAATAATTTACTTACATTCCCATTGTAAAGAAGTTTGAGAAACATATCATAGAAATATACATGATTAATGGTCTCCTGAACATTGGTTTGATGTTCTGTAGACCTACGACTAGCTGGTGCCTGAATCCTTTCAATGGATTGTCATTAGAGCTGTCTTCTAATTGTTTTGGCTTTTCTTTCCATAAGTTGATGTACTGAAACAAAAATATAAATGAAAATGAACGATTTTCTAATAATTGTGCAAAAAAATCTAGTAGAATTGTAACATATTTTTTTATATATTTTAATTAAATACACAAACTTTATCGATATCGATTATCGACCCCTTTCTGCTTCACTAGGTTCCGTGTCTCCTCACTAAACCGGTACGTAGTTATAGACGTATGTTGCATTCTTTTGTCTCCGAAGGTATAAAATCCGAGCGCACACATTAATTTCTCATTCCGAGATAATTTTTAAAATGGTTAAATAGTCTTCAGTATACACCCGTGATGGGTTGGTAAATTCAGTGTGCCCGTGGATCCTTCGGTGAGTTATTGTTTTATTATATATTTAACTGGCAGTATATTTAAAGTGTGTATTCAAATATGTGAGATGTACAACCATGTCATAATTTTATTTTAGGGTTCCACCCCTAGGTCTCACACTATACGAGACAAGTGTATTTGTGAATTGCCTTCCATGGAGCGTACGTGGACGTCCTGGAATGGATGATAAGATGTGAATTGTCTCGGGATCACACCATCCTGATCGTACCTATTAAGTTACGTATCATTTTTTTATTATGTAACCTATGACCATCTCACCATTTAATTTTATGAAGCCAGTTCCCTATTATAAGCGTATTTTAATATATTAATACCTTAATTTAACTCTTTATGTTAATCTAATTTTATAACTTGTGTGTGTATTCTTGAATATATGTCTATGGCCTGTTGCTAAGTGTGTTATTTTATAAACCCATTCCCTGAGCAGTCTCATTCTTCTTTACCCTGAGCCAGCTGGTGAAGTAACAGTAGCCACTGGCAAAAATTGTTACGAAATGGCGCCCATCTTCGAGGCTCGGTGACATGCCCTTGTGAAGGTCATGATCGCGTGATTCTCGCTTAGCAACACGGCTGCAATATTCAAGCGCACTTAATATTTTTTATTGTTTTATTTAATTTCTCAATTTTATAGCTTTGTATTTTTTATCTTCATCTACATCTCAATGCATTTTATTTAAATAATTTATTAATATGTATTTGGGTGTTTTCAGCGTAATTTTTGTGGCATATGGCCCAAACTCTGAACCCCATACATTTGTTGATGTGATGAAGATTGCCATCGGGATTGAGAAGCCGACGTCAAGGTCTACATCGGCGATGGCAGAGGGACTGGAGTATGGTCGTATTTTATCAAATACTCCACAAAAGTATGTATGGGTCTTTCGTGGAACGTATTTTAGGATTTCAGTTATCTGAATATATTCCTATGCGTTTTGTGAAAGTAACCCCATTCTTTTATACCGGTTACATAACGTAATAGGATGGTGTTATTTTTCTATTTGACGAAATAAGACTTTTTTAATTTTTTTATAATGTCATTCGTCAAAGGATTGAATATCGTTGTGTTTTTTTTTAACTTATTTTTATTTTTTACATTTTAAAGCACAATGGTATATCAATCCAATTTATTAATTAACTTCAATATGTATTTCTTTTAATGCAGTATTTTAATCAAATCATTACAATTGTTCAAACTGCATTATTGTTATATAATGACCACGTTATTATTACTCGGTTCGATGTTTCGTTCGTTAAGTTGTTACGCGACGTCATATCGTACGAGTGGATATCAATTAGCGAGGGTAGATATTCCTCAAATACCACTCGTAGTGTCCACTTTAAAGCAACTTAACATCGTACTCGATGAAGGTCAAATATTTAATTTATATTCGCACACATTTTTTTATTATGTATTTGCTACTTAGTGTGCGTAATATTTTTTGTTTTGCATGGGATATATTCGGATAACTTTTGCGTCTAGGAATCCTAAAATCTGATGGATGAAGTGTTTGTGTGCATAATTTTGAAAGTATGTGAGAGTGGAAGAATGAAAGTACTATGGTATCTCTGTGTGGGAAGAATGAAAGAAGTTTTAAGGCGAAGGATGAAATAAGCGAAAGTGAAGGATGAAAGATGTACACGATCATTTCACATTATATAATCATCACACAATATGTATCCTAGATGTATGTATCTGTTTATTTTATTTATGCAATACATTTACGTATTAACTTTACAACGTATCTATTATTATATCTCGCTGTTTAAGTTTGAGGTTTTATATATATGTAGTTGCATATACATTCTGCTTTGTGTCGTTGAATGACCGGCAGATGTATTTTGTGCGTTCCTTTTTCTATAAGGCGCATCCGTTGACTTGTGCTTTTTAGGTCATTAGTTTTATAGGCATTCTGATGTGATCTATCAGATGTAATTTTTTTGTGTTCCTCTTATGAGGCACGCTAATGACCTATTTAGATTCGTGATCTTTTGAATAGTCACAATCGATTTTTTGCGTCGTTGACGTAAGCACAAGATTCCACGGGCTGGTGCATCTACAGTTATATGTGTCTACTATTTTATAGACACATGCCGATAGCTTCAGTGTAGATAAATAGAATACTTTTAACTTAGTCCCATTGCAAACTGATCGAGTCCTAATAAAGACCGTCAGATTAAATTTAACTTTTACATGTGATCTTTAAAATAGACACTTGAATTTTTTTGAAACATAATTTTTTAAAATTTTTTTATTAACTTAAATTCATTTAACTTTTTATTTCGTGTTCTATATTTAGACACGTAATTGTTTACCTTGTTCTTGGGTTACACGAACCCACCGATTTGAAAATCGGTTACTTATTATGCAGCCTGATGAGTCATTTGCATTGACCATCAGTTGTAATTTTTTGTTTATTGTGTTCTTTTCAAGACACGTATTTTTTTTATAAAATGTAGTGTATGTATCATTACTTTATTTGTATTTATTATTTACACACTACATTATTTATTTTTTATTTTTGAAAATTATCAGGATTACGGTTTTAATAACCGAGTGGTTTGTAAGCTGATAATTTTCAATATACATTTGTCTATTTATTTAGTCAAATTTATTTACGTATTTTATTAGACTATTCACCCTACAACAACACTCCACATGCCATTTCTTTGTCCCGAAGTTATCTTCGGTGCGGGCTGAGATTTCGGTTTCGAAATCTTGGTGGTAATTTATTGTGTAGGATGTTGCATTGTTATAATTAGTGTAATTTATATTGTTCATTTTTTTAATTTTAAATTTAACTTTAACCTACTGTTTTTTTTTTTTATAACTTATATGACGTAAGTTAGTTATTTTGTTTTGTATACCTAAGTTGAAATGACTTAGATTTAAAGTTTTCCTGTATTATTCTTAAGTTTGTAACTTATAATAAGCACAAAAAAAAATAATTTAACGAATTAAATTATTTTTTTTTATATAGCGAAAGGGGTTGTGTAACATATTTTTTTATATATTTTAATTAAATACACAAACTTTATCGATATCGATTATCGACCCCTTTCTGCTTCACTAGGTTCCGTGTCTCCTCACTAAACCGGTACGTAGTTATAGATGTATGTTGCATTCTTTTGTCTCCGAAGGTATAAAATCCGAGCGCACACATTAATTTCTCATTCCGAGATAATTTTTAAAATGGTTAAATAGTCTTCAGTATACACCCGTGATGGGTTGGTAAATTCAGTGTGCCCGTGGATCCTTCGGTGAGTTATTGTTTTATTATATATTTAACTGGCAGTATATTTAAAGTGTGTATTCAAATATGTGAGATGTACAACCATGTCATAATTTTATTTTAGGGTTCCACCCCTAGGTCTCACACTATACGAGACAAGTGTATTTGTGAATTGCCTTCCATGGAGCGTACGTGGACGTCCTGGAATGGATGATAAGATGTGAATTGTCTCGGGATCACACCATCCTGATCGTACCTATTAAGTTACGTATCATTTTTTTATTATGTAACCTATGACCATCTCACCATTTAATTTTATGAAGCCAGTTCCCTATTATAAGCGTATTTTAATATATTAATACCTTAATTTAACTCTTTATGTTAATCTAATTTTATAACTTGTGTGTGTATTCTTGAATATATGTCTATGGCCTGTTGCTAAGTGTGTTATTTTATAAACCCATTCCCTGAGCAGTCTCATTCTTCTTTACCCTGAGCCAGCTGGTGAAGTAACAGTAGCCACTGGCCAAAATTGTTACAGAATTTTGAATAATATTACAAATGCAATAGTGCAAATTATCACCAGATTAATCACCAGATCTGACAGGTGTTTTGAGCTGTTTTCTATATATACAGCAGTTTGCAATGAAAATTTAATTGTCAAACTTTTAATTTACCGATTTAAATGATATTTTTTTTTAAGAGTTAGAAGGAAATTTATTTGAATTATAGATTTACCTAGTATTAGTGTTTTGTCACTTAGTGTCATTTTCAATATTCTTTGAAATATAATATGTATGAAATATAATTAAATATTAAGTTGCTTAGCAAAACACAAAAACGTTAAAACAATAACTTTTGTTATATATTGAAAAGAAAATAATTTTCGTTTAATCGAACAACGTGTTGATAAAATTATCAAGATGGCGACGAAAAACGTTCATCTCCAGTTAACAGAAATTAGAAAACACGAATTTCCATTTTTATTCTATAAAAGTGTCTAGTTCGAAAAACAATTTCTATTTTCGAGTTCATTTTCCCAAACAATGAACCGTTGTTTAAGAGCTCGTTGTATTTGCGATTAATATTTTTGTAAGACAATATAACATTTAAATCATTATATTTTTTGGCCCACCTCTCACTCCCATCATTGTAACACCTGTGTAGCCAGGATCCAGGATCAGAAGATGATAGAAGGAGTAGGAAAAACATGAGTTTCGACTTCCCTTCTCGCAAAAGAGGGAGACAATAAAATAACATAACATAACTGACCCGCGCCCTTAAATATGTGTGCGAAGTTTTTTAAAAATGTGTCCTTAAATAATTCTTCTTAAGATGTCACATGATTTTACAACTAAAAGATGAACTATTCTGTCTGTGCCTAAGTATAAACCACCCATATTTATTTATAAATTTATACCCTTGTTTTCTCATTCAAAATAACTTACCGGAAAAGTGTCTGCAGGTTTTCCAGTGTTGATCACATACATCTTTATTAAGATCGCTCTTGCTTCATTAAATTTGTTCTGTGTTATCAAATATTTTGGGCTCTCGGGAATAAAGAAGAAGTACAACAAACATGCTGATAAGGCCCATAATGACATGAGGTAAAGGTAGAAATTCCATGTGTTCAGATCTGAAAGAATGTTAATTTTAATGAAGTTACTCTGGATACGGTTGTCTATGACTATCATTTTCTTACTTTCAAGTGGAATATAACTTTTTTATTACATATAATAAGTAAACGAGCCTATATCTCTTGTGACGGTAAGTGGTTATTGTCACAAATGAGCCTCTACAGTGCAGTCGCTCGACTCATCACCTACTTTACAGGACTTCCTGAATCCACGATGCTTCCTCTTCAAATAAAACTCAAGAATATTAATTACAGTAGACAATAGTAGGTTGCTCATGATTTACTGTACGTATCATTTTTAAATACCTACATAAACGACTAGCATATCAAGGCATTTCTGAACACCGTGATCACCAAAATATATAGGGTGATTTTTTAGAGAGGGTACATATTGCAGGAGGGTGATGAGTACTCTGTTCTAATATGGAATATTACAAAAAATAGGTAAAATTCCAAAATATACTTTTTTTTAAATCTAAATTCGACAAAAGTACCTCAAACATAAACAATTTCGGCTTAAAGAATGTTGACTAACGACATCTACTGATCTCGCGCACCTCACACCTCCGCCACACCCATCAGCTGTCGAAAAACCATAATTTTGCAAGAATTTTAGATATTTTTAAGTTGCGATTACTAAGGCATTAAGCCATATTCTTTGGTAATTATATTTTTACTGGTCGTATATAACGATCAGCTACCATG
The DNA here is from genome assembly GCA_030269945.2 of Trilocha varians. NCBI lineage: Eukaryota > Metazoa > Arthropoda > Insecta > Lepidoptera > Bombycidae > Trilocha > Trilocha varians. Next base: position 8,852,236 of record AP028270.1, on the reverse strand, counting down.
ACCTTCAATATGTACCCTCACTAGGAAATCACCCTGTACAACTAGAAAATATGGTGGAAATCGTAACTGATAATTCATAATTGCCTTTCCTTACAATATGTTATGAAATCTTTCTTCTATACTCACCTAAAAAGTTTCCTATACTATATTTCCAATCATTTGTCAAGATTCCCCATGACATAGCAGCTATAACTATTTGAGAAAAAGCGCCGTATGACGACTGACATAAAAACACTCGATCTCTTATGCGATTATGACAATATTCCGTAGTCAAAGTTATTGCTGCACTGAAGGAGGTGGCGAACCTGTTGAAAATATAACAAGTAGAATATTAACTACAATGAAATACAGACTACCATTTTTAAGAAAAACATTAAATAAAATACCAGTTAGATCTATATAAAATTCATGCTAAATTATCTCAAACTATTTTTAAGCATGGCTCAAAAAATAATTTTTACATCATAATAATTTTAATGGATTATTCCTTTTTCATTATACTTAGCTCTAAATAGTCAAAATTCTAACCTCCTTTAGAAACTAAATCAAAAATAGATAATACAATACGTTCCTACTAAAAAAGAACACCCAAAAATGTATTTACAAACTTCGACAAAACCCATAAATATACTCACAAAATACCCTCAAAGAATTTAGCCGTTATCAGCACTTCGTAAGTCTGACTCGAGGCCGAGATAAACATAAATATGAACATCCCCCCATAGCCAAGGGTAACAAAAGTCTTCCTCCCAAAAGTGTCGGTTAAGAATCCCGCTATCACGGTCGAGAACAGCATTCCTGTAATAAATAGCACAAATACTTTACTCTACCCTAAATAAATTGACTAATCAGAGAGTTGGCTAAGAATTTAAGATGGTTGGAATTTGTTGTTAAATATTGTGAATAGTTTTCTTAATTTATTACTTGGTTTTCTTGCTTAACTTCGTTTGAATCACAACGCATTCATCCATTGCCATTTATGATAACAATTCAAAAATGTAAATATAATCAGTATACTATTTTGGGCATGTTTTAACGTATAAACCATATTCTTGAATCTTAGTCTCTATTTCTACTAACAATCACAATGAGTATTCAGATTATATTATTCGAAGATAGAGATAGACAGCGAGACTAAAGTAATTGAAGATTTTTCCTTCAAGAATAGTAAAAACTGAGCAGTCAGGGCCACCTTAAACTCATTTATTTATCAAGCTATAAAATAAAGTTTTGTTGATATAACTAATTATGTTTTAAGTTTTACAAGTTTTTAAATAAAGTAGCAAATTCAGACTTATAAAATCTGCCGGGAACCTATCATTTTAACATAGTATATTGTGCGTAGATCCAAAGATTACCCCTACAAATTCACGACACTACCTCTTTATATTCTTACTAAGTATAAACTATTGGCTACAATTTAATATATTCTTGTATACCTCTTACAATTTCTCGTTTATTATTTCCAAACAATTTAGCAATAATTCAATCTTTTATTGTTTTTCTTGCATCGTAATGTTTTTATTTCGTTTCAATAATTGAGTACACGTTTACAGAGCAATATGATATATTTACAAAAGTATTATTTATATTTACTTTGAGCAAATTGCTTGGAAACAATTTGGGAATGTTCCACGATTATTGTTTCGTAAAACGTTTTGTGATATTGATTTGTCAATATGTATTTTTGAGTGGATGACATAGTAAAAGAAGTAATTGTTTGATTTGGAATATTATCTCTTGGATGTTAAAAAAAACTAGTTCAAAATTTGATCAAATTACTAGAATTTGTGCTTATTCATATTTCAGTGTTTTGCAAGCAAACTTACTGTTTTTGAGTGTAAATATCTTCAGCAGTTACTATATAAAGGGGGTCACTATTGGAACAAAGTTCCTTATCGCGCTTTGTGAAAGGGGACTTGATGAAACAAATTCTTACGAAAAGTTGTCACAACACTTTTTTTGTTTTAGATGATTATCGCTAGATGGCGCTGTGATCAAAATCTTTTTAAACACGTTCCTTATCGCGCGTTACGTTAGGAAAAAAAAATTAAAATATCTTTTAATCGAAAGGAACTTCGTTCTATTCGGGTGTCCCATGACACCTCTCAAGTTTTTTTTAACCTAAAAGGAACATAAAATCTCTTTATAGGGGAATAATATACGTCTGAAAGGCTTATTATAAAGTGATCCGCAGAATATGACCCGAGGTCTAGTGATTACAAATTAAAATGTGCAACCTTACAAAATCTTAATTGTTTAACTCGGAGACAGGCTAGATCTAGTGTGGAGATTCATTACTTCATTTTATATTCCACGTTTTACCAGTTTATAAATCTTTACAAACTTACCAGAATAAGGAATGGCATTCAACAATCCTTTCTGGACCAGTGACATGTCCAGATCACACTCGGCGCTCGGCAACAAATACGCTGTACTATTGCTGACCAAGACACCAGCCACGAATCCCACAAACGATATGGAGAGTAATCGTATGTGAAACCAGCCGAAACCGCATGCGACGTACGCCTCGTTGATTTCCTGCATCGCGATTTGAGCTTTGGACCCATTGTTGACTTTGCCTGGAACCAGAAATTTGAAGGTGAATTTTCGGTGGACTTTGTATGAAAAATATGTTTATTTATATGTCGATCGGAAATTGAATTTGATTTAAGCAATGTATAAAAATGAATTACTGTTCGTTAGTCTCGCTAAAACTCGAGAACGACTGAACCGATTTGGCTTATTTTAATTTTCGTAAAAGTCCAGGGAAGGTTTAAACGGTGAGAAAATTACCTTATGCGACGCAGACGAAGTTGTGTGGGCCAGCTAGTTTGTACTAAAAATCTCAAGTATTCAGATTCAGAAGCATTCTCATCTGACTGCAGGCGGAACTAAATCCAAATATTCAACGAGCATCGAGCCTAGCCATATATGCAAACAATATAAGTTAAAACTGCTTCTTAAAAAATCATATTGTCATTACGTAAAAGTATCTCATCTTACCTATACAGGGTGGATCTGTAACTTTGGACAATCTGACGTGGGTTGAATGACCTGTTGAAATACAACTAAGAACCACTTTTATTTTAGGAATTGGATAAAAAAAAAATTCATCATAGTATGGAAGTCCGCAACGATAGTCGTACGTTTTCCATACAATGTCAGAAAAAAAAGTTTAACCGATCTAAAAAAGAAAAATGGTGCTAAGTATTTGGACAGATCATTCACCCCACGTCAGATTGTCCAAAGTTACAGATCCACCCTGTATGTATAAACGTATGTATATATTGTATCGCAAAATTAGGACAATTTATATCATGAATCATGCTTTATTCTTTACTAGCGGGCCCGTGAAATTTCATCTACGTCACTTTCAATTAAAATGTAGCCAATTTTTTTTCTCCGGGCCTGTGCCAAATTTCATCAAAATCGGTTTGAGAGGTTTAAGCGGGAAAGCGTAACAGACAGACATACAGAGTTACTTTCGCATTTATAATATTAGTAGGAATTGTACAAACGGCAGTTATTTAATAATTAACACATTTACAAAGAAAAAAACTTGAGAGGTGTCAAGGGACACCCGGATGGAACGAAGTTCTTTTCGATTTATTAGTGAGGGAATTGTAATAAAATTTTAATTTTTTTAAGTCCACACCTAAATTTATTTTTGATTTTTTCGACGCAGACGAAATTGCGCGGGGTTGCTAGTGTAATATAAATATTTGAGGCGAATATCTGCAAATAACGTAATGGAGTGCATAATATGAGTAACAAAGAATAACCTTATTATACTTATCTCATAGATAACCTTGAAATAAGAGAATAAACAAACATAGTGCAAAGAAAACTTATGTGTTTAGTCGTGCATTGTATTGAAATTAAAATATTATTTAGCATGATATCTAAACAAAAAACTAACTCAAATATAAAGCTCGCCATTGTATGTGTTTTTTGGAACGAAGTTCCTTATCGCGCGTTATCGAAAGGGGGCTAGACGGAAAAAAATCTTACGAATAGGTGTCACGACACTTTTTTGTTTTAGATGATTAGCGCTAGATGGCGCTGTGATCAAAATCTTTTAAAACACGTTCCTTATTTTTTTTTTAGATGATTATCGCTTGATGGCGCTGTGATCAAAACCTTTTAAAACACGTTCCTTATCGCGCGTTACGTTAGGAAAAAAAAAAGATATCTTTTAATCGAAAGGAACTTCGTTCTATTCGGGTGTCCCATGACACCTCTCAAGTTTTTTTTATAAAACATTAACGAACAAATTACATGGTCGTAGGTATAATTGACCTATTATAATTATGCACTATAAACTGTCAAAAATTTAGCTATTCCACCAGGGTAAGATGTTATTTGAGAATATAATATCATTATTATTAATTATACAATAGCATTAATTAATTATAGAATAGCAAAAATTCGCTTTATTCTAAGAATATAACTTTCTAGTGCTACCATCAACTTGCTTTGGGTAAGGTGTTTGTACAACGTCACGTTTTTCGCACAATCATTTAACTATGCCAACAGCATATAACATCCGTTGATATAGCTGTTTAATTACGTCGCTAATCATAATAAAACAAACAGATTGCCATATTTGACACTCATATAACCAAACAAGGGAAATTATCTAAATTCTAAAATTGTTTGCTCAACGGAATTTCCACACGTTTTTTTTCTTATCTAGATGACAATATTAAATAACATATTACGTATGTTTATTTTATAAAATGCGTGGAATTAACTAAAATCATAAAGTCTTATCCTTAATATAATAAAACTCTTTACCACCTCGTAATATCAACGAAATATCAATGTCACTGTCATGGCGAGAGACATTCAATTTTAATTCAAACAACCACATTCATTGGATATTAAACAACTTTGAATAGCTCTTAACAAACAAAAGGTTACAACAACTACAATGAACGAACTGAAAACAATGAAAGATGGAGCTAGGAATGAGAACACGTCAGCTGATCAACAAACAGCATTAAATGCCGTAGTAGAACATTTGATAAAACCTGACCATAAAAAGAGGGAAGTAATATTTGCACTACTACTAACAGTAATGGAAGATAATGGATTTATTATTTTAAAGAACGATGATGTTATAGAAAAATTTAACTATATTCTAACAAGGGATACAGATTCGAATGAAACTACTTTGATACTGAAAAACTACAAAAACATGCCACTGAAACTAATTGAATGCTACTTAAATGATGTTTTATTAATCGTAGCAACGATTCCAAAATTATATAAAGAGTCATATTCAGCGTGTTTCAAGATAAGTGAGTACATAAAAACTGGTAAGTTTGGTTTGATCAATGACTTTCAAAATATAGATGAAATGTACAAAACGTTTAAAGAGAAAATCGTTACCCCAATCAAAAGTATAATTTTAAATTACTATAACTTCCCAAGTGGGAACCTGTCAGGGCTTCCTGATGATATACTTTATCTGATAATCCTGCTACTACCCATAAAAAATGTTTTAAGCCTATCCGAAAGCTGTAAGCGTATTTATGCCCTTTTAACTGAAGATAAAATTTGGGCCAGACTTTTCAGGAGAGATTTTCCTGATAAAAATAAATGTGATGTAGAGGATTGGCGTGATGCGTACAAAGATGTGTACCTACTTAAAGTTGGCAAGGTTCAGGAGAATGTGCTCAGTGAAACTTTTGAAGAATACGGTGGGCTGAGGGACCCATTGAGAGTTTTTGACTCGAGAATGGAACTCCTTTTGTGAATATAAAAGTTTTAAAATGTTTCCATTCAGATAAATTATTTGTGAGATAAAATTGTATCAGTAGTATGTTTTTTCATTTCTATATATTATCCAAATTAAGTTGAAAAAGCTATGACTTGTCCTTCTTCAAACGAGGCTTGAGGAGGGTCCTTAAAGTTAGGTCGTAGGTAGCGACCCCTCAGAGTCCCCTGTCATTGCAGTGGTTCATGAGCGACGGTAACCACTTCCTATCATCAGGTGGGCCGTTGGCTCGTCTGCCTACATGGCAATAAAAAAAAAACAACTGTTGAGTTAACTCCTTTTAATGTAAATTATTGTCGTATAATTTAAAGCCAAGAAATTACTACCTGTTTTTTTTTTCAAAGTTAATTTAAAACCAACAATAATATTATCCATTAAATGGTAGATACAATTTTCTATAACAGTCAATTTCAATATTCGAATCCCTGAATTCCAACACCAATGATCATTAAATTTTAACTCAAGGCGCCTGAAATCACGAATATTTCGTGTCAAATATTACTGTAGACAATTTCAGATATTTCGTTGTCTATTTCTCATTATAAAATCAAAGAGGTTTCCAGTAATTTCCGGAATACCTCAAGCTTAAGTATAGTTCGGGACCTTAGATGAAGAGTACCATTAGAGGTCATTAATATTTAGAGAATGACCTCAATAACAAACAAGAATCGGTAATTCGTCTGTATTTTTTATATTTGTTCCTCGATAACTTTAAGTTTGAGTGGTCCGATTTGAATGGTGTCAGATGAAAGGAAATGACTGAACTTAGGTCCCATTGTTTTTTTTCAATTATTGAACAAGTACTTTTGGATCTGTGTTTAAAAATGTAATTGAATGGACAAAATTCCTCGATTTGCTATGCGTTTCTGCGTGTACTTTTTTATATGAACCGATTTCGATTCAAGAACCACGTAAAGATCTCATAAGTAGGTTCTGAGTGCTTCTCTGAGCAATATAGGGTGCCATTTTGTAGGTACTGCTACGGAAAGTATGCCAAATAGCGTATTTCTTCTGTACGTATTTCGTATGTACTTCGTACATTTTTATTGTAAGAAATTTAGTTACATTCAAAGTTTTTTCAAAATTCTTCTACCGATAATTAAACCTAAACGTTATACAGTACAGTACAGTTATATAATACCGATAATCAAATGCAAAATGAGGCCTAAATGATCCCTCCTGCAACCTTCCTGTGGTGCGGCAAGAAAAAACGTGAACTTCCCTGTGGTGGGAAGAGCATAACTTTGTTAAAGAAATTGAGGTCTAATAGACCTCGTGTCGCCCATGGTGTGGGCCGATAACACCTCGTGTCGCAACGAACGGCAAGTATGCAAAAATTGGTTTCACAGCGAACGTATGAAAGAAAGTTCCAGTTCTTTTACAACACAATTTGATCAATTTGATTTTTTATTTCGATTGATTTTATTCTTTGTATTTAATTATTTTTCAGTGTGCGTTGATCTGAGATTGTGTATGTTAGGTATAGCTATATCTATTAGGTATATAGTACTTTTGTCCTTATCGTAGAGTAGAATATCAGGTCTTTTGTAATAAATGGTTTTATCTGTAATTATTGTTCGATCCCAGTAAATTTTACAGTGTTCGGATTCTAATATTGTTTGAGGTAAATATTTATAGTTTATGGTACCTTTTCTATGATGAGTGAGTATTTGCGAGCAAGGTATTGATGTATGATTGCGGCTACCTGGTCATGGCGATGTTTGTAGTCTGTTTGGGTTATGGATTTGCAAGCTCCAGTGATGTGTTGTATGGTTTCCGGGCTGCTATAACATTGTCTGCAAATATCCGATGTCAAATTTTTGTCTCTTATGATATTATGTTTTCTGTAGTTTTTTTATTATTAGCTACCTACGTCAAGAGATTATCACAGCCTTGAAATTCAAAATCGTAAGTAAAAACATCAGTACAATCATAGTTATGTTTAAATAGTAATATTTGTGTTCAGATTGAGATAATAAAGTTTTTGTTTTATTCCGATCCGGTCGTAAAGTAATTAAGAGTCGTATAAATCATACGATATTATTCCGCGCGTATAAAGATATGAAATTACATCGTAAAATTTGAACGTTTGTGATTTTTACATGATTTTCTTTGATGAGTTGCTCTTCAATTGAGTTTTGAGAGGGATTATTTTTGACCGACTTATAAAAAGAAGAGGTACTCAATTCGTTTATATATTTTTTTTGTTTGCTCTTATACTGGGTGATTTTTTAGTGATGGTACATATAGGGTGGGCAATCTAACGTTTGCATTTTGAACTACTGTTTATTTAGAGAATGACAGCTCCAATGTCATTCAATTTGTGTTCATAATTTAGTTAAAGGTTTGACATTTACGAAATGGGACGCTATACGCTTGAACAAAAATGGGAAATATTGAAAAGTTACTTCCAAAGTGGTGAGTCTTCAGTCCAAACTGTAAGAAATGTGTGTGTGTGTCAGATGAAGCCCATTTTCACCTCGGAGGCTATGTCAATAAGCAAAATTGTCGTATCTGGGGGTCGGAAAATCCACACGTCACCATTGAGAAACCAATGCACCCACAAAGAGTTACGGTTTGGTATGGGTTTTGGTCAGGCGGCATCATTGGAAAAGGAGCCGCTGTTACGGTCAATGGCTCATGCTCAACGAATTTTTGTTTCCAAAAGTTGAAGAGTATGATATGGACGACATTTAGTTTCAACAGGATGGCGCAACACAGCCAACATGACATCGATCGAATAAAAGATGGTCAAATTGGTTCAGGCATGTTGTTTACCAACACATTTTGCGATTAATTTAATATTTAAGGTTATCATAAAAAAATCAAGAATCATTATTATGAATTGTTTTTAATAAAACATTGACAAGGTCGATAACCTCATTTGAAGCGATTCCATTCGAAAGATAATTACGCATAGAATATTGTGATTAAGTTTAATATTACTGTGGTTGGAAAATGTTAGTTTTATGTGTATTTTAATAATTAATAATTAATTAATTTTAATGATTATAAATCAGGCTATATCAGTCGCCCTTGCGTCAGAGCATCCGGGGGATGGCGGACCGCGCTCCCCGACCCACGCTGGTTCTGACCCAGCGGGGTATTCTGTGGGAGGGTGACACGCGGTCCAGCCATCTTGGCAGGCTTCGGATAGCCCGCCGACCGAGAGAGCCAGTGGCCGTATGGCTGGCGGCTGCAGGTTCGGCGTCCGGGGGCGGCGCGACGGGAAAGTGTGCCGAGACCGTAACGCGTCGCGTCGTCCCTCAAAACCCCGTGCTGGGTTCTAGCTTCAGCCGGGGTTCGGACGCTAAGTGTGAGCGGTTGGAAGTTTTAGTGCGGTAGAACTCCCACATACCCCAGGATCCGGTGATTTCCCCAACTGAAAAAAAAGGCCATATCAGTCAGACTATATCAGTCAGACTATATCAGTCAGACTATATCAGTCAGACTATATCAGTCAGACTATATCAGTCAGACTATATCAGTCAGACTATATCAGTCAGACTATATCAGTCAGGCTATATAAGTCAGACTACATCAGTCAATAGTAATCATTATTACACAGACAGACTATATCACTTCAGGCCATATCAGTCAGGCTATAAGTTTGTGACAATTTTTTTTTTTTTGTTTTAGTTGGAGAAAATCGCCGGATCCCCACCCGCCCCGCGGTTGGGGTGTGTGGAAGAACCTCACTAAAACCTCCAACCGCTCACACTCAGCGTCCGAACCCCGGCTGAGGCCAGAACCCAGTACGGGGTTATGCGGGATGGCGCGACGCGTTACGCAATGCGGCACACTTTCCCGTCGCGCAAGTTTGTGACCATGACCATCGCAAGCTATTTAATAATGGAAAAATACTAGTTGCCTACTATGCCTAGACAACAGGATATTCTTATCTTGTTTCAACATGCGTGATTTTTTGGGTGACTGACAATGATAACATTACACTTAAAACTAGTTTTTAATTATAGCTTTTTTGGAATGTTATTCAATTATTATTTATCTACATATTACCTGATCCTCGCAACTTCGTCTGCATCAAAAAGGGATTCAGGCAGCACTGTTAGATTTTAATAAGACTTACAAACCCGTAGGACGCCATTTTGTTGTTTAATCAATAGTTTTCGCAGCGCACGCGATGTATGAAAGTTTTTGGATATTTTTTTACACCTTGGGTTACATTATTGAAGTTTTAGTACGGATCTCTACTTTTTTAACAATCAAACCTTTTCTCTTTATAATAAATTTTCTCTCAAAGTTTAATACCAAGGAAAAACATAATTAGAAGAATCATGAAACGCTTGAATCATAATTTTTTTGTGAGACTGGTGACACAACTGGTTCAATTTTTTTTTACCATAGCTATGACGTCAAGTAGAAAATTACCTCAAAACTATAATACTATAATTATTTTTAATGAACCATTAAAATTAGCATTAAAATCTAATCGTGAGTTATTTCACCTCACAGTAAAAATACAGGCAATAAAATAATTCCTACGTATGAAGTTTACGGTTTTCCAGTTCCACTCATTACGATAAGTAAAAAAAGATTGTTTGAAATTGTTGACGCAGGATTTTTTTGGAAAAATAAATGAGAAAATACAAGAGAGACATTTAAACAAATAAAAAAATAGTAAATAAAAAAATATATGAAAAATAAAACTATATTTTTAACACTAGTCAAATAAAAAGCTATAACATAAATATTAAACAAGTTGCAATAAAAATGAGGGCAATTTCAAGTAATACAAGTTATTGTATGTTCATTACATTTTTACAAATTTGAATAGAATTATGATGATCAAGTAAATTATAACATTATTATTACAAAAATGAAAACGACTGACTTCCATTTCTCAAGCATAGCACAAAAACTACCAGTCAGATTTTTATTATATGCGATAATGCTCAAAATGTCAGCTTTCTAATAAAATAAGAATCATCGAAATCAGTTCATATGAAAATAAATACGCGTAGAAAAGCAAATTGTGAAATTTTGACCGTTAAAGATAAACATTTTTAACACAGACCCAAAAGTACTTGTACATACACATCTAATTCTGATTTCTGAAAATTTTCATCTGACACCAGAATCATTCAAATCGGTCTACTCAAACTAAAGTTATCGAGGAAAAAAAACAGACGAATTGACCTCCTCTTTTTTGAAAGTCGGTCAATAAATTATTAAAATTAAATCACATGACTTAATATTATTTACTTAACACAAATATTGTTTCAACTGTAAACTATTTAAAACCGTCGTCATTGCAGTATCAATGAAATTAGTACAAAGAAGTCAATTTAAATAAGTAGTAAAGTATGTCTTAGGTGTTGCATTCATTAAAACTCTTACGTAATATATCATAAAAAATATAAACAATAGGTAAAAGACACGAACTATATGAGCAGTTATTATTTTTGCTGCATACAGAAAAAAATAATAAAACATAGCTATTTTATTAAAATGAGTGACCGAAGTAATAAATAATGAACTACCTTCATATTTTAAGTATAATTCAGAAACTACGAATTACCGAAATCATTCAGGTTAAAGAACTATCAAAATGAAACTTTTAAAAAATATTTACTAATACTCAAAAAAGTCGACATAAATACGTCCCCATTTCAAAACTAGGTCAAATTCAACAACAAAAACTCCGAACTAATAACCTCTTTAAAAATTAGTCAAAAATAAATGCAAACTCACCGGCTTCCGCCAACGCAGGTAGATTTAAATCACTCATAATACATTAATATCACACAACCAAATCACTAAATAATTTGCCCATACAACTATATATATGAACACACATGCTCACTCTGATTAAACTTTACATAATTATGTAGTAGGGAAATTAATAAAACTGTTGTAGTATTATGACCAAATAATGTAGAACTCTTTACCCGATTCTGGATCCTTCGACATCTTTAGTGACATAGCTCGCAATGTCGAATGATAGTAGTCGCAATGTCGAATGATAAATATGTGTGACCGTGATTTTCTATATCTGCGTTCGTCAACGCATTGTGTGATACTGGCGATCGGCCAGTGTAAGCACATGTGAGAAATCAACATATCTAGAATAGCATCAATCAGAAAAAAGTTTGTTTATATAGGTTTTTTTTTCTTATTGCCATGTAGGCAGACGAGCTACTGGACCTTTGCAATTTCAGGGGATCCTGCACAGCTATTTACGACCTCATTTAATATTAAGACAAGAAAAATGGATAATTTTAAAGCTTATTTCCGGTTAGTAATCTTTGAACAAAAATAGGATTTCATACTCCTAGTATATTATGTAGAAATTAAATTCATATATGGTTCAATGTGTCTGTTAAAAATAAGAATCAATCAAAACTTGCAAATATGATAATCAAGTCTCTCGAAAAGATACTTTTATTTAATAACACATATTTGAAAATGTTCTATTTCATTTAAGATTTCATGGTTGAGTACTTGAAGAAAAATATCTGTATGTATGTCGATTTCTATTTAAAAAAAGTCGTACTATGATTAGCGCGTCTAAAAATACTGACGGTTTTTGTAAATTTCGGACTACTAATAATTATTACTGTTTTTAGTATCCTCGTTTTTTGTCGTAAAACTGCTGTTTTGCTGTATTAATATATTTTTTAAACTAGATTTTTTTTGTTAATACTTTCAATGCGGTGTGCATAGATCTAATTTGACCAATAGAGTTCTCGGCGGATGTGCCTATTGGAGTTATTTGTTTTTTTTTAAACTAGGTATTGTTAACACTTTTAATGCAGAGTAGATCCTATTTGACTCATCAAGGTCTTAATGGCTGATAATTGATTGAAAATTTACTTTTCCTGCTGGGTACTGATCAATTAAGTGGAAAAATTATAACAGAGTAATAGAGATACAAAAGTATTTTTGCTTGTAGTTGTTACTTATAAGATGATGTATTTTGTTGTCAGTATGAAGTGGGCCTAAAAAGTCTACCAGGCTAGTGGAAAATAATATTTTTTCTATGAACAAACCAAATAACACCAAATTTGGTCTCTTGGTCATTTATTAAAACTTAACAGAGATTTTTTCAAAAAACAGAGATTTACCTAGTACCGCTATCTATACTTGACATTTGACAACCACAAATGAGTGGATAATTAATCAATTTCGTTTAATGAATCTTTAAACTATATTTTAAAAGTAGCTCAAGATAAAATGGCCGCTCGTTCTATATTTAACGATAAAGCAAACGAGAGATAAAGTTATCATTTGACGTCTCAGTTTCTTAGCAATAAACAACGAAGATCCAAATTTGTTTAGATTTTTTTACGTCATATGTATTGCAAAATAATGTGTAATTGTTTTATTACATCAGACAAAGTGTTAGGAAATTTTCCTAATGTTAATAATAATATAAACTCAGGCGTTTCCATCGCATTATAACTCGGTACAAGATGTTGGACGTAGTTTAATTTTTACCTACAAGACTATCTGAGCATGAACCCTTAGTGACTGTTGTGTTTAGCACTGGATTCCACATACTCGATAATCTGAAGCCGTCACCCCTGTTAAAAGTGCTATGTCTTTGTTTGCTCTTAAATCGACCCGCAGTATCCAGTCTTCTCGTGATCATGACGTTTGCAACAACGTTGAAATATCGAGACAACTCAATTAATTAAATATCGTGGTAAGAACCCGTTGAAAATGCATGAAAGTATTATAGAAAACCGCGAGTGTCTGAATAAGTTTATAATACATGGAATTTTAATTAATTAAATAACCTGAATCGAAACAATGATAACCAGTTTTGACAAGATTTAATTAATTAAAATTATAATCTTATTGTCCACTTGGAAAGTAATTTGCAAATACTCGTGACAAGAACATTATTTACATAATTATGTCTTAAAAAATGCGTGCGGCGTTTTTGGGTTAAGTACACATTTTTATACGAAAGTAGAAATTGTTGTATATTTACGCCATTACAGGTATTTTCATAAATTATTGTTCAGTATTATATAATAATCTCAGATCCGAGATCTAAAAACAAGGAAAAAATAATTTAAGGATACAGTATTAAAAAAAAACGTTTGTTTTAGATTTTTTATTATCACGATATGATTTAAATATTTTATTCAATTCTTTTTCAAGTTCTTCGTTGGCAACACCAGCGCGATCAGGGTTACAACTGAAAATAAAAATAACACTTATTTAGTACTCCATAACAATATGATCACTAAAAAACACAAAAATTCAATATAAATACAATAAAAAATGACTGTTATCAGACTATGATACAGCATAGACTAGGTGATAATCATCAGCCCATGATTAAACCTTAAATTTTAAAGATACGTTTTGATAAAAGGAAATATTTTTTCGACACATTTCTTCTAAATCAATATCATTTTAATCTACCCGCAGTACTCAGTCTTAAGCAACAGTGTTGAAAAAAAGAAAGAAATGTTTATTCACCACGTACACACAGAGGACACAAGTTAGTAAATATTATGTTTTATATAAGTAAAGAACATGGACCTAAATTAAACATAAAAAGGCATATCTTTAAACACTCACGGTTATCTACACCACTTACACTATTACTAAACGGGTTCTTACCACGATTATTTTTAATTGAGCGGTCCCGATATTTCAGCACTGTTTCAAGTTCGAGTTCCAGTGGTACCGACAAACGAACGAGAAAGAGGGTAGACAGATTTGTCTGTTCTTAAATGACCTACCCGCAGTTCCTCAGTCTTCCCGTGATCATGGCGCTTGAAACAGTGCTGAAATATCGGGACCGCTCAATTAAAAATAATCGTGGTAAGAACCCGTTTAGTAATAGTGTAAGTGAATGTTGAACATAAACAACATGTAAATGGCTGTGTGTCCCCAATATGACGTGAGAAATGTATCCAGCTCAGCATAAGCCATTAGTTCATACAGTAGGTATTTACCAATAGCGCTGATTTTCAGCAGAAACCATTTATCAAGTGACAAGTTTAAATACCCGGATCGCTTAATTAACAAAAATCGTGGTAAGAAACTAAACAACAATCGTTAAAGAGATGTCTAACTTTACTTACAAACCATAATTCCAGCCATAGTATAAAAAGGTATCACACATCTCATGTCTAGGAGTATAGGGAATAATATATTTCCGACTAGTGTGCCAATTCTCGCACACATCATTACAAAAGACAGGGTGAGTGTTCTAAAACAAACAATGAATTCAATTAAGAATATTGGTGACGATGATATAATAATGATATATGATGATATTGATGATAATAATGATGATGTAAAAAAAGGATTTTTTTGTAGTAGTAAAGAATAGTTTTTTTTTGTACTGTGGAAAGATCCCAACTAAAATAAGGGCAGTATGATACGCGCCGGTAAAGAATGCCATAGTGCGTAACGCGTCGTACCGCTCCGCATAACCCCGTGCCGGATTCTGGCCGGGGTCCGGACGTTCAGTGTGAGCGGTTAGAACTTTTAGTGCGTTTCTACTTACACATATCCCAGAGCAGGAGTGGAATCGATTTCCTTAAGCTAATAAAAGCATGCTAATAACGTCAATTGCTGTTAAAAATGACGCTGAAATATAGCTGTAGAAACCTAACTTCTGCTACTTTTCGTTGTGCATTTTTAACACATAGTTATTGATTTTACCGTTATTCGACTTTGCAAGCTTATCGTTTTATCGTCATTCGGTTTTATTCAATTAAAGTATAGAGAGCCTCCTCAAATACACAATTTAAAACCATTTAGTTATTTTTTTATTATAAATTATTATTCTTTTTTGTACTTAGTATAACTTTAAATTCCGATGTTATTATCTATTAGCATGCTGTTTGTACCTATTATTTAAGTGACATTTACTCATGTGTTGATTGCCTCTTTATTTGTATGTGTTTTGGTGTTACTTTGTTGGTACAACTCCATAAATAAATACTGTACCAACCCATTACTGCCCACTGTTGGGCTCAGGTCTCCTCAGAAGAGGGATTAGGCATAGTCCACCACGCTTGCCCAGTGCGGATTGGGGACTTCACATAGGATTCAAAGGATTTTTAAAATCCTTTTCCGACATGCAGGTTTCCTCACGATGTTTTCCTTCACCGTTAATAAATAAATAAATAAATAATAATTATTAAATACTTTCTAAGACTAAAAATCCTCATGAACCTCTGCAATGTCAGGGGACATTGAGGGGTCGCTACCTACGACCTAACTTTAAGGACCCTCCTCAAGCCTCGTTTGGAGAAGGACAAGTCATAGCGCTCTGGGAATACCGAAGAGGGGAGCTCATTCTACAACCAGATGGTGCGTACCAAAAAAGTAAATAAATACTTATTTTAACAAAATTCACAAACTCACTGGAATACAATCATCATCAGTTCGAACATTGCTGCTCCTTAGTTTCAACTCTCTAGTGTAATTGTCCAGCAACACACATAGATCCTGGTCTCCATGCATCCCGGTATGTTCAACTATTGTTGATAGTTGCGGAAACCAGAGCCGTAGTGAGTTATACCTGAAATGAGTAGTAAAATAAGTATGAGGTTAAGTTCAAAAGTACATAAATGCAGACAAATGGGTCTAATACTGGACGTTCCTTATCGATGGGGAATTAGTGAATTGAAGTATTTTTGGTATCTGGATAGTCGTGGTGGCCGAATGGTTGAAGCGCTTGCCTTCCGTACGTGAGGTCGCGGGTTCAAAACCGGCTTGTGCCTCTAAATCTTAATATGAAAAAGATTTATGTGCAATTTTTCACAACACCACTGGCTAAAAACGGTGAAGGAAAACATCGTGAGGAAACCTGCATATCGGAAAAGGGTTCTAAAAAATCCTTTGAAGATATGTGAAGTCCCCAATCCGCATTAGGCAAGCGTGGTGGACTATGCCTAACCCCTCTTCGGAGGAGACCTGAGCTCAGCAGTGGGCAGTAATAGGTTGTTACAGTTACAGTTTGGTTGGCGGTGGTTTGGTTTGCCGAATACGAATCCAGAGTTACATCTTAAATTCACAATACTACACAATAGGTAATTTAATAAAATTAAGAGTTCTCGTCGATCCTAACTTTGCATAAAAGCCAACGATCATTTCTACACCTGTCTGTCTTGTTCATTGTTACTTTAGACTCAACCATTACCAGTGACTGCAAATCTTTAGTTTATCTTAGAGATAGCTTAAGGCTACTATTTTATTCCTTCTTCTACCTGTTTCTTTATCTAAAGAACGACAATTCCAAAGTCATTTAGAATACTTACTTCGCCATTATCAAGAAGAACAAAAGGCAAAGAGTAAACAATAAGATCAGAAGTGACTTCTGGAAATTCATTTTCACATTACGTAAGCTCAGCAGTATCTGGTGTTTAAGCGAGTGCACGTCTTTCGGTGTTATTAAATCCTCTTTTATATTGCTTTCCCATATGTTGTGGAACTGTAAACATTAATATTTATTAGTATTTCTGTTGTATATGCATCAATTATATGTATAATCTGTGCTTGTAGTAGATACTCTGTGACCTTGACATAGAGTAGTAAATAAAGTTTAGTATGCTCAGGACTGGCTTTCATTACACACCTGTGTCCCGATCTAATAATTTCGTATATAGACTTGATTTTTGTAGTACCGACGTCAAGCGTGAGTAGCGGGAGGTTTTAGTGAGTCCGGCGATTTCCTCCCATCCAAAAAAAAAAGTACAAATTCTACTTTATAATCTTGATTAACCAATCAATAGGCTGGTGGTTCATTCCCTCGGTCCACACAACCTTTTTTATCAAAATGTTTAGTCAATTTACCCAAATAAAATACTTACCGGGCACTTTTCAATATCTTTACCATGGTTTGTTTCATAAACCTTTAAAAGACTAGCCCTCGCTTCAGCGTATTGATTCTGACTCAGCAGATATTTGGGACTTTCTGGTAAAGTGGAAAATAATAGAGAAGCTGATAAAGACCATAGTGACGTTGCGAAGAGATAAAAGTTCCATGTGTTTAATACTGAAACATTAAAATACTGACTTTAGTAAAAAAAAAATTGGGAAAACAAAAACTTTAAAATGAACAGAGAATGATAAATTAACAGATTCTCTGCAATAGAGGAAAAATTCGATACCTCCCACGTAAGTTGTTGTATCTCCAAAACTGCAAATTTACAGTAGAGCGTTTCAAAGATTCAAAGTGAACCGAAATCTGCATTTATTGTTACATCTTTTTGAAATTTCGTATTTAAATGTAATATAATAGTCGTCTTAACGTCGTCAAAAGATATTTTAAGTGATAATATTACTATGACATTAACGCTCTACTGTAAATTTGCAGTTTTGGAGATACAACAACTTACGTGGGAGGTATCGATTATTATATAAACTTTAAAACTAAAGAAATAAAGGAGCTAAAACAATCATCAACCCTTGAATGTACACTGTTTAATATACTTCTTAAAATTCTCATATTCTTATAAAACAGTTATGCATTATATTGTACTAAAATATTATAAAATTTACAAACTGATACAATGGACGGACCGAAAACCGCGCATAGCACAGGACTGGTCATTCTGTTTGAGTAGACGTAAGGTTTCGAGGAGGCCTATGTCCATCAATGGACGTCTGCAGACTGATTTTTATTTATTTAAGGAACACTTAACAGCACACTATATAGGTTAAACCCAGGCTCTCAAACTAGTAGTAAAATTACTGTGCTATGAAAGACTGTGCTCTCCCTTTAAGTAGGTTACAATATACACTTTATAATTTAGACTTTACTAAGTGACAATATATGCGGGGCGGGTGAGGGAGAGCTCTTCCCTCCCCGACCGACCCCGTCGCCGCCGACGTCGAGCGGGGGGCCGGCCTCGGGAGGTGTCCCGGGATCTGGCCCCCTAAGAGCACCGGGTCCACCAACACCGGACCCGAGGGGTGCTGCGCTAGGCCTCAGCGCGCACCCTATGTACCTACTACCGGGGGATGGCAAGCCGTGCTCCCCGACCCGGGCTGGTCCTGGGCCGGCCTGGGCCGAGGGAGACCCTATATCGCGCGGCCCCATCTCGGCGGGCTTTAATTGGCCCGTCTACCGAGTGAGCCGGTGGTCGCTTCACCGACGGCTGCCGGTTCGATGTCCGGGAGTGACGGGGCGATACGTGAGCGACAATCGCGAACGCGTCCTGTCACCCCTGCTACATCGGATGTCGAGCGCGAGCGGCGGGAGGTTTTGGTGCGGTTCAACCCCCACATACCCCACTCGCGGAGCGAGTGGAAGTCCGGCGATTTCCTCCCGTTCAAAAAAAAAAAAGTGACAATATATATTTTTTTTATATAACACTAGAGTAAAAATAAAAATATATATAATAATATAATGATGATTATGATGATGATGATACAGAATAAGACGTTCATAATATTATCTATTTAGCGATTTGTTCCAAGCAAAGTTATGGAAATTTAGTGAAAAAAATCTGCAGGTGCTATCCTTACTATATCGAATTTCGTGTCAAAATTCATAGAATACGACTTACCAAATTTCCCATTAAACAGCACAGTATGCCATTCTTGCGTTAGTACTGCCCAGGCTATGCCCGTGCTGATGATTTGGGCTAACGATGAGAACGCTGCATGACATACTACAACTCTATCTCGTATACCATTATGACAGAACTCAGATGCGAACGCAACGACTGCTATTAAAGATGTGGCGAAACTGAAATTTCATACTAATCAAATTTTGATAACACTAGTATTATTATGGTGGTTGAAGCGCTTGCTTTTCGTACGGGAGGTTGCGTGTTCGAAAAGATTTATGACCAACTTTTCGCAACATCATCATCATCAACAGCCTTTTAACGTCCACTGCTAGACATATGCCTCCCTGCCTCCCCCGAGTCGACCGGTTGGTAGCGGCCTGCATCCAGCATATTCCTGCTATTTTAACGAGAGCATTCGTCTACCTTGTAGCTTAAACTGGCTAAAAACGGTGAAGGAAAAAATCGTTAGGAAAATTGGAAAATGATTTAAAATCCTTTAAAGTCTCCGATCCGCATTGAATAAGCATAGTGGATTATGTCTGATCCCTGCACTAAGGAGACCAGACCCCAGCATTGGGTAACAATGAGTTGAACAGTATGTGTAAAAGTATCTGGATGTAAAAGGAGAGGAAGTCCGAAGGAAAGATGGCTGTGTGAAGAATGATATGCTGGTTTGTGGTGTGACAAATGATGTATGTAAAGATACAAAGAAGTGGAGAGAGAAGACATATTGCGCTGACCCCATCTAAATGGGATAAGGTGTAGCGAAAGAAAGATGGAACGGTGGAATACAAATATAATCTACATAATTCTGATTATTGGAACGAAGTTCCTCATCGCGCGTTATCGAAAGGGGGCTAGACGGAAAAAAATCTTACGAAAAGTTGTCATGACATTTTTTTAGTTGTCACGACACTTTTTTTTATTGCCACGCAGGCAGGCGAGCTAACGGCCCACCTGATCGTAAGCGGTTACTGTCGCTCATGGACCTCTGCATTGCCAGAAGACACTTAGTTTTAGATGATTATCGCTAGATGACGCTGTGATCGAAATCTTTTAAAACACGTTCCTTAATTTTGTTTTAGATTTAGATATCGCTACATGGCGCTGTGATCAATTCATTTTAAACACGTTCCTTAACGCAAAAGAAAAATAAGATATCTTTTAATCGAAACGAACTTCGTTCTATTCGGGTGTCCCATGACACCTCTCAAGTTTTTTTTTTAAATATTACTTTTATAAAACCATGAAATATCATATTTTTAAAAATGTTTTTTTTCCCTTTTTTAACAGTTATTTTTGTTACAGGTAATACGCACCATACACCTTCAAAGAACTTAGCAGTCAATAACATTTGGAAATTCTGACTTGTCCCAGCCAATATGGTAAATATGAATATACCTCCGTAACTGAATTTCAGAAATTTCTTTCTTCCAAATGTATCAGTAAGGAATCCTGTGACAACTGACGAAAATAGACTACCTGAAAAAAAAACCATTTAAACTGTCTTTTTATGTAGTTTGAGTTTATTTTTATTCATTGTAAGAAATCGAAGGCTTGCCAGTGAAAATAACAATCATTTAATAAAAATACATATTAAGAAAAAAGTATGACGCAGTCTCGCAATCAATTTATACACAAATTCGAATTTTAACGATTGCGCTATTAGGTATCTTACGGGTTTTTTCATAAAAATCAAATACTACAAATAACTAATATGGTTTTAAACCTCACTTTCACCTACTTTACAGATTTTTATAACTTTCTCTAATATACAGGTTTCCTCACATTGTTTTTTGTAGAATCCGCATCAGAACTCGTAGGCAAATCTGATATCTAGCCCATTCAAGATATTATCTACAAAATACAAATTCTTGTCCTATTTCCGATGCATCGTCGTAGTCAAATTCGATACTATTCGAAATTTCGGATTATTCGAAACTTTTCGAATTATTCGCACACCCCTAGTATTTAGATATTTTTCATAGATAATTATCTGATCTACCATTTTTGTCTGAGCTAATTTTGTGATAAAACTTACCATTTTGCTGAAAATCGCGAAAAACCCGTTTTTGTGACTTTTGACCCCGAGTAAATTTTTTTGCACGTGCCGGATCGATGAGGACTTTTCACATTTCATTATTTTTTAGTCTAATTTGACCGGACTATAAAAGCTGTCTATAAATCGTCGAATATTTTTTTACTAAATTTATCAACATATAAAAACATAATCAAAAGTCACCTAAATAAGGGGCTGCATTCAAAAATCCTTTGTCTACTAGACTCATATTTAAGTCACATTCAGCCGAAGTCAGTAAATACGATGTAGTATGAGTTACAACCACACTCGCCACAATACCAATAAATGATACAAAAAGTAGTTTAATGTGGAATTTGCCAAATCTACAAGCTGTTAATGCTGCATCTAATTCTTGGATTGCTGTTGTTTTTCCTGTAATTAACGAAATATATTTAAAAAATATTGGGAGTTGAATTTGACCTTCTTCCTAGTTTTTGATTGAGATAAAAAACATGTGCACAGGCATATTATGGTGTATATCGCGTGACTTTGCAATAATACGGCGTCATGCAGTTGATCTGATGATGAATTCGGAAGATGACCCCCTGTACGAAATAAAATGGATCCGTCGTGTTTAGCTTCGTTTTGCTTGTATTAGCTAGCACTCTATTGCTACACGATATGCAGGATCCTAAAAACTTATATTAAAAAAGTTTTGTTTTAAATACATAACATTTTAAATTATTCATTTATTTTCTTATTTCTTACATACTATTTAAAACATTTACAAAAAAATAAATTTAAAAGTACAATATAAAAAACAGAGGGCCACTGGAGACGGGATCTACGACCCAAGCCATCAGTGGTCAGGGCTCAAGAGAGAGGAACCTCCTCACAATACGTGCCGTGTCAAGAACTACAGCCTTCTGAATCAGGCCCTTTACCCAGCCGGGGAGCAAAAGCTTCTCTAGATGACGGTCGAAGCTTTCCGCTACAACGATCGGTCGATTCAACACGCCACATGTCGGTCACCTCGTGGGACAAGTCCAAATATATATAATAAATACATTACCTTATTATTATTATCATGTTCATCTAGGCTTTGCCAAGAGTGAGGATCATTAGTAACTTGCTCAGACAGTTTGTATTAGGATTTGCAATAAACATCTTTATCTAATTCCTTACATTAGACGTATCTTTAAAATAAACATATTTGTATATTAACAGTTTATTACAAAGTTATCAATATTGTCTTACAATGACGCCATATAACAACTATTTGCACTATTACAGAGTATACTAATTGTAATGATTTATGATGACGCTATATAACAACTTTGTATTTGCACTATTAGGTATATATTATATCAATTATAACACAACATAAGAACCATAAATCTATCTATAATATAAGAATGAATCCCAAAATATGTAAGTAAGTGCATAACTCAATGTCTGGACCGATTTGACCAATTCTTATTTTGAAATGTTCGTTAAAGTTCAAGTATGGTCGTTAGTAAAAACTAAATATTTCATAATAACAACTTAAAAGAAATTTATTTCAAACCCAAAACACTTAAGGATCCCTTACGGAATATATATTTTTAAAATTTGTTTGAAGAAGAACGATTTAAAGCGCTATAAAAAACAGAATAAACGTAGCTCAAGAATATTATAAAATCTTTCTCTGTCTTGTGGAAACTTCTGTATTTGTAGGCAAAGGACAAATTTTATTATTGCCCTGGTGTTGCCGAGGTTCATGAGCGACAACTACTTACCATCTTGTGTGCCGTATATTCTTTTATCTTACAATAAATATTGTTTTAAATACAAGCTTTTAAGATCCTGAATCATGTCCTGTATCCTGTACCAACCCATTACTGCCCACTGTTGGGCTCAGGTCTCCTCAGAAGAGGGATTAGGCATAGTCCACCACGCTTGCCCAGTGTGGATTGGGGACTTCACATATCTTCAAAGGATTTATAGAACCCTTTTCCGACATGCAGGTTTCCTCACGATGTTTTCCTTCACCGTTTTTAGCCAGTGGTGTTGTGAAAAATTGCACATAAATCTTTTTCACATTTAGATTTAGAGGTACAAGCCGGCCGGATTTGAACCCGTGACCTCCCGTTCGGATTGACGCGCTTCGACCAATCGGCCATATTCAGGATCTCAATAGTCACGACTATTGAGATCCTGAATATGGCCGATTATCAGGTATCAGTAGAGTGCTAGCTAATACAATTAAAATGAGCCCAAACACGACAGGTCTATCTTATTTAGTACAAGAGTTCCTACGACCTCCTTCCGAACTCATCATCAGATCAACGCTATTTTGACATATTGTTGCATTGTCGATATTACATCTGAGTACAAAATGTCAACTCAATCGGACACCGAGAATTTTGTCAAATTTAGCTTGCAAGATTCCACCCGAACTTACATAGTTACATCCAGTGCAATATAAATTTTGTCAAAAGAAGTAAAGTTCACTGAATAAAAGTCTTTATCAAATTTCTTTAAACACTCGCGTTTATCTACATCACTTACACTATTATTAAACGGGTTCTTTCCACGATTATTTTCAACTGAGCGATCCCGATATTACGGCACTGTTTCAAGCGCCATGATCACAGGAAGACTGAAGAACTGCGGGTAGGTCATTTAAGAGCAGACAAATGGAAAGAACCCGTTTAATAATAGTGTAAGTGAAAAGTCTATATCACCTGATGCAGTATGAGACTCCATTTTGTCTCAGTTTTCGAACGACTAGCGTCACTTGATTTTCGCGATTCCAAATGCGAATACGAAGCGCCCTTCAATCTTCAAGACAGTGTACTGACATTGCTCCCGTTTATAACTGAATATCAGCTTTGAGAGTTAATTATCTCATATGTAAACTAGAGAGAACAGCCAGATTGTTAAGACCCCTCTGTGTATATTTATTGTTCTATGACATTAGGTTGTTTTACACGCACATTTTTAGTTGAGGGTTTATCAGAAATTCCATCATCATTTAAAATTTCCCATCTGATTTTGTTTCAAAAACAGAATAGTTATATTTGGTTTTCATTGAATTAAAATTTTAAGCTGCCCTGACTTTGGAGGAAATCTCCTTGGTGCCCTCTTGTCAGTCTACGTATGATAGTAAGAATTCGGAAGAGGAATGCGATAGAAATTGAATTGTGTAATACCTTCGCCACTACTGGGACTACTTGGAACTTAGTATAATGTTTTCAAAAGGTTTTTAAAATTTCTCCAAAACATCTTACCTATTTTTAAAAATGATGAAAATGGTCATGGTACAATTATTACACATATCCAATGGCAATAATCTTTACGTGTAAATTAAACATGATTTTCAGTCCAGTCCTAACGTGTGAAAACCCCTATTTAATACACAAAGCTCACCTGCCACCGGTTGTTGTTGAAAACTAAGTAAACACGAGATGAAACAGTTTCCGTATCATAATGTAAAGTTGGTATTGTAGTGGAAATTGATTTGCTGAAGATAAACAAAGGTTATGTGATATAATGCAAATATGTCTACTGTCTATCTTAAAAAAGTGAGACACGTGTGAGTGAGTTTGGAATATTTTTTGCATTATGCCTAGTTCTATTAATAGTTATAGTGTCTGATTAGTGGCGTGCATGCATGTTTAAGTCAGGGTATGCAGAAATATAAATCTGAGTAATTTTCCACATATTTTTACGCTAAATGTGTGCTAATAATAGTAATGATTTATTATTTTGATTTTTTCTTTGAAATATTTTTTAATAATATTTGATATGTTAGGGTATGCCATGCATATTTGTTTGTATGTGGTGCACGCCTCTGGTGATCACGCCAAGCAAAACCCTGTGATTGAAAGTTGAAATTGCCAGGATTTCACTCTGCAGGTGGGGTATGTCGGATTCCAACTGCCTTAACACCTCTTATTTGAAGTTATGCAGGGCGGCACGACGCGTTACGCACTACAGCTTTCTATACCGTTACAGCGTGTGTGTATATGAGCGATAAGAGGTTTTAGTGCAGTTCAACTTTCACACCGCATGGTCGATAATAATTCAGGAATTTACTTTTGATAAATAACAATAATATAATTGCAGTTTGTAAATCTTTGCCTCGTCATACGAAATAGTAAAATTATAATACCTAAAAATGAATATTTAGTTACCAATTTTACCTAATTCAAAAATGATTGGCACAATTTTATAGAAACTTTGCAGTTCTCTAGTAACTCCGTATAAATCTTAAGTTATTATTAGTTTAAGGCTAATTCAAAAAATCATGCTAATCCCAAAAATATTTACATTAAAAGCACAGTTAATTGTATTACACCGAATATTACCAATTACGATCAACATCATAAAAATAAAATCGAAAAAAAGAACGCCAATAATCGTAATTACCAAACTCCTCTTACCGATAAACTTTAGAAATCTCTATCAAACAAAAAGAAGCTTTAGTCTTATTGAATTAAGGTCCAAACTTGGCAAAAACCGATGACCCGTAAATCGAGTACCATTCATTAAACTGAACAAAAATGAACAAACAAGCTACAAGTTTTTATGTATTCCAAGACCTAGTACAGAAAAAGTTGGCAAACGAAATAACTCCAGTGGTCCATGAAGTTAGTCTTATTTGACCTCTGGAGTAGCGCTTATGGATATAACGTAAGAGTACAATAATCTTCTAGACTAAAATTATAATGTTGTGAGTGTACTGTATATAGATTATACAGGGTGTCCCAACTCTGCGGACTCTGTGACATGAACGGGAAGTTCCTTAAATATTAGAGATAGGATGTTTTGCTGAAAGGAAACATCGTTTTATTTTTGATAATTGAAAATTATTGAAATTGAAAATTGAACTAACAAAATCGCTAAAAATCAACACCCTGTATTTTAATGATCACAGACAACATTAACAGTTAGTTACAGATGATCTTTGCTTGCAAACATAGTATCTTAAACTAAAGGAACAACAAGAGAATAGCATCAGCGACTCTGTCAGTGAATCTTAATAGTTCAATGAAAAGGAAATATTTATCATTATAAAAATCTCTTTCGGTTTCTGCCTCTATGAAATTTACAAATACAAATAATTTATATTCAAACATTAAACTAATTTACATAAGGAGTTCAACAATGGCCCCCGCACTAGGCTAGGCCTGTATCGCGGGAGGCCGTAAGGATTGTACAATTATAGGTTCTAAATGAAAGATGGAAGAGAAAACAGCGGACCACTAACAAGCATAAAACAATAATATAAAAACGATGTTACAATGTTACGATGAAATTAAACTTAGCATTACAATAACAAGTTATTTAGGGATAGTCAAAATTGATTCAGTACAATCGTAATCAAGCGTCAGAAGCCACCTGCGGACAGCACTTTTAACTTTGAAGATTGAAGAAGAGATATTGAGATCGCGCAAAGTGTCAAAAACTCTCTGGTACAGCACGGGAAAAGAGAAGGCACTAAATCGTCTTGCAAAGCTAGTCTTGTCTGTAAGATATTCGGAATATACTTTACACTTCCAACATCCCCGTAGATTCCAATAATTATTACATCAACAAGCAAATCAATGTATTCAAACATGTAGGTACTGTATTAATACTCGTGAACAATACACCATATTAATTGATTGCTCTGAATATGAGTTAATTAATAACTCAGTTAACTGTGCTTAATTAGTAATGAAAGGTATTTAAACCAAGTTGCGCTATTATTTACTATTTGTTATTTACTACTCAACATCTATACCAAATTCACACTACCTCTAATGTCATAGAGGTCCGAACCGGTAACCATTTACGATTAGGTCGCTAGTTAGTTTGTCTACTTATATGTGACTGAAAACCATTTTAATCTTACTTTCATGCATTTTCAACGGGTTCTTACCACGATATTTAATTCATTATGTGATGTGAGTTCGAGTTCCAGTGGTACTACCCAAAAGCGAACGAGAAAGAGGGTAGACAGATTGGTTTGCTCTTAAATCGACCCGCAGTATCCAGTATTCTCGTGATCATGACGTTTGCAACAACGTTGAAATATCGAAACAACTCAGTGAATTAAATATCTTGTCAAAATGTCTGTATTTATGGATTGTTTTCGTCACAAATAAAACATGTCTATGTCCTGAACTGTAATGTTACAAGTAACAACCCATGATGGCTATAAAATATCTTAAATAACCTTGGTGGATAGAGGTCTTCATGATTATTATTTGCATTTGAAATAAGTCTGTCTGTATAATAAGTCTTTCTGAATATGAATGCTTTGTTTCTAAAGTTTTACGCTCTGATCCAGGTTTCAGCTAATCTGAATTGATGTGTTTCTGAAGATCATTTTTTGTATCTAGTCACAGACCACCTGATCGTAAGTAATTACTTCTTCAATACTACGGTACACTGCGGGATCACTACCTTCCTTTAAGGACTCTCTTCTAGCGTAGTTAAAAGGTATTGGTATTTGGTATAGTACGTAAATCATAATTACGTCTATTGTTCTTGTCATATTTGCATTCATTTAATGCACTATACTTCCTATTTATACGTCCTTTAGGTCAACTTTGGACCAATTTGGTAAACTTAAGAAGAGATTAGTGCCTACAGGTAGGAAGGTACAAAAATCAAGTATATGCTAAAATCTAACAATAGATTACACTCTTTTTACCTTTAATTTGTATGTTCAAAAAGTTTCACAGTTCTACGTGTACGTTGTCTTCAAAAGAATAGGCATATACCGACTCCAGCCATATTGCCAATACCAATGATGCGTAAAGTTGGCCAAACTTTCCACAATCAGCATTAAGAAGTTTTGCAAATCGAATCATAGACCAATCTTTTCTTGCCAACGTAATATGTTTGTTTGCCATTTATTGAGAAAAATAAGTTTCCACTGTTTTGATTCTCCGGTCCGAGTTGAACTTTAAGTTGGAATAATACATCAATATTGTTGAGAAATGTTTTTCCAAGTTTCTGTTCGCTTCCACTATTCCATATGTCGTTGTATATTGTCCATTCTAAAGTTATATAAGAATTAAATCAATTTTAAAGATGAGGATTTTGATAGCATTACTTCATTCTACTGTATACGTTAATAATGAATGATAATTTGTAATGAAACGATATGTATACTGACTGTAATTTAATTTTATCTGTTTTGAGTGTTAACTATTTAAAAATATTTTTTATTTTTATTTTTATACTCTCTTTAAACGAGGTTTAAGAAAAGTCCTGTATCGGTAGGCGATAGATAACAGCCCTTCATTGCCCTGGCATTGCAAAGGTTCATGAGCGACGGTGACCGCTTACCATCAGGTGGGCCGTAGGCTTGTTTATCTATCACGCAATAAAAAAACAATTAAAAAAAAATATGGTGCTTTTAGGTGGTCTGCTTCAAATAAGATTTAGACTATCCTGAAATGTTATCATGAAATACCCTAAAAGAGGTTTATATCACATTACTATATTGTCTATTACCATAATTTACAGAAAATCACAAACATGGATATATATATTATTATAATATATGATAAACGAGGCTTGAGGAGAGTCCTTAAAGTAAGGTCGTAGGTAGCGACCCCTCAATGTCCTCTGACATTGCAGAGGTTCATGAGCGACGGTAACCACTTACGATCAGGTGGCCCATTGGCTCGTCTGCCTACATGGCAATAAATATATATATATATATATATATATATATATAAATGGCACGTTAATCCATCTATTTCATAACTATTTCCTGAATAGTGGAATCTTTCAGCCTACTGATAAGAATGATAACGGCAAATATTTATTCGCAAATTTGAGTAACGTCCATTTGCCTGTATTTTCCTCATTTGGTCTATGTATTTGGTACACATTATATATTAGATTTAATGGAGATACTGACCGATAACACGCAAGGGCATAATAATATTATTGTAGTTATTCAAACTAAGCCAGTGTGTGCGAATCTCACGCAATTTTTTATAGAATTGCGTTATCGCAGAACAAATTGCGTTGATGGGAAGAAAGGATGGTCGCTGGTAAGATTTTGATTTGGCAGCAGCATTGCGAGTACTGTTTGAGCCCCATTGTAACGCAGACGAAGTTGCGCGGGTCAGTCAGATAAATAAAAAGCTTTCTTTAATCCCGTCTATACAGTAACACGAATCTAAATTTAATATGAATAAAATGTAAACATACTTAAGCACAATTAAACTCAAACTAAAAAAATACAATTAAAAGCATACTAACAAACCAAATTATTTACAACAATTCTTATCTTAAAAATATTGTATCACTTATATATTTTTGTTAATAATTGATAATTTAATATTTCTGTATAGTTTTGTACACTTATCTTAAATAAAATAAAGTAAATGAATAAAGCCTTTATTTCGGACACAGTTTACAGTTTTTACTAACTGTAACTTATTTCTTAAAACTTAAATTAATTAATTATGCATCTTTTTGCCCTATTTTGACAAAGGCATCTTCCAACTTCTTCCACTCTTGCCGATCCCTGGCAGTTCTCATCCATAATTTTCCAACAACGACTTTAAATTCAACTTCACACTTATCTTACGAAGTAATAAATGTAATGCCAATATTACGACTGGTGTTAAATTGTAATAGATTTTAGAATATTCTATCTTAGATAAACGAAATCGAAATAAAATATTGTAAATGTACTTAAAAAAACATACTTGTTAAAAGTTACAAGAAAATACTACTAGGTAGTTAGGTACCAAAATTTGTAACAGTCCTGAGAAAAGAACAAACAAAATCAGCGATTAAAACTGCTGTTAAATTCCCAAATAATTTTATTACATGATTTGGACTTTTTCTTGTTCCAATCAACCTGAAAACTTTATCAAAGATCAATCGTACTTTCCATCTAAAAAGCCAATCGCTTAAAACGCATCAAGAAAATTGCGAAATCTTTTTTCTGGATCTTTCCATACCCATCTTATGAAGAATTTCAATCGCCACTCACAATCTGCAAAAAGATAAACCTTTATATAAGTTATATTCTCATTTACTTGAAGCACCTTTACATTTATTAAATTGAAAGCATTTTTAGGACTAGTCGCTTTAGATCTAGATCATCTGATGATAAGTGGTAATGGACTCTTCTAATGTTAAGACACACTATAAGGCCGCTTAAGATAAACTGTTTTAAACTCTTCTCAAATCACGCCAAAAGGAAAAGACAAGACTAAGTGTTTTATAAAATTTTAAAATAACCATTAATTTTGTGTTTTATTTATAACTCTTAAATCTTTATTCAGACACTCGCGGTTTTCTATAATACTTTCATGCATTTTAAACGGGTTCTTACCACGATATTTAACAACAGTCACTAAGGGTTCATGCTCAGAGAGTCTAGTAGATACAGTGAGTGTAATGTGTCATGATGTGAGTTCGAGTTCCAGTGGTACCACTCAAAGGCGAACGAGAAAGAGGATAGACAGATTTGTTTGCTCTTAAATCGACCCGCAGTATCCAGTCTTCTCGTGATCATGACGTTTGCAACAACGTTGAAATATCGAGACAACTCAATTAATTAAATATCGTGGTAATGCATGAAAGTCTTAAATCTTTACCAGACACATTAGTTAAAGAATCTAATCTTATTATTATTGGAATAGTTTCTATTGATATTACAAATTGTATTAATCAATTGTTCTCCTCATCTTTTATTATATTACCTTTCATATAGCTTACATAAAACTCGACTTTATTATAATATGTCCGTAGGTTGAAAATCTAATGTAAATCACGAAAAAGAACATCAACTTTTAAGCACGTATCATTAACTTGAAATCCAGTCGCAGATTGGTATCAGAACATGGTCATAGCTACGGAAAAAAGGAAATTGAGGCATAAAACAGAAGATAAAATGGTAAGACAATACAATGATGGCTTATTTCAGAGTTTTGTCATAGAATAAATATACAAAATTCAAAAATCAAACAGTTTTTTTCACGAATAACTTTCTATTATCACCTACAAAATGCTTTCAAACAAATTTCGGGAGCGAATATTGATGGTTTCAGAAACATATTTTTACTATCCCTTAGGTAGACGAGCTTACGGTTCTCTTGATTGTAAGCAGTTACTATCGCTAATGGACTCTTGCTATATCAAGGGTCACTGTAGAGCTGCACTAATGCAAAAATTTCATTGAAAATCATTCTGTGAAGAGAAAGAGAGAGAAAGAGAGAAAATTGCAAGGTACTTTTCGAAAATTCCTCGACTATTTTGATTTATTTTGTGAAATCGAAAATAAAAACATATTTTTTGAAAGAAGATGTCTTAAATTTATTTCTGAGCACTATATTATTCTGTGGTTTCGTTTCGAACGGTGTAATTAGATGGCCCTGATTTTTTCTGGTAATGACTTCATTTCACTTAATTGGTGTTTCTAATTACTGGCACAGTTTTGGTTAGCTTAAGGTGTCATTAGTTTGTCTTTAAAAGCTGTTGTTTAACGTATACTCCTACCTATGGGATCTTACGAGTTGAATTTAATCATCTCTCCGGTTTCTGAATTAGCTAAAATGTTGTAGGCATATGTATATAGTACTTTCATGAATTTTCAACGGGTTCTTACCACGATACTTAATTAATTGAGTTGTCTCGATATTTCAACGTTGTTGCAAACGTCATGACGTCATGGGTGACGGCTTCAGATTATCGAGTATGTGGAATCCAGTGCTAAACACAACAGTCACTAAGGGTTCATGCTCAGAGAGTCTTATAGTTACAGTGAGTGTGGTGTGTCGTGATGTGAGGTAACTCAATTAATTAAATATCGTGGTAAGAGTCCGTTGAAAATGCATGAAAGTATTATAGAAAACCGCGAGTGTCTGAATAAGTATTTTTGTATATAGCGTGACATTATAATAATATTTGGTAGAATGGAGCTGATCTGATGTGCAGTTGGTATGTAACAGTGTATATTTTAATTGGGATATGAAAAAATCTACATTTCATTATTTTTGCCATTTTATAACTTATTGTCAATTATTTAATTAACTTATAATAATATTATATTTTAGCTAAACACATGTAAATAATAGGAAATAATATGTTAGTTAGTCTGATTTGATATGT
Source organism: Trilocha varians (assembly GCA_030269945.2). Classification (NCBI taxonomy): domain Eukaryota; kingdom Metazoa; phylum Arthropoda; class Insecta; order Lepidoptera; family Bombycidae; genus Trilocha; species Trilocha varians. Next base: position 8,819,796 of record AP028270.1, on the reverse strand, counting down.
TAGGGTATGCATTCCATGTCTGCCTCTATCAATTGCACGCCACTGGTATGTAGTGAAGTATTGCACTGTACGTTCTAAGATCTGTTGGACATCTCTCGACGACGCAAAGGGTAAGCTTTACTTATATTATCGTTATGTAAGACTCCGAGTGTTTGTTTTGCCCCTTTGTTTTTGATCCCCTAAATCTAGTACTGTGGGGTACCCTGTTTGTTATTTAATACTCAATTTTGTATGTAGGTGCTGACCTAATTAGCCGGGGACTCGGCGTTGTTGGATTGGCACGAGATTGAAGTATACAATTCAAAGTAAAGACTTATTAGGGAGTTATAAGAACGCTTGATTTGCCAGATTAAATTTTTTCATGTAACTTTTGCATACTTTACTTTCTGTATCTTGCTAAGCCTTTAACGGCATGCCTTGGTAGCCATCTGGTAGGGTAATAGTTGTAGACGTTAATGGACTTGACATAAACATTGCAAGGTTATGTGGCGGCTAATAGCGCGCGAGGTCCTGACTCGCGGTTTTTTTTTTTTTTTGCAAAGTTGATAAACGAGCATACGGCACCGTCGCTCATGAACCTCTGCAATGCCAGGGCAAAGAGGGGCCGTTACGAGAAGAGAAGAATCTTCGCATATATACGACATCTCAAATCTACTACAGCGGGCTTCGGCGTGACCGGGTATAGACTACCTCACCCGGTCGGAGATCTCCCTTTGGCCTAATATCACTAACACCCACAGTTACTACAAAAGACTGCCATTAAAGACCTAGGTTAGAGAAAATCTGTCCAAACATATGAAGCTAAAGCTTATTGTTTGTTTGAACACTCTCATTTTAGGAACCGTAAGTCCTATTTGAGAAATTCTTTCAGTGTAGCAATGTGCAACAAGGAATACCATACATTTTGAACCTTTGGTATTCTTTTTGACCTACCTAAAATATCCTGTATTACTGAGCGTTATGACTTGTCTTTTAAACGAGGTTTGAAGAAAGTTCGTTTAGCTACATGACGGGGTGATAACAAGGGAAACTAACCTATTCACCGTGCGGGTAGTTGGAAGTGGAGTTATTATTCATTCGTGTCTGAGTTGTCGAGGCGAACGAACCTCTTGATGTAAAAGTAATAAACTGCTATATAAAACTAGTTATTTTGAAGTTTTTATTCAAAAGTATTGATCATCAAGTGTTCAAGTGGACATTGTGACGTCATTCCCGACAAAACCAAACGAAGATCGACTAATTACAATGTTATTACACCTCAACACACTATTTACGCCGTCATAATACATAATGCATACATAATACATAATGTGTAGGTTGTAAATAGCAGCCCTGAAGTCCTGAGTCCCCTGATATTGTAGAGCCAAAGGTCACACGAAAAGTAGAAAAATAAATAGCCATTTCAAACCCATTTGGCGGCCATAGAACAATTGTCGGTTTCTCGAGATAGAATCCAGAATCCTGATTTGTTATTCTAATTCCGAGTTAAATTACACGTCCCATTTTGAATTCTGACAGCAACTTTGGGGAGTAGAGTTTGGTTGCAGAATATGTTTTATACTGTGTTGTTTTTGTGTTAAAAAGGAAATGTAAAAGTGTTTGGATTTTAGATTGTCGTCTATAATTTGGCTGGGTTTCGTCATCTTTGGTTTAGTTTTTCGATAGTTATAAACTTATTCAGACACTCGCGGTTTTCTATAATACTTTCATGCATTTTCAACGGGTTCTTACCACGATATTTAATTAATTGAGTTGTCTCGATATTTCAACATTGTTGCAAACGTCATGTTGTCGTCGTCGTCATGTGTCGTGATGTGAGTTCGAGTTCCAGTGGTACTACCCAAAAGCGAACGAGAAAGAGGGTAGACAGATTTGTTTGCTCTTAAATCGACCCGCAGTATCCAGTCTTCTCGTGATCATGACGTTTGCAACAACGTTGAAATATCGAGACAACTCAATTAATTAAATATCGTGGTAAGAACCCGTTGAAAATGCAATAAGTATTATTTTTTGATAGTACTAAAGGCCAATTTTTATTGCTTATCAGTTTCGCTGTACAAATATTGTATAAATTTTATCTACCACAAACTGTTGCGACTGTAATTTACATGATTTTGGTTTGAGGTTCTAGTGCTGTAGGACTTCCACATACCCCAGCTGTGAGACAAGCAGAAGATCAGGATTCTCTCTCACTAAAAAAAGCTTCAGTCTACGAACTAAGTCCAGTAATAGACAGTAATGCTCTGATACAACTGGAGGAACTGAGTTAGTTCCTAAAATTCTTATTTACCATTATAACAAGTGATACGTCAGCGAAATACAACGCTTGATTCTCTTTGTAAAACAGTACATGCAAGTCTACCCCTAATCCTCAAGGAAATAAGGACTATTCCAGCTTGAAAGCATGCGAGCTGAGAAAGTTAGGATGTAGATAGGACGCCCCAGTTTCACAACAGCTTAGTCTGTACGTGGTTACAATTCAGTCTGAATTTATGCAGTTTGCTTTAAACGTGAGTCGTGTAGCGTTTTATCGCTGTATTGTTTGTTTGGAACTGGCTTTGTTGCTTTTATTATAGAGAAAGAAGCGCTTCAGCTGCTGAATTGCAAGTGTCTTTACCAAAGAGTTTGGTTAAACGAAATTTCGGCGTTTTGAAGAACAGTTTGTTTGCAAGAAAATTGTTGCAAAATGAGAGTAAATTAGGTTTTATTTTGTCGCAATTTTTTATTATTATGAAATTGCGATAAAATGCCTTCGACACTTTTGCATACGAGGTTCTTTAAGGGTTACGAGGTTACGACGAAAATTAATGTTACCTTTCTAATTCGCGCTTCGATTCATGTTGTAGGCTGACACTTGGGTGTGGTGTTAGTTTAAGCGATTTATTAATACATTTCTTTAAACACTCGCGGTTATCTACATCACTTACACTATTACTAAGCGATCCCGATATTTAAAGAGGGTAGACAGATTTGTCTGCTCTTAAATGACCTACCCGCAGTTCCTCAGTCTTCCCGTAATCATGGTGCTTGAAACAGTGCCGAAATATCGGGATCGCTCGATTGAAAATAATCGTGGTAAGAACCCGTTTAGTAATAGTGTAAGTGATTTATTAATACGTCTTAAAAATAAAAATCTAGCAGTATCAAATCATTAGTATACTGACTCAGGTCTCTCAGTAGAAATAATAATAGCAAGTGTAGTCTACCACACTTGTCTTTTTGACGTGACAACGTCTTATAAATTGGTTTGCCGCGGGTGACACTTCACTTCACTGCGTTACGCTCCGCTCACGTTATGCGCTCACAATGAGAGCGAGTGAGAGGCACGCGAGCCTTTCACTTTTTATGTCTGTCTCTCTCGCTCTTAGGCGGGCTAACCATGCCCGAGTCGTTGTCACGTAAAACTTTCGCCCGTATACCGACTTTACAGGCAACCAATTTTTTTGAGTAGGGAAAATTGCTGGACTACCTCGCAGGTGAGATTTGTGGGAGTCGAATCGTGCTAAAAGATCTTATCGTTCACTCCGTGTCTGAACCGCTCTGAAGACAACAGTTTTACAACCAGCGTGGGTTTATGCGTGGGTGCCAGCTTGAAGCTTGACGCGTTACGCACAACGTCATTCTTGTTATGGCACTCTTCTTTCCAGTACAGTTCTTGAGAAGAAGAACCTTCCTATTACCAGAAAGGCCTACTGTGTTTCACGAATCTGAGATTTGAAACCCTAAATTTTAGTAAAATTATATTATTTTTACTCGAAGTCTACAAATGGTTGTTAGTTATGAGATGGTCAAATAACATTGACCAAATTTTATGTTTAGAACTTGCAGAAAACTAAATTAATAAACAATGAAAACTGAGATAATAATCAACAAATAAAATAATAATAAATAGTATATAAATATGTAGGCGCGTATGAAAAATGACATTGACAAGAGTGACAGTTGGTATGGTCACTCTAGCGAAGCGTCGAGTCTGTGGTAGCGGGACGGCCATCTTTGATACGGACTGGTTGGAGAGCGGTCGCCAGCGCACCACTTTGTCGACGAATCGCTATCTGTCGCCTCAATCTTTAATTATTTTAAACTGATTAACGTTAATTAGAATATTGTTTGTAAAAGATTATCCAACTGTAAAGTTATTTCGAAGTAGTAAACGGTTTAAGTTTTGAAGGCCATCCGTTTCATTCAAATCATCTTTATTGGACTACCCACGCCATAAGCAACACAATGGATTCTGATAAAAGCGCTCGATAGCGCTTTCAAATAGATCAAAAGTATAGATGACATAACAATAGGATACTTTAAGATTACAATTTCAATTAAAATTTGCTTGTTTTTAGAATTTAAATTTATAAAATATGATTTGTATGCTCAACAAAGCTGATTACAGCTGAACAAATATGTAAATCAAATATCTTATGTAATAATAACCTGTAGATCACAAACAAATGAATTGAGTTGAGATATATACGCTTAATCTTTCATACTCGAGCCCCATTTTATTGCAGTATGTAGATATAGGATGCGCGCTTCGTCGGCTTTGTTATTTATTCCGTACGAGGGCGCCACCATCGTTACACATTACAACAGTATTTCACGGTAACTGCCTCTTAACACCGCGTTACATTTTAACAGGAGAACTGAACAGGCAAAGGACTTTTATTCGTTGTACAAATACCATTAAATGTTTTCGAGTACAAATTATTTGTTTACTTTAAAAATGTATCTAATTCCGAGGTATGCTTTTTTGGTTGTGTTTATGGAACCGATTTAGTTGCATTACAAACAATATGGTATTGTAACAACTCATTAATGTCCACTGCTGGACTCAGGTGTCCTCAGAAGAGGGATAAGGCATCCACCACGCTTGCTTAATGAGGATTGGTGACTTCAAAGTATTTTTAGAATCCTATTCCAGTAGTTGAAGTGTTTGTCCGTACAGGGAGGTCGCGAGTTCAAAACCTTTTATCTCTAAACTTCTCACATAATCATCATCATAATCATCATCAGCCTATAGACGTCCACTGCTGGACATGGGCCTCCCCCAAACTTCGCCACATCAACCGGTCCTGCGCCATCTGCATCCAGTGACCTCCCGCGATCTTGAGCAGATCGTCGGTCCATCTTGTGGGGGTCTACCAACATTGCGCCTACCGGTTCATGGCCGCCACTCCAGAACTTTTTGGCCTCACCGGCCATCCGTTCTTCGCACAATGTGTGCTGCCCATTGCCACTTCAAAGATGCAATTCTTCGGGCTATGTCGGTTACTTTAGTCCTTCTGCGGATCTCCTCATTTCTGATTTGATCACGCAGAGAAACACCCAGCATAGCCCTTTCCATTGCTCTTTCTCTGACTCTGAGTCGTCTAATAAGACCCATCGTGTCTCACATACCTACATTTAAAATATTGTCAATATTATTGTTGATAATAATTCACCACATACAAGCGACCTACAACCATTACAAAAACACTCCAACATCTAAAGTTGCGTTCACACCCCAGGGCCCATTAAATTAATTAGCGCCATTAAGGCCGGACCTAAAATCGGTAATCACGTTCATGCAAAGATAACATGATATATGTGGGACCTTACCCTGTTATCGTCTTGCTGATATATTATATGCAAGATGATGTAGTGTCGGATAAGGTACCCGAAGTGGAGTTAGGAGAGTTTGTCAAATTACGTTATTAGCAAGTTCAGTAGGGATTTTTTGGTATCAAGCTTTTTCAACTCAGAATTTCTTATATTGTCATCAAATGGCCAACTCCATCAAAAAAAACTTGAGAGTTGTCAATGGACACCCGGATGGAACGAAGTTCCTTTCGATTAAACATAATAAGGAATTGTTTTATAAAATATTTTGATCACAGCGCCATCTAGCATTAATCATATAAAACAAAATAAGGAATTGTTTTAAAAGATTTTAATCACAGCGCCATCTAGCGATAATCATATAAAACAAAAAAAGTGTCGTGACAACTTTTTCATAAGAATTTCCGTCTAGCCCCCTTTCGATAACGCGCGATAAGGAATTTCGTTCCAAAAAGTGTTATAAATATCACGCATCTTCTGAAAATGTAGGAAAAATATAGCTAGCTGTGCCCTGTCACGCTTCGCTATGACAATTTGTGATTTGTAATCGCGAGTATTTTCGTCGCTGCCAGCAGATGGCGCTGTAATTGGTACATTGCTGATCTTGTAGCTGCTTGAGTACTTTTTCGATCTTAAAAAAATAATAATGGGATCCGACGACGACTATCACCTTTCATCTGACACAAGAATTATCCAAATCGGCCCAACTAAACCTTAGCTATACGATAACAAACACAAAAAAGGAATCTTTTTAGAAGTCAGTCAATAACTAAAAGGATCTGATCATTCACATTTACTTTGATAACAGATTACTCAAAACAAATCCGTACGTAGAAATCATAATACCATCACTCCTTTTGATATTTAAATGTACAAAAAATACTTAGATACATACATAAAGAATATTTTTTCCCGGAATAGAAGTATGTGGGCGAAACCGTAAGTCATTATCCGATTGGTTTCTGCCCTTATACATACAGAAAACTACAGAAGTCAAGTTACATTTCGCACATATAAATTTAAAGGGAGTGTTTGCATTGCAAATATCTATGGGCAAAGGAGCAGTTTGATAGTGTCAAGTACACTAATAAAATAAACTACAATGCATTAAAAAAGGACACTCAATTTTATTTTTCTGAAAACGCTAACCTGTGATTATTATGTTCTTTCGTACGGCAAAAATCAGGGATATTTATAAATCTAATTTATTGGTCGATAGGCTTCCGCCTGAGCAATTCAATGGTGAACTTAATTTGGTCTATTTTTGAGTTGACTCTCTTTAGATTTAGATGTGCGATTATTCTTCACGTTATTGTTTAAACGTATTAACACTAATATAATAATAATAATAACTATCCAGGCTTTTTTTTAGATAAATCGCCTTTGACAAATTCACACCTTTAAACTTACGCTAAATTGCCAATAGATACATACCTACATACATACATAACACAATATTTTAAAAATATTTTCATGCATTTTCAACGGGTTCTTACCACGATATTTAATTAATTGCGTTGTCTCGATATTTCAACGTTGTTGCAAACGTTATGATCACGAGAAGACTGGATACTGCGGGTCTATTCAAGAGCAAACAAATCTGTCTACCCTCTTTCTCGTTCGCTTTTGGGTCGTACCACTGGAACTCGAATTTGAATATTTTAATAACTGTATGGTTTCAATATTCCGTATCTATGAAAACTTTTTGTGTGAATTAGGTAAATTAAAGATACCTAAACCGTCGGTAGCGGCCCCGCAGTGTCTTCTGGCAATGCAGAGGTCCATGAGCGACGGTAACCGCTTACAATCAGGTGGCTCATTAGATCTAGCTACGATGCAATAAAAAAATATTTTATACAATTTTTAAATTCTGTTCAATGTATTCTGTACCATCAAAAAGGCTTACCCGCCTTCATAAGTCTCCCTTGTCAGTCATATAAGGATTCTGTAAAGCTCTTAGACTACATAGTGTTAAGTGGACCATCCAACTTTTCCATAAATAAGAATTCTTCAACTGTCAAATATAGTAAAAACTAGAAAAAATAAAATAGCGTGCTTGTCAAATAGAAATGACTCTACGGACCGGTTTTGATGGTAACTTTTCACCCACTTGGCAATAAACAAAATCGTTAAATAACGACTTTACTTTTCATCAAATAACTCTTTTGTATAAACCAGTTTTGATAATTAATTTTCACCTACGGCAATAAAGAAAATCAACTAATGACCGTCATATTACGATTTTACGTTTTATCGAAGAAGCCTAATGTATGAACCGGTTTCGTTGATGATTTTGTTTTACCCTCAAGCCTCACTTAAATATGATTAATATTAGACTACGTACCTTTTATTTAACGTTTAAAAAAAATTTGAGAGGTTTCAAGGGACACCCGGATGGAACGAAGTTCCTTTCGATTAATTAGTGAGGGAATTGTAATAAAATTGTATTTTTTTAAAACGTCTATCTCTCTCTCTTTTCCATAAGTATATAACTAATACTAGCTAATTATTATAATATAACTTACAATATTTTGATCACAGCACCATCTAGCATTAATCATATAAAACAAAATAAGGAATTGTTTTAAAAGATTTTAATCACAGCGCCATCTAGCGATAATCATCTAAAACAAAAAAAGTGTCGTGACAACTTTTTCATAAGAATTTTTGTCTAGCCCCCTTTCGATAACGCGCGATAAGGAACTTCGTTCCAATAAGGCCATTTTTAATAAAATGTAAACAGCATGTTTAAAATTTTATTTTTCTAAACTGTCCATAAAAATATTCTTTAAGAAAACAAGTTAATTTTAAATAACGAATACCATAATAGAAATCCAAATTGAGTTAATAATTCAAAGTGTATCGATAATTTATTCAGAGGGTGGGTTCTATCGGCCGTTTAATGTAGGGCCATTAAAACAGACAGTTCAACTTTAGAAACGTGATAGTAATCGTGTCGAGTTAAGTATGTTTAAATTATTATTTGTTACTGTAGTCGTGATGGTAGAGTGGTTGAAGAGCTTGCCTTCCGAACGGGAGGTCGCGGGTTCAAAGCCGGCCGGCTTGTACCTCTAAATCTAAATGTGAAAAAGATTTATGTGCAATTTTTCACAACACCACTGGCTAAAAACGGTGAAGGAAAACATCGTGAGGAAACCTGCATGTCGGAAAAGGGTTCTAAAAATCCTTTGAAGATATGTGAAGTCTCCAATCCGCACTGGGCAAGCGTGGTGGACTATGCCTAATCCCTCCTCGGAGGAGACCTGAGCCCAACAGTGGGCAGTAATGGGTTGGTACAGTTACAGTTACAGTAGCATGGAACTTAAACATGAAAAACAATAGACTGAAGACATTTGAAAGTATGCCGATCACGCGTTCATTATGGACATAAGATGGTGTTAATTACATTCAGTTCGTTACAAATTGGTATTACACAAAAATTCTTAAACTTCACTGTTGTTCACGATTACGTATCGGTCTGATACGAAATATATCTGAGGGCGGGAGAGTCATATTTCTATAACGTACTTTTTCCCTATTTGGAGGAATAAACAAAAACGAAAATCGGTTGACATTTCAGATTATTAAAGTAACTTGGTGCTGCGTTTTCATATTGGCTGACCAACGACCAACACACGTTTTGTATGCATTGGCCGTCATTGACACTATGTGAAACACAGATTGAAAGTTGGCTTATCAGTTGGCAATTGCGAGGGTTGGAAGTTGTCGAGCCAATATTTCAACGCGATGTTAGATCGTTAAAAATATATTTTATACTTAATATTTACCTCTATAAACATATTGCGCCGACCCCATTTGAATGGGATAAGGTTGAGCTAAAGAAGAAGAAACGAGATTTAAGAAAAGTCATGTATCAGTAAGTTATGGTAGTGTCCCCAATTACCTGGCATTACAAAGGCTCACGAGTGACGGTAACCACTTACGGTCGTTACGTACCATAAGAACCCAAAATCAGAAAACATAAACAATTTTATCACCAAAATATAATTTTCAGGTCAAAACGAAACATCCATTAAAAAGATATAAACCAATTTACTACGAACTATTAAATCCAAATTATTGTTTGTTTGTTTATGAAATATCAGAATATTTTATCGCCCTCACGTATCACTACTATAATAATTTCCCGGTGTAAGAACAAAACAACTTTAGTGGCTATTATAATATCCTAACGATGGATTGTAATATGGCTAAATATAAGCTGTAAAATATTTGAGATGTTTGTGGAATTACGAGGTATAGCTAGGACCTTTCCTTTTTTCTATACAGACTTTAAGTTTGAGCAGAAAGAGAGCCCTTTTTTTCGGACAACGGACTTCCGGACGTATGGTATGTGTTTGTCGAATCACACTGTATCCTTCTGCTGCTCAGTATCCGAACCCCGGCTGAGGATAGAACCCAGCACGAGATTGGGCGTGACGCGACGCGTTGCACCTCAAGGCTTACGTTTTGCCCTTCCCTTCACCCTTACCAGTTTTAATTTATCGTAATATTTCACAAAAAATGTCGAGAAATGATGTATGTAAGTGTGTGCATTTTGTAGCTTAAACTGTGAGCTATTTATTTTATTTGCGTGTGAAAATACCCTCTTCAATAGTTAACAAACAAAACTGGCTTTGTTATGAAAATAAATTGGAATTTTACAGTTCACAAAAATAACTCATCAATTCCAATTATAAATGTCAAAAAACTTTGTGCTTCTAAAATATCACATTAAAATGCATTTCAGACATCGACCTCATTTCACGAAGTTGATGTCAATAAACGGTTAAAAATAGTTCTAGTTCGTGATTAAAGCAATCAATCTTTTATACTAGATGGGTTCTTATCACGATAGCATCAAAATAACTGATCATTCATTAACGAAGGCGTGGTTCACACGATAATTTTGAAAATAACAGGGTGTCATAATTAACAAGCCAGTTTTCTTCTAGGAGAATACATATTTTTGATTTGGAGGTATCTGGTTCTATAGGGTTTTACAAGTCCTACATTGTAGAAATAGAAATAGATATCTTTATTTGTTTGAAACATGAGTACAAATAGGATCTTATAGTATAATCTAAAAGTTCTTAATCATGTTTTATAACAGAGTGACGTACAAATTTTGAAAACAATTTTATACAATTTAATTTAATACAAAAATGAATACCATTATTTTATAAATTATCATTTAGATAGTCTTCAACATTGTAGTATGTTTTCTCCTTTTTATTTAATTAATTTTAATTTTAAATAAATTCGTTTCCAAGTCCTTCCAACTTTTTAGTACAATAATATATTGGGTATTTTGCACCTAGGTCAGATTTGCGTTGCCTTTTAGTTATTTTATAATATTGACTGAAGATACAGCTGATTTATCAGTCAAAAATCCTTAACATTTTACTAATGAAATGTCCAAAAAAATTTCACAACATTCTTAGTATAAAACAGAAGTGCCTTTTATTTTTAGAAGACCGTAGTGGCCCCTTGATTAAAAGGAAGGTAAAGCAGTTTTAATTTTGCCCTGTCCAGCCTTTACAAAGGTTAGAAGCAACGGTAACCACTTACCATCAGGTGGACTGTACTTATACACGATTACCAATAAAAAAAACTTGAGAGGTGTCATGGGACACCCGAATGGAACGAAGTTCCTTTCGATGAAAAGATATCTTATATTTTTTTTTCCTAACGTAACGCGCGATAAGGAACGTGTTTTAAAAGATTTTGATCACAGCGCCATCTAGCGATAATCATCTAAAACAAAAAAAGTGTCGTGATAACTTTTCGTAAGAATTTTTTCCGTCCTGCCCCCCTTTCGATAACGCGCGATAAGGAACTTCGTTCCAACAACAAAAACCTCCCATAAACCCGGAGGCTTTAAAACCTTCTTATCAATAATCCGCAGACACCTCATTATTTTCGCATTTACCTCGGATTTTATTGCGATTTAAACCTCGTTTTTCGTGGCTCAAAATCTTTCATGTCAATATTAATGTTTTAGCCAACATCATGTAAACACAGCACACGTTTCAAACGTAACATGATTTTCAAAACGTACTCTTAAATAAATTTCAAAGGCAAATATCGAGGGATAAATTAAATATTAACTTTCGATACACGTATGGAATCGTAAAGCTTAATTTGTTTTTAATCGATTTAGTATTTTACTTATGGTACTAAAATATTTAGAACCAATAATGATTTAAATACATTGATTCTTAATTGAGGTTTGAGGTTTAGTGTAGGTCGTAGGAATGGGATATCTCCAGAGATTGCAGGAGAGGATGAGCGACGGTAACCACTTACAATTAGGTATGCCGTAAGCTCATCTACCTACGGTGCAATAAAAAAAAACAAATTGAAACCAATTTAAACTTTGCCGGTTGCGCGTAAATAGATAATTTAACATTATAGAGTGCCACTTAAGGAATGCTGAAGGAATGTCGGAAATTTAAACCCTAAAGAGGACAATAGACGGTTGACATTAACTTGAGCACACATAAATTGAAAAAAAATGCAATTTAGACCACAAGAAATAAAGAAAAAGCATTTATTCAACAAGCACATAGAGGATATTATTATTGGAACGAAGTTCCTTATCACGCGTTATCGAAAAGAGGCTAGATGGAAAAAAATCTTACGAAAAGTTGTCACGATACTTTTTTTGTTTTAGATGATTATCGATAGATGGCGCTGTGATCAAAATCTTTTAAAACACGTTCCTTATTTTGTTTTATATGATTATTGCTAGATGGCGCTGTGATCAAAATATTTTATTTAAGTTATACGTCTTAAAAAAACAAAATTTTATTACAATTCCATCACTAATTAATCGAAAGGAACTTCGTTCCATCCGGGTGTCCATTGACACCTCTCAAGTTTTTTATTATTTAAGTACGAACTAAAAAGTACATAGGTATCTACATAGGTGCTAAAATTGCTCAAAGAATCAAAAAAAGAAAATGCACTGATTTTCAACAGTACCCCTAAACACGACTCCTGCCAACAGTCTACCATCACAACTAAAATTTAAACCATAAAAAGAATAGCAAACGACATAGTTGTTAAGCTTTAAAACTACTAAATCCGACCACATTCGTAGACATACAAAAACATGATACGCTTTTAAGCAAAGTAGGTTAAACCCCGACATCGCTTTATTGAAGCTCAACTTAAACTACTGAACCTTATTTCAACGGATTAAAGTTCATTTTCATGAGTTCAGAAATACAAAAGCCTTATTCGTGCAAGTTAAATACAGTCTTGACCTTTGGGAGAACAATGGTATATTAAATCATAGTTTTTGTTCTTTTGTTTGTAAAAATTGTGTTTGAATATTTGTTAGGTGGGCCAATCAGGAGGCGGGGATTGCATTTGCGTGGTAAGTGCTTTTTTCTTCAGTCTTTTCGTTACTATATTAAGCAAGTATTATAGAAAGAAAAATAGAAAGCAGTTTATTCCACAGACACAAAAAGGACACAAAATATAAACTAATAACATAAAAAAACGTAGAACATTTTTTTTTTCATTTACAATTTTCTTATACACGTTGGAACGACGACTCGTCAGCCCACTTGGGGTCTAAAGTAGAAGCGACACATCATCATCATCAGCCTATAGACGTCCACTGCTGGACATAGGCCTCCCCCGAACCTCGCCACATCGTCCGGTCGCGGTTTGCACCATCTGCAGCCAGTGACCTCCCGCGATCTTGACCAGATCGTCGGTCCACCTTGTGGAGGGTTTACCAACATTGCGCCTACCGGTTCGTGGCCGCCACTCCAGAACTTTTCGGTCCCATCGGCCATCCGTTCTTCGCTCAATGTGTCCTGTCCAATGCCACTTCAAAGATGCAATTCTTTGGGCTATGTCGATACACCCTGTCCTAAACTATTGGTTGAGTTATAGCGAAGCACGCCTCACCTTTTGGTGCAGATGTTGACCAGGTTGCTTCGCGAGGTATCTGCATCGGATACACGTGGAGCTGACGACGAGGTGTCATTACATTATCGAGTCTAACTATTACACACCGCAGCATATACTCGCTGGTTGTCCCGCATGGGGGGAGCAGCGTTGTGTCCTTTCGGTTGGGTTGGTAGCAGGGGTTCGGACGTTGAGATTCAACGGCTTTTTTATTGCCATGTAGGCAGATGGCTGGAGGCTTTGACATATCTAAAAAAAAGTATTGTTAACACAAACAAAACCGCATTCCATTCAGGAGTTTTAAAAATTCATATGGACAGACAGTATGAAGCGATTATGTTTTATACTGTAATATATTATTAACGCTATCACAACACTCAGCGTCGAGTTTTGACAAAATATAAATGTATAAGTATAAAGTATAAATGTTCGTCCATTACCTGAACAACTTAATAAACTTTCGGTGTAAATGATGGATCGTTTCTCTCTATAAAGACGTTTTGAAACTGCGTTAAGAGTTTCAGATTGATGCTTAGTTACTCCAAGATTTATTTTAATAAATTTCATGCAATCATCATCATCATCATTATCAGCCGGTAGACGTCCACTGCTGGACATAGGCTTCCCCCGAAGATTTCCAATGCGACCGGTTGGTAGCGGCCTGCATCCAGCGTGTTCCTGCGATCTTAACAAGATCATCCGTCCATCTTGCAGCTGGACATTACAATGAAATAAAATGACAAAATAGAGCCGATCTGATAATGGATTTGTGAGGTGGTCACAGGAACTCTAGTGCTAAACAAGATAGACTCGTCGTGTTTAGGCTCGTTTTACTTGTATTAGCTAGCACTCTACTGCTACACAAAGTCCAGGGTCTCAAAAGCTTGTATTTAAATATTTTTATTCAAATGAATTATTACTATAAATAGCGAAGTAAAACATACAAACACTCTTAATTAACTGCAGGTGAAACCAAAACGAACTCGAAACGTAACTATGTTAATGTTAAAAACTTTTAACCGCACTGGATATTTTTAACACGATTTTTACATTAAAACTTACTGCATTAACATTTTAGAAATTTGACGCTCAAAATTCGTGGTTCGCTGAAAGGAATGAGGCTACCGAGGTCATGTTACATTCGAGAACATTCTGACGTGAAAAATATTCCGTTTTTACGTTACGTTATGGCATTTTGAAAGTTTTATCATTGCATATTGTTAACAAGTTTGAGTGATATTTTTAAAAACATGAGTCCTACACACATTTCAAAAGTACTTATGACAAATTTTTGAACGATTCAAATTGAATTTATTAGACCTCGTGGGAAGTGCATTAATCACTTTAAATCAGCTCAAGTAGTAGACAATAATATACACATACAAAAATGCATTAGAATCATTAAATCCAGCACTTTTTTTCGTTGTATTGATTTGGCTATTAACAGTATGAAGATTTTTGTCGCATTAGCGCTAAAATCTTCGTGTACAAATACTGACGAAAAAATAACTCTGTATGTGTAACTGCGCAAATCGATTGCATTACCTATTTATATTATATATTTATATTTTATACACCTTTAGTGGAGTTGTAAGCTAGTTTACCTATGATGCAATATATAAAGTAAAATAATACAGCCAGACTCTTAGAGTTACTTTTATCTGATAAAAACGGACACATGATAATGCATCGAGCACATTCATCGCGTTAACACGAATATTCGTCGTGGCCTACTAACGCTAATAACACCGATAATACCAAAAGTATTCTGTAAAATTTCCACTTGTCCCGGCTTTGACAGGTTCGTCAAAACTAATTTATATTCAACTAGTTTCGGAAACCTCTTGGAACCTCTCGACTGAAGTTAGCCATCTATTTCTGAACCCTCTGAAGAGGGCCGCAAATACTTCAGATTCAAACAATAGAGTGAAGTGTTTTAGGTGTTGAATTACACGCTATTGTTCTAGAAGTGATTTGTAGTAACTAGGCCTTGAAAAGAAGTTAAAGGACACCTATTCAGGGCGATCAAGCCTTGGCGTGCAACGTATTGCGACACTCTGAACAAACTCATGCTGGGTTCTGTCCTCAGCCGATGGACATGGATGGATGTTCGGATGCTACGTGTGAGCGGCAGAAGGTTTTAGTGTAGTTTGACTCTTACATACCCCATCTGCGGGGCTGGTGGAAGCCCGGCAATTTCCTTTTGCCAAAAAAAAGGACAAATTTCTCAGGAGTCGACGTGTGACATACATTGGGAAGACAGTAAACTCGTTGTGAGGCAATGAAAAACAAAAAAGTCTTGGCTGTTCCATCAGGTCCCACTTCACTTACTGGACCTAAAAATAATAATATAGTCCATTAACACAGACTAAAAACTTGACTACTCGTCGCCTCAGTGCTTGTTTGGCCTATCTGACATTTTTTACGAAAATGACTTTTTAATGCAGTATTATAAAGAATAAAATTTCCATCCGACTGGTAAAATTTTTTTTTTAAATATTCAATTCTAAAACAATAAAAATCTCATTTCAATTTTTTTCTCAACACGGCACTTAAAGAAAATTCCGTGCTTGTTTGCTGTCTCCTGTAAAATTTGCTCGAGTGCAGATAGGCCAAACAAGCACTGAGGCGACGTACTTATGATAAAACTAGCTGACCCACGCAACTTCGTCTGCGTTACAAAGGGGTTCAAACAGTACCCGCAATGCCGTCGAGTTATTATTTTCGCGGCCCCATCATTGCGTTTTATACTCGTAATAACTTCTAAACGAAAAGTCCGTTTTTAATAAAACAAAAAGTAATTTACTTCTATTATTAATACTCTTGATAACAAAATACTTAATTTGGATAAGGGTTAATATAACGATACTCATTTACCGTTAAATTCAATCTTGGGACGAAAAAATATTTTTATAAACATAAAAGGGGTTATTGTGACTAAACTATGATAGTTAGATATATGCTGTTTCGGACTTTTTTGTTTGTCTTCAAAAGACCTAAAAACCCGTAGTACATCATTTTGTTCTATTGTTAATAGTTTTTGCAGCGTACGCATAAATAGGTGTTCTATTTTTCACCTTTTGTTACATATTCGATATTTTCATGCGGATCCCTAATTGTTTTGAAAATAAAATATAGCCTATAACCTTCCTCGATAAATGGACTTTCCAACAGTGAATTTTTGAAATCGGACCAGTACATCCTGAGATTAGCGCGTTCAAACAAAGAAACAAACAAACTCTTCAGTTTTATAATATTAGTATAGATAATTTAAAAATCGGTTCAATGAATCCACGACAACATCTCAAACTTCACTTATTTTTGTAAATGCAGACAGTGAAATTAAACAGATGGAAACAGATATTGCCTATTGATAATGTTGTAAGTTTCGCAAAAATATTACCAACTACAATAACACTACAGCCTAAAAAAAATATACCAAATATCCATTCAAGGTTTCCCCAATAACTGAACAAAGAAAATAGCAGCCATTCCATTACCCGTGTACAAAATAAATCTTAGCACACTTAGAATAAATTACAAAATGGGCCCGTAAATTTGCTTAAATTTTCTAAAGTACGAAATATTATATAGGAAAATGTTCTTTTACACGGATTTTTACGAATACCATTTTGTATTATAAGATTTTATCATTAACTATTTTCTACAATCGGCTGATTCAATTTACACTGTAAGTACTAGAATTAACACTTCGTCTGAATTCGGTAATGGAAGTAGGCACGCTTATTTCAAATAATTCATAATAATTTTCTTTGTACAGCTGATTTCCTCTAACTAAAAAAAAAAAAAAAGACTTATAAACTTATTCAGACACTCGCGGTTTTCTATAATACTTTCATACATTTTCTTCTCGTGATCATGACGTTTACAACAACTTTGAAATATCGAGACAACTCAATTAATTAAATATTGTGGTAAGAACCCGTTGAAAATGCATGAAAGTATACTTAGACTTGTTAAGTATCATTTCCCATCTCAGACAATATGTGTGTGTGTATATGTATGTATACGTACGTGTGCTTGTTTGTATTTGTGTGTATGTGTGCCTAAACGTACTACTCTAAAACATACCTACATCGTACGTGTAAAATAAGATACTAAGTATGTGTAGACGAGTGTCCTAGTCACACTCGAGGGACAAGATGGCATCTTCATGACATCCGGACGCTGTCCCATTTCCTGTTTTTCGTAGTGCGTGTATTTTTCACACGAGATATAACATACTGTGTCACGTGTGTGAAGATATGTGGGTGAATTTACAGTGGTTAGGTATAGTTTGTTTACAAATATGTATGTATATAAAATAAAATATAAAATAAAAACTTGTCCTTCTTCAAACGAGGCTTGAGGAGGGTCCTTAAAGTTAGGTCGTAGGTAGCGACCCCTCATTGTCCCCTGACTTTGCAGAGGTTCATGAGCGACGGTAACCACTTACGATCAGGTGGCCCGTTGGCTCGTCTGCCTACATGGCAATAAAAAAAAAAAGAAAAAGCCTTATTTATTTATTTCCTTATCCTTATTTACATTTCAAACGTTGGTTACTAAGTTTTTGTTAATATTATATTGTTTTCCTTATTGATTAAGTTCTAATTTTTGCTTAATGTGTGTTAGTAAGGGTTAGTTTGATAGGATATGGACACCTCTTCGGACGAAGGCGTCCTCCAGTCTTTTCCATTTGTCTTTGTTCTTGCCAGTGGTTTGCCAATCTTTTCCAATTTGATCTATTATGTCGATGGGCTGACGACATAATGTATGTATAAGTAGGTGAAATAGATATTCTAATATGGTATTGCAGCATAAAATTATTACATCTGTAATCAACATCATGAACAACAACCAATTAAATTAGTTAATTAAGGGTTTTAGTGAGGTTTAATTCCCACATATAACACATATTAGCCCAAGAGCTACTGACAACTTTACCATCGTACCAACACGCCGCAGGGGTAAAGTTCACCACCTTTACTTGGAACCGCTGCGTTCTTCCACGGTTCGCTTCAGAAGATCATTTTTGTCCCGTACCATTCCGATTTGGAATGGACTCCCATCCGCGGTGTTCCCGGAGCGCTATGACATGTTCCTCTTTAAACGAGGTTTAAGAAAAGTCCTGTATCGGTAGGCGATAGAGAACAGCCCGTCATTGCCCTGGCATTGCAGAGGTTCATGAGCGAAGGTGACCGCTTACCATCAGGTGGGCCGTAGGCTCCTTTATCTATCACGCAATAAAAAAAAATTAAAAAAAAGGCAAGTTGAATGGTATATAGTTCACCCCAACACGGAACTGTAAGTCAGGCTGCCGAGTAGCGGGGCTAAATGGACCCCGTCATTTTTTTTAAATAATGGTAGAAAGCCTCTAAAAGTGACCTGTCTTTTTGGGATTACTTTTTTATCGCAAGATATATTATAAAATATAAGCCTGATGGTAAGCGGTTACCGTCGCTCATGAACTTCTGCAATCAATCAATGAGGGGCCGTTATCTTACCCATATACGACTTTTAAGTATTCGTAAATGTGATTTGTATAAACCTTTAATTCTGTATACATATTCTGTATTCCTTCCTTTGATCTTACATTTATGTGCCAGAGTTTCGTAAAGTTTTTTTGCCGTATTTTATTAACTTTATCTCTCATTGTACAGGGTGATTTTTTAGAGAGGATACATATTGCAGGTGGGTGATGAGTAATTACATTTTTTTTTTAGATTTAAATTTGACTAAACTACCTCAAACATAAACAATTTTGGCTAAAAGAGTGTTGACTAACGACCTCTAGTGATCTCCCACACCTCGGCCACACCCATCAGCTGTCGAAAAACCATCATTTTGCAAGAATTTTAGATATTTTTAGTTGCGATTATTAAGGCATTAAGCCATATTCTTTGGTAATAATATTTTTACTGGTCGTATATAACCATCAGCTACCATGACCTTCAATATGTACCCTCACTAAAAAATCACCCTGTATGAGTATTTTACTACTCGGTCCAGTCGGATTGGTTCTCTTTGTGTTGCGAAGGGTCTGTTTGACTTTTGTTTTGCGACTTTTAATTTCTCCGGAGGTCCTTTTTTCAGGGAAAAGTCAATGTTTTTTTATAGGGACTGTATTTTAATTAATGTGGAATTTTACGAGTATCGTTTTTTGGAAATGTGTTTTTTGTAGAAGTAAATGATCGATAATATATGGTAGATAATGAGTTTTAATTTTATAATTTAAATTTTAAGTAGACAGGCGTAGGTTTTATTAGTATAGGTAACATTTCATGCCAATTCAATACCGACAATTTTGTGTCATATTACATGACGGGGTGATAACAAGGGACACCAACCTATTCACAGTGCGGGTAGTTGAAAGAAAGCTATAAATACAGGCGTTGGCCGCTGTTATTATTCATTCGTGTTTGAATTGTCGAGGCGAACGGACCTCTTGATGTAAACTGTTAAAACTAGTTATTTTGAAGTTTTTATTCAAAAGTGTTGATCATAAAGTGTTCAAATGGACATTGTGACGTCATTCCTGACAAAACCAAACGAATATCGACTATTTACAACGTCATTACACCTCAACACACTATTTACGCCGTCATATATTATGTTAAATAGTCAATTTTTTTATTCTAAGGAGCCAAAGACGTGAAGTTCGTTTTGTAACATATACCTATTGAAAACATCGACAATAAATATTTGTGTAAAGTACTCCAAGTTCATTAACAAAACAAACAGTTGCTGATTGATTGCCAAAGAAATTCGATTAAAGTTAAGTTTAACCAAATTTGGGTCTGACCTAGATTGTAGAAGCGTACTAGAGTCTATTATCATAAGGTAATTGTTTGTTACTTTGGTTTACTGTCCTGAATTTTGATTCGAAAAATTAACATAATATTATTATGTTTAGTTTGAATTATTGTTGATTTTGACCGTTATAAGAAATGAAAATACTTAAAAGCGAGTTTCACAAGAAGCTTGAAGACTCCTTTAATTTCATTCATAAGTGGCGGCCTCGCAGTTTCCCCTATTAAAAATTTCCAATTATTTCCAATTAAAAATCAATTGAAAGTCAGACTTGGATTCGTTTGATACCCATATTGAGTCAACTTAAATCTTATACCTATGTGAAGGTAATCATGAGAAAAAGTGTCATAAGTTAAATTGGAATGAACGCCATTTCCAAGTCTGCAGTTCCGAGTGGGGGTATATCAGAAGATCTATGAACCATGTTATCAGCCTGCTTCAAATTCCTACCCAAAAATTGACATTAGTTTTCGGGTGATCAACTAATCCTATCAAAAAAAAAACTAAAACCCAAACACCAATACATCACACAATTCCTATACAATCAACGCAAACCAACACGAAAATCATTTTTTTAATTATCATAAACATAATGGCGGTAAAACAGGCTATAATTCAACGGAATCAGCGATGAAGGACGAACATAAAGCGCCGTTTCCTGTTAACAATATGCTATAATATTTCACGTGGAAACTCAAATACAGTCAGGTCATCAATGGGAACGTTTATCATCGCGTGACTTGTTCCTATAACTCGATAATTTTGTACTGAATGCTTGGTATGTAGGAACGGTAACGCAAGTTTTAGAATCGAATAAATATTTAATCCAAGAAATATAAAATACTTACACTAAAGTCATCATCATCAGACTATAGACGTCCACTGCTGGACATAGGCCTCCCCCAAACCTCGCCACATCGACCGGTCCTGCGCCATCTGCATCCAGTGACCTCCCGCGATCTTGACCAGATCGTCGGTCCATCTTGTGGGAGGTCTATCAACGTTGTGCTTACTGGTTCGTGGCCACCACTCGAAAACTTTCCACTAAAGTAACAGCTAGAAAACAACGACCGCCTTAGCAATGTCGACAGCACCGAAAACACGGTACTATCACGCTGATCTTCCGTCGCCATCAAGTGACTTGTACTGTGTTAATTAGAAATAAGTATTAAAAAATATAATACTAAGTCTTTAGTTTAGTAGGGATTTTCAACTGACTGTTATATAAGTATTGATTTGTATTACTATATTTCTTGCTATATGGAATCACCGCGGTCATCCACGGTCCGTTTCAGGAACACTTTTTTGCCACGCACCTTCCGGCTATGGCTCCCCTCTTCGGTATTCTCAGAGCGCTATGACTTGTCCTTCTTCAAACGAGACTTGAGGAGGGTCCTTAAAGTTCAAATGTCCCCTGACATTGCAGAGGTTCATGAGCGACGGTAACTACTTACGATGAGGTGGCCCGTTGGCTCGTCTGCCTAATGGCAAAAAAAAAAATTGCATAAATTTAATTTGGGTAAGTACATCCATTTTGATATTTGAAATGAAAGGAACAACACTTAAGTTTGTTATTTAAATAATAAATCGATTATGCTTAGTTTTTCTCTTTCATCCTCTTTTTCTTTTATCGATACAAAATCATAAGTGATTTAAAACGAATGCGGAAGCGAATCTTGTCCTGCCTGAAAGTCCTGTATAAGTAGGTGAACGACCACTCATTGCCCTGGCATTGCAGAGGTTCCTGAGCAACAATGACATCTTACAATCAGGTGGGCTCGTTTATCTTTCTTACAATACTAAACTAAGGTTAAAACTAGTCATACTGTTTACCATGTTGCTACACCATTTGTTCAGAGTGAATTTTATTGTATCAGTCACGATTCGCGATGCTTCGACTCAGCCCTGACAGTGCTTACCAATATAAATCGGTGTACGATACCAAAACCAAGAAAAATATTATAATGACAGGGTGAAACACGAACTGTTGTTACCGCAATGACTTAAATTTATTGTAGGTAGATAAACAAATATTTTTTGGTAGGACCTTTAGGAGTAATACAAGATCCTATTCCAAATAAGTGCTAAATGCGCCCTTCAGTGATATTTGGACTTTTAAGGACTCCTACCTAATTCTTCTTAAGTTTTGTTGAAACTGCCCAACAGCTGTTTTTGGACAGGCTGGTGTATGAGAGGTTTCTTTGATAGAAATAGTGATAATATGTATAAATTTGGGAGATATTAATCGTAATCAACCGGTAGAAGTTACTGCTGGACATAAGCCCTTATATTTTTGGAGACTTTCAATGGCCCTGGACAGGTCATCCGTCCATCTTGTGGTTGGTATCTATCGGTTCGTAACCGCTAGTTCAAAACTTTTCGACCCCATCGGCTATTCGTTCCATTGATGCTTCAGAACTCATCTGTTCAGGTGCTTCTAAGCCTTTTGATAAGGTCCAATAGTCTCTGATCTATGTGTCATTACTGGCAACACTCATTGGCCGAAGATCTTCGTCTTGAGACACTGCGGTGTTGGGACAGCTTTATGACCCAAAAATATTTTTTCAACAAGCATTAAAACAAAAAGAGCACAGTGGTCATACATTCCTAAGCAACCATACATAAAACATATCCTACGTTCATAAAATATTATGATGAACCATACATTTCTGGTCGGAGATAGGTCTCACTGAGCACTAACGAATTCATCTCAATAAATTTTCCGAACAAATCGAGCGTGATGGTGGAATAAACGATAAATTCCTGGTTCCAGCTCAGACTTGCGTGCGGGCACTCAGCCAAAGAACCAGTCTCACTGCACGCTATATAAATAACCACATTTTAGACCGAACAAGGAATAATCTTTTTAACTCCCAATAATAACCGCTGGATTATATATCTGTGTGTCTGTGTTGAAGTCGTGGTGGCCGAGTGGTCGAAGCGCTTCCTTCCGAACGGGAGGTCGCGGGTTCAAATCCGGCCGGCTTGTACCTCTAAATCTAAATGTGAAAAAGATTTATGTGCAATTTTTCACAACACCACTGGCTAAAAACGGTGAAGGAAAACATCGTGAGGAAACCTGCATGTCAGAAAAGGATTCTAAAAATCCTTTGAAGATATGAGAAGTCCCCAATCCGCACTGGGCAGGCGTGGTGGACTATGCCGAATCCCTCTTCTGAGAAGACCTGAGCCCAACAGTGGGCAGTAATGGGTTGGTACAGTACAGTGTCTGTGTGTGATTTTTTTCCAAAGATTAGTGGAAAAATGCTTCTTACGTATTATTTGGGCTTAAACTGGGTATGTCGGACTCGGTGTTATGACCATACCCACTAAGAATCTCGTCTGATGTCAACTATCTCATCCCCACACGGAGCTTAATGTCATAGGTTTTATTTTTCGACCACTTTCATTTCAACTGACAGAATTCTTTAAATACTTTGGTCGCAAAAACGCTTGTCGACTGTCATGCTTCCTCTGATGAAAGCATCTCCTCTTCCCAGATACTGTTATTACTACTGTTGTGGTATACGGAATATGTTTTCATTCTCCATTACCCCTATTCTGACACAAGAATAGTATAATTGCAAAGACTGGTTAAAATCTCAAAGTAACAAAAATATCTTACGTAGCTTACATTGAGATATCTCCTTTACAAGAAGCTTACAAAGTTTCAGAAACTACGTAGTAAGTTTCAAAGAAATCTAAGGTTTAACTGACCGAATGGATTGTAACTTCAAGAGTATGTCTAAAAGTTTACTGGGGAACTTATTGAATTTCATACTTTATGTCTGAAACTTTCACGTGAAAAAATCTTTGTTTTTCCAAATCGTTACTGTTTCGGTTCCTAAGATTAGTGCGTTCAAACAAACAAACACTTCATCTTTAAATATAAGGGGTCATTCATTAAATACGTCACAATTTAAGGGTTAGGAGGGGTTCGACGAAGTGTGACTTTGTGTGACAAGGGGAAGAGAAGGATTCTAAATTTCGTAAAGTCACATTTAAAAATAAAATGTTACTTATTACTTTACGAAAAGAGATGCAATACGTGCCAGAGAATTTCTTTGTGTGGCTAACAACGATGCTGTATGGTTCGATGAAAAAAACGTTGACACAACTTTTGTTCTCAGGTATAATATAATAAAGTGGGTATAAAACTGATCTACGAACCGCTATTTTCATTCATTAATTTCCAAATGTAAATTTAAACAACATATTGTGACATCACCTGAGGGAGGGGGTTCTCGCAAATGTGACAAGGCCCCCCTTGGGTGACGCAAAAAATCATGAAATTCGTGTGACGAAATTTAAAGATGGCCTTTCAATTATTTCACAAAACAATTAAAAACCTTCCAGTGGGATTGCACATTACTTCCAACCATATCCCAACAGCTAAAATTACCTCTCTCATATCAAACCGACAACATCAGTCCATAGAGATATATCATCCAGAAACATTATTATTGAAACATTAACTCGACTCCGTCTTTATTATGTACGAGAACGTGTCTAGAAAAGTAATAAGGACAGATTTATTTTTTTCACGTCTCCTGCTCATGGGATTGCCGACGTGTATAAGAATCCGTTTCACAACCGAAAGGCAAATTTAATGATATTATATTCTGCTTCAAAGCTTGTAGGAATGCTAAGTTATTTACGCTAACTGACACGCATAAGTTCGTTCGCGTTATAGACGAAAAAAGATTCCGTAAATTATTGGGCTTTCGTCTCTAATTTTTTCGGTAAATATGATGCTAAAACAACTCGTCAGTGGCATCTGACATTGCAGAGGTCTATGAGCGAAGGTAACCACTTATGATTAGACGGCCCGTTGGCTCGTCTGACTACACGGCAAAAAACTCAACATAGCTAAAACAGTATCTTCAAACACAGAGTATCCTATGACCTAAAATTCGTTATTTTATTACAAAATTGAAAACGAACGACTTCCATTTAAATCCAGTTAACAATTCACATTTTTAAACACAGGTCCAAAAGTACTTGTTCAACCTTAAGGGGGGAGCCTGCTTTAGAAGCTTAAAAAAATCGATTTTTTAGAGATTTTTTTTGGGATGGAAAGAAATATTTGATTGAAACTACATACATAACATAGAATTAGAATCAAAAAAATAAGGATTTGAATTTGGATTAGTCCTCAATATCTCAACCAATCAAATGATTACCTCTAATAAAACGAAATTCCTTAATTAACTCACGCTGGTTTCCACATCAATGTCCAATTAGATCAAACTGCCTCGAGACTTTTAAAACCGGGAAAATTAATTCCATCAAAGTTTCTAATCTGTAACGCTGAGATTTGGAAATTATACGAGAGATCCGGCGGCCATTATTAAAATTTGATCACGGCTTCGGTTTAGTTCTGGTATATACGGATTGGAATCTCAAACGATTATTGAAATTCGTAGAGACTTTTTAGAAGTTGTTTTTTTGACAGATAAGCGAACCTTTGACTTGATGGTAGGTAGGTATCGTTTCTTATGAGCTTTTCCATCGAAGAATGTTAATGTATCGAAAGGTCTTTACCCTATCCCCCCCTGTATAAATCTTTTCTTGGTTGTTTTTTTTCTTGATTTCTTGTCATTCCTTACGGTTAACACCTCCACATTTTTCTTCCCAAACAATCTTTTAATTAAGTCAGTAATAAAAATCAGTCTAAAACTTTAAAAATGTACCAAGTTCATCAACCTGAGATGACCAGATAGAATTAGAGTTCTTATTAGCCGCCCAAATTGGAACGGCAATCGTAACTTGCAGCTGCCTGAAGGAGCCCTTCTAAACTTGGCCGGTTAGCTTTGGATCTCTTAAGCCCTTTGACGAAGTTTCCAAGTCTCTTTGTAACATTTCCTGGGAATGTTACAGAGAATTCGTTATGAAATACTGCGGCTGGGTGATGTATTGTGCTAAGTCTCTGATCCCAGCTGTACATTGACTTAGACATTACTTACTCGTGGAGGGATTTCATTAACATTTCACATTTGAAAAAAACAGTTTTAGGTGTTGATTGAATTGTTGTTTGTAATATATATCCATGTTTGTTACTTTTATTTAATTTTAATGTTTTTTTTTGTAATGTTTAGTTTAATTAATGCCATTTTATTTATGAGATACTTTATTTCTTGCTATTTTGGAGCACATTACTTAATTATATTGAATTGTAATTATATTGAAATTAAGTTGTGAATTGTTAATGAATGATTATTGAATATGTCATACTGTAGATGTTCCTAAAATAAATAAACATGGCGTGGAAGAGTTTTATAATTTAATTTTTAGTATATACGTATATACAACAGGAAAAGAAATATATTTATTTCAGAAATAGACATTTATTATAATACAAAGATTTACTATAAAATTAGTACAAAAAAGACATTGGCCACACTTTTTTCTTACCTTGTAGGTAGACGAGCTAACTGGCCTCTTGAGCGGTAACTTTTCAAAACAGTCCACCTAATGATCAGTGGCTACTATCGCTCATGAGGCTCTGCATACTTTAACGTTTATTCCTCTTTATTTTACCATAGCTATTTAATCATACAGGGTGATTTTTTAGAGAGGGTACATATTGCAGGAGGGTGATGAGTACTCTGTTCTAATACGGAATATTACAAAAAATAGGTAAAATTACAAAAAATATATATATATATATTTTAATCTAAATTCGACAAAACTACCTCAAACATAAACAATTTCGGCTTAAAGAGTGTTGACTAATGACCTCTAGTGATCTCGCGCACCTCACACCTCCGCCACACCCATCAGCTGTCGAAAAACCATAATTTTGCAAGAATTTTAGATATTTTTAAGTTGCGATTACTAAGGCATTAAGCCATATTCTTTGGTAATAATATTTTTACTGGTCATATATAACCATCAGCTACCATGACCTTCAATATGTACCCTCACTAGGAAATCACCCTGTATAAAAATAAGAACATTACAAAATAATATTTCGTTTCCTACACGTGTTACGCCGTAAATATTCCGGTGCGGTAAAGGAATCGTGACGGCCCGTACATTGTAGTTGATTGATGATAGCCGTGTTTCCTTCAGTGTCTTAATAACTAAGGGAGGTGGCCTACATTGTAGTAAAGCTGTATGAAATAACTTTAGGATCATTTTTAAGTTGGCTTTGTGACTAGGAAGGAGGGAGAATTGGGTCTGGGCAATCCAGAAATTTTAGGATCGAATGATCCCGGCATTTTGTGATTAGCAAAATAAATAAGAAACAAATCAAAACAGGATTTTTGTGACGAAATATATTCAATTTTGTTACTTGAGGGAAATGGTTATTATTTAATTAATTAAGAGAATAGTATAATGATGTAAATAAAGCTAAAGATTTATTTGCAAATTTAGCTTACAAGATTCCACCCGAACTTAAACAGTTACATCCAGTACAAGTTAATATAAAGCTTGTAAAAATGTAAGCTATAACACTGTTCATACAGATTATCTACACGTGTCTCTGATAGTAACTTTGATGTGTTAATAATTAATGTTATACAAATATATGATTCATAGTTCAATAATATTATGATTCAATACGCGTAGTCTTTCCGAAGTGCAATCAAAACATTGTTTTGGATTATAGTATCTCTATGATTATACTTTACGATATATAGGTAAACTGCAAATTATATTATTTAAATATGATCATTTGAATTCTAACAAAATAATATATACCTAATACATTTTGAAGTAGTTTTACGTGGAATAATTTATAAATAGGAGGACATCATACTTACGCTCGGGCATTTTTTTTTGACCCACCTCTCACTCCCATCATCGTAATTCATGTGTAGTCAGAATTCACAGTGGCGACCATTGTAATGACTCTGCAGTCAGACATAGCAGTGAACCCTAGGAACCCGAGGGAAAGCTAACTTGTCTTGGGCCCCGCAACAAAATTAATTTAATCAGAAGATGATGTGTAGGCAACATGGCAATAATACAATAAAAAGATGGGAATATTTAACAATAATCGTCTTTTGTTTCAAATTTAAAATCTTGTTTTACTAATATTCAATTGAAGTTAATGAATTGTGGTGGCCGAGTGGTTGAAGCGCTTGCCTTCCCTACGGAAGGTCACCGGTTCAAAACCGACCTCTAAATCTTAATGTGAAAAAAAACATCGTGAGGAAACATGCATATCGGAAAATGATTCGAAAAATCCTTTGAAGATATGTGAAGTCCCCAATCCGCAATGGGCAAGCGTGGTGACTATGTCTAACCCCTCTTCGGAGGAGACCTGAGCTCAGCAGTGATGAATAATGTGTTATTACCGTAACATTTAATGTTTAATTTAAACTGAAGTTATTACTACAATATAGGGCACAAACTCGTTTGTTTATCATGCGGTAAAACGTTTACGATAAAAATAATCGTAACTCAAGCCACATTGATATGAAAAACTATAGATAATATGAGCGCTTACAAATATAATAAAAAATAAGTTATAAACGGTTGACAAAAAACATCCAAAAAAATATTTTTACTAACGAAATAAAACTATTAAGAAAAATAAACACAAATAACACAAAATATTTTTATTCCAATAATTTTAAGAATTATTATATCACATATTCATATTATTTTAACAAAGCAAACATATATTTACGGTACTTAACTATAATATCATATATTTCGTAAATTTCTTTCAGAACAACCTTTCTATGCTCTAACTTATGACGATTAAATTTACAATTCTGATGTGTACCTAACAATTTTCGATTAATTCAATAAATTTAGTTTTAATTTAATACAATAAAAAAACAATGTAAAAATCACTGAAAATACAATTAAATACAAAAGTAAAATAAATTACTATAATACTTTTTAACTACCATTTAATTCAAAAGATTATTATGATATTCAGAACCGTTCATTTCTATCTGTGAATCGTTAATACTTGGATTTCTTAATCTATTTAAATAGTACGAAACTCCCTTTACTTTTATCAATACAAAAATGATTACAATAATTAACAATAGTGTAACAATACAACACCAAATTAATGTAATCGTGGACGTTGAAAGCCACGATGACTGTGGATCTGCAGGTTCTACAACTGCCACAGTCGTTGAAACAGTAGTTGAAACCAAATCTTTGCCACATTTAATCCCGTGAACGTTATCTTCATGATATATCTTATCCAAAGAAGTAACTTCGACTAGTTTTCTTCTTCCAGCTCTCATATTCAAATTAACTTCATGACAGGAAATAGGATTACCACCCAGACTCATTTTTTTTAAATTAATCAGATAATGGTCTAACAGTTCTTGTACATCAAAAGTTGCTATGTGATTGTAATCCAGAATTAAGGACTCTAATTTCAAACATTCATGGAAAACGTCCGCATTGAGACTACTGATCTTATTTCTTGATAGATCCAAATATTCTGTTTGTTGAAGTCCTCTAAAACTTCCATAACGAAGTTCAGTTAATTTGTTAGATGAAAGATCGAGCCGTTTTAAATTTTTCATATTCACAAATGTGCCTGGCTTCAAAGTAGAAATGTTATTTCTACTTAAATCTACAACTAACACATTAGATATATTTCCAAAAACTGTTTCATCTATGTACGTAAGATTATTATCACTAAGTTTCAGAGTAAGTAAATTCACAAAATATTTTAGTCCTATGTTTGTCAATTTGTTGGATCTCAAATCTAAATCCACTAACTTAACCAGTGACTGAGTATCCTCATTGTTAAAATTAGCTATGTTATTATTTGAAACACGAAGAACAGTCAAATTTGGAAATCTTACTGAATTCACATTAGCAAGATCTGATATATTGTTGTAAGACATATCTAAGTATATGAGATAATTTCCAGATTTCCCAGGAAATATCTCAGATATGTTCGACAAGTTGTTATTGTTCAAATGCATAGCCCTCAAAATAGAGTGTGTATTATTAAAGACAATTTTTTTCAAATAGTTGCTTGAAATGTCTAGACTGAACAAATTGTCGACACCCTTGAAATTGTTCGTTTTGAAACTTTCGATTTTATTATGGGATAAGTTTAAACGTGATAGTACAGGTAAATCTACGAATGCTAAGTCATCTACTTCAGTTATATTCAAGCAGCTAAGATTTAAAAATCGTAAATATTTGGCACCACTAAATGTGTTATTTCTGATAACACCGCTAACATTGTTACCTGATAATTGTAAATACTGTATTTTTTTCAAAGGCAAGGAATTCTGCTGAATATCCACTATATTATTATCGGTTAAATCCAAAGTGATTAACATGATATTATTTACAAAAGCATTTTTTTCGACAATACGTATGCTATTGTTTTTGAGATATAGCTCCGTTAAATTTGCAAGTCCTACAAAAACAAATTTTAAATTTGATACTTTGTTACAAGATAAATCTAAAATCTTTAAAGCAACGCCAAAGCTATTTTGTTCAACAATGCTAATATTATTATTGCTTACGTCCAGAGAAGTTAGAGAAGTTAATTTGGAAAAAGAAAACTCTTTAATAGCAGTTATATTTAGATACGACAAATTCATAGATTTTGCGTCAGCTTTTTCCAGTCCAGCAAATAAGTCCTTCCCAATTACTCCCGAAATGTTATTCTTCTCGAAGTTTATAAACTCAAGAGAAGTGTTCTTAAATGAGTTGTCTTCTATAGTACTAATAGAATTATTATACAAATTTAAATAAACTAGTTTATGATTTTCAGCAAACATTATGTTTTTAATTGGAGTTTTTATCAGATTGTTACTTAAATCTACAACTTTCAAATCATTAGCTTTAGCAAAAATATCAAAGTCTACAGTTTTTATAACATTACGAGATACATTTAATTTTTGTAAGGATGTGAGTGTTCTGAATTCAACACTGCTCAATTTATTTAATAAATTATTTGACATATCTAGATTAGTCAACATTTTTAAGTAAACTAAACACATGTCTAGTGAATTAATAAAATTATTTTCTAAGTGTAGATTTATCAAGTTTTTTGGAATCATGAACGCACTATCATCGATCAATCGCAACATATTATTCTGCAGAAATAAGTTCTTCAATTTGACTAGTGAATTAAAAGTTTGTTCTTCAATAGCCTTAAGTTTATTGTGAGATAAATCAAGGGTTTCTATATTGCTTCCTGCTTCTATAATTTTAAAGGCTCTCGGATCTATTGTAGTTATCCAATTAGAAGATAAATTTAGATTTTGAAGCTCTGATAAATGGCCGAATGTTTCAGTCATGATTCGTTCTATATTATTACCAGAAAAATCAATAGAGACTGTATGAAGATAGTATTTAAAAGCGTTCGTATACAGGGTGTTCCATGTACTGTTCCTTAATTTCAAATAACGTACGTTCCCATCGAAATTTGTGGTTCCAAAGTGATTTAAATTTATATTCGAAATGGTAGAATCAGTAATGAAAAAAGTAACGTTGTTTACTCCATGTCCAGAACAACTTCGTAGATCACTGCGACCGGCACCTCCATGACACAAAATAGTATACTGACAGTTCGATACTATATCTCGTAATTCACATTGAAAGGCGAGTGTAGAAGATGAAATAA
This sequence comes from Trilocha varians, assembly GCA_030269945.2. Taxonomy (NCBI): domain Eukaryota; kingdom Metazoa; phylum Arthropoda; class Insecta; order Lepidoptera; family Bombycidae; genus Trilocha; species Trilocha varians. The sequence goes on along the minus strand of AP028270.1, from coordinate 8,787,890 downwards.
TAAGGACTACAAGCAAGGTACCTGAAAAGAAAAAAGTAATGTCATGTTATATGTAAAAAGGGATCACAAAATGTGTTGATAAGCCCATAACCCAATAACGCCTGGACCAAGTTGTCACATTTTTTTTTAGATGTTCGTATAAATTCAAACATAGTTTTTATGCCGAGAAAAAAACGAATAATTGCCGGGAAAAAAGGTATTTATTATCTTAGTTGCTGTATAGGGTTCACGCAGACGACGACGTGGACAGTGGCAAGTAGAATGTACAATTAAACATACCACATGGTTACATATTCTATTATTATGATAATACTGATAATATAAATGAATACTTTCATGCATTTTCAACGGGTTTATCGAGTATGTGGAATCTAGTGCTAAACACAACAGTCACTAAGGGTTCATGCTCAGAGAGTCTTGTTAATACAGTGAGTGGGGTGTGTCGTGATGTGAGTTCGAGTTCCAGTGGTACTACCCAAAAGCGAACGAGAAAGAGGGTAGACAGATTTGTTTGCTCGTAAATCGACCCGCGGTATCCAGTCTTCTCGTGATCATGACGATTGCAACAACGTTGAAATATCGAGACAACTCAATTAATTAAATATCGTGGTAAGAACCCATGCAAAAATGCATGAAAGTATTATAGAAAACCGCGAGTGTCTGAATAAGTTTATAATATAAATGAAATTGTGGAAATGAAATTTTTAAAAATCTGAATAATAAAACCAAATAAAGACCTGCTGCGGTTCCGCCAGCTCTTCTCAGGACGAAGTCTAAACCATTTTTTTCCGAACTGGTAGTTGGTTGGTTGTTGTTTCTGATTTTTTACAATATCAGAGCATAGCCTAATAGCCCTAATAAATAATTTTGCCTAAATTCCGAGAGTGATAAAATCTAATTTGTTTACGCATCGTGCTGTACAATAATGTAATAGCGTCGAATTTATTAAATACCATTTTCACAATTTCATTAAAATTAAAAAATAAAAAAACCGAATAATCTCCAAAAACACTAGCAAAAGAAATTCAGTGGCCCTTTTGTATAATAATATATCAACATAATTTTAATATTTATTTTAACGACATTATAATTAAAATAAAATAAATTGATTATAATCAGGCACACTCTTCAAACATTTCTTACTTCAAATAATTTCTTTAAGATTATAATAAAATACTACATACAAATAATAGAAATACAATAATTTATTTTCAAACATAAAAACTAATTTACATAAGGAGTTCAACAATGGCCCCCGCACTAGGCTAGGCCTGTATCGCGGGAGGCCGTAAGGATTGTACAATTATAGGTTCCAAATGAAAGATGGAAGAGAAGACAGCGGACCACTATCAAGCATAAAACAAAACACTGTACTCACGTTGCAAATTATAAGAATCCAAAAACATTTTGACAATAAATAAGTTTCACAAATACCTACTAATCTCGAACAATTATAAATGAGATAATTGGTATAATAGTGTTATCTCGTACAGCGAAGCTTTGTAAATGAACAATTAGAGAATTGAGTAATGAGTATTCAACTGAGAAGATAAAGTATTGAGTAGCTGTTGATAATAAAAAAATATTTTTAAACCCAGAAGCATTACATTTAGCCCGAGAGCTTTTCTTTATAACAAAATCCCAGTGGCCGTTCAAATATTGCCTATAAATAGGTTTAAGAGAGTTATCAAAGAACGGCTATGCAGTAAAGCATATTATAAACTTAATGATTATATAAATGACTGCACAAAATGGGAATGAGGTGCTCGTCCCGGGCCATTTCAATTGATACATTTGTTAGAAATAAAAATATTGTAAAACAATATAAAAAAAAAAACCATTAAATTAAAAAAAAGACATGCCCGCTGAGTTTCTTGCGCCGGTTCTTCTCAGGACGGAGGCGTAATTTTAGCGAACTGTTGGTAGAACTTTTGATTTTATTTTTGACTTTCAAAATGTATGTGTGTCCACATCTAATTTGAAATAAATGATTTGACTTTGACGTCAATTTTTGCGTAGGTATAGGTCCTAAGACCAAGCAATAGGATAATTGCGTAGTGACTTCCGTAAATTATTTTGAAGTAAAGACAAGTAAAACGAGCCCAAACATGTAGCGTCTATCTTGTTTAGTATTCGAGTTCTCATAGCTTCCTACTGTATTATGAGATCAGGATAGCTTTACGCGATACATCTATACTAATATTATAAAGCTGCAGAGTTTGTTTGTTTGTTTGTTTGAACGCGCTAATCTCAGAAACTACCGGTCCGATTCCAAAAATTCTTTCACTGTTGGAATGTCCATTTACCGAGGAAGGTTATAGGCTATATTTTATTTTGAAAAAAATTAGGGATCCGTATGAAAATATCGAATTTGTAAGACAAGGTGAAAATCCGAAATCCTAAAATGCGTTAAAAAAAAAATTCGTCCGAAGATTGAAATTACGTTAAAATAGTATTGTTATATTAATCCTTATCCAAATTAAGTATTATATTATCAAGAGTATTAATGTAGAAGTAAAGTACTTTTTGTTTTATTCCAATCGGATTTTTCGTTGAGAAGTTATGACGAGTATAAGACGCAAAAAAATATACCCAACGCGAGCCGCGCAAATAACAATATTGCGAGTACTGTTTGAACCCCTTTGTAACGCAGACGAAATTGCGAGGGTCATCTAGGAACTATATAAAATTACAGATCAATTGAAAATTGGAAAGGATCAAATTCAACTTGTAAGATTTCACCCGAACTTATACAGGGTGATTTTTTAAAGAAGGTACATTTTGCAGGAGGGTGATGAGTACTCTGTTCTAATACGGAATATTACAAAAAATAGGTAAAAATATTTTTTTTGATCTAAATTCGACAAAACTACCTCAAACATAAACAATTTCGGCTAAAAAAGTGTTGACTAACGACCTCTAGTGATCTCGCGCGCCCTAAACCTAAGCCGCACCCATCAGCTGTCGAAAAACCATCATTTTACAAGAATTTTAGATATTTTTAAGTTAGTATTGCTAAGGCATTAAGCAATATTCTTTGGTAATAATATTTTTACTGGTCGTATATACCCATCAGCTATCATGACCTTCAATATGTACCCTCAAGTAAAAAATCGCCCTGTATAGTTACACACTTAGAGTGCTATCAGGTTCTGATGTATACTAGTGGTACTAGTAATATTCAAAATCGTATCGCATGAGAGCAAGTTGTACTTATTACCTTTGTCAATAACATTCACAAACCACTTAAGTCGCTGCATTGTCGTGTAAGCGAATTTCGCTTCTATATTTGATACAAACTAAAAAGTTTGATTGTACATAGTTACAATGCAAGTTAATATACAGTTGTTAAAAATAAGTTGTTTACCAGCAAATATTTGGACTTGGCCCACGAGGTGACCGACATGTGGCGTGTTGAATCGACCATCATTGTTCCGATCGTGCACGATCTAATAGCGAAAAGCTTCGACCGTCATCTTGAGAAGCTTTCGCTCCCCGGCTGGGTAAAGGGCTTGATTCAGAAGGTGGTCGTTCTTGACACGACACGTATTGTGAAGAGGTTCCTCTCTCTTGAGCCCTGACCACTGATGGCTTGGGTCGTAGACCTCGTCTTCAGTGGGGCCACTGTATTTTAATTTTTATTTCTTTGTTAATTTTTTTTTAAATATAATGTAAAAATAAGTGAAAATAAATGAATATGGATCAGTTGTTTACTAAAAAATAAAGTATTTAATTTTTTTTGTGAGCGTATCCATAGTTTTGTTCGCCGGAAGTTTTTATCAATCGTTCAGTAGCCCAACACTACTGTGACTAATAATTTGAAAATAACCAGAGTATGGGACTGCAAAAATTGATAATGCTATTGTTAATTTTATCTCTCAAATAATTCTCGTATAATCGTAACAAAGAATCGACAGTTCATTTTGTTATTAGTAACCATAACACAGTGGCAAGCGATGGGTCTTATTAGACGACTCAGAGTCACTCAAAGAGCAATGGAAAGGGCTATGCTGGGTGTTTCTCTGCGTGATCAAATCAGAAATGAGCAGAAGGACTAAAGTAACCGACATATCCCGAAGAATTGCATCGTTGAAGTGGCAATGGGCAGGACACATTGTGCGAAGAACGGATGGCCGGTGGGGCCGAAAAGTTCTGGAGTGGCGGCCACGAACCGGTAGGCGCAATGTTGGTAGACCCCCCACAAGATGGACCGACGATCTGGTCAAGATTGCGGGAGGTCACTGGATGCAGATGGCGCAGGACCGGTCGATGTGGCGAAGTTTGGGGGAGGCCTATGTCCAGCAGTGGACGTCTATAGGCTGACGATGATGATGATGAAACGAGGCCTAAACGATCCCTTCTACAACTTTCCTGTGGAAAGACGTGAACTCCCCTGCGGTGCGAATAGCATAACTTTGTTAAAGGAATATGGGTCTAATAGACCGCGTGTCGTCTTAACGTCTGATCATGGTCCGGGACGATTAAACCTCTTGTAGCAGCGAACGGCAAATATGCAAAAAATGGTCTCGCAGTGAACGTGTTAAGAACATATTTTTATTATTATTACTTGTAGCTAATTAGCACAGTGCCTGCGTGCACGTCGCTTGGTGCCAACGGAAGACCAGCGCCGTGGTACCGTTTTTCAGTGCTGTCGACATTGCTGAGTCGGAAGCCATTTTCAAACTATGTTTGTTACTAAGATTTAGTTTAGTGTAAGTATTCTGTTATAGTTTGAAATAAATATGTATTCTATTCTATTCTACATGTAAGTCCTAAAATAACTTTATATTAAGGCTTGGAGATAATATTAAAATGTCATTGCAATAGATTAAGATGGCAGGAATGGACTTCCATCCACAGAAGAAATATTTAAGGAAGCTACGTCATAGAGTTTAATATAATAGTTGCCAAATTAAAACAGGTATAAATATTGTTTGGCCCACGCAATTTCGTCTGCGTCACATAAGTAAATTGTCTCGATTTCTCCTTTTTTTTTCGATTAGACCTTCCCTATACTTCCACGAATATTTGAAGACTAAAATGATCCAAATCGGTTCAGTCATTCTCGAGTTTTAACGAGACTAATGATCAGCAATTCACTTTTGTATAATATACGAATATTTAAGAGTACGTAGGTGTTCATTACAAAGTAGTGATTAATAGGTTTTTACGTTAAATAATGTTTTTAAACGGTCAATGTATTACGGAAGCGATAACGATATCCATGACAGTTTAGTCATCTATTTTGAATTTCACAAATACGTGTACAATCCACAATCCTTTATCATTCACACAAAATATAATTAATAATTTATTTTAAAGAACATTTTTTTTAATACTTACCAGCTTTTGAGATCCTGGATATGATATAGCAGTAGAGTGCTAGCTAAAACAAGTAAAACGAGCCCAAACACGACAGATCTATCTTGTTTAGCACAAGAGTTCCTATGACCACCTTCCGATTCCATTATCAGATCAGCGCCAGTTTGTCATATTATTGCACTGTTACGCGATATACATCTGAGTGCAAAATATCAGCTCAATCGGAAACCGGGAAGTTTGTCAAATGTAACTCGCAAGATTCCACCCGAACTTCCATAGTTACATATTTACATCCAGTGCAAGTTAATATAGAGCGTGTAAAATCAGTAGCCATTTTGATTTTCGTCTTCTGTACCAACCCATTACTGCCCACTGTTGGGCTCAAGTCTCTTCAGAAGGATTACGCATAGTCCACCACGCTTGCCCAGTGCGGATTGGGGACTTCACATATCTTCAAAGGATTTTTAGAACCCTTTTCCGACATGCAGGTTTCCACACGATGTTTTCCTTCACCGTTTTTAGCCAGTGGTGTTGTGAAAAATTGCACATAAATCTTTTTCACATTTAAATTCCGGCCGTCAAATCCGACCGGCTTGTACGTCTAACAAGCCGGCCGGATTTGAAACCGCGACCTCCCGTTCGGAAGGACGTGCTTCGACCACTCGGCCACCACGATTTTCGTCTTGTATCCTTATTATCTAAAGTAATACATACTTCATATTATACCTAGTATAGATTGTGAGGAATACATAAATAGTTTGCTAAATGAAATTGTCTAGAACGAATACTTCATCAGATAGCTTATTTAGCTCTGTAATAGTATAAATCTATACTCTCATTTTATTAAACTGAAGAGTTCGTATACACTAATCTCAGCAACTACTGATCCGATTTGAAAAAATGTTTCAGTGTTTTAAAATGTATATATTATATCCCTTTATGACGCAGACGAAGTTGTGCTAATCAGCCAGTACAAAATAAATCTTCAGAATATGATCATGATAACAGTAAAAAAGTTACTCTTTCGAGGTCCAAATAGTCATGATACCTCAAAAAGTTAAGAACCGTTAAACTTCAGTTAAACCGGTGCCCATTAAAACTCCATAATTGAACATAAAGTTAAAATGTAGCCGAATTACACAATGATTAATTATAATAAGCCTATTTGCGTGTTAATTACCCAATTCTTTACCCTTATATTTTTACCGGCCATTGGCTTAATTTTAGTGACCGTAACTTAATTTTGGGGATGGAGTATATTCATGATTATTTCCTTTGCGGGATGGTTTTATTTCTTGGTTATATTAACACAATGTTAATGGGCAACCCAGCCAATTTAAAGTCTTCGTTTAGCACGTCGCATGGTAGTGGGACACCAAATAGGGTTTTTAAGTAAATATTTATTAGTAACCATTCAAAGCTATCCTCGGAATAATTTTAGCATAAGTTTTTGCTAAACGAGCACCTTGAATAACGGAAAATAGGGTACTTAAAATCTTGAATCACGATTATCACTTTGTTCCTTTTGTTTAAGAAACCATGTGTTTTACTAAAAAGTGTTTGTAATTAACTGTTCTTTCGATTGGCATTATAAAAATACAGGGTGTTGATTTTTGTCGCTTTTGTTAGCTCGATTTTCAGACAAACCAAGCAATTTACGAAAAATCTGTGAATGCAGTATTATTAAACATCGAAAATGAAATGATGCTTTCTTTCAGCAAAACATCCTACCTCTAATATTTAAGGTACTTCCCGTTCATGTCGCATAGTTTTGGGACACCCTGTATAGTATATACAGGGTGTTATCATCCGATGAAACAATATTTTCACAGCAAATAGTATACTTGATGTAGAAGCCATCCACCAACTTTGGGTTTTCTAGGCATAATATATCATAAGTTATAACTAATCAAAACTAAGTGTCAATTCGTGCAGGATCAACCCTACTGTACTGACCTACACCAACAGCTAAAGCCTTAAGCCGGCTAGTCACCTCCTGTATCATAGAACATTGTAATAATACACGGGACAAAAATCAAATTCTAAACAGGATACATTTTTTTTTGCAAGGAAAGCATACTAGTCTTCACCCACCTGATGATACGTGTTTATCTTACTACCGCCCAAAGTTTATTGTTTTTTTTTCTACGTTATAACAAAATATCGGCATGATCATATTATTTAATTAAAAAAAAGAACTATTCGGTATAATATTGCTAGGGGCATAAAGACAAATCTACAAACTTTTGTTGAAATGTACAACGATTTATTTTAAAGGTATTCAATTCTACAGAACTCGTTATTTTGGAGAAGACATCACAATTCCAACTATTTAAAACAAGAAATTAGTTTTTAAATTGTATGAGCACTTCTGAAATTACGATAATTTATTAATAATAATACATATTTTTTTTGAATACTTCCGACACATCTGTATGTGTTTATTCTTTGCTAATCCACGTGGACTGAGTCGGTTGCGTCAAACGAAATTTCGGCTTTCACAAAAGACAATAATACGATGCGCTCTCATTCTATTGGAACGGTCTTAGTTTTGTAAAATGCCGATTTTCTATGATTGGTTGATTAGAAAATGGTATCCGCCCATAAATAAATAAATATCTGCAAACAAATTTGAAAGTGGTTCCGTCGTATTTTTTTGTTTTATTTTTGAAATTGGAATGAGTGAAATTAAAATAAATCATTCGATGATATTATGGGGTTCGAATAACGCTCGACGAAAAAATTGAGTGAATATCACCCACCCTAAAATTTTTACAACAAAATAAAGTACTTTACACCAGAACATGTACCTACAGTACCTATTAGATTTTCATATGTAAGATGTGAATACAATTGTCAGTTAATAATATTATTCGTTAGCCACGCGAATTCATTTTCTATTAGTAGATTATTAGAGTACAGAACTCTAAAATTGCACCCTATGAAGTTTGCAGTACAAAATAAAACTAAAACTCAAAAATCAGTCAGTAAGCTCTTGCATTTCGTCCAAAGTAGTTTATGATAATTTTATTCCTGCCCTGTAATTTTCAATTCAAAAAATATGTCATCACCATACTTGAATGCCGAGTATTACGACACGCTTTTAAGTGTTGGAGCTGCAGATGGAAGCTACCACGGCGGACGCGAACTTTACCGACAACGATACGTCGTCGGTAGACCGCCTTCCGAACAACGAAGACTTCCTTCTTATACGTGTTTTCGGAACTGTGTAGTGCTAAAATGTGCTTTACAAACCTATCTGTGTAGTGCTAAAATGTGCTTTACAAACCTATCTGTGTAGTGCTAAAATTCGTTTCATAAGTGACAGTGTAACAATAAACTTTCCATAACGTTTGTTTGACCATTCATAATTTCTTCATCAACTGACTGAAATTGGGGGCCTCTGAATAAATGGCATAAACTATCATTATGAGTACTGAAAATTTAAACGCGAACATCGAAACAATCGACGGACTTAATATCTCGATAATACGGTACATACTTTTACATAAATCTGTAGGTTAAATGTTAGTAGGCAATCTACTTTTTTGTAAAATTTTAATAAATTGTTATAATTTCTGTTTCTGTTTTATTTTCCACTTACTATGAATCGATAGGTAGGTAAGATTTAAAATTAAAGTACTGAAAGTTGGTACGGTGTGGTAGTTTTCACGATATGTTAGGTTATGCAAACACGGTTTCTGATTTCGATGACCTTGAGTGTCACTTGTAAATATTGAGCTACGATCGGATGCGCTTGTGTGCTCACGCACACGCACAACACGCTAAATGTAGGTCAGGGTAGGGTTGTCAAAAATAATACAAAATAATAATTTTTTAACTTTGTATGGGAAAATAAAGTGATCGTCTCCGTTTCAAAAGTATGTGTATATGATTTGAAATGTGAAATAGATTAAGCCCTTAAAGTATTGTTTCATCGGATTATAACACCCTGTATACATAGACAGGTGAATCGTGAATCACATTGTAACTCATAATTTTTCAGCCTTACTGATATTACAATTAATGCAAAAGTAACTCTGTCTGTCAGTTACGCTTTCCCGATTAAACCACTGAATCGATTTTGATGAAATTTGGCACAGGCAATCTTTAAACCCTGAAGAAGAACATAGGCTATCTTTTAATCGAAAGTGACGTAGACGAAGTTGCGCGGGCCCACTAGTAGGCTATAAATATATGATATTCGATCGATTCTAGGCTACGCGTAATTCATACAAGTTTCAACCACCCTCACTAATATAACTTATACGTCATAGTAATGCGAAATAAACCCCCTCGTTCATAAACTTATCATCCCCGTGGGACAGAACTTTTATTCAACCAACTGAAGTCCGGTTCAAAACAACTATGACGATAGGGCTGCCACTTATGATTTAGAAATGAAAGACTTATTGTACTTTACAACTTTTATACTAACTTGCACTGGATGTAACTGTGCACTAATGTACCTATGTAAGTTCGGGTGGAATCTTGTAAACTGAAGACAAGCTTCCCGGTTTCCAATTGAACTGACATTTTACATGCAGATGTATATCGCGTGACAATGCAATAATATGACAAAATGGCGCTGACCTGATTATGGATTCGGAAGGTGGTCATAGGACCCTTGTACTAAATAAGATAGGCCCGTCATGTTTGGCTTGTTTTACTTGTATTAGCTAGCACTCCACTGCTACATTATATCCAGGATCTTAAAAGTTTTCTTTTAAATAAATTATTTTAAAACTTTTTTCCTTAATTTTTGATAGATTTATAATTAATCTGTACAACTCCGGAACGGTCACTCTATCTTTGTCCGTGTATCTGTTTTTTTCGAATTGTACCAGATTTAAGAAGATTTTATATTATAAGATAAATTAAATTTGACCAACTTACGATTGAAAGTGATTTCGGTGTCAGCTTCGTTTAAATGTTATATTATATTTGTTAATTGTTATCAGTCTATACCTACACAGCGAAAAATGACAAAATTATCTTAAACATGATGTTAGTCAACCCTGCATGAATCACTAAATGCAGAAGTTTGTAACGGTTTTGAAACGGTAATAGCACTAGCGTAAACTGTAGTGATTTTATGCGATTGTTACTGTATATGGATGAGTTAGATGGTAGTTTATTGTTGGTATCATCATCATTAGCCTATAGACCTCTACTGCTGGACATAGGCCACCCCTAAACATCGTCACATCGACCGGTCCTGCGTTGTCCGCATCCACCTCCCGCGCTCCTGTTGAGTCCTGTTCTGTCCTGTTGCGTGAGTGTTGGTATGCCTCTCTGAAATTGGTCGGGATTATTATAAAATTTACAATGATTTAGAATTAACTGTGCATGGACTTATGAGATACGTTTAGACTTGGTAGGTGGCTCTTAATTTTTATATGTAGACAGACAAGCTCATGGACTTGATTACTCGAGTACTTCTAAAGCACTAAGGCTCTTTACTCTTTTATCTGTAATTTGTTAAAACACTTACGATTAAGTGACTTGTAGGCTCGTTTATTTATATGGCAATAACAAAATAACATGAAGAATAAAATAGATGTTTTATTTATCCTGTTGACCTGGCTTAAAGATTGTCTCTCAACAAATCTTTTTAGGCGACATCAGTTTTTCTGTTTCAATCTCAGTGGTACACGTTTTTAGTTGGGGAGCCGTGGATGAGATTTTTGCATTTAGTTGTATGTCAGATTTATGAAGTGGGAGATCTGACATCACAATGAATTAGTTTATCAATTAAATAGAGAATTTAATTAGTAATATAATTTACGTATAGTTCAGTATCACAAGTCACTGATATAATAGTCGTGGTGGCCGAGTGTTTGAAGCGCTTGCTTTCCGTACGGGAGGTCGCGGGTTCAAAACCGACTTGTTTGTACCTCTAAATCTCAATATGAAAAAGATTTATGTGCAATTTTTCACAAAACCAATGACTAAAAATGGAGAAGGAAAACATCGTGAGGAAACCTGCATATCGAAAAAGGCTTCTAAAAAAACCCTTTGAAAATATGTGAAGTCCCCAATCCACATTGGACAAGCGTGGTGGACTATGCCTAACCTCTCTTCGGAGGAGACCTGAGCTCAGCAGTGGGCAGTAATGGGTTGTTACAGTACAGTACAGTGTCACAAGGGCCAGTGATTTGTTAGAAAAGGTATATTTGGGAACTTAACAATTGGAACAGTAATTAGAGTGGGCCATAAAGTTCCAAAATAAAATTAAGCAAAAAAATCAGAAGTATTAAAATAAAGAAGCTAAGAGTCGGGGAACCCGAAGGAATTACAGCCGATCAACGGGGAGAGGGTACAGATGATACTTTGGAGAATAGGGCTTTGCCCACAGGCTCAGTCGGTTCATCTGTATCGACCACAAGCAATTCTCAACAAAATGATAAACGCAAAAAGTGGTCGACACAAGAAACTGAAGAACTAATGTACGAAGAATTATCTCTGAAGACTAAAACGAGCAGGGGAGCAGATTACCCTTTTTCCCGTGGTTCATGGGACGGGGTACTTAGAAAAAAAAACCGACTTAAGAGGTTGAGAACGCGAGCCGTTACACTCATTATAATAAAGAAGCTAAAGTATCAGTAATCGTATTTTTGAAATTTGATCTGACAGACACCCTGGAAGATCACTTTGTACAAAACTTATGAAATGGTAGGAATACACCAAATTCCTACTAAAATTAAATGTCTAATGTACCAGGTCAGATCCACGGGTAAACGTTGTTCTCACAAACTAATCAATGTTCGAATAATTGTCTTTCACGAAAATATGACATTTAGTAACGAGTACCAGTTGGCTTGTTTCTCACGGAATGTATTTAATTTTGACCTATATCCCTGTTATATTATTACTGTAATGTTTTAAAGAATAATTCGTGTTCGGGAAATTACAAATTGGTATAGTAGGTCAAGGTTGTTCAAGTTTTGTTATAAACCTGCATGAATTAATAAAAATATCAAACTAACCACAGCTTTTTTGCCATGTAGGTAGACAAGGGTGTGACGGGGCGATATGTGAGCATCGATCGCGAATGCGGCCTGTCACCCCTACCAGCCTCGTGCCGGGTTCTGTCCCCGGCCGGGGTTTGGACGTCGAGCGTGAGCGGCGGGAGGTTTTGGTGCGGTTCAACTCCCATATCCCCACTCGGTCCGGGGCAAGTGGATGGAGTGGAGTGGTGGTAACGGGCCACCTGTTCGGTTGTGGTTACTATCGCTATGTATGTCAGACAGAGGACACTACCACTTAAGATCTACTTTTAAGTTCACAGCTATTTTGGACAAAGATTTGTTTTTAACAACAGGACGCAGAATCGTTCATGTTATTGGAACGAAGCTCCTTATCGCGCGTTGTGAAAGGGGGCTAGACGGAAAAAATTCTTAGGAAAAGTTGTCACGACACTTTTTTTTGTTTTAGATGATTATCGCTAGATGGTGCTGTGATCAAAATCTTTTAAAACACGTTCCTTATTTGTTTTAGATGATTATCGCTAGATGGCGCTGTGATCAATATCTTTTAAAACACGTACCTTATCGCGCGTTACATTAGGAAAAAGAAATTATAAGATATCTTTTAATCGAAAGGAACTTCGTTCTACGGTCCCATGACACCTCTCAAGTTTTTTTTATTTTATAAAATCACTAGCTGACCAGCGCAACTTTTCCTACACCACATATGGAGGCAGATTTTACCTGATATTTTGTTTACTTAAGCTAACATCTTTCATAAAATAAAAAATATAAATGGAATACTGAATTGTGCATTGAAAGATTTTATAAATCAAACTAGTTCCTAAAATTAGTGTGTTCAAACAAACAAACTATTCGTTTACATTATGGGAATTACTTTTAGTAGGTACCTGTAATTAAATGTAATCTAAATGAAATGGTTAGAGGTTTTTAATTAGGTTTCTAATTTACAAACAGAAAATGCCATTTACAGCTCACCTTGTTTAAATTCACTTAGATTCAGTTACTTGGTCAGCTTTGAAAACGTTTTTCAATCTATTTTTAATCGTAAATTTAAATGTGTAAACGTTGTATTCTCTTTAAAGGCTGTATAAAATAAAACCATTTTGAGATGGTAGTAAATAAAAGTAAAATAAATATTCAAGATTTAAACACACATGATGACAGACAATTACATAGCTAGAGTGATTTAAGAGGAAGGTTTATGTACATAATAGATTAACACTAATAATTTAAGAGGTTTTTGTTGTAATATCGTAAATAAGCACGTATTTCTGTGCCTACATCGTAAACACTCTCTCAACCCCCACGCAGGCGAAAATGCGTGGGTCAATCTAGCTTCAAATAAAAAAACAATCGTTACCTTACACAGCGATTTAAACCCTTCATAACAATTATGTTTCCATTCAAAACAAATTAGAAACCCTTTCAGTTTCCCTCAATACGCAGGGTAAAATCAAACAGCGTGCACCTTCTGGGCAATTTGCATATTTTCTTACGGCTCCCTGACTATTTATGTATAGATTTTACCTCGACTATATAAATCATTAAGAAATGCCGACAAAAGGTTCTCCCTTCGGCTTATCGGCACCCTAAATTTTAGACTGTATTTTAGGTACATTTGGTGGATTTTATCATGATTTAGATTGCAAAGGGGAAAGAGGTATTGTAGAGGCTTGATAGTTTGCTTTTGTGATCTGTCATAAAATCTGACAAAAGTGGGAACTTAGGGGATAGAAATTTCTGATGTGTTTCTTAATTTTTGCGCCGTTTATAATGACCACATCTTTAGTAATACAGTATTTACCAAACAAATCTATGTAATTATGTATCACTATTTTGATAGGTCAATACTTAGCTGACCCGTTGAACTTCGTCTAGTTGGGTTCTGGCCTCAGCCGGAGTTCGGACGCTGAGTGTGAGCGGTTGGAGCTTTTAGTGCGGTTCAACATAGCCTGCGATTTCCTCCAACTAAAAAAAACTTCGTCTGCGTCACTTTCAATTAAATAGCCTATGTTCTTCCTCAGGGTCTAAAGATTATCTGTGATAAATTTCATTGAAATCGTTTGAGAGGCGAAGCGGGAAAGACAGGCAGACAGACAGACAGAGTTACTTTCGCATTTGTAATATTAGTAGGGATGTATTGATGAGATTTGTGTAGTTATCTTTCCTCGCTATTTCTACTAAATCACCCTTATTATTACAAGTTTAATAAGCCCGCAACAGCCGATCAAAACCATGATAAATATTTATTCGAGTAATCAAAGCAAAGTGAAATAATTATGAGGTGAAATATCGATAATGGCTCTGGGAGGCCATCGATCGCGCTGACGTTTAATACTTCGTTTCCGCAAGTTATTAAAATATTCGATTAATGGTTTGTTTTTATTTGTTACAATTTTTTTTAAATATTTTGATTGTGGATTTTGTTTAGTTATAAAACCTGGTTGTTATTTTGCTGACCGATTTTTACATTTCGATAGAAGTTCTAAAGAAAAATAAGATTTACTTTCAAATTACAGAGAATATGAGTAAAGTACTCTATAACAAAAACGTAATTTGTTACATTATAATGCATAGAAAAACAATTAAATAAAATAACAACCTACCTTAAATAATAAAAAAACTTGAGAGGTGTCAAGGATGGAACGAAGTTCCTTTCGATTAATTAGTGAGGGAATTGTAATAAAATTTTATTACTTAACTTAAATAAAATATTTTGATCAAAGCGCCATCTAGCATTAATCATATAAAACAAAATAAGGAATTGTTTTAAAAGATTTTAATCATAGCGCCATCTAGCGATAATCATCTAAAACAAAAAAGTGTCGTGATAACTTTTTCATAAGAATTTCCGTCTAGCCCCCTTTCGATAACGCGCGATAAGGAACTTCGTCCCAATAACACCCTACCTTAAATAAAACAAAGGGCCCTCGCCCTTAATACTAAAGTTATATAACATGAATTTCAAAAGCATACAATGTGTGGTTTCCATGAAACCTTACAAACAATTTCTTGTATGTATATTATGGTACGAAGGGCGACATCAAAGACAATATCGTCTTCAGCCGATTAATTTAGGGCACATATACCTATTGTTTGGGAGTCATAGTACCTATTATGGCCATTTTATTGAAATGAAAACGACCGACTTCCATCTCTCAAACGTAGCACAAAAACTGCCGGTCAGATTTTTATCAAATTTATATTAAATGAGATAATGCTCAAAATGTAACAAAATAAAAAAACTTGAAAGGTGACATGGGACACCCGAATAGAACGAAGTTCCTTTCGATTAAAAAATATCATATATATTTTTTTCCTAACGTAACGCGCGATAAGGAACGTGTTTTAAAAGATTTTGATCACAGCACCATCTAGCGATAATCATCTAAAACAAAAAAAGTGTCGTGACAACTGATTAAGTAAGATTTTTTTCCGTCTAGCTCCCTACCGATAAGGAACTTCGTTCCAAAAAGAATTATCGAAATTGATTTATTAAAAAAAAATACATGCATAATCGCTAATTCTGCAATTTCGTCCGTTAAAAATACACAAACTAAAGTTATCTGGAAACAAACATTAAAAAAAATCCAGACGAATTGAGCACCTCTTCCTTTTTAGAAGTCAATTTGTACCTTCTTTAAATGTTCAAACATAATATCATAATAATATTATAAAGGCGAAAGTTTGTATGTATGGATGTATGGATGTATGTTTGTTACTCTTTCACGTAAAAACTACTGAATGGATTTGAATGAAACTTTACCACAATATAGCTTATACATCAGAATAACACATAGGCTACAATTTTTGAGGTTTCTAAGGTAGTAAAAAAAATATTTTTGAGGTATACAATAGTACTATAGTATATATTATAGATGTCGCGAACTAGACGGGACGAACCTGAAGTCCACGCGAACGAAGTCGCGGGCAAAAGCTAGTATTTAAATAAAATTATACTCTCACATGAAACTCATCTATTTCCAAACAAAGCTTGAATTACACAAGTATTTCTCCCAATCCTTGGTAATATTAAGACATGTCAGTTAGCAATCGATGAAGAAAAACTATTTTTGTTCCCAGACAGCGAGATTAAGAACATTAGTGCCATCTCAAGGTCGTGGTTTTTCGTGAACACATTGGTTTTCTATTATTGATAGACTTAAATCCAAGGTTACTGGAGATATAAGTATTATGATTTATTTGTTTCATATTACGATGAGGTAGACGACTTTTCGCCCATCTAATGGTATTATCGGGTATTGGCCCACCTGTCACACTGTAACTCCTGTATAGCCAGGATCCACAGCGGCGACCATCGTAATGACTCTGAGCAGTGAAGCCCAGGAACCCGAGGGAAAGCTAACTTGTCTTGGGCGCCGCAACGAATTTAATCAGAAGATGATAGAAGGAGTAGGAAAAACATGAGTTTCGACTTCCCTTCTCGCAAAGCGGGAGACAATAAAATAACATTGAAACATGCATTACGCCAGAATTGAGAAAAGCACCACGGACATTTTATTAAATTTATTGGACCTATGCGGTGAGCTGTTGTACTATTTGTTTACTAATGGTATGTGGTTATCGTCGATCATAGACTTTACAATGACGGGTAACACTACCGAGGCATTAGTTAGAACTAACTTTTAAGTACTGGCTTCCAACCACCGCGGTCAAAAATTCCCTTAAGCACACACCATCCGGCTACGGAATGAGCTCCCTCTTCAGTATTTTTTGAGCGCTATGGCTTGTCCTTCAAACGAGGCTTGAAGAAAGTCCTTTTTTTTTTATTGCATGATAGATAAACGAGCCTACGGCCCACCCAATGGTAAGCGGTCACCGTCGCTCATGAACCTCTGCAATGCCAGGGCAATGAAGGGCTGTTATTTATCGCCTACCGATACAGGACTTTACTTCAACCTCGTTTAAAGAGGGACATGTCATGTCCTTAAAGTAGACCATAGGTAGCTCCGCAGTGTCCTCTGACTATGCAGAGGTTCATCGAGGCAATAAAAATAAATAAAATGTATTGAACAATACAAAACTCGCTTCACAAAAGCTTCGTTTCAAAAAAAAGGCGATGGAAAATCATTCTCCCAGTCACAATGTCCCACTCGATCGACTGACTCGTTGTACCGTGAACCAATCCTAGTCGCCTTAATCCAATTCTTTTGAAGAGTTCCACCGACATGTAATGACAGTTGTATAGATTTTCGATAAGGCTTAATCAGAGTTTGAGGTTTTTTATTAAATGTCTCGCCGTTGGGATTGATTATGCGGTGAATAAAAGCGTGAAGTGTAAATTGTTTTGACATTTGATTAGCGCATTTTCGATAGATAACTTGTGCTTTTAGTTTAAATGTGTGTAAAGAATATATTATGTTTATGAACGTGGTTGAAGATTTAAGTTTGTAAGTTGATAAGTGCCGTAGATACACTTTTGACATAAACTTATTCAGACACTCGCGGTTTTCTATAATACTTTCATGCATTTTCAACGGGTTCTTACCGCGATATTTAATTAATAGAGATGTCTCGATATTTCAACGTTGTTGCAAACGTCATGATCACGAGAAGACTCACCAAGTATACTATACTGGCTGGTTTTTAATAAATGATAGTTGTCAAACGGACATGGTCTTACTAATACACAACATGGTGAGTCTTCTCGTGATCATGACATTTGCAATAACGTTGAAATATCGAGACAACTTTTGTCATACTTTACCAACTACTTCCTACAATGCGTACGACATAGGCTGTGTGTTCTCCTTCTTACCAACACCAAATTCCAAGTAGATTAAAGAATCGAGAGAAAATATCAAACTTTCTAGAAAATTCTTGTATACAGTATTGAAATTAAACTCCTACAATATAATAAAATTGTCAACAGTATGGAGGACCCATCTGTAGCTGTCAAATGTCATCTATACATTACATTACCAGACAAACGCCAATTTTGGTTGGTTCCCAGTAGTGAAGTGTAGTTATTCTGTGGAATTAGTATTCTGGACCACTAATGGTATAATGAATCTGATTAAGAGGGCTCAGTGATTAACTGAAAAGGTTGGGCTAAGTGTTACAATATTGTATTTATTTTGTAGATTTCATGTAACTTATAGTAGAACTATACTTGAAACGAATTTGATTAATGATAAATTGTTAGACATTTATTTTAGACTTTGACTGACCGTTGTGCTATATAATTTGATAATTGAAATTTGAAAATGACCTTTTTTGAGTAGGTGGAAATTACCTACCCCGTAGGTGGGTGTGTGGGTGTCGTACAGCACTTAAACCTCCTACAATTCACACTCAGTAGCCTAATTCTGACTAAAGACAACACCTCGACAATATGTCGCAGCTGAGCCTACGCTTATTTTAATTTGTTTCTAGACTGTTCTAGATAAAACCGCAACATAACCTCATACATTTTTATTTTAACATGAACCATAAAGTGAAAAAAACTTATTGTAGTATGGTTTTCATGCTAGAGGATAGGAGATTTGCTAACTATCCGATAAAAAAGAGAAGACTTTCTACAAAAATTGTCGGCTTTCCCATGGTAAAACATATTCCGTCAAGGGATTTCGTCTTAAATCTGTAAACATATTTGAATGAGCTTCTAAGAAAACTGGTCTTTCAATAGTAAACAAAAATATTTTCATTCTTTTTCAACGGGTTCTTACCGCGATATTTAATTGATTGAGTTGTCTCGATATTTCAACGTTGTTGCAAACGTCATGATCACGAGAAGACTGGATACTGCGGGTCGATTTAAGAGCAAACAAATCTGTCTACCCTCTTTCTCGTTCGCTTTTGGGTAGTACCACTGGTGGTAAGAACCAGTTGAAAATGCATGAAAGTATTATAGGAAACCGCGAGTGTCTGAATAAGTGTATAACAAAAATATTATTCATTCGCAACAATATTGATCACCAAAAAACAGACGACAATTAAAACAATTTTAAACGAGAACAAAAGATTAATAAACGACGTGTTTAATTCTAATTTCAAATTTAAGAAAGGAACGGAATTCTTCAGCGTGGAATCCAAGAAAAAAACGAAAATTTCGTTTAATACTCCGGCGCGGAAGAACAAAAGATGTTCGGACATCAAAGGGAAGCCGCCAGAGATCCTCGCATTTTGAATTATTACTCTGACTGAAGCTTTACTTCAACCCGGAGTTTTTACAGCGTTTCATTATTCCTTTTGTGGCAATTAAGTTTTGTGAAATTGACTTTCTGACTCGGTTTGTTTTTAAATGATATTTAGAAATTTGTCGATTTTTTATGTGCCATACGACTATATCACAGTATATCAGAGTGTGAACAGTGATGGAAAATATCGTCACAAGTTGACCGTCATCCCACAAGCGAGATATTTTTTTTGTCTCTCTCTCTCTTCAAGAACATTGTTTTTGTCTTTGATCGCTTTGATCGCTTTGATCTTCAGTTTTTTATTTATGTTTTTTATTATGTTGAAAAGAAGTTCCTTATCGCGCGTTGTGAAAGGGGGCTAGACGGAAAAAATTCTTACGAAAAGTTGTCACGACACTTTTTTTGTTTTAGATGATTATCGATAGATGGCGCTGTGATCAAAATCTTTTAAAACACGTCCCTTATCGCGCGTTACGTTAGGAAAAAAATATAAGATATCTTTTGATCGAAAGGAACTTCGTTCTATTTGGGTGTGCCATGACACCTCTCAAGTTTTTTTTTTACACAATTTTGTTTATACTTTCTGTTACTGTTATTACACATTACTCTAAGAAATGAATATTATAAAGATGTGTCAAACGTTGTTGGAGGTACGATCAAGTGCTTTTGGAAACTACAGAACGGGCTATTTCCTTTTATCATATTTGCATCTATTCCGTTATCTGTAAGTGTCAGAAACTTTATAATAATTACAAAATATTTTTTTTTTGCGACTTGATCGCATTGAAGGCATATTTAATTCGATATAACAAAACCTGAAAACTTTGACTCCTTCTGTGATGTTATCAGCTATTATTCAATAAAATTTCAGTTCAATTTACTGCAAATACACAGAGAAACAATTCTCTATCCCTGCTCATGTTCCCAAGAAAATTTAAATGTCAACTAAAGCACATAGCTCTCGGAAAATGACGGCGAGAGATCATTCCAAGACTAGTACGCGACAAGAATGAAGTCCTGAGACGCAGGCATTCCGATGTAATTGATGACACTGATATTTTCATCTTACGAGAAGTTTTTCTTATCGAGCTCATGTGTGGAATGCTTAAAATTTAGTTTGACAAACTTGGTGAAGGTATTATTTACGAGTACATCTATATTATACTAGAAATTATATCCATACGTTTGTACTTACACTTTAAAAGTGAAATTTTCGAATATGTTTTTCTGTTGTTAAGTCTAATTTATTGTCAAATTTAAAGCTGATGCTGTTTTTTGGGATCATGAAGAGTAAATTCTAGAATGAAGTTTTCGTTTTTATCAGTTTTTGCATATTTATTTTACTCAATCTCTCTTTAAATTGACATCGATTTAAAAGCTTTACTGCCTTAGTGCATTAACTTTTTTCATCTCAGCAAGTTCTTTCCTCATTAAAATTAATTTCCAAAGCGTCGGCCAAGCATTACTGTGCCGTACCCGAGGGGTGTAGTTATAAAAGAGAATTTCTGCTGGAGCGAGACAGGTTATAGAAAAAAAACGTATAAAAGCCTGAGAGAACGATGGCGATGTTCGAATAATCCTTGGTGGGCCTCTAAATATGAGGAAAGAATGGGTCTTCTTATTGTCTTGATATTTTATTGTTTATTGTACTTTCTTTGTTTGTAAGGGCCTGCAAATTTGCATCTCGACATCTGCAAATTCGTTGAAGTCGTTTCAGGTGTATTTCTTAATCCATTTTACGTCTATCAATAGCACTTTTTAGGACGTCTAATAGAACCAGCATATCTTTAACGTGGCGAGGTAAAGAATTAGTAGAATTTACTCATGGTTGTCATTTGAAAAGGCTTCTAAGGGCGGAGGAAAGTAGAAAAGGGATGCAGTAAACAGTGTTGTAACATATTTCAAATATAAACTTTTAAGTGATTTTAACAACGACTTCGCGCCTCGATAATTATAAATAACGGGGTGATAACAAGGGAAACCAACCTATTCACCGACATTCACCGTGCAGGTAGTTGCAAGTGGAGACTTGCTATAAATACAGGCGTTGGCCGCTGTTATTATGGATTCGTGTCTGAATTGTCGAGGCGAACGGACCTCTTGATATAAAAGTCATAAACAAAAGTATTGATCATCGAGTGTTCAAGTGGACATTGTGACGTCATTCCTGATAAAACAAAACGAAGATCGACTAATTACAACGTCATTACACCTCAACACACTATTTACGCCGTCATATATGTCTTTAATATTATATTATTTCGACATAGTCTTACCTATGCTCAACAGTGAACATCTATAAGTTAATGATCGTTTTTCTACATGCCATTTTTTTTTCTCGAAATGAAACGAAGTCCAACTCCATGGCCACACAGAGTAACGATACAAAACTGCAAAATACGCAGCAAATTGGATCATTAAAAGCTTAAGCTGACAGTTCCGTGTTGCTTAAAAACGTGTTTCCCTGCTAAGCCTCCTCTTTGATAATTTCCTAAGTGGAGTTCCTTTATAGCTTGAGATCCCGTTAAAGATACAGACTATAATCTTGGCACGATACTTTTTTCTAATTTAGGAACCTATTACCGAGGGTTTAGGCTTATATTGCAGAGGCAAGACCGCCTGAAGTATTTTTACGTACTGCGAAAATAAAATTGCTATAAATAGGCGTTACTCTGGCAAAGGACTTACGGTTTACATAGCGGTTTTCCTTAGGGTAGTTAAATGACTTTTTCAGGTTTTATTTAAACTTATTCGGGTAACTTAGGTGTTATAACTGGCTTTGTAGATTTAGAAAGCATTTGTGCTAAGTTAAAAAATTATTTTGAAGATTACAGCTAGGTATGGCAAGATAACGTAATACTGTTCGAAGTATAATTTATTGAGATAGGTATATTTTAAGATTGTGAGAAGACATAGTAATAGATTATCATCAATTATATAAATAATTTCTAATTTTCTAATAATTTGGCTTCGGCTACCTTGAGGGGCCGTAACGCGTCGCGCCGTCCCTCATAACCCCGTGCTGGGTTCGGATCCGGTGATATCCTCCAACTAAAAATATTAAAAAAAACCGGCTACGGTGACTGACTATTTTCATTGCAGTCATTAGGCTAACCTACCAATAATAAAGTGGAGCAAAAATTAAAATTATTATCTACCTATTAGGGAAAATATACTATTAACTCTTTGAAGATCTGTGAAGTCTTCAAACCATCATAATCTAATATATATATTATAAAGGCGAAAGTTTGTAAGTATGGATGTATGGATGTAAGGATGTATGTTTGTTACTCTTTCACGTAAAAACTACTGCATGGATTTGAATGAAACTTTACCACAATATAGCTTATACATCAGAATAACACATAGGCTACAATTTTTGAACCCCTTTGTAACGCAGACGAAGTTGCGCGGGTCACCTAGTATTAGATATGCATACCGATAAGACAGCCCAGTAAGACAGTAAAGGCATAACACACTAACCTAACACACGCTCCTACGTCTCATGCAAAAAGGCCAACACTCATCTTGACCTCATTAAAAGACTTGACTTAAAGTTCCCAGATGTACACTAGTCCAATTTTCTCAACGAAAGTGCTCTGAAGTTTTGTATTTTATAGCTTACATTTTCATCGTAATTTTTCGGCTGAGGGATCTTTCGCCCTTCTTGTAGCGCCGTGAAAGGTCTCCGATGTGCACTTAACTGGCAATTTTATGGAAGATGGCCTATGAGTTTTTTGAGCGAGAATATATTGCAATGCATAGGAAATGGGATGAAATTGTGAGAGGTAACTTTTAAGGTGATTGCAAAACGTGTTCGTTTTTTAGGTGTGTAAATATAGAGCTGGTCAAGTTCTTGTTGGAACGAAGTTCCTTATCGCGCGTTATCGAAAGGGGGCTAGACGGAAATTCTTATGAAAAAGTTGTCACGACACTTTTTTTGTTTTAGATGATTATCGCTAGATGGCGCTGTGATTAAAATCTTTTAAAACAATTCCTTATTTTGTTTTATATGAATAATGTTAATAACACACTAATTAATCGAAAGGAACTTCGTTCCATCCGGGTGTCCCTTGACACCTCTCAAGTTTTATTTAGCCTTATTAAAATTTTCAGTTGAACTTGAAAACCAGCTTTTGGTTAATTTACTGTGATCTTTATACAGAGTTTCAACACGTTCGTGGTGAAACTGGAAACCATTGTTTGTTAATTTGGAAAACATTAATGTATTTTGGATTAAAGTTTTTATAATAAACAAAGCATATTTATTACTACCCATCCAGAGACATATCAAAGGAAAAGCTTGTGAGCTGTCACCAAAATAAATAAACTGACAGAAAGTGATGAAATAAAGTTGTGTCTCAGAATACTGTCATTGCAACCACGATTATTCTGCCAAGAGTGGACAATTACTAAGAAAAAGATTGCACCCAATTTTTTTTTTTTAATTTCTATGGCATATGGAACGCGTCATATTGTTAAACTCCTTACACGTTGAATCTAAAGTCGTTTATTACACAGATCTTGTAGCATCTATCGCAAATTTCCGTGCATTCAGACGTTTTTGCCATAACTACTATTTGCATCCAAAATAGTACAACAGCTCACCGCATAGGTCCAGTCAATTTAATAAAATTTTGCCCCCAAATAGTATGCGTTTTTCAATGTTTTATCAATATTTCATAGCACGCTACATACTATATATTTTTTCTGTGGATTACATCATTATCACAACCCAAACAGAATTTCAGAACAAAATTCTTAAACAAACCAAATCTTAACTTACCATCTGCGACCTACTCCGGAAACTTCATCAGATTTTGACGCGAGTATCTTCACGATTTATCTTAGCTTATTTAAAATTTGAGCATTTTTCCATTCCACGATCACGCAAAAGATAAACGCCGACATATTTTGGGGAAATTGGAAAACCTCCATCACTTGGTATCCCTAGAGACCATTACGTATATTACAATAATTAACTGGGGGATAGACATCAATGGCCGATGTAAATTGACTAGATATAACCGATTTGGATGCCATGAATTTGTTATTCTAATAAGCCCCTGATTGGATTGGAGAATCAGTATATTTAATTGGCTCATTTAGCCAAATTGTGCTGAGAAAATAAGAAGAGGAAGTAAGAAACATTTGTGTATATAAAATAAGATAAGAAATAGATAGAATAAAAAATTAAAGCCAAAACAAAACCATTAACTGAGAAGGTTATTTTCCTATCGATGCATATACTTACATATATTATTGACTATATTTTAACATGTATTAAGGAAGTGAGGTCATACCGTTTTCTTTTATATAAAAACAACATACAGACCACTTGGGTAATATATTATGTAAGTATTGACAATATAATACAAATATAGTAACATCACATGAATAACATTATTTGTGGACAGCTTGCTAATATGGTCTGATACAATAAACTATGAAATTCTGGATACAAATCAAAGTACGCAATTAAAACAGAATACGTATGAAATCCTATATTTATGTTTTCGGTAGACAAATGTTTCATCATTTATCCCTTCTCGAATCAGCGACCCCTTACAATGGGACCCGAGATAATTTGCATTTACCGCGTTTAAATCAACAACAATATATTTACTACCGATGTTTGTGATGTTATTTTGTTTATTTCTGAACTACCCTCCGGCGTAGAAGTCAGAATCTATTATAATTTTGACAATACCAAGATTATTGCCAAAGGGAATTATTTTCGTTTCCTACACGATCTGTTTGTGTTCCGAAGATATCAGAGATGCAAAGATAATTCAATATAGAGGAAAGGGCACCGTATCTGCGAACAGAACAGATGGCTACGAAATTAATATTTGGTTAACATTATCAAATGTTCCAAGCTTTTGCTTCTTGGAATTTCGTTGATTGATATTAATCTATGAGATACACGGATTGTTTTGGTTTGTATACAGGGTGTTGAAATCCGATGAAACAATACTTTGACAGCAAATAGTAAACTTAATGTAGAAGCCATCCACCAAGTCTGGGTGTTCTAGGCATAATATATCATAAGTTATAACTAATCAAAACTACGTGTAAATTGGTGCGTGATCAACCCTACTGTACTGACCTACGCCAACAGCTAAAGACTTAAGCCGGCTAGTCACCT
Source organism: Trilocha varians (assembly GCA_030269945.2). Classification (NCBI taxonomy): domain Eukaryota; kingdom Metazoa; phylum Arthropoda; class Insecta; order Lepidoptera; family Bombycidae; genus Trilocha; species Trilocha varians. The sequence goes on along the minus strand of AP028270.1, from coordinate 8,762,268 downwards.
CCTGTATCATAGAACATTGTAATAATACACGGAACAAAAATCACATTCTAAACAGGATACATGCGCCTGTATGCGTGAAAATAGATTTAGCACGCTAAATGTAGGTCAGGGTAGGGTTGTCAAAAATAATACAAAATAATAATTTTTCAACTTTGTATGGGAAAATAAAGTAACCATCGCCGTTTCAAAATTATGTGTATATGATTTGAAATATGACATTGATTAAGCCCTTGACGTACTGTTTCACCGAGCACCAACACCCTGTATAAAGGTCATGCTGGAGACTGTATAATTTATATTTTAAATTAGGATTCAGTACGCAACTCTATAACTAATTCGTCGAAAAAGAGTTCAATTTTCGTGAAAAAACAGAAAGGCCTATGTTATTCTCTAGTATAGCAGCTAAATGCTAGTTAAAATCTAGACTATCAGGAACAAACAAATAAGTCGTGACTAAATGGCACTATTTGTATTTATGCCTCGGACCACCAACGTTAGATAACGATCTAATATGTATATATATATATATTTTACTTATAGAGATGTAAATGAGTTTTTAGGGTATCTCTTATAATTCGGAAAGAGTATCCCTTTATATATTACTTTTATATCTAATTAGTAGATACTATTGAATTAAAATGAACAGATGAATCTAGTTATCATTATTTATTGTCACTCTTTACAATATGAATATGATTACAATAATGTGGACGCGAGTGTACGCTATGCTCTTAACGGAACGACTGGGGAATCGCGCTACGCAATGCACTTATATATTATATCAAAAGTGCAAGCATGCAATCGCGTCCCTACAAGTTATTAAGGAATTTATACTAAAGTATCTGAATTTAAATTGATGTTAAGTTGTTTGATTATCTCTTCCATAGACACTGATATATTTTATTCACATAATTCACGACAACAATTTCCCGAACCCAGTTGTTAATTATGGAAGTTAACATAGCAACCATCACATATACTACTAAGCCTATATATATACATAGACATGTTATCGAGACCATGACTCCATGATTTCCCCAGCGGTATATACTGGGAGCCTGTATCGGATCACGGATTAGTGTCATTTGTATTTGACTTGACATATTCGTATATGTTACCAGCGAGTGTTTTTGCTGATTCAGTAAATTGAAATAATGAGTCGGGGCGTCCGTGACCTAATTTTAAGCGTTGGGAATGACTAGCGTTCGGTGTTTATTTGTATGGACGAAATATATGCAAATTTAATGGATGTTTGCATTTTTTTTTTCTTTTAATTGGGATATTTATGTGGAGCAGCAGATTTTGAATTAGAAAATTTTAAATATTAACTACGTAAAACTGTATATAATGTGGCGGCAACAAAGGTGGTGGCGTACCGTCGAAACTAAAATTAAAACAATTAGTTTGTCATAGGTGGAGTTAAAGAACGTACCTAAGGTAAAAAGCTATTGAGGCTATTGAGTGGTAAAGCACTATTGAGGCCCTCTGCCTCACCTCGGGGACCACAAAGAAGAAGAAAACCATTCTTTAGACTGCAACATAGTAACAAAAAAAAGACAGAGTGAGGGAGTGCTCCAAGAAATTTATCTAGGTCATACCATCTTTATTTTAAAGGAATATTACATAAACATCAGTTAGATATACAAGTAGAGTACTGTACTGTACTGTAACAAGCCATTACTGCCCACTGCTGAGCTCAGGTCTCCTCCGAAGAGAGGTTAGGCATATTCCACCACGCTTGCCTAATGCGGATTGGGGACTTCACATATCTTCAAAGGATTTTTAGAACCCTTTTCCGATATGCAGGTTTCCTCACGATGTTTTCCTTCACCGTTTTGAAAAAATTGCACATAAATCTTTTTCATATTAAGATTTAGAGGTACAAGCCGGCCGGTTTTGAACCCACTCGGCAAGTAGACTAGCAAGAACTTTTGAAATACAAATAGATTGGTATAATAATATCCAAAGACTTAAAACGACCATTCTAAGAACTCTAATACTATCTAATAAAAAAATCTAAGTATAACATGTTTCATACATATATATTTTTCGGTTCATGCCTTCAAGCATGGTGTGTAGTCGCGTGAGACTTCAAAGACCTACTTCGCCAACTCCAAGCCATCGCCCTGAAGGCAAAATTAGTCAAACGAAAGTCAAAGTTACGAAGTACTTGGCGCTACACGCAATACGTTTTAAAAAGTTCGGAGAAACATGAATATTGTAGTGTGAAGAATAATTTTTTTTTGGTAAATTATGTATTTGTTTTTGGTAAATTATGTATTATCTCTGATATAGCGTGTAGAAACTTTTTGATTATAATAGAGGGCATAAAAGCGTTGTAAAAAAAACTTGAGAGGTGTCATGGGACACCCGAATAGAACGAAGTTCCTTTCGATTAAAAGATCTTATAATTTTTTTTCGATAAGTTACGTGTTTTAAAAGATTTTAATCACAGCGCCATCTAGCGATAATCATCTAAAACAAAAAAAAGTGTCGTGACAACTTTTCGTAAGATTTTTTTCCGTCTAGCCCCCTTTTGATAACGCGCGATAAGGAACTTCGTTCCATTAAAACATAAAACATGAACTTCTTCGACTGAATTTGCTGTTGATGCTGATACAATATAGTTTCATAATAATATCAAGGAATGAACTCTAATAATTCTAGTAATGAGATGCTAAACGAAAATTAAGAACTCATTCCTATTTATCATAATCGTTTTTAATTTCGAACAAATTACACTCGCAAAAATGTATATATCTGTAATTATAACAATTTAACCATTTATTTATTTCACAAAACACATACAATACATGTAGGTACACTTACAGTAAACCAGCTTAAAATAACACGGATTAATGAACACTAGTATCCAAACTAGGCCGAGCCTGTATCTTGAACACTATTTTGAATTAATAAGAATTTTAGAAATCCAATTCTGTAGACCCAACGCCCTACAACCTCACAAACATCACGACATAACCTCTTTATAATATAAACATAGAAGTACATAACATAACTAAAAGTTCCCATAAACAACAACCAATCCAGCTTATCTGTAAATCTTAACAAAGACATCGTTTACACCGACAATCATCCTTGATTGTCCCACCTTTACGATCGACAAAACGAGGCCTGAATTCACAAGAACGATTCCACTAACCCCGTGACCAGATCGTAAACCTTTCGCCAATAAAAACATAGTAACTTGTATGACGGGTTAAGAGCCATTACATAGAGTGAATAGCAAACGGTCTTACGTATAGAGATAATATGTATATGAGAGTTATTATTTTCATAGAATTATTACATCTGGAATCAACATCGTGAACAACAGAATGAAGCCAATTTAAAGTGCACCGACGCGCGTAACTACACGATATTCTGGCGTTAGTGTACCGATGACACTCAATTCGTTTAACACACTAATAAAATATTACATACACACAAGTTCTTTAAAATTTCACTTTGTTATTCATGATGTTGATTCAAAATGTCTTGTAGTTACGCGCGATCGTTGCACTTTAAATTGGATTCATTCTGTTGTTCATGATGTTGATTCCAGATGTAATAATTCTATGTTTATTTTAAAGATAATAAATACAAGCTTTTAAGATCCTGGATATTATATTGATAGTAGAGTGCTAGCTAATAAATAAAGCGAGCCTAAACATGACGGGTCTATCTTGTTTAGCGCAAGAGTTCTAATGACTTTCCGAATCGATCATCAGATCATCTTCTTGTCATATTATTGCATTGTCATGCACACATCTGCGTGAAAAATATCAGCTCAATCGATAACCGGGAAGTTTGTCAAATTTAGCTTGTAAGATTCTACCCGAACTTACATAGTTACATCCAGTGCAAATTAATATAAAGCTTGTAAAAATGATGGGATTGTGTGTAATCCCTTTGTAAATGTTAATGTTAAGCTATGTTCACTCGTGGGCGATCTGGAGTGTACAAAGTTTTTTAATGCCCTGTAGACAGAAGAACTAACGGACCGCCTGAAGTGTTTGCTGTAGCTCTTTAAGGATATTCTTCAAGCCTCGTTTGAGAAGGACAATTCGTGGACAAGAGAGGTGTTAGTCAATGCTCCGTTGTTTGTACCTATATTATATACAGGGTGGATCTGTAACTTGGACAATCTAACGTAGGGTGAATGACCCTTAGAACCCTTTATTAGAATTGGATAAAAAAAAAAAATCATAGTATGGAAGTCCGCAACGATAATCATGCGTTTCCCATACAATGTTAGAAAAAAAAGTTTAACCAATACAAAAAATAAAAATGATGCTATGTTGTATTTCGACAGGTCATTCACCCCACGTCAGATTGTCCAAAGTTACAGATCCACCCTGTATATTCGGTATAAGAATCCAATACCTATTTTCGTTCTTCAATATATAAAATCTTTGAACTTTCACCCTCTATAAATACAGTATTGTCATCGTCCATTTTATTTCATTTGGGAGGCAAAATTATTTTAACCCTTCCGAAATTGCCTTTGTTACATCCCAAATTCCAATCGGATATGTTGGATTTAATTTGTCCTGGATGTGTGTGATCAATTCAGACATTTACGTATTGACATTTTTTTCTGAATATTTAAGTTAGATAGTAATACTTTCATGCATTTTCAACGGGTTCTTACCACGACATTTAATTAATTGAGTTGTCTCGATATTTCAACGTTGTTGCAAACGTCATGATCACGAGAAGACTGGATACTGCGGGTCGATTTAAGACCAAACAAATCTGTCTACCCTCTTTCTCGTTCGCTTTTGGGTAGTACCACTGGAACTCGAACTAACATCACGACACACCACACTCACTGTATCTACATAACTCTCTGAGCATGAACCCTTAGTGACTGGATTCCACGTACTCGATAATCTGAAGCCATCACCCCTGTTAAAAGTGCTATGTCTTGAAATCTCGATAGCTTCTTTAACCATCCTTGGTACGTAAGGACGTTCAGAAGATAGTGCCTGAGGATTATGTAATTGTATCCAATGAGTGGTAAGAACTCGTTGAAAATGCGTGAAAGTATTATAGAAAACCGCGAGTGTCTGAATTAGTTTATAAATAGTAATAACTTGATGACGACGAGACAACTGAATTCGAATTAGTGATTCTAATTCATCATTTTGTCATTTAACTTATACAATAGTTTTAGTATTCGATAGCATTAAATTTAGTATTAGGACCTATAGTCATTTATTTATTTAGCAATAAGTATAGAATTTAATAAAAAACTTGAGAGGTGTCATGGGACACCCGAATAGATTAAAAGATCTAACGTAACGCGAGATAAGGAACGTATTTAAAAGATTTTGATCACAGCGCCGTCTAGCGATAATTATCTAAAACAAAAAAAGTGTCGTGACAACTTTTCGTAAGAAATTTTTCCGTCTAACCCCCTTTCACAACGCGATATTATTTCTACCAGCATCTTATAAATTTAGTTTATTCTTCCTTCTAATCTTTACACTTCATAACTTACAAAATGCTAAACACAGTTCAAACTTCTTGAATCAAAGCTCACTATAATTCTTTGCCTATATTTCTATGCAATGAAGAATAAAAAATTCCAGACTCCCCAAACTTTCCCGGAATAACTCACTGAAAATCTTAAGTGTACTATTATTAGTATAGATTATATCCATAGCTCACATTTTCCTGGTTGACAAGCCAACTGTGAAATAGGAAGGGACATAGCCACACAAACGGCTTTAGATTGATCAGCGGTCAGGATTCCGTATTGTTAAAGTTTTCCATCCCTATTTTCTATTGATAGTTTCGTAGTTAAACATGAATAGGATCTGGTTAGGTTGTAGTCGTTAATTATACGACGGTTTTGGAGTGTCTTTGTAGTGAAGGTTATAATCATTGAACTTCGCACCATTCGCTTTTAGGGTCATTGTTCCTACTTGGAACCACTGATGGATTAAATGTCTTTGATAAATACCAGATTAAATACCTTTGATAAATAATACTTAGTCGTGGTGGCCGAGTGGTCGAAGCGCGTCCTTCCGTACGGGAGGTCGCGGGTTCAAATCCGGCCGGCTTGTACCCCTAAATCTAAATGTGAAGAAGATTTATGTGCAATTTTTCATAACACCACTGGCTAAAAATGGTGAAGGAAAACATCGTGAAGAAACCTGCATGTCGGAAAAGGGTTCTAAAAATCCTTTGAAGATATGTGAAGTCCCCAATCCGCACTGGGCAAGCGTGGTGGACTATGCCTAATCCCTCTTCTGAGACCTAAGCCCAACAGTGGGCAGTAATAGGTTGGTACAGGTACAGGTACGGGATAAATACCATACTGCTTTGGAATCCAGAAAAGAAGGACTGTTTGGACAAAAAATGATGAATCTGTACACGTTTTTAATTCACGAAACTCTAAAAAGGAGCTTCCTGTTTGAGAGTAAATTTTTTTTTATTGCCACATATGCAGACGAGTCGACGGCCCACCTGATAGGATGTGGTGACCTTCGCTCATGAACCTCTGCAATGTCAGGGGACACTGCGGGGTCGCTACCTACGACCTAACTTTAAGGACCCTCCCCAAGCCTCGTTTGAAGAAGGACAAGTCATAGCGCTCAGGGAATACCGAGGAAGGGAGCTCATTCCATAGCCGGATGGTGCGTGGCAAAAAAGATTAAGACTAAGATTAAGACTTATTGGCCTATAATAGAAATGATCTGAAACATTTCGCCAAACTTTTTGACCAAATCGATTTACACGTGTTTGGCCAAATAGTCACCCATTCAGTAATGCTAATGTCAATAGCCGTATTATCGATATTGACCAAACAAAGCCAATATTTGTATAACCATGGTAAGTGTGGACCGAGCTTTAGTATTGATCAGCATAACAAAGGGTTTTGTACAATGCTATCTGGACGAAAACAAAGGAATCCTGTTTAGTAGAACAACTGTATCAATGTCAGCTTTTATCTTTAAGTAAGAATTTAAACAAAGAACTGACGCTATATCGTCTGTGTCACAAAGAAGAGACATATTTATTAGTCTTAAACTAATATAAAGGTTGTCAAATATCTCCCTTTTTGTCTCCGCCTTTTTGTCTTTTGAATTTCGCGGCTATGTACAACGCGCTACAGAGCTCGTATCTGGCAATACTATACATAATTTGAAAGGTCTTGACATAACCTACAAAACGATGCATGATTAGTTTGGATATATTATAAGGAACTTCTAGGTATCTTAATTTCACTTCATCTTCCAAATCAGTATTGAGCATTATAAGGCAGTGTAAGGTTACATTCAGATTATATTTTTGAATCTATAAATGTATAAATTGCAGTAGACATCCTCAAATTTAAAATTACACTATTATTGTACAATTATAGTAATAATGATTGTACTTATAGCACTGACTATCATTACAAGCTTAAGTAATTAAAAATCGAATCAACCCCAACACACTAACTGGATACTTTCATGCATTTTCAACGGGTTCTTACCACGATATTTAATTAATTGAATTATCTCGATATTTCAACGTTGTTGCAAACGTCATGATCACGAGAAGACTGGATACTGCGGGTCGATGTAAGAGCAAACAAATCTGTCTACCCTCTTTCTCGTTCGCTTTTGGGTAGTACCACTGGAACTCGAACTCACATCACGACACACCACACTCACTGCATCTACAAGACTCTCTGAGCATGAACCTTTAGTGACTGGATTCCACATACTCGATAATCTGAAGCCGTCACCCCTGTTAAAAGTGCTATGTCTTAAAATCTCGATAGCCTCTTTAACCATCCTTGGTACGTAACGACGTTCAGAAGATAGTACCTGAACATTATGTAATTGTATTGTAAATTGAATAAGTTTATAACACTAACTGGATAAAGATATCACGATCACACAAGACTTCTTACGAAAAGGAAATCCAAAATTAACGTAAAAGGTATCCTTGCATTAAATCCCTAAATCTGAGACGATTCTGTAAGTCGAAGCCAAGATTACCGGATACTCCTATAATATTAGTAGGATAATCTTCGTTTAAAAACGACTCGGTTGTGACGAAATAAGCCTTTGAATGTACCGCACGGCTGAGGTGGTCCCAAGTTGGGAAGCTTCACTGAACACGAAACCGATACACGGGATTTTAACTTTTAAGTCGTTGCATTTGAGTTTAATTTCTGATGAAGATCCTTTGAAGATTAAAAAGGTGTGGTTCTTACTTAATTGCTTTTTGATTCTTTAAATGAGTTTTTTGGAGGAAATGTAATTTTGTGAGTTTCCTTGACTTTGTCATCGAATGTTAATGAGTTTACGTTGCTGTATAGTCGATCTAAGTAAGTTTATCTTAAGAGTTAAACCGTGTATAGTACATGTTTTACGGTATTTATTTTTCCAGAATAAAAATTAGGGAAAGCCTTTAAAAATCTACTTTTGTAAGAATTACTACCAAAAAAGTAGGGTGAATAAATTTGACAGGCAATAATCATTCAAGCTGTTGATGAAGTAAATTTGAAAGAAACAACGCTAAAACAAACGCTATAAACTATTTAAATAAAATAAATACTTAATTCAACGATTTAACGTCCAAAATACATTCAGAACCCAAACTAGACGCTTTTAAACAAACAAAAAATTCATACAACGTCTTTGACAAGCTACATAAAGGGAACATCAGTAAAAACTTGGACCCAAAGATGTCAGGCGTCAAATAAAGTTTTTCGATTCCACGAGGAGATGTAAAACGGATATCAAAATATTCAGATCGCATTAGGTCGCCCGAGGGATGGGGACAAAAAATGGCATAGAACTGACTTTGGACTGACAGATGAGGTGCTTTGCATAATTCTTCGGGAAACGAGGAATCCGCTTCGGTGGTTTAATGCGGATTAATTTTATATTGAGAATATGATGGAATGCTTACGTAATGAAGATAAAATTAGTGAAGTAATTTATTACTAATAGGTCGAGTAGCTTCGATTGTTATTTGTATAGATGAGTATGGTTAGATATTAGCAACGCAATACAAATTTGTGGGCTGGGTGTTTCTCTGCGTGATCAAATCAGAAATGAGGAGATCCGCAGAAGGACTAAATAACCGACATAGCCCAAAGAATTGCATCTTTGAAGTGGCAATGGGTAGGACACATTGTGCGAAGAACGGATGGCTGATGGGGCCGAAAAGTTCTGGAGTAGCGGCCACGAACGAGTGGAGTGGTAGGCGCAATGTTGGTAGACCCCCCACAATATGGACCGACGATCTGGTCAAGATCGCGGGAGGTCATTGGATACAGATGGCGCAGGACCGGTCGATGTGGCGAGGTTTGGGGGAGGCCTATGTCCAGCAGTGGACGTCTATAGGCTGATGATGATGAATACAAATTTTCTGTTTTTGATTCGTATATTCGATAAGTTCAGTTGCTAGATAATGTAAGAATGTTGTCAATACTTCCTGTGATAGTTAGCAGCGGCGTGCAGTTCATACAAGCAAATACGCACTGCATACCCTATCATTTCAAATTTGCTTAAAAAATTGTAACAAAAATCTGTTGAACGTTGTATGTTTAATCAAAATACACTTTTCATTACTATTATTGGCATACATTTAGCGTAAAAGTTAACTTAAATTGATTATAGGACATAAATATGTGCAAAATTACACAGATTTATATTTCTGCACACCCTGACTTAAATATGCATGCACGCCACTGATAGTTAGTAAGTTCAATTAGGTACTGTGTGTTCAGTTTTCTTTCTTTAATGTACCAAAAACCGTATAAAACGTAAAGCAAACTCTAATAAAATCATTTCAAAAGCCATAAATAATGCAAGCACGATAATGTGTTAAGCCTCCAATCTGGCCATTAATTCCGGCCAAAGAATTGCCGCCATTAAAAACAAATTTTTCGATAGCTCTACGATTTTTACTGTCCCTACGTTACAAATTACTGACGATCTGTTATTACTTTTGTTTTACCGTTGAAATGATTTATTGACTCGCCAAATTGTGCGATTTTAACGAAATTAGTATGTAATTTTTGCCGGAGCTGAATGATCGTTTTTCAGATTTATGAGGAATGTTTCTGTATAATATTGCTGTTATTTTTTCATGATATTTTGTACTTTTGTGAGTAAATAAAGGAATTCACAAAAGTGTTTGATAGATATAACACATGTATTAGGTTATTTTGTTCTCTGGGTTCGATGGATATAACACCGTATTAGGTGCTTAATACCGTGGAATTAGTAAACAAGTACTTTAAAACTAGTTCTACGCTTTAGCTAAAGTTTGTCAGATGGGTAGAGAGCTTTTTTTTGCGGAGGTGATTTCATTTATATTATAATTCACTTGTTTTGGTGGTAGATTGTTTTTGGACAAATTCACAAAAAAAAAAACTTGAGAGGTGTCATGGGACACCCGAATAAAACGAAGTTCCTTTCGATTAAAACATATTTTATATTTTTTTTTCTAACGCGCGATAAAGAACGTGTTTTAAAAGATTTGATCACAGCGCCATCTAGCGATAATCATCTAAAACAAAAAAGTGTCGTGACAACTTTTCGTAACAATTTTTTCCGTCTAGCCCCTTTTCACAATTCGCGATAAGAAACTTCGTTCCAATAATTCACTTGTTTTGGTGGTAGATTGTTTTTGGACAAATTCACAAAAAAAAACTATCATACTATCAACATTTAAACGAATTCAAATGAGATAAACGACTTTAGCAGTTCTAATAGCACTTTTAAAGCAAATTTTAAGTTTTTCTACAATTTCAAACCAGTTATTTTTCAACTAAATCCCCGAACTCTATTTGTAAGTATAATCGAAAAACTTAGTGACCTAAAAACTACGTCCCTGACATTATCTATGCTCAAACAAAACCTCAATTATTAGTTACATCAAAGAATATACCAATTATATTATTTACTAAATATAGGCATAGAATAGTGTGTCATTGTACCATACAGAAATATTCTAAACTAACTTTTAAGTAATAAACTTATTCAAACACTCGCGGTTTTCTATAATACTTTCATGCATTTTCAACGGGTTCTTACCACGATATTTAATTAATGACGAGAAGGCTGGATACTGCGGGTCGATTTAAAAGCAAACAAATCTGTCTACCCTCTTTCTCGTTCGCTTTTGGGTAGTACCACTGGAACTCGAACTCACATCACGACACACCACACTCACTGTATCTACAAGACTCTCTGAGCATGAACCATTAGTGACTGTCGTGTTTAGCACTGGATTCCACGTGACGGCTTCAGATTATGGTATAAAGAGGGTAGACAGATTTGTTTGCTCTTAAATCGACCCGCAGTATCCAATCTTCTCGTGATCATGACGTTTGCAACAACGTTGAAATATCGAGACAACTCAATAAATTAAATATCGTGGTAAGAACCCGTTGAAAATGCATGAAAGTATTTTAAGTAATCTTCCTAAGTAATATTTTTACAAAAAATTGAACACGACTTTCATAGAATAGATGGATCTTTGAAACATAGCTTGAAGATAGTCTATCAGATATTGATAAATAGGACCCTACCAATAAGCGTTACCTACTAAAAAGAATCACCCATATCGGTTAAATCAGGCAAAACTGCTGTAACAAAAAATTAAAGATACACGATTTGAAGACTTCTTTTGGAAATCCTTAAAAAATAAGTACAAAACGTTTTTGAAACTTATGACAGTTTTGATATTTTTATTGATATTTCGTATAATTTGTACTTTTATATTAAAAATTACATCTTTACAGTTATTATTTTGTGTCTCCAGTGTCATACGTGGGAGGCTATTTACTGTCCCTACATCCATTTATTGACTTCAACCAGGGGACATTGGTTTGTACAGATTTTACGATGTAAAATATAAGCGAATTGAAACAATACTTATATCCTTATATCTTTCATGCATTTTCAACGGGTTCTTACCACGATATTTAATTAATTGAGTTGATGCATGAAAGTATTATAGAAAACCGCGAGTATCTGAATCAGTAAGTCTGAAGATATTACGTCTTAAACAAGCCTTCGTTAACCAATATTGTTACGTCTTAAAGTATTAAAGTATCAATATTAAAAGTATCATTTAAATAACACATAGCTTTAGGGAGCACACCTGTAAAATTTAATTTTAATGTTGTATGAAACAATTTATGTTTCACCGTCCATGGTACGTCTTAAGTCCAGTCTTTATTTGCAAGTAAATAGGACAGCTCACCTGATAAGAAGCGGTCACTGTTGTCATTGCAACGTTGGAG